>CM045990.1:12960255-14407864 GCA_025175895.1 Wurfbainia villosa
GAACATCAAATTGACATCACATAATTAACTTACACTAAGCAAATTAAATTTCATATTTTTAACTAATAATACTTTGTGAATTGCAAGGTTTGAGGATACCTCAATTGTCCCTTTTCCTAGGATCTTAAGTTTACCACAATTCCAAAAGATACCTTCCCCTTGCTAGTGTGGTTGATTGTGGAAAATTTGCTCTCATCAGCGGTCATGTGTTTTGAGCAACTACTATCAACAATTCATAAGCTTGGTCCTTCTACCTATACAACATGAAAAATGCAAGTCTTAGGCACCCAAATTTTAGGACCGTTAGCATTTACTATATAGCTTTTGGGAACCCAAGCTTTTCTAGCCTTGCTCCTAATGGTTGGTTTTCTACTAATTAATGAGGTGAAGGCCACTTCCTTTTCCTTAGGCCTATATCCTATGCTGGCCTTGTTATAAATGACCCTTTGGTCCCTAAGAATCATATCAAAATATTTAGACCCACTTGTAAATTTCTCTAAGCATGCTCTTAGGTTACCTATTTCTTTTCTAAGTTCATCATTTTCATTTCTAAATGAATATGCATCATCACAAGAAATTTCTACATTTTTAATTGATTTAATTTCTACTTTTAAATCCTTAATCCTAGATTTTGATTTATTTAGTGCATTTTGAAGACATGCAATAGTTTCATATAATAATTCTATCCCATCATCACTAGATGACGATTCGTCACTTGAGGAGGGAGATGAATCTTCACTTGAGCTATCCTCTAAGGCCATGAGTGCCATGTTTCTTGTGACATGGCAAAGTTCTTCATCATCGGAGGAATCTTCTAGGCTTTGTGTATCCCAAGTTTGGGCTATCATGACCTTCTTCTTCTTCTTCTCCTTCTTGTCCTTCTTCTTCTTTTCTTTTTCTTCCTTTTTCTTTAGCTCCGGATAATTTGGCTTGATATAGCCCTTTTTGTTGCAACCATAGCAAGTAACATTAGAAGAAGGAATTGAACTAGTGGAGGTTTTACCTTTGGAGGATTGGAACATCCTCCTTATATCCTTTTTGGTGAGCCTCCTTGATCTCCTACCAAATCTCTTTACATAGTGAGCTACCTCACTAGCCGATAGCTCCTCATCGCTACTTGAAGATTCCTCCTCCGACTCAGATGAAGAGGAAACCTCCTTCTCATTTTCTTCTTGTCCTTCTTACCTACAACAAGAGCTATACCTTTATCTTTCGAAGAAGTGTTAGCATGTTCATGTAGCTCAAATTCACAAAAAATTTCATCTATCTTAACTAAAGAAAGATCCCTAGAGACCTTATAGGCATCTACCATTGAAGCCCACAAGGTTGTTCTAGGGAAAGCTTGAAGTACATACCTCACAAGGTCTCAATTTTCGACCTTTTCACCTATCACATGTAGTCCATTGACTACCTCCCTGAAGCGACCGTGAATTTGGCTCACGGTTTCGTTGGTCTTCATGGCAAAGCTTTGGAGTTGGCCTATCAAAAGATCCCTCTTAGCTCTTCTTGTCTCCTTTGACCCTTCATTTAGTTCAATGAGCTTTTCCCAAAGCTCCTTTGCGGATTCGAAGGGTCCTACCTTGGATAGTTGCTCTTTTGAAAGACCACATTGAAGTGTGGTCGTTACCTTTGCATTTGCTTGTGCCTTCTTTTCCATTTCCCTTGTCCAATCCTTGGGTGGTAGTGGTGCTCCAAACTCGTTGACCGACTTCTTGAACCCATCTACAACACTAAACCAATTATCAATATCGTTCATAAGGTAGTATTCCATCCTACCTTTCCAATAGTCGAAATCGTTGCTGTCGAAGTATGGAGGCCTCGCCGTGCTATACCCCTCTTGGAATGCCATCATGCTCCGATTGATTGTTAGATCCTCCGATGCGATCTGGGCTTTGATACCACTTGTTAGGATCTTTGGAAGGCTAGAGGGGGGTGAATAGCCTTTTTTCGAATTCTACAAAAAAAGGGTTAGCGGAAGAAAAACAAGAACTAAATGAAAAACACAACAAATGCTAACACAAAAACGTTTACGTGGTTCGGAGATTAAGCTCCTACTCCACGGTGATCCTTAAGGTGGATCAACCCAAGCAATTCCACTAAGAAGCTTTCCTTTACAAGACACTCTCCTCTTCTTACAATGATGAAAATGAAATTTAGGAGAACAGGAGGAATTTACACAAAGAAAGCCTTTGAAATTCATGGGGAGCTTGAGAGCAAGGTTAGAAGATAAGCACTAGCCCCCTCAAGCACCCCAAGCCCTCTTTTTATAGAGAGAGGGTTGTTTTTCTCGTTGAGCCACGATCAGTCGACTGATGGTCTCCATTAGTCGACTGCCATCGCGGCTAATGGCTTCTGATCAGTCGGATTCATGGGATTTCACAGGCGTCATCATCCAACGGCAGGCTCATCAGTCGACTGATCCATCTATCAGTCGACTGATCACGGCGAGCAGTCGAGTGAGACCCCATTCTGTGCCCGATGTCGACTTGATTAGTCGACTGCCAAGGGTTGGTAGTTGACTGATTGCATCATCAGTCGACTCAGTCGAACACCTAATCAGTCGAGTGATACGATGTATCAGTCGACTGATACTCATCAAGTATGATAATTTCATACTTGAATTAACTCCCTAAAACTAGACTCAACCTTCTAGCTCTTCCTTAAGCCTTGTGCCTCCAGGATCCCTCCGAGTCCGCGACTTGTTCATCCTTTGCGCTTGCTTCCAAGAGCTTTCTTCGGTTTCGTCATGTCTTGGGTTTCTCTTTGCCAAAGTACGCTTGAACTTTAAGTCGTCAAGACTACATGCTTGGACTTACGCTGCCAAGACTTGCCTTTGGACTTCCTTTGCCAAGGTCCGCTTGGACTTTATGCCGCCAAGACTATATGCTTGGACTTACGCCGCCAAGACCATTCCTTGGACTTCTCTTTGCCAAGATCTTACTTGGACTTTTCTTTTATCAAGTCTTTATACTTGGATTTTTCTGTCACTTAAACATGTTCACAATTAGATCACTAAACATTGCCTAACTTAGATGATTATCCAAACATCAAAACACACAAATGCTTGGGGCATTGTTGCACCAATAATATCTTCTCGTGACACTCAGAGCATAAGATACATTCGGCCTCGTACATAACATAACATACATGATAGATCCTATTGCGTATGCATAGGGAATCTTACTCATGCAAATCCTCTCGTCTTTTGTGCGTGGACACATAGACTTCGAAAGGTATATCCCATGCCTGATGGGAAGGAAACCTTTCTTGGATTCCGACATGCTAAACCTCTTTAGCACTCGGTCTATATATGTAGACTGTGAAAGACCAAACAACCATTTCGATCTATCTCTATAGATCTTGATCCCGAGGATGTAGGCCGCTTCTCCTAGGTCTTTCATGGAGAATGTTTTGGATAACCAAATTTTAACTGATTGTAAGATAGATATATCGTTTCCTATAAGTAATATGTCATCGACATATAATACTAGGAACACGACTGCACTCCCACTAACCTTCTTGTACACAAGGTTAGTTTGGATTTTTGTGAGAAATCAAACCTTTTGATTGCCTCATCAAAACAGATATTCCAACTCCTGGATGTTTGCTTCAGTCCATAAATGGACTATCGAAGTTTGCATACCTTGGTTTTATCAATCGATGTGAAACCCTCAGGCTGTATCATATACATGTCCTCGAGTAGGTTTTCATTAAGGAAAGACATTTTCACATCCATCTGCCATATCTCATAATCATAATGAGCCGCTATTGCCAGGAGCATCAGAATGGATTTAAGCATAGCAACTGGTGAATAGGTTTCGTCATAATCAACACCTTGCTTTTGACGATAGCCTCTCGCCACTAATCTAGCCTTATAGGTAATCACATTACCAATCATGTCGGTTTTCTTCTTGAAAACCCACTTGGACCCTATAGGCTTTATGCCTTTAGGTGGGTCAACCAAGTTCCAAACTTGATTTTTATACATAGAATTCATTTTTGACTTCATTGCGTTAAGCCATTTTTCCCTTTTTGAACTTTTCATAACTTCTTCATAACTGGTAGGCTCCTCATCATCAATGAGTAACACGTCGTTCGATTCACTTATGAGAAATCCATATCTCTCAGGAATATTGCGTGTTCTACCAGATCTACGAAGATGTGGTGTTACATTAGGTCCAGCCGATTGCTCATCACTATGAGTTGTCGGCTGTTGTGCTTCACCAGGTATCTCATCAATGTCTATTGGAGTCTCTTGAGCCTCCTCAAGCTTAACGACACTCCCACTGTCTTCTTGCAAGAGAAGCTCTTTCTCTAGAAACACAGCATGCCTTGAAACAAACACCTTTTGTTCCACAGGATGATAGAATTGGTAACCCATCATTTCCTTAGGGTATCCAATAAATAGACATTTATCAGACTTAGCATCCAATTTGTCTGATACAGTCCACTTCACATAAGCAGAACAACCCCATATCTTCAAGTAAGATAAATGAGATTTCTTACTATTCCATATCTCATATGGAGTAGTAGAGACTACCTTGGTTGAGACTCTATTTAACAAGTAAACAGTAGTCTGAAGTGCATAGCCCCAAAAGGACTTGGAAAGACTCGCGTGATTCATCATTGACCTAACCATGTCCAACAAGGTTCGATTCCGCCTCTCAGATACACCATTATGCTGTGGTGTATACGGCGGAGTCCATTGAGACAATATACCATTGTCCCTTAGATAATTCAGAAACTCTTGACTCAAGTATTCACCACCTCGATCCGATCGAAGTATTTTAATACTCTTGTCAAGTTGTTTCTCTACTTCATTTCTGAATTCTTTGAACCTTTCAAAGGCTTCAGACTTGTGTTTCATCAAGAACACATACCCAAACCGTGAATGATCATCGGTGAAGGTAATGAAGTAGCTATAGCCTCCTAGAGCTTGAGTTGATATAGGTCCGCATACATCAGTATGTTTTAGACCAAGCAACTCTCCCACCGGTTCACCTTTTCCCGTAAAAGGTAACTTAGTCATCTTACCTTTTAAGCATGATTCACATGTATCGAATGAATCAAATTCAAATGATTCCAGAATTCCACATCGGTGTAATTCGGACATGCGTTTCTTGCTTGCATGGCCAAGACGATAATGCCACAAGTAGGAGTCTAATTGATTATCCTTTCGAGCACGCTTGTTGCTCGCTTCGATATTGAAAATGTCATTGGATACGTCCAATGTATAAATACCATTGCTTAAAGTTCCAATCCCATAAAGTACATTCAAAAAACAATTGTTACTAAACATCAAATGGTAGCCATTTCTATTTAAACAAGAAATAGAAACGATGTTCTTTATCAACGAAGGAACATAAAAGCAATTGTCCAGTTCTAAGACAAGTCCTGTAGGGAGTCTCAACAAATACGTTCCGATGGCGAGTGCAACAACCTTTGCTCCATTCCCAACACGTAAATTTGACTCTCCCTTGATGAGTCTTCTTCTATTCCTTATCCCATGTATGTCATTACATATATGTGAGCCACACCCAGTAGCCAATACCCAAGTGTTTGAGAAAATAGAGTGACAATCAATAACGAAGATATCTGAAGAAGATGGGGCATCTGATGCCTTATTCTTTTTCACGGACTCAAGATAAATCTTGTAGTTTCTTCGCCAATGACCCTCCTTGCCACAATAATGGCAAGTGCCCTTTATTTAGTTCCTTTTTAGCCTTTTTCTTCTTCCCCTTCTGCTATTCCTTTGACTTCCTCTTAGAACCTTTCTTCGAGGAATCAACTAACAGCATCGTCCCCTGCTCATACTTCACAGAAGCCTCCACAGTCTTCAACATGTTGAGCAGTACCATAGATGAACCTTCTTGCATCTCAGAGGTGAAGAGGAACTTGGAGACTTCGAACCTCTCGGATCTCACTTGCTCATCAAACAACTCATAAAGATGAAAGACTATGGTATGAGCATCCATATGCTCATGCTACTTCCGCAGCTCGAGTACCATCGCGGCTAGCATGATGCAACTCACTAGTTCAGAATCACTCACATGTTTATGATAGGCTAACAATTGGTCCAGAGTTTCATCATCACTAGGACGGGCGGGAAGAGGCTCTTCGAGGACATACGCAAGCTTTTCCGCCTTGAGAATAATTCTCAAATTTCTAAGCCAGTCCAAGAAGTTCGACCTAGTCAATTTATTCGAATTCAAAATAGAGCGCAAATTCAAAGACATCATAATCAAGCGATTAACCTAGAAATACAAATCAAGCATATATGAGAAATTGATTTTAAAATGCATCAACATACATTTACAAAACCTATTCATTTTTCGAATTTTAAAACCCCAAAATCACTTCGGGAGATCGTAGGTCCATCTCCAAATAGGTTGATATCCAACATAGATATGAACAATCTTGGAGAGAGTCCAACAAGTCATTCATAGCTACAATGGTAGGTATCAAGTATACTGATTGCATATCACATATATGCAACTATCATAATGTGCTATCAACTAATTGAATGTTCACACATACATCGGGTTGTTAACTCATTAACATGTATGCATCATATGCATAACACCCAACTTCACCTCCCTTCACATCAACCTTGGAGAGAGTCCAACAAGCCGATGCTCTAGTTTAAAGGCAACTCATTAATCAAGAAATAGCTTTAATATGGTTAGAGCACATTCAACCAATTAGTCCGGCTTGGAGAGAGTACAACAACCAAAGCTAATGATTGACCTCTGACTCTTACCATATTAGTATTAAACTATTTTATGGTTTGAACATGTTCAGGTTCGAGCCAGGCTTGGAGAGAGTCCAACAACCCAAACAAGAAACATAACTCTGGTTCTAACCATATTAATGGAAGGTGTAAGCTTTAATATTGTGTAAGGATTTTAATGTCTCATCCTCTTTGCATGCAAATAACTATTATCTAAATGACATGACATACATGACATACATCTACATGTCACGACACGCATGACATAATGATATGCATCTAATGCAATTACATGACATACAATTATGACATGTACAAAAATTTCCTTATATATCCCAACTATTTATGGAAATAAAATATGTTTGAGATTTAATTCCCCAAATCAAATCATGATTAAATTAGAAAATAAATTTCCAAATCTAATAACATATTTTATTCATGGAAAGTGTTAATTAAGGAAAGTCAAATATAATTTAGGAAACAAATTTCCTAAATTGTCAAAATTATTTATGGAAATAAAATATGTTTTAGATTTGATTCCCCAAATCAAATCATGATTAAATTAGGAAAAAAAATTCCAAATCTAATCACATATTTTATTTATGGAAAGTGTTAATTTTCATAAATACTTCTAAACTTTCCAAAAGTAGAAGATTTTCATAAATATTTCTAAACTTTCCAAAAGTAGAAAATTTCTATAAATACAATTATGACTATCGCAAAATAATTTTACGATTATGTCGAAACACAACCTAGGCTCTGATAACATTGTTGGGTTTCTCCGGCACCGCGACGAGTGTGTGTTCGAATATGTTTCGTAAATATATGCACAACGGAAGAATTAAAAGCAATAAATCTATTTTTTTACAGCACACACACCACACGCATGCAAGATACAATATGTATAGATATAATCGTAGTTTCAAATTTTGCAATAAAAGGAAATTACGCTAGTTATACCTGACATATCACATACAGTGGGAATGACAACAACCGGAGCAACACGCGCTAGAGTTGCCTCTATCAGTATCCACACCAAGTACCGTCAGGATAGCTTCGCCAAGCTACGAGGCTCATCTTCGTAGGAGTCACTAGCCTCGTGTCGAAGATGATGTGATCGAGAGAAGATCACAATCCGAATCAAAATTCGGATGCAAAAATGAGTCCCCAAAACTCGCTTCTCCGAAGAGGTATTCATCAACCGATTGACGAATCCTTGGTCCTCCACCTATGAGGATTGCTGAAGATCCAATCCCCAGTAAGAAAGTTGCTGTCGGAGCTCCAAATGCCATTTAAATGATGCTCCGACAAGAAGGAAGCAAGCTGTCCAAAAACTGGACAACTTGGTGGAGGACTTGGCGTCGGCCAAAGGAGAAGGGCTGGCTGGTCCTTGGTCACCGGAGCCAACCAAACCTAGTTTCTGTGAGAGATCGGATGGCCGGCTAGAGGGGGGTGAATAGCCCTTTTCGTTTGGATGGCGGTATTTTGCTCGTCTACAAAACGTTAGCGCAAGCGGAATATACAAATATAAATAAAGACAAGCAAAATAGAAACAAGCAATACAAACACCAAGATATAACGTGGTTCACGGCTACGCCGCTAATCCACGGTCCGATTCGTCCACGGTGAATCACTCCGCCAAAACCAATCACTATCGGTCTCTCCTTTGCACAAAGCTAGGTGGAGGTAACCTTTACAACCAAGATCACTCTTCTTACAAATAGAATGGAGTAAAAGCGAGTAAGAAGAGTTTAGAGCTTGTGGGGCACTAGGAAGATTGTTTGGAACTTAAGCATTAGCCTCTCAAAGGCTCACACCCTCTCTTTTTATAGAGTGGGCTAACTTCTTCCGTTGCGCGCCATCGATCATTGCCGCCCCATGGCGATCGCCGTTCCTAACGGCCTCCGAACACGTCGGATGCCGACGTTGTTGTCCAGCGGAACTCTTGGCGATCATTCTTTGGACCTCACGTCGATCGCTGCGGCCCGTCTTGCCCGATCGGCTCACGAGTGGTTCTGGCAAACCCTATTGACGATCATTGCGCCTTGGCGATCATTTATCTTGCGATCGGCCGCTAACGTATGGCGATCACGCGCACAAACCGATCGATCGTATACGGTCGAGCTACACTCGACTCGAGCGATCAGCCATGACATGGCGATCGTCGGCGGTGTCGAAAACCCATCCGACACTTGGCCAAATGGAGTTTCACCTAAACTACCTTCCCCGGGTTACAATCGCTCACTCTCATTTCTCGGAGTCCCTCGCCTTCGAAGTTCTCTTCGTTCTCGGCCACGTCCCTCGGCAGCATCAGGCGCACGGCTCTGCAATGCTCCTTCGCGTCTCTTGCCTCGAAGTCTACTTCCTCCGGCTTCACTCCAAGCTTCTCGTCCGGCGGTCCCTCGGATGCTCCAAGCGCACGGCTTCCGCAAAGCTATCCTTCACCGTCTCAAGGCACGAGTCATGAGATGTGAAACTCGCCACGGCTCCATGTGCGAATTACTAAGTCCTGCACGACTTCAACGCACATATCAAATCAACATATCAAACTAACTTAAACCCTTTGCCACACCATCAAAACCATATCACGGCAAGAGATTGCCCTAACAATCTCCCCCTTTTTGATGTGTGGCAATCCGTTTAAGTTAGGTAAAAACATTTGATATAATTTCTAAGGTAAGAAAAGCATGTAAAGATAAACATGATATAACAACATGCAATTCCCCCTTAATCCATGAAATTCTCTATGCAATTTCTCCCCCTATCATATATTTCTCCCCCTACATATATTTCTCCCCCTAATGTGATTAACTTAAACATACTTATTTCTCCCCCTTTGACACCATCAAAAAGATTAACACTAAGTTAAAAGCTCATGGCATCAATTATAATGGAGGAAAAATATGTCAAGTTGATTTAAAAATTTGTAGGAGGCATCAAGTATATTTCTACCACTTGTAGGAGGTTTTATAAACTGAATTGGCCTTCAATATTCTGATTCTGAGCCACGATCATTGCTATCGATTATGGCGTCATTGGCACAAAAAGCAATTTACGATTTTTGGATGAAATTGAAATGCATTAAAAATTCGAGAAAATTCTAAAAATCATGAAATTCGAGAACATATTTCTCTTAAGTATATCTATCAAGGAAAAATAGTTTTCATGAAAAATCATTATATTTTACAAGATTTGCCAAAAATCCAAACACTTGAAAAACCACTAGTTTTTGAGCATTCTAGTATCAAGTTAGCTACCTAGTTTTGCATCTAATTGTTTCAAAACATGAATACATGTATTTTAAGGTAAGAAATTGTTTTGAAAACATTAGAAATATCCAACCATGATCTTTGGGCAATATGTCTATTAATTAAACATAAGCCTTCCCCATGATTGGTCTATTATTGATATTTTGATACTTTAAATGACCATCTAAATGCCATAGGCATTAGTGGACATTTGTATCATCCTAACATCTCACCCATGCTAAGTTTGCAATCAAGTTAGCCTATAGTGAGTGTGAGATGCATCCTAGAAGGGGTATTTGTATATATATATTAACCAATATATTCAAGCAATTCTATCATGGTTAAGTATCAACCTAACAACCCACATGATCATAATGACATATATGATTTAATTTCATATTATGACCATGAAATACATGTTTTCATCAAATTATAACCATGCATTAGACATTATATGATGATAATAAATAAGTTATCACCTAAAGCATGATTTAAACCTATTTTTCATGATAATGTGCCCAATATCAAAATCATAGATCATGATTACACATATGCATAGAAATTACATTAATCACCATGATTTTAAGCATTATTACCTATTTATGGGCACGTTATCATCACCCAACACTCTCTAAAAATGTTGTCCCGTCATCCTAAGTCAACCAAAATATGATATAGATTAGGTTCATATGGTTGACTACCCTAGGGGTTTTCTAACCCTTAAGAATGGATTTTGGAACCCAAAATAGATTTTTACCTATGGGGTTCACTAGAAATTCCTTGGGGATCCATTTCTTAGCTATTACTTTGTTTTTGTCTTGTCCCCTAGCTATTACTTTGTTTTTGTCTTGTCCCCTAGCTATTAGGCATCTATAGGCCTTCTCATTTTTCTTCTCTTTATATCCTAGGCCTTTCTTGTTAAAACTTGCCCTTTGGCTCCCTATGATCATATTCAAGGTGTTGGAGCCAATTGTGAATTTTCCTAGGGCTTTGGTTAAATAATCTACCTTTTCCCTTAATGCCCTATTTTCTTCTATGCATGCATCACTAACATCTAAAGGCACATAATTATCATGTGAGCATGCATCGTCATGGCAAGAAGAAGTATCATTATTATTTAAGCATGCATTTTCTAGCTTATTTTCTAATGCCTTAATTTGTTCAAGCATGCATTTATTTTTCTTCTTTGCTCTAAACAAATCCCCAGTTAAACTAGAAATCATAGAAACTATTTTACTAGGTGAGAGATTGGTTACCATAGTTTCCATGTCCTCTTCTTCTTCTTGGATGATGAGGATGATGATGTGGAGGCTCCCCCTTCACTTGAGCTCTCTCCTCTTGTGCTTGATCCTTCATTTTTGGAGGAGGAGCAATCCAAATCGTCAAAGGCCATCAAGGCCAAATTGGCGACAAAGGCATTCTCCTCATCCGATGATGAGGAGGAGGATGAGGACGGATCATCCCATGTCTTGGCCTTGAATGCTTTGGCCTTCCCCTTTTCTTTTGTCTGCTTCTCCTCTTCCTTCTTTTTCTTGCTCCCCTTTTTCTTCTTCTTTTCTTCTTTCTTTTTCCTCTCTTCCTTGCTTTTGTTTAGGAGAGGACAATTGTCCCTTATGTGTCCCTCTCCTTGGCAATTGTAGCATATCACCTTCCCCCTCGGTCTTCTATTCCTATCATTTGATTTATCAAATCTAAAATTCTTAAATACACGCCTCACCTTCCTTACCATGTAGGCTTCCTCGGTGCTATCCATGGAGGAGGAGGAGGCTTCATCATCGGAGGAGGAGGGGACTTCCATCTTCTTCTTCCCCTTGTTTGCCAACAATGCTACTCCTCTTGAGGGTTGAATTCTTGGCTCTTCTTGAATTCCTTCAAGCCTCGTTTCGTGGAGTTCCATCGTTGAGAAGAACTCCTCCAAAGTGCTCACTTCTAAATTCTTGGAGATGTAGAAGGAGTCCACCATGGAGCTCCACTTTGAGGACCGGGGAAAGGCATCTATGGCCTTCATTACCATATCCCGGTTGGAGAGCTTTTCACCTACACTTGTCAAACCGGTTAGAATTTCCTTAAATCTAGAGTGTAGAGATTTTACCTTCTCTCCCTTTTCTAATTTAATGTTGGATAGTTGAGGCGGAGGAGATCTCTCCTAGCTAGCTTGGCCTCGGATGTGCCTTCATGGAGCTCAATTAGTTTCTCCACATCTCCTTGGCGCTTAGGCATTCTCCTATTCGGTTGATTTCTTGTTGAGGAAGCACATTGTAGAGATGGTGCTTGGCTTTGGAGTTTGCAAGGTGCTCCTCTCTTTGCTTCTTGGTCCACCTAGATTTCTCTATTGGCTTCCCCTCTTCATCCCTAGGCAAAATGAAACCATTCCATTGTAATCATTATATCAAAATCCGTTTCGAAAAATACCTCCATTCGCTTCTTCCACCAAGCGAATTCTCCTTCAAACTTCGGAGGATGGATGTTGGAGCCGGCCATTTTTGATGTAGGGCTTGTTGCGGCGGTTAGTCCAGTGACAAGCAACCTCGGCTCTGATACCACTTGTGAGAGATCGGATGGCCGGCTAGAGGGGGGTGAATAGCCCTTTTCGTTTGGATGGCGGTATTTTGCTCGTCTACAAAACGTTAGCGCAAGCGGAATATACAAATATAAATAAAGACAAGCAAAATAGAAACAAGCAATACAAACACCAAGATATAACGTGGTTCACGGCTACGCCGCTAATCCACAGTCCGATTCGTCCACGGTGAATCACTCCGCCAAAACCAATCACTATCGGTCTCTCCTTTGCACAAAGCTAGGTGGAGGTAACCTTTACAACCAAGATCACTCTTCTTACAAATAGAATGGAGTAAAAGCGAGTAAGAAGAGTTTAGAGCTTGTGGGGCACTAGGAAGATTGTTTGGAACTTAAGCATTAGCCTCTCAAAGGCTCACACCCTCTCTTTTTATAGAGAGGGCTAACTTCTTCCGTTGGCGCCATCGATCATTGCCGCCCATGGCGATCATTGCTACAATCCTGGCGGCCTCCGAACACGTCGGATGCCGGCCGTTGTTGTCAGCGGAACTCTTGGCGATCATTCTTTGGACCTCACCGATCGGCTGCGACCCATCAATCGGCCCGATCGGCTACGAGTGGTCTGGCCAAAACCCTATTGACGATCATTGCGCCTTCGATCGTTCTAATCTTGATCGGCCCCAGCGTATGCGATCGGCTAGCCCGCAAACGGATCGATCGTATACCGGTCGAGCTACACTCGACTCGAGCGATCGCCATGACATGGCGATCGGCCGGTGTCGAAAAACCCATCGACACTTGGCCAAATGGCCAAGTTTCACCTAAGAGCTACCCTTCCCCGGGTTACAATCGCTCACTCTCATTTCTCGGAGTCCCTCGCCTTCGAAGTTCTCTTCGTTCTCGGCCACGTCCCTCGGCAGCATCAGGCGCACGGCTCTGCAATGCTCCTTCGCGTCTCTTGCCTCGAAGTCTACTTCCTCCGGCTTCACTCCAAGCTTCTCGTCCGGCGGTCCCTCGGATGCTCAGCGCCGCGGCCATAAAGCTATCCTTCACCGACTCAAGGCACGAGTCATGAGATGTGAAACTCGCCACGGCTCCATGTGCGAATTACTAAGTCCTGCATGACTTCAACGCACATATCAAATCAACATATCAAACTAACTTAAACCCTTTGCCACACCATCAAAACCATATCACGGCAAGAGATTGCCCTAACAGTTTCTCTCGATCTGAGAATCTCATTCTCAAGCTAATTTTAAATCCTTCGGATTAAGCTCATTATGCGTGTGACCAAATAGGTTCCCGGTTTATGTTGGCCGTCTATAATTAACCATTAATTATAGAACGATCATGAGTGACACCTAGTAGTACATCATGATCCCCAATTAACCAAAAAATCAACGGTTGATCCCAGTACCATTTCTAAAACCCTTCGGAACTACTGATGAATGGTACCGTTCCCTTCACTAATCTTATACCAACTTGGTTCAGGATATGGTCTATTGTGTCAGTCCCCACTAGGCTGACTATGTCATGTTGGATCGAGCGGATCGCTAGAGGGGGGGGGGTGAATAGCGATAGAAACTTTTTGTTCGAATTCGTTTCAAGACACAAGTAAACGCAGCGGAAAAACACAATATAGAAATAAAGACACGAAGGTTTTTACTTGGTTCGTAGCCTACGACTACTACTCCAAGGCCCTAGTGGTCCTTGACCATGCACGGAGGGCAAAGCACTAACGAACTCCTCTTCGTCAGAGGTAGGAGTTAATCGAATATAAAAAACCACAAAAGCTTGAGGTAGAGGGACACTCCCCCTCTCCTCATTATGATAAAAAGCTCCGAGACAATAATATGAAAGAGACAAGCTAAATTAAACTTATATCGACGAATAAGAAATGAAAACTCAAGCTTAGATCGTCGGAGTAGTAGCACTTCGTCGTCGGAGAGTCACAGCGTTGAGGAGGCTTTAGGGAACTTAGAATTGATGATAAAACCCTAGGAGAGGCCCTCCTTTTATAGCCTTTGAGTCCCTTCTCGAGAGGATCTTCAGCCAATCAGATTTGGGCACCAATCTCCTTGAAATGAGGTGATAAGGCTTGACTCCTCGAAGCTGATCCTTGACCATCGATCGGTGATGGCCATCATCGATCGGTGATGGCGATGTCGGTCGAGTCTTGATTGTGGGCTCGGATCGATGATAGGCGGTCGAGTGCTCCAATAGCGATCGTGATGCTAGTTGAAATCAAAAGTTGGCTTAACAAAAACATTATTTTGACGATCGCCGACCGTCCGATCTCGACCTAGACCATCCTTGGGATGTCTTTGGTCGGATCTATGCTTAAGACCATCCCTGTAAGGAGGATACGACCTCACTTACACTCACACACACGAGCTTACCTCGATACTTACTTTGTAGTTCTTGCTTTCGGCCTTCCACTCGATTCCTTCGGCTCCCTCTGAAGTCACTCGAGTGTCGCCCGACCACCGCGACTTTCTCCGGGTGTCGCTAGCCTTCAGCTCCAGCTTTAACACTTTTTTGCACACTCGATTAAGCTCGTGAGAGAACGATGTAATCTTAACTTTGCGTCTTTTGCCATAATCAAAACACAGGTTCGATCATCTGGTGCCCCTGTACCAACAATCTTTCCCTTTTTGATCTATGGCAAATTACACAAAGTTAAGGAAAAATATAATGTGGAAAATGAGTAAATGTAAACGATGCACTCATTATAATCAATTCCCCCTTAGAAAGAAGTTAAAAAGAAGTTAATCTTAAAAATTTAAAAATTTTAAATTTTTGTTCTCCCCCTTAACTTGTGCTCTTCTCCCCCTTTTTCCATAAATCAATAAGATTTGGGCTTGTATATATAAAAAAGTAGGGGTTTTTAACAAAAAAAGTAGTATGCATTAAGATTATCTAACATGAGTCCAAGCATGTGTCTCGATTTACTTTGGTTCGAGGTATAACCCTCTGCACCAATAATTTAAGTCTTGAGACTAATTTAATTTTCAAAAATACTTATAAAATTAGCTTTGAGTTTCAAAATACTTATACGCTAATAACTTTTGAAAATATATAACCCTTAGGGTTAGTTTGCTCTCCCCCTTAATCAAGTATATAAGGTATAGAAGAGTTAGGGGGCGCTAAACATTGACCTAAAAGGTTGTATATTTAGAGTTTTGTCCGAGTATAAGTAAACGTTTAAGCTCAATAGTTTTAAAAATAGATAACATTTTTGAAAGGCTTATGTAAATTGAAATTGTTCCTTATTCATCTCACCCATTCTAAGTGTCTTAGAATTGGTTCACCTTATATGTTGTGTGAGATGATTCCAATTTTATCTTGATTAAATTTAATGATTTGAAACTGGTTAACCTTGCGTTAGATTCAGATTTGACCCTAAGCTCATCAAGTCACCTTTTCAAGATCTTGGCTTCCAGGTCGTGGTGAGGCACAGGGGTCTTCTTTGATTGGAAAAATGACCACTTCCTTAGACAAAGCCAATTTCGAGAAAATAGTAACTTGACTCACCTAAGACCACTTCCTGGTCTAACTAGTCTAGGATACGACGAGGTAGCTTCAGCTAGTTCCACTCGGTTAAGTGAACTGAACTAGATATGCCTTATCTAGCCCGAATACATGAGACTTCGTTTTCCTAACATACTATCATCTCGCCGTGTCCTGGTACTATGTTATCAAGCATTGACAAGTTATAGTCCTATCTAGCCATTTTTTAAAAAAAATTTAAGTTACCAGATACACTATTTTGGTATTAGCTCCCCCTAGATTATTGAACCAATATGGTCTGGTCAAGTAATGAACTTGATCCTGGAGAATCCAAAACCTATTGGTCCTTATATGTGAGTTTAATAAAGTTTTCGGGACCCACGCCTAGACTCGATGATGACTATGATTTACGATAGACATGTAAGATCTATTCGTAGTCTTTGAACTATATCCGAGTCCGACTCTGTTGTACATGACTCTCTGAGTTCCAAGAAGTCAGTTAAGATTCTTGGACCCATCGAGAACTTGTTCAACCGAGCTTCAGCTCTTGGACTCGCCCTTTCAAGAGAGAGTTCTCTTCTTCGAGTTTTTCAACTCGAGTTGAGTCCTCCTCTTAAATTCGACTAGTCAAAGAGTTTAGGGGTGTCTCTTGTTTGAGAGTTTCAACCTCCTCAACTAAGGACTCGACCCTAGACTCAAATTTAGCTAATTTCCTAGTTAGCAATTTAATTGTATTGTAAAGCGTATGAATTAGTGAGCGGCTAACCTTAATTTTCCCTTTCGGTCTGGCTTTGAGTTGCTTCTCGAAGTAGTCCTCGAGTTCGGAGTCGGTGTTGTAGTTGGATTCGGATTCGGACTCTGACTCGGACTCTTCGGGTCTTGCCATACACGCTATGTCGACGCCTTCTTCGTTGTCCCATGTTGCATGAAAGACCTTCTTTTGATTCGATTTGAATTGTGCCCTCTTTTGGTTCTTTAGTAGCCTCCTTTCCCTCCGAACGATTTTCCACACTACGTTCACTATTGCTTCCACCTCTTCGGATTCGGACTCTGATTCGTCTTCGGGTTCGAGTCCATCTTCTTGCCTGGTAGATGACTTTCTTCTTTGTCATGTAAGTAGAGCAATACCTCTCTCGGCCCGGACCACGTTAGTCTGCTCGTGAAGTTCAAACTCGAAGAATAATTCGTCTAACCTAAGCTTCGAAAGGTCCTTAGAGACATTGTAGGCATCGACCATGGATGCCCACAAGGTAGTCCTAGGAAATGAATTAAGAACGTACCTTAGGAGGTTGCGGTTTTTGACCTCGTGTCCGATGGTGTGCAAGCCGTTGACAATGTCCTAGATGCGGGCGTGTAGTTGTGTCGCCGTCTTGTGTTCCTTCATCTTAAGGTTATACAACTTATTGAAAAGAAGGTCACGTTTACATGCCTTAGCATCGGATGTTCCTTCGTGTAGCTCGATTAATTTGTTTCACAGGTCCTTTGCGCTGATGAAGGGTCTGATGCGGTTGAGCTCCTCTTTGGATAAACCGCACTGCAACATTTGGGTTGCCTTTGCATCGACTTCGATTTGCCTCTTGGTTGCATTGGTCAACTTATTGAAGTCCAAGGGCTCACCTTGATCATTGGTGGGTAGAGCAAAGCCGGTTTGGATGATTATCCAAGTCTCGACTTGTGTTTTTAGAAAATACTCTATCCGACCTTTCCAATAACGAAAAACATCTCCGTTAAAGAACGGAGGTTGGTTGGTGTTGTACCCCTCAATGTGGGCCATTTGGAAGGAAAACCTTGCACACAAAATAATAAAAAAAATAAGAAAAAGGTTCCAAGACTTCGCCTTGGATTATAAATGTAGGAAATGAAAAGAAACAAAAGGAATAAATGATAAATAACCAACTAAAATAAAAGATGAGCACTTACAACCTTCGATGTCCCCGAAAGGGTACTAAACGTTGCTTTTTGGAGATGAAGATAGCTTGTTACGAGGGTAAACCCTCCTAAGAAGTGTAGATCTCTCAGAGAGCTTCGTTTTGGTAGGTAGCCCGTTTCGTGGGTCAACTTGTACGAAAAGTTATGCTCGTTTTACCATTGGCTACTCCACAAGTGAATACTTGCAAAACAAAACCAAAAGAAGAGTACCAAGACTTCGTCTTGGATTAGTAGTGTGGGAGAAAGTTTAAACGAACGAAAAAAGATTCATAAAATTCAAAAACAAATTTGTAAAAAAGGCTAGATTGGTGGTTTCACCAAATCTTTGTGCCCCCGGCTTTGATACCAATTGTTGGATCGAGCGGATCGCTAGAGGGAAGGGGGGGGGGTGAATAGCGATAGAAACTTTTCGTTCGAATTCGTTTCAAGACACAAGTAAACGCAGTGGAAAAACACAATATAGAAATAAAGACACGAAGGTTTTTACTTGGTTCATAGCCTACGGCTACTACTCCAAGGCCCTAGTGGTCCTTGACCATGCACGGAGGGCAAAGCACTAACGAACTCCTCCTCATCGGAGGTAGGAGTTAATCGAATACAAAAAACCACAAAAGCTTGAGGTAGAGAGACACTCCCCCTCTCCTCGTTACAATAAAAAGCTCTGAGACAATAATATGAAAGAGACAAGCTAAATTAAACTTATACCGACGAATAAGAAATGAAAACTCAAGCTTAGATCGTCGGAATAGTAGCACTTCATCGTCGGAGAGTTGCAACATTGCAGAGGCTTTAGGGAACTTAGAATTGATGAGAAAACCCTAGGAGAGACCCTCCTTTTATAGCCTTTGAGTCCCTTCTCGAGAGGATCTTCAGCCAATCATATTTGGGCACCACTCCCCTTGAAATGAGGCGATAAGCCTTGACTCCTCGAACTTGATCCTTGACCATCGATCGGTGATGGTCATCATCGATCGTGATGGCGACATCGGTCGAGTCGATCATGGCGATCGGACGATGAGCGGCGATCGAGTGCTCCAAGATGGCAGTCGACTAATGCTAGCTGAAATCAAAAGTTAGCTTAATAAAAACATTATTTCGACGACCGCCGACCGTCCGATCTCGACCTAGACCATCCATGGGATGTCTTTGGTCAGATCTACGCTTAAGACCATCCCGGTAAGGAGGATACGACCTCACTTACACTCATACACATGAGCTTACCTCGATACTTACTTTGTAGCTCTTGCTTCCGGCCTTCCACTCGATTCCTTCGGCTCCCTCCAAAGTCACTCGAGTGTCGCCCGACCACTGCAGCTTCCTCCGGGTGTCGCTAGCCTTCAGCTCCAGCTTTATGACTTTTTTGCACACTCGATTAAGCTCGTGAGAGAATGATGTAATTTTAACTTTGCGTCTTTTGCCATAATCAAAACATAGGTTCGATCATCTGGTGCCCCTGCACCAACACATCACACCTAGCCTAAGTATCATTTCCTTGTCCTACGGATTCTAGTTACTGCACATGTATCTTAGAGTACATTACTCTAAACATGTAATGCTTTGGCCAAAGACTTTAGTAACAATCCAACAAGAGGCCCTGGGTATACGTCTCCCCACAAGGAGTGGTGAATCCTTTATAGGCTATTAAAATACCTTCGGGCACTTCGACTTATACCCAATCATCCCGGGTCCACATCTCCTTGGAGATGCTTGCTTAAGATGTCAAAGCATAAGTCTCTAAGACCAAGATGACTTGAATACCGCAAGTCAAAGACACACCGCACTTAAGCTGCAGTAAGAACTTCATTGACATATCCATATATGTAGAGAGCCATATGAATTCTTACAACTGGTCATTCCAATGAACTAGTTACCATAACTATCATCCACGATTAACTCTGGACATCACAATGTCTCCAGCCAGTGAGAATCAGCTGCTTGGATATACCAAAGAGTATACCTCGTGCTAGTCTCGACAGAATTGATGGTGTTCAAATCCATCAATTCATCGACTAAGGATAATTCTAATACATCACAATTACACTTGTAGAGATACTCACTAGTTGTGATCCAATCACAAATTCTCTCATGCTATGAATCGTATTGTGGACATTCAGTAAATGAGTTTAAGATCTAATCAAATACATGAAAACATGTATACTCAAATAGTGAATCTTCATTTATCATATAAATGGTTTAAACATAAGGCGATTGCCTTAGGACACCTCTCATATATAACTAACAGAAATATCCATTACTTGTGTATTCTGTGCTAACTTTTTGTTGCAGGGGAGTGACCATGCTAGCAGTCGACTGTTAGCTATTGGCAGTCGATTGATTCTACCATCAGTCAATTGATGAAGGTCATCAGTCGATTGATATTCAAACTGGTCAGTTCGAAGAAAGTCAAGATAAGCTTCACTTATCTTGTGGAGATGAGGCTCTTTGACCCATATCCATATCTCAACGAGCTAGGGTTTGAAGGGTTATAAAATAAGGGGGGTTTCACCTTTTTGGATCATCATTCATTGCTCCCAAAGTGCTCCAACGATGCAATGCTTCAACGACGTCGAAATCTTTGGCCACACCGACAACAAACCAAATTTCAATCTTCTAATGTCGGTAGTCTTTACTTTGTGTAATACTTTACTTATTTGTTCTTCATTATACTCGAAGCTTTTATCGTAATGAGGTGAGGTAGGCTTGTTGCCTCATCCTCGAGTTCTTGTCATTTTGTATTTGTTGTCTCCTACCTCCAACGAGGAGGAGATCTTTAGTGAATTGCCCCTTCGTACGTGGTCTAGGATCACGAGGCCTTGGAGTAGCAACATTTTGATTTCGAACCAAGTAAAAACAAAGTGTCTTCTTGTTTTAATTTCTTTAATTTACATTTGCACTACTTGAGTTTTATCGAAGCGAAAAGAAAGTCTTGATCGCTATTCACCCCCTCACGTGAGTCTCTCGATCCAATAATTGGTATCATTGCGGGGGTGCTAAGATTTGGTGTAACCTCCAATCTAGAAACTTTAATTTCTTTTCATATTTTGCTTTAATTTAATCTTTTTGTTTGTTCTTTTCCCGCACTACTAATCCAAGACAAAAGTCTTGGCAACTTTTTTTGTGTCTTTTATTTTTGTGCAAGTTTTAGTCGATGGCCCATCTCGAAGGGTTTAGTACCGCCCGACCTCCATTTTACAATGGCGATGACTTCCATTATTGAAAGGGTCGGATGAAGTGCTATTTAAAAACCCAAGTCGAGATGTGGGTAAATCATCGCACGATTCTCACTACCTACCAACGAAAATGGTGAGTTCCTAGACTGCGACAAGTGGACCAACGTCATGAAGCATCAAGTGGAGGCCGATGCAAAGGCTACATAAATTCTACAATACGGTTTGTCCAAGGAGGAGCTCAACCGCGTCGGCCCATTCATAAGCGCAAAAGACCTATGGAATAAGCTCATCGAGCTTCACGAAGGAACCACTAACACGAAGGTACGTAAAAGAGACCTTCTCTTGAATAAGCTTTTCAATCTAAAAATACAGGAACACGAGACCGCTATGCAATTGAACACGAGAATCCAGGATATTATGAACGACCTCCACTCGATCAGATAGAAAGTCGAAAATCGAGATGTAATCAGGTACACCCTTAATGCTTTTCATAGGATCACCTTGTGGGCATTCATGGTTGATGCTTACAAGGTATCTAGAGATTTATAAAAAATTAGACTAGATGAACTCTTTTTTGAATTTGAGCTAGATGAACAATCTAACTCGACCCCGGTTGAGAAAGGTATTGCATTGGTTGTAGTTCGAAAGAAGAAGGCGAAGAGCAAACCACCTCCTGAAGAAGAAGAAGAGGAGTATGAATCGGAGGTACACGATGATATGGAGACCGAACTAGTGAATCTAGTTCGGAAGATGATCAAGAGTAGAAGATGACCCATCAAGCAATCCAAGGAAAAGAGACCCGAGGAAAATTTGAACTACAAGCGTTATGAATGCAACAAGAGGGGTCACATCAAATCGGAGTGCCCGAGACTAAAGAACAAACCATCACAATCCAAGAAGGTGCTCAATGCAACTTGGGAAGAGTCATCGGAGGAAGAAGACAAGCTCAATAACCTTGCATTCATGGCAAAGCTGATTGAGCTCGAAGACGAATCCGAACCCGAAACAAGCTACGAGTCTGACTCCGGATCCGACGATGAACTCCAATTCAAGACAAGCCATAGATCCATATCCGGTTCAAGAGATTTGATTAAGTAAGTCAGTCGTTAATTGATACTCTTTATAATGCAATTAATTATTTAACCAAGAAATTAGCTAAGTCCGAGTCCAAGGTCGAGACCTTAGTTGAGGAGGTTAAACTCCTTAAACATGAGGTCTCCCTAACCTCTTCGACTAGTCAAGTTGGAGAGGAGAACTCAACTTCGAGTTGAAGAACTTGAAGAAGAGAACTCTCTTGAAAGGACAAGTCAAAGATCTTAGGAAATCATTGGAAAGGTTTACTTTGGGGTCCAAGGGTCATGACCTACTACTTGGATCATAAAGGGCCATGTACAATAAGGCGTACTGGATTTAGATCACCCACTACAAACAAGTCTTATATGTTGATTGTAAATAGACAAAAAGTCCAAGCATGGGTCCCTAAGACCTTTTTGATTTCATAATTAGGATCTACTAAGTATTGGGTTCCCAAGGACCAAATCCACTACGTGGAAAGACCGCATCGGTTCAATGGTCCAAGGAGAGCTAGTACTAAACTTGTTTGGTCTATTTATTGATTTAGTTTTGCATGCTTAATTAATTTTTGTTTTAATTTTTGAAACGGCTAGATAGGACAAATAGTTAGTCAACCTTGATAACATAGTATCAGGACACGGCGAGATGATAGTACATTAGGGAAACGAAGTATTGTGTGTCCGAGCTAGATAAGGCATATCTAGCTTGGTGCACTCGGCTAAGTTGAACTTGGTGAAGCTACCTCGCCGTATCCTAAACTAGCTAGACCAAGAAGTAATCTTAAGCGACTTAAGTGAACAATTTCATGAAATTGGCTTTGTCTAAGGAAGTGGTCGTTGTTCCGATCAAAGAAAGCCTCTGTGCCTCGCCACAACCTGGAAGCCACTTTCTCGAAAAGTTTACTTAACTAGCTAAGGGTTAAATCCGAATCTAACCCAAGGTTAATTATCTTCAAATCACTAAACTTAATCAAGTAAAATTGAAGTCATCTCACAAAACATATAAGGTTAACATGTTTGATCATGTAGAAAGGGTGAGATGATTACTAGGCTAAAATATTCAACCAACTTTAAAATTCCGATCCAACTACTATATGTGTAGGATCAATGGATGTTGGATAGTGGGTGCTCTCGACACATGACCGAAGACCGACTAAAGTTTTCAAAGCTTAGATTGAAAAACCAAGGATCGATAGCATTCAGAAACAACGGAAAACTCAAAATCATCGGTTCAGGTGATATTGAGCTAAACTCGAACTTTATCATTCGTAATGTTCTTTTAGTTGAGCATTTTGAATTCAATTTACTTAGTGTTAGTCAATTGTGTGACAATAACTATAAGGTTATTTTCCTACAAAGTGAATGTTTAATTAAAAATAATGATACCTCAAAAACTATACTTAAAGAGGAACTAGGAATAACAACATTTACACAATTAACTTACACAACTCCTCAACCAAGTGTCTAATGACACAGCAAGAGGAATCCTAGTTGTGGCACTGACGACTTGGTCACTCTCATCCAAGACTCGTACATAAAATGAGTCAGAGTGGCTTAGTTAGAGGTTTACCCAACCTTAATAACTTGGAAAATAAAATTTGTAATGATTGTCAATAAGGTAAACAAACTAAGACCTCACATCAACTAACTAACTAAGAAAGAACTAAAAGTGTACTTGAGCTCCTACATTTAGACCTTTTTGATTCTCATGGAGCCAAGTCACTAAATGGAAGCCAATATTGTCTAGTTATAGTCGATGACTACTCTAGGTTCACATGGGTTAGGTTCTTAAAACATAAAAGTGAAACCTTAGAAGAACTCACCAATTTATGCAAATTAATAGAAAATGAAAAGTATCTTAAGGTTAAAAGAATTAGAATTGATCATGGTGGTGAATTCGAAAACCATAGGTTTACCAACTTTTGCAACCAAAACGAATACCACCATGAGTTTTTCTACCCTAGAACTCCTCAACAAAATGGTCTAGTCAAATGCAAAAATAGAACCTTTCAAGAAGTCGCTAGAACCATATTGAATGAGTATAACCACCTAATAGGTTTTGGGCAGAAGCGATCAATACGGCTTGCTATGTTCAAAATAGGATTCTATTAGTTAGAAGATACCTTAAAACATCATATGAAATATATTATAAAAAACTACCCAACATTAAGTACTTTAGGGTTTTTGGTTGTAGGGTACATATATTAAACACTAAAGATAGCCTAGGAAAATTCACCCTTAAAACAACTACTGAAACATTTCTAGGATACTCAGCCACACTAGTAAAGCCTATAAGGGGTATAATAACGAAACCCTAAAAATAGAAGAGGCAATCAACGTAGTATTTAACGGAGAAAACAAAACCACAAAACCCGAAGTAGAGTTGATTGATGAACCAATTGAAAATGATACTAGACTTGAACCTAACCATCAAAATGAGTCTAGTATAAATTCTAACCCAAATCAATCTAGGCTACAATCAAACCACCCTATTGATCAAGTAATAGGTGATCCCAATTTAGGGGTTCAAACTATAGCATCCTATAGAAACATAAGCCAAATTTCACTCATCTCAAAAATCAAACCCAAAACAAGTGAACAAGCTCTTCTTGATCCCGATTGGATTATAGCTATGCAAAAAGAGTTAGCTTAATTTACTAGGAGTCAAGTTTGGGAATTAGTACCCCCACCTAAGGAAAAAACAATAATTGGAATAAGGTGGGTATTTCGAAACAAACTTGATGATAAATGAGATGTTGTTAGGAATAAGGCTAGGTTAGTCGCTAAGGGATTCAGTCAAGTAGAGGGGTTAGACTACGATGAAACATATGCACCCGTAGCTAGACTTGAATCGATTAGGATGTTATTAGCCTATGCTACACATCGAGGATTTAAACTCTTTCAAATGGATGTTAAGTCAGTGTTCTTGAATAGATTTATCAAAGAAGAGGTTTACGTTAGCCAACCACCCGGATTTGAGAGTCTAGACAAACCTGACCATGCCTTTAAACTTAGAAAAGCCTTATATGGACTAAAACAAGCTCCAAGAGCTTGGTATGAAAGGCTTTCGATTTACCTTAAGTCTAAGGGGTTTAGTCAAGGCTTAGCCGACCCAACCTTGTTTGTAAAATCCAAAGGAAAAGAGATATTCATTGCCCAAATTTACATAGACGACAAAATTTTTGGAACTACCAATACAACCTTATTAAATGAGTTCATTTCACTAATGGAAAGTGAATTCGAAATGAACTTAGTAGGAGAACTAACCTTTTTCTTAGGCTTACAAATTAAACAAACTAGGGAAGGAATTTACCTACACCAACGTAAATATGCTAAAGAACTAATAAATAGATTTGGAATGCAAAACACTAAGGAAATCAACACACCAATGGCTACTAATGTTAACATAGGAGAAGACCTAGAAGGTAAAGCAATCAATTTAAAATATTATTGGAGAGTAATAGGTAGCCTCCTTTACTTAACTGTGAGTCGACCCGATATACTCTTCACAGTAAGTATGTGTGTGAGATTTCAATCTTGCGCCAAGGAGTCACACCTAACACTAGTCAAACGTATTTTTAGATACCTAAAAGGAACATTAAACGTAGGAATTTGGTACCCTAAATCGAGCGAGTTTGAACTAATCGACTATTCCAACTCGGATTATGCTGGTAGTAAACTTGATAGGAAGAGCACGAGTGGTTGTTGCCAACTCCTAGGCTCGAGTCTAGTTAGCTGGTGTAGTAGAGAGTAACATTGTGTTGCCTTATATACCACCGAAGTCGAGTACGTTGCGATGGGTGAGTGTGTAGCTCAACTCCTTTGGATGAAGCACACTCTCCAAGACTTCCAATTAAACTTTAGTAACACTAAAATTTTCATCGACAACATTAGTTCCATTAACCTAACTAAGAACCCATTTTGTCACTCTAGGACTAACCACATAGAGGTTAAACACTATTTTGTTTAAGAACACGTAGAAAATGGAACAATACAACTCGAATATGTTGAGTCTAAATCGAACCTAGCAAACATTTTCACTAAATCCTTATCCAATTTAGTGCCTTAGAAGTAAAATTAGGAATGTGTGCAATAGAGTAGGACTTAAACTCTTACTTTTACTCTATATTTATTTTTCATGCTACATGGAATTAGCTTAGGGTTTACCTTAGAAAGCATGTACCTATAGATTTAAGGAGTCAACACATCTCACAACACATATGTCTAATGAGTTTGTGTACTGAGCCACGTAGATGAGTGTGAGATGTTAGAACCTTACTCCTAATTCCAGATGTAGATCATATAAGATACCGAAAAATACAATATTGATAAATAAATAAATAATAATAATAATAATACCCTTGTTAATTAATAAATTGTCCTATGGAATTTTCAGAATTTTTAGAAATTTTCTAGACTTAAATGGAAATTTCTAAGACCCTCAAGAGAAGGATTTAAAGGCTTAACGGTCCAAATCGACGATTAATGGACTCGACCCGCTCCATTTCTTAACACCCAGCCGCCACGTTTCTCGCCATCACCTTTATTTTTCAAGCATTTTCTTTCCTTCCCTTCTGCCACTTCTCCTTCTCACCGCAACACCTCGCGCGACCTCCGAGTTTTCCTCCTCCGCACCTCTTCCTCACCGAACATCCACTGTTGATGACTCCTTCCGGTGGGAGAGCAGGCAGGAAGGAAGGATCGACGTTTGGGCTCCGGCGAGCATCCTCGATCTCGAGAGTTAGGGAGCGACAGGGGTTCACGCTGCTGGATTTGGGAGTATCCTCTGCCGATTGTCGCGATTGCTAGGTGAGTGATGTGGTCTTTCATCTCTGAATGCATTCTTCCTCATAGCGCCTGATTTCTGTGGTGATAGGCTAACTAGATTTCCGGTGAACAGACTGATTTGCGGGAGGAGTATCACCAATGTAGCTTCTAATTACTGTGAATCGAGCGGTGGAGCAAGCTGGATGGTGGCTATGTCGGAGTTGTTATGCAGCTGTGAACAGGGGATAAGGAGGAATAGTGGCTTCACTTCAGTGATTTAGGGCTGCAGTTGAGCGGTGGAGTAGATTGGATGGAGTTTTGGTTGTGCATGAATGGAGGGGCTGTGAAGCTTTGTTGGCTGTGATGAGTGGATAAAGCTGTGTTGGGGATCGAATCGGGATAAGAAGTGTGTGGTAAGCCTTGATTTGAAAATGGCATCAATAGATACGATGCTAGTTTATATATATATATGTTAGCTATGGATTCCTGATTTTGTAGGTAAGAAGGGCAATTGGATCAAGGGTTGTGATTGAACAAGTTGATCATTCCAGATTTGGAAACCTCAAATTGTTGAATCTAAAAGTTGAGTAGCTGGGATCGATAAAGGTAAGTTTGATCTGGACGATTGATGATGGTATGCTGTGAATTACAATTTATGGTATGATAATTATAGTGGATGTTCTAGTTGAATTGATGTTTAATAGCTAGCGAACGATGTTGTTCTATTGGAGAATACTAATTTTGGGATTATTAAGTTGTGGATTGTGCTTACAGTTAAATTGATGGGTTTAGAATAGATTCCTAAGAGTGAATCAAGAAGTTGGGTGTTTCGATAACGGGTTCGTCTTCCAGATAAGTTGAGGGAGATTGAATCAACTAAAGGTATGCGTAATTATGATTTTTTTTATCAGTATAAGTTGGGTGATGAACTGTATGTGATTACAGGTTTTGACAATAGATTTACTTCTGGATTCATTGTGAGGAAAGTGGAA
Organism: Wurfbainia villosa; assembly: GCA_025175895.1. Taxonomy (NCBI): domain Eukaryota; kingdom Viridiplantae; phylum Streptophyta; class Magnoliopsida; order Zingiberales; family Zingiberaceae; genus Wurfbainia; species Wurfbainia villosa. Next base: position 12,988,195 of record CM045990.1, read on the forward strand.
CGACGTGAGGTAAGTATAAATTTGGTTGTTCATGGTTGTGTATCAGTTTTGATTAGTAAACTGATCTGGATGTGCTATAATTACGAAGTGATGATAGTACCTGTTCATTGTGAGGTGATGTTTGTTTTATTTGGATTAAATTGAGTCTAGACTCCTTAAGCAGATTAAGAAGGGGTTGAGGTGGAATCAGTGTGAGGACGTTGATTTGAGGCGGAGATTCTCGGACGAGAAGACAACTAGTGTACTACATAACAGGTGGGTAATTTCCTACCCTGGTCAAGTAGATGTAATTGCATTCAGATTTAGACATAGATATGAGCATGTTATATGTTCATATTATCTTGACCCTGCTCTTATTTATCCTATGCTTGATACTTATCGTTGGCTATATATGCTCAAATGTCGATATTACATTTTCCTTTATCATGATTTAGGAGTTACAGATGTGAAGTAAGTAGATCTATAAATATTTAGTAAGGTGTATATGTTAGAGTACGGATGATGACCTAATTTGTAAATTGGGCAAAAGGTCATCCGTGGGTAGGTAATGCCCTAAATGTAGGATTTATTACAATACTCGTATGTTGCATACTTATTTACCAACCATGTATTGTGTAAATGGTCAGGTGAGTCATGAATAGTATGTCGCTATGGACCGGAGGTCCTAGCTTGCCATGATCAGTTGAGTACGACTCTCTACAGGATAGAGAGTGTACTGATCAAATGGGTATGGTTCTCTGTTGAACAGAGAGTCTGTGGTAGATGTCTGTATATGAGACAGTACATTAATGTCATTGCATGCATACTGACGACATAGTCTCCCTTGGGGTTGAGAGAGTCGTCAGTCATCCTGCCTCCCATGTTACTCCCAAAGGAGTAACTGGTGTGAGGGCAGAGCATTTGTTGTGTCGCACTCTACCACTATAGACGGTGGTAGTTAGAGTTGCGTGCAGTTGTCCTGGGTGCGTGGCGCTTGACCACTCATAGGTAGTGTCAGTCGGAGTGGCCAGCAACAGGGACCCTCGTTGTGTAGCGAGCTCTTTACGCTCATATGCTACTTGATCATACTACCCACTCGGCCACTCTAAAGCAGTGGTTGGTGTTGAGTTGGGACAGTTGTCATGTCGTGCCACCTAGGCCACACTGGGGTCATGGTAGCGAGTAGGGGTGCGCAGGCATGACCATGCATGCTGCATTGCCGTATCATACGTCGTTTTGCATATTGCTATATATGTATATACATAAATGCATGTATATATATATACATGGATGATTGTGATTAATATACATACAAATGCAGTCTATATGTATACTCACTCTGATGATGCATTTGTATGTACTATGCTTGTTGCATTTATTTGTACATATTCATACATGCTATTGCATTTTCTGTTTGGTAGTTGGCCGGGTATTTGTATACTTGTTGGTCGGTCACTGTGATACCCTCGACCCGTACCATGGTGTAGTGTGAGTTAGTATTACTCTTTAAACCTTATGTTGTGGATATATGCCTAGGTTGGATGAGAGTAGGGTAGTTGACTATCAGGTATGTCAGCATCTTATGTTGTTCAGTTTGTTTAGTGGAATGCATGTATGTATATTTATCATGCTGTTGTATACATGTCGTACCTGTAGATTATACTATTGAATTACATGTGATATTGATATATTTACATGTTCTATCTTATTACCTACTGAGTTTTACTCACCACCACAGATCCTGGGTTTTTCTGTCGCCCAGGTAACAGATAGAAGTCTTCGTGATGGCTTGGATCTGTGCCGACGATCCATCCCATCTATGTTATTCCGAGATTCCCGGGGATTTTATTTTATGTTATGGACTTTGTCGTTATGTCATGGACTTTATTTCTGTGTCCGATTTAAGTACGGTTATTTACTGTGGACTTGTCAGATGGTGTACACCTGTGTGGTTTCTATTTGTTTGTCAGTATGTGTGTTGTGGGTATGTGTTTTTTTTTTATGTTTTCCACTGTGTTATATATATATATATGTTACTTATTATGTGTAGTTGTGGGTCTATGCGCCTTGTATTAACCCGAGATGTTGCCACGTACAGGGGAGATGTCGTTCGTTTGCTTTTTGGCATGATATACTCTCGGGGCGTGACAGATCAAGTGCATCTACATGAATCATGGAGTATAATTATTTAAAATAACCAACTCTAATCAGGACTTATTGATCATTTCATATCAATTAAGTCAAAAAGAGTTGAACATACTATTAGTTGAGTGTACATTGATACTATTTTCAAAATCTATTAGGAACATGCTTGGACTTACAAATGATAAACGCTTATTTTCTAAAGTTCTTTTACAAACTCCAATATTTTTCGATTTATGGAAAAAGGGGGAAAAGAAAGGCCAAAGTTAAGAGATCAAAATTATTTTTAATAACTTAACTTACTTAAACTTTTTTTTTAAGTGGCAAACGTTGAGGGGTAACTTAACTTACTTAAACCTTTTTAAAGTGGCAAACGTTAAGGGGGAGAGCTAAGCTTCTTTTTCAAGTACTCACCTATGGTCAAGGGGGAGGTAACCTCAAGGGGAAGGATTTGAAAAAGAGTTTAGCTTATACTCTTACTCATGCTAACTTACTAAGTTACTCATACTAACTTACTAAGTTACGCATTTCTTTTATACTCATACTAAATTGTGTCTTTCTTACTTACACTTACTACTTCACTACATGTTTACTACTCATGTTGTTACTACTTTGTTTTATAGTTAATTGTCTCCTTAACTTTGTGTCAGTTTGCCATAGATCAAAAAGGGAGAGATCGTTGGTGCAGGAGCACCAGATAATCGAACTTAGATTTTGATTATGCCAAAGGTTCAAAGTTAAGGTGTTATTGTTATCTCATGAGTTATGTTAAGTGTGCAGGAAGTGTTTAAGCCAAGCTGAAGGTTAGCGACACCCAGAGAATCTCTAGACGAGAAACCGTGGTGGTCGGGCAACAACGAGAGAACCTTGTGGAGTCGAGGAACCTAGGTGGAAGACCGAAAGCTAAGTGATAGGTCGGGAAGGACCGGAGGTAAGCACGAGTGCGGAGTAATGGTGAGGCTGTGTCCTTTGTTCAGGGACTAACTTAGGCGGCGATCCGACTAAGACTTCCGGGGGAAGGTTTAGGTCGAGATCGAACGGTAAGGAACCGTCGAAATATCCATTACTCATGTATTCTGTGCTAACTCTTTGTTGTAGGGGAGTGTCCATACTAGTAGTCGACTATTGGCTATCGGTAGTCGACTGATTCTACCATCACCAATGAAGGTCATGATCGATTGATATTCAACCGGGTCACTGAAGAAAGTCAAGATAAGCTGCACTTATCTTGGGGAGATGAGACTCTTTGACCTAGATCCAGATCTCAATGGGCTAGGGTTTGAAGGGCTATAAAAAAGGGGGGTTTCACCTTTTTGGATCATCATTCATTGCTTCCAAAGTGCTCCAATGATGCAACGCTTCGATGACAACACTACGATGCTGACATGCTACCGACACACCAACAACACACCAAGTTTCAATCTTCTAAAGTCGGTAGTCTTTACTTTGTATCATACTTTACTTATTTATTCTTCATTGTACTTGAAGCTTTTATCGTAACGAGGTGAGGTAGGCTTGTTGCCTCATCCTTAAGTTCTTGTCGTTTTGTATTCGTTGTCTCCTACCTCCAATGAGGAGGAGATCTTTAGTGAATTGCCCCTTCGTACTCGGTCTAGGATCACGGGGTCTTTGAGTAGCAACCGTTTGGTTGCGAACCAAGTCAAAACAAAGTGTCTTCTTGTTTTAATTCCTTTAATTTCCACTGCACTACTCGAGTTTTATGAAAATGAAAAGAAAGTCTTCCGATCGCTATTCACCCCCCTCTGGCAAGTCTCTCGATCCAATAGCCATCAGTTGACTGGTAAACCTCAAATATGAGGTTTAACCCAAGTATGATCCCCTCATACTTGATACTCACTCTTAGCCTTGACTAAAGCCTTCAAGCCACCTCCATCAGCCTCACACCCTCATGATCTATCTGAGTCATCCACGACTCATTCTCCCTTTGCGCTAGCCTTCAGGTGCTTCCATCGACTATGTCATGCCTTAGGTCTCCTTTGCCCAGAGGTCACGCCTGTGGGACTTTTCCATTGGCAAGCCTCAATACTTGGACTTTCACTGGCAAGACTACACACTTGACTTACATAGTCAAGACTACATCCTTGGACTTTTCCTTTGCCAAATATTCATATTTGGACTTTCGCCGCCAAGAGTACACATTTGGACTTACATGACCAATTCTACACCCTTGGAATTTTCTTTTGCCAAGTATCCATACTTTGACTTTCCTTGCCAAGTCTCTAAACTTTGATTTCCACTCCAGTCTCACTCGAGCTAGGTCACCCTTGACCTAATGCCGATTGCTTCAACAATCACCTCCTAACAATGTCTCCCATATTACCTTGGATATCCCAAACATCCACTTGTCTTATGGTCAACATATGGTCAAACCCATATTGTTAAACAATGGTTAAACCCATCGTTAAACATCAAAATCCTACTTGAGTCCCACTCGAGTCTGGTCAATTGTGACCTGGGTTGATTGCACCAACAATCTCTCCCTTTTTGATGTTTGACAATACTTTAAGTTAGGCTATCTCATAAGGCCAACTATGTCTTTTCTTATGCCAAAGTATAATGAAGGTTTATCTAACTTAAACCCTCACTTCTCCCCCCTTGGCATACATCAAAAAGCCTACCAAGGTTTTCAATGTCTTGATACACGCAAGCACGACCTCAAATCTCCGGCCGCGATTGCCAAGGACTTGAAGCACATGCTCGCGCTCAATGCCCGCAAGTGCACAGTTATCATCAAGTAATAAAATATCGATCCCACAAGGTCTAGTAATCGAGTATTGGTTTACTAAATGAATATAGATTGTTTAGACTGAATCAGGTGGTTGATAAGCAAAAAGGGCCGAAAGGAAAATGAGAGTATTGGGAGATCACTTTTACATGGACACCACTGTCACTGGGTCCCTATTATGACCGATGACAATGATTCTAAGATTTCGGTTTCACCTAAATGATTATAAATATATATCTTACTCTTAACTCTCAATGGTTGTTCTTGTAGGTAGAATATCTATTTTATCCAACATGATCTTTTGGAACTACAATGGATTACCCTATTCTTAGGCATGTTTCCCTTTCGGATCGTCAAAGCTTAGGGGGTTGCTATCCTTCGGAAGCCCCTTGTCACTGGGTCCCACAACCCTTCTAAAGTTGATTTATCCTACTTTGGGCCTTATGCTGGAATAAGTTCTGATGGGGTCAGGGTTTTCTGATCAATTAGAAGGTTTTTCGAGCTGTTTATATAGTTCTCGAGTAGTGTGTGTGATGTCCGAGCCAGGTAGGGGTGTGCATAGTAATAATGTTTGCGGAGTAATTTGTGTGTTGGCAAAGTAGTTTTATGCTTTTCCTGGGCAGTCTGTGTGTTTCCCGAGCAGTATATATGAATTTCGAGCCAAGTAGGGGTGAGTAGTGCAATGTGGCTTAGAGCTAAGTATAGTGTTAACAAAGCAGTCTGTGTATTTCCCGAGCAGTATATGTGAATTCCGAGCCAATGAGGGGTGAGTAGTGCAGTGTTGCTTAGAGCTAAGTATAGTGTTAACAGAGTAGTCTGTGTGTTTTCGAGCAGTATATGTAAATTCCAAGCCAAGTAGGGATGAGTAGTGCATTGTTGCTCAGAGCTAAGTATAGTGTTGACAGAGCAGTTTGTGTGTTCTCGAGCAGTGTATGTAAATTTCGAGCCAAATAGGGGTGAGCAGGGTAGTTGTGCTCAGATTTAAGGGTTGTGTTTATAGAGCAGTCTATGCAATTCTTGAGCAGTCCATGTAATCCCTAAGCAATGTATAATTTCCGAGCAGTCAGTATATTTTCTGAGTGGTTAGTGTATTTCCCGAGTAGTGTGTTGATTTCCCGAGAGATGTATAAATTTTTGGGGTTCTTTCTGAATAAAGTAAAAGAAGGGGGTATGGGTATTTTTGGGTACAGGAAATGAAGGGGGATTTGTTAAATAAGAAGTGTCATTAATATGAAGTATTTTGTCATTTGTTTATCTATTTATTTAATTAGCAATTGGCAGGAAGATAGAGAACATGCAAGGAGCTCAAAGGGAGATATTTTGAAAAGGAGCGAGAAAAGTGGTTATAGCTTGATAGGTTGGCAAGGGTAATATAGTAAATGCACTTCAAATGAAGGTGATATGAATCTCTTATAAAAGGGGTAGAGGGGGAAGGAAGTAGAGGATGATTTTTTCTCTTCGCTATTCGGTACTACAAAGATCTTCTCACCTCTTCATCTACATTCTGCATTTCCATTTCTTCTCACTTCTTTCATTTCTGACTTGAGTGTCGGAGGGGCCATGTCGGGAAGCTGACCCACCCTTAACATCTTCTTTTACAGTGATAGATCTAGCTCTTAGCTCAAGGATCCAAGGCAATCGAAGGGGATCCTCAAGAGGAGAGAAGGGGATTTAAGCAGGCTGAAGAAGAGGACACCATCAAATTGGTGTCATCTGTGGGAATATGAACAAAAAGTTGTGATGGTGAACACTAGGAGGACACTGAAGGAGCCGATGGAGGAAGAGAAATCTATATCCAGTACTTCTAAGGGGGGGGCACTAGCAAAAGACGTCGAGAACCCTTGGGCAAGGAGGATCTTATGCAAGTGGTGGCTGCTGTGATGGATCAGATGTCGCAGAAGGCCACCCCGAAGAAGATGAAGGAAGATGATACATCTGATGATGATTCTAAAGAACTGATCAAAGTCTCTCGCCTGAAGAACGATTCCTCTCATGTCTATAAGCAAGCAAAGGGGAAGAAAGGAAGTGTGTAGCTCCTCTTGAGGGAGAACAACCTGAGGGGGATTTTCCTTTTGTAAGTAATATTTTAAAAGTAGAAGAGCTAAATCCCTTTACAAAGGATATTTTGAATGAAGAGTTACCTCGATATTTCCAAGTTCCACATATGCCTGAGTATACTAGTTCTTTAGATCCCAAAGACCATTTGAGTAGATTTGAAAATGCAGCACTATTATATCGCTATATACTGAGGGAGTTAAGTGTCGAGTGTTTCTTACTACATTAGTAGGACCTGCTCAGCAATGGTTTAGTACCTTAAGATCACAAAGTATTTCTTCATTTAAAGATTTCTCCACATTATTTTTAAGGAACTTTTCTAGTTCTAAGAAATATCTGCCTCAATCGTTGACTCTCTTTAATCTTAAGCAGAGAAAACAAGAGATTCTTCGGCAATATGTGTAGAGATTTACTCAATCGACACATGAAATTCCTGCTATAGAGCATGGCATCATAGTAAGAACCTTCACTCAATGGCTCAGAGAAGGAAATTTCTTCAAATATTTTGCTAAAAAACCTCGTGCAGATTTTGACATTTTATTATCCCGAGCTGAGAAGTTCATTAAGCTAGAGGATGCTCAGAGGTCTCGGCAGGATTCTCGGAATTATAGAATGGCAGAAATGCTAGAGAGACGAGCTGAATGGGTAAGACTGACTCATCTTTCAAAAGATAGATCTCTGTATGTTCCTCAGTTGAGGATTTCTAAGGAAAGAGCTATGAATATCTGGTAAGAAAATTAGTTACTGAGAAGACCCTTTGGAGTTGCTAGAGGGATTAGAAGATTATCATCTTCTACTTTCTGTGCTTATCATCAAGACTATGGGCAGAATACTCAAGATTGCCAACAATTAGATTTTGAGTTGTAGAGAGTTATGGTAGCTCATCCCCACATCAGAAATATGGTTATGAATCCGGCTCCATATCAGTAGAGGTTTGTGGGTAGAAACTATGGTAGAGGAATTCAATTAAGGCCTCCTATAGACTGACCTGTACAGCCTGTTCGGCCAAGGGAGATAGCTTCTGACAGGATAATGCTTGCAGGCCAGCCTCCTGTAAGGGGTGATATTAATATGATTTCCAAAGATTCCACTAATGGGGATTCAAATAGAGCTCGGAAAAGACATAGTCGAGAGGAGTGTGTAGTTGTGACAGCTCTACCAAGAGCAAGAGAACCTGTCTTGGGTTTTGTTCCTGGTGACTTAGAGGGAGTAATAACCCCTCATATTGATGCTTTAGTCATTCGGGCTCTTATTGCTAACTTTGATATGGGAAGAGTTTTGTTAGACCCAGGCAGTTCAGTGGATATCCTATATTGGGCTGCACTAGAATAAATGGGAGTCAATATGAATGACTTACAACTAGTCGACAATTCTTTATTTGAGTTTTTTTGGCCAGGTGCAGCCAATGGGTCAGATTAAATTACCTCTATCCTTAGGAGAAGAGCCAAGGAGAAAACGGTACTTATTAACTTTACAGTGGTGAATATGCTTTCTTCCTATAATGCCATTTTGGATAGACCTATATTGGGAAGTTTTCAAGCAGTGGCTTCTCCTTGTCATTAGAAAATTAAGTTTCATGTTGGAAATGAAATAGGGGAAGTTTGGAGTGATCAACAACTTTCTCGGAGGTGTTATGTGGAAACTATTCGGATGGGGTAGAAAGGGAAGGCTATTAATAAATATCTTTAAAAACTGAATTAGTATGGAGGTGAAGTATATGTCATTCAAAAGGGAGTTCTAGATCTGACGTCATAAGCTGAGATTTCTCTGATTAAGTTCGATATACGGTTACTCTGTAGTATTCTTAAAGTAATTGTCAATTGGAATGTCTTCAGAAATCAGTATTTACAGTAGTCTCTCTTTGACCTCAGGGACATTTTAGAGATAAGGGATGGTGTGTATTCTTGCTAGATTTCATTGTTCTCCTGGGAGAAAGAAACTCGATGATATTTGGATGTGTCAGCCTGCCAAACTAATGATTTTAGATATTATATCCTCCTTTGTTTTTGTTGGTTTTTGGCCACATCCATATGCAGATAAATTGAAATCAAATGGTATTTCGTAGCTTGATTCCTGTTGGCATTGCACGATTGTCAGTTTGGGCTCTGCTACCTTGTGAAGGTGTCCTCATGTCTTCGTTACTCAGTATGTTCTTCTCATCTATAGCACTTGGTATGCATATGAGGAGAAACTACGCAGGTAAAGGGGTAATATGGAAAGAGGTGTTGAGACATCATTTACTATAAATATCATTTTGGTTAGACAGTTAATGTGATAGTCACTCATAAAGTCTTACAATGTCCAGTAAAATATTTTGATTATTTTAATTGTGATAGATATAATGTTAATTCCTGTTTTCCAGTCCACAAGTTGGGATCAATAAAAAATGGGAGAATATGTGATCTTTTATATAAGCTAAATAAAAAGTACAGATGATAAAAGGGAAACATCTTTTACAGATAGCTAATGGAAGAAGAATCTACAGAGGATTCTCCTTCTAGGTAGGGTGGTGGAACTATCGGAGGAGGAGGAACGACAGACGATGGAGGAGGGGGAGCCATTTGAGGTTGCCGCTGGAGAATCGGGGGATTGAATAGATGATTTCCAAAGGAAGGGAAAAGAGATCAGAAGGGTTCTCTTTGGTTTGGAGCCACTATATCGATAGGACCTCTGAGGGGTAGAGGGCAGTATGTTGAGGTTTCCATAGACCAAGTATCTGAATCGAAAGTTTGACTTGTATCAGTGCTTATGTGGATAAGATGTTGAGGGGACGCCATGGAAGGATAAAGAGTCAAGATAAGGGGAGGAGAAGGGTAGAGCTAAGGTTTTATAAAGTAATCACAGGGGGGGGGGGGAGGGGGGAGACGAAGTGAATCAGGTATTCCCCATAGTTAATGGTGATAACAAGGGGTTCAAAGAATTAAATTAAGTTGATGAAGGATGCGACTTATTTTGGTAAAGGAAGAGAAGGGGTATCATCTTAGGAAATATATTATGACAGTTGGCTAAAAATAGAATACATTCAGAGACTGTGTTGCCTGTGGGGATCGGAGTAGAACCTGCCCGAACGATGGTCTATACCCCGAGCGACAATAGGGTGGCTCGGTACAGGGAGTTAGACTTGATTCAGGAGAGGAGGGATGCTGCTCTATATTATGCTGAAAGGTATGGGTGACAAGTAATTATAGCTTATAATGAAAAGGTAGTACCTCGTGCTTTGCAGGTAGGAGACTTAGTATTGCGGAAAGTGATGCCCGAGGGATACAAAGGTAAGCTAGGATCTAAGTGGGAAGGCCCCTTTCAGGTGGAGAGTCGAGTGGGGATTGGAGCTTATTACTTGAGAGATGCTCAAGGAAGACTTTTGGCAAGACCGTGGAACGTGTATCATCTGCGCCCTTATTTTAGTGGATGAATATTGTAAAGTTTGTGTTTTTACTTCTTTAGAATAATACATTGTAGACTAAATAGTATGTTGTATTTCAAGAAGTGCATTGAATACAAGTGTTACATTTTATTAGTATTGGATGGAAAAGGAAAAGATAGTAAATCAAGTGGAGTTCGATAAATGGTATTTCCTAAGTCTAAAAAATTAGTGGAATGACCGAGAGGTGGATATCCTGCTACTTGGAACTGATTGATATAATCTTGAAATCCCCATTGTAAGAAGGCAAAGCCTCGGTCTAGGAATAAGTCATTGATGGCAGTAGAAGTCCCAAATGTATTTGGTGTGGCAGTTGTCTCTTCTTGAGATGGTTGAGCTCTTAAAATGTTCAAAGTATTTTGTAAGTAGGTGATTTGAAAGTGGAGGGCTGAGAGTTCTGCCCGATCGGCTTGAGCCTTCATATAGGAAGCTTGTAATTCTCTCTCGAGTCTCTAATAAGCCTACTGTAATGATAGTTCTCGAGTTTGACATTCTTGTTACTCTTTCTTCAGAGTATTAGTGTATTGAATCCATTGGTTATTTATGTGGGTTATGCTAGTGATGCCCTGCAAAAGTTAAGTATTAGTATTGAGTAAAAATAGAGGAGGACATTGTATACTAACTTCGTTAATACTGGTTAAGAGGGAATCTGGTAAGTCCTGAGTTGAGGAGGAAGAAAGGAGATTTTGTGGAGTTTGACATAAAATTGGAGGTTGAAGGGAGGGTGTCGAGTTGCGAAGGTGAAGTTGAATGGGGTTTATGCAGGAAGGTGTTGGAACATTGTTGGAGACTTATAGTAGGAGTTATTCTGCAATAGGAAGAAGTAAGAACCCATATACATTATAAAAATGCATAGAAATATGATCAAGAGCATAGTTACCAAGTGTATCAGTCGACTGCAGGGGGTAGGTTGTTCTGATTAAGGCTGTGTTGACTTCATGAGTAGCTGATTTAAATTGAATTGTTGATCTGTTAATAGTAAGGTCATTACTTGATATTTTGCATTATCCCAGTAACGACCTAAGGAAGGGCGAGGAGGAAGGGTAGTCAGCAAAGTGGAGGAAAAGGGGAATGGAGATGGAGAGTGCACAAAGAAGTAATGCTATTTCCATCCTTTGTGGGAGCAAGGGTAGTCAGCAAAGTGGAGGAAAAGGGGAATGGAGATGGAGAGTGCACAAAGAAGTAATGCTATTTCCATCCTTTGTGGGAGCAAGGGATGCTGGTCAGAAATTTGAAGTTTGATCGGGCTTAGAAATAGAAGATGCCTATCTTTGATGACTTTATTTGGAAAAAACAGTGAAATAAAAAGGTTGATGGGGTAATTGACAAGTATGATGCTATGAGATAAATGTAGGGTCGATGTTGGTCGGCTAGAGGGGGGTGAATAGCCTAATACGCATATGGTTGAATTTTCTCGTCGATTTCTCGTCTACAAAATCGTTAGCACAAGCGGAAGTATAAACAATAAAGAAAAAGCAATAACAAGAATACAAATGCTAACACAAAGTCGTAACGTGGTTCACGGCCCTTGCCGCTAGTCCACGACCCAATTCGTCCACGGTGAATCACTCCACAAGCTTTCACTATTCTCTCCTTTGCACCAAGCTAGGTGGAGGTAACCTCTTTACAAGAATTCACTCTTCTTACAATGAAATGAGAATTAACACAAGTAGAAGAGTGGAAAATCCTTAGAGCACTTTGGGAGATATTATGAGTTGAAGCATTAGGCTCCCAAATCCCCTCACCTCTTCTTTTTATAGAAGAAGAAGGTTTCTTCCCGTTGACACAGGACCAGTCGGCTGATGCCCCGATCAGTCGACTGATCCCGTAGCCGTTGCCCAATAACGGCTGCTTTCCACGTTGGATTTTACCCAATGGCTCCCACATTAGTCGACTGATCTTGCCATCACCGATGATGGAGTTATCGATCGAAAGTGCCGGGCGGACACTCCATTCGAAACCCTGAAACCCAATCGACTGATGCCTTCATCAGTCGACTGGTGGTCTCGCAGTCGACTGCTAATCCATGGTAGTCGACTGTTGGCACATGAACCGGACTCGAACATTAGTCGAGTCACAATCGACTTAGAGTAGTCGACTACCATTACATGGCAGTCGACTGGTGTCGGGAAATCCCATCTGACACTTAGCCAATTGGCCAAGTTCCACCTAAACGCACTACCCCTTCTCGGATTACATTCGCTCACTCTCATCCCTTGGAGTCCCTCGCCTTTGAAGTTGTCTTCGTCCGGCCACATCCCTCGGATGCACCAAGCGCACGACTCTGTAGCGCCATCTTTCGCGTCTTGCCCTGAAGTCTACTTCCTCCGGCTTCACTCCAATCTCCTTGTCCGGCGGTCCCTCGGATGCTCCAAGCGCACGACTTCCACAAAGCCATCCTTCACCGACTCAAGAACCGAGTCATGAGAGGTGAAACTCGCCAATGCTCCATGTGCAAATTACTAAGTCCTGCAAGACTCCAACGCACATATCAAATCCAAACATCCTAACTTAAACCCTTTGCCACACACATCAAAACCATATCACGGGTTGATTGCCCTAACAATAAAAGCCTAACATGAAGTGGAAGAAATTGGGACTTAGCTGATTTAAAGGGATAGAAAAATATTAAGATATTTCTAGGAAGAAGGGGTGAAGAGGAAAGTAGAGGCCAACTTCTATTTGCTCAAAGAAGAAATCCCTTGTGTGCCCAGGAGGTAAATGAGGATGCTCGGTGGAGGTGGCTGCAATTATGTGAAAGTTGTAATCGAGAAGAGAGAGATTAACATTGTTCTCTTGTAACTTTGTGTTAGGGATATTTGGAACGACTAGAGGGGGGGGGGGGGGTGAATAGCGTTGACCGTACGTCGATTGAATTCTTTCGCGTTTGTTTCTACAATTTCGTTAGCGCAGCGGAATATAGATAATGAAAGCAATAACGAAATATACAACACGCTAACACAACGATATAACGTAGTTCGGAATCGCACGGTTCCTACTCCATGGATTGAGCTCTACGAGCTCTAGTGATGCACACGCAAACACTAATAAACACTCCTTCTTGGAACAATCCGGAGGCGGAGAAACCTCGTACAGGATGATTACAACAATAATCAAAAGCTACAAGCGAATACAATGAAATACAAAGCAAAACTAGTAAAGAAAAACACTTTACAAATGCTCTTGAATGCTTGATCGCTAGGTTGATCGAGTAGCACTTGGAGACCCTGAATTGCAGCAGCAACTCGCCCCAAATCGCCTCAAAGAACCCTTGGTTTTTCCTCCATCACGAGCTCCATATATAGCTTTAACCTGTGCTAGAAAAAGTCGATCAGTCGACTGATCAGGACCATCAGTCGACTGATGCCACTATTGTCATGAGACAACGGCTAGATCTACGCTGGATAAGTCCAACGGAACCTTCATCGATCGGTGATTGTGACCATCGATCGGCCCGATGGAATCCTCACTCAACCGATCGAGTCTCGACTCCATTCTATGGCCGATTTTCGAGCACCGATCGTCGGTGATCACACGATCGGTTCAGCTCATCGATCGGCCCACCTCTCGCGATCATTTGCTGAAACATAACAATCGAACCCTAGTTGACTAGGTCGGTCGGCCCATGGCACCGGTCAACATGAGGTTTTAACCCAAGTATGGTTCCCCCATACTTGCTAGACCACCCTTAGCCTAGACCTAAGCCTTCTAGCCACCTCCATCAGCCTCACGCCTCTCGGATCCCTCCAAGTCATCCATGACTTGTTCATCCATTGCGCTAGCCTTCAGGTGCTTCCATCGGCTATGTCATGCTAACGGTGTCTACACCGTCAAGGCACATTGGACATACGCTGCCAAGACTCCGCTTGGACTTTACGCCGCCAACCATTGGTCTTATGTTGCCAAGACTCCCGCTTGGACTTTACGCAGCCAATATCAAACCCCTTGGACTTCAAATGCCAAGACTCAAGCTTGGACTTTCCCTTGCCAACCCATGTTGGACTTTCCATGCCAAGACCATGCTTGGACTTTCCTTGCCAACCCATGTTGGACTTTTCATGCCAAGACCATGCTTGGACTTTCCTTGCCAACCCATGTTGGACTTTCCATTGCCAAGACCCATGCTTGGACTTTTCCCAATGCCAAGTGTCCCACTTGGACTTTCCATGCCAAGTACTCAAGACTTGGACTTTACCAAATGACAATTACATTGTCATATGTTTTTGTCGAAACATCAAAACATCACTCGAGTCAAACTCGAGTCCTGGTCAATTGTGACCTGGGCTGATTGCACCAACATTTTGGAGCGAGTGGAGGAAAACCATGGATGGGGGATTAGAGAAATGGGCTGCATCTTCTTGAAGATATAGAGTGAAAAATAGTGAAGATTGCTTTTGTATTTATAATAAAGAAGGGGAGGAAAAGGGGGAATAATAATTTTTCCCGCTTATTTTTGGAGGGGTAGTGTTATGGAATCAGATGGAATTAGTTTGTTAGAGTGAAAATAATGGGTAAGTGAGGAACCCAGTGTCTGATAATGTAAGGGTGGGGTATATAAGTTTCTGATAAGGCATATGTAGTTTTGACAATTTCTGATACAGTGTGCATAAGGTGTATAAATTACAATGCGAGCCTAAAAAATGGATATTAATAGGAAAGATCTGGAAGCATACTTTTATTATAGAGTTAGTTATAATGAAATCTCATGGAAACAAACATGAAGCATGCTCAATATAGATGTAGAAATAATAAAGCATATTGATCATTGCAAATTATCTAAGTACAGATACCATTTATAGAAAAAGCTGAACATTCATTATCACAGAAGGGGATAAATTCATTATAGATGTTGTTCATTACAAAGATTTAATACATTTAAGACTCAGTGATATGACTCGGTGTTAAAAGCCTCTGGAGGAAACTTGTCATAAGTCACTCCTATATTCAGATGGATGTTAGGCTGATTAGGTGAGAAAAGGTTTTTCTCATTAGCTTCTTGTAGTGCTCCATCAAAGCCTCTCTAGAAGTATCTTCCATACTTGGTTGCCGTCTTGGTTAATAGCTTTGTTTGTTGGGTTGCCCAACGTTTAGCCTCGTTTCTTGCAAATCGGTTTGCTCCTTGTGAAATTGAACAACCTTGCATGTCTGCTCATTGGCAACATCTAATATTCTTTGAAAGTGTTGCATCAGTATATGGAAGTGGAATTGAAATTCATCTAGGCTGTTGTTTGTTCTATCCTTGAGCTCGATAAAGACATCTATCAAATCTTCCATAGGTTGGAAACACTGGCCAGATTCAAAGTGTCAGTCCTTCTCTTTCTATGCTAGTTTTTGGATTTCTGACTATGAGGAGATTGTCTATTGTGTTAGTGATTCTACTTTCTCTCATAACAGCCTAATGGTGGAATCTTTGTTGGAACTCTCCCATCTGACCTGCTGTAGGTCTTGACTATATTGAGTGGAGATTTTTTTTTCCTTGTATGATAATAACTGGGCTCGCTCGACAGTAAGGGTTTGTATATGAAATTGGAGATCCTATAGTTTTTGCTAATAAGCAGTTTCTTTCTCCACTTGGTCGGGAGAGGCAGGATGGCTGGTCTGTAGTCCTAGGGAGGAAGTTGAAGCTTCAGTAGGGCTAGTCTGAAGGCCTTTGGTGAAAGCCTGAGGTGCAGGTATGTAAGGAGGTTGAGGTATGTCAGTTTATGTTAGAGTGGGTTGTGGCTATGGCATCTGATGTTCAGTAAACCATTGGTGGAATCTTGGAGCTTGGAGGTGTTTTGCAAAATAAACAAAGTAAAAAGTACTATGAGAAGTTTACTTGTGTAATAGAATTAGTGAAAAGGGAAAAGCTTACCATCAAGAGGCTCTGGTGTAGTTCTTGCAAAAATGAAGGGATTTTAGAGTGGGTGAAGGAGGGGGTGATCTACGGTAGAGTGGAATCTAGCACGTGAAGGAATGGAAGGTGTAGGGGATATAGGGGGAGAATTGGGGTTGGTGGAGGTGTAGGGAGTTTTTGAGGAGAGAGAGGAGGATGTACAGTGTAAGCATCTGATATTACTTGTACCAGAAGATCCAGAGGGGAGGAAGTGGTGAATTCAGAAACTATAAGGCTTGAGGGAGGTGGAGGCTGTTGGCGTTTAGTAGGAAAAAGGGAGGCCAGAGGAAGATCATCACTAGAAGAAGTAGGGGAAGGAGATAAGGAGACATCAATGGGATCTTGTGAAGGATCAGGAAGGGGAGTAGGGGCAGATGTATCAGAGGGGGATGGTTCTTAAGGTGGAATTGAAGAGGAGGGCTCTGCGGGGAGTAGGATGTTGTAAGGAAGAAAGGGGTTCTGAATTGGCTCGGTTGGAGGAGGAAGTAGAGGGGGATTTATAAAGGTAAGGGGGTGTTGATCTGGCTCGACAAGGGTTATGATGGGACATGGGGGAGTTCAGAAGGGACCTGTGACATAGAAGTATAAATAACTCTTTGTGAAATTGAATCAAGATAATTAAAGAAAGGAATAGTGGAAGAAGGGGTAATTATATTACCGATGAAGAAGGCTTGGGGATGGAAGTTGAGGGGGATGTTGTTTTTGCTCCTTTTCTTTTCTTCTTTTGCTGCTTGGACAAAGTTCTGGCGATAACAACATGCATCATATCCTTTGAAAAGATAGTATGTTACTACATGTTTAAGAAGAAATTTAGTAAATATGCAATGACATAGAGTTTACCTATGAGATGAGCTTTGGTTGACTGAATAGGAGATAGCCCGTAGTAGGACAGTGAGGGCTCTTGTAAAATTTTAGAAATACTAAAGTATTTATTCTTGAGTAGGGGTTTAATGGAAGGGAAGTTGACATAGGATTTGGTGATTTTTAGCTTGGGGAGTGGGCGAAGGGAAGTCCTCCAGGTTAAGGAGAATTAGAGTACAGGGTCTAAGGGGACGTAGAAATATAGTTCTTTCCAGCCTTTGTGGGAAGTTGGCATGTCAGTGAGAAATTGATAATCCTGGCATGCATGAAATAGAACACGTCAGTGTTGGCCATCTTGAGCTGGTAGAAGCAATGAAAGACGTGGGGAGTCTAGGGGATATTAAGGTGTTTGAAAACGATTAGGGTTCCAACGAGTATGCGAATGGAGTTGGGTGTTAGCTGGTTAATGGGGAGGTCGTAGTATACTAGGATGTCGAAGAGAAGTTTGAATCTCGGAAGGTGGAGGCCTCCTTCAAGTTGACCCGTGAATAGGGTGCTGGTGTCGGTTGGGGGTTTATGAGGTCATTGATGGGGGGCAAGAATGAAGGCGGTGAAGCCCTCTGGAATGTATTTAGGCTCATGAAGGAAGAATGGATGGTTGAGAGTTAGTCGGCTAAGGGTCGTTTCGTACCAGGGAATGGTGGAGGAGGAAGAAGCCATGAAGGGAGACTTATCGCAGAGGGGTTGAAGGCGTTGGGGAAGAAGGAAGTTAGGGTTTTTGGTAAAAGTAAAAAGGAGTTAACGGTTAAGTGTAAAAGTGAGGCGGTGCCCTTTAAAGGAAAAGGGAAAAGTGAAGTTAAGGGAGAATTTTTTGTATTCTTCTCAGCTCATATATTTTCTCTAAAATTTTTTCTATGGTAGGGATCAATGATGTTTTTCTAAGGCATTTTACATCTAATACATGCCTAAGGCTAGCTAATATTTTTTTATAGGAAGCAGACAATTTTTTCTAGGGCATTTTATGCCTAATATATGAATCTAAGAGATATATAACATTCTCGCCGGGATTAGCCATATTTTTTCTAAGGCTTTTAGGCCTAATTCAAGAGATTGGGGATTATGTAATTAATTTTCTCTTGCAAGAGTTTGGAGATAAAAACTAACTCAAGGCCTTACGCCTACTATAACAACCTATGGGTTAAGTAGTTACATTCCCCCATAGGGACTATAACACCACTATATGGCAGGTAAAATGTTCTTAAGACTCTACGCCTAATATAACAACCTATGGGCTAGATAGCTACATTCCCCCACGGGGACTATAACGCCAGCTATAATAGAAGGTAAAATTTTCTCAAGGCTCTACGCATAATATAACAACCTATGGGCTAGATAGCTACATTCTCCCATGGGGACTATATGCCAGCTTATAATGGCAAGTAAACTTCTAACATGATACATCAAGGCCCTACGCCTAATATGATACATCAAGGCCCTGCGCCTAACATGATACATCAAGGCCTTATGCCCAACATGACACTTTAAGGACCTATGCCTAGTATGACAGCTTGAGGTTCTAAGTTTGATATATTAGTCTTTGAATGTCAGTGGGTACTTATAAAACTTCATTTGACTTCGCTCTTTAGTTTTACTAAAGAGGGGGAACTTATGATGGGTGTAGGGGTTTTTAGTCAAGGCAAGAAAAATTCTTGTTTTATCAGTTAAGGTCGAATTTTTTTGTTTCAGTAAAGGCAGTTTCAGTAAAAAAACTTGTAAAAATTAATTCGACTTCGCTCTTTATTTTACTAAAGAGGGGAACTTATGATGGATGCTGGGGTTTTCAGTTAAGGCAAGGAAAATTCTTATTTTATCAGTTAAGGCAGAAATTTTTTGTTTCAGTAAAGGTTGTTTCAGAAAAAAAACTTGTAAAACTTCTCTTGATTTCGCTCTTCAATTTTACTAAAGAGGGGGAACTTCTGATGGGTTCATGGTTTTCTGATCAGTTAGAAGGTTTTCTAAGCTATTTTTATAGTTCCCGAGCAGTGTATGTGATGTTCGAGCCAGGTAGGGGTGTGTATAGTAACTGTGTTTGCAGAGTAATTTATGTACTGACAAAGTAGTTTTATGCTTTTCCTGAGCAGTTTGTGTGTTTCCTAAGCAGTATATGTGAATTTCGAGCCAAGTAGGGGTGAGTAGTGTAGTGTGGCTCAGAGCAAAGTATAGTGTTAACAGAGCAGTCTGTGTGTTTCCCGAGCAGTATATGTGAATTCTGAGCCAAAAAGGGGTGAGTAGTGCAGTGTTGATCAGAGCTAAGTATAGTGTTAACAGAGCAATCTGTGTATTTCCTGAGCAGTATATATAAATTCCGAGCCATATAGGGGTGAGTAGTGTAGTATTACTCAGAGCTAAGTATAGTGTTGACAGCAAGCGTATACAAATAGGGTGGCAGTGCTCAAATTTGAGTGTTGTGTTTATAGAGCAGTCTATGCAATTCTCGAGCAGTCTTTGTAATCCCCGAGCAGTGTGTATAATTTTTGAGTAGTCAATATATTTCTCGAGTGGTTATTTTATTTCTTGAGCAGTGTGTTGATTTGCTGAGCGATGTATACATTTTTGGGGTTCTTTCTGAAGAAGGTAAAAGAAGGGGGTATGGGTATTTTTGGGTTCAGGAAATGAAGGGGGATTTGTTAAATAAGAAGTGTTGTTAATATGAAGTATTTTGTCATTTGTTTATCTAATTATTTAATTAGCAATTGGCAGGAAGATAGAGAACACACAAGGAGATCAAAGGGAGATATTTTGAAAAGGAGCGGAAAAAGCAATTACAACTTGATAGGTTGGCAAGGGTATTACAGTAAATTCACTTCAAATGAATGTGGTATGAATCTCCTATAAAAGGGACAGAGGGAGAAGGAAGTAAAGGATGGTTTTTTCTCTTCTCTATTCGGTACCGCAAAGATCTTCTTCTCACCTCTTCATCTACATTCTGCATTTCCATTTCCTCTCACTTCTTCCGTTTCTGACTTGAGCGTCGGAGGGGCTGTGTCAGGAAGCCAACCCACCCTTAACATCTTCTTTTATAGTGATAGATCTAGCTTATAGCTCAAGGATCCAAGGCAATCGGAGGGGATCCTCAAGAGGAGAGAAGGGGATCTAAGCATGCCGAAGAAGAGGACACCATCAGGTTCATTACATTCTCTGGTACCTATGGGTCCTCGCGGTGAATCAATCTACTTGTAGGGTAACCTTAGTCGCATAGGGAATCTATCATGAGAACCCCAGCGGATCAATTCTAGTCTCAACTCTTCACTCATAGTCGATTCCCCCACATTTCGATTCTTTATGGTTCAGAGGATTGGGTTCTCCTTTCGGTCCTTCTCTATACCTCTAAAATATGACCTAGTGCCTTTGGCATCTAAATTAGATTAACATAATAAAGCTGGACCATGAGCCATCATTTCATAGAATAAAAAGAAAGCATAAATATATAGCAATTGAAAAAAATGCAAGCAAACATGGATTCATTGCAATATATTGTTTACAAATCAAGATAGGCTACTCCCTAATCAAAGAATCATAAAAATTACTCCATAATTAAAGATACCACCACAAGACATCTACAAATAAGAATTAAACCCCAAAGGAATTTGCAAAGAAGAAAAGAGGGCTTAGTCTCACTTTGAAGAAAGTCTTTGGCTACAACTTGCATTAGGATCTAGAGTAACGACGTCGAGATCTCCTCCTCCGATGGTTTGGGGGCCCTTGGACGATTCCCTTTTGGGGCTTGGGAACCCTAGGGTGGCTCCACTGTGATCCTCACGATCCTTGACCTCTTGGATGGGTTTCTTATATATAGAGGCGGCTCTGGCTTTCCATAAATGCTCGGAAAACCCTGTTTTCTTGAATTTGCGACACCGCCACACGACCGACCATGGGCAAGGTTGGAAACTACTGGAATCTAGGTTGAAAATTGGGCTGGAAAAAACACATGACCATGTGAAATTCACACACGACCAACCGTGTGTCACCTCGAGCCTCCTCGCTTTTGATCTGCTTTCGCTTGGGAACATGCTCGGCCGTGGGACATGTCTAGTGCATGTTCTCTAAAGTCTGTGCTCCATAAAATGCTTTATTTTTGCTCCAAAAATGTCATCCTACACATAAAATTAAGAAAAGCAGATTTCCAAACAAAGATAAATGGATATCCTAAAAACGAGGTAAGATGTGTGCTAAAATGATAGCTAAAACCTTATATAAAGTTCACACATCGTGTCTCATCTCCAGTGAGATCCTACATTATCCCTTTTGGTCCAAAATCATCTTAAATGTGTTCATTCTCCTTAGTGATAAACCTTTATCACTAAATGATAGGCAACTCATAATGAAGGTTTACTTAAACCCTTATTTCTCCCTTTGTAACCAAAATTTATCTATCATACCTTGATGGATGACCTCCCCCTAAAGGCTTGCTCCCCCTTCACCATTGCACCAACAATGTCCTTGGAGAGTTGCTAAGCCTATAGGAAATCTAAACAATCGAAAATAAGGGTAAAAGTTCAAACTTGAACTTTAACCTCCCTTAACATTCGATACTCCACCCTAACTAGCTCGACTAATCATTTTCAATGATCATTTCACCCTTTCAATGCTTCTCTAAGCATATCTTAGAGTTAGGAGCAGTAAGGATACCTAGGGTTGTTGATAGATGGCTAAACAAACCTAATTCAGCCAATATCGGCCAAGCAATTGATTGATCCACCACTAGTCGATTAGTTTCTGCAATTGTAGAAAATAACTTTTCAGATCAATTTTAAAAATTCATAAGTTATTATGCAATTTTCTAAAAAGTATGAAATTTCATACATATTAAACAATACTCATGTCAAATATTATGGGTGAAAAATAATTATAAATTAAAATACCTATTATTTTAAAAGATTGATATAAATTTCAGAAGCATTGAAACCTTTCAATGTTTTTTCTAACTTTGTGTCAATATTATCAATGGTGATTGCTATCAAAAGATAACTTCACCAAGGTTTTCTAAAATGATTTTAAAATATTTTCAAAACCTTAATTTCAATCATGGTCTATGGGCTAGATGTACATGACTTGTACATTAGATTTCCTCATGATTTATACATATGCTTGAATGAGTTTTAGTATATTTGATGTACCATACAAGCACATTGAACTCAACTCAATTTTCTAACATCTCACTTTTGTTTAGGGTGTATCAATACACACACATGTCATCCTATGAGTTTTGTGAGATGTGTGTTGGTGCAAACAACCCATGTCACGATTGACCACACTCGAGTGATACTTGAGTAGGGTTTTGATGTTTGACAATGGGTTTGACCATTGTTTGACAATATAGTTTGACCATATGTTGATCATATGACTAGTGGATGATTGGGATATCCAAAGTCATATGGGGCAGATTATTTGGGGGAGATTGTTAGAGTAATCAAACCTCAGGTCAAGGTTGATCAGACTCGACTGACACTCGAGGGGAAGTCCAAGTTTGGATACTTGTCATGGAAAGTCCAAGAATGGTCTTGGCATAGAAAGTCCAAGCATGGTCTTGGCATGGAAGTTCGAGTTTGGAGACATGGCATGGAAGTCCAAGTTTGGATACTTAGCATGGAAAGTCCAAGAATGGTCTTGGCCACGTAAGTCCAAGTATGTAGTCTTGGCGGTGAAAGTCTAAGCATTGAGGCTTGGCAATCGGAAAGTCCTAGGGTGAGGTTTTTGGAAATATAAAGTCCAAGCATGTAGTCTTGGTAGCATAAGTCCAAATGAACCTTAGCAAAAGTACCCAAAGGCATAACATAACCGATGGAACCATCTAAAGGCTATCACGAAGGGTGAATGAGTCGTGGAGGACTCAAACATACCCTAATGAAGGCGTGAGGCTGGTGGAAGTGGCTAGAAGGCTTAGGTCTAGGCCAAGGGTGGTTGATCAAGTATAAGGGAATCATACTTAGGTTAAACCTCATGGTTGAGGTTTATGTTGGTGCAGTGGGCACCAAAGTCGAACCGGTATTTTGATTATGGCAAAAGGCTCAATAGTTAAGGGTATATTTGTTATCTTACGAGCTCAATTAAGTGTGCAGAAATGCTAAAGTTGAGCGGAAGGTCTGCGACACCCGGTGGGAACCGAGGTGGTCGGGCAACGCCAGAGGGATTTCGGAGGAAGCCGAGGTACTCGGGTGAAGACCGGAAGCGAGGCTACAAGGTAAGCTCGTGTGAAAGCGAAGCAAGGACGTTAAGCGTAGATCCGACCCAATACCTCCAATGGAAGGTCTAGGTCGAGATCAGTTGGTTAGAACCATCGTACTTTATATTTTAACTTGTATCTGCAGTCAAAACCCTTTGACGACGTCTACTACTGATCAAGCTCTGGTCTAGTTCCAGCCTCGAGAAGAGCTCGAATTTCAAGGGGGTGAATTTGGACTTGACTCGTGTTTTGGTACAAAGGGTGATGTGGCATCAAGGTGGACATCCAAAACCATCATCAAGTTGGACGCCCAAAATGAGGTGAGTTGGCACAAGATGGTTGGCAAACCACCATCAAGCTTGACGCCCAAAATGAGGAGAGTTGGCACAAGATGGTTGGCTCCCATGATGTGGCACAAGTTGGATGGCTCCAACAAGTTGGCGTGAAGGCCTCCTTGAGGTGGCACAAGGTGGTTGGATGAGCACCTCATCCTTGAGTTGTGGCACAAGGTGGTTGGATGAAGCACCTCATCCTTGAGTTGGCGCAAAGGATGTGGATGAGCAAGACTTGGGGGATAAGAACCTCACCTTGGACACTACCTATGTCTAAATTCATAGATCAATATCCATAAATAGACATGTTCACGCCAAGCAAAAAATATAAGAAATCAAGAGCTCTCAACACGCCGTCGTAACGCCGCTACTACTACTCACATTTGCTACGACGAAGTGCCGCCGACAACGAAAGCTACATCTTCTACTTATAAGAGTTGTCGGTATATTTATTTAAGTTCTACTTCTTTAAATTGTCTTTGTGCTTTAATCGTAACAAGGAAAGGGGGAGTGTCCTTTGCCTTGATTTCTTTTTGTGATCGTTGCTCCTACTTCCAACGAGGAGGAGTGGTTTTAGTGAATTGCCCTCCGTACGTGATCAAGGATCACTAGGGCCGTGGATTAGCAATCGAAAGATTGTGAACCACGTAAAAATATCTTGTCTACTTTATATTTCAGTTGTGCACTCTCTACTTGCTTTTTACTTATTGCAAAAGTTTTTTTAACGACATCGTATCGCTATTCACCCCCCCCCCTCTAGCGACACTTTCGATCCAACAATTGGTATCAGAGCCGGGGGCGCTAAGATTCGGTGAAACCACCAATCTAGCTTTGTTTTTCTTTTTTTCACAGATTTTTAAATTATTTAATTCTGTTTTCGTATAATTATTTCACTTGCTTATCTTCTCCTACATATAGAATTGCATTAGAGGCTTTAGGATCCGGATAAGGTTGTCCTTCGGGTTAGATCCCGAGTAAGGTTGTCCTCCGGAACTTCAACGACATTCGCATTTGATTGTTTATTTCTTTTTGCAAGTTACATTTTATATATATATATTTTTTTACTTCTCAAGCACTACTAATCCAAGACGAAAGTCTTGGAATATTCTTTTCTTGTGTGTTTTGCAAGATTCTTTTCGTCGTTCTTCTTCTTGTTTTTAAATGGCCCATCTCGAAGGGTTTAGCACCGCCCGACCCCCGTTTTACAACGGTAATGACTTTCGTTATTGGAAGGGTCGGATGGAATGCTTTCTTAAAACCCAAATCGAGATGTGGATCGTAATCCAAACCGGTTTCACACTTCCTATTAATGAAGATGGTGAATCTTTGGGTTACGATCAATGGTCAAATTCCATGAAAAACAAGTAGAAGCCGATGCCAAGGCAACTCAAATCTTGCAATGTGGGTTGTCCAAGGAAGAGCTCAACCGCGCGGCCCCTTCATTAGTGCAAAGGACTTATGGACCAAGCTAGTGGAACTACACGAAGGCACCGACGACACGAAGGTATGTAAAAGAGATTTACTTTTAAATAAATTGTATAACTTGAAAATGCAGGAAAACGAGACCGCAACTCAACTACATGCTCGTATCCAAGACATCACAACCAACTCCATGCCATCGGACAAAAGGTCGAGAATCGCGACCTTATCGTATTCTCTTAACTCGCTTTCCTAGGACCACCTTGTGGGCATCCATGGTCGATGCCTACAAGGTCTCCAAGGACCTTTCTAAAATTAGGTTAGACGAATTGTTTTGAACTTGAATTACATGAGCAAACTAACGTGGTCGCCGAGAAGAGTATTGCGTTAGTTGCAGTTCCAAGAAGAAGAAGCCCGCAAGCAAGCCACCCCAAGGAAGAAGATTTAGTCCGAATCGGAAGTAGACTCGAATAGAATCCGAACTAGTCAATCTAGTTCGGAAGATGATCAAGAGACGAAACGACCAACAACTCAAGGTAAGCCTAAACCTAATTCAAATACTTCTAATTTTAGATGCTATGAGTGCAGAGTTCGGCCACATCAAGTCCGAGTGCCCAAAGCTAAAGAATAACGCATCAAAGACCAAGAAAGCGCTAAACGCTACTTGGGAGGAGTTGTCGGAGGAAGAAGACGATATCCAAGCTCTAATGGCCAAGCCGACGAGCACGACTCAAACAAGAAGAGTCCGAGTCCGAATCCGGCGATGAGCTTCCATTCAAGACAAGCCACGATCCGTGATCCGGTTCAAAAGAATCATTAAGGGTAAGTCGGTCGTTACTTAATACTTTGTATGGTGCAATTAAATTTTTAAATAAGAAACTAGCTAAGTCCGAGTCCAAGGTCGAGACCCTAATTGAGGAGGTTAACCTCCTCAAACATGAGGTCTCCCTAACCTCTTCGACTACTGCAGATTCAAGAGGAGGACTCAACTCAAGTTGAAAAGCTTGAAGTTGAGAACTCGCTTTTGAAAACACAAGTCGAAGACCTTAGGAACACGTTGGAAAGGTTCACTTTGGGATCCAAGGGACTTGACCTCTTACTTGGATCACAAAGGGCCGTGTACAACAAGGCCGGACTCGGGTTTAACTCAAATACAACCAATAAGTCATATATGTCTATAGTAAACCAACATAAGAAAAATGTCCAAGCATGGGTCCCTAAGATCACTTTGATTTCAACTTTAGGATCTAACATGTATTGGGTTCCCAAGGACCAAATTCACTATGTGAATAGACCCACTCGATTCAATGGTCCATGTTGAGCCAATACATAATGTATTTTTGTTAAGTCTTAGAAATTGCATGCTTATTTTTTCCTTTATTTTTAGAATGGTTAGATAGGACTCATAATCAACTAAAATCCTATTTAAAAGATTGAGCCTCGGGGAGCCTCTTTTCAAAAATAACTAGTTAGACCAAGATGTAGTCTCAAGTAAGTCGAGTTATCAATTTCTTGAAATTAGCTTTGTCTAAGGAAGTGGTCGTTGTTCCGATCAAAGAAGGCCTCTGTGCCTCGCCACGACCTGGAAGCTAATCTCTTGAAAAGATTACTTGATGAGCTTAGACTAAATCCGAATCTAACCTAATGTTGGTTAATTTAAATTCATTAAAATTAATCAAGTAAAATTGAAAGTCATCTCACAATAACACATAGGAATAACATGTTTTGATCATGTAGATATTGGTGAGATGATTTAGGTTTAAAAACTTACAAACAACCCTTTAGTAATTCCAATATCCGATCCAACTACCTTATATGTAGGATCAATGGATGTTGACGATGGTTGCTCCCGATACATGACCGGGATCAACTCGATTTTCGGGTTACGATTCAAACGACAAGGATCGGTAGCCTTCTGAATAACGGCAAGCTCAAAATCATCGGATCGTGATATTGAGCTCAACTCTAACTTTACAATTCAAAATGTCTTATTAGTAGAAAACTTTCAATATAATTTACTTAGTGTAAGCCAATTGTGTGATAACAATTATAAGGTCATATTTCTAGAAAATGAATGCGTAATCAAGATAAATGCAACATCTAAAATAATACTTAAAGGAACTAGGAATAGCAACATCTACACAATAAATTTACCCAACTCCTCAACCAAGTGTCTCATGACACAGCAAGAGGAATCTTGGTTATGGCACCAAGACTCTGGACACTCGCACCCAAGACTCGGCCCACAAGATGAGTCAGAGTGGCTTGGTTATAGGTTTGCCTAAACTAAACAACTTGGATAATAAAATATGTAATGCTTGTCAACAAGGTAAACAATCTAGGGCACAACATCAATTAACTAATCAAGAACGAACCAAAAGTGTTCTTGAGCTCCTACACATGGATCTATTTGATTCACATGGAGCTAAGTCACTCAATGGTAGTCAATTTTGCTTAGTCATAATTGACGACTATTCTAGATTTACTTGGGTTAGGTTTATCAAACATAAAAATGATACTCTAGACCAACTAATCAATCTTTGTAGGTTAATCGAAAATCAAAAGAACCTTAAGATTAAAAGACTTAGAAGCGATCATGGTGGTGAATTCGAAAACCACAGGTTTACAGATTTCTGTAACCTAAACGGATACCACCATGAGTTTTCATGTCCTAGAACCCCACAACAAAATGGGATAGTCGAACGGAAAAATAGAACCCTACAAGAAGCCGCTAGGACAATGTTAAACGAGTATAACCTACCCGATAGATTTTGGGCAGAGGCCGTTAGTACGGCTTGCTATGTCCAAAATAGGATCCTTATGGTAAAGAGGCACCAAAAGTCCTCGTACGAGATTTATCACGATAAAATACCGAACATCAAATACTTTAGGGTATTTGGATGCAAGGTACATATCTTAAACACTAAGGATTACCTAGGGAAATTCAAATCCAAAACCTCATCGGAACCTTTCTAGGATACTCAACCACCAGTAGAGCTTATAGGGTATACAATCACGACACTCTTAGAGTCGAAGAAACCATTAATATAGTTTTCGACGAAGGACACGAACCCGTTCAATCCTTAACAAAACCAACTAGCAAATCAACTTATAGCAAACCCGACTCTGATCTTGAACTTGAATCTCGTCCTAACCCAAGTCATCCTATCGACCAAGTGATAGATGACCCTAACCCAAGTCATCCTATCAATCAAGTTATAGGTGATCCAAATTTAGGGGTTCGAACTAGAGCTTCATATCGAAACCTTAGTCAAATCTCGTTAATTTCCAAAATCGAACTCAAAACTATTGAACAAGCACTTCTTGATCCCGACTGGATTATTGCTATGCAAGAAGAGCTAGCTCAATTCACTAGAAATGAAGTCTGGGAATTAGTACCACCACCTAAAGAAAAATCAATTATTGGAACAAGGTGGGTATTTCAAATAAACTTGATGATAAAGGTGAAGTAGTTAGAAATAAAGCTAGGTTAGTCGCAAAAGGGTTTAGTCAAGTCGAAGGTTTAGATTACGATGAGACCTCGCCCGTAGCAAGACTAGAGTCCATCCGAATGTTGTTAGCATATGCCGCACATCGAGGTTTTAAATTGTTTCAAATGGATGTCAAGTCAGCATTTTTGAATGGATACATTAAGGAAGAAGTTTACGCTACCAACCTCCCGGATTCAAAATCTAGATAAACTCGACCATGTCCTTAGACTTAAGAAAGCCCTATATGGACTCAAACAAGCCCCAAGAGCTTGGTACGAAAGGCTTTCGATCTATCTTAAGTCCAAAGGATTCAACCAAGGTTTAGTCGACCCAACCTTATTCAGAAAAACCGTAGGAAAAGAAATCTTTATAGCCCAAATCTATGTAGATGATATAATTTTGGAACTACCAACTCGATCCTCGCTAAACGAATTCATCTCACTTATGGAAAGTGAATTTGAAATGAATTTAGTAGGAGAGTTAAGTTTCTTCTTAGGTTTACAAATTAAACAAACTAAAGATGGAATATATTTACATCAACAAAAATATACTAAGGACTTAATAAATCGATTTGGAATGCAAGATGCTAAAATAATTAATACACCTATAGCAACTAATGTTAATATAAACGAAGATGTAGAAGGAAAACCCGTTGACCTAAAATACTATAGGAGCGCAATAGGAAGTCTCCTATACTTAACCGCGAGCCGAATGACATTTTATTCAAGGTAAGTATGTGCAAGGTTACAAACCTGCGCTAAGGAGTCTCACCTAACCCTAGTCAAGCGTATCCTTAGATATCTAAAGGGCACGCTAAACGTAGGTATTTGGTACCCTAGATCTACCGAGTTTAATCTACTAATCGACTCGACTATGCGGTAGTAAACTCGATAGAAAGAGCACAGTGGTTGTTGTCAAATCCTCGGCTCGAGTCTAGTGAGTTAGGTGCGAGGGAAGCAACATTGCGTTGCCTTATCTACCACCGAAGCCGAATACGTTGCGATGGGTGAGTGTGTCTCTCAGCTCCTGTGGATGAAGCACACTCTCCAAGACTTTAGCTTAATCTTTAACAACATTAAAACCTACATAGATAACATCAGTTCAATTAACTTAACTAAAAATCCAATATGTCATTCTAGGACAAAACATATAGAAGTTAAACACCACTTCATTAGGGAACATGTAACTAATGGAACTATACAACTAGAGTATGTTGAGTCCAAATCAAACCTAGCGGACATCTTCACCAAACCACTACCCGAAGCCGAATTTAGTTTATTAAGACGAAAGTTAGGTATGTGCGTAATAGAGTAGGATTTAAATTTCTCTATATATGTACTCTATTTTTGCTTCTTTTTATGAAATTAGCCTAAGTCTTACCTTAGAAATCATATACCTATAGATTTAAGGAGCCAACACATCTCACAACACATCAAACCATGGAGTATAATTATTTAAAATTAATCAACTCCTTCAAGACTTATTGATCATTCTATATCAATCAAGTCCAACCGGAGTTGTACATTTTAGATGAACATATTTTCAAGCTTATTATTATTTTTAAAAAAAATATATATATATATATATATATATATATATATATATATATATATATATATATATATATATATATTGGGAACTTGCTTGGACTTACAAACCCTAAAATATATTTACAAACTTTTTGAGTTAAGGCAAAAGGGGGAGAAAGTCACAAAAGTAACCAAAATTAACCAAAATTAAAGGGGAAGAAAGTAAACAAAATTATTACCTTTTATATTAAGTAATTCCGATTACTTAAGCAACTATTAAGGGGGAGTAAAAATTATTTTTCAAGAACTCACCTTCGGTCAAGGGGGAGGTTACCTCAAAGGGGAGAACTTGAAACAATAATATTTCTCATTCATATTTAATCATTATGCTAGCTCATTCATATTTAATCATTATGCTAGCTCATTCATATTT
This sequence comes from Wurfbainia villosa, assembly GCA_025175895.1. Taxonomy (NCBI): domain Eukaryota; kingdom Viridiplantae; phylum Streptophyta; class Magnoliopsida; order Zingiberales; family Zingiberaceae; genus Wurfbainia; species Wurfbainia villosa. The sequence continues at coordinate 13,018,641 of CM045990.1, forward strand.
AATCTTTATGCTAGCTCATTCATGCTTAATCATTATGCTAGCTTAATTTTTCCTTAACTTTTGTGTCGGTTTGCCATGAATCAAAAAGGGGGAGATTGTTGGTGCGATGGGCACCAAAGTCGAACCGTATTTTGATTATGGCAAAAGGCTCAATAGTTAAGGGTATATTTGTTATCTTACGAGCTCAATTAAGTGTGCGTAAATGCTAAAGTTGAGCGGAAGGTTCGCGACACCGGTGGGAAACCGAGGTGGTCGGGCAACGCCGAGGGATTTGAGGAAGCCGAGGTACTCGGTGAAGACCGGAAGCGAGGCTACAAGGTAAGCTCGTGAAAGCGGCAAGGGCGTTAAGCGTAGATCCGACCCAATACCTCCAATGGAAGGTCTAGGTCGAGATCGGTTGGTTAGAACCATCGTACTTTATATTTTAAGCTAACTTGTATCGGTCAAAACCCTTTGACGATCGTCTACTACACCAATGGTCTAGTTCCACCTCGAGAAGAGCTCGAATTTCTAGGGTGTGAATTTGGACTTGACTCGTGTTTTGGTACAAAAGGTGATGTGGCATCAAGGTGGACATCCAAAACCATCATCAAGTTGGGACGCCCAAAATGAGGTGAGTTGGCACAAGATGGTTGGCAAACCACCATCAAGCTTGGACGCCCAAAATGAGGAGAGTTGGCACAAGATGGTTGGCTCCCATGATGTGGCACAAGTTGGATGGCTCCAACAAGTTGGCGTGAAGGCCTCCTTGAGGTGGCACAAGGTGGTTGGATGAGCACCTCATCCTTGAGTTGTGGCACAAGGTGGTTGGATGAAGCACCTCATCCTTGAGTTGGCGCAAAGGATGTGGATGAGCAAGACTTGGGGATAAGAACCTCACCTTGGACACTACCTATGTCTAAATTCATAGATCAATATCCATAAATAGACATGTTCACGCCAAGCAAAAATATAAGAAATCAAGAGCTCTCAACACGCCGTCGTAACGCCGCTACTACTACTCACATTTGCTACGACGAAGTGCCGCCGACAACGAAAGCTACATCTTCTACTTATAAGAGTTGTCGGTATATTTATTTAAGTTCTACTTCTTTAAATTGTCTTTGTGCTTTAATCGTAACAAGGAAAGGGGGAGTGTCCCTTTGCCTTGATTTCTTTTTGTGATCGTTGCTCCTACTTCCAACGAGGAGGAGTGGTTTTAGTGAATTGCCCTCCGTACGTGATCAAGGATCACTAGGGCCGTGGATTAGCAATCGAAAGATTGTGAACCACGTAAAAATATCTTGTCTACTTTATATTTCCGCTGTGCACTCTCTACTTGCTTTTTACTTATTGCAAAAGTTTTTTTTTAACGACACCGTATCGCTATTCACCCCCCCCTCTAGCGACACTTTCGATCCAACAGTTTATCAGTCGATTGAGACTTTGGGTCAGTCGACTGGTCGAGTGTTCAACACTCGAGAGCCTAACTCAGAATAGTCGACTAAAATTATGACCAGTCGACTAAGGCTCAACTACTGACTAAGTGCTCTGGCAGTGGACTGGTGCCTTGCACCAGTTGACTGGTCCATGGAAGTCGATTGTCAATGATGGACAGTCGATTGGTGGTAGCGGACACGGGCACAGAATATCTGGTAGTCGACTAGTCAATTGACTATTGGCTTGGCCATTGATTGTAGGTAAGGGTAGTTGACTGATAGGGTATCCGTTGGCCAGAATCCAACATGGATTAGTCCGTTGTGAGACAAGGGATAAGCGAGCAGTCGACTGGTGCCTTTTGGTAGTCAACTGCTAAGCAGAAGTCCAATCTAATGTAGATTTTAAAAGGAGCTTGAGTTGGAGGATTTCAAAGTGGTTTTTGGGATGATTTTGGTGGGGAAGTGTTGTTGCATTTCACACCTTCAAGAACAATCCAAAGCAACAGAAAGAGCTATCAAGCAAAGATTGATTGTAAAGTGTTCTTTACTTGTATTTCCTTGTTTCTTTACATACTTGTTTTATTTTATTGTAAGGTCTTTTGTACAAGGTTTCTCCACCTCCAGCGTATTGCCGAGAAGGAGAAGGCACCGTGAGGATAGATCACTAGCTCACTCGTGGAGTAGCAACCTTAGTTCCGAACCACATAAATCTTGTCTTGTGGTTGTATTGTTTTTGTTTTTATTGTGTATGCTTATATTTCCACTGTGTACTAACTATTTATAGATGAGCATATGAATGAACGATCAAAGAAAAAATAATGCTATTCACCCCTCTCTAACACAACAACTAATCCACAACAAGTGATATCAGAGCCCAGTGTAATCAGAAGAATAAATCGCCTTGATTACCACACCAACAAATGGTATCAGAGTGGGATGTTCTTCACCAGACTCATCTCCACAAAGAGCAATGCTAAAGGAGATGGAATTGCCCAAAGATGGACTAAGCCAAGACATCACGGTTCCACCTTTCTTCAACTATCAAGACTTCACATATTGGAATGGTAGAATGAAACATTTTCTTATATGTGATATTGAAAATTGGATTGTCGTGATGGAAGGTTTTGACCCTCCCCCCAGGACAAGAAGGGAAGAGTTCTCAAGAAAAAGAAGTGGACCGAGGAGAAAAATTGAAAGTACAAGATAAATAAAAAATAAAAAGGTAATGTTAATTTTAGCTGACTTAATGCCTAGTGACATATTGTGTAATCTAGGAGATTGTAATGATGCTAAGGAGTTGTGTAGTAAATTAGTCAAGCTCCATGAAGAGCCCTCACTGACACAAGTAGTAGAGGAGTCCAAGGAGGAGTGTTCATCTTCTCATGCTCAAGAAGAAAACACATCATCATCCCAAGAGCTTGAGGATTCGAAAGTTGAGAGATGCTCAACATTGAATTGATGAGGAGGTTGAAGAAGTTTCCACCTCTAGGATTGAGGGGGAGGAGAGACAATCTTCAATGTCGAAGCAAGAGCAAGAGGGACCTTTCACATCAACTTCCAGAGCAAATGAGGATCAAGCTCAAGATTCCTCTATAGGTAACTCAAGCATAATTGTTAAAAATAAAGATCACATCATTTCCTTTGAGTGTAGGTAGAAGGGACACTACAAGAGTAAGTGTCCTAGATTAATCAAGAAGAAGACTCAAGTGACACCTAAAGTCAAGGACAAGTCAAAGGGGGCCGGAGCCTCGACACAAAAGAGGAAAGAGCACATTTTGTGCTTCAAATGGCAACAACGGAGCCACTATAGGGGCCAATGTACTAGGGGGAGTCACTCCGAGAAGGACAAAGTAGGGAGCTAAAATGTAGGGGGAGCTAAGGCAAACCCTAAGGTAAATTTTAATAATGCTCGTAATTTATGTAATGATAGAAAGCATGCTAGGAATGGTTTCAATTTACTTGCAATTGTTAATGATCATAAGAAGCTTGCTAGTAGTAAGCCTGAGGATCAATCTAGAAATAAGTATTTTTGTTTAGGTGCTAAACATTGTAATCTTAGGGTTAAGAACAAGACCTTACCTAAGGATAAGAACAACCTAGGTAGTAATCCTAAGAAATCTAGACATATGCATAGAAAGACAAAATAAAAGAAGAATAAATGATCACAAATTGGGAAATTAGAGGTTGAAAATCAAGCTTTGAGGTCAAGGCTTGAAAAATTAGAAAAGACCCTTCAAATTATGAAAAATTCAATTAAAGGGTTTAGAAGTCAAACCTTAGGAGTTAGGAGGCAAGGTGCATCTAAAGATAGGAAAGGTTTGGGTCACAAAACTAAGTCCAAGGAAGTCATGACAACCTACCATAGTATTCCATTTGACTATGGAACTAAATCTAAGTCTAGGAAAACCAAGGTCACAAGGGAGGCCATCCTTAGAGTTGACCATGGCAAGTGTCTAGTGGCTAAGGTTTCGAAGAAACCTAGGAAAACCACTAACAAGGTTACAAGGAAAGTTATCCCTAGAGTTAACCTTGAGAAGACCCAAATGACCAAGGCTTCCAAGCCTAAGAGGGTCATTAGAAGGGTAGCTAGGGAAGTTATTGATAACACATTGTTAGAATATGCTATATCAAAACAAATTACCAAACCCCCTAACTAATACAGTATAGGGTAACTCGGATCGTCTTCCAACGAATGTAACGGTAGGATAATAAACTAGGATCAATTTATTCACGATCAAAGGGTTGGGGGTTTTCGAAATATAAATGGGGGATTTTTTAATGATATGAAATAGCAATTGAAATAAGAACCTAAGAATGCAGTCTTAATGGAAATTCAAATGGCAAAACCTATGAATGTAATCATTCATGGAAATTGAAAACAATACATCTGAACTAATCTAACTATTGCATTGTAATGAAAAACCATTAACAATAGTCATTCTAAACTAATGTACCAATAAAGCAAATCTAAAATGTAATTAACCAAATGATTGAAACAAGAACTGAAATCAATTTATTGAAACATGCTCAGTCAAATAGAAACTAAGGAAATTCATTTGTTCACCTATAATCAACATCAAAATGACAATGCAACTGTGATTTTGATCGGAGAAGAAGTGAGGGAAATAGCTCGCAGATCAGAGAAAATAAGGAAACAGGGAATCGACTGCAGAGGAGATGGAGTGATGAAGTCCACCGCCGATCTTGATGGAGGAGATGGAGTGGCTGGCGGTGCTTGGTGGGAGGAAACGACGGTGGAGCTCGATGAAAAGATCATAGATGAAGAAGAAAACTCGTGGCCCCCTTTTATAATTAAATCCGATATGATCTAACGACCCAAATTACTTTAATTTGTAATGAACGGATCTGATCAAATCTGAATGAATGGTCAAGATCAATCCAATCTAGATGAACGACCGCAATGTGTGGATGTTAGTGTATGGACTAGATTTCTCCAGATCTAGATAGATGGCTCAGAAACAAGTTGATCTCATTGGATGATCTAGATTGATCAGATCTTGTCCCTTGATTAAAATGATTCAAATTTTGATGAAGGGTCCAGATTAATCCAGCTTTAAATGTCCCTTATGATCTTAGATGAAGTCATATTTTAACCAACTCGAGTCTAGTCCATTGCCTCATCTCAATCTCCTACAAATAAGATGTAAAATTTGTATATAAGTCCAAAATTTTGGAGAATTTATAATAAGATCCAAAATGAATCCAAACTCATAAAACATGCTAATAATCACAATTAATCACTCGAGAGGATTAAAAATATTGAGATTAAGGACCAAACTAATATGATAAAATGATAGTTATCAATTCCTCCACACTTATTCTTGCAGGTCCTGAGCAAGTAAAGAAAATTAAAAGATAACCAAAGCATATCTCTATCATTCCCTAACAATACTTTGAAAATCGTACAACATAATTACTTAGGATCATCAAGTTTTGAGAATCTAGGCACTCATATTTCCACTTCCCACACAAGTCAATAAGCAAGGTAATTTCACTCAACTTGAATAGATTAAGAATGATAGAACCTCACAAGGTAGATATATGCACTGATACACACATAACAAATATGGAAATGGAGCTCACTCAAAACAACTTATGATATTGCACTACCATATGCTTGCTTATCTTCTACTTCTCCACTACTATGAACATAAGCATACATAAATCAAGAGGACTTATCATAAGTAGTGATAAAGTCAATATAAATTCCAAAGAACAAGGAAGGTAGGCAACAAGGAAGACCAAAAGAACATGAGAGCATTGGAGTAATCACATGATGACTACAACAAAATAATACACATGAAATCACTCAAAACATCCAACACTCAACTTCCTTGTACATTTTCAATGTAATACACAAACTAAACATTCATACATCTAAAAAAAATACCTATCCTTAATAAGCTCTCAATCCAAAAGTACTTCCACATGACAAAATCAAATGAATATAAATAATTTCTTCAAAAACTTTATTCCACTAATGCAAGACAATTTAGAAACCATGGAAATATTTTTTTTTATTCATCAATCACATATCATGCAAAGATATAACATTTGAAATTTTCATTGTTTTTCCTCTTCTTTCTTTCTTTCTTTTTTTTTCCAACATGTTTGTTCTTTCATTTTTTTCCAACCTATTTTTTTTTTTCAAATGGAGAAAATAGAAGATACATGATTGTGATAATGATAAATTTGACTTCCCATGTTGCAACTCGTGGAAATCTCCTCTCGGCATAAAATCAATAGACTGTAACAATATTTCATCATTTTTTTCACACATAACACTCTCCCCCCACACTTAAACTTGTCTGTCTCAGACAATGTACTCATCGTATAATCCCCCAACACTCTCATCAGATGATAAGGAAAGGAAAACCAATAAAGATGTGAAAGTGACAATATAATGACAATGAGAAGATATATCAAGGAAACTACAATGTCATGAAAGTATCAGGCGGAATGTATAACTAGCAACAATGACAAAGGAAAGGGGAGAAAATACAAGATAAATTACCTCCATCATATTCATGCAAGCTTATATTATTGTAATTTCAAAAAGAATCAAAGCAAGTTCTAGAGTGTCAAGTAAGTATCACAAGTGCTATCACATACAAGAGGATAAAGGATAAACATGACAATAAACGTCACTAGGTGAATAAGAATATTAAGCTTAATCTATCAAGATAGAGTTTGTCACCATAACAAATGACTGCATGAAAGCAATGTACTCAATCATACCAATGAATCCAAAACTTGATAGTCAAACTTAATTATCTTTTGCAATTCTCAAAGTACTACGAAAGGATGTGTAAGTAATTATTGCAAAAACTATAGCAAAGCAAGCAAATTAAAATAAAGTACGAAGCAAAAGAGCAAAACAAGAAAGTAAGCAAAACAAAAAAAAGGTAAAGAAAGATAAGAAAAAGAAAAGAAAGGAAAGGACTCCCCTAAATTCCTGGTAGTTGGAGGCGGTTCAGTAAGAGAAGCTAGGTGAGAGGTGGAATAAAATAATAATAAGTCCTATATGGCAAAGGTCAGTTCAGATTTAAGATCCACACCGGGGTGGAATGATAAAAAATGAGGTGAGGGCTTTCCTTAAATATTCAGTATCTCCAAGAGCCACTCACTCCATTATTGTCTCTTTGAAAGTTCCTCTAGGTGGTTGGAGATGATTTCATTTGTAGAATCCACTCTGGTGGCTCAATAAGATAGTCGAATGCATCCTTGCATGATTGATTAAAAATAGAAAACCTATAGAAACATGAAGCATTGACAAAGAAAGGATGCATTTTCCACATGCATACTGGGTAAGATAGAGTAGAACTAACAATCCTTGTAGGACTTATATCAACAAATAAATCACATCCAATAAAATCAACTAAAGGTACCTCCGTGAAATTTTCTAAAATATGAGAAAACATACTAAAGATGAAACTTAGAAGGTACCTGAAGCATTGCAAAGAATGATACGATTGATAAGAGGCTCTAATCGCAATTGGAGTGTCGATCTGAAAACCTCTAGTTGTCCTTCACTCTCTCTAAACACACATCCTTCAAATTGACAAAGATCAACTCAAACTTAAATTCAGGTAACTTTACAATTGAAGAAAGAAATTTGATGGGCACTATCTTTGCTTCTATTGTCTCTTCTACATCAAGATTTTCAACAGGATCATCTATCAATACACTAACATTATCATCCACATCAGAAACAATAGAAGTTTCATAAAAAATTTCACACGAAACCTTATCAACAATAATATTTGCAATAATAGCACTATCATTCCAAGTTTTGCATGCATCAATATTACCATCAAAATACACAATGGCGATTCACATTAATATCTAGAACATTATAATGTACATCATCATAAGTCACAATAGTGAAGTCCTGTAGTGTTGTAGAAGCAAAAACTAATGTATTCCCAACTCTACAATCCATCTCCTCAAGCACATCAATCTACCTTGGCATAAAGCAACGAGGAATATCCTCTGATGAAGGTAGTATGACTTCTTGTGCTTGCATCTGCTGGATGGATGATCTAAGCTGATCTAACTAAATTTCCATTTCATGTTCTGATGCTTCAACTTCTTGCTAGGAATAGAGACCACTAGCTATTTGCATTCTCTTTGTAGCTAGTTGCTGGATAAGCTTCCTCAAATCTTGTATTGAATTTTCTTGTTGGTGGGGCTAGAAGCTTGTTCACTGTGATTTTGAAATCCCAATGGACTCTGATATGAAAAAAAGTTCTGAGCATCTTAATGTTTTGCTACCCCATATGTGTAACTTGATTGATCTCCCCAACTAGACATGTAAGCATTGGTAGATGGTGGGGGTGAATAACAATGAAGTTGCTCAAGAATGTACTGCTGCATGTGCCCATATCTAAAATCTGAATTGCAAGCATGTGTATCATAAAATGAATTATACCTATCTTGCTGATATGATTGATGATACTGAGGAACAGGCTGATTATACTGAGATTGGTAATGGAAATATTGTTGATATTTAGGTTGGTAATATTGAGAATATGTATCTTAATTACTCCTACCATGTTGTCTAGTGCCTGTATTATATAAATCACTAAAGCCTCCCAATTGTTGATAATAAGGATCCATGGTTTCTACAAACGAAATTTCCCTGTTCTTATCTTGAAACACTAGCAAACAAAATCAAAGGCGTAGGGGACATATAAACCAAAACACATGGATACGAGAAACATAGAACACCATAACAATTTTTTTTAACAAAAGAGAAAAAAATCATGAGATTATCAAACACCATTAACATTCCCAGACAACAATGCCATTTTTGATAATGCATCGTCGCAATATGCTATATCAAAACAAATTATCAAACCTCCTAACTAATGCAGTATAGGGTAACTGGATCGTCTCCCAATGAATGTAATAGTAGGATAATAAATTTTGGATCAATTTATTCATGATCAAAGGGTTGGGGGTATTCAAAATATAAATGGGAAGTTTTAATGATATGAAATAGCAATTGAAATAAGACCCTAAGAATGCACTCTTAATGGAAATTCAAACGGTTAAACCTATGAATGTAATCATTCATGGAAATTGAAAACAATACATCTAAACTAATCTAACTATTGCATTTTAAGGAAAAACCATTAACAATAGTCATTCTAAACTAATGTATCAATAAAGCATATCTAAAATGCAATTAACCAAATGATTGAAACAAGAACTGAAATCAATTTATCAAAACATGTTCAGTCAAATAGAAACTAAGGAACTTCATTTGTTCATCTATAATCAACATCAAAATGACAGTGCAGATGTGATTTTGATCGGAGAAGAAGCGAGGAAAATAGCTCACAGATCAGAGAATACAAGGGAATAGGGAATTGACTGCTGAAGAGATGGAGTGATGAAGTCCACTGTCGACCTTGATGGAGGAGATGGAGTGGCGAGCGGTGCTTGGTGGGAGGAAACGATGGTGGAGCTTAATGAAAGCATCGTGGATGAAGAAGAAAACTCGTGTCCCCCCTTTTTATAATTAAATTTGATCTGATCTAACGACCCATATTACTCCAATTTATAATTAAGGGATCTGATTAGATCTAAATGAATGGTCAAGATCAATCCGATCCAGATGAACTATCACAATGTGTGGATCTTAGTGTATGGACTAGATTTATTCATATCTGGATAATGGCTCAGAATCAAGATGATCTCATCAGACGATCCAAATTGATTAGATCTTGTCCCTTGATTAAGCTGATTCAAATTTTAATGAAAGGTCAAGATTAATCCAGCTTGACCCTAGACGAAGCCATATTTTAACAGTCTAGTCCAATGGCTCATCTCGATCTTCTACAAATAAGATGTAAAATTTGTATATAAGTCCAAATTTTAGGAGAATTTATAATAAGGTCAAAAATGAATCCAAACTCATAAAACATGTTAATAATCATAATTATGTTGGGTTTCCGGCACCGCGGCGTGTGTGTGTTCGATCATGTTTCGTAAACATGAGCACAGCGGAAGCAATTAAAAATAATAAATCTATATTTATTACAACACACGCATGCATATTACAACAAGTGTAGACATAACCGTAAATTAAAATTTGCAATAAAAGAAATTTATCTACGTTATACCTTTCGTATGACGTGTAGCGGGAACGACATCAACCGGAACGATCCTCGTAAGAATCGTCTCTATCCGTATCCACGCTGAGCTCCTCGGGATGACTTCGCTAAGTCACGAGCTTCGTCTTCGTACGGGTTACTAGCCTCGTGTTGAAGACGACGTGATCGAGAGATGATCACGATCCGAATCCAAATTCGGATCCTAAAACGAGTTCTCAAAACTCGCTTCTCCGGAGAGGTATTCGTCAACCATTTGACGAATCCTTCGTCTCCTACCTCAGAGGATTACTGGAGATCAAATCCCCGGTAAGTTAGCCACTGTCGGAGCACTAACCGTCATCCAAACGACGCTCCGACAACAAAGAAACAAGCTGTCCAGAAAAACTGGACAGCTTTTGGTGGAGGAATAGAGGCTGGCTAAGGAAAGATGGAAGCTCACCTTATCACCGAACCCAAAGGAGATCGCCGGAGGGTCGCCGGAGGTTCTCCGGCTGAAGCTTGGACGCCGGCAAAGACTTGGACGGCTGCACACAAGCTGGGCGGCGGCAGCTTTAGGGTTGGCGCCAATTAACTCCAAGGTGGAGGTGGGTGGCAACTCAAGGGGGCTAGGGTTTAGATTAGGGCTTAATTATCCCTTAAGCCCTCTTTTATAGAGAACTACTTCTCTTAATGGTTATTGGATCATAACCATTAGGCCCGTTAACCCGCTCCATTAGGATAAGTTAAAATAAACCAAACCATGATGGTTTATTTTAAGTTAAAACGAACCGAACCAACTTTTGGTTCATTCGTTTAAAATAAACCAAACTCTTTGGTTTATTCTCATCCATTGGATTAGAACCAAACCATTTTGGTCCATCCATTATGTCTTCATAAGACACGGGCCATCCACGCTTCCATTGCGACTGAAATAATTTCATGCTCGCTTTATGTTTGGTCCAACCAAACATAGTTTCTCTCGGTCTGAGAATCCCATTCTCAAGCTCGTTTTAAATCCTTTGGATTACACTCGTTGTGCGTGTGACCAAATAGGTTCTCGGTTTATGGCCTATAATTAACCATTAATTATAGAACGATCATGAGTGGCACCTAGTAGTACATCATGATCCCCAATTAACCAAAAGATCAATGATTGATCCGTAATTATTTCAAAACCCTTCAAGAGCTCGAATGAATCGTGCCCCATTCCCTTCACTCATCTTATACCCACTTGGTTCAGGACATGGTCTATAGTGTCGGTCCCCACTAGGCTGACTACGTCACACCTAGCCCAAGTATCATTTCCTCGTCCTACGGATTCTAGTTACTCCACATGTATCGAAGAGTACCTTACTCTAAACATGTAATGCTTTGGCCAAAGACTTTAGTAAAAATCCGACGAGAGGCCATGGGTATACATCTCCTCGCAAGGAGTGGTGAATCCTTTATAGGCTATTCAAACACCTTCGATCACTTCGACTTATACCCAATCATCCCGGGTCCACATCTCCTTAGAGATGTTTGCTTAAGATGTCAAAGCATAAGTCTCCATGATCAAGAAGACTTGAATACCGCAAGTCAAAGGAACATCGCACTTAAGCCACAGTAAGAACTTCATTGACATATCTATATATGCAGAGAACCATATGAAGTCTTACGGCTGGTCACTCCAATGAACTAGTTACCATAACTAGCATCCATGATTAACTCCGGACATCACTATGTCTCCAGCCAGTGAGAATCAGCTGCTTGGATACACCAAGGAGTATACCTCGTGCTAGTCTCGACAGAATTGATGGTGTCCAAATCCATCAATTCATCGACTAGGGATTATTCCGATACATCACAATTACACATGTAGAGATACTCACTAGTTGTGATCCAATCACAAATTCTCTCATGCTGTGAATCGCATCGTGGACATTCAGTAAATGAGTTTAAGATCCAATCAAATACATGAAACATGTATACTCAAATAGTGAATCTTCATTTATCATATAAATGGTTCATACATAAGGCGATTGCCTTAGGACATCTCTCATATATTACTAACAAATTAATCACTCGAGAGGATTAAAAACATTGAGATTAAGGACCAAAATAATGTGATAAAATTGTAGTTATTAGTTATCCCTAGTGAGTACTTACAAAATCCAAGGAGCTCCAATAAGTATTGGGTTCCTAAGAGCGTTATTCCCTCATGGTAGATGGGTTAAGGTGTGTCAACCCTAAATGGATGGGTAGTTAACCTAATCATAGTAGAGTTGACACTTTAGGACATTTTCAAGGTTATGTGATACTTTGAAAATGAAATTATAAATATATCCTAAAAGATTTTAGGATGTGCCAATAAAATTTGAGAAGTTTGAAAAGTCGATCAAAATTGGCACAAGATAGGTTAGAGTCAATGGTGTGCAATTTTGGGTCTTTAGTACACTTGGAAAATTGATTTATTATAGCAAAATGGGATTTAGTCCTAGTAAATGACAATTAGGTTGAAATCTCGGTATTCTTATATCTTTATAATTTATTTGTCATGCTTTGTTTGCCATATGTCATGTCATGACATCATAATTCAATTGATCATATAAAATGTCATGAAAATATTTAAGTTAATATATCATGTTCGTATTTAGGTGTATCTTTATGCCATGACATCATAATTATTGGCAAATGTTTTAAATTATGGATATTTTTATGCCATGATCATCATTCATACATTTATGATAATTAAAATGAAATTAAGGACAATGACATGATTTGAAGTCCCAAGATAATGGAATCATAGAGTTGCCTAGATAAAATGCATGAGACCTTAGATTAGGGAAGAACCTAAACCCACATCTCACAAGGACTATAAATTGACATGTGTGTGTACCGATCCACCCTAGACAAATGTGAAATGTTAGGAATGTGAGTTAAATTCAAGGTGCTTAGATGTTGCATCTAGATGAACTCAAACTCATAGTATGGAATTAATGAATCATGAGTTAAATTAATGTACAAGTCATGTACATCTAGCCCATACACCATTGTTCAAAATAAGGTTTGAAAAATATTTTAAAATTATTTTGAAAAACCTTGGTGAAATTTATCTTTTGATAGCAGTCACTATTGAAAAATTTGGCACAAAGTTAGGCAAAAACATTGAAGTTTTCAATGATTTTGAACATTGTATCAATTTTGCAATTTAATGAATATTTTTATATAAAATTAATTTCCACCCATTGTATTTCATGTAAGAATGTACATGAAATTTTAAGATTTTTCAAAATACGTATAATTACTTATAATTTTTCAAAATTCAATTCTAAAATATAATTTTTGTATTTGTAGAAACCAGTCGACTGTTGCTTGGAGTAATCAACTGGTAACGGGGTAGTTGACTAGTTGATGATCTAGTCGACTGTTGAAGCTGATTTCGACTAAACAAGGATTGTTTAGCCATTTATCATCAATTTTAGGCTACATTAACATCTTCTAACCCTAGGATATTCTTTATAAAGCATTGGAAGAGTGAAATATTCATTGAAAATGATTAGGAGAGTTATTTAGGGTGGAATATCAAATTTTAAGGGAGGTTAGAGTTCAAGTTTGAGCTTTTACTCTTATTTTCGATGGTTTAAGTTTCCTATAGGCTTAGGAACTCTCTAAGGACATTGTTTGTGCAATGTTCAAGGGGGAGCAAGCCTTGAAGGTAGGAAACTTCGCTTTCCACTTCAACTCGATCGCTTGTTCATGGCGATCCCATCGATGTCCCCGGATTAAAAAAAATTTAATCTTAGACAAAAGGGATCACCTAAGCAACCGTTTCATCATCGTGCTATTCGATTAGAGTGGTCACTTGAATAAACTTGTTGTTCAAGCCACTAACCTCTATTCTACAAATAACCGTGGAATAGACGATGTACGGATCGCCGGCTTTTGTGTTTATGTTCGGGGTCCAAGTTATATTAGCCACAAAACAGAATATATCATGCATATATAATTGAGAAATAATTATAAACATGTTACATAAGAAAATAGACAAGTATTATACCTCTCGATCTTCTATCGTATGTCCTTCCTCCTTTTGGACGTCGTGTGGGCGACGATCTACCAAAAGTCGAAGCTCCTAGATCACTAATCTTCCTTCCTTTCTCGCTCCGAACAAGAGGAAGAATAAGAAACAAGGCCTTATTGGTGCAACAATGCTCCAAGCATTTATATGTTTTGATGTTTGGCTAATCATCTAAGTTAGGCAATATCTTGTGATCTAATTACGAATGTGTTTAAGTGACAGGGAAATCCAAGGATGAAGTACTTGGTAAAAGGAAGTCCAAGTATGATCTTGGCAAAGGAAGTCCAAGGGATGGACTTGGCGGCATAAGACCAAGCTTGTAGTCTTGGCAGCATAAAGTCCAAAGTGAACCTTGGCAAAGGAAGTCCAAAGTAAAGTCTTGGCAGCATAAGTCCAAGCTTGTAGTCTTGGCGGCGTAAAGTCCAAGCATTTGGCAACCCAAGACATGACGAAACCGAAGGAAGCTCTTGGAAGCAAAGCGCAAAGGATGAACAAGTCGCGAACTCGGAGGGATCCTGAAGGCTTATTGAGGAGCTAGAAGGTTAAGTCTAGGTCTAGGGTATAAAATCAAGTATGAATTACTCATACTTGATGAGTATCGATCGGACGATACGATGTATCGATCGGATCGGCGTTGACCGAGTCGGTGAAACCACGACCATCGATCGTAGCTTGATCGATCGATCGATCTTCGATCGATCGTGACATCGATCGGTGATCAAGAGAAATATCGCCACGAATATCGTAGCTCACTGATCACTCGATCACCCCATCGGTCGGTGATGGAGGATCGTCGATGATCACTGGCCGTTGAAATTGCGACTACGAATCTCCGCGAGATCGCATTTGGCGTTGTGGCTTGGCGCGATCGTGATGGCATGCATCAGTCGACTGATCGACGCCCAACGGGAAAAACAGCCCCTCTTCTATAAAAAGGGGCCATGGGGAGCTTGGTGAAGCTAGTGCTCTTAATCCTAACTACATCCTCGTGCTCACCAAGCTTCCAAGTGTTTTTAGTGATTCAACACCTCCTCTTCTCTTGTTCGTGATCATCCATCATTGTAAAGAAGAGGAGATCCTTGTAAGAAAGGTTTCTCCACCTTGGTTCATTCAAAGGAGAAGATAGTGAAGCTTGGCTAGGACTAATCCACCTTACGGATTGCCGTGGAGTAGGAGCGTCATCTCCGAACCACGTAACATCGGAGTGTTAGCATTGGTTTTCGTATTACTTATTCGTATTCATTTTCGTATTTGTATTGCTTCCTTCTTGTTTGTAGAATTGATGAAAGGCTAATCACCCCCTCTAGCCATTCAAGGGTCCTAACAAGTGGTATCGAGCGGATTGCTTGGAAGATCTCACCATCAACCAAGGCATCAATGGCTCTTCAAGAGGATATAGCATCGCCAAGCCACCACTCTTCGATGGGAGTCACTTCATTATATTGGAAAGGTAGGATGAAATACTATTTAATGAGTAATATTGAAATTTGGCATAGTGTTGTAGATGGCTTCAAGGAACCGTGGATGAACATGGAAACCCTATTCCAAGCAAGGATTGGACAAGAGAAATGAATAGGAGTTTGAATCAAATGCAAGCGGTACTCACCATCCAATGTGGGATTACCATGGAGCAACTTAACAAGGTGGGACCTTTGAATCCGCCAAGGAATTATGGGAAAAGCTCATTGAGCTAAATGAAGGTTCCAAGGAATCAAAGAGGGCCAAGAAGGACCTATTGATTGGACAACTTCAAGCCTTCCAAATGAAGATGCATGAAACCGTAAGTCAAATGCATGGAAGGTTCAAAGAAATTGTTAACGGACTCCATATCATAGGTGAGCGAGTTGACAATCGGGATTTGGTAAGGTATATTTTACAAGCATTTCCTAGAAATTCTTTATGGACTTCTATAGTTGATGCAATTAAGGTAACTAGAGATTTATCTCAAATTAAAATTGATGAATTGTTTTGTGAGTTTGAATTACATGAGCAAACTAACATGTCCTCTAAGGAAAAGGGTTTAGCTCTATTGTTGAAAAGAAGGACAAGAAAGAAAAGAAGAAGAAGGAAAGAAAAGAAGCATCATCATCATCCGAGTCGGAGGATGAGTCAAGTAGTGATGGAGACTCATCTAGTGAAATGGCAAATTTCGTCAAGAAGCTTTATAGGAAGTCAAGAGAGTTCAAGAATAGAGAAGCAAGGAAGGGGTCTCATTCCTCAAAAGGTAAATTTAATGGTAATTCAAGTTTTAATAATAATGTGATTTGCCATGCTCGCAATAAGAAGGGGCACATAAAGCCGAATTGCCGGAGCTAAAAAGAAGGAAGAAGAAAAGAAAAGAAAAAGAAGGACAAAAGGAAAAGAAGAAGAAGGAGGCCATGGTGGCTCAAACCACATGGGACACACCAAGCATTGAAGATTCTTCCTCCGATGATGAGCTTTGCCACATCACCGCCATGTGGCACTCATGGCCCTAGGAGATGATTCGAGCATCTCAAGCCAAGAAGATTCCTCAAGTGATGAATCGTCATCTAGTGACGATGAGGTAATGAACTCTCCCAAGGTTAAGCTCCTTTATAAATCAATTGCCTATCTTAAAGAAGCTCTAGATAAGTCAAAATCTAAGGTTAAAGCATGAAGGTAGAACTAAAAGCCATTAGAAATGAAAAACCTCACATATTGACTCTTGCATGCTTAAAGAAGAAAATGATAAACTTAAGGATGAGGTTAGTGAATTAAAAGCATGTTTAGAAAAATTTTCAAATGGCTCAAAGTGTCTTGACATGATTCTTAGTAGACAAAGAGCCGGTTTATAACAAGGCCGGTTTAGGATATAAGCCAAAAGAAAAGAAGTTACTTATATTTCATTAATTAATAGGAAAGCAACCATTAAGGGTAAGGTTAAGAAAGCTTGGGTACCTAAGAAGTTTTTACTTAATGTTACGGTCCAAATGTTTGGGTACCAAAAGCTTGTGTTTTCATGTGATTTAGGTAGGAGGCGAGGTATGTGGATTGTGGATAGCGGTTGCTCAACACATATGACCGGATGTGAGCAAGTTCTCCACAATTAAATATGTGAAGAAGGGAGTGTCTTTTGGGAATAGTGGAAAACTCAAGATATTAGGTAGAGGTACAATTGAGGTATCCCCCAAAATTATTATTCACAAAGTGTTGCTAGTTGAAAATATGAAGTTTAATCTATTGAGTGTTAGTCAACTTTGTGATGCAAACTATCATGTTTCCTTTGAATCCTCTAAATGCATGATTAGACACAAGGAATTAAATGATTGCATGTTAGTTGGATATAGGAAGTCAAATATCTATTATGTTGATCTTTCATATGCTTCTAACATTTCTACTAAGTGTTTTGTTGCAAAAGAAGAGGAATGTTGGCTATGGCATAGAAGATTGGGGCACATCAACATGATAAACATAGCCAAGGTAGCCAAGATGGAGTTGGTCAAAGGGCTACCAAGATCAAGTATGTCAAGAACAAATTGTGTGATGCATGCCAAGAAGGAAAACAAACAAAGGCATCACACAAAGGTAAAACTCTAACTAACACATCTTTACCATTAGAGTTATTGCATCTTGACTTATTTGATTGCCATAGTACTCCATCTTTAAATGGTAATAAATATTGATTGGTTATAGTAGATGAATTTTCTAGGTATACTTGGGTCTATTTTATGAAACATAAGGATGATACCTTAGAAATAATCATAGGATTTAGTAAAAGGGTTGAAAATGAAAAGAGTCTCAAAATCAACCGGATCCGTAGTGATCATGGTGGTGAATTTGAGAACTCAAAATTTTCACAATTTTGTTTAGAACAAGGGTACAAGCATGAGTTCTCTTGTCCAGAACACCCCAACAAAATGGGGTGGTGGAAAGGAGAAATCGTGCCCTACAAGAGGCCGCTAGGACCATGCTTAATGCATATTCACTTCCTAGCTACTTGTGGGCAGGCGGTTAATACCGCTTGCTATATTCAAAATAGGGTTCAAATCCATAGGTTTTTAGGAAAAACACCTTTTGAACTATGGAATGGAACTATTCCCACAATTCACTATTTCAAAGTCTTTGGGTGTAAAGTTTATATCTTAAATACCAAAGATAACTTAGGGAAATTTGAATCTAAAGCGGATGAGGGAATCCTAGTTGGATACTCATCCACAAGTAGAGGGTATAGAGTCTATAATAAGAGAACCCAAAGGGATTGAGGAGTCCTCAAATGTTAAATTGATGAAACCACTAGTACCTACCTAGAAAATCCTCCATTGATAAGGATATTAATGACAATAATCAAGACATTACCCAAAAACTTCAAAATTTGACCATTAGGGGTAATGATCAAGGGGGAGGAAGAGGAGACTCTGATGATGAAAGAAGGGTGGAAGATAACAATGATCAAATTGAAACCCCTTCTAGAAACCTAAGAATTCATCAAGATCATCCACTTGACCAAGTAGTAGGAGATCTATCTCAAGGAGTAAGAACTAGGTCATTTCATAGACCTCCTACTAGTCAAGTTGCTCTTATCTCACAAATTGAGCCCAAATCGATCAATGATGCATTACATGATCCGGATTGGATTTTGGCAATGCAAGATGAATTGGCTCAATTTGAGAGAAGTCAAGTGTGGGAATTAGTGCCTAGACCCAATGATAGCACCATAATTACTACAAGATGGGTCTTTAGGAATAAGCTAGATGATCAAGGAAATATCACTAGAAATAAGGCTAGGTTGGTTGCTAGGATTCAATCAAGTTGAGGGCTTGACTATGATGAAACTTATGCCCGGTTGCAAGGTTAGAATCTATTAGGATACTCTTAGGGTATGCTTCCTTCATGGGATTTAAACTTTACCAAATGGATGTTAAATCGGCATTCTTAAATGGTTTTATTAAGGAAAGTATATGTAGAGCAACCACCGGATTTGAGAACATAGATTATCCAAATCATGTATGTAAGCTTAGGAAAGCATTATATGGGTTAAAACAAGCTCCCCGGGCATGGTATGAAAGATTGTCATCCTTCTTAATTTCTAAGGATTTTAGAAGAGGCCAAGTAGATCAAACCTTGTTTATAAAGTCAACGTTAAAAGATATATTCATAGCCCAAGTATATGTTGATGATATCATTTTTGGGTCAACAAATGATGATCTTCTTCAAGACTTTATAAAAATATGGAAAATGAATTTGAAATGAGTTTGGTTGGAGAGCTTACCTTTTCCTAGGTTTACAAGTCAAACAAACCAATGAGGGTATTCATATTTATCAGACCAAATATGCAAATGAAATGATCAAGAAATTTGGTTTGGAAAATGCCAAAATTGTAACCACTCCTATGGCCACTAGCACTAGGATTGATAGTGATCATGAAGGTAAATCAATTGATCTTAAACTTTATAGGAGTATGATTGGTAGCTTACTATACCTAACCGCTAGTAGACCCGACATTTTATTTGCGGTAGGTATGTGTGCAAGATACCAATCTTGTGCCAAAGAATCACATTTGGTAGCCGTCAAAAGAATATTAAGGTATATTAAAGGCACCCTAAATGTAGGACTTTAGTATCCTAGGACTAGGTCATTTGAATTACTTGGTTATACCGATTCCGATTATGCCGGGTGCAAATTGGATAGGAAAAGTACTAGTGGTGGATGCCAATTTCTTGGGTCCTCCCTAGTTAGTTGGAGTAGTAGGAAGCAACATTGTGTTGCTTTATCAACCACCGAAGCCGAATATGTGACTATGGGTGGTTGTGTAGCTCAATTACTTTGGATGCGGCATACTCTTGTGGACTATGAGCTACACTACTCTAACATTAAAGTTTATTGTGATAATGTGAGTACCATCAACTTGACCAAAAATTCGGTACATCACTCTAGGACCAAGCACATTGAAGTGAAACATCACTTCATAAGAGATCATGTGGCAAGAGGGGACATTGAACTTAATTATGTAGAATCTAAGTCCAATCTTGTCGATATCTTCACCAAAGCTCTTCCCGAAAATGAATTTTCATCTTTAAGGAGAGAGCTTGGTATGTGCCTTGTAGAGTAAAATTCTAGGTTTGCATGATCCCATGTTTATATGTTATCTTTATACCTTGATACATCTCACAAAAAGCCTTTAAAAAAAAACCTTGATTTTTGTATTGAGACACTTAGAACCATGTGAGATGATAGGGAAGGTGTACTTGGCTCATCATGCTTGTTATGATGCATTACTATGAGCCAATGACACACCTAGAGACATAAATACCTTATGGACCAACCATTGGGAAGGCTTGTATTCAAGTAATGAGTACATAGCTCTAAGAACATGGTTGGAAATTCCAAATCATATATATTTTAAACTATGTTCATTATATTTTGGAAAACAGTTTTCAAGTGAATCACAAAAGTGATACAAAGGTTGAAAATTCTTTAGAACTTTTAAGTTTCCAAATTTGTATCAATCTTGGAATCTGGAAAACATATATTTTCAAATTATTTTCCTTAATAAAGTATGATTTCAGAAATGTAATCAAAATTTCGTGATTTTTCAAGATTTTTGGAATTTCTACCGCATTTCTGAAAATGGGATGAAAAGGCTGAAATTTCGATTTAGTAGCGATCGGGTTCGATATATCATCGTGATACATGATAATAAGCTCCATTTTCTGATATTTGGTGTATTTTTGATGTCCTAACACTCTAGTATGATAATATTGCGTATAAGCGAGTTTTAGAATTATCTGATGGTTTAGGGGAGTTTCAATAAATTCTATCCTTTTATCCCAAAAACCATTGTTGGTGCAAAGTTAGGATTTAACTTTTGAATTTTAGATTATGCTTTGCTTCAAATGTAATTTACATCCTATCTTGGATTAAGGGGGAGCTTAATTTCAATCTAATACCTTAGTCCAAGATCCAACATTCTTACTTCTTTCATCCTTCTCTTTTTGATGTATGTCAAAGGGGGAAAAGGAATGCTTAAGTTAGATGATTATGTGTGTATCTTTAAAGACTTAACTTAAATGATTGTCAAACATCAAAAAGGGGGAGATTGTTGGTGCAACAATGCTCCAAGCATTTATATGTTTTGATGTTTGGCTAATCATCTAAGTTAGGCAATATCTTGTGATCTAATTACGAATGTGTTTAAGTGACAGGGAAATCCAAGGATGAAGTACTTGGTAAAAGGAAGTCCAAGTATGATCTTGGCAAAGGAAGTCCAAGGGATGGACTTGGCGGCATAAGACCAAGCTTGTAGTCTTGGCAGCATAAAGTCCAAAGTGAACCTTGGCAAAGGAAGTCCAAAGTAAAGTCTTGGCAGCATAAGTCCAAGCTTGTAGTCTTGGCGGCGTAAAGTCCAAGCATTTGGCAACCCAAGACATGTGAAACCGAAGGAAGCTCTTGGAAGCAAAGCGCAAGGATGAACAAAGTCGCGGACTCGAAGGGATCACGAAGGCGCAAGGCTTATTGAGGAGCTAGAAGGTTAAGCTTCGTTCCGGTTACGTATTGCTGATATATGAATTACTCATACTTGATGGTATCGATCGGTGATCGATGTATCGATCGGTAGTCGGCGTTGTAGTCGAGAATGAAACCGACCATCGATCGGCCATCGGATCGGTCGGTCATCGATCGTGAAAATGACATCGGTCGGTGATCGAAAAATCACCTCATCGAGAATGATCTCACTTTCATTGTCTTGATCACTCGGTGATCACCCCATCGATCGGTGATGGAGGATCGGTCGGTGATCACTGGCCGTTGGAAAATCGGCTCTGAATCTCTGCGGAGATCGCGTTTGAAGCCGTTGGCCTTGGCGATCGGGATGGCATGCATCGGTCGATCGGATCAGCACAGGAAAAACAACCCCTCTTACATAAAAGGGGCCATGGGAAGCTTGGTGAAGCTAGTGCTCTTAATCTAACTACATCCTCATGCTCACCAAGCTTCCTAAGTGTTTTAGTGATTCAAAACCTCCTCTTCTCTTGTTCTTGATCATCCATCATTGTAAAGAAGAGAGATCATTGTAAGAAAGGTTTCTCCACCTTGGTTCATTCAAAGGAGAAGATAGTGAAGCTTGGCTAGGACTAATCCACCTTACGGATTGCCGTGGAGTAGGAGCGTCATCTCCGAACCATGTAACATCGGGTGTTAGCATTGGTTTCGTATTACTTATTCGTATTCATTTTCGTATTTGTATTGCTTCCGCTAACTTGTTTGTAGAATCGAAGAAACGCTAATCACCCCCCCTCTAGCCGTTCAAGGGTCCTATGAGCACTTCTCCTTCTTTCGACCAACCACCAAGCTCCAAGCTTGGTGCTTGTCGGCGGCCAAGAAGGAGAAGATGAATAAGATGGAAACCGACCAAGACTCCAAGGGAAGACCCTAAGTTTTGTTTCCACCGGCCAAGGAGAAGGGGATGAAGGAGTTTGGATGCCGGCCAAGGGAGGAAAAGCTGGTTTTGGGCGCCGGCCACCAAGGAAGAAGAAGAAAAGGAAAAACTTTCCTTATTTGGTGCCGCCTATACCCCAAACCCTAATCCCCAAAGCTTGCCGCCCCTTACCCTAATCCTATCTCTCTTATAATTCTTCTTGCCGCCCACCCCATGCTCTCCTTTTATAGAGTTAGGGATATGCCTTATTTTAATCTCCACCATTGGTTCTAGGGATTTAATCTCAACCGTCGGATCTAGAGATTTAATCTCAATCGTCGGATCTAGATGTTGGAATGTATACTGAAAGCCTAACTCTTTTTGTATGAACATTTTATTTTGGAATAAGAATCACATGATCATTGTTTGCACTTTATATATTTATTATATGTGTGTGTGCATATTGTCTAATATTTTATATTGTAGATAACATGGTGCTTGGTGTGGCACAGAAGATCATGTATCATATGTAAAATATAAGTAGAGGCTCACGAGATGGTTTTGGACAAACCATTGGCATAGTTGTAGTGTAGCTTGGTATTGTTTTGTCTTGAACATAGAGTTACACTAGTACACTTAGGTGTATTGAGCAGGACCGACATAGAGGTGATTCAATTAATTACTGACTACATAATTGAATCGGACCTCGGATATTATGTTGTACATGCTCTTAATCTCGATATAATAACGGGCACATGTACTTAGTATTTATTTCTTTGATTTACCAGAGGGTGAGATTTAGATGGATTAAATCAATATGCCCGGTAAGTTGGGAAATGATATTATTTACATGGTGTGTCGTTGATTATAGGAGGAAACCGTGTCCTATATATTAGGTTGATGATGTCCCCTTGAGGAGCTCATAAGGTTCATCATGTAAACCAATTTGGTTGACTTAGTCAACATGATGATAAGGTTGAGTGGTACTACTCGAGGAGTTAGATGTTAATTAATTGATGGTCAGTAAATCAATTAATTGACGGACATTCGATATCTTAAACACGGGGAGATGAATGTACAAATAATATATGGAGCCCATATTAATTTATGGGGGTTGGTGAGGTAGTTCAATGATGATCCTCTAGTGGAATGGAACATCATTGATGGATCAAGTTTGTGTGGTTCCGATCCATCGGGTGGCCAAGATCCAACTCCTCCTTATGGTCCCTATCGTAGCCTAATATAATCCTCATGAAATCTAGATCCAAGGATGTAAAACAAAACTGTAGAACCCAGCGGTTGAGATTAAATCCTAGATCCGATTGTTGGGATGAAACCCTAGAACCAGCGGTTGGGATTAAATCCCTAGATCGTGGTTGGGATAAAACCCTAGATCGATGGTTGGGATGAAATCCTAGATCCGACGGTTGGGATGAAACCCTAGATCCGACGGTTGGGATAAAACCCTAGATCCGACGGTGGAGATTAAATCCCTAGATCCGACGGTGGAGATTAAAGGAGGCTTAAGCCCAATTCTATAAATAGGGGGCTTAGGTTGGGCGGCAAGCAAACAATTGGTTCAATTGGAGTTAGGGTTTTAGGTTGGGCGGCTAGGGTTTGGAAGCTTAGGCTTGGGCGGCAACATTGTGACAAGAACCGGCGTCCATCTTCTTCCATCAAGTTATTCTACGCCCAACTTCTTCCATCAAGACTTGGCGCGCCCATCCTCTTGGTCCCTCTCTTATTCCTTGGCCGGCAACCTCTCTTCAAGGTTGGCGACATTCATCCTTTATACTCTCGAGGTGGTGGCGGTTCTCCTTGCATTGGTGGCGGCGCTTCATCCATTCGTTCCTTGTCCGTGGTTGCATCAAACTCCCTTGCTTGGTGGCGGTTCTAGAAAGGAAAGGTTTTGTTGGTTCTTCTCTTTGTTCACGGACAAGGAAGGGAAAACGCGATCTAGAAGCTTCTACTCGTGGAGGATCTTAGCGTCGTTCACGAGGAGGATAGGACATACTGTAGAAGATCGTAAGGTATAAATGTTTTACAACTTTATATTCTGATCTTAGCATGTTCTTTATGTGTTGATTATACAAGTGTGCATTAGTATATATTTTGTATAATCATGGACTCGAAGACAAACACAAAAACCGGCGATCCGTCCGTCGTCTCTTCCGCGGCTAACCAACTAGAAGAGTTGTGTTGCTTGAACAACTAGTTTGTTCAAGCGATCACTCAAGTTGTTAACACGATGACGAATTGGTTGTGCTAAGGAAACTCATCCCATCCGGATTAATTCTTTCATTAGTGAAAATTTTAATCCGGGGACATGGAGCCAATCGCCTCAAAACAACGCCCTACAAGTGGTATCGAGCCACGGTTTACGATTTTGTGTGTTTTGGATTCGATTACTTTCATGCACATATCATATATTGAGTATGCCGGATAATAGTAGGATGTGCGTAGGCTAACTTTTTGGTTGCAAGCATAAGATCCGACTATTATGGCTATTTGGTTGTATGTGATTGTTTTGTGTATGATTGTATGTATATTATTTGAATCCTCGGGGTTGACGAGGCTAGATTAGTATTTAATTTTTGTAATTAAATACGACATTGTTTAGCCGCTCATTTTAGTTTACTTTCGATCTAGATTATTTGTACACTCCTTCGTGGAGTATAGGATCGATGGATATAAATTAAAATGATATATCTCGACTCGAATCTCTTTGGTGACTTGCGCACGGGAAAAGATGGAGCGGACGAGGTAGTGACACGACGGGATGCGTATTGGAGAACAATGCCATAATAGTTGGAAAAAATTCTATTTTTTCCATATTTATTGCTTATTTGTTTTATATGCATGTTGTGTATGCTTTAAAATTCCTCATTTTCAATTTACTAAGTGGGAGAGGGATATTTTAATTAATTCCCGCGGCCTCCATTACAATTTGACGTGTGATGCAACAAACTTGTGCGTCGGCTCTGAGTGCCTTCCTCCCTGTGGACGGGTTGTTTGCGGATCACTAGGTCAAATAATGGTTATAGGAAATTATCTAGGAGCATGTGTACTTCCACAGCGGTAAGGCACATAATCCGAAATAATTCCCTTAGTATCGTGTAATGGTGCACACTTAGATGCAAATAAAAGTATCCTCCCCATCGGAGGCACTGCTTTTATTTGTAGGGCCAAAGAGGAACCAACTATTAATTTTATTTGTCAAAAAGTAAGGTTGACAAGATAATAAAATTAATGGGTAAAACCTCCTCTTACAAATGTAGAATTCGTATACGTCCACACAGCGTGGCATGCGACATTCTCGGTGATTTGAGGTGTTGGTTGATTTTGGAATTTTATTGTTTTGAGGAATCAATAATATTATGTTGTACATGCTCTTAATCCCGATATAATAACGGGCACATGTACTTAGTATTTATTTCTTTGATTTACCAGAGGGTGAGATTTAGATGGATTAAATCAATATGCCCGGTAAGTTGGGAAATGATATTATTTACATGGTGTGTCATTGATTATAGGAGGAAACCGTGTCCTATATATTAGGTTGATGATGTCCCCTTGAGGAGCTCATAAGGTTCATCATGTAAACCCAGCTGGTTAACTTAGTCAACATGATGATAAGGTTGAGTGGTACTACTCGAGGAGTTAGATGTTAATTAATTGATGGTCAGTAAATCAATTAATTGACGGACATTCGATATCTTAAACACAGAGAGATGAATGTACAAATAATATATGGAGCCCATATTAATTTATAGGGGTTGGTGAGGTAGTTCAATGATGATCCTCTAGTGGAATGGAACATCATTGATGGATCAAATTTGTGTGGTTCCGATCCATCGGGTGGCCAAGATCCAACTCCTCCTTATGGTCCCTATCGTAGCCTAATATAATCCTCATGAAATCTAGATCCAAGGATGTAAAACAAAACTGTAGAACCAACGGTTGGGATTAAATCCCTAGATCCGATGGTTGGGATGAAACCCTAGAACCAACGGTTGGGATTAAATCCCTAGATCCGACGGTTGGGATAAAACCCTAGATCCAACGGTTGGGATAAAACCCTAGATCCGACGGTTGGGATGAATCCTAGATCTGACGGTTGGGATAATCCGACGGTTGGAATAAAACCCTAGATCCGACGGTGGAGATTAAATCCCTAGATCCGACGGTGGAGATTAAAGGAGGCTTAAGCCCAATTCTATAAATAGAGGGCTTAGGTTGGGCGGCAAGAAAACAATTGGTTCAATTGGAGTTAGGGTTTTAGGTTGGACGGCTAGGGTTTGGAAGCTTAGGCTTGGGCGGCAACATTGTGACAAGAACCGGCGCCCATCTTCTTCCATCAAGTTGTTGCCAGCGCCCAACTTCTTCCATCAAGACTTGCGCCCATCCTCTTGGTCCTCTCTTATTCCTTGGCGGCGGCAACCTCTCTTCAAGGTTGGCGGCATTCACTCCTTTATACTCTCAAGGTGGCGGTTCTCTCAGTGGTACTTCATCCATTCGTTCCTTGGCCGGCGGTTGCATCAAACTCCCTTGCTTGGTGGGCGGTTCTAGAAAGGAAAGGTTTTGTTGGTTCTTCTCTTTGTTCGTAGCGGACAAGGAAGGGAAGAATGCGATCTAGAAGGCTTCTACTCGTGGAGGATCTTCGCCCACACTTCGTCCATGAGGAGGATAGGACATACGGTATAAGATCGTAAGGTATAAAAGTTTTACAACTTTATATTCTGATCTTAGAATGTTCTTTTATGTGTTGATTATACAAGTGTGCATTAGTATATATTTTGTATAATCATGGACCCGAACAAACACAAAACCGTGATCCGTTAAATTCGTCTCTTCATGGTGACCAACTAGAAGAGTTGTGTTGCTTGAACAACTAGTTTGTTCAAGCGATCACTCAAGTTGTTAGCACGACGACAAATTGGTTGTGCTAAGGAAACTCATCCCATCCGGATTAATTCTTTCATTAGTGAAAATTTTAATCCGGGGACATGGGAGCCAATGAGCCTCCGAAGCAACACCCTACACTAGAGATTTAATCTCTACCTTTGGATCTAGAGTTTTGTTTTCAACCATTGGATCTAGACTTCATGAGGTATTAATAGGCTACAATAGGGGTGAGGAGGAGTTGGATCTTGGCCACCCAATGGATCAAGCCCACATAAAGTCCGATCCATTAATGATAATCCAATCCACTAAGGGATTATCATTGATCTACCTCACCAACCCCCATAAGTTAATATGGACTCCATATATTATATGTACATTTTTCTCCCCGTGTTTAAGATCTCTAATGTCTGTCGATTAATTAATTTACTGACCATTAATTAATCAACATCTAACTCCATGAGTAGACCACTCAACCTTATCATCATGCCAGACCAAGTCCACCTGCAGGGTTTATATGATGAACCTTATAAGCTCCTCAAGGGGACATCATCATCCTAATTTATAGGACACGATTTCCTCCTATAATCAACGACACACCATATAAATAATATCATTTCCCAACTTACCGAGCCTATTGATTTAATCTATAAATCTCGCCCATTGGTAAATCAAAGAAATGGATATTAAGTATATGTGCCCGTTATTATATCGAGATTAAGAGTATGTACAATATAATATCTGAGGTCCGATTCAATTATGTAGTCAACAATAAATCGAATCACCTCTAAGTCGGTCCTGCTCTATACACACAAAGTATACTAGTGTGATTCTATGGTCAAGACGAACCAATACCAAATCACACTACAACCATACCAATGGTTTGTCCAAAGCCATCTCGGTTGTGAGCCTTTACTTATACTTTACAAGGGTTCGATAACATGATCTCCCGTGTGACACCACACACCATGTTATTTATAATGTAATGTATTAGACAATATGCATCACCATAAATATGCAAATAATGATCATGTGAATCTTATTTCAAAATAAAGATGTTAATACAAAAGATAGACTTTTCAGTATACATCCCAACAAGCCTTTAGGGGGAGTTTTATCCATCTTGGTATAATGGATAACCTTTGATTACAAAGGGGGAGAAGTGAGGGTTTAGGTACCTTTATTATGGATTGCATCTCATTTAGTGATATGAGATTTATCACTAGGAAGAGTGAAGACATCTAAGATGTTTTTGAACCAAGAGGGAGAATGTAGGATCTCATGAGAGATGAAATATTGAAAACCTTAGTAGACTTTTTTATGTATGCCAAAGGGGGAGTAGTGAGGTTTAAGTTAGGTAAACTTTCACTATGCTTTGACATTGGAAGAGTTAAGTTTAAGTTATTGTTAGCCTAACTTAAAGGTATTGTCAAACATAAAAAAGGGAGAGATTGTTGGTGCAATCGGTCCAAGTCACGATTGACCAGGCTCGAGTGGAACTTAAGTAGAATTTTGATGGTTGAGAATGGATTGACCATTGTTTGACAATATATTGACCATATGACTAGTGGATGATTGGGATATCCAAAGTTATATGGGGGAGATTATTTAAGGGAGATTGTTAGAGCAATCAAACTTCAGGTCAAGGCTTACCAAACTAGAGTGAGACTCAAGGGGAAGTCCAAGTTTGAATACTTGGTTTGGAAAGTCTAAGAATGGTCTTGTCATGAAAAGTCCAAGCATGGTCTTGGCATGGAAGTCCAAGTTTGGATACTTAGCATGGAAAGTTCAAGAATGGTCTTGGGCACGTAAGTCCAAGTGTGTAGTCTTGGCAGAGAAAGTCCAAGCATTGAGGCTTGGCAATTGGAAAGTCCAAGGGTGAGGTTTTTGACAGTGTAAAGTCCAAGCATGTAGTGTTGGAAGCATAAGTCCAAATAAACCTTAGAAAAAGTATCCGAAGGCATAACATAGCTCATGGAAGCACCTGAAGGATAACACGAAGGGTGAACAAGTCATGAAGGACTTGGACGGACTCTGATGGAGGCGTGTGGTTGATGGAGGTGGCTAGAAACTTAGGTCTTGGACAAGGGTGGTTGATCAAATATGAGGGGATCGTACTTAGGTTAAACCTCATGGTTGAGGTTTTTCAGTCGATTGGGACTTTGGGTTAGTCAGCTGTTGAGTGTTCAACACTCGAGGGCCTAGTCAACTAGGAGCAGTCGACTGGTCGTGTAGTCGACTAAGGCTCGACTGTCGACTAAGGCTCGACTATCGACTAAGTGCTCTGGTAGTCAACTGATACCTTGCACTAGTTGACTGGTCCATGACAGTCGACTGCCAATTATGGGTAGTCGACTCGTGGTAGTAGACACAGGCACAGAATGTCTGGTAGTCGACTACTAGCTTGGCAGTCAACTGTTAGAGTATCCGTTGGCCAGAATCCAATGTGGATTAGTCCGTTGTGAGACAACGAATAGGCGAGCAATCGACTAATGCCTTTTGGCAGTTGATTGCTAGGTGGAAATCCATCCCGATATAGGTTATAAAAAGAGCTCGAGTTGGAGGATTTTGAAGCAGTTTTTGGGGCAACTTTAGAGGGGAAGTACTAATGCATTCTAGCCCTTCAAGAGCAATCCAAAGCAACCAAAAGAGCTCTCGAGAAAAGATTGATTATAAAGTGTTATTTACTTGTATTTCCTTATTTCTTTGCATAGTTGTTGTATTTTATTGTAATCTCTTTTGTACGAAGTTTCTCCACTTTTGGCATGTTCCCGAGAAGGAAAAGGTATAGTGAGGATAAATCACTTGCTCACCCATGGAGTAGGAACCTTAGTTCCGAACCACATAAGTCTTATCTTGTGGTTGTATTATTTTTGTTTTTATTGTGTATGCTTGTATTTCTATTGCTTACTAACTATTTGTAGACGAGCATATGAATGAATGATCGAAGAAAATAAAAACGCTATTCATCCCCCCCTCTAGGGTGACAATCGATCCCCAACAATGTGGATTTTGTTCTTCCCTAAATCTAAGGGTTTATGCATTATATGTTAGTTAAAGCCCTAGAACCAATCATGTGATGGTTGAATAGAGAACATTTTGTATCATATTCTATAAAGGCAAAGGATTGGTTATTATATTTACATCTTGCTTGTGCCAGCTAATTTAAATATAATAATGCCCTAGAAAAGTAGGTTCTTATCTACAGCACATCAATTGGCAGAATTGATTATGAGAGGCTGTAGAGAACACTTTCCTAAATGTTCCTAGTCGAGTATTAATATGCAAGGGCAATATTAATACATAAAGACTAGCATGTAGGTCAATTGATGACTTGATCTCACAAGTCATGGATATATGATATCAAGTTGACACATGGGTATATATTGGAGAATATATACTGAACTGACCCGCCATGAGAAAGTTTCATGGATCGTTATATGAGTGTCATAAACTTTCTCATGTGACTATTGGTATGAATAGTCCTTAGACCGAAGTCACTATGGTTCCCTACATAGGAGTTATGTACTTTGGTATCGTCAAAGCGTCACCCGTAACAGGTGGACCATAAAGCGATTCTTGGGTATATAACAAATTATGCGGAGGGATGTGAGTGATGTAGATGGGATCTATCCCTCTCATATGGCCGAGTGATATCGGTGGGCCCCTTGATTGAGTAGAACTACTAAAACGCATGGCCATGCTCGAAAGAGTCAATATGAGATATTGAGCTCATTTGTTTGAGTTAGTTTACTCAGGGATCAAGAAACACATAGATTGATCGAGGATGACACGGTCTATGCCTCATTGATCAATCTGATATCAAGGATAGAAGGACACGGTCATATATTATAGTAGTCACGGAAAGGTTAGTCGGATCTTGACTTATCTCGTAACTTGGGTAGCAATGATGTATTGCTAGATGCCGCTCATTGCTTGTGTATCTAAAAGAGTTTAGATCCACTGCCAACGTTATGAGAGCCTATAGGGTCACACACAAAGAGCATGATAATTAGAGGAATTAAAGTATTCTAGTTTGACTAGAATAATATGGGAATAAGCTTAAGTACAAAATGGTTTTTGGACTTTAAGCTTAATGAGAATTTTAGCTAATTGATTTAATGAGATTAATTCAATATGTTACCTTATTGATTTAATAAGATTAATTCAATATGATAACATAAGCTTAATTGAATTAATAAGATTTATTCAACATGCATGAATGCCACATAAGAATGCCACATAAGCATGCCACATAAGCATGCCACCTAAGCATCAACCTAAGCTAGTTAAGGTGGAAGAAGACAAATTGGTTTTTGTCTCCTTAAGTGGCCGCCAAACAAGGATATGTCTCAATGCAATGGATTGCATTGAATGTGTGGAGGTGAAAGGGTTTTTCCAACCCTATAAAGACACCCTAAGTGGCCAAAGAGAGCATTTTTGGCTTTTGTTGTTGGTGGAAGCTTTGGTTGTGTTAGTGGTGTGGAAGCTTTGGTTGTGTGGGTTTGTGAGTGTAGGCTAGCAAGAAGAGAGTCTTCTTCTTCCTTTCTCCTTTTCCCTCTCTTCCTCTCCTTTAGGGACTTCTCTAGCAAGAAGTAAAGGAGAGCTCTTCTAGTTTTCCTTTTGTGAGACAAGAGCGTGCTCGTGTGGATACGTATAGACACGGACACTTGAACGTGCTAAAGATCCAACAAACCGAAAGGAAAAGCGGGATTAACAAGGGCACGCAACAAAGGTAATCCTCTCCTATAAGATAGGTTTGGTTTAGAGAAATTTATTTTATACGAGTTTGCTTTACATGGATCACTTGGAAGGATCCTATTTTCCGTTCATATGCCATTTGGCATAAAGAATTCCCTCTGATGGTATCGAGCCACTTATGCGAAAGATCGTATAAAATAGGTTTTCTCTATTTTATATGTGATATAGAAGTAGGATAAATTTTATTATGAGTTGATAATTGCATTAGCAAATTTTCAAACATAATAAAATATCCAATGTCTTTAAAAGTTAAAATGACATGGTGCATGGTTATGGCCTAGTCCCAAAAGTTTGTGATTGTGTGTTGTAATTCTTAATACGGCTGCGTGTGCCTTTCTCCTAATATTCTTGTTGTAAAATTAGTTTTAGACTCGAATGTAACTCAGTATTTCTCCTTTTGTAATGTACAAAACAAGGATGGAGGGTCCATTGGAAGATGAGGTTACAAGGAGGAAGTCAACACACAAGACAACCAAAAGGAAGCACTTAGGAGAAGATGCTATCCCTAGGTTGACCAATCAATCTTTTCATTGGCTTGAGAAGATTGTAGAATAAGGGCCATAACCATGACACGTTAGTTTAATATGTATGTGATGCATGTTAGTTTAGCTTGTATGTGATGCATGATTAGTTTAGCTTATATGTGATGTATGCTAATATGTATATGATACATGTTTATTTCTTAATAAGTCTAAGCGATATGCCTACCAAAGTTGGTACTCACTACTTCCTCGATCATTTGTTATTGGGTTTGCCAAAGCAAAGCAATGCATTTTATCTTGGAGAGTGCGAGTGGACAATCGTGATGTCCAGCTATCTCAGTCTTGGTTAAGACTTAATTAAGTGTTTTCTTAATTGGTTAAGAAAGTAGAGGCATATATTAGCTTTGAACATAAGTGTTAACATTAGTTTTGTGTGATTTCCGAACATCAGCTTTGTCTTAGAAGTGGTCGTTGCTCCGATATCCAAGAAGGCCCCTGTGCCTCGCCACAGCCTGGAAGCTGGTTTAGGAATAAACACTAAACTAATCTAAAACTTAACCAAAGCTATTAAAGAGTTACATCAGATGTAATTGGCAAGATTGCCTACCTAATTATACTACGTCTTGGGCGATTAGCCAAAGCTAACTCAAGGCAATTATGATGTGGATCTTTATCCCATATAAATTTATAGCTAAATAGTAGCTATGAGAATTTAGTGGGAGCCTCATTTAATTAAAGGCCTAATTAAATGATTTAGGTATGATACTTAACTTTGCATTTTAATGTTGTAGATCACCATGTCATCTAACACGACACACCCCCTCAACTTGCGATCTGTCCTTGAGAAGGACAAGCTCAATGGAGCAAACTTTCTTGACTGGTATAGGAACTTGAGGATTATCCTCAAGCAAGAGCGCAAACTATATGTCCTAGAGCAGCTACCCTGAAATACCGCCCCTCGCCACTCGTCTTTGAAAAGGATGCTTATAAGAAGCATCAAGATGGACGCATTAGATGTGTCATGCCTTATGCTTGCCACCATGAACTCTGAGCTTCAGAAGCAACATGAGAACATGGATGCCTATGATATGGTTGAGCATTTGAAACAACTATATCAAGGACAAGCTAGGCACGGGCGTTTTGAAGTGTCTAAGGCTCTTTTTGCATGCAAGATGCAGAAGGAACACTGTAGGAACTCACGTACTCAAAATGATTGGAGTACGTTGAGAACCTTGAAAGACTAGGTTTTCCAGGCAAGAATTGGCAGTGATGTTATCTGCAATCGTTGCCGGAAGCATACAATCAATTCGTCATGAATTATAACATGAATGAAATTGATAAACCTTTGCCTGAGATTCTCAGCATGTTGAGAACTGCTGAACCAAATCTCAAGAAGAAAGTTAGTAATGTACTAATGGTCAAGAAGGACAAAGGTAGCGCAAAGGCAAGGGTAAGACCAAGCCAAAGGCAAGGCCAATTCATCCACTTCAAAGGGTAAAGGTAAAGTACCTAAGGAAGGGGCCTTCCATTGCGGTGAGGCCCGGACCTTTAGGCGGAGCTACAAAGTCTACCTTGAGAAGTAAAGAACAAGAGAAGTGGGACTTACGCCTGTATACGTTATAGAAGTTAATCTATCTATTTCTTCTACATGGGTATTAGATCTAGGATGTGCATCTCACATTTGTACTAATGTGCAGGGATGAGAAATAGTAGAATAATGGCAAAGGTGAAGTGGACCTCTGAGTAGGCAATGGCATAAAAGTTCTTCTTTGTAGGAACATATTCTTTGTCTTTGCCCCTTTGGGCTTATCTTAGAACTAGAGGAGTGCTTCTATGTACGCATTAACAAAGAACATAATTTACGTATCTTGTTTAGACAAGAAAAACTTTTCTTTTATAATAAAGGACAAATGTTGTTCCATTTATTTAAATGAAATGTTCTATTGTAATGCACCACTTATGAATGGTCTCTATGTTCTAGATTTAGATAACCCAATTTATAACGTAAATACCAAGCGGTTCAAATCGAATGATTTGAACCGGACATATCTCTCGCTTTATCGCCTAGGTCACATAAATGAAAAACGCATATCCCAACTCCATAAAGATGGATTATTGGACTCATTTGATTTTGAATCATATGAGGTATGCGAGTCTTGTCTTTAGGAAAGATGACTAAAACTCCATTTAGTGGACATGGCGAGAGAGCGACGGAATGGTTAGGACTCATACATACGGAGGTCTGTGGCCCTTTCAATGTCGAAGCCAGAGGAGGCTATAAGTACGTTATTACTTTCACTGATGATATGAGTAGATTTGGCTACTTATATTTGATGAGACATAAGTCAGAATCCTTTGAAAAGTTCAAAGAATTCAAGAATGAAGTACAAAACCAACTTGGTAAGCGTATTAAGCTACTTGATCGGATCGAGGTGGTGAATACCTTAGTCAAGAGTTTCGTGATCACTGGTGAGTGTGGGATAATATCCCAACTCACTCCACCTGGAACACCACAATGGAATGGTGTATCCGAGAGGAGAAATTGTACTCTATTAGATATAGTACGATCAATGATGAGCAGGTGATCTACCTACTTCCTTTTGGGGTTTAGCTCTAGAGCAGTAGCTTTCACACTTAATCGCGTTCCATCAAAAGCCGTAGAAAAGACACCATATACGATATAGACCGGGAAGAGTCCCAAAATGTCTTTTATAAAGATTTGGGGTTGTGAAGCTTACGTTAGACGTCAAGTCTCAGATAAACTAGGACCCAAATCAGATAAGTGTTATTTTGTAGGATATCCCAAGGAGACTAAGGGATATTACTTTTACAATCCCACACTTGGCAAGGTGTTTGTTGCCAGAAATGCTGTCTTTCTAGAAAGAGAATTTATTTCTAGAAATACTAGTGGGAGTAAAATTCATCTTGAAGAAGTTCAAGATGATGATAACACTAAGGCTTCGATGGAAAATGAGCAGGCACCACAAAGTGTTGTGGATGAGGAATTTGTTGCCCAAAGAGTTGTGGAGCAAACACCTGTTCAAGTAGACCAACCTCTTCGTAGATCTAATAGGATCCGTCGTCAACCCGAGAGATATTCTTTTCTCTTGACTGACAATGGTGAAGTATTGCTTGTCGATCTTGACGAGCCTACATCCTATCAAGAAGCTATGATGAGCCCAGAATCCGAGAAATGGCTAGAGGCCATGAGATCCGAAATGGAATCCATGTACACTAACCAAGTATGGACTTTGGTTGATCCACCTGAAGGGGTAAAACCCATTGGGTGTAAGTGGGTCTTTAAAGTAAAGGCATGGATGGTAATAAGCATACCTATAAAGGTAGATTGGTGGCTAAAGGATTCAAACAAATTCATGGTATTGACTATGAAGAAACCTTTTCACCGATTGCGATGCTTAAATCCATTCGGATCATACTTGCTATTTGCGACCTACCATGATTATGAGATCTGGCGGATGGATGTCAAAACCGCTTTTACGAATGGAAAGCTACTCGAGGATGTGTACATGACACAACTTTGAGGGTTTTGAAGATCCAAAGCATCCTGGAAAGGTATGCAAGCGCAAAGGTCCATTTATGGACTAAAGCAAGCCTCTCATTTGGAATCTTGATTCGATGATGCAATCAAAGAGTTTGGTTTCATCAAGAATGAAGATGAGCCTTGTGTCTACAAGAGAAATAGTAGAACCAGTTGTATTTCTTGTCTTGTATGTAGATGACATACTTCTCATGAAATGATATTCCCTCACTCGATGCTGTGAAGATGTGGTTAGGGAATTGTTTCTCGATGAAGGACTTAGGTGAAGTGCCTATATTCTAGGCATCAAGATCTATAGAGATAGATCTAAAAGATTACTTGGCCTAAGTCGAGTACATACATTGATAAAGTGCTAGATCGTTTTGCTATGCAAAATTCCAAGAAAGGGTTTACGCCTTTATCACATGGTGTGTAAGTCTTTCGAAGACTCAATGTCCCTCTTCTAAGGAGGAGAGAGATCGCATGGATAAGATCCCTTATGCATCGCTATAGGGTCTATCATATGCGCGCCATGCTTTGTACTCGTCACGGCGTCTCGTATGCTTTGAGCATGACGAGTAGATACCGATGATCCGGTGAAAGTCAGCTGGATAGCGATCAAAATATTCTTAAGTACTTACGAAGAAGCGAAAGAATATTTCCGATATTGGAAGGCAATGAGGAGCTAAGCGTAAAGGGTTACGTGATGCAAGCTTCCAACAGACAAGGATGACTATAGATCGCAATCGAGTACGTGTTTTGCACGAATGGTGGGGTGTGGTGGAAGAGTTCAAGCGGACACGATTCTTGATTCTACAATGTGAAGCCGAGTATATTGCGGCATCGATGCGCAAAGGAGGTGTTTTGGCTCATGAGTTCATCGATGAACTTGGGGTAGTTCCTAGCATTGCAGATCCAATAGACCTCTATTGTGACAACAATGGGGCTATTCGCGAGCTAAGGAACCTCGATCACATCGTCGGACCAAACACATCTTCGGCGCTTCCATCTCATTCGAGAGATCATCGATAGAGGAGATGTGAGGATATGCAAATCTGCAAGCGAAGCTAACATCGCGGATCCATTGACCAAGGCTTTGCACGAGAGGAAGCATGATGGTCACACTAGGTCACTAGGTATTAGATATCATAGTGATTGGTACTAGTGCTAGTGGGAGATTGTTAGTTAAAGCCCTAGAACCAATCATGTGATGGTTGAATAGGGAACATTTTGTATCATATTCTATAAAGGCAAAGGATTGGTTATTATCTTTACATCTTGCTTGTGCTAGCTAATTTAAATATAATAATGCCCTAGAAAAGTAGGTTCTTATCTCTGACATCAATTGGCGAATTGATTATGAGAGATTTGTAGAGAACACTTTCCTAAATGTTCCTAGTCAGTATTAATATGCAAGGGCAATATTAATACATAAAGACTAGCATGTAGGTCAATTGATGACTTGATCTCACAAGTCATGGATATATGATATCAAGTTGACACATGGGTATATATTGGAGAATATATCTTGAGGCCCGAAAGTTTCATGGATCGTTATATGAGTGTCATAAACTTTCTCATGTGACTATTGGTATGAATAGTCCTTAGACACGAAGTCACTATGGTTCCCTACATAAGGAGTTATGTACTTTGGTATCGTCGTCAAACGTCACCCGTAGCAGGTGGACCATAAAGCGATTCTGGGTATATAACAAATTATGCGGAGGGATGTGAGTGATGTAGATGGGATCTATCCCTCTCATATGGACGAGAGTGATATC
This sequence comes from Wurfbainia villosa, assembly GCA_025175895.1. Taxonomy (NCBI): domain Eukaryota; kingdom Viridiplantae; phylum Streptophyta; class Magnoliopsida; order Zingiberales; family Zingiberaceae; genus Wurfbainia; species Wurfbainia villosa. The sequence continues at coordinate 13,056,581 of CM045990.1, forward strand.
GGTGGGCCCCTTGATTGAGTAGAACTACTAAAACGCATGGCCATGCTCGAATGAGTCAATATGAGATATTGAGCTCATTTGTTTGAGTAAGTTTACTCAGGGATCAAGAAACACATAGATTGATCGAGGATGACACGGTCTATGCCTCATTGATCAATCTGATATCAAGGATAGAAGGACACGGTCATATATTATAGTAGTCACGGAAAGGTTAGTCGGATCTTGACTTATCTCGTAACTTGGGTAGCAATGATGTATTGCTAGATGCCGCTCATTGCTTGTGTATCTAAAAGAGTTTAGATCCACTGCCAACGTTATGAGAGCCTATAGGGTCACACACAAAGATCATGATAATTAGAGGAATTAGAGTATTCTAGTTTGACTAGAATAATATGGGAATAAGCTTAAGTACAAAATGGTTTTTGGACTTTAAGCTTAATGAGATTTTAGCTAATTGATTTAATGAGATTAATTCAATATGTTACCTTATTGATTTAATAAGATTAATTCAATATGATAACATAAGCTTAATTGAATTAATAAGATTAATTCAACATGCATGAAAGCCACATAAGAATGCCACATAAGCATGCCACCTAAGCATCCACCTAAGCATCCACCTAAGCTAGATGAGGTGGAAGAAGACAAATTGGTTTTTGTCTCCTTAAGTGGCCGGCCAAACAAGGATATGTCTCAATGCAATGGATTGCATTGAATGTGTGGAGGTGAAAGGGTTTTTCCAACCCTATAAAAGACACCCTAAGTGGCCGGCCAAAGAGAGCATTTTTGGCTTTTGTTGTTGGTGGAAGCTTTGGTTGTGTTAGTGGTGAGAAAGCTTGGTGGAAGCTTTGGTTGTGTGGGTTTGTGAGTGTAGGCTAGCAAGAAGAGGAGTCTTCTTCTTCCTTTCTCCTTTTCCCTCTCTTCCTCTCCTTTAGGGACTTCTCTAGCAAGAAGTAAAGGAGAGCTCTTCTAGTTTTCCTTTTGTGAGACAAGAGCGTGCTCGTGTGGATACGTATAGAGGCACGGACACTTGAACGTGCTAAAGATCCAACAAACCGAAAGGAAAAGCGGGATTAACAAGGGCACGCAACAAAGGTAATCCTCTCCTATAAGATAGGTCTGGTTTAGAGAAATTTATTTTATACGAGTTTGCTTTCGCATGGATCACTTGGAAGGGATCCTATTTTCCGTTGCGCATATGCCATTTGGCATAAAGAATTCCCTACATTATAACTAGGCATATCCATTTGATTCCATTATCTAGGATATCAAATAATGTCATTGTCCTTAATTTCAATTTGATTGACCTAAATGCATGAATTATGATCATAACATAAATGATTTGCATAATTTAAGCATTTGCCAATGATGATTCATGATGTCATGACATGATATAAAGTTAACCTAAGTATTAGTCATGCTATTAATCAATTTAAGTACTATCATGACATTTTAAATGATAATATGAACATGATGTCATGACATGACATATGACAAACAAAACATGATATATACATAATTCAAAGGTATAGAGACACCTAAGTCTTAATTCCAAATGCCATTTGTTAGAATTATACCAATTTTGCCATAATAACCAAATCTCCCAAGTGTGCCAAAATCCAAAATGACACACTTTTGACTCTATGCCTACTTGTCCAATTATAATCAATTTTTCAAAATTTTATAATTCTATTGACACATCCTAAAATATTTTAAGACATATTTCTAAACTGATTTCTAAGGTATCATATTATCTTGAAAATTCCTTAAAGTGTCAACTCTACTATGGTTAGGTTAACTATCCATCCATTTAAGGTTGCACACCCTAACCCATCTAGAGTGAGGTAATCATGCTCCTTGGAACCCAGTACCTATTAGAGCTCCTAGGATTTACGAGGTCCTCACTAGGGATAACTTTCCTTAGTACCTTCCTAATAATCATCCTAGGCTTAGAAGCCTTGGTCATTGTGGTCTTGTCTGGGTCAACTCTAGGGATGACTTCCCTTATGACCTTCTTAGTGGCTTTTCTAAGTTTCTTGAAAATATTGGCCACTAGACACTTACCATGTCAACTCTAGGGATGACTTCCCTTGTGACCTTGGTATTCCTAGACCTAGAGCTAGCTCCATAGTTAAATGGAACATTGTGGTAGGTTTACATGGCCTTCTTAGACTTAGGTTCCTAACCCAAACCCTTCTTAGTCTTAGATATTTCTTGCCTACCAACACCTAAATTTTGCCCGTTAGACCCATTAATCATAATTTCAATCCTAATAAGGGTCTTCTCCAATTTTTCAAGCTTTAACCTCAAAGCTTGATTTTCCGTTTCTAATACCTCAAGTATTTTTTTATTATTTCTTGAGATATTCTTCTTCCTAGGCATGTATCTGGATTTCTTGGGGTTATTTCCTAGGTTGTTGTTATCCTTAGGTGGGGTAGTCCTAGAGTTATCCTTAGGCCTAACATTATAAGATTTCGCTCCTAAACAAAAATATTTGTTTATAAATGTATCCTTAGGCTTACTTTCATGATATCTAGCATTTAGACAATAGACCTTATTACTCACATGTTTTTTTATCATGATGTAAGGACAGAGCATTATTAAAATATACCTTAAGATTTGCCTTAACTCCCTCGACATTTGAGCTCTTCTCTTTGTCCTTCCTAGGGTGACTTCCCCTCGGACAATGGCATCAGCAATGCCCTTTTTGTTGGCATTTGAAGCACACTATGTCCTCCTTGCTCTTCCTTATCAGGGCTTCGACCTCCTTTTACTTTTCTAAGTTGCTCCTCTGTCCATCTTTTCTTCTTAAGAAGTCCACCATTCTTGCTCCTTAAAGGTTCGAATCCATCTACTAAAATAAACCAATTTTATATGTTACACATAAGAAAATGTATCACTCTACTTTTCCAATACCCAAAATTCTCGCAGATGAAGACGGGTGGTGTTGGAGATTTCGGGATCATGCACAGCAGAATAAAGCGAATAAAAATAATTTTTATTACATCCTAGACATCCCCTGGGGCCAGGAAAACTTGATTTAGAATAATCGCATGAAAACACACAAGTAGAAAGAGAAATTATACCTTTTAGATTCTTTTGAATCTGTCAAAATCACAAGCAAGACCAATGGGCCTTGCCCCTATCAATATCCACGTCGGGATCGCATGAGACAACTCCTACAGTAGCAAGCCTTTGTCTCCAATTGGTGCTAGCCAACCGACGAAGACAAAGGAAGAGGAGAGAGGAGAGAGGAGAGAGCAAAGACGGCTACCAAAGGAAAACCTAAAACGAAAAAACCTTAGCCAAATATTATCAAGGGATCCTTTTATAGATCTCTTAATTAGGTCATCTTATGAGGCTTAAACGGAACATATCGTACCATAATTATCCCATAATTAAGGTAAGAACAACCTATGAAATTTCCATAAGAGAAAATCTCCAAAATCAATGGAGATGTGACATGACCGTGTGGATTCATATGACCTGGCCATGTGGATTCACATGACCGTGTGGATTCACATGGCCTGGTCATGTGTCTCTCTGGGCGCAACCCAGAATTTGCTAATTTGTGGCTAGAGATAGGCACGACCTACACCAAGTTAAGCATGGTCGTGTGAGGCTTTATGTGGTCCGTTTGACTTCGTTTAAGTGCAGTATGGCCGTGCTAAGTCTAACAAAGCCATAGGAGGTTCCATAGCCTCCATTTTTCACCCCCTTAGTGTGGTCCAACTAGACATATCCTCTCTCAATGAGAATCTCATTCTTAGACTTGTTTTACATCTCGAGATCGCCCGTAGTGTGTGTGACCCAATATGTTCTCGGTTATGTTGGTCATTCATAATTAACGCCTTAATTATGAATAGATCATGAGTGACATCTAGCAGTACATCATAACCCCCAATTGACCGAAAAGTCTAAATTGACTTTATAACATTTTTTGAACCCTTTAGCAGCTTCAGTTGTTCGTGCCTTGTTCCTTTTACTCATTATATACCCACTTGATTCAGGATATGGTCTCTGTGTTCGTCTACACTAGGCTGACTACGTCACACCTAGCCCAAGTTAATTTCCTTGTCCTGTGGATTCAAGTTACTCCTACATGTTCCCAAGAAGACCATCTTCTTAACATGCTTGCTCTGGCCAGAGACTTTCGAGTAACAATCTTGAAAAGAGGCTTAGGGTATACATCTCCTTTATCAGGAGTTGTGAATCCTCTGTAGGCTATTCAAATACCTTCGATCACTTTGGCTTATACCCAATCATCCTGGAGTTATACCTACTATGTAGATGGTTGCGAAGAAGTCAAAGTATAAGGCGCCATGATCAAGGTGACTTTAATACCTCAAGTATAAGGAAGCTCGCACTCAAGCTGCAATTAGATCTTCAACGACATACAAAACCATATGAAGAGTCATAGCAGGTCACTCCAATGAACTAGTTACCATAACTAGCATCCATATGTTCACTCTCAGCATCCCTATGCTTCCATTTAGTGAGTACCGAATGCTTGGATAAACCAAGGAGCATAACATGTGCTAGTCTCACAGAATTGATGATGTCCAATCTCATCAATTCATCGACTAGGGATAGTTTCGATACTTGCATACTTACACATGATGAGATACCCACTAATTGTGATCCAATCACAATTTCTCTCATGCCATGCATCGTATTGTGGACTTCAGTATATGAGTTTAAGATCTAATCAAATGCATAGATAATGTATACTCAAATAGTGAATTTTATTAATAACTTCTAAGGCGATTGCCTTAGGACACCTCTCAATTACATCAAACTCCCACTTGGCCTACATCCAATCACCTTGATATCTAATACCATAGGTCTCTATATGCCTCTCGAACTTTTCTTGGGGAAGAGGTTTTGTTAAGGGATCTGCTAGATTCCTATCTGTGGGAACTTTCTCTATTTGTAAGTCTCTTCTACCAATGATCTCTTTGATCAGATGGTAACGACGTAGTACATGTTTGGATTGCTGATGAGACCGTGGTTCCTTCGCCTGTGCAATGATGCCATTATTGTCGTAGTAAACCGGTAATTCTTCAACAATGCTCGGAACTACTCTAAGTTCAGTAATGAACTTTTTGATCCAAACTGCCTCCTTTGCTACTTCAGAAGATGAAATGTACTCTGCCTCCGTAGTAGAATCAGCAATGATATCTTGTTTGGAACTCTTCCAACTCACCGCACCTCCATTCAAGATGAATATGTATCCAGACTGAGATTTGAAATCATCCTTATATGTCTAGAAACTGGCATCAGTATACCCGGTTACTACCATACCACCTCCTCTATATACCAAGAACAAATCCTTAGTCCTTCTCAAGTACTTAAGGATTGTTTTAACAGCCACCCAATGGTCCATACCAGGATCCGAATGGTATCTACTCGTAACACTCAAAGTGTATGATACATCGGGTCTCGTACATAACATAACATACATGATCGATCCTATAGCTGATGCATATGGGATCTGTCTCATGTGAATCCTCTCGTCTTCAGTGTGCAGACACATAGACTTCGAAAGGTGAATCCCATGCCTCATGGGAATAAAACCTTTCTTGGATTCTTCCATGCTAAACTATTTTAGCACTTTGCCTATGTATGTAGATTGTAAAAGACCAAGCAACCGATTTGATCTATCTCTATAGATCTTAATCCTTAAAATATAGGTTGCTTCTCCCATGTCTTTCATGGAGAATATTTTGGACAACTGCACTGATCACATACAAAATAGGAATATCATTTCCTATAATTAATATGTCATCAACATACAATACTAGGAACACGATTGCACTCCCACTAACCTTCTTATACACACAGGGCTCCTCATGATTTTATGAGAAATCAAACTGTTTGATTGTCTCATCAAAATGGATATTCTAATTCCTGGATGCTTGCTTCAATCCATAAATGGAACGTTGAAGCTTGCATACTTTGTTCCTGTCAATAGATGTGAAACCCTTAGGTTGTATCATATATACATCCTCAGACAAGTTTTCATTAAGGAAAGTTGTTTTCACATCCATCTGCCATATCTCATAATCAAAATGAGCTGCCATGGCTAGGAGTATCCGAATGGATTTAAGCATAGCTACTGGTGAAAAGGTTTCATCATAGTCAATACCTTGTCTTTGACGATAGCCTTTTGCCACTAATCTAGCTTTATAGGTAATAATATTACCATCCATGTCGATTTTCTTCTTGAAAACCCACTTGTACCCTATAGGCGTTTTTCCTTCGGGTGGGTCTACCAGGTTCCAAACCTGGTTTTCATACATGGAATCTATTTATGATTTCATGGCTATTAGCCATATTTCCCTGTCTGAACCATTCAGTGCCTCTTCGTAACTAGTAGGTTCCTCATCATCTATGAGCAACAAGTCATTAGATTCACCTATGAGAAATCTATATCTCTCAAGAATCCTACATGTCCTACTAGATCTACGAGGAGGTGGTGTATTATTAGGTTCAACTATTACCTCATCCGAATTAGTAATCAGCTGTGGTTCTTGACTTAGCATCTCTTCTGTGTCTATCGGAGCCTCTTGAACTACACTTAGTTCAACCTCACTCCCACTATTTCTGTAAGAGAAACTCCTTTTCTAGGAATATAGCATGTCTTGAAACAAACAACTTTTGTTCCAAGGGATGATAGAATCGGTATCCCCTCATTTCCTTAGGGTAACCAATAAATAAACACTTATCAGACTTAGCCTCCAGCTTGTCTGATAATATCCTCTTCACATAAGTAGGACAAACCCATATCTTCAAATAAGATAAATGAGGTTTTCTACTATTCCACATCTTATATGGAGTAGTAGAGATTGCCTTAGTCGTGACTCTATTTAACAAGTAAACAGTGGTCTCGAGTGCGTAACTCCAAAAGATTTTTGGAAGACTTGCATGCTGCATCATTGACCTAACCATGTCTAACAAGGTTCGATTTCACCTTTCAGCCACACCATTATGTTGTCGCGTATAAGGTGGAGTCCTTTGGGACAAGATGCCATTGTCCCTTAGATAATCTTGAAAGTCTTGGCTTAAGTATTCACCACCTCGATCCGATCGAAGTACTTTAATACTTTTCCCAAGTTGTTTCTTTACTTCCTTTCTAAAATATTTAAACCTTTCAAACACTTTAGACTTGTATCTTAACAGATACAAATATCCATATCGTGAATAATCATCGATAAAGGTAACGAAGTATCTATAACCTCCTATGGCATGAGTTGACATTGGTTCGCATACATCGGTATGTATAAGGCCCAATACCTCAACTGCTTGTTCACCATTTCTTCTGAAAAGTAGTTTAGTCATCTTTCCTTTTAAACATGAAACACATGTGTCTAATGAATCGATTTATAAGACTCCAAAATGCCAAGCCTCTGCACTTTGGACATGCGTCATTACTTATATGACCAAGACGACAATGACATAATTGCGAGGTTAATTGATTATCTAACTTAGCACATTTGCTATTTGATTTGATAATGAATATCTCATTGGATGAATCTAACATGTAGATCCCATTATTTAATATCCCAGTAGCATAAAGAACACCATTCAACATAATGTAACAACAATTATTACTAAACGTCAAATGATAACCTTTCTTATTCAAACATTAAATAGAAACAATGTCCTTTATTAATGCAGGAATATAAAAACAATCATCCAACTCTAAGACTAGTCTTGTAGGAAGTCACAACATATAAGTACCCTTGGCTACTGTAGCAACTTTTGCTCCATTGCCAACCCTTAGATCTGCTTCTCCTTTAACTAGTTTTCTTCTGTTCCTAAGCCCATGTATGTCATTAAATATATGTGAGCCACACCCAGTATCTAATACCCAAATGCTAGAAGAAACAGTATGACATTTAATAACAAATATACCTGAAATAGATTAGGCATCAGATGCCTTTTTCTCCTTTAGTGACTCCAGATACTGCTTGTAGTTTCTCTTCCAATGCCCATCCATATGCTCATGTTGCTTATGTAACTTAGGAGACATTGATGCTAGCATAATGCAACTTGCCATCTCAGAGTCAGTAATATGTTTCTGGTAAGCCAACTTTTGGTCACCAAATGCATTGTCTGCAGGAGGTTTGGGAAGAACCTCTTCAAGGACATAAGCTAGCTTTTCAGCTTAGAGAACAATTCTCAGGTTGTGAAGCCAGTCCAAGAAGTTTGGCCCAGTCAATTTGTTGTTGTCCAAAATTGAACGTAAATTAATGGAGGTTGACATGCTGTTCTAATTAGTACCTAGACATACAAATAGAGGTGTATAAGAGAGATGAATTTATAGTAATGTAAACAATTTACATTAACATGAAACTCCCACTATTTTATCAAATTCAATAGCCCTCACTTTGAATTCGAGAGTGATCTCTTAGTGGGTTGATATCCATTATGACTAAGAACAACTTTGGAGAGAGTCCAACAAGTCATTCATAAAGGGAATTGATTTCCTGCTTCGGTCGCTTGTGCATGGCGATCCTATCATACGTCTCCGGATTAATAAAATTAATCCAGATGAAGATGGATTACCCAAGCAACCGATCCATCATCGTGCTATTCGATTTGAGTGGTCGCTTGAACAAACTTGTTGTTCAACCTAACTCTTTTCCTCGAGTAGCCGCGGAATAGATGATGTACGGATCCTTTGGTTTTTGCGTTTATCTTCGGGGTCCATAATCATACAATTATAATCCATTTACATAGAACAAGAAAGAAAACTAAACAAGAATTATACCTCTTGTTTACCTCTTGATCTTCTATTGTATGACCTATCCTCTTCTTGGACGTTGTGTGGGCAACGATCTTCCAAGAATTGAAGCCTCCTAGATCACATATCTTCCTTTCCTTGCTCTCTCCGAACAAAGGAAGATACAAGCTCCCTTCTTCTCCTATCTAGCGCTGACTACCAAGCCTCCTTGCTTGGTTGTTGCCACTGGCCAAGGAGAGGGAAGAATGGGCCGGGCAAGAGAGCTCTCTTGTTGCCGCCGACCAAAAGAGAGAGAGAAGATAAGCTGCCAAAGGAGATGGAGAAGGTGGCGCCGCCGACCCTAGGAGAAGATGATGGTGCGCCGGCCAAGAGAGAAGGAAGGAAATGGAAAACCTAGACCCTCTTGTGCTGCCGACCAAAGGGACAAAACCCTAGCATACCTCCTATCTCCTTGCTGCCCAAGCCTTTCCCACGCCAACACCAAACCCTAGCCAATACTCTTATCTCGCCCAAGGCTCTCCACATCCTTATATAGATCTAGGCTTCATGAGGTATTTATAATAGGATATAATAGGGACCATGAGGAGGAGTTGGATCTTGGCCACCCAATGGATCTGAACCACACAAACCTGATCCATTAATGATGATCCATTCCACTAGAGGATCATCATTGATCTACCTCACCAACCCCCATAAATAAATATGGGCTCTACATATTATTTATACAAATATCTCCCCGTGTTTAAGATATCGAATTTCCATTAATTAATTAATTTACTGAAATTAACATCTAACTCCATGAGTAGTACCACTCAACCTCATCATCATGCTGGACCAAGTCCACCTGCTGGATTTACATGATGATCCTTATGAGCTTCTCAAGGACATCATCATCCTAATATATGAGGACACGGTTTCCTCCTATAATCAACGACACACCATGTAAATAATATTATTTCTCAACTTAAGACTATCAATTTTAACCCATAAATCTACTATTGGTAAATCAAAGAAATGAATACTAAGTACATGTGCCCCGTTATTATATCGGGATTAAGAGCATGTACACCATAATATCTGAGATCTAATTCAATTATGTAGTTAGTAATAAATTGAATCACCTCTAAATCGGTCATGCTCAATACACACAAAGTGTACTAGTGTAATTCTATGGTCAAGATAAACCAATACCGAATTACACTACAACCATGCCAATGGTTTGTCTAAAACCATCTTGGTTGTGAGCTTCTACTTATACTCTACAAGGAATTGATAACATGATCTTCTGTGTGACACCACACACCATGTTATCTACAATGTAAAGTATCAGACAATATGCACATATATAAAATGCAAACAATGATCATGTGATTCTTATTTCAAAATGAAGACATTCATACAAAGGCTAGACTTTCAGTATACATCCCAACAATTTGTTGGTGCAGTGGGCACCAAAGTCGAACCGGTATTTTGATTATGGCAAAAGGCTCAATAGTTAAGGGTATATTTGTTATCTTACGAGCTCAATTAAGTGTGCAGAAATGCTAAAGTTGAGCGGAAGGTCTGCGACACCCGGTGGGAACCGAGGTGGTCGGGCAACGCCAGAGGGACTTCGGAGGAAGCCGAGGTACTCGGGTGAAGACCGGAAGCGAGGCTACAAGGTAAGCTCGTGTGAAAGCGAAGCAAGGTCGTTAAGCGTAGATCCGACCCAATACCTCCAATGGAAGGTCTAGGTCGAGATCAGATGGTTAGAACCATCGTACTTTATATTTTAAGCTAACTTTATCTTGCACAAAACCCTTTGACTACAGATCATTGCTAGTCAAGTTCCAAACCTCGAGAAGAGCTCGAATTTCAAGGGGTGAATTTGGACTTGACTCGTGTTTTGGTACAAAGGGTGATGTGGCATCAAGGTGGACATCAAACCATCACCAAGCTTCCTTGTGGTGGGCGCCCAAAATAAGGTGAGTTGGCACAAGATGGTTGGCTCCCATGATGTGGCACAAGTTGAATGGCTCCAACAAGTTGGCGGAGGTTGGAGGTGGCACAAGGTGGTTGGATGAAACACCTCATCCTCGAGTTGGCGCCCAAGGAGGTTGGAGGTGGCACAAGGTGGTTGGATGAAACACCTCATCCTCAAGTTAGCGCCCAAGGAGGTTGGAGGTGGCACAAGGTGGTTGGATGAAACACCTCATCCTTGAGTTGGCGACAAGAAGGTTGGAGGTGGCACAAGGTGGTTGGATGAAACACCTCATCCTCAAGTTGGCGCCCAAGGAGGTTGGAGGTGGCACAAGGTGGTTGGATGAAACACCTCATCCTTGAGTTAGGCGCACAAGAAGGTTGGAGGTGGCACAAGGTGGTTGGATGAAACACCTCATCCTTGAGTTGGGATAAGAACCTCACCTTGGACACTACCTATGTCTAAATTCATAGATCAATATCCATAAATAGACATGTTCATGCCACGCAAATAACAAGAATTCAAGAGCTCTCAACACGCCCATGTAACACCGCTACTACTACTCACATTTGCTCTGACGAAGTGCCGAACGAAAGCTACATCTTCTACTTATAAGAGTTGTCGGTATATTTATTTAAGTTCTACTTCTTTAAATTGTCTTTGTGCTTTAATCGTAACAAGGAAAGGGAGTGTCCTTTGCCTTGATTTCTTTTGTAATCGTTGCTCCTACCTCCAGCGAGGAGGAGTGGTTTTAGTGAATTGCCCTCTCGTGATCAAGGATCACTAGGGCCGTGGATTAACAATCGAAAGATTGTGAACCACGTAAAAATATCTTGTCTACTTTATATTTCCATTGTGCACTCTCTACTTGCTTTTTACTTATTGCAAAAGTTTTTAACGACATCGTATCGCTATTCACCCCCTCTAGCGACACTTTCGATCCAACAATTGGTATCAGAGTAAGGCGCTAAGATTCGGTGAAACCACCAATCTAGCTTTGTTTTCTTTTTTACAGATTTTTATTTATTTATTTCTGTTTTCGTATAATTATTTCACTTGCTTATCTTCTCCTACATATAGAATTGCATTCGCGGCTTTAGGATCCGGAGAAGGTTGTCCTTCGGGTTAGATCCCGCGGACGGTTGTCCGCCGGAACTTCAACGACATGCGGATTTGATTGGTTATTTCTTTTTGCAAGTTACATTTTATATATCTTTTTTTACTTCCCCTACTAATCCAAGGCGAAAGTCTTGGAATATTCTTTCGTGTGTGTTTTGCAAGATTCTTTTAAATCGTTCTTCTTCTTGTTTTTAAATGGCCCATCTCGAAGGGTTTAGCACCGCCCGAGCCCCCGTTTTACAGTAATGACTTCCGTTATTGGAAGGGTCGGATGGAATGCTTTCTTAAAACCCAAATCGAGATGTGGATCATAATCAAACGGTTTCACACTTCCTATTAATGAAGATGGTGAATCTTTGGGTTCACGATCAATGAGTCAAGTCCATGAAAAACAAGTAGAAGCGATGCAAGGCAACTCAAATCTTGCAATGTGGGTTGTCAAGGAAGAGCTCAACAGCGTCGGCCCCTTCATTAGTGCAAAGGACTTATGGACCAAGCTAGTGGAACTACGAAGGCACCGGCGACACGAAGGTATGTAAAGAGATTTACTTTTAAATAAATTGTATAACTTGAAAATGCAGGAAAAGCGAGACCGCAACTCAACTACATGCTCGTATCCAAGACATCGTCAACCAACTCCATGCCATCGGACAAAGGTCGAGAATCGCGACCTTATATTCTCTTAACTCGTTTCCTAGGACCACCTTGTGGGCATCCATGGTCGATGCCTACAAGGTCTCCAAGAACCTTTCTAAAATTAGGTTAGGCAATTGTTTTGAACTTGAATTACATGAGCAAACTAACGTGGTCGGGCGAGAAAGTATTGCGTTAGTTGCGAGTTCCAAGAAGAAGAAGCCCATAAAGCAAGCCACCCCGAAGGAAGAAGGCGAGTCGAATCGGAAGTAGACTCGAAATAGAATCCGAACTAGTCAATCTAGTTAGGAAGATGATCAAGAGGCAACGACCAACAACTCAAGGTAAGCCTAAACCTAATTCAAATACTTCTAATTTTAGATGCTATGAGTGCAGCGAGTTCGGTCACATCAAGTCCGAGTGCCCAAAGCTAAAGAATAGCATCAAAGACCAAGAAAGCGCTAAGCGCTACTTGGGAGGAGTTATCGGAGGAAGAAGGCGATATCCAAGCTCTAATGGCCAAGCCGACCGAGCACGACTCGAACCGAAGAAGAGTCCGAGTCCGAATCCGATGATGAGCTTCCATTCAAGACAAGCCACGGATCCGTATCCGGTTCAAAAGAATCATTAAGGGTAAGTCGGTCGTTACTTAATACTTTGTATGGTGCAATTAAATTTTTAAATAAGAAACTAGCTAAGTCCGAGTCAAGGTCGAGACCCTAATTGAGGAGGTTAACCTTCTCAAACATGAGGTCTCCTAACCTCTTCGACTACTCGTATTCAAGAGGAGGACTCAACTCAAGTTGAAAAGCTTGAAGTTGAGAACTCGCTTTTGAAAACACAAGTCGAAGACCTTAGGAACACGTTGGAAAGGTTCACTTTGGGATCCAAGGGACTTGACCTCTTACTTGGATCACAAAGGGCCGTGTACAACAAGGCGGACTGGGTTTAACTCAAATACAACCAATAAGTCATATATGTCTATAGTAAACCAACATAAGAAAAATGTCCAAGCATGGGTCCCTAAGACCACTTTGATTTCAACTTTAGGATCTAACATGTATTGGGTTCCCAGGACCAAATTCACTATGTGAATAGACCCACTCGATTCAATGGTCGAGAGCCAATACAAAATGTATTTTGTTAAGTCTTAGAAATTGCATGCTTAGTTTTCCTTTATTTTTAGAATGGTTAGATAGGACTCATAACCAACTAAAATCCTGCGAAAGATTGAGCCTCGGGAGCCTCTTTTCAAAAATAAACCAACTAAAATCCTACGAAAGATTGAGCCTCGGGAGCCTCTTTTCAAAAATAACTAGTTAGACCAAGGCGTAGTCTCAAGTAAGTCGAGTTATCAATTTCTTGAAATTAGCTTTGTCTAAGGAAGTAGTCGTTGTTCGATCAAAGAAGGCCTCATGCCTCGCCACGACGAAGCTAATCTCTTGAAAAGATTACTTGATGAGCTTAGACTAAATCGAATCTAACCTAATGTTGGTTAATTTAAATTCATTAAAATTAATCAAGTAAAATTGATAGTCATCTCACAATAACACATAGGAATAACATGTTTTGATCATGTAGATATTGGTGAGATGATTTAGGTTAAAGCTACAAACAACCCTTTAGTAATTCCAATATCCGATCCAACTACCTTATGTGTAGGATCAATGGATGTTGGACAGTGTGGTTGCTCCCGACACATGACCGGGATCAACTCAAATTTTCGGTTACGATTCAAACGACAAGGATCGTAGCCTTCGAATAACGGCAAGCTCAAAATCATCGGATCGTGATATTGAGCTCAACTCTAACTTTACAATTCAAAATGTCTTATTAGTAGAAAACTTTCAATATAATTTACTTAGTGTAAGCCAATTGTGTGATAACAATTATAAGGTCATATTTCTAGAAAATGAATGCGTAATCAAAATAAATGCAACATCTAAAATAATACTTAAAGGAACTAGGAGTAGCAACATCTACACAATAAATTTACCCAACTCCTCAACCAAGTGTCTTATGACACAAAGAAGAGGAATCTTGGTTATGGCAATCAAGACTCGGACACTCGCACCCAAGACTCGTCCACAAGATGAGTCAGAGTGGCTTGGTTATAGGTTTGCCTAAACTAAACAACTTGGATAATAAAATATGTAATGCTTGTCAACAAGGTAAACAATCTAGGACACAACATCAATTAACTAATCAAGAACGAACCAAAAGTGTTCTTGAGCTCCTACACATGGATCTATTTGATTCACATGGAGCTAAGTCACTCAATGGTAGTCAATTTTGCTTAGTCATAATTGGCGACTATTCTAGATTTACTTGGGTTAGGTTTATCAAACATAAAAATGATACCCTAGACCAACTAATCAATCTTTGTAGGTTAATCGAAAATCAAAAGAACCTTAAGATTAAAAGACTTAGAAGCGATCATGGTGGTGAATTTGAAAACCACAGGTTTACAGATTTCAGAACCTAAACGGATACCACCATGAGTTTTCATGTCCTAGAACCCCACAACAAAATGGGTTAGTCGAGCGGAAAAATAGAACCCTACAAGAAGCCGCTAGGACAATGTTAAACGAGTATAACCTACCCGATAGATTTTGGGCAGAGGCCGTTAGTACGGACTTGCTATGTCCAAAATAGGATCCTTATGGTAAAGAGGCACCAAAAGACCTCAGACGAGATTTATCACGATAAAATACCGAACATCAAGTACTTTAGGTATTTGGATGCAAGGTACATATCTTAAACACTAAGGATTACCTAGGAAATTCAAATCCAAAACCTCTATCGAACCTTTCTAGGATACTCAACCACCAGAGAGCTTATAGGGTATACAATCACGACACTCTTAGAGTCGAAGAAACCATTAATATAGTTTTCGACGAAGGACACGAACCTGCTCAATCCTTAACAAAACCAACTAGCAAATCAACTTATAGCAACCCGACTGATCTTGAACTTGAATCTGCCCTAACCCAAGTCATCCTATCGACCAAGTGATAGATGACTCTAACCCAAGTCAAACTAGAACTCACCCAAGTCATCCTATCGACCAAGTGATAGATGACCTAACCCGAGTCACACTAAGACTCAAACAAATCATCCTATCAATCAAGTTATAGGTGATCCAAATTTAGGGTTCGAACTAGAGCTTCATATCGAAACCTTAGTCAAATCTCGTTAATTTCCAAAATCGAACCCAAAACTATTGAACAAGCACTTCTTGATCCCGATCGGATTATTGCTATGCAAGAAGAGCTAGCTCAATTCACTAGAAATGAAGTCCGGGAATTAGTACCACCACCTAAAGAAAAATCAATTATTGGAACAAGGTGGGTATTTCAAATAAACTTGATGATAAAGGTGAAGTAGTTAGAAATAAAGCTAGGTTAGTCGCAAAAGGGTTTAGTCAAGTCGAAGGTTTAGATTACGATGAGACCTACGCCCCGTGAGCGGACTAGAGTCCATCCAGAATGTTGTTAGCATATGCACATCGAGGTTTTAAATTGTTTCAAATGGATGTCAAGTCAGCATTTTTGAATGGATACATTAAGGAAGAAGTTTACGCTACCAACCTCCGGATTCAAAATCTAGATAAACCCGACCATGTCCTTAGACTTAAGAAAGCCCTATATGGACTCAAACAAGCCCCAAGAGCTTGGTACGAAAGGCTTTCGATCTATCTTAAGTCCAAAGGATTCAACCAAGGTTTAGTCGACCCAACCTTATTCGTAAAAACCGTAGGAAAAGAAATCTTTATAGCCCAAATCTATGTAGATGATATAATTTTTGGAACTACCAACTCGATCCTGCTAAACGAATTCATCTCACTTATGGAAAGTGAATTTGAAATGAATTTAGTAGGAGAGTTAAGTTTCTTCTTAGGTTTACAAATTAAACAAACTAAAGATGGAATATATTTACATCAACAAAAATATACTAAGGACTTAATAAATCGATTTGGAATGCAAGATGCTAAAATAATTAATACACCTATAGCAACTAATGTT
This sequence comes from Wurfbainia villosa, assembly GCA_025175895.1. NCBI lineage: Eukaryota > Viridiplantae > Streptophyta > Magnoliopsida > Zingiberales > Zingiberaceae > Wurfbainia > Wurfbainia villosa. The sequence continues at coordinate 13,073,067 of CM045990.1, forward strand.
AATATAAACGAAGATGTAGAAGGAAAACCCGTTGACCTAAAATACTATAGAGCGCAATAGAAGTCTCCTATACTTAACCATGACCCGACCCGACATTTTATTCGCGGTAAGTATGTGCGCAAGGTTACAAACCTGTGCCAAGGAGTCTCACCTAACCCTAGTCAAGCGTATCCTTAGATATCTAAAGGGCACGCTAAACGTAGGTATTTGGTACCCTAGATCTACCGAGTTTAATCTAATCGGCTACTCCGACTCGACTATGCGGTAGTAAACTCGATAGAAAGAGCACGAGTGGTTGTTGTCAAATCCTCGAGTCTAGTAAGTTAGTGCAGAGGGAAGCGCATTGTGTTGCCTTATCTACCACCGGCAATACGTTGCGATGGGTGAGTGTGTCTCTCACCTGTGGATGAAGCACACTCTCCAAGACTTTAGCTTAATCTTTAACAACATTAAAACCTACATAGATAACATTAGTTCAATTAACTTAACTAAAAATCCAATATGTCATTCTAGGACAAAACATATAGAAGTTAAACACCACTTCATTAGGGAACATGTAACTAATGGAACTATACAACTAGAGTATGTTGAGTCCAAATCAAACCTAGCGGACATCTTCACCAAACCACTACCCGAAGCCGAATTTAGTTTATTAAGATGAAAGTTAGGTATGTGCGTAATAGAGTAGGATTTAAATTTTTCTATATATGTACTATACTTTTGCTTCTTTTTATGAAATTAGCCTAAGTCTTACCTTAGAAATCATATACCTATAGATTTAAGGAGCCAACACATCTCACAACACATAGGACTAATGTGTTTGTGAGACGGGCGTGAGATGTTAGGACCTTACTCACAGTTCGGATGTAGATTGGTGCATCGACATGAACCATGGAGTATAATTATTTAAAATTAATCAACTCCTTCAAGACTTATTGATCATTCTATATCAATCAAGTCCAACCGGAGTTGTACATTTTAGATGAACATATTTTCAAGCTTATTATTATTTAAAAAAAAAAAAAAATATATATATATATATATATATTTATATTGGGAACTTGCTTGGACTTACAAACCTTAAAATATATTTACAAACTTTTTGAGTTAAGGCAAAAGGGGGAGAAAGTCACAAAAGTAAGGAAGAAAGTAAACAAAATTATTACCTTTTTAATTCCGTTTACTTAAGCAACTATTAAGGGGGAGTAAAAATTATTTTTCAAGAACTCACCTTCGGTCAAGGGAGGTTACCTCAAAGGGAGAACTTGAAACAATAATATTTCTCACTCATGCTTAATCTTTATGCTAGCTCACTCATGCTTAATCTTTATGCTAGCTCATTCATACTTAATCATTATGCTAGCTCATTCATATTTAATCATTATGCTAGCTCATTCATATTTAATCTTTATGCTAGCTCATTCATATTTAATCTTTATGCTAGCTCATTCATGCTTAATCATTATGCTAGCTCATTCATATTTAATCTTTATGCTAGCTCATTCATGCTTAATCATTATGCTAGCTTACTGTTATGCTTAATTTTTCCTTAACTTTTGTGTGGTTTGCCATGAGAATCAAAAGGGGAGATTGTTGGTGCAGTGGGCACCAAAGTCGAACCCGTATTTTGATTATGGCAAAAGGCTCAATAGTTAAGGGTATATTTGTTATCTTACGAGCTCAATTAAGTGTGCAGAAATGCTAAAGTTGAGCGGAAGGTCTGCGACACCCGGTGGGAACCGAGGTGGTCGGGCAACGCCAGAGGGACTTCGGAGGAAGCCGAGGTACTCGGGTGAAGACCGGAAGCGAGGCTACAAGGTAAGCTCGTGTGAAAGCGGGCAAGGTCGTTAAGCGAGATCCGACCCAATACCTCCAATGGAAGGTCTAGGTCGAGATCGATGGTTAGAACCATCGTACTTTATATTTTAAGCTAACTTGCCCAAAACCCTTTGACTACGATCAACCTGCTAGTCAAGTTCGTCTAGTTCGAGAAGAGCTCGAATTTCAAGGGGTTGAATTTGGACTTGACTCGTGTTTTGGTACAAAGGGTGATGTGGCATCAAGGTGGACATCCAAACCATCACAAAATAAGGTGAGTTGGCACAAGATGGTTGGCTCCCATGATGTGGCACAAGTTGAATGGCTCCAACAAGTTGGCGCCCAAGGAGGTTGGAGGTGGCACAAGGTGGTTGGATGAAACACCTCATCCTCAAGTTGGCGCCCAAGGAGGTTGGAGGTGGCACAAGGTGGTTGGATGAAACACCTCATCCTCGAGTTGGCGCCCAAGGAGGTTGGAGGTGGCACAAGGTGGTTGGATGAAACACCTCATCCTCAAGTTGGCGCCCAAGGAGGTTGGAGGTGGCACAAGGTGGTTGGATGAAACACCTCATCCTTGAGTTGGCGCACAAGAAGGTTAGAGGTGGCACAAGGTGGTTGGATGAAACACCTCATCCTTGAGTTGGGATAAGAACCTCACCTTGGACACTACCTATGTCTAAATTCATAGATCAATATCCATAAATAGACATGTTCGCCAAGCAAATAACAAGAATTCAAGAGCCGTCAGAACGCTACTACTACTCACATTTGCTACGACGACGCGCGACAACGAAAGCTACATCTTCTACTTATAAGAGTTGTCGGTATATTTATTTAAGTTCTACTTCTTTAAATTGTCTTTGTGCTTTAATCGTAACAAGGAAAGGGGGAGTGTCCCTTTGCCTTGATTTCTTTTTGTAATCGTTGCTCCTACCTCCAACGAGGAGGAGTGGTTTTAGTGAATTGCCCTCCGTACGTGATCAAGGATCACTAGGGCCGTGGATTAGCAATCGAAAGATTGTGAACCACGTAAAAATATCTTGTCTACTTTATATTTCCGCTGTGCACTCTCTACTTGCTTTTTACTTATTGCAAAAGTTTTTTAACGACATCGTATCGCTATTCACCCCCCCCTCTAGCGACACTTTCGATCCAACACAATTCATAGTCATAATGTTAGGTATCAACAGTACCCATTATATATCAAATATATAACTATCACTTTATGCTATCAACTAATTGAATCTTCACATATACATTAGGTTGTTAACTCATTAACATATATACATTCAATGCATATCACCTAATTGCACCTCTGTCCACATTGACCTTGGAGAGAGTTCAACAAATCAATGCTTTCAGTTAGGGCCGCCCCATTAATCGTGAGATCGAATTTAAATGATTTTAACACATCTAATTTACAAGCCAGGTCTAGAGAGAGTCCAACAACCCAAAATTGAAATTGACCTCTAGTCCTTACCATTTAAATAAACATCGAATCTCATATGAATTGAACATGCTCGATGTCATGCCAGGCTTGGAGAGAGTCCAACAATCCAAACATGAAAAAGAACTCTGGTTCAACTATATTAATGGAAGGTGTTAGCCCTAATATTTGCACGAGGGATTTCAGATTATTATGGGTCTCATCTAAAAGGGAAATAAATCTAAATATGGAAAAAAAACCAAGGTCACATTAGGAAACAAATTTCCCGAAGTGAACGTGAGTCTATGCTTAGGCTCTAATGATGCGGCAAACACCTTCGGTGTTTCCAGGCGCATCCTCGTATTTCCCTTTTAGGTTACAAACATATCCTATATGTAAAACAAGCATACTCTAATCTATCATATAGATAAACATGACACATGTATATTAAAACATCAAACACGCTTTAAATATTCTCCTACAACATGCAATCAATGCCAAACGAATAAGGTTGCTCAGATACCACTTGCTGGAGATTCCGGGATCATACGCAGTAGAATAAAGTGAATAAAAATAATTTTTATTACATACGGACATCCACAGGGCCGGAAAACTTGCTTTTAATCGCATGAAAACACACAAGTAGAAGAGAAATTATACCTTGAGATTCTTTTAAATCCGTCGAAACCACAAGCAAGGTGAAGCAGGCCTTGCCTCTATCGATATCCATGCGGGATCACACGAGACAACTCCTAGAGCAAGCCTTTGTCTCCAATTGGTGCTAGCCAACCGGCGGAGACAAAGGTGTTGGTGCAGTAGGCACCTAAGTCGAACCTAAGTTTTGATTATAGCTAATGATACAAAGTTAAGCTCATATTGTTATCTCACAAGCTAAATCGAGTGTGCAGAAAAGTGCTAAAGTTGGAGCTGAAGGCTAGCGACACTCGGAGGAAGCCACGGGGGTCGGGCGACACTCGAGTGACTTCGGAGGGAGCCGAAGGAATCGAGTGGAAGGTCGGAAGCGAAAGCGACATAGTAAGTATCGAGGTAAGCTCGTGTGTGTACGAGAGTAAGAGAGGTCGTATCCTCCTTACGGGGATGATCTTAAGCATAGATCCGACCAAAGATATCCTATAGATGGTCTAGGTCAAGATCGGACGGTTGGTGGCTGTCGAATTAATGTTTTTGTTAAGCTAACTTTGCCCTGCAGCTAGCATCGATCATTGCCGACAGAGGACTCATTCGCATCCATCGATCGACTATCTGCGATCGGGATTTGGATCGATGTCGCCATCAGTCGATTGATGATGGCCATCAGTCGACTGATGGTCAAGAATCAACTTCGAGGAGTCAAGGCTTATCACCTCATTTCAAGAAGGGTGGTGCTCAAATCTTATTGGCTGAAGTTCCTCTTGAAAAGGGGCTCAAAGGCTATAAAAGGAGGGTCTCTCCTAGGGTTTTATCATCAATTCTAAGCTTCCAAAAGCCTCCGCAAAGCTACAACTCTCTGACAACGAAGTGCTACCTCTCCGATGCTCTAGGTTTGATTGTTTATATTTTGTTCCGTCGGTATAAGCTTCAATTCAGTTTATTTCTTTATTGTCTCGGAGTTTTTATCGTAACGAGGAGAGGGGGAGTGTCCCTCTAGCTCAAGCTTTTGGTGTTTTCTTGTATTCGATTAACTCCTACCTCTAATGAGGAGGAGTTCTTTAATGATTTGCCCTCCGTGCGTGATCAAGGATCACTAGGGCCTTGGAGTAGTAGCCGAAGGCTACGAACCAAGTAAAAAATTTACTTGTCTCTTTTAGTTTTCATTTATCTTTCCGTTGCGTATAATTGTCCACTCGAACGAATTCGTACGAAATTTTTTTATCGCTATTCACCCCCCTCTAGAGATCCGCTCGATCCAACAATTGGTATCAGAGCCGGGGGTGCTAAGATTTGGTGAAACCACCAATCTAGCTTTCTACGGATTTTATTTTTGATTTATTTTCTGTTTATTTCGATTTTTTTCTCTTTCTTATTTGTGTAGTTTTTCTCCCGCACTACTAATCCAAGACGCGAGTCTTGGGACATTTCCGGTGTTTGTGGTTTTAGGTTTTTCCACTTCGTTCTTTTGTCTTGTTTGTTTCAATGGCCCATCTCGAGGGTTTTAGCACCATCCGACCTCCATTTTACAACGGAGATGACTTCCGTTATTGGAAGGGTCGGATCGAATGCTTTCTTAAAACCCAAATCGAGATGTGGATCATAATCCAAACGGGATTCACACTTTCGACTAACGAAGTCGGTGAATCCTTGGAATATGCCCAATAGACCAATGTGACAAAAAGACAAGTAGAAGCTGACACCAAGGCAACTCAAATCCTCCAATGCGGCTTGTCCAAGGAGGAGCTTAATCGCGTCGGCCCTTTCATCGGTATGCAAGGACCTTTAGACAAAGCTAGTGGAGCTACACGAAGGGACCGATGAAGCCAAGGTATGTAAGGGCGATCTTTTGTTTAATAAGTTATATAATCTAAAAATGCAGGAACACAAAACGGCGATGCAACTTCATGCTCGCATTCAAGACATAGTCAATAACCTACACGCAATCGGGCAAAAGGTCGAAAATCGCGATCTTATTAGGTATGTTCTTAACTCATTTCCTAGGACTACCTTGTGGGCATCCATGGTCGATGCCTACAAGGTCTCCAAGGACCTTTCAAAACTTAGATTAGATGAGTTGTTTTTCGATTTCGAACTTCATGAGCAGTCTAACTCGGAACCCAAGAAGGGTATAGTACTTTTTGCAGGTTCGAGGAAGAAAGCCATAAGCAAGCCACTCCCTAAAGAAGAAGAAGATGAGTCCGATTCGGAGGTCGAACTAGTCAACCTAGTTCAGAGGATAGTCAAGGGCTGAAAGTGAACCGTCACTCGACCCAACGAAGGTAAGCTTAAAAGTTCTAATATTAGGTGTTACGAATGCAACAGGTTTGGACACATCAAGTCCGAATTCCCAAAGCTCAAGAGCAAAGCACCAAAACACAAAAAGTCACTCAACGCTACATGGGAAGAAGCATCCGAGGAAGAAGACGATGATCGTGTCCTCATGGCTAAACCGGTGGAATCGGAGATGGAGTCGGAATCGGAACACGAATCAGAAATCGAAGACGAGTCGGACTGCGAAGCGCTATTCGAGACAAGCCACGGATACACATCCGGTTCAAAAGATACACTCAAGGTAAGTTAATCTTTTATTAGTACACTTTATAGTGCAATTAAGTTCTTAACTAGGAAATTAGCTAAGTCTGAGTCGAAGGTCGAGACCCTTAGTTGAGGAAGTTAAACTCCTCAAACACGAGGTCTCCCTAACCTCTTCGATTAGTCGAGTTCGAGAGGAGGACTCAACTCGGGTTGAAAAGCTCGAAGTTGAGAACTCACTCTTGAAGAGTCAAGTCGAAGATCTTAGGAACACGTTAGAAAGGTTTACTTTGGGATCCAAAGGACTTGACCTCCTACTTGGATCGCAAAGGGCCGTGTACAACAAGGTCGGACTAGGGTTTAGCTCAAATACGACCAACAAGTCGTATATGTCGATTGTAAGTCGACATAAAAAATGTGTCCAAGCATGGGTCTCTAAGACCGCCTTGATTTCAAACTTAGGATCGAACCAGTACTGGGTTCCCAAGGACTAAATCCACTATATGGAGAGACCGAACCGATTCAACGGTACAGGGGGAACCAGTACAAAACTTGTTTGTATTTTAACTTAGAAATTGCAAGCTTAGGTTCTTTATTTAGTTTGATTTTTATTTTTAGAATGGTTAGATAGGACTATAACTCGTCAATACTTGATAACATAGTACCAGGATGCGGCGAGATGATAGTACGCTAGGAAAGCGGAGTCTTGTGTATTCGTGCTAGATAAGGCGTATCTAGTTCAGTGCACTTGACCGAGTGGAACTAACTGAAGCTACCTCACCGTATCCTAGACTAGTTAGACCAGGAAGTGGTCTTAGGTGAGTCAAGTCTCTATTTTCTTGAAAATGGTTTTGTCTAAGGAAGTGGTCGTTGTTCCGATCAAAGAAGGCCTCTGTGCCTCGTCACGACCTGGAAGCCATGATCTTGAAAAGGTGACTTGATGAGCCTAAGGTCAAATTTGAATCTAACGCATGGTTGACAAGTGTGCAAATCATTAAATTTAAATCAAGTAAAATTGGAAGTCATCTCACAAGAACATATAGGGTTAACATGTTTGATCATGTAGACATGGGTGAGATGATTTAGGTTAATAATTTTCAACCAATCTTTAATAAATCCAATATTCGATCCAACTACCTTGCGTGTAGGATCAATGGATGTTGGATAGTAGTTGCTCCTGACACATGACCGGGGATCAACATAAGTTTTCAAAGCTTCGATTTAAGCGACAAGGATCGGTAGCCTTTGGAAACAATGGCAAGCTCAAAATCATCGGATCAGGTGATATTGAGCTCAACTCTAACTTTATTATTCAAAATGTCTTATTGGTAGAAAATTTTCAATATAATTTACTTAGTGTAAGCCAATTGTCTGATAATAACTATAAGGTCATATTTCTAGAAAATGAATGCGTAATTAATACAAATGAAACTTCTAAAACAATCCTTAAGGGAACCAGAAATAACAATATTTACACTATTAATCTAACTAACTTCTCAACCAAGTGTCTTATGACACGGCAAGATGAATCATGGTTGTGGCACCGACGACTCGGTCACTCACACCCAAGACTCATCCACAAGATGAGTCAGAGTGACTTAGTCAGAGGTTTGCCTAACCTCAATAACTTGAACAATAAAATATGTAATGCTTGTCAATAAGGTAAACAATCTAGGACACAACATCAACTAACTAATCAAGAACGAACCAAAAGTGTTCTTGAGCTCCGACACATGGATCTATTTGATTCACACGGAGCTAAGTCACATAATAGGAGTAAATTCTGCATAGTCATAATTGATGACTATTCTAAATTTACTTGGGTTAGGTTCATCAAACACAAAAGTGATACCCTAGATCAATAAATCAACCTATTTAAGTTAATAAAAAATCAACAAAACCTTAAAATAAAAAGACTTAGGACTGATCATGGTGGTGAATTCGAGAACCACAGGTTTACAGAATTCTGAAACCTAAATGGATACCACCATGAGTTCTCTTTCCCTAGAACCCCATAACAAAATGACCTAGTAGAACATAAAAATAGAACCCTACAAGAAGCCGCTAAGACAATCTTAAACGAGTATAACCTACTCGATAGGTTTTGGGCGGAAGCCGTGAGTACGACATGCTATGTCCAAAATAGGATCCTTATGGTAAAGAGGCACCTTAAGACTGTTGGGATGTATACTGAAAAGTCTATCTTTTGTATGAACATCTTTATTTTGAAATAAGAAGCACATGATCATTATTTGCATATTTATGGTTAAGCATATTTGTCTGATACATTACATTGTAGATAACATGGTGTGTAGTGTCACACAGAAGATCATGTTATCGGTTCATTGTAAAGTATAAGTAAAGGCTCACAACCGAGATAATTTTGGACAAACCATTGGCATGGTTGTAGTGTGATTTGGTATTGGTTTGTCTTGACTATAGAATCACACTAGTACACTTTGTGTGTATTGAGTAGGATCGACTTAGAGGTGATTCGATTTATTGCTGACTACATAATTGAATCGGACCTCAGATATTATGTTGTACATAATCATAATCCCGATATAATAATGGGCACATGTACTTAGTATTCATTTCTTTGATTTACCAATGGGCGAGATTTATAGAGTAAATCGATAGACTCGGTAAGTTGGGAAATGATATTATTTATATGGTGTGTTGTTGATTATAGGAGGAAACTATGTTCTATATATTAGGATAATGATGTCCTCTTGAGGATCTCATAAGGTTCATCATGTAAACTCTACAGGTGGACTTGGTCCGGCATGATGATAAGGTTGAGTGGTACTACTCATGGAGTTAGATGTTGATTAATTAATGGTCAGTAAATTAATTAATCGATGGACATTCGAGATCTTAAACACGGGGAGAAAAATGTACAAATAATATATGGAGCCCATATTAACTTATGGGGGTTGGTGTGGTAGATCAATGATAATCCTCTAGTGGAATGAATTATCATTAATGGATCAGACTTTATGTGGGCTTGATCCATTGGGTGGCCAAGATCCAACTCCTTCTCATGGTCCCTATTGTAGCCTATCAAAACCTCATGAAGCCTAGATCCGATGATGGAAAATGAAACTTTAGATCCGACGGGGGAGGTTAAATCTCTAGATCCGACGATTGAGATTAAATCTCTAGATCCGACGGTTGAGATTAAATCCCTAGAACTGACAGTGGAGATTAAAATGAGGCTTGAGCCCAACTCTATAAATAAGTCTCCTAGGGTGGGCGACAAGGAAAAAGGGATTGGAGATTAGGGTTTGGGCGGCTAGGGCTTGGAGGCTTGGGCGACCACTCTTTTGGAAAGTTTTTCCTTTCTCTTCTTCTTCTTGGCCGGTGCCCAACTTGCTTCTTCCTCTCCTTGGCCGGCGTCCAACCTCCTATTCCTCTTCTTCTCCTTGGCCGGTGGAAACAAGGGTAAGGGTGGTTCCTTGGAGCTCTTGGCCGGCGCCCACCTTCCCCTCTCTTTGGGCTGGCGGCAAGCTTCAAGTTTGGAGCTTGTTGGTTGGTCCTAGATAGAGGAGAGTTTTGATTATATACTTCCTCTTGTTCGGAGCGAGCAAGGAAATAAAGATCGTGATCAAGGAGGCTTATACTTTTGGAAGATCGTCGCTCACATGACGTCCAAAAGGAGGAAGGACATACAATAGAAGATTGAGAGGTATAATGCTTGTTTATATTCTTTTGTATTATGTCAATAATTGTTTTTCAATTATATGCATGTTGTATGTTTTGTTATGTGGCTAATTTACTTGGACCCTGAATACAAACGCAAAAACCGACGATCCATACATCGTCTATTCCACGACTATTCGAATAATAGAAGTTGGTCGCTTGAACAACAAGTTTGTTCAAGTGACTACCCTAATCAAATAGCACGACGATGAAACGGTAGCTTGGGTAATTCCTCCTTGTCAAGGATAAATTTTTTTATCAGGGGACGTAGAAGGGATCGCCATGAACAAGCGACTGAGTTGAAGTGGGAAGCGAAGTTTCCCCTACCTTCAAGTGGTATCAGGGCCACAGTTTTTGGTCTTGTGTGTTTAGGATTCAGTTACTTTTATGCACTTTTCATATATTATATGTGTCCGATAATAGTAGGATTTGCATAGGTTAACTTTTTGGTTGCAGGCATAGAATCCAACTATTATGGCCATATGTGTGTATGTGATTGTATGTGTGTAATTGTATATTTTTTGAATCCTCGGGGTTGACGAGGCTAGTATTTAATTTTGTATTTAAATACGACATTGTTTAGCCACTCCTTTTATTTTAGTTTACTTTCGATCTAGATTTCATGTACACTCCTTCGTGGAGTTTAGGATCGATGGATGTAAATTAAAATAGTTAGTCTCGGCTCGGATTTCCGGATGGCTCGTACATGACGTAGGGAGGAGCGGACGAGATGGCGATACGACGGGAGGCATATTGGAGACAAAAGCCATAATAGTTGAAAAATATTTCTTTTTCATATTTATTGCTTATTGTTTGATATGCATGTCGTAAGATATAAAATTCCTCAATTTTAAATTAGTAAGTGGGAGAGGGATATTTTTATAAATTCCCACGTCCTCCATTACGATTTGACATATAATGCAAACAAACTTTTGCGTCGGCTCTGAGTGCCTTCCTCCATATCGGATGAGTTTGTTTGCGGATCACAAGGTCGAATATGGTTATAGGAAGTTATTAAGGAGCGTGTGTACTTCCCCATCAGAAGGCACATAACCCGAGATAATTACCTTGGTACCGAGTAATGGTGAACACTTAGATAAAAATATAAGTATCCTCCCCATCGGAGTCACTGCTTTTATTTGTAGGGCCGAAGAGGAACCAACTATTAATTTAATTTGTCAAAAATTTAGGTTGACAAGATAGTAAAATTAATGGGTAAAACCTCCTCTTACAAATACAGACTGATACCCACACTATCCTGGCATACGACATTCTCGGTGTTTTGAGGTGTTGGTTGATTTTAAAATTTTATTGTTTGAGGAATCAATAATTTTTTGAAATCTAATGTTTTGATTTATGTGATTCTTAGGTTTTTCAAAATGACTTTCAATCCGCTTACTATGATAATGAAAGAAAATAAATTTACTGGACCCAATTATGTTGATTGGAAGAGGAATCTTGACATTGTCTTGACTGCTGAGGAATACAAATATGTACTCCTCGAACAGTGCCCTCCTAAGCCTACGGATGATTCTAGGGAAAAGGAGAAGGAGAGTTATAAGAAGTGGATTAAGGCTGATGAGATGACGCGATGTTACATCTTGGCATCTATGTCAAATGTACTGCAACATCAGCATCAAGCCATGCCCACTGCTTATGACATGATGCTCAATCTCAAAGAGCTTTTCGGACACCAGAATCGGGCTGCTAGGCAGGAAGCCATGAAGAACTTGATGACGATCACCATGATTGAGGGAACACCCGTGAGGGATCATGTTCTCAAGATGATGGCTCATTTGAATGAGATGGAAGTCCTTGGAGCTGAGATCGATGGGGAAACCCAGGTCGATATCATTCTCCAGTCTCTACCTAGGAGTTTTGAGCAGTTTCTTCTAAACTACAACATGAATAAAAGGTTGTATTCATTGGTGGAGCTTCTGACAAAACTCCAGGCGGCAGAGGGGATATTCATCAGAGTGCTCAGGCGTAGGCCATGATTTCCCATAAGGTTTCTTCTTCTAAGCCGAAAGGCAAGAAGAAGAAGAAACAAGCTGGGGCAAAGGTGGCGGGAGGAACTCAGGGAGGAGTGAAGAAGCTGAAAGACAAGTGCTTCACTTGCAAGCAGACTAGACACTGGAAGAAGGATTGCCCCAACCGCAAGCAGAACAAAGGTACATCTTTTGGTCTAGTCGTTGAAACATGTTTAGCGGTGTTAACTATTGGCCCCTGGTGTGTAGATACAGGAGCCACTGATCATGTCTGCAATACTTTGCAAGGGTTCCAAGAAACCAGACGACTGACTGAGGGGGAGATTACCGTATACTTGGGCGATGCCACGAAGGTGGCGGCAGTTGCAGTGGGAGATGTTTATTTGTCTTTTGAGAGAAATAAAGTTTTGGTTCTTAAAAATTGCCTTTATGTACCTTTATTTAGAAAGAATTTGATTTCGATTTCTAAATTGTTTATGGATGAATATTTTATTTCTTTTAATGACAGAGTTGTTATAAAAAGGAATAGGGAGATTATCTGTTCTGGTGCATTGATAGGAAATTTGTATACACTCGAACTAAAAGCTCCCACGATGCAAATAGAAGTGAATAACTCATCTTCTAATTCCAATAAGAGAAAAGAACCTTCGAAGATGAACCAAACATATCTTTGGCATCTAAGGCTTGGTCATATTAACCTAAGCAGAATTCAAAGGTTGATAGCTGATGGACCTCTGAGTTCATTAGTGGTGGAAGACTTCCCAACCTGCGAGTCTTGCTTGGAAGGTAAAATGACCAAGAAGCCTTTCAAGGCCAAGGGGTATAGAGCCAAAGATGTGTTGGAATTGGTTCATTCTGATTTGTGTGGTCCTATGTCTATACAGGGTAGAGGTGGTTTTGAATATTTTGTCTCCTTTATAGACGATTATTCAAGATATGGATACATTTACTTGATGCACCGTAAGTCTGAATGCTTTGACAAGTTCAAAGAATTCAAGGCTGATGTGGAGAAACGTTAGCGTAAAAGTATCAAGACACTACAATTTGATCATGGTGGTGAGTACCTCTTGGGAGAGTTTAGGAATTACTTATCAGAGGCTGAGATTCAATCCCAATTGTCTGCACCTAGCACGCCCCAGCAGAATGGTGTAGCAGAGCGAAGGAATATGACTCTTATGGAGATAGTTAGATCGATGATGAGTTATTTTGAGTTGCCAGATTCGATCTAGGGATATGCTCTAGATACGGTAGTGTATATTCTAAACTTTGTACCATCTAAATCAGTGCCTTCTCCCACAGAATTGTGGACTAGGCGAAAGCCAAGTTTAAGATATATTCGGATTTGGGGGAGTACAGCACATGTGCTGAAGGCAGATGCTGGTAAGTTGGAACCTCGTACAGAAGTACGAATGTTCATTGGCTATCCTAGAGGAATGTAAGGTGGTTTGTTTTATAGTCCTAGAGATCAGAGGGTGATCGTTAGCACGAACGCTAAATTTCTAGAGGAAGACTATGTGATGAACCATAAGCCCATGAGTAAGTTTGTTCTGGAGGAATTGAAAGGGGAAGTCACTACTTCAAGATTACCTGCATAAGAGGATATACCTGCGGTCACAGGATACACAGTGATACCTCCATAGTGGGAGGGTTGTGAGACACTCGATAGATTCATGTTCTTGGGAGAATCTTCCGATTCGTCCTCAAGTAACATGAACCCGATCCTCGGACATATGACGAGGCAATCCAAGATAAAGATGCGGTATCTTGGCAAAGTGCAATGAATGCTGAGATTGAATCTATGGGTTCAAATCAGGTCTGAGAGCTAGTAGAACCACCCAATGGTGTAAAAACCATTGGATGCAAGTGGATCTACAAAATAAAGAGAGGAATAGATGGGAAGGTTGAGACCTTCAAAGCGAGGCTTATTGTGTAGGGGTATACTCAGAAAGAGGGTATCGATTATGAGGAGACCTTTTCACAGGTAGCCATGCTTAAGTCTATCCAGATTCTCTTATGTATTGCTGCTCATATGGATTATGAGGTATGGCAGATGGATGTCAAGACAACTTTCCTTAATGGAAGTCTTGAGGAAAACATCTATATGAAGCAACCAGAGGGATTCATTGCAAAGGGCAAAGAACATCTTGTGTGCAAGCTTAATCGATCCATTTATGGATTGAAGCAAGCTTTAAGATCTTGGAACATCCGTTTTGATGAGGTAATCCAGTCTTATGGATTTATTCAAAGTCCGGATGAGTCTTGTGTGTACAAGAGATGTGACGGATACGTAGTGGTATTTCTTGTACTATACGTAGATGATATTTTATTAATTGGCAACAATGTCAAGGTGTTATCGGACGTAAGGGTATGGTTGTCCAAACAGTTTGATATGAAGGACTTGGGAGAAGTGGGACACATCCTTGGGATCATGGTTATAAGGGATCGCAGGAAAAGGATGTTGTGCTTATCTCAAGCTTCATACATAGACACCATTATGGATCGTTTTAGCATGCAAAACTCCAAGAAAGGTTTTCTACCTTCGTGCATGGAGTTCCTTTATCTAAGGAGATGTGTCCTAGAACATCTAAGGAGATAGAGGAGATGAAGGCAGTTCCTTATGCTTCAGCAGTAGAAATCCTCATGTATGCGATGCTATGTACGAGAGATATCTGCATGCCAGGCATGGTTAATATATCGAGTAATCCAAGATAGGACATTGGACTCGGTAAAGCATAAGCATATTGAAGTACCCGAGAAGGACTAGGGATTATATGCTAGTTTACCAGACAGACCAATTACTCCCTATGGGTTACACAGATTCTGACTTCCAATCAGATAGGGATAACAGTAACTCTATCTCAGGGTTTGTGTTTACTTTGTGAGGTGGAGCCATTGTATGGAGGAGTGTTAAGCAGAAATACGTGGCGGACTCTACCATGGAAGCTGAGTATGTGGTCGCTCGAGGCACCAAAGAAGCTGTGTGGCTCAGGAACTTCTTGATGGACTTGGATATGATTCCTAGTTTACCCAGAACTATAACAATTTATTGTGATAATAGTTGTGCAATTGCTAACTCGAAGGAACCACGAGCCCATAAGGCAAGTAAACACATAGAGCGTAAGTACCACCAAATCCGAGCAATCGTAAAGCGAGGAGAAGTTGTTGTCGCCAAGATTGCATCAGAGGATAACTTGGCAGATCCTTTCACTAAGGCCCCTTCAGTGAGAGCTTTGATAGGCATGTGGAGGAATGAGAATCAGTATGGCGGTATGAGGATAGTCTTTTAGTATAAGTGGGGAGATTGTTGGGATGTATCTTTGAAAAGTCTATCTTTTGTATGAACACCTTTATTTTGAAATAAGAATCACATGATCATTATTTGCATATTTATGGTTATGCATATTTTTTGATACATTACATTGTAGATAACATGGTGTGTAGTGTCACACGGAGATCATGTTATCGGTTCATTATCAAAGTATAAGTAAAGGCTCATCGAGATGGTTTGGACAAACCATTGGCATGGTTGTAGTTTGATTTGGTATTGGTTTGTCTTGACCATAGAATCACACTAGTACACTTTGTGTGTATTAGCGAGGACCGACTTAGAGGTGATTCGATTTATTCGACTACATGTCGAATCGGACCTCGGATATTATGTTGTACATACTCTTAATCCCGATATAATAATGGGCACATGTATACTTAGTATTCATTTCTTTGATTTACTAATGGGCAAGATTTATAGAGTAAATCGATAGGCTCGGTAAGTTGGGAAATGATATTATTTATATGGTGTGCCATTGATTATAGGAGGAAATCGTGTCCTATATATTAGGATGATGATGTCCCCTTGAGGAGCTCATAAGGTTCATCATGTAAACCCTGCAGTGGACTTGGTTCGACATGATGATAAGGTTGAGTGGTACTACTCATGGAGTTAGATGTTGATTAATTAAAGGTCAAGAAATTAATTAATCGATGGACATTCGAGATCTTAAACATGGGGAGAAAAATGTACAAATAATATATGGAGCCCATATTAACTTATGGGGGTTGGTGAGGTAGATCAATGATAATCCTCTAGTGGAATGGATTATCATTAATGGATCGGACTTTATGTGGGCTTGATCCATTGGGTGGCCAAGATCCAACTCCTCCTCATGGTCCTTATTGTAGCCTATTAAAATCTCATGAAGCCTAGATCCAATGATGGAAAATGAAACTTTAGATCCGATGGTGGAGATTAAATCTCTAGATTCGACGGTTGAGATTAAATCTCTAGATCCGACGGTTGAGATTAAATCCCTAGAACCGATGGTGGAGATTAAAAGGAGGCTTGAGCCCAACTCTATAAATAAGGCTCCTTGGGTGGGCGCCAAGGAAAAAGGGATTGGAGATTAGGGTTTGGGTGGCTAGGGCTTGGAGGCTTGGGCGGCCACTCTTTTGGAAAGTTTTTCCTTTCTCTTCTTCTTCTTGGTCGGTACCCAACTTGCTTCTTCCTCTCCTTGGCCGACATCCAACCTCCTATTCCTCTTCTTCTCTGGGCGATGGAAACAAGGGTAAGGGTGGTTCCTTGGAGCTCTTGGCCGGTGCCCACCTTCCCCTCTCTTTGGGCTGGCGGCAAGCTTCAAGTTTGGAGCATGTTGGTTGGTCCTAGATAGAGGAGAGTTTTGATTATATACTTCCTCTTGTTCAGAGCGAGCAAGGAAAGGAAGATAATGATCTAGGAGGCTTCGACTTTTGGAAGATCATCGCCCACACGACGTCCAAAAGGAGGAAGGACATACAATAGAAGATCGAGAGGTATAATGCTTGTTTATATTCTTTTATATAGTATGTCTATAATTGTTTTTCAATTATAGAGCCATGGTTTCCGGTTTTGTGTGTTTAGGATTCAGTTACTTTTATGCACTTTTCATATATTATATGTGTCAGATAATAGTAGGATGTGTGTAGGTTAACTTTTTGGTTGCAGGCATGGAATACAACTATTATGGCCATATGTGTGTATGTGATTATATGTGTGTAATTGTATATTTTTTGAATCCTTGGGGTTGACGAGGCTAGTATTTAATTTGTATTTAAATACGACATTGTTTAGCAACTCCTTTTATTTTAGTTTACTTTCGATCTAGATTTCATGTACACTCCTTCGTGGAGTATATGATCGATGGATGTAAATTAAAATAGTGAGTCTCGGCTCGGATCTCCGGATGGCTCGTACATAGCGTAGGGAGGAGCGGACGAGATGACAATACGACGGGAGGCATATTGGAGACAAAAGCCATAATAGTTGGAAAATATTTATTTTTCATATTTATTGCTTATTGTTTGATATGCATGTCGTAGGCTAGAAAATTCCTAAATTTTAAATTACTAAGTGGGAGAGGGATATTTTTATAAATTCCCACGGCCTCCATTACGATTTGACATGTGATGCAAACAAACTTGCGCATCGGCTCTGAGTGCCTTCCTTCACATCGGATGAGTTTGTTTGCGGATCACAAGGTCGAATATGGTTATAGGAAGTTATTAAGGAGCGTGTGTACTTCCCCATTGGAATGCACATAACCCGAGATAATTACCTTGGTACCGAGTAATGGTGAACACTTAGATACAAATATAAGTATTCTCCTCATCGGAGTCACTATTTTTATTTGTAGGGCCAAAGAGGAACCAACTATTAATTTTATTTGTCAAAAAGTTAGGTTGACAAGATAGTAAAATTAATGGGTAAAACCTCCTCTTACAAATGCAGAATTCGTATACATCCATACTATCGTGACATACGACATTCTCGGTGTTTTGAGGTATTGGTTGATTTTAAAATTTTATTGTTTGAGGAATCAATACTTTTTTGAAATCTAATGTTTTGATTTATGTGATTCTTAGGTTTTTCAAAATGACTTTCAACCCGCTTGTTGTGATACTGAAAGAAAATAAACTTACTAGACCCAATTATTTTGATTGGAAGTAGAATCTTGACATTGTCTTGACTGCTGAGGAATACAAGTATGTACTCCTTGAAGAGTGCCCACCTAAGCCTGCGGATGATTCTAGGGAAAAGGAGAAGGAGAGTTGTAAGAAGTGGATTAAGGCTGGTGAGATGGCGCGATGTTACATCTTGGCATCTATGTCAAATGTACTGCAACATTAGCATCAAACCATGCCCACTGCTTATGACATGATGCTCAATCTCAAAGAGCTTTTCGGACACCAGAATTGGGCTGCTAGGTAGGAAGCCATGAGGAACTCGATGACGACCACCATTATCGAGGGAACACCCGTGAGGGATCATGTTCTCAAGATGATGGCTCATTTGAATGAGCTGGAAGTCCTTGGAGCTGAGATCGATGGGGAAACCCAGATCGATATCATTCTCCAGTCTCTACCTAGGAGTTTTGAACAGTTTCGCCTGAACTACAACATGAACAAAAGGTTGTATTCATTGGCGAAGCTTCTGACAGAACTCCAGGCGATAGAGGGGCTATTTCGTCAGAGTTCTCAGGCGCTGGCCATGGTTGCCCAAAAGGTTTCTACTTCTAAGCCGAAAGGAAAGAAGAAGAAGAAACAAGTCAGCAAAGGTGGCGGGAGGAACTTAGGGAGGAGTGAAGAAGCGAAGGCAAGTGCTTCACTTGTGCAAGGACTAGACAACTGGAAGAAGGACTGCCCCAACCGCAAGAAGAATAAATGTAAATCTTTTGGTCTAGTCATTGAAACATATTTAGAGGTGTTATCTACTGACACCTGGTGTGTAGATACAGAAGCCAGTGATCATGTCTACAATATTTTACAGAGTTCGAAACCAGCGACGGTGGGAGGGGAGATTACCGTATACTTGGCGATGCCACGAAGGTGGATTATTCTGATGGGAGATGTTTATTTGTCTTTTGAGGAATAAAGTTTTGATTCTTAAAAATTGCCTTTATGTACCTTTATTTAGAAAGAATTTGATTTGATTTCTAAATTGTTTATGGATGGATATTCTTTTTCTTTTAATGACAGAGTTGTTATAAAAAGGAATTGGGAGATTATCTATTCTGGTGCATTGTTAGGAAATTTGTATACACTCGAATCAAAAGATCCCACAATGTAAATAGCAGTGAATAACTTATCTTCTAATTCCAATAAGAGAAAAGAACCTTTGAAGATGAACCAAACATATCTTTGGCATCTAAGGCTTGGTCATATTAACCTAAGCAGAATTCAAAGGTTGATAGCTGATGGACCTCTGAGTTCATTAGTGGTGGAAGACTTCCCAACCTGCGAGTCCTACTTGGAAGGTAAAATGACCAAGAGGCCTTTTAAGGCCAAGGGGTATAAAGCCAAAGATGTGTTGGAATTGGTTCATTCTGATTTGTGTGGTCCTATGTCTATCCAGGCTAGAGGAGGTTTTGAGTATTTCGTCTCTTTCATAGACGATTATTCGAGATATGGATACATTTACTTGATCTTGTATGAAGTCTGAATGCTTTGAAAAGGATGTTGTCCTTATCTCAAGCTTCATACATAGACACCATTATGGATCATTTTAGCATGCAAAACTCCAAGAAAGGTTTTCTACCTTTTAGGCATGGAGTTCCTTTATCTAAGGAGATGTGTCCTAGAACATCTAAGGAGATAGAGGAGATGAAGGCAGTTCCTTATGCTTCAGCAGTAGAAAGCCTCATGTATGCGATGCTATGTACGAGACCGGATATTTGCTTTGCCGTGGGCATGGTTAGCAGATATCAGAGTAATCCAGGATATAGACATTGGATTGCGGTAAAGCATATATTGAAGTACCTGAGAAGGACTAGGGATTATATGCTGGTTTACCGGGCATATCAATTAGTCCCTGTGGGTTACACGGATTCTGATTTCCAATCAGATAGGGACAACAGTAAGTCTACCTCGGAGTTTGTGTTTACTTTTGGAGGTGGAGCCATAGTATGGAGGAGTGTCAAGCAGAAATGCGTGGCGGACTCTACCATGGAAGCTGAGTATGTGGCAGCCTCTGAGGCAGCCAAGGAAGCTGTATGGCTCAGGAACTTCTTGATGAACTTGGATGTGATTTCTGGTTTGCTGATGTGTGTAAATCATGCTATGTTTTCACTACTCCATATACATGCATTCTATCACATTTCATATCCTAGGCATGTATTTTATCATGATTCAGTTAAAGTTTAGCATATTTTGGACGAAGAGACTGCTTTTGGGTGTTTTTGTGTTAACAGGGCGAAGAAACAGGCGTATCAAAACAACACAGGCGTGTTAGAAATCAACACGCCCGTGTCATGAGAGCCAGCAGCCAACACGCCGCATACAGCTCGCGATTGGTGCGCACATGTCGAGGTTCCAGCGGTAAACCACGCCGATTCGGCTCCAACACGCCTGGCTCACGATTGACACGCTGTGTCGAGGTTCCAGCGGAAACACGCCCTGATTCGGCTCAACATGCCCGGTTCAAGCGCAACATGCTCGGAGGGAAATGCCCAACATGCCAGTGCCCTCATTTGGCACGGGTGTGTTGGCCTGATTCCAGAATTCCTTTTCTGCGAGCAATCAAGATCTTCGTCTCAATTACGGGGAAATCTATTTCCTTAATTGAAGAGGAGGCCAAGGCTATAAAAGAGGAGAGATTCTAACCCTAAGGAGAGGACGGCGGGTGGTCAGAGATCGACGACAGAAGAAGATAAAGAGAAGGAGTCGGCAGAAGAAGGATATGGCACCCAGTATCGTAATTTCTTTCTCTAGTAATTCTTGTCAGACTATGGAGTAGTATCCTGTAATCTTAGGATGGGGGAGTAGCCCTTGACGATTTATGACGGATGATATAATCTATACTACCTGAACTATTGTTTATTTTGATCTGGTTCTTTTGGATTCTTATTGATAAACCTAAGGAGCAAAGGGGAAGTACCTAACAGTGAACCCGAGTTCCCGAAAGCCAGAACCAACTAGGGAATAACTCCTACTAGTAGCGGTAGTGTATCTATGAGGGCTTGCGGGGGTCTCGTGACAGGTCCCCTTAGCTGATTATGGTCCCGTGTGCAAACCTACCGTGAAGAGGAAATTTGACTCTAGAGGAACTCTCATGAACTTAATGGATCTATCAAATCCAGTTTTTACCAAGTAACGGAGGTAAGACATAGGGAGGTTTGCGGGGGTCTCGTGACAGGTCCTCTTAGCTGATTATGATCCCCTATGCTCGAACACCGTGACAGGTAAATTGAGTTTGATAGGTACAGTTAACGTAGACCTCGAAAGGGGCCGTTGATTTACCTTAGGATAGGTTCCATCAAAACAACTCTAATAAGGTTAGGAAAGAATTAAATCACCTTATAAATCGTCGACGTGGTGAAACCTATATCCTTAGATTCTCCTCAACTCTTGACTTTCAGCTCGTTCTTCTCATTCGTTGTTCTTGACTTCTCAGGTTCTTTGCTTAAACCACAATTCGATTGACTAGATAACTTGGTATCATGACCACTCGGTAATTGACCCAATCCCTGTGGGATCGATATTTTTATTACTTGACGACAACCGTGCACTTGCGAAAAACAAGACATCAAGTTTTTGGTGCCGTTGCCGGGGATTGGCACTCAATATTGAATTGAGCGTGATTTAGTTAATCTAGATTTCTATTTTCGTTTTTTTTTCTTTCTTTTTGTCTACTCTGAATTCTTGTTTTGGGAGCCTCTCTTGTTGTTGCATGCACAGACTTAATAGGGAAATTCTCGATATTGATCCTGAGATAGAGAGAACTTTCCTTGCTAGAAAACGATTTCGACAAACTCGGAAAACAATCGACCTCGACATGATGGTGAGACGAAAATAAACCTTTAAGGGATTATGCAGCACCTAGTACAAGGGGATTGAGATCGAGTATTAGAAGACCCCCTATTGAAGCGAACAATTTTGAATTAAAACCGGCTCTACTATCCATGGTCCAACAACATCAATTCGGAGGAGCACTCACTGAAGATCCAAATCTACACTTGGAAGTATTTTTGGAATTTTGCGAAACTTTAAAATTGAATGGAGCCTCAGCTGATGCTATTAGATGCGCTTGTTTCCTTTCTCATTGGGACAAAGCTAGAGCTTGGCTACACTCTCTTCAGTGATTGTATAACTACACAGGATCATTTGGAGCAAAGATTCTTAGACAAGTATTTTCCACCCAGAAAAATTGCAAGTCTTCGCCATCAAATCACTAATTTTGCGCAAAAGGATGGAGAAACATTATTTGAAGCCTGGGACAGATTTAAGGGATTACTACAGCAATGCCCTCATCATGGGCTGGAGAAGTGGCTCATTGTTCATACTTTCTACAATGGAATCTCGTATGCTACTAAAGTTTCTCTTGATTCTAACTGCGGGAGGAGCTCTTATGAACAAAACATTGGATGAAGCTTTTGAGATCATCGAGAATGTGGCAATGAATTCTCACCAATGGGCTACAGAACGAGGATATCAAACTAAAATGCCAGGTAAGTTTGAGGTAAGTACCATTGATCTACTCAGTGCAAAAGTCGATGCATTAACTCAAAAGCTCGAACATTTTAATGTATCAGCTGTAAACTCATCTAATGTCACTTGCGAGATCTGTGGTGTAACAGGACATGTAGCAATGAATTGCCAAATTCTACACGCACCATCTGAAGGAGATGGGATTGAGCAAGCCTAATGGTGGCAACCCTTACTCGAACATGTACAATCCCAGTTGGAGGAATCATCCCAACTTTTCGTATAGAGCAAATCAAAATTCTTCTGGACTGAACAATTCTTCTGGACTGAACAATTTTGGAGCACCTTCGGGATTTCAGCCAGGACCCAAGTCGAACTTAGAAAAGATGATGGAAAATTTCATTACGTGTCAGGGGAAGATAAATGATGAATTGCGACAGCATATTGTAGAATCAAATCGGCAACATCAAAATAATACCGAGGCAATCAAGCAATTGGAAAGCAAGGTTGATAATTTGACTAATCACACAAGAATGCTAGAAAATCAAATTTCCCAAATTGCACCATTTCGGATCAAGGGCCTTGGCATATTTCACGGAAATTGATAAACCCAGCCGAGCATTGTAATTCCATAAGTTTGAGAAGTGGAAGGATTTTAGAAGGAGACAGAGCTCAACAAGCAGCCCCTGTGCTAAATGACACGAGCGTGTCAGAGTTGGAAGAAGACAGCACGCCTGGGCTGAATAGAAAAGGAAGCCGACACGCCTTGACCCAGGGCGTGTTGTTCAACACGCCTGAGGCCCACGAGCGCGTGTCAGCCGACACACCCGTGTCGGGTCACTCCAGCAGTCAACACGCCCAGCCTGTGCCGAACGACACAGGCGTGTCGAATAGGGAACCAAGAACATATAAGCCCCCTATCTCGTTCCCTCAAAGGCTGATTAAGGAAAAATTGGATGAACAATTTGGTAAGTTCCTTGAGGTAATTAGGAAGCTGTATATCAATATACCTTTTATAGAAGCTCTTCAACAAATGCCTACATACACCAAATTCTTGAAGGATATCTTAACCAATAAAAGAAAAGTCGAGGAGCATGTAACAGTGGCTCTTACTGAGGAGTGCAGCGCTTTAATTAAGAACATGGTACCTCCCAAACTAAATGATCCGGGTAGCTTTTCTATACCTTGCATAATTAATGACTCAAATTTTGATAAGGCTTTTTGCGATTTGGGCGCCAGTGTAAATCTGATACCTCTTTCCATATGCAAGAAATTGGATTTGGGAGAAATGAAACTAACTACTATGGCCTTCTGATTAGCCCGATCGCTCCGTTAGATATCCTTTGGGAATCTTAGAAGATGTACCAGTGCAGGTGGGAAATTTTATTATTCCTGCAGATTTTGTAGTACTAGACATGGATGAAGACCCATGTATTCCACTCATTTTGGGGAGACCTTTCTTGGCTACTGTAGGAGCAATGATAGATGTCAAGAACCACAAACTCTCACTTGCATTTGGAAACGACAAAATTGAATTCAACCTTTCAAAAGCTGTTAAACAACCTTCTATTTTTGATGATTGTTGTAGGATTGATAGTCTCCAGTCAACAACACTAGAAGGAGCACCAGAACAAACTTATCTTAATAAGCTCAAAGGGGGGTCTGAGGATAAAGAGCTGGAGATTTCCGACCCCAACCTAACACCACGGATCTTGTTGAGGAGGAAGAGGGGCAGAGCACACTCCTCAAGCCATATCCCCAAAACTAGGGAGTAACCGAGGGGTCAAGCTAACGACCTTAAACAAGCGCTTCTTGGGAGGCAACCCATGCTATTTTCATTTTTTTTTAGTCATTTTATTTTATTTTATTTTATTCTTTATTCTATTTTTATTTTTTCAGGTTTTCAGGATACGTCGCTGCGTGCAAGTTGACACGACTACTGTCTTGACGACACAGCGTGTTGTTGTACCAAAGACAACACAGTGCGGCGTCGACTAGCACGCCCGTGTCGCACCCTTCTCAACCTTGGCACGCCTGGGCCGAACTGCGGCACGCCTGGGGAGCGACGAAGCACATAACCCCTGAGCCATCACATTCGACTCCTGAACCCCCACGGGTCGAACATACCTCGCACATAGCTGATTTTTACAGGAGAGCTGATGAGTTTTTCACTGCTGAGTCCGCCCGGAGGGAAGATGATGATAGATTTCGACAGGAGTCCCGGAAATTTTACCAGGAGCAGCGACGAAGGTGGGCAGAGGAGGATGCTAGTAGTGAAGACGATGACCATTGACCACCTTGAACTATTTTGTGAGTTTCGATGCACATCCTTTATTGTTTGTTCTATCTCTACTTAGATTTTTAGTTTGGTTACTGCCATTTTGTTTGCATCTTTTCATATATCATAACAAAGGCATTTTTATATCATCTAGCGTAATACAACCAACATTGGTCGGATCATGATATTCCTTTTTGCCTATTTGATAAGAACCCTATTTCACTTCTAACACGGTCTATAGGTCTGAGGTATCCAAATAAAAGATTTAAATCCCCCATATCGGACGAGTACTCGATTTTCCATTGGAGACTTACCTGCGCAACTTGGTTACTGGAGAAACACTTTCACTAGAAGTATGTTAAAAAAAAGGTTACTGGAATTGTTTTCAAGCACCCCTTTGAGACCAAGTGGTTACTGGGGAAACACCTAAAAGGTGCCCCTTTGAGACTAACTAGTTACTGGGGAAATGCTCTCTATAATTCCTTTCCTTCTCTCTTCTTAGAAAGTGCTCCTTTGAGACCTTTTGATGATAGGTAAGAATGATCCATGCATTAAGGCAGGTAAGTGCCTCTATGCCGGAAATAAGAATGTTCTACGATAGAAGGGATGTCAAGTCCAGATTGGTGTCCAATGACTTTAGTCCACCTTTTCACGTGCACTATATAGGGATCTTTCAAACTTGGCAACTAGGAATGATTTGAAAAGATTAAGATCAGATTGTATACCTCTGGATGGTGTCTAGCATTTCCACAATTAAGTTGTCTTTTGGGTTTTCTTTGCTTGAGGACAAGCAAAAGTTTAGGACTAGGGGATTTTGATGTGTGTAAATCATGCTATGTTTTCACTACTCCATATACATGCATTCTATCACATTTCATATCCTAGGCATGTATTTTATCATGATTCAGTTAAAGTTTAGCATATTTTGGACGAAGAGACTGCTTTTGGGTGTTTTTGTGTTAACAGGGCGAAGAAACAGGCGTATCAAAACAACACAGGCGTGTTAGAAATCAACACGCCCGTGTCATGAGAGCCAGCAGCCAACACGCCCTGGCTCACCGATTGACACGCCTGTGTCAAGGGTTCCAGCAGCCGACACGCCCAGTTCAGCTCCAACACGCCCTGGCTCACCGATTGACACGCCTGTGTCAGGGGTTCCAGCAGCCGACACGCCCAGTTCAGCTCCAACACGCCCCAGTTCAAGCGCAACACGCTCGGAGGGAAATGCCCGACACGCCAGTGCCCTCATTCGCAGTGGCCTCGATTCATTCCTTTTCGCGAGCAATCAGGATCTTCGCCTCAATTACGGGAAATCTATTGCCTTAATTGAAGAGGAGGCTATAAAAGAGGAGAGATTCTAACCCTAAGGAGAGGACTGTGGTCGAGATCGATTTAGAAGAAGATAAAGAGAAGGAGTCGTGTAAGAAGGATATGGCACCCAATATCGTAATTTCTTTCTCTAGTAATTCTTGTCGGACTATGGAGTAGTATCCTGTAATCTTAGGATGGGAGTAGCCCTTGGGATTTATGACGGATGATATAATCTATACTACGAACTATTGTTTATTTTGATCTGGTTCTTTTGGATTCTTATTGATAAACCTAAGGAGCAAAGGGAAGTACCTAAGTGAACCCGAGTTCCAAAGCCAGAACCAACTAGGGAATAACTCCTACTAGTAGCGGTAGTGTATCTATGAGGGCTTGCAGGGGTCTCATGACAGGTCCCCTTAGCTGATTATGGTCCCGTGTGCAAACCTACCGTGAAGAGGAAATTTGACTCTAGAGGAACTCTCATGAACTTAATGGATCTATCAAATCCAGTTTTTACCAAGTAACGGAGGTAAGACATAGGAGGTTTCATGGGTCTCGTGACAGTCCTCTTAGGGATTATGATCCCCTATGCTCGAACAGTACAGTAAATTGAGTTTGATAGGTACAGTTAACGTAGACCTCGAAAGGGGCCGTTGATTTACTTTAGGATAGGTTCCATCAAAACAACTCTAATAAGGTTAGGAAAGAAATAATCACCTTATAAATCGTCGACGTGGTGAAACCTATATCCTTAGATTCTCCTCAACTCTTGACTTTCAGCTCATTCTTCTCATTCATTGTTCTTGACTTCTCAGGTTCTTTGCTTAAACCACAATTCAATTGACTAGATAACTTGGTATCACGACCACTCGGTAATTGACCCAATCCCTGTGGGATCGATATTTTTATTACTTGACGACAACCGTGCACTTGCGGAAAACAAGACATCATTTGCCCAGAACTATCACAATTTATTGTGATAACAGTGGTGCAGTTACAAACTCGAAGGAACCACGAGCCCATAAGGCGGGTAAACACATAGAGCGCAAGTACCACCTGATACGAGAGATCGTAAAGCGAGGAGAAGTAGCTGTCACCAAGATTGCATCAGAGGATAACCTGGCGGATCCATTCACTAAGGCCCTTCCAGCGAAAGCGTTTGATAGGCATGTGGAGGACATGGAGATCAGATGCATGGCAGTGTGATGACAACATAGTCTTTTAGTATAAGTGGGAGATTGTTGGGATGTATACTGAAAGTCTAGCTTTTTTGTATGAATATTTTTATTTTGAAATAAGAATCACATGATCATTGTTTGCACATTATATTTATTATATGTGTGCATATTGTCTAATACTTTACATTGTAGATAACATGGTGCTTGGTGTGGCACAGAAGATCATGTTATCAGTCCCTTGTAGAATATAAGTAGAGGCTCACAACCAAGATGGTTTTGAACAAACCATTGGCATGGTTGTACTGTAGCTTGGTATTGTTTTGTCTTGAACATAGAGTTACACTAGTACACTTAGGTGTATTGAGCAGGACCGACATAGAGGTGATTCAATTTATTGCTGACTACATAATTGAATCGGACCTCGGATATTATGTTGTACATGCTCTTAATCCCGATATAATAACGGGCACATGTACTTAGTATTTATTTCTTTGATTTACCAAAGGGTGAGATTTAAATGGATTAAATCAATATGCCCGATAAGTTGGGAAATGATATTATTTACATGGTGTGCCGTTAATTATAGAAGGAAACCGTGTCCTATATATTAGGTTGATGATGTCCCCTTGAGGAGCTCATAAGGTTCATCATGTAAACCCTATAGTTTGACTTAGTCAACATGATGATAAGGTTGAGTGGTACTACTCGAGGAGTTAGATGTTAATTGATTGATGGTCAGTAAATCAATTAATTGACGGACATTCGATATCTTAAACATGGGGAGATGGATGTACAAATAATATATGGAGCCCATATTAATTTATGGGGGTTGGTGAGGTAATTCAATGATGATCCTCTAGTGGAATGGAACATCATTGATGGATCAAGTTTGTGTAGTTCCGATCCATCGGGTGGCCAATATCCAACTCCTCCTCATGGTCCCTATCGTAGCCTAATATTAAAACCTCATGGAGCCTAGATCCAATGATGGAAAACAAAACTCTAGATCCGACGGTGGAGACTAAATATCTAGATCCGACGGTTGAGATTAAATCTCTAGAACCGACGGTGGAGATTAAAACAAGGCTTAAGCCTAACTCTATAAAAGGGGGCTTAAGGTGGGCGGCAAGAAGGTTGGTGGTTTTTGGAGATTAGGGTTTTGCCTATCATTAGCTTGGGCGGCAAGAAATCCTAGGAAGGTTAGGGTTTGGTTGGGCGGCTAGGGTTTGGGAGGTGGAGTGGGCGACAACAATAGAACAGGTTCCCTTCTTCTTCGTAAGGGGTTGCCGGCACCTATCTCTCTTCCCTCTACCTTGGTCGACGCTCAACCTATTCCTCCTCTCCTCTTCACTCCATCTAGGGACGGCGGCACAAAGGGGTTGTAGGGTCTTCTATTGCTCCCCTTTGGCCGGTCTTTCTCTCATCCTTTTCCTCTTGGCCGGCGACACTAGGAGCTAGGGATTGTTCCCTTGTTTGGTTCCTTGGTTGGCCATCTTGTTCTCTCTTTTCTTGGGGCTGGCGGCATCAAGCTTTTTTGGCTTGGTGGTTGGCTCAAGCAAGAAGGGAAGGAGAGTTCTTCTTTCTTTTGATTGAAGAAGATCTAGGAAGCTTCAACTTGTAGAGGATCTTCGCCCACACGAAGTCTACAAGGAGGTAGGACATACGTTAGAAGATCGAGAGGTATAAAAGTTTTACAAGTTTTATTATTGATCTTTGCATGTTCTTATTAATATGTCTGTATGTGTTGATTATACATGTCTACATCCATATGTATTTGTATAATCATGGACCCCGAAGATAAACACAAAAACCGGCGATCCGTCCGTCATCTCTTCCGCGGCTAACCGACTAGAAGAGTTTTGTTGCTTGAACAACTAGTTTTTTCAAGCAATCGCTCAAGTCGTTAGCACGACGACGAATTGGTTGAGCTTAGGAAACTCATCCCATCCGGATTAGTTTTCATTAGTGAAAATTTTAATCCGGGGACATGGGAGCCAACGAGCCTCCTAGGATTCCATCAGAGATCAAGTCTAGTATTAATCCTTACCTAAGTCAACCAAGTCAGTCTATCGACCAAGTGGTAGATGACTCTAACCAAACTAGGACTCAAATGAGTCATCCTATTGACCAAGTGGTAGATGACTCTAACCAAATTGGGACTCAAACGAGCCATCCTATTGATCAAGTGGTAGATGACCCAAACCCAAACCAAACTAGGACTCGATAAAAAGAGTAGAGTGGTTGTTGTCAACTTTTCGGCTCGAGTTTAGTGAGTTGGTGTAGTAGGAAGCAACACTGTGTTGCCTTATCTACCACCGAAGCCGAATACATCACGATGGGTGAGTGTGTCACTCAGCTTCTTTGGATGAAGCACACTCTCCGTGACTTAAAGTTAGACTTTAAGAACACTAAACTCCACGTAGATAACATTAGCTCAATTAACCTAACTAAGAATCCAATATGTCACTCTAGGACCAAACATATAGAGGTCAAACACCATTTCATTCGAGAACATGTGGCCAACGGAGCCATACAACTTGAATACGTCGAATCAAAGTCTAACTTGGTAGACCTATTTACTAAACCCCTACCCGAAGCCGAATTCAGTCTATTAAGACAAAAATTGGGCATGTGCGTAGTAGAATAGGAACTTACAAATTATATTTTCTTACTACTATTTCTTACTTTTCATTTTCATGGAACTAGCATAGGACATACCTTAGATATCATGCACCTATAGATTTAAGGAGCCAATACATCTCACAACACATAGGACTAATGTGTTTGTGTACTTAGCCACGTAGATGGGCGTGAGATGTTAGGACCTTACTCCTGGTTCCAGATGTAGAGCTAGTGCATCGCTATGAACCACGAAGTATAATCATATATATTAACCGACTCTGACCAGGACTGGTTGATCTTTCATATCAATCAAGTCAAATATGAGTCGAACATTTTATAGATGAGCTTATTTTCAGTATATTATTTTCAAAATAATATGGAACATGCTTGGACTTTAAATTTAATACATATATTTGTTTTTCACACATCTCCACTCTTTTCGATATATGACAAAAGGGGGAGAAAATGCCAAAGTTAAGGGAAATGTTTACTTAACTTTAAGTTTTGAAAATTTACTTAACTTGTTTTTGTTAATAAAAAGGAAGTAAAGGCCAAGTTAAGAGAATTCTTAACTTAAACTTATTTTTAAACACTATAGCCAAACGTTAATGTTTTACTTAAGAAAGGGGGAGGAAGGGCCTAGTTAAGAAGTCCTCTTAACTTAAACGTTTTACTAAGGCCAACTTTAAGTAATGTTAATTTCTTAAACTCTTTCTAGATAGCAACCCTCAAGGGGGAGAATTAAGGTCTTCTTTCAAGACTCACCCTCAGTCAAGGGGGAGGTTTCCTCAAGGGGGAGTACTTGAAGAAAATCCTTACAACTACTATTTAATCTTTATTATTATTTTTCATGCATGCTATTTTCTTAACTTTGTACGTGGGTTTGCCATAGATCAAAAAGGGGGAGATTGTTGGTGTAGTAGGCACCTAAGTCGAACCTGAGTTTTGATTATAGCAAATGATACAAAGTTAAGCTCATATTGTTATCTCACGAGCTAAATCGAGTGTGTAGAAAAGTGCTAAAGTTGGAGCTGAAGGCTAGCGACACCCGGAGGAAGCCGCGGTGGTCGGGTGACACTCGAGTGACTTCGGAGGGAGCCGAAGGAATCGAGTGGAAGGTCGGAAGCAAAAGTGACACAGTAAGTATCGAGGTAAGCTCGTGTGTGTACGAGAGTAAGAGAGGTCGTATCCTCCTTACGGGGATGATCTTAAGCGTAGATCTGACCAAAGACATCCTATAGATGATCTAGGTCGAGATCGGACGGTCGGCGGCCATCAAAATAATGTTTTTGTTAAGCTAACTTTGCCCTGCTGCTAGTATCAGTCGACTGCCAGCTTAGAGGACTCGACTGCTGTGCATCGGTCAACTATCTGCGGTTAGCATTCGACTGATGCTGCCATCAGTCGACTGATAATGGCCATCAGTCGACTGATGGTCAAGGATCAGCTTCGAGGAGTCAAGGCTTATCACCTCATTTCAAGGAGGGTGGTGCTTAAATCTTATTAGCTGAAGTTCCTCTCGAAAAGGGGCTCAAAGGCTCTAAAAGGAGGGCCTCTTCTAGGGTTTTATCATCAATTCTAAGCTTCCAAAAGTCTCCACAAAGCTACAACTCTCCGACAACGAAGTGCTACCTCTCCGATGCTCTAGGTTTAATTGTTTATATTTTGTTCCGTCAGTATAAGCTTCAATTCAGTTTATTTCTTTATTGTCTCGGAGTTTTTATCGTAACGAGGAGAGGGGGAGTGCCCCTCTACCTCAAGCTTTTGGTGTTTTCTTGTATTTGATTAACTCCTACCTCCAACGAGGAGGAGTTCTTTAGTGATTTACCCTCTGTGCGTGATCAAGGATCATTAGGGCCTTGGAGTAGTAGTCGAAGGCTATGAACCAA
Organism: Wurfbainia villosa; assembly: GCA_025175895.1. NCBI lineage: Eukaryota > Viridiplantae > Streptophyta > Magnoliopsida > Zingiberales > Zingiberaceae > Wurfbainia > Wurfbainia villosa. Next base: position 13,104,914 of record CM045990.1, read on the forward strand.
GTAAAAAATTTACTTGTCTCTTTTAGTTTTCATTTATCTTTCCACTGCGTATAATTGTCCACTCGAACGAATTGGTACGAAAAAGCTTTATCGCTATTCACCCACCCCTCTAGCGATCCGCTCGATCGAACAAAAGGAAGAGGAGAGAGGAGAGAGCAAAGACGACTACCAAGGGAAAACCTAAAATGAAAAAACCTTAGCCAAAGATTATCAGGGGTCCTTTAATAGATCTCTTGATTAGGTCATCTTATGAGGCTTAAATAGAACATATCATACCATAATTATCCCATAATTAAGGTAAGAACAACCCAGGAAATTTCCATAAGAGAAAATCTCCAAAATCGATAGAGACGCGACACGACCGTGTGGATTCACATGGCTTGGCCATGTGTCTCTCTGGGCGCAGCCCAGACTTTTCCAATTTGCGGCCAGAGGCAGGCATGACCCACACCAAGTTAGGCTTGAAGGTTGAAGCTTCGCTTCTCACTTCACCTCGGTCGCTTGTGCATGGCTGTTGGGAGGGGAAACTTTGCTTCCCCTTTCGACTTAGTCGCTTGTTCATGGCGATCCCTTCTACGTCTCCGGATAAAAAAATTTATCCTTGACAAGAGGGATTGCCCAAGCAACCTTGTCATCATCGTGCTATTCGTTTAGAGTAGTCACTTGAACAAACTTATTGTTCAAGCGACCAACCTCTATTCCATGAATAGCCGCGGAATAGACGATGTACGGATCGCCGACTTTTGTGTTTATGTTTGGGGTCCAAGTATATTTAGCCACAAAACAGAATATATATCATGCATATAATTGAAAAACAAATATAAACATATTACAAAAGAGAATAGAGAATCGATATACCTCTCGATCTTCTATTGTATAACCAAACTTGAAGCTCCTAGATCACCAAACTTCCATCCTTGCTCGTTCCGAGCAAGAGGAAGAATAGAAACAAGACTCTTCTCCTTCCTTTAGCCAACGAACAAGCAACAAGCAATTTGCCTTGACACAACAAGGAGAAGGGAGAAAAGGTGAATGCCGACCAAAACTCCAAGGGAGAACCCTAAGCCTAGGTTTTACCAGCCAAAGAGAGGGAGAGGGTGTTGGAATGTATACTGAAAGACTAGCTCTTTTGTATGAACATTTTTATTTTGAAATAAGAATCACATGATCATTGTTTGCACTTTATATTTATTATATGTGTGCATATTGTCTAATACTTTACATTGTAGATAATATGGTGCTTGGTGTGGCACAGAAGATCATGTTATAAGTCCCTTGTAGAATATAAGTAGAGGCTCACAACCAAGACGGTTTTGGACAAACTATTGGCATGGTTGTAGTGTAGATTGGTATTGTTTTGTCTTGAACATAGAGTTACACTAGTACACTTAGGTGTATTGAGCAGGACCGACATAGAGGTGATTCAATTTATTGCTGACTACATAATTGAATCGGACCTCGGATATTATGTTGTACATGCTCTTAATCCCGATATAATAACGGGCACATGTACTTAGTATTTATTTCTTTAATTTACCAAAGGGTGAGATTTAAATGGATTAAATCAATATGCCCGGTAAGTTGGGAAATGATATTATTTACATGGTGTGCCGTTAATTATAGGAGGAACCCGTGTCCTACATATTAGGTTGATGATGTCCCCTTGAGGAGCTCATAAGGTTCATCATGTAAACCCTGCAGGTTGACTTAGTCAACATGATGATAAGGTTGAGTGGTACTACTCGAGGAGTTAGATGTTAATTGATTGATGGTCAGTAAATCAATTAATTGATGGAAATTCAATATCTTAAACACGGGGAGATGGATGTACAAATAATGTATGGAGCCCATATTAATTTATGGGGGTTGGTGAGGTAATTCAATGATGATCCTCTAGTGGAATGGAACATCATTGATGGATCAAGTTTTGTGGTTTCGATCCATCGGGTGGCCAAGATCCAACTCCTCCTCATGGTCCCTATCGTAGCCTAATATAAACCTCATGGAGCCTAGATCCAATGATGGAAAACAAAACTCTAGATCCGACGGTGGAGTTTAAATCTCTAGATCCGACGGTTGAGATTAAATCTCTAGATCCGACGGTTGAGATTAAATCCCTAGATCCGACGGTGGAGATTAAATCTCTAGATCCAATGGTTGAGATTAAATCTCTAGATCCAACGATTGAGATTAAATCCCTAGATCCGACGGTTGAGATTAAATCTCTAGATCCGACGGTTGAGATTAAATCTCTAGATTTGACGGTTGAGATTAAATCTCTAGAACCAATGGTGGAGATTAAAACAAGGTTTAAGCCTAACTCTATAAAAAGGGGGCTTAAGGTGGGCGGCAAAGGGGGTTGGTTGATCATTTTTGGAGATTAGGGTTTTGCCTATCATTAGCTTGGGCGGCAAGAAACCCTAGGAAGATTAGGGTTTGGTTGGGCGGCTAGGGTTTGGAAGGTGGAGTGGGCGGCAACTATAGGAGAGGTTCTCTTCTTCTTCCTAGGGTGTTGTCGGCACCTATCTCTCTTCCCTCTACCTTGGTCGGCGCTCAACCTATTCCTCTTCTCCTCTTCTTTTCCTCTTGGCCGGCGGCACTAGGAGCTAGGGATTGTTCCCTTGTTTGGTTCCTTGGTTGGCCATCTTATTCTCTCTATTCTTGGGGCCGGCGGCATCAAGCTTTTGTGGCTTGGTGGTTGGCTCAAACAAGAAGGGAAGGAGAGTTCTTCTTTTTTTTTATTGAAGAAGATCTAGGAAGCTTCAACTTGTGGAGGATCTTCGCCCACACGAAGTTTACAAGGAGGTTAGGACATACGATAGAAGATCGAGAGGTATAAAAGTTTTACAAGTTTTATTATTGATCTTTGCATGTTCTTGTTAATATGTATGTTTGTGTTGATTATACATGTCTACATCATATGTATTTGTATAATCATGGACCCCATAGATAAACACAAAAACCGGCGATCCGTCCGTTGTCTATTCCGTGGCTAACCGACTAGAAGGGTTTTGTTGCTTGAACAACTAGTTTGTTCAAGCGATCGCTCAAGTCGTTAGCACGACGACGAATTGGTTGAGCTTAGGAAACTCATCCCATCCGGATTAACTTTTCATTAGTGAAAATTTTAATCCGGGGACATGGGAGCCAACGAGCCTCCGAGCAATGCCATCAAAATGGTATCAGAGCCATGGTTTCCGATTTTGTGTGTTTTGGATTTGGTTACTTTCACACACTTATCATATATTGTGTATGCCGGATGATAGTAGGATGTCCGTAGGATAACTTTTTGGTTGCAGGCATAAGATCCAACTATTATGGCTATATATTTGTGTATGTGATTGCATGTGTGTGTGATTGTATATTATTTGAATCCTCGGGGTTGACGAGGCTAAATTAGTATTTAATTTTTGTAATTAAATACGACATTGTTTAGCCACTAATTTTAGTTTACTTTCGATCTAGATTATTTGTACACTCCTTCGTGGAGTATAGGATCGATGGATGTAAATTAAAATAGTTTATCTTGGCTCGGATCTCTTTGGTGACTTGCGCACGGGAAAAGGTGGAGCGGACGAGGTGGCGACACGGCGGGATGCATATTGGAGAACAATGCCATAATAGTTGGGAAAATTCTGATTTTTCCATATTTATTGCTGATTTGTTTTATATGCATGTTGTGTGTGCTTGAAAATTCCTCACTGTCAATTTACTAAGTGGGAGAGGGACATTTTAATTAATTCCCACGGCCTCCATTACAATTTGACGTGTGATGCAACAAACTTGTGCGTCGGCTCTGAGTGCCTTCCTCCCCATCGCATGAGTTTGTTTGTGGATCACTAGGTCAAATAATGGTTATAGGAAATTATTTAGGAGCGTGTGTACTTGCTCATCGGTAAGGCACATAATCCGAGATAATTCCCTTAGTATCGTGTAATGGTGTACACTTAGATGCAAATAAAAAGTATCCTCCCCATCGGAGTCACTGCTTTTATTTGTAGGGCCAAAGAGGAACCAACTATTAATTTTATTTGTCAAAAAGTAAGGTTGACAAGATAATAAAATTAAAGGGTTAAACCTCCTCTTACAAATATAGAATTCGTATACATCCACACTATCGTGGCATGCGATATTCTCGGTGTTTTGAGGTGTTGGTTGATTTCGAAATTTTATTGTTTGAGGAATCAATGATATTTGAAATCTAATATTTTGATCATTGTGATTATTAGGATTTTCAAATGGCTTTCAACCCACTTGCTGTGATATTGAAAGAAAATAAACTTACTGGAACAAATTATATTGATTGGAAAAGAAATTTGGATATTGTCTTAACTGCAGAGGAGTACAAATTTTTACTCTTCGAGGTCTGTCCTCCTAAGCCCACCGATGACTCTGATGAAAAGGAGAAATAAAGTTATAAGAAATGGATCAAGGCAGATGAGATGGCGCGGTGTTACATTTTGGCATATATATCAAATGTGCAACATCTGATGGTCAATCTCAAGGAACTTTTCGGACATCAGAGTAGAGCGGCCAAACAGGAGGCTATGAGGAACTTGATGACGACCACCATGATCGAGGGAACACATGTCAGGGACCATGTTCTCAAGATGATGGCTCATCTGAATGAGATGGAAGTCCTCGGGTGAGATCGATCGATGGGGAAACCCAGTCAATATCATTCTCCGATCGCCTAGGAGTTTTGAGCAGTTCCACCTCAACTACAACATGAACAAGAGGTTGTATTCGTTGGCGGAGCTTCTAACAGAACTCCAGGTGATGGAGGGGCTTTTTCGTCAAAGTGCTCAAGCCATGGTTGCTCAGAAGGTTTCTACTTCTAAACCGAAAGGGAAGAAGAAGAAGAAGCAAGGTGGAGTAAAGAAAGTGGCAATAGGACCTCAGGCAGGAGTGAAGAAGCCAAAAGGCAAGTGCTTCACTTGTAAGCAGACTAGACATTGGAAGGCGGACTGTCCTCGCCGAAAGAACAAAGGTGTATCTTCTTGTTTAGTTGTTGAAACATGTTTAGCGGTGTTATCTACCAATACCTGGTGTGTAGATACAGGAGCCACTGATCATGTCTACAATACTTTGCAGGGGTTCCAGGAAACCCGACGACTAGCTGAGGGAGAGATTACCGTCTTCATGGGCAATGCTTCAAAGGTAGCGGCTATTGCAGTGGGAGATGTTTATTTATCTTTTGATAGGAATAAAGTTTTGGTTTTGAGAAATTGTCTTTATGTACCTACTTTTAGAAAGAATCTAATTTCAGTTTCTAAATTATTTCTGGATGGATATTCTGTTTCTTTTAATGACAAAGTTGTCATAAAAAAGAATAGGGAGATTATCTGTTATGGTACATTAGTTGGCAATTTGTACACTCTTGAACCGAAAACTCCCACGATGCATATAGAAGTGAATAACTCATCTTCTAAGTCTAATAAGAGAAAAGAACCTTCGAAAATGAACCAGACATATCTTTGACACCTAAGACTTGGTCATATTAACCTGAGTAGAATTCAAAGGTTGATAGCTGATGGACCCTTGGGTTCATTAGTATTGGAAGATCTCCCAACCTGTGAGTCTTGCTTGGAAGGTAAGATGACCAAGAGGCCTTTTAAGGCGGGGTATAGAGCCAAAGATGTATTGGAATTGGTTCATTCTGATTTGTACGGTCCTATGTCTATCCAGGCTAGAGGTGGCTTTGAATACTTTGTCTCTTTTATAGACGATTATTCAAGGTATGGATACATTTACTTGATGCGCCGCAAGTCTGAATGCTTTGACAGGTTCAAAGAATTCAAGGCTGATGTGGAGAACCGTCAAGGTAAAAGTATCAAGACACTACGATCTGATCATGGTGGCGAGTACCTCTTGGGAGAGTTTAGGAGTTACTTATCAGAGGCTGGGATTCAATCCCAATTGTCCGCACTTGGCACACCCCAGCAGAATGGTGTGGCGGAGCGAAGGAATAGGACTCTTATGGAGATGGTCAGATCGATGATGAGTTATTCTGAGTTACCTGATTTAGTTACGGGGTTTTCTCGAAACGCGACACATTCTGAACTTGGTTCCATCTAAGTCAGTACCCTCTACTCCCATAGAATTGTGGACTGGGCGAAAGCCTAGTCTAAGACATATTCGGATTTAGGGTAGTCCAACACATGTGTTGAAGGGAGATGCTGGTAAGTTGGAATCTCGTACAGAAGTACGCTTGTTTGTTGGCTACCCTAAGGGAACGAATGGTAGTTTGTTCTTTAGTCCTAGAGATCAGAAGGTGATCGTGAGTATGAATGCCAGATTTCTAGAGGAGGACTTTGTGATGAACCACAAGCCCACAAGTAGGATTGTTCTTGAGGAGTTGACAGGGGAAGTCCCAACTTCAGTACCACCGGTACAAGAGGAAATACCACAAGTCACTGCACCGCGTGTCACATAGCATACACAGGAGGCACCTCGTTGTAGTGGGAGGGTTGTTAGACAACCCGTGAGATTCATGTTCTTGGGAGAGTTTTCGGACTTAGTCCCTGGTAAACATGAACCTGATCCCTGGACATATGACGAGGCACTCCAAGATTGAGATGAAGTATCTTGGCAAAGAGTGATGAATTCAGAGATAGAATCTATGGATTCTAATCATGTCTGGGAGCTAGTAGAACCACCCGATGGTGTGAAAGCCATTGGATGCAAGTGGATCTACAAGAGAAAGAGAGGAGTAGACGGGAAGGTTGAGACCTTCAAAGCTAGGCTTGTTGGGAAAGGGTATACTCAGAAAGAGGGTATCGATTATGAGGAGACCTTTTCACCGGTAGCTATGCTTAAGTCTATCCAGATTCTCTTATCTATTGCTGCTCATGAGGATTATGAGATTTGGTAGATGGATGTGAAGACAGCTTTCCTTAATAGAAGTCTTGAGGAAAACATCTATATGAAGCAACCAGAGAGATTCATTGCAAAGGGCAAAGAGCATCTTGTGTGTAAGCTTAATCGATCCATTTATGGATTGAAGCAAGCTTCTAGATCTTGGAACATCCGCTTTGATGAGGTAATCCAGTCATATGGATTTATTCAAAGTCCGGATGAGCCTTGTGTATACAAGAGATGTAATGGAAATGTAGTGGTATTTCTTGTACTATACGTAGATGATATTTTGTTAGTTGGCAACAATATCAGAGTGTTATCAGACGTAAGGGTATGGTTGTCCAAACAGTTTGATATGAAGGACTTGGGAGAAGTGGGACACATCCTTGGGATCAAGGTAATAAGGGATCGCAAGAAAAGGATGTTGCGCTTATCTCAAGCTTCATACATTGACACTATCCTTGCTCGTATTAGCTTGCAGAACTCCAAGAAAGGTTTTCTACCTTTTAGGCATGGAGTACCTTTATATAAAGAGATGTGTCCCAAAACATCAAAGGAGATAGAGGAGATGAAGGCGGTTCCTTATGCTTCGGCAGTAGGAAGCCTCATGTATGCTATGCTATGTACGAGACCAGATATCTGCTATGCCAGGCATGGTCGTGATATCGAGTAATCCAGGACATGGACATTGGACTGCGGTAAAGCATATATTGAAGTACCGAGAAGGACTAGGATTATATCGTTTAAGGCGGATCAATTAGTCCTCGTGGGTTACGGATTGATTTCCAATCGATAGGGACAACAGAAGTCTACCTCGGGGTTTGTGTTTACTTTTGGAGGTTGAGCCATAGTATGGAGGAGTGTCAGCGAAATGCGTGGCGGACTCTACCATGGAAGTGAGTATGTGGCGACCTCGAGGACCAAGGAAGTTGTATGGCTCAGAAACTTCTTGATGGACTTGGATGTGATTCCTGGTTTGCCCAGAACTATCACAATTTATTGTGATAACAGTGGTGCAGTTGCAAACTCAAAGGAACTACGAGCCCATAAGGCGAGTAAACACATAGAGCGCAAGTACCACCTGATACGAGAAATCGTAAGGCGAGGAGAAGTAGCTGTCGCTAAGATTGCATCAGAGGATAACCTGGCGGATCCATTCACTAAGTCCCTTCCAGCGAAAGCGTTTGATAGGCATGTGGAGGACATGGGGATCGGATGTATGACGATACAGCATAGTCTTTTAGTATAAGTGGGAGATTGTTGGAATGTATACTGAAAGCCTATCTCTTTTGTATGAATATTTTTATTTTAAAATAAGAATCACATGATCATTGTTTGCACTTTATATTTATTATATGTGTGCATATTGTCTAATACTTTACATTGTAGATAACATGGTGCTTGGTGTGGCACAGAAGATCATGTTATCACCTCATATAGAATATAAATAGAGGCTCACAACCAAGATAGTTTTGGACAAACCATTGGCATGGTTGTAGTGTAGCTTGGTATTGTTTTGTCTTGAACATAGAGTTACACTAGTACACTTAGGTGTATTGAGCAGGACCGACATAGAGGTGATTGATTTATTCTTGACTACATAATTGAATCGGACCTCAGATATTATGTTGTACATGCTCTTAATCCCGATATAATAATGGGCACATGTACTTAGTATTTATTTCTTTGATTTACCAAAGGGTGAGATTTAAATGGATTAAATCAATATGCCGGGTAAGTTGGGAAATGATATTATTTATATGGTGTGTCGTTAATTATAGGAGGAAACCGTGTCCTACATATTAGGTTAATGATGTCCCCTTGAGGAGCTCATAAGGTTCATCATGTAAACCATGCAGGTTGACTTAGTCAACATGATGATAAGGTTGAGTGGTACTACTCGAGGAGTTAGATGTTAATTGATTGATAGTCAGTAAATCAATTAATTGATGGACATTCGATATCTTAAACACGGGGAGATGGATGTACAAATAATGTATGGAGCCCGTATTAATTTATGGGAGTTGGTGAGGTAATTCAATGATGATCCTCTAGTGGAATGGAACATCATTGATGGATCAAGTTTGTGTGGTTCCGATCCATCGAGTGGCCAAGATCCAACTCCTCCTCATGGTCCCTATCGTAGCCTAATATAAACCTCATGGAGCCTAGATCCAATGATGGAAAACAAAACTCTCGATCCGACGGTGGAGATTAAATCTCTAGATCCGACGATTGAGATTAAATCTCTAGATCCGACGGTTGAGATTAAATCCCTAGATCCGACGGTGGAGATTAAATCTCTTGATCCGACGGTTGAGATTAAATCTCTAGATCCGACGGTTGAGATTAAATTCCTAGAACCAACGGTGGAGATTAAAACAAGGCTTAAGCCTAACTCTATAAAAAGGGGGCTTAAGGTGGGCGGCAAAGGGGGTTAGTTGATGGTTTTTGGAGATTAGGGTTTTGCCTATCATTAGCTTGGGCGGCAAGAAACCCTAGGAAGATTAGGGTTTTGTTGGGTGGCTAGGGTTTGGAAGGTGGAGTGGGTGGCAACTATAGGAGAGGTGCTCTTCTTCTTCCTAGGGTGTTGCCGGCACCTATCTCTCTTCCCTCTACCTTGGTCGGTGCTCAACCTATTCCTCTTCTCCTCTTCTTTTCCTCTTGGTCAGTGCACTAGGAGCTAGGGATTGTTCCCTTGTTTGGTTCCTTGGTTGGCCATCTTGTTCTCTCTATTCTTGGGGCCGACGGCATCAAGCTTTTGTGGCTTGGTGGTTGGCTCAAGCAAGAAGGGAAGGAGAGTTCTTCTTTCTTTTGATTGAAGAAGATCTAGGAAGCTTCAACTTGTGGAGGATCTTCGCCTACACGAAGTCTACAAGGAGGTTAGGACATACGATAGAAGATCGAGAGGTATAAAAGTTTTACAAGTTTTATTATTGATCTTTGCATGTTCTTGTTAATATGTATGTATGTGTTGATTATACATGTCTACATCCATATGTATTTGTATAATCATGGACCCCGAAGATAAACACAAAAATCGACGATCCGTCCATCGTCTATTCTTCGGCTAACCGACTAGAAGAGTTTTGTTGCTTGAACAACTAGTTTTTTCAAGCAATCGCTCAAGTCGTTAGCACGACGACGAATTGGTTGAGCTTAGGAAACTCATCCCTTCCAGATTATTTTTTCATTAGTGAAAATTTTAATCAGGGAACATGTGAGCCAACGAGCCTCCGAGCAATGCCATCAGAGGGGCTGCTTTGGATGCCGGTCAAGGGCTGGAAAGGGATGCTAGGTAGCCGGCCACCTTTAGAGAAGAAGAAGAAAGGAAAGACCTTCCTTATTTGGTGCCGCCAAGCCCAAACCCTAAGCCTAGCTTCTTGCCTCCCAAAAACCCTAATCCTATCTCTTGTTGGATTCAAGTTGCCGCCTACCCCTTGCCCTCCTTTTATAGAGTTAGGGATAAGCCTTGTTTTAATCTCAACCGTCGGTTCGAGGGATTTAATCTCAACTGTCAGATCTAGAGATTTAATCTCAACCGTCGGATCTAGAGATTTAATCTCTACCTTTGGATCTAGAGTTTTGTTTCTATCCATTGGATCTAAGCTTCATGAGGTATTAATAGGCTACAATAGGGACCATGAGGAGGAGTTGGATCTTGGCCACCCAATGGATCAAGCCCACATAAAGTTCGATCCATTAACGATTATCCATTCCACTAGAGGATTATCATTGATCTACCTCACTAACCCCCATAAGTTAATATAAGCTCCATATATTATTTGTACATTTTCTCTCCGTGTTTAAGATCTCGAATGTCCGTCGATTAATTAATTTACTGACCATTAATTAATCAACATCTAACTCCATGAGTAGTACCACTCAACCTTTTCATCATACCGGACCAAGTCCACCTGCAGGGTTTACATAATGAACCTTATGAGCTCCTCAAGGGGACATCATCATCCTAATATATAGGACATGGTTTCCTCCTATAATCAACGACACGCTATATAAATAATATCATTTCCCAACTTACCGAGCCTATCGATTTAATCTATAAATCTCGCCCATTGGTAAATCAAAGAGATGAATACTAAGTATATGTGGCCGTTATTATATCGGGATTAAGAGTATGTATAATATAGTATCTGAGGTCCGATTCGATTATGTAGTCAGCAATAAATCGAATCACCTCTAAGTCAGTCATGCTCAATACACACAAAGTGCAATAGTGTGATTCTATGGTCAAGACAAACCAATACCAAATCACACTACAACCATTCCAAAGCCATCTCGGTTGTGAGCCTTTACTTATACTTTACAAGGAACCGATAACATGATCTCCCGTGTGACACCACACACCATGTTATCTATAATGTAATGTATTAGACAATATGCATAGCCATAAAAATATGCAAACAATGATCATGTGATTCTTATTTCAAAATAAAGATGTTCATACAAAAGATAGACTTTTCAATATGCATCCCAACAATGGTGATCCTATCTCGCGTCCCTGGATTAAAAACAATTAATCTGGATGAAAATGGATTACCCAAGCAACTGATTCATCATCGTGCTATTCGATTTGAGTGGTCGCTTGAACAACCTTGTTGTTCAAGCTACCTAACTCTTTTCCTCAATTAGCCGCGAAATAGATGATGTACGGATCGTCGGTTTTTGTGTTTATCATCGAGGTTCATGATCATACAAGTGTAAACAATTACATAGAACAAAAGGAAACCAAAACAAGAATTATACCTCTTGTTTACCTATTGATCTTCTATCGTATGACCTATCTTCCTCTTGGACGTCGTGTGGGCGACGATCTTCCAAGAGTCGAAGCCTCTTAGATCTTGTATCTTCCCATCCTTGCTCACTCCGAACAAGGGAAGATAACCAAAATCTTCTTCTCCTATCTAGTGCCGACCACCAAGCCTCCTTGTTTGGTTGTAGCCGCCGACAAAAGAGAGGAAGAAGGAGAGGGCGCCGGCCAAAGGTTTAGAGAAGGGAGTCCAAACCCTATCCTTGCTGCCGGCCAAGGGAAGAGGGTGAAGGTGGCGTCGCCGACCCTAGGAGAAGATGAGGGTGCACCGGCCAAGAGAGAAAAGAAGGAAAAGAAACCCTAATTCTCTTGTGCCGCCGGCCAAAGGGACACAAAACCCTAGCACACTTCCTATCACCTTGCCACCCGAGCCAACCCTAATTCAAACCCTAACCTCCAAAAATTATCTTGCCGCCCAAGCCTTGGAATCTATTTATAGATTTTTCCCAAGCCTCCTTTTAATTGTGTCCATTAGATCCAGGCTTCGTGAGAGTTTTAATAGGCTACAATAGGGACCATGAGGAGGAGTTGGATCTTAGCCACCTAATGGATCTGATCCACATAAAAAACCGATCGATTAATGATAGTCCATTCCACTAGAAGATTATCATAGATCTACCTCACTAACCCCCATAATTAAATATGGCCTCCATATATTAATTGTATAAATATCTCCCTGTGTTTAAGATATCGAATGTCCGTTAATTAATTAATTTACTAACAATTAATTAATTAACATCTAACTCCATGAGTAGTACCACTCAACCTTATCATCATACTGGACCAAGTCCACCTGCAAAAATTTACATGATGATCCTTATGAGCTCCTCAAGGGGACATCATCATCCTAATACATAGGACACAGTTTCCTCCTATAATCAACGTCACACCATGTAAATAATATCATTTCCTAACTTACTGGGCCTATTGATTTAACACATAAATCTCTCCCATTGGTAAATCAAAGAAATAAGTATTAAGTACATGTGCCCGTTATTATATCGGGATTAAGAGCATGTACACCATAATATCTGAGGTCCGATTCAATTATGTAGTCAGCAATAAATTGAATCACCTCTAAGTCGGTCATGCTCAATACACACAAAGTGTACTAGTGTAATTCTATGGTTAAGATAAACCAATACAAAATTACACTACAACCATGCCAATGGTTTATCTAAAACCATCTTAGTTGTGAGCCTCTACTTATACTCTATAATGAACTGATAACATGATCTTCTGTGTAATACCACACACCATGTTATCTACAATGTAAAGTATTAGACAATATGCATAACTATAAATATGAAAACAATGATCATGTGATTCTTTTTTCAAAATGAAGATGTTCATACAAAGACTAGGCTTTCAGTATACATCCCAATAATCTCCCACTTATACTAAAAGACTATGCTGCCATCAAACTGCCATACATCTGATTCCCATTCCCTCCACATATCTATCAAAAGATCTCGCCGGAAGGGCCTTAGTGAAAGGATATGCCAGGTTATCCTCTAATGCAATCTTGGTGACAATAACTTCTCCTCGCTTTACGATCTCTCGTATCAGGTGGTACTTGCGCTCTATGTGTTTACTTGCCTTATGGGCTTGTGGTTCCTTCGAGTTTACAACTGCACCACTATTATCACAATAAATTGTGATAGTTCTGGGCAAACCAGGAATCCCATCCAAGTCCATCAAGAAGTTCATGAGCCATACAACTTCTTTGGCTGCCTCAGAGGCTGCTGTTGGAATGTTGGTGGCCGGCTAGAGGGGGGTGAATATCCCTCAATCATTGTACGGTGGAATACGATCGTTCGTCTTCCAACAAATAGAAACTATCATAATTGAAACAAATAGAAATACTAATAACAACACAAGCACACGCAATACACCAAGATATACGTGGTTTGGAACCGAATGGTTCCTACTCCATGGGCGAGCTCACCGAGCTCTAGTTATGTGTACGTCACTAACTAAACTCCTTCTCAACAACACGTCGGAGGTGGAGAAACCTCGTACAAGCAATTACAACAGTAATATAGAAATACAAATACAATACAAAAGAACACTTTTCACCGATTACTTTTGATCACTTGTTTGTTGCTTGCTTTGTTTGGCTCTTGAAGGACTGGAATACAACAACAATTCCCCTTCAAAGTATCCCTTAAAGTCTTGGCGAAATCCTCCATCTTGAGCTCCATTTATAACTTGCATCAAGCTGATTTTGTGCCCATCAGTCGACTGGTCCTGTATCCGTTGTCTCACAACGGCCAGATCCACGTTGGTCAAGTTCCAATGGATCACCCATCAGTCGACTGATGATGCCCATCAGTCGACTAATGATCCCATCAGTCGAGTGCTGGCGCGAGCACTCGACTGGAAACCATTCTATGGCTGAAAACACCCCGATCAGTCGACTAATCTCCCTCATCAGTTGACTGATGGTGTTATCAGTCGACTGCCATCCCTCGGTAGTGACTGCTCAGCTAGACCCTGGTCAGTCGAACACCAGTCGAACCCTAGTCGACTTGGAGCAATCGACTGGCACCTATGCCAGTCGACTGATGTCGGGTAAAACCTCAAATACCAAGTTGTTTGAGCATCCGACACTCAGTCTTAGCCACTTGGCCAAGTCCACCTCATCCCTCATGGAGTTCCCCACTGAAGCTCTCTTCCCTCGGCCTACATCCCTCGGATGCGCCAAGTGCACGACTTCACAATGCCATCCTTCGCATCTCTTGCCCTCAAAGTATGCTTCCCTTGGGCCTCACTCCATTCGCTCCCCGTCCGGCGGTCCCTTGGATGCAACAAGCGCATGACTTTGCAATGTCATCCTTCACCGACTCAAGGACCCCGAGCCTAGTGAACTTGCCAAGTCCTCAAGACTTCCCAAATGCACCAAGCGCACGACTTCGGAATGCATTTCTCACCAAGCACTAAGCGCACAGCTTCGCAATGCTTTGGACTTTTCCACACCAAGCCCTATGCTTGGATTTCCCATGTCATAAGTTTTTTCTATCATCAAAATACTGTTCGAGTCAAACTCGAGTCAACCCGGGCCGATTGCACCAACAATCTCCCCCTTTTTGATGATTGACAAAACTATCCCTCAAATCTATCAATTATCCCTAATTGGCAATTCTCACATCCCAATGAGAATTCCAAATCCAATTGGTAACTTGGTAACTTCTCCCTCTTTTTGACATACATCAAAATTGTCCTCCCCAAGGGTATGAATGTCTCATATCCCAATAAGATCTTACAATCTCTCCCTTGGAGGAACACACGCCTACAATCTTTCTAGTGATAAGTCCCATATCAATTAAAGAGATGTAACCCAAATTTTCTTCCCATGAGGAAAAGTACACATCCATCTTCCCATGATGGATACCTCCCCCTAGAGGCTTGCTCCCCCTTGACCATTGCACCAACAATGTCCTAAGAGAGTCCCTATGCCAATAGGAACATTAAAACACTCAAAATTAAGGCAAAGTTCAACAATGAACTCTCATCCACCTTAAAATTGATACTCTCCCTAAACACTTCTCCTAATCCATATCCAATGGATTTCCACCCTTTCTAATGCTCTCCATAGCATGCCCTAGGGTTAGGAGTGGTTAGGGGACCAAAACATAGCTAAACATGGGCCTAACCACCAAGGTTTACTTGAAATCAGCAGTATCAGTCAACTAAATCAGATACCAGTCGACTCCTTCCCACATCAGTCGACTGACCTCCCTGGCAATTGACTGATAACTGCATTTTGCAGTTTTCTGATTTTCAGAAATGAATTTTTGAAATTCATAAGTAAATATACATAAGTTGAAAAATCTTGAAATTTTGTATGTATATTACTTATTACAATCATAATGGGTGAAAAATATTAGAAAATTATTTTACCCAAAAAATAGTGAGATTGATACAAAGTTCAAAATATAAGAAAAGCTTCAATATTGAGCCCTCTTTGTATCATCCCATTCAATGGTGATTGCTATCAAAAGATAGACTTCACCAAGGTTTTTCAAAATATTTTCAAAATGTTTTTGAAACCTTTAATTCCTTTTTCCTAAACATCTCACTTGTATATAGATGTGTAAAATACATATAAGTTAAATATTTTAGTGAGATGTGGGTTTTTGTTCTTTAATGGTCTCATGCATATTATAAGGCAACTCTACTTGATTCCCTTATGCATGGGACTTCAAGTCATGCCAATGGTCCTTAAATCAATTTTATTTTATGCATGATATGATTATGACATATATATGATATAACTAAGCATGTGCCAAAATCATGATGTCATGGCATGTGAATGAAATTTTAGTATACATGACATACAAAACTAAGTCTAAAACATGATCATGACATTTTTGGAGATAAAAATGAAAATGATGTCATGTCATGGCAAGTAAAATATACTAAGGTATAAAATACCTAAGTGTTAAATCCAAATTGCCATTTCTAGGAATTAATTCTATTCTGCCTTAATACCATTATCTCCCAAGTGTGCCATAAATCCAAAATGGCACACCAATACCTCTAAGACCTATTTGTGCCAATTTAATCATTTTTCAACTTCTTAAAGCATATTGGCACATCCTAATGTGTCAACTCATCATGGCTAGGTTAACTACCCATCCACTTAGGGTTGACACACCCTAATCCATCTAGCGTGAATCGATCACGCTTCTAGGAACCCAATACCTATTGGAGCTCCTTGGGTTAACCAGGTATTCACTAGGGATAACTTCCCTAGATACCTTCCTAATGACCCGTTTAGGTTTTGAAGCCATAGTCTTTTGGGTCTTTCCTAAGTCAAACCTAGAGGTGACCTTCTTAGTGGTTTTCTTGGTTTTTCTTAAGTTCTTAGCCACTAAACACACACCATGTCTAGTCTTAGGGATAACTTCCCTATTAGCCTTGATTTTCTTAGACCTAGAAATTGTTCCATAATTAAAGGGAACATTATGATAAGTCTTCTTGGGCTTAGGTTTGTGACCCAAACCTTCCTTGCCCTTAGACCGTTCTTGAACCCTAGGTCTTGACTTTTGGGCATTTGACCCTTGAATAGAATTTTCTATAATCTTAAGGGTTTTTTCCATTCTCTCAAGTCTTGACCTCAAGACTTGGTTTTCTAACTCTAATTTTTCCAATTTTGATTTATCATTAGGTTTTTGGGAAAGCCTCTTCTTCTTAGGCATGTGCCTAGACTTTTTGGGATTAATACCCAAATTTTCTTCTATTCTCCTAATTGATTCCCTAGGTAAAATAGTTCTAGTGTTATTGGTCCTAGGTTTATCCTTAGATAAATTTACATGCTTAGCACCTAAACAATAAACCTTATTATTTCTACTAGCATGCTTTTCATTAATAATTGCAAGAGAACTAAAATAATTCCTAGCATGCTTGTTAACCTTAGGAATTGAAGGTGCATTAACTAAATTTACCTTAGGGTTAGCTTTGGAAGATCCCCCTACATGAGATACACCTTCTTGCCCCTTCTTCCTCCCCCTAGGGCATTGGCTTCTATAATGCCCCCTTTGGTTGCATTTTAAGCACATAATGTGCTCCTTGCTTCTAATTGTAGGGACTCCGGCATTTTTGACTTTTGGTGCTGGTTGAGCCTTCTTCACCTTCTTGGGACACTTACTTTTATAGTGCCCTTGTTCCCTACACTCAAAGCATGTTATATGATTTTTATTTATAATAACAACACTTGAGTTACCTAGGGAATTTTCACTTCTCCCGGATGTTGAAGCTTCTTCTTGAACTTGTTCCGGGATACAAGGCCTCTCCTCCCCCACAATGCTAGAGGTGGAGGTCTCCACCAAATCATCAACATCTTCAAATGTGGTGGGTAATTCTTCAACATCCTCGGATCCAGATGTTGATGGGCATTCTTCCTCTTCATGGGCCAATGTGGGTTCTTCATGAAATCTTATCACCTTGTCCCATAGGTCCTTAGCATCCCTATATTCACCTAGCCTAGACTAAATGTTGTTATGAATCAAATCACTAAGTAATGTGATTACCTTGAGATTTGTCTTGAAATCCTTCATTTGGTCTTGGGTCCACCTTGACTTCTCAATTTGCCTATTTTCTTCATCCCTAGGCATTTTGAAGCTGTTTTCTAGAATTAACATAATATCAAAATCGGTTTCTAGATATACCTCCATTTTTCTTCTCCACCATTGAAAATCTCCTTCAAATTTTGGTGGTTGGAGGTTGTAGCCGGCCATCTTGTAGTGCTTGTGTCGGCGATTAGTCCTTGACAAGCTCCTAGCTCTGATTCCACTTGTTGGAATGTTGGTGGCCAGCTAGAGGGGGGTGAATAGCCCTCAATCGTCGTACGGTGGAATATGATCGTTCGTCGTGCGTCGCTTATCTACAATTGTCGTTAGCGCAGCGAAAACAATAGAAACAAATAAAAATACTAACAACAACACAAGCACACACAATACACCGAGATATACGTGGTTCGGAACCAAATGGTTCCTACTCCATGGTCGAGCTCACCGAGCTCTAGTTATATGCACGACACTAACTAAACTCCTTCTCGACAACACGTCGGAGGTGGAGAAACCTCGTACAAGCAATTACAATAGTAATATAGAAATACAAATACAATATAAAAGAACACTTTTCACCGATTGCTTTTGATCACTTGTTTGTTGCTTGCTTTGGTTGGCTCTTGAAGGACTGGAATGCAGCAGCAATTCCCCTTCAAAGTCTCCCTTAAAGTCTTGACAAAATCCTCCATCTTGAGCTCCATTTATAACCTACATCAAGCTGATTTCGTGCCCATCAGTCGACTGATCGTGACCATCAGTCGACTGGTCCTGTAGCCGTTGTCTCACAACGGCCAGATCCACATTGGTCAAGTTCCAACGGATCACCCATCAGTCGACTGATGATGCCCATCATTTGACTAATGATCCCATCAGTCGAGTGTTGGCGCGAGCACTCGCGAAACCAATTCATTCTTGAAAACACCGATCAATGATGATCTCCTCATCGATCGGCCCGATGGTGTTATCGATCGATCGCCATCCTCGACAATGACCGCCGGTCGGACCACGTAAGTCGAACACCAGTTGAACCCTAGTCGACTTGGAGCAGTCGATTGACACCTATGCCAGTCGACTGATGTCGGGTAAAACCTCAAACACCAAGTTGTTTGAGCATCCGACACTCAGTCTTAGCCACTTGGCCAAGTCCATCTCATCCCTCATGGAGTTCCCCACTGAAGCTCTCTTCCCTCAGCCTACGTCCCTCGGATGCGCCAAGCGCATGGCTTCGCAACGCCATCCTTCGCGTCTCTTGCCCTCGAAGTATGCTTCCCTTGGGCCTCACTCCATTCGCTCCCCGTCCGGTGGTCCCTTAGATGCATCAAGCGCACGACTTTGCAATGCCATCCTTCACCGACTCAAGGACCCCGAGCCTAGTGAACTTGCCAAGTCCTCAAGACTTCCCAAATGCACCAAGCGCACGACTTTGCAATGCTTTGTACTTTTCCACACCAAGCCCCATGCTTGGATTTCCCA
This sequence comes from Wurfbainia villosa, assembly GCA_025175895.1. Taxonomy (NCBI): domain Eukaryota; kingdom Viridiplantae; phylum Streptophyta; class Magnoliopsida; order Zingiberales; family Zingiberaceae; genus Wurfbainia; species Wurfbainia villosa. Next base: position 13,124,150 of record CM045990.1, read on the forward strand.
TGTCATAAGTTTTGTCTATCATTAAAATACTGCTAGAGTCAAACTCGAGTCAACTAGGGTCGATTACACCAACAACTTCCACATACTCAGCTTCCATGGTGGAGTCCACCACGTATTTTTGCTTGACACTCCTCCATACAATGGCTCCACCTCCTAAAGTAAACACAAAACCTGAGGTAGACTTACTGTTATCCCTATCTAATTAGAAGTCAGAATCTGTGTAACCCACAGGGAGTAATTGATCTGTCTGGTATACAAGCATATAATCCCTAGTCCTTCTCAAGTACTTCAATATATGCTTTACCGCAGTCCAATGTCCCTATCCTGGATTACTCTGATATCTGCTAACCATGCCCACGACAAAGCAGATATCCAACCTCGTATATAACATAGCATACATGAGGCTTCCTATCGCTGAAGCATAAGGAACTGCCTTCATCTCCTCTATCTCCTTTGATGTTCTAGGACACATCTCTTTAGATAAAGGTACTCCATGCCTAAAAGGTAGAAAACCTTTCTTGGAGTTCTACATGCTAAAACGAGCCAAAATAGTGACTACGTATGAAGCTTGAGATAAGCACAACATCCTTTTCTTGCGATCCCTTATAACCTTGATCCCAAGGATGTGTCCCACTTCTCCCAAGTCCTTCATATCAAACTGTTTGGACAACCATACCCTTACGTCTGACAACACTTTGACATTGTTGCCAATGAGCAAAATGTCATCTACGTATAGTACAAGAAATACCACTACGTTTCCGTCACATCTCTTATATACACAAGACTCATCCGGACTTTGAATAAATTCATATGATTGGATTACCTCATCAAAGCGGATGTTCCAAGACCTCGAAGCTTGCTTCAATCCATAAATTGACCGATTAAGCTTGCACACAAGATGCTCTTTGCCCTTTGCAATGAATCCCTATGGTTGCTCCATATAGATATTTTCTTCAAGACTTCCATTAAGGAAAGTTGTCTTGACATCCATCTTCCAAACTTCATAATCCATATGAGCAGCAATAGATAAGAGAATCTGGATAGACTTAAGCATGACTACTGGCGAAAAGTTCTACTCATAATCGATGAACTCTTTCTGAGTATACCCTTTCGCAACAAGCCTTGGTTTGAAGGTCTCAACCTTCCTGTCTGTTCCTCTCTTTCTTTTGTAGATCCACTTACATCCAATGGCTTTTACACCATTAGGTGGTTCTACTAGCTCCTAGACCTGATTTGAATCCATAGATTCTATCTCAGAATTCATCGCCCTTTACCAAGATACCGCATCTTTATCTTGGATTGCCTCGTCATATGTCCAGGGATCAGATTCATGTTCGCTAAGGACCAAATCAGAAGATTCTCCCAAGAACATCAATCTCTCACGTTGTCTAACAACCCTCCCACTACGATGAGGTATCACCTGTGTATCCTCTGTGACACGCAGTGTAGTAACTTGTGGTATATCCTTTTGTATTGTTGGTACTGAAGTAGGGACTTCCCCTCTTAATTCCTCCAGAACAATCTTGCTCATGGGCTTGTGGTTCATCACATAGTCTTCCTCTAAAAATCGGGCATTCGTGGTAACAATCACCCTCTGATCTCTAGGACTATAGAACAAACCACCTTTCGTTCCTCTAGGATAGCCTACGAACAAGCGCACTTCTATATGAGGTTCCAACTTACCAACATCTACCTTCAGCACATGTTCTAGACTCTTCCAAATTCAAATATGTCTCAGACTAGGCTTTCGCCTAGTCCATAATTCTGTGGGAGTTGAAGGTACTAATTTAGATGATACTAAGTTCAGAATATACACTGCCGTATCCAGAGCAAACTCCCAGAATGAATCTGGTAAATCAGAATAACTCATCATTGATCTAACCATCTCCATAAGAGTCCTATTCCTTCACTTCGCCACACCATTCTGTTGGAGTGTACCAAGTGCAGATAGTTGGGATTGAATCCCAGCCTCTGATAAGTAACTCCTAAACTCTCCCAAGAGGTACTTACCACCACGATCAGATCGTAGTGTCTTGATACTTTTATCTTGACATTTCTCCACATTAGCCTTGAATTCTTTGAACCTGTCGAAGCATTTAGACTTACGGTGCATCAAGTAAATGTATCCATATCTTGAATAATCATCTATAAAAGAGACGAAATATTCAAAATCACCTTTAGCATGGATAGACATAGGACCACACAAATCAGAATGAACCAATTCCAACATATCTTTGGCTCTATAACCCTTGGCCTTAAAAGGCCTCTTAGTCATTTTACCTTCCAAGCAAGATTCGTAGGTTGGGAAATCCTCCACCACCAATGAACTCAAAGGTCCATTAGCTATCAACCTTTAAATTCTACTCAGGTTAATATGACATAACCTTAGATGCCAAAGATACATTTGGTTCATTTTCGAAGGTTCTTTTCTCTTATTTAATTTAGTAGATGAATTATTTATTTCTATTCGCATCGTGGGAACTTTTGGTTCAACAGTGTACAAATTTCCTACCAACATACCAGAACAGATAATCTCCCTATTCCTTTTTATAACAACTCTGTCATTAAAAGAAATAGAATATCCATCCAAAAACAATTTAGAAATTGAAATTAAATTCTTTCTAAATGAAGGTACATAAAGGCAATTTCTCAGAACCAAAGTTTTATTACTATCAAAAGATAAATAAACATCTTCCACTATAATAGCCGCCACCTTCGTAGCATTGCCCATGTAGACAGTAATCTCCCCCTCAGCTAGTCGTCTGGTTTCCTGGAACCTCTGCAAAGGGTTGCAGACATGATCAGTGGCTCCCGTATCTACACACCAGGTGTCGGTAGATAACACCGCTAAACATGTTTCAACGACTAGACCAAAAGATATACCTTTGTTCTGTTTGTGATAGGGACAGTCCACCTTCCAATGTCCAATCTGCTTGCAAGTGAAGCACCTGTCTTTCGGCTTCTTCACTCCTCCCTGAGATCCTCCCGCCACCTTTGCTGCACCTTGTTTCTTCTTCTTCTTGCCTTTCGGCTTAGAAGTAGAAACTTTCTGGGCAAACAAAACCTGAGAACTCTAACGGAAAAGCCCTTCTACCGCCTGGAGTTCTATTAAAAGTTCCGCTAACGAATACAACCTCTTATTCATGTTGTAGTTTAGGCGAAACTTTTCAAAACTCCTAGGTAGAGATTGGAGAATGATATCGACCTGGGTTTCCCCATCGATCTCAGCTCTAAGGACTTCTAGCTCATTCAAATGAGCCATCATCTTGAGAACTTGTTCCCTCACAGGTGTTCCCTCAACCATGGTGGTCGTCATCAAGTTTCTCATGGCTTCGTGCCTTGCATCCCAATTCTAGTGTCCAAAAAGTTCCTTGAGATTGAGCATCACGTCATAGGCAGTGGTCATGGCATGATGCTGATGTTGCAATACATTTGACATAGAAGCCAAAATGTAACACCGCACTATCTCATCAGCCTTGATCCACTTCTTATAGCTCTCTTTCTCCTTTTCACCAGAATCATATGCAGGCTTAGGAGGACACTCTTCGAAGAGTACATATTTATACTCCTCAGAAGTTAAGACAATGTTCAGATTGTTGGGATGTATACTGAAAAGTCTATCTTTTGAATGAACATCTTTATTTTTGAAATAAGAATTACATGATCATTGTTTGCATTTTATGGTTATGTATATTGTCTAATACATTACATTGTAGATAACAAGGTGTGTAGTGTCACACGGGAGATCATGTTATCAGTTCCTTGTAAAGTATAAGTAAAGGCTCACAACTGAGATGGTTTTAGACAAACCATTGGTATGGTTGTAGTGTGATTTGGTATTGGTTTGTCTTGACCATAGAATTACACTAGTACACTTTGTGTGTATTGAGCAGGACTGACTTAGAGGTGATTCGATTTATTGCTGACTACATAATTGAATCGGACCTCAGATATTATGTTGTACATGCTCTTAATCCCGATATAATAATGGGCACATATATTAAGTATTCATTTCTTTGATTTACCAATGGGCGAGATTTATAGAGTAAATCGATAGGCTCGGTAAGTAGGGAAATGATATTATTTATATGGTGTGTCATTGATTATAGGAGGAAACCGTGTCCTATATATTAGGATGATGATGTCCCCTTGAGGAGCTCATAAGGTTCATCATGTAAACCCTGCAGGTGGACTTGGTCCGACATGATGTCGGCGGCAACCCTTCTTCAAGGTTGGCCGGTTCTCCATCACCTATTCTCTTTGGGGCGGCAGCAAACATCAAGCTTGGAGCTTGATGGTTGGTCCTAGATAGGAGAAGAGTTTCGTTTCATTCTTCCCTTTGTTCGGAGCAAGCAAGGAAGGGAAGAACGTGTTCTAGGAGGCTTTGACTTTTGGAAAATCATCGGCCACACTGTTAGTGAAAGCCCTAGAGCCAATCATGTGATGATTGTTGTATGGACTTTATTGTATCATATTCCTATTTATAAAGGCATGGTTATTATATTTACTTGTATTGGTGCCAAATAACTAAATATAATAATGTCCTTGAGTAGTAGGTTCTTATCTATATCAATCGATTGGTTGAATCGATAATGAGATGATATAGAGAACACTACTCTTAATCATTCCTAGTAGAGTATTAACATTCAGGGACAATGTTAATGCGTAGAGACTAGCATGTAGGTCAACATGATGACTTGATCTCACAAGTCATGGATATGAGATATCAAGTTGACACATGGGTATGCATTGGAGAATGTATACTGAATGACCCGCCATGAGAAAGTATCATGGATCGTTATATGAGTGTCATATACTTTCTCATGTGGCTATTAGTATGACTATTAGTCCTTAGACCTGAAGTCACCATGGTTCCCTACATAAGGAGTTGCATACTTTGCCTTCGTCAAACGTCACCCGTAAATGGGTGGACTATAAAGGTGATTACTGGGTATGTAACAAATTATACGGAGGGATGTGAGTGATGTAGATGGGATCTATCCCTCCTATATGACGGGAGTGACATCGATATTCTTGATAGAGTGAGACCACGAAGTGCATGGCCATGTCTAAATGAGTCAATATGAGATATTGAGCTCATTTGATTAGAGTGAGCCTACTTGGAGATCAAGATTTAGATTGTACCGAGGATGACACGGTCTATGCCTCGATTGGTCAATCTAGGTGTCAAGGATAGAGGGACATTGTCACATATTGTGAGAGTCACAATTAGTAGTCACAAAGGTGATGTTGGAGCTCAACATTCTTGTAACTTGGATAGCAATGATGTGTTGCTAGATACCGCTCATTGCTTATGTTCCTAAATCGGTTTAGGGACATTGCCAACGTTACAAGAACCTATAGGGTCACACACATAAGAGAAATTAGATGGAGATTAGGTTCATATGATGAACCATGAGGATTAGGTTCATGGGATGAACCAAATTGGATTAAGAGTAATCCAAATTAGACTAATTGAGTTAGACTCAAGTGTTGAATGAGTCTAATTTATATTTGATTCATCAAATCAATTTAAATTAATGAATAGAGATTCATTAAATTAAATTGACTTGAGTCAAGTGGTTAGATTTGATCAACCATGGGAGATTAGAGGTCAAGTTTGACTTGACTTGAGAGGGAAGATGAAAGGTCAAGTTTGACTTGACCAAATGCCATGTCATGATGATGACTTGGCATGGCCGGCCAATGATGATGCTCCACATCATCATTGACTTTGTCAATTGGTGCCACATCATGAGGAAGACCAAGAGGCATGGGAGTTACATGCATGCATGTAACCTCCCAAGCCATAATGTGGCCGGCCAACACCATTAGGGGTTATGATGGTGAAATTTATTTTTGTGAGTTATTCCAACTTCATCTTCTTCCTTGGTTTTTTTCTCTCAAGCTCTCTACCTCTCCCAACCTCATCTTGCCGAGATATTCTAGGAGTGCTAGCACACTCAAGTTTGTCTCTTTCTCCACCTATTGCTTGTGTGGATACCATAGAGGAGTGTGCACTTGACACTCTTGAGTTCCGGCGAACTTTTGGACGAGCGGGATAAGCGAAGGGCGTCGCTACGAGGGTAACGTTCTAACCTCTTAGATCTAAGGTAGATCTAGGGTTTTTTAAGCACATACATGTTTTTATATTTTTATACTTGCGGATCCGTGGCGGGCTTAGAGGTTTCATGACGCAAAAGCGGTTTTGCGGCTCGAAAAAACCAAATGGTATCGAGCCACGTCACGAAGCATGTATGTGTTTCGTCTTTGTAATTTTTGTATTATATATAAAAATTACAGATTTATATGTTTCTGTAAATTTTCTAATTTTATAGAATTTTTGGGTATTTTTCTCAAAGAGTCGAAGCAACAAGTGTTGGGACACTTGTAGGCTTCAACCGTCGAGAAAAACTCTCCGAAACGGCGAGTTCTCGCTTTAGGTTTTTGGGACAGCGACTTAAGTTGCTGTAGGATCATAGTAGGGACACTCGCAAAGTTAATTTTGTGAGTATGGGCACTGCCCTATCCCCGAAAGGGGCTTTGTCCCGCGATCGCGCCCGGAAACAGCTTAGCGGGACCGTTACGGAGAGGTGACTCATTAATTTGAAAAATAATTAGGAAAAATTATAGAAATTTATGTAAAAATATATAATTTAGAATTATGTATAATTCTTTGATTGTCATGGCCCAATGACCCCAATTTGATTGGATTATGTGTGTTGTAATTCATAATACGACCTGCGTGCCGTTTTGTGGTTGTGCGTGTTGTATAGTGTATGCGACCTGCGCGTCGTACCTCTTCTTTTGATATTCTAGTTGTAATTAGTTTTTAGACTCGAATGTAACTCGAGTTTCATATTTGTAATGTACAAAATGGAGCGGTGGAAAGTCCACTCGAAGACGAGATTACGAGAAGGGTGACGACGACACATGGCGGTCAAAGGAAGCGCTTGGAGAAGCCGCTAGCCTTAGGTTGACCGTCCGATCTTCTCATTGGCTTGAGAAGATCGTAGTAGGGCCATGACTATATCACATTTAATTATATATATATATATATATATTTAATTGATTTTGCTTGTATGTATGTGATGCATGCTAGTAGAATAATGCATGTATGTATATGATGCATGCTAGGATAATTTTCTTGTATGTATATGATGCATGCTAGAATAATGAATGTATGTATATGATGCATGCTAATATAGGATAATAAAGGCCTAAATGCGTATAAGATACACATTACGATTAGATTAGATCATAATCGAATCAACTCGAAAATGCCTACCGAGCCTTGATACCCATCACTACCTCGATCATTTGTTGTTGTTGAATGCGCGAGCAGCGCATATTATCTTGGTAGGGTGCGGAGGACAATCTTGGTCCGCCTATCACGCTTGGGTTAGAGTAAGCTCAATTAGATTGAGCAAAACTAGTTAAACTCAATTGGATCGAGTAGAACTATAGGCATATTCCAATCGTTGGAAGAGAGGTTCAAGATCGCATTTACACTAAATCTTGGCGATTTAGCCAAAGCTAACTCAAGGTCTTTTGTAAATGTGGGTCTTGATCCTATAAACAAGAGTTGCATAGAGATGTAATCGGTAATGTGTTACCCACCGATCATACTAAGTCTTGGGCGATTTAGCCAAAGCTAACTCAAGGCTTAGTATGATGTGGATCTTGTCCCACAAGAATTATAGCTAGTTTGTATGAATCTAGTAATGTGGTTTGACCACATCCATAACTCGATTCTACAAAAATTCCTATAATTCAGTGGGAGCATCATTTGATTAAAGGCCTAATTAAATGATAAAAGGAATATGATATTAATTCTCTGCATTGTATGTTGTAGATAACTATGTCGACAAACACGAACACTCTCTCTCTGCGATCTGTCCTTGAGAAGGACAAGCTCAATGGAGCAAATTTCCTGGACTGGTACAGGAACCTGAGAATTGTTCTCACCCATGAAAGGAAGTTATGCGTCTGGGCGGCCCATTCGGAGGCACCTCACTGCCCGCCTCGCGGTGACAAAGATGCTTACAAGAAGCATCAAGATGATGCATTAGATGTGTCATGTCTAATGCTCGCGACCATGAACTACGAGCTTGAAGCAACACGAGTTCATGAATGCTTATGATATGGTTGGACATCTTCGTCAACTATATCAAGGACAAGCTAGGCATGAGAGATATGAAGTCTCTAAGGCATTATTTGGGTCCAAGATGCAGAAGGACTCCGTAGGTACATATGTACTCAAGATGATTGGGTACGTAGAAAACCTACAAAGGCTGGGATTCCAACTTGGCCAAGAGCTGGCCACTGACCTGATCTTGCAATCTTTGCCACAAGCCTTCAATCAATTTGTCATGAATTATAACATGAATGAAATTGATAAGCCACTGCCTGAAATGCTCAGCATGTTGAGAAGCTACAGCTTAACCTTAAGAAGGGTAAATCTGACACCATTTTGATGGTGCAGAAGAAGAAAGGCAAGGGCAAGCCTAAAGGTAAGAGAAAGTCCCAAGCCAAGGGCAAAGGCAAAGAACTTAAACCCAAAGGAGGGTAGCGAGGAAGGGCTTGCTTCCCGCAAGGAAGCGGGACAACTGGAAGCGTAATGCAAGGCATACGGAAGATCTTAAGAAGAAGAGAAGTGAGACTTCTACTTCAGGTATAAATGTTATAGAAGTCAATCTATCTATTTCTTCATCATGGGTATTAGATACCGGATGTGCATCTCACATTTGTACCAATGTGCAGGGGCTGAGAAATAGCAGGGCATTGACAAAGGGCGAGGTGGACCTACGAGTAGGCAATGGAGCAAGGGTTGCTGCTGTTGCTGTAGGAACTTATGATTTATCTCTGCCCTCTGAGCTTGTACTAGAATTAGATGAATGTTGTTATGTGCCTGCCTTAACTAAGAACATTATTTCAGTTTCTTGTTTGGACAAGAAAGGATTTTCATTTATAATAAAGAACAAATGTTGTTCAGTTTATTTAAATGATATATTCTATTGTAGTGCACCTCTAATGAACGAACTCTATTTTCTAGACTTAGAGAGCCCTATCTATAACATAAGTACCAAGAGGTTCAAGTCAAATGAGTTGAACTAAACCTATCTCTGGCATTGTCGCTTAGGTCACATAAATGAGAGTCGCTTATCTCAGCTCCATAAGGATGGGTTGCTAGACTCATTTGATTTTGAATCATATGAGACATGCGAGTCTTGCCTTTTAGACAATATAACCAAGACTCTCTTTAGTGGACACAGCGAAAGAGCAACAGATTTGTTAGGACTTATACATAGTGATGTATGTGGTCCTTTCAATGTTGCTGCTATAGGTGATTACAGGTACTTCATTACATTTACTGATGACTTCAGTAGATATGGTTATGTGTATCTTATGACACATAAATCAGAATCCTTTGAAAAGTTCAAAGAATTCAAGAATGAAGTACAAAACCAGCTTGGCAAGAGTATTAAGATACTTCGATCAGATCGAGGTGGAGAATACCTTAGCCATGAGTTTCGTGACTATCTAGCTGAGTGTGGGATTCTATCCCAACTCACTCCTCCTGGAACACCACAGTGGAATGGTGTATCCGAAAGGAGGAATCGTACCCTATTAGATATGATACGATCTATGATGAGTCACACAGATCTTCCTATATCCTTTTGGGGATATGCTCTAGACACAGCAGCCTTTACCCTTAACCGTGTACCATCCAAGGCTGTGATAAAGACACCATATACGATATGGATAGGGAGAAATCTCATGATGTCTTTCATGAGGATTTGGGGTTGTGAGGCTTACGTTCGACGTCAAGTCTCGGACAAACTGGGACCCAAATCCAATAGGTGCTATTTTGTTGGATATCCCAAGGATACAAAGGGATATTACTTCTACATTCCCAGTCAGCACAAAGTGTTTGTGGCAAAGACTGGGGTTTTTCTAGAAAGGGATTTTGTTTCTAGAAAAACTAGTGGGAGTACCTTCGATCTTGAAGAAATTCAAGATAAGGACCATTGAGGCCTTGATGGAGGTTGAGCAGGAACCACAAAGTGTTGTGGGTGATGAGGTTGTTGCACAAGAGTTGTGGAACAACCACATTCGAGACCTACCTCTTGCAGTCCGATGAAGTGCGTCGTCGGCTGAGAGATACTCATTTCTCTTGTCTGACCATGATGACGTTATGCTAATTGAGAATAAGTCTACCTCCTATCAGGAAGCTGTGATGAGCCCAGATTCTGAGAAATGGCTAGAGGTCATGAGATCCGAGATGGAATCCATGTACACCAACCAAGTATGGACTTTGGTTGATCCACCTGAAGGGGTCAAACCCATTGGGTGTAAGTGGGTCTTTAGGAGAAAGACTGACATGGATGGACTTACGCATACCTATAAGGGCCGATTGGTGGCTAAAGGTTTCAAGCAAATTCATGGTATTGACTATGATGAAACCTTTTCTCCTGTGGCGATGTTTAAGTCCATTCGGATCTTGCTTGCTATTGCAGCATACCACGATTATGAGACCTGGTAGATGGATGTCAAAATTGCATTTCTGAATGAAAAACTTACTCGAGGATGTGTACATGACACAACCTGAGGGTTTTGTAGATCCACAGCATATTGGGAAGGTATGCGAGCTGCAAAGGTCCATTTATGGGCTAAAGCAAGCTTCTCGGAGCTGGAATCTTCGATTCGATGATGCGATCAAACAGTTTGGTTTCATCAAGAATGAAGATGAACCCTGTGTCTACAAGAGGGTTAATGGGAACACAGTTGTCTTCCTTGTACTGTATGTGGATGACATACTACTCATTGGGAATGACATCCCTTCGCTACAGTCTGTGAAGACTTGGCTGGGGACGTGCTTCTCAATGAAGGACTTAGGTGAAGCAGCCTGTATTCTAGGCATCAAGATCTATAGAGATAAATCTAACAGATTGCTTGGCCTAAGTCAGAGTACATACATTGACACGGTATTACTACGGTTTGCCATGCAGAATTCCAAGAAGGGACTTCTGCCGATGTCACATGGTGTGAGTCTTTCGAAGACTCAAAGTCCCTCTTCTAGAGAGGAGAGAGACCGCATGGATAAGATCCCATACGCATACGCTATAGGATCTATCATGTATGCTATCTTTGTGTACTCATCACGATGTCTCGTATGCTTTGAGCATGATGAGTAGATACCGGTCCTGCATCCGTGAGCGCCATCGATAGTAGCCAAGAATATTCTAAGTACTTGAGAAGGACTAAAGAATATTTCTTGATATTTGGAGGCGATGAGGAGCTAGTCAGAAGGGTTACAAATGATGCCAACTTCCAAACCGACTGTGATGATTATAGATCGCAATGTGGTTCGTGTTTTGCTTGAATAGTAGCACTGTGAGCTGGAAGAGTTCCAAGCAGGACACAGTTATTGATTCTACAACAGAGGCCGAATATATCGGTGCTTCCATCTCATTCGAGAGATTGTCGATAGAGGAGATGTGAAGGTTTGCAGAGTACCCACAGAGGCTAATATCGCATCCTCGACCAAGGCTTTGCACGTAAAAGCATGATGGTCACACTAGGTCATTGGGTATTAGATACTACCATGATTGGCACTAGTGCTAGTGGGAGATTGTTAGTGAAAGCCCTAGAGCCAATCATGTGATGATTGTTGTATGGACTTTATTGTATCATATTCCTATTTATAAAGGCATGGTTATTATATTTACTTGTATTGGTGCCAAATAACTAAATATAATAATGTCCTTGAGTAGTAGGTTCTTATCTATATCAATCGATTGGTTGAATCGATAATGAGATGATATAGAGAACACTACTCTTAATCATTCCTAGTCGAGTATTAACATTCAGGGACAATGTTAATGCGAGAGACTAGCATGTAGGTCAACAAGATGACTTGATCTCACAAGTCATGGATATGAGATATCAAGTTGACACATGGGTATGCATCGAGAATGTATACGAATGACCCGCCATGAGAAAGTATCATGGATCGCTATATGAGTGTCATATACTTTCTCATGTGGCTATTAGTATGACTATTAGTCCTTAGACCAAGTCACCATGGTTCCCTACATAAGGAGTTGCATACTTTGTTTTCACAAACGTCACCCGTAAATGGGTGGACTATAAAGGCGACATCGGGTATGTAACAAATTATGCGGAGGGATGTGAGTGATGTAGATGGATCTATCCCTCCTATATGACGGGTGACATCGATATTCTTGATAGAGTGAGACCACGGCGTATGGTTATGCCCAAATGAGTCAATATGAGATATTGAGCTCATTTGATTAGAGTGAGTCTACTTGGAGTTCAAGATATAGATTGTACCGAGGATGACATGGTCTATGCCTCGATTGGTCAATCTAGATGTCAAGGATAGAGGGACATTGTCACATATTGTGAGAGTCACAAATATTAGTCACAAAGGTGATGTTGGAGCTCAACATTCTTGTAACTTGGGTAGCAATGATGTGTTGCTAGATACCGCTCATTGCTTATGTTCCTAAATCGGTTTAGGGACATTGCCAACGTTACAAGAACCTATAGGGTCACACACATAAGAGCAATTAGATGGAGATTAGGTTCATATGATGAACCATGAGGATTAGGTTCATTGGATGAACCAAATTGGATTAAGAGTAATCCAAATTAGACTAATTGAGTTAGACTCAAGTTGATTCAAGTGTTGAATGAGTCTAATTTAGATTTGATTCATCAAATCAATTTAAATTAAATGAATAGAGATTCATTAAATTAAATTGACTTGAGTCAAGTGGTTAGATTTGATCAACCATGGGAGATTAGAGGTCAAGTTTGACTTGACTTGAGAGGGAAGATGAAAGGTTAAGTTTGACTTGACCAAATGCCATGTCATGATGATGACTTGGCATGGCCGGCCAATGATGATGCTCCACATCATCATTGACTTTGTCAATTGGTGCCACATCATGAGGGAGACCAAGAGTCATGGGAGTTACATGCATGCATGTAACCTCCTCCATAATGTGGCCGGCCAACACCATTAGGGGTTATGATGGTGAAATTTATTTTTGTGAGTTATTCCAACTTCATCTTCTTCCTTGGTTTTTTTCTCTCAAGCTCTCTACCTCTCCCAACCTCATCTTGCCGAGATATTCTAGGAGTGATAGCACACTCAAGTTTGTCTCTTTCTCCACCTATTGCTTGTGTGGATACCATAGAGGAGTGTGCACTTGACACTCTCGAGTTCCGGCAAACTTTTGGACGAGCGGGATAAGCGAAGGGCATCGCTACGAGGGTAATGTTCTAACCTCTTAGATCTAAGGTAGATCTAGGGTTTTTGTAAGCACATACATGTTTTTATATTTTTATACTTTGCACGGATCCATGGCCGGGGCTTCCGAGGTTTCCGCAACGCAAAAAGCGGTTTTTGCGGCTCGGAAAAACCCAACACACACGACGTCCAAAAGGAGGAAGGACATACAATAGAAGATCAAGAGGTATAACGAGAGGTATAAGCTTGTTTACTTTGATTAGTGTTCTTTTGTATTATGTATATAATATTTTTCAATTATATGTGGCTAATTTACTTGGACCCCGAATACAAACACAAACATTGGCGATCCGTACATCATCTATTCTGCGACTATTCGAAGGATAGAGGTAGGATTGCTTGAACAACAAGTTTGTTCAAGTGACCACTCTAATCGAATAGCACGACGATGGAATGGTAGCTTGAGTAATTCCTTTTTGTCAAGGATTATTTTTTTTTTATTCGGGGACAAAGACGGGATCGCCATGAACAAGCGATCGAGTTGAAGTGGGAAGCGAAGTTTCCTCCATTCAAGTGGTATCAGAGCCATGGTTTCCAGTTTTGTGTGTTTAGGATTTGGTTACTTTTATGCACTTATTATATATTATATGTGCCGGATAATAGTAGGATGTGCGTAGGCTAACTTTTTGGTTGTAGGTATAAGATCCAATTATTATGGCCATATGTGATTGTATGTGTGTAATTGTAATATTATTTGAATCCTCGGGGTTGACGAGGCTAGTATTTAATTTTTATAATTAAGTACGACATTGTTTAGCCACTCTTTTTATTTTAGTTTACTTTCGATCTAGATTTCATGTACACTCCTTCGTGGAGTATAGGATCGATGGATGTAAATTAAAAAAGTTTTTCTCGGCTCGAATCTCCGGATGGCTTGTACATGGCGTAGGGAGGAGCGGACGGGATGACGATACGACGGGAGGCATATTGGAGAACAAAAGTAATAATAGTTGGAAAATATTTTTTTCATATTTATTGCTTCTTGTTTGATATGCATGTCGTAGGGTAAGAAAATTCCACAATTTTAAATTACTAAGTGGGAGAGGGATATTTTTTTTTAAAAAAAATTCCCACGGCCTCCATTACGATTTGATAAGTGATGCAAACAAACTTGCACGTCGGCTCTAAGTGCCTTCCTCCACATCAGATGAGTTTGTTTGCGGATCACAGGGTCAAATATGGTTATAGGAAATTATTAAGTAGCATGTGTACTTTCCCATTGGAAGGCACATAACCTGAGATAATTGCCTTGGTACCGAGTAATGGTGAACACTTAGATGCAAATAGGAGTATCCTCCCCATCGGATTCACAACTTTTATTTATAGGGCCGAAGAGGGACCAACTATTAATTTTGTTTGTCAAAAAGTTAGGTTGATAAGATAGTAAAATTAATGGGTATGTTGGAATGTATACTGAAAGCCTAGCTCTTTTGTATGAACATTTTTATTTTGAAATAAGAATCACATGATCATTATTTGCACATTATATTTATTATATGTGTGCATATTGTCTAATACTTTACATTGTAGATAACATGGTGCTTGGTGTGGCACAGAAGATCATGTTATCAGTCCCTTGTAGAATATAAGTAGAGGCTCACAACCAAGATGGTTTTGGACAAACCATTGGCATGGTTGTAGTGTAGCTGGTATTGTTTTGTCTTGAACATAGAGTTACACTAGTACACTTAGGTGTATTGAGCAGGACCGACATAGAGGTGATTCAATTTATTGCTGACTACATAATTGAATCGGACCTCGGATATTATGTTGTACATGCTCTTAATCCCGATATAATAACGGGCACATGTACTTAATATTTATTTCTTTGATTTACCAAAGGGTGAGATTTATATGGATTAAATCAATATGCCCGGTAAGTTGGGAAATGATATTATTTACATGGCGCCGAATTATAGGAGGAAGTGTCCTATATTAGGTTGATGATGTCCCTCGAGGAGGTCATGGTTCATCATGTAAACCTCGACTTAGTCAACATGATGATAAGGTTGAGTGGTACTACCGAGAGTTAGATGATTGATTGATCAAGAATCAATTAATCGAATTCGATATCTTAAACACGGGGAGATGGATGTACAAATAATGTATGGAGCCCATATTAATTTATGGGGGTTGGTGAGGTAATTCAATGATGATCCTCTAGTGGAATGGAACATCATTGATGGATCAAGTTTGTGTGGTTTCGATCCATCGGGTGGCCAAGATCCAACTCCTCCTCATGGTCCCTATCATAGCCTAATATAAACCTCATGGAGCCTAGATCCAATGATGGAAAACAAAACTCTAGATCCGACGGTGGAGATTAAATCTCTAGATCCGACGGTTGAGATTAAATCTCTAGATACGACGGTTGAGATTAAATCCCTAGATCCGACAGTGGAGATTAAATCTCTAAATCCGACGGTTGAGATTAAATCTCTAGATCCAACGATTGAGATTAAATCCCTAGATCCGACGGTTGAGATTAGATCTCTAGATCTGATGGTTGAGATTAAATCTCTAGATCCGACGGTTGAGACTAAATCCCTAGAACCAACGGTGGAGATTAAAGCAAGGCTTAAGCCTAACTCTATAAAAGGGGGCTTAAGGTGGGCGGCAAAAGGGTGGATGTTTTTTTGGAGATTAGGGTTTTGCCTATCATTAGCTTGGGCGGCAAGATCCCTAGGAAGGTTAGGGTTTGGTTGGGCGGCTAGGGTTTGGAAGTTAGAGTGGGCGGCAACAATAGGTCTTCTTCCTAAGGGGTTGCCGGTACCTATCTCTCCTCCCTCTACCTTGGTCAGCGCTCAACCTATTCCTCTTCTCCTCTTCTTTTCCTCTTGGCCGGTGACACAAAGGAGCTAGGGATTGTTCCCTTGTTTGGTTCCTTGGTTGGCCATCTTGTTCTCTCTTTTCTTGGGGCCGGCGGCATCAAGTCTTTGTGGCTTGGTGGTTGGCTCAAGCAAGAAGGGAAGGAGAGTTCTTCTTTCTTTTGATTGAAGAAGATCTAGGAAGCTTCAACTTGTGGAGGATCTTCGCCCACATGAAGTCTACAAGGAGGTTAGGACATACGATAGAAGATCGAGAGGTATAAAAGTTCTACAAGTTTTATTATTGATCTTTGCATGTTCTTATTAATATGTTTGTATGTGTTGATTATACATGTCTACATCCATATGTATTTGTATAATCATGGACCCCGAAGATAAACACAAAAACCGGCGATCCGTCCGTCGTCTCTTCTGTGGCTAACCGACTAGAAGAGTTTGGTTGCTTGAACAACTAGTTTGTTCAAGAGATCGCTCAAGTCGTTGGCACGACGATTAATTGGTTGAGCTTAGGAAACTCATCCCATCCGGATTAGTTTTCATTAGTGAAAATTTTAATCCGGGAACATGGGAGCCAATGAGCTTCCGAGCATGCCATCAGGGTAAAACCTCCTCTTACAAATGTAGAATTCGTATACGTCCACACTATCGTGGCATACGACATTCTCGGTGTTTTGAGGTGTTAGTTGATTTTAAAATTTTATTGTTTGAGGAATCAATAATTTTTTGAAATCTAAAGTTTTGATCTATGTGATTCTTAGGTTTTTTCAAAAATGAATTTCAATCCACTTGCTGTGATTCTAAAAGAGAATAAATTTACTCGACTAATTATGTTGATTGGAAAAGGAATCTTGATATTGTCTTGACTATTGAGAAGTACAAGTATGTACTCTTCGAAGAGTGTCCTTCTAAGCCTGCAAATGAGCTGGAAGTCCTTGGAGCTGAGATCGATGGGGAAACCCAGGTCGATATCATTCTCCAGTCTCTACCTAGGAGTTTTGAGCAGTTTCTCCTGAATTACAACATGAATAAGAGGTTGTATTCGTTGGCGGTGCTTCTGATAGAACTCCAGGCAGTAGAAGGGCTTGCTCAGGCTCAGGCTATGGTTGCTTAGAAGGTTTCTACTTCTAAGATGAAAGGCAAGAAGAAGAAGAAACAAGGTGGAGCAAAGGTGGTGGGAGGATCTCAGGGACGAGTGAAGAAGTCGAAAGGCAAGTGCTTCACTTACAAGCAGACTGGACATTGAAAGAAGGACTGTCCCAACCGAAAGCAGAACAAAGGTATATCTTTTGGTCTAGTCATTGAAACATGTTTAGTGGTGTTATATATCAGCACCTGGTGTGTAGATACGGGAGCCACTGATCATGTATACAATACTTCAGGGGGTTCCAAAACCGCATGGGAAGGAGAGATTACTGCTATACTGAAGGTGGTGGCTATTGCAGTGGGAGATGTTTATTTGTCTTTTGAGAGGAATAAAGTTTTGGTTCTAAAAAATTGCCTTTATGTACCTTTATTTAGAAAGAATTTGATTTCGATTTCTAAATTGTTTATGGATGGATATTCTATTTCTTTTAATGACAGAGTTGTTATAAAAGGAATAAGGAGATTATCTGTTCTAGTGCATTGATAGGAAATTTATATACACTTGAACCAAAAGCTCTCACGATACAAATAGAAGTGAATAACTCATCTTCTAATTCTAATAAGAGAAAAAGAACCTTTGAAGATGAACCAAACATATCTTTGGAATCTAAGGCTAGGTCATATTAACCTAAGCAGAATTCAAAGGTTGATAGCTGATGGATCTCTTGGTTCATTAGTGGTGGAAGATTTCCCAACCTGCGAATCTTGCTTGGAGGGTAAAATGACCAAGAGGCCTTTTTAGGCCAAGGGGTATAGAGCCAAAGATGTGTTGGAATTGGTTCATTCTGATTTGTGTGGTCCTATGTCTATCTAGGCAAGAGGTGGTTTTGAATATTTCGTCTCTTTTATAGACGATTATTCAAGATATGGATACATTTACTTGATGCACTGCAAGTCTGAATGCTTTGACAAGTTCAAAGAATTCAAGGCTAATGTGAAGAAACGTCAAGGTAAAAGTATCAAGACACTACAATCTGATCGAGGTGGTGAGTACCTCTTGGGAGAGTTTAGGAATTACTTATCAGAGGCTGGGATTCAATCCCAATTGTCTGGACTTGGCACACCCCAGCAGAATGGTGTAGCAGAGCGAAGGAATAGGACTCTTATGGAGATAGTTAGATCGATGATGAGTTATTCTGAGTTTCCAGATTCGTTCTGGGGATATGCTCTAGATATGACAGTGTATATTCTGAACTTGGTACCATCTAAATCAGTGCCTTCTACTCCCACCGAATTGTGGACAGGGCAAAAGCCTAGTCTTAGACATATTCAGATTTGGGGGAGTCCAACAAATGTGCTGAAGGCAGATGCTGGTAAGTTGGAACCTTGTACAGAAGTGCGCATATTCGTTGGCTACCCTAGAGGAACGAAAGGTGATTTGTTTTATAGTCCTAGAGATCAGAGGGTGATCGTTAGCACGAACGCCAAATTTCTAGAGGAAGACTATGTGATGAACCACAAGCCCATGAGTAAGATTATTCTGGAGAAAATGAGAGGGGAAGTCACTGCTTCAGTACCACAGGTACAAGAGGATATACCATCAGTCATTGCACTGCGTGTCACAGAGGATACACAGGTGATACCTTATCGTAGTGGGAGGGTTGTTAGACAGCCTGATAGATTCATGTTCTTGGGAGAATCTTCTGATTTGGTCCCTGGCGAACATGAACCTGATCCCTGGACATATGACGAGGCGATCCAAGATTAAGATGCGGTATCTTGGCAAAGTGCGATGAATTCTGAGATAGAATCTATGGATTCAAATCAAGTCTGGGAGCTAGTAGAACCACCCAATGGTGTAAAAGCCATTGGATGCAAGTGGATCGACAAAAGAAAGAGAGGAATAGACGGGATGGTTGAGACCTTCAAAGAGAGACTTGTTGCGAAGGGGTATACTTAGAAAGAGGGTATCGATTATGAGGAGACTTTTTCGCCAGTAGTCATGCTTAAGTCTATCTAGATTCTCTTATGTATTGTTGTTTATATAGATTATGAGGTATAACAGATGGATGTCAAGACAACTTTCCTTAATGGAAGTCTTGAGGAGAACATCTATATTGTCATGCCCCGAGAGTATGTCGTGCCAAAAAGCAAACGGACGACATCTCCCCTGTACGTGGCAACATATCTGGTTAATACAAGGCCCGTAGGCCCACAACAACAACATAATAGGCAAACATGAATATACTAAACTCAGCGGAAACATACTGACAGATAAACAAGATACAAAGACCCAACTGTGCACTCCGGAGTGACTTGACATGACAAGAAACATAATAGAAACAACATCAAAGGCCAAATACATACATCACATCCGTATATCGTAAATACGGAAACAACACAGGGTAAAATCCCAAAACAACAATCCACAAGAATACAACAATATGGAATACATATCCATCCGTTCGGTGTGAGATGGGATCAGCTAGCGGAGCTCCGAACATCCAAGGAATCTTCTACAGGTGACAGAAACCAGGTCCATGGTGAGTATAAACTCAGGGGTAATATGTAGAAAGTGCATGAACAACATATAGAATAACGAGATCAACAAGTATACATGTGAATATCTACAGGTATACAACATGAGTCCAATAGACATACAGTCCTATCCAAATCTAATAACAAGTAACCATAGTATAGTCATACTCAATGTATATACTAAACTGATCAACTAAACATGAAGTAATGTACCAACGTACCTGATGGTCTGCAACACCATAAGCTATATCATCCTGAACAGATATACAATAACATAACCCATATAATGTACAAAGTCAATCCCATACCTGACCAACACTCAGACATATGAACAGTATATAATCACATATAATAACATCCTGGTCCATACCACACTATGACATGATGCTAATCAAATGCATACAACAGTCTGGACTAACACACATATCATGCTCAACACACAACAGTATATATTATGCAAATGACATGTATCATGATGTACAAGCATATGCAACAATCATAGCTTAATCAAATGCAGCATCTCACAAGCATATGTAAAACATATATCAAATACATACATACATATATATCAGCAATGCATATGCATGACCATGTCTGCAGACCCATCCAACCATGACCCCAGTATGGCCCGGGTGGCACGACATGACGACTAGCCCGACTCTAGCTACCACTACTCTCGAGTGGCCGAGTTGGGTAGTATGAATGAGTAGCATATAAGCGTAAAATGATAACTACTCCACGAGGGCCCCTGTTGCTGGCCGCTCCGTCACTACCCATGAGTAGACGAGCTCCGCACACAGGACAACTGCACGTCACACAACCACCATCTATAGTGGGCGAGTGCTAACACTACTCTGCAAAGTGGCCAGGTGCGCATCTCTAGCTACCACCGTCTATAGTGGCCAAGCGCGGCACATCCAATGCTCTTCCCTCAACTCTGCTACCACTACCCCGAGTGGCTGGGGAGGCAGGATGACTGATGACCCATCTCAACCACAAGGGAGACCCCAGTCGACAGCATGCATGCAAATGTAATGATGCATAGCTCCATATACATGTCCTCGCAACACTCCCTATCCCATGGGGAGTCCTGGTCAACCAAAAGTCAACTATGCAAGGACTACAATCCACAAGACTCTCTCTATCACACAAAGAGTCATACATATCTGACAGTCAACCACGCTACGACCTCTAGTCAGTAGCGAGATACTATCGACTGTCCATATAACCCTACACAGGGCCATAATCCATAATGGATATACCATCACTCTAGGACCTCTAGTCCATAACCACATACTTGTTAGGGCAATCTCTTGCCATGATAAGGTTTTGATGTGTGTGGCAAAGGGTTTAAGTTAGGGTGTTAGTGTGATTTGATATGTGCGTTGGAGTCTTGCAGGGCTTAGTAATTCGCACATGGAGCCGTGGCAAGTTTCACAACTCATGACTCGGTCCTTGAGTCGGTGAAGGATGGATTTGCGGAAGCCGTGAGCTTGGAGCATTCGAGGGACCGCCGGACGAGGAGCTTGGAGTGAAGCCGAAGGAAGTAGACTTCGAGGCAAGAGACGCGAAGGAGCATTACAGAGCCGTGCGCCTGATGCTGCCGAGGGACGTGGCCGAGGACGAAGATAACTTCGAAGGCGAGGGACTCTGAGAGATGAGAGTGAGCGAATATAACCCGGGAAGGGGTAGTAGCTCTAAGGTGAAACTTGGCCATTTGGCTAAGTGTCGGATGGGATTTCCCGACACCAATCGACTGCCATGGAATGACAGTCGACTTCTCTGAGTCGAACGTGGTTCAACTGGTATTCGACTGGTTGTTTTGAGGCCAATAGTCGATTTGCCGCTATGTGGGGCAATGATCGCAAGACTATCACGACTCAAGGCAGCCGATCGATCGGCCGAAAGGGTTTGGCCACAGAACCACTCGTAGCCGACAGGGCAGTCGACTACGGAGGCAGCAGTCGACTGATGAGGTCCATCAGTCGACTGCCAAGTGTTCTGTTGGACTACAATGGTCAAGATCCGACGTGTTCGGAGGCCGTTGGAGTGGCGGCAGTCGACTGGTGGCGGCCAACGGGAAGAAAAGCTTCCTCTCTATAAAAAGAGAGGGTGTGGGCTTTTGAATGGTTAATGCTCTTACTCCAAACGACCATCCAAGTGCCCCACAAGCTTTAAACTCTTCTTACTTGCTTTTACTTCATTCTTATTGTAAGAAGAGTGATCTTGATTGTGAAGGTTACCTCCACCTAGCTTGGTGCAAAGGAGAGACCATTAGTGGATTGGTTTTTGCGGAGTGATTCACTGAGGACGAATCGGGGACCGTGGATTAGCGGCATAGCCATGAACCACGTTATACTATCGTGTTAGCGTTTGTTTCCTTGTATTTGCATTTGCTTGTCTTTATTGTTTCCGTTGTGCTAATTAGTTTTGTAGACGAGCAAATATCGACATCCAACGACAAAGGGCTATTCACCCCTCTCTAGCCGGTCATTTCGATCCCCAACAAGTGGTATCAGAGCCAAGGAAAGCTTGTCGAGGACTAACCGCCACAACAAGCAACATTCAAAATGGCCGACTCCAACATCCACCCACCGAAGTTCGACGACGAATTCTCTTGGTGGAAAAGGAGAATGGAGGTATTTTTCGAAACGTATTTTGATATTATGTTTATAATGGAAAATGGTTTCGAGTTGCCTAGGGATGAAAGGGGTGAACCAATTGAAAAATCACGATGGACTAAGAAGCAAAGAGAGGAGCACCTTGCAAACTAAAAGTCAAAACATCATCTTCTCAATGTGCTCCCTCAACAAGAGATCAACCGGATCGGAGAATGTACTAGCGCCAAAGAGATGTGGGAGAAGCTTATAGAACTCCATGA
Source organism: Wurfbainia villosa (assembly GCA_025175895.1). Lineage (NCBI taxonomy): Eukaryota > Viridiplantae > Streptophyta > Magnoliopsida > Zingiberales > Zingiberaceae > Wurfbainia > Wurfbainia villosa. The sequence goes on from CM045990.1 coordinate 13,146,822, forward strand.
AGGCACATCCGAGGCCAAGCTCGCAAGGAGAGATTGTTAGTAATATATGAGAGATGTCCTAAGGCAATCGCCTTATGTATGAACCATTTATATGATAAATGAAGATTCACTATTTGAGTATACATGTTTTATGTATTTGATTGGATCTTAAACTCATTTACTGAATGTCCTCGATATGATTCACAGCATGAGAGAATTTGTGATTGGATCACAACTAGTGAGTATCTCTACATGTGTAATTGTGATGTATCGGAATTATCCCTAGTCGATGAATTGATGGATTTGGACACCATCAATTCTGTCGAGACTAGCATGAGGTATACTCTTTGGTGTATCCAAGCAGCTGATTCTCACTGGCTGGAGACATTGTGATGTCCGGAGTTGATCGTGGATGCTAGTTATGGTAACTAGTTCATTGGAGTGACCAGTCGTAAGACTTCATATGGTTCTCTGCATATATAGATATGTCAATGAAGTTCTTACTGTAGCTTAAGTGCGATGTTCCTTTGACTTGCGGTATTCAAGTCATCTTGATCATGGAGACTTATGCTTTGACATCTAAAGCAAGCATCTCTAAGGAGATGTGGACCCGGGATGATTGGGTATAAGTCGAAGTGATCGAAGATGTTTGAATAGCTTATAAAGGATTCACCACTCCTTGCGAGGAGATGTATACCCATGGCCTCTCGTCGGATTGTTACTGAAGTCTTTGGCCAAAGCATTACATGTTAAGAGTAAGGTACTCTTCGATACATGTGCAGTAACTAGAATCCGTAGGACGAGGAAATGATACTTGGGCTAGGTGTGACGTAGTCAACCTAGTGGGGACTGACACTATAGACCATGTCCTGAACCAAGTGGGTATAAGATGAGTGAAGGGAATGGGGCACGATTCATTCGAGCTACTGAAGGGTTTCAGAAATTGTTCTGGATCAACCGTTGATCTTTTCGGTTAATTGGGGATCATGATGTACTACTAGGTGCCACTCATGATCGTTCTATAATTAATGGTTAATTATATACGACCAACATAAACCGAGAACCTATTTGGTCACACGCACAATGAGCGTAATCCGAAGGATTTAAAACGAGCTTGAGAATGGGATTCTCAGACCGAGAGAAACTATGTTTGGTTGGACCAAACATGGAGCGAGCATGAAATCGTTTCAGTCGCAATGGAAGCATGGATGAGCCATGTCTTATGAAGACATAATGGATGAACCAAAATGGTTTGGTTCTAATCCAATGGAGGAGAATAAACCAAAGGGTTTGGTTTATTTTAAACGAATGAACCAAAAGTGTTGGTGCAGTGGGCACCAAAGTCGAACCGGTATTTTGATTATGGCAAAAGGCTCAATAGTTAAGGGTATATTTGTTATCTTACGAGCTCAATTAAGTGTGCAGAAATGCTAAAGTTGAGCAGAAGGTGCGACACCGGTGGGAACCGAGGTGGTCGGGCAACGCCAGAGGACTTGGAGGAAGCCGAGGTACTCGGGTGAAGACCGAAGCGAGGCTACAAGGTAAGCTCGTGTGAAAGCAAGGTTGTCGTTGCGTAGATCCACCCAATACCTCCAATGGAAGGTCTAGGTCGAGATCGGATGGTTAGAACCATCGTACTTTATATTTTAAGCTAACTTGTACTGCTCAAAAACCCTTTGACTCGTCTACTACCAATCAGCTAGTCTAGTTCGACCTCGAGAATCAGGGACAGGGTGAATTTGGACTTGACTCATGTTTTGGTACAAAGGGTGATGTGGCATCAAGGTGGACATCCAAACCATCACCAAGCTTGGACCTCATCCTTGAGTTGGCGTGAAGGCCTCCTTGAGGTGGCACAAGATGGTTGGCTCCCATGATGTGGCACAAGTTGGATGGCTTCTTCTTCTTGGCGTGAAGGCCTCCTTGAGGTGGCACAAGATGGTTGGCTCCCTTGATGTGGCACAAGTTGGATGGCTTCTTCTTCTTGGCGTGAAGGCTTCCTTGAGGTGGCACAAGGTGGTTGGATGAAACACCTCATCCTTGAGTTGGCACACAAGAAGGTTGGAGGTGGCACAAGGTGGTTGGATGAAACACCTCATCCTCAAGTTGGCGCCCAAGGAGGTTGGAGGTGGCACAAGGTGGTTGGATGAAACACCTCATCCTTGAGTTGGCGCACAAGAAGGTTGGAGGTGGCACAAGGTGGTTGGATGAAACACCTCATCCTTGAGTTGGGATAAGAACCTCACCTTGGACACTACCTATGTCTAAATTCATAGATCAATATCCATAAATAGACATGTTCACTCCAAGCAAATAACAAGAATTCAAGAGCTCTCAACACGCCGTCGTAACGCCGCTACTACTACTCACATTTGCTACGACGAAGTGCCGCCGACAACTAAAGCTACATCTTCTACTTATAAGAGTTGTCGGTATATTTATTTAAGTTCTACTTCTTTAAATTGTCTTTGTGCTTTAATCGTAACAAGGAAAGGGAGTGTCCTTTTTGCCTTGATTTCTTTGTAATCGTTGCTCCTACCTCCAGCGAGGAGGAGTGGTTTTAGTGGAATTGCCCTCCGTACGTGATCAAGGATCACTAGGGCCGTGGATTAGCAATCGAAAGATTGTGAACCACGTAAAAATTTCTTGGCGACTTTATATGTCCGCTGTGCTTTCTCTCCTTGCTTTTTACTTATTGCAAAAGTTTTTACCGACACCGTATTGCTATTCACCGCCCCCCCTCTAGCGACACTTTGATCCAACAATTGGTATCGAGCAGGCGCTAAGATTGGTGAAACCACCAATCTAGCTTTGTTTTCTTTTTTACAGATTTTTATTTATTTATTTCTGTTTTCGTATAATTATTTCACTTGCTTATCTTCTCCTACATATAGAATTGCATTAGAGGCTTTAGGATCGGATAAGGTTGTCCTTGGGTTAGATCCGAGTAAGGTTGTCCTCGGAACTTCAGCGACATTCGCATTTGATTGTTTATTTCTTTTTGCAAGTTACATTTTATATATCTTTTTACTTCCCTACTAATCCAAGGCGAAAGTCTTGGAATATTCTTTCGTGTGTGTTTTGCAAGATTCTTTTAAATCGTTCTTCTTCTTGTTTTTAAATGGCCCATCTCGAAGGGTTTAGCACCGCCCGACCCCGTTTTACAGGTAATGACTTTCGTTATTGGAAGGGTCGGATGGAATGCTTTCTTAAAACCCAAATCGAGATGTGGATCGTAATCAAACCGGTTTCACACTTCCTAATGAAGATGGTGAATCTTTGGAGTTACGATCAATGTCAAATTCCATGAAAAACAAGTAGAAGCCGATGCCAAGGCAACTCAAATCTTGCAATGTGGGTTGTCAAGGAAGAGCTCAACAGCGTCGGCCCCTTCATTAGTGCAAAGGACTTATGGACCAAGCTAGTGGAACTACGAAGGCACCGCAAGCGACACGAAGGTATGTAAAGAGATTTACTTTTAAATAAATTGTATAACTTGAAAATGCAGGAAAGCGAGACCGCAACTCAACTACATGCTCGTATCCAAGACATCGTCAACCAACTCCATGCCATCGGACAAAGGTCGAGAATCGCGACCTTATCGGTATTCTCTTAACTCGTTTCCTAGGACCACCTTGTGGGCATCCATGGTCGATGCCTACAAGGTCTCCAAGACCTTTCTAAAATTAGGTTAGGCGAATTGTTTGAACTTGAATTACATGAGCAAACTAACGTGGTCGGTGAGAAGAGTATTGCGTTAGTTGCGGGTTCCAAGAAGAAGAAGCCCCAAGCAAGCCACCCCGGAGGAAGAAGGCGATATCCAAGCTCTAATGGCCAACCGAAATAGCACGACTCGAAACCGAAGAAGAGTCGAGTCGAATCCGATGATGAGCTTCCATTCAAGACAAGCCACGGATCCGTATCCTAATTCAAAAGAATCATTAAGGATACTATGTATGGTGCAATTAAATTTTTAAATAAGAAACTAGCTAAGTCCGAGTCCAAGGTCGAGACCCTAATTGAGGAGGTTAACCTTCTCAAACATGAGGTCTCCTAACCTCTTCGACTACTCGTATTCAGAGGAGGACTCAACTCAAGTTGAAAAGCTTGAAGTTGAGAACTCGCTTTTGAAAACACAAGTCGAAGACCTTAGGCTACGTTGGAAAGGTTCACTTTGGGATCAAGGGACTTGACCTCTTACTTGGATCACAAAGGGCCGTGTACAACAAGGCGGACTCGGGTTTAACTCAAATACAACCAATAAGTCATATATGTCTATAGTAAACCAACATAAGAAAAATGTCCAAGCATGGGTCCCTAAGACCACTTTGATTTCAACTTTAGGATCTAACATGTATTGGGTTCCCAAGGACCAAATTCACTATGTGAATAGACCACTCGATTCAATGGTCGAGAGCCAATACAAAATGTATTTTGTTAAGTCTTAGAAATTGCATGCTTAGTTTTTCCTTTATTTTTAGAATGGTTAGATAGGACTCATAACCAACTAAAATCCTGCGAAAGATTGAGCCTCGAGAAGCCTCTTTTCAAAAATAAATCAACTAAAATCCTACGAAAGATTGAGCCTCGGGAGCCTCTTTTCAAAAATAACTAGTTAGACCAAGATGTAGTCTCAAGTAAGTCGAGTTATCAATTTCTTGAAATTAGCTTTGTCTAAGGAAGTGGTCGTTGTTCGATCAAAGAAGGCCTCTGTGCCTCGCCACGACACGAAGCTAATCTCTTGAAAAGATTACTTGATGAGCTTAGACTAAATCGAATCTAACCTAATGTTGGTTAATTTAAATTCATTAAAATTAATCAAGTAAAATTGAAAGTCATCTCACAATAACACATAGGAATAACATGTTTTGATCATGTAGATATTGGTGAGATGATTTAAGTTTAAAACTTACAAACAACCCTTTAGTAATTCCATTGATCCTACACATAAGAGTCGAAGAAACCATTAATATAGTTTTGACGAAGGACACGAACCGTTCAATCCTTAACAAAACCAACTAGCAAATCAACTTATAGCGAACCCCCGATCTTGAACTTGAATCTCGTCCTAACCCAAGTCATCCTATCGACCAAGTGATAGATGGACTCTAACCCAGTCAAACTAGAACTCACCCAAGTCATCCTATCAATCAAGTTATAGGTGATCCAAATTTAGGGAGTTCGAACTAGAGCTTCATCGAAACCTTAGTCAAATCTCGTTAATTTCCAAAATCGAACCCAAAACTATTGAACAAGCACTTCTTGATCCCATTTGGATTATTGCTATGCAAGAAGAGCTAGCTCAATTCACTAGAAATGAAGTCTGGGAATTAGTACCACCACCTAAAGAAAAATCAATTATTGGTGGGTATTTCGAAATAAACTTGATGATAAAGGTGAAGTAGTTAGAAATAAAGCCAGGTTAGTCGCAAAAGGGTTTAGTCAAGTCGAAGGTTTAGATTACGATGAGACCTACGCCCCCGTAGCAAGACTAGAGTCCATCCGAATGTTGTTAGCATATGCTGCACATCGAGGTTTTAAATTGTTTCAAATGGATGTCAAGTCAGCATTTTTGAATGGATACATTAAGGAAGAAGTTTACGTCAGTCAACCTCCCGGATTCGAAAATCTAGATAAACCTGACCATGTCCTTAGACTTAAGAAAGCCCTATATGGACTCAAACAAGCCCCAAGAGCTTGGTACGAAAGGCTTTCGATCTATCTTAAGTCCAAAGGATTCAACCAAGGTTTAGTCGACCCAACCTTATTCGTTAAAACCGTAGGAAAAGAAATCTTTATAGCCCAAATCTATGAAGATTATACTAAGGACTTAATAAATCGATTTGGAATGCAAGATGCTAAAATAATTAATACACCTATAGCAACTAATGTTAATATAAACGAAGATGTAGAAGGAAAACCCGTTGACCTAAAATACTATAGGAGCGCAATAGGAAGTCTCCTATACTTAACCGCGAGCCGACCCGACATTTTATTCGCGGTAAGTATGTGCGCAAGGTTACAAACCTGTGCCAAGGAGTCTCACCTAACCCTAGTCAAGCGTATCCTTAGATATCTAAAGGGCACGCTAAACGTAGGTATTTGGTACCCTAGATCTACCGAGTTTAATCTAATCGGCTACTCCGACTCCGACTATGCCGGTAGTAAACTCGATAGAAAGAGCACGAGTGGTTGTTGTCAAATCCTCGGCTCGAGTCTAGTAAGTTGGTGCGAGGAAGCGATTGCGTTGCCTTATCTACCACCGCGAATCTTGACGCATTGCCTTATCTACCACCGGCGAATACGTTGCGATGGGTGAGTGTGTCTCTCAGCTCCTGTGGATGAAGCACACTCTCCAAGACTTTAGCTTAATCTTTAACAACATTAAAAGTTAGGTATGTGCGTAATAGAGTAGGATTTAAATTTTTCTATATATGTACTCTATTTTTGCTTCTTTTTATGAAATTAGCCTAAGTCTTACCTTAGAAATAATATTGGGAACTTGCTTGGACTTACAAACCCTAAAATATATTTACAAACTTTTTGAGTTAAGGCAAAAGGGGGAGAAAGTCACAAAAGTAACCAAAATTAACCAAAATTAAAGGGGAAGAAAGTAAACAAAATTATTACCTTTTATATTAAGTAATTCCGTTTACTTAAGCAACTATTAAGGGGAGTAAAAATTATTTTCAAGAACTCACCTCAAGGGAGGTTACCTCAAAGGGAGAACTTGATTTCTCACTCATGCTTAATCTTTATGCTAGCTCATTCATATTTAATCTTTATGCTAGCTCATACATGCTTAATCATTATGCTAGCTCATTCATATTTAATCTTTATGCTAGCTCATTCATATTTAATCTTTATGCTAGCTCATTCATGCTTAATCATTATGCTAGCTCATTCATATTTAATCTTTATGCTAGCTCATTCATGCTTAATCATTATGCTAGCTTCTTTGTTATGCTTAATTTTTCCTTAACTTTTGTGTCGGTTTGCCATGAATCAAAGGGGAGATTGTTGGTGCGATGGGCACCAAAGTCGAACCGTATTTTGATTATGGCAAAAGGCTCAATAGTTAAGGGTATATTGTTATCTTACGAGCTCAATTAAGTGTGCGAATGCTAAATGCTAAAGTTGGCGGAAGGTCTGCGACACCCGGTGGGGAACCGAGGTGGTCGCAACGGAGGACTTGGAGGAAGCCGAGGTACTCGGGTGAAGACCGAGCGAGGCTACAAGGTAAGCTCGTGTGAAAGCGAAGCAAGGTCGTTAGCGTAGATCCGACCCAATACCTCCAATGGAAGGTCTAGGTCGAGATCGGATGGTTAGAACCATCGTACTTTATATTTTAAGCTAACTTGCTGCGTCAAAACCCTTTGACTACCGTCTACTACTCAATTGCTAGTCTAGTTCCGACCTCGAGAAGGAGAATTTGAATTTGGACTTGACTCATGTTTTGGTACAAAGGGTGATGTGGCATCAAGGTGGACATCCAAACCATCACCAAGCTTGGACCTCATCCTTGAGTTGGCGTGAAGGCCTCCTTGAGGTGGCACAAGATGGTTGGCTCCCATGATGTGGCACAAGTTGGATGGCTTCTTCTTCTTGGCGTGAAGGCCTCCTTGAGGTGGCACAAGATGGTTGGCTCCCTTGATGTGGCACAAGTTGGATGGCTTCTTCTTGGCGTGAAGGCTTCCTTGAGGTGGCACAAGGTGGTTGGATGAAACACCTCATCCTTGAGTTGGCACACAAGAAGGTTGGAGGTGGCACAAGGTGGTTGGATGAAACACCTCATCCTCAAGTTGGCGCCCAAGGAGGTTGGAGGTGGCACAAGGTGGTTGGATGAAACACCTCATCCTTGAGTTGGCGCACAAGAAGGTTGGAGGTGGCACAAGGTGGTTGGATGAAACACCTCATCCTTGAGTTGGGATAAGAACCTCACCTTGGACACTACCTATGTCTAAATTCATAGATCAATATCCATAAATAGACATATTTCAAGCAAGCAAATAACAAGAATTCAAGAGCTCTCAACACGTAGTATAGCTACTACTCACATTTGCTCTGACGAAGTGCCGCCGACAGCAGCTACATCTTCTACTTATAAGAGTTGTCGGTATATTTATTTAAGTTCTACTTCTTTAAATTGTCTTTGTGCTTTAATCGTAACAAGGAAAGGGGAGTGTCCTTTGCCTTGATTTCTTTTGTGTCGTTGCTCCTACCTCCAACGAGGAGGAGTGGTTTTAGTGAATTGCCCTCCGTACGTGATCAAGGATCACTAGGGCCGTGGATTAGCAATCGAAAGATTGTGAACCACGTAAAAATATCTTGTCTACTTTATATTTCCGCTGTGCATTCTCTACTTGCTTTTTACTTATTGCAAAAGTTTTTAACGACACCGTATCGCTATTCACCCCCCCCTCTAGCGACACTTTCGATCCAACAAAAAGTTGGTTCGGTTCATTTTAACTTAAAATAAACCATCATGGTTTGGTTTATTTTAACTTATCTTAATGGAGCGGGTTAACAGGCCTAATGGTTATGATCCAATAACCATTAAGAGAATTAGTTCTCTATAAAAGAGGGCTTAAGGGATAATTAAGACCTAATCCAAAAACCCTAGCAATAGTTGCCGCCCACCTCTCCTTGGAGACTCTCGGCGCCAACCCCCATTGCCGCCCAGCCCCTTGTGCCGCCATCCAGCTCCTTGCCGGCGTCCAAGCTTCAGCCGGTGATCCTCCGGCGTCCCTCCGGTGATCTCCTTTAGGTTTGGCATCAAGGTGAGCTTTATCTTCCCTTGGTTGGCCGGCGCCTATCTCCTCCACCAAAGCTGTCCAGTTTTCTAGACAGCTTGTTCTCCTCTCATCGGAGCATCGTTTGGACGACGGTTAGAGCTCCGACAGTGGCTAACTTACTGGGGATTCGATATCCGGTAATTCTCTGAGGTGGAGGACGAAGGATTCGTCAATCGGTTGACGAATACCTTTCCGGAGAAGCGAGTTTTGAGGACTCATTTTGGATTCGGATCGTGATCATCTCTCGATCACGTCGTCTTCAACACGAGGCTAGTAACCCGTACGAAGACGAAGCTCGTGGCTTAGCGAATTCATCCTAAGGATACTCGGTGTGGATACGGATAGAGACGATTCTAGCGAGGATCGTTCCGGTTGATGCCGTTCCCGCTACACGTGATACGAAAGGTATAACGTAGTTAAATTTCCTTTTATTGCAAATTTAAATTTACGGTTATGTCTACACTTGTTGTATTATGCATGCGTGTATTGTGTGTGTTGTAATAAATGTAGATTTATTAATTTTATTGCTTCCGCTATGCTCATGTTTGCGAAACATGATCGAACACACACACGCCGCGGTGCTGGAAACCCAACAGTGGTATCAGAGCCCAGGTTGTGTTTCGACATAATCGTAAAATGGTTTTGCGATAGTCATAATATTATTTCTGGAAATTTTCTAATTTTGGAAATTTAGAAGTATTTATGGAAAATTTTCAATTTTGGAAAGTCTAGAAGTATTTATGGAAATCTTCCACTTTTGGAAAGTTGGAAGTATTTATGGAAATTGATATTTTCCATAAATAAAATATTTGATTAGATTCTGGAAATTTATTTTCTAATTTAATCATGATTTGATTTGGGAAATCAAATCTTAAAATATTTTATTTCCATAAGTAGTTTTGATGATTTAGGAAATTGGTTTCCTAAATTGATTTTCCTTAATCAACTATTTCCATAAATAAAATATGTGATTAGATTTGGAAATTTGTTTCCTAATTTAATCATGATTTGATTTGGAGAATCAAATCTTAAACATATTTTATTTCCATAAATAGTTATGACAAATAAGGAAATTATGTACATGACATAATTGTATGCCATGTAATTGCATTAGATGCATATCATTATGCCATGCGTGTCGTGACATGAAGATGTATGTCATGTATGCCATGCCATGTAGATAATAGTTATTTGCATGCAAAGAGGATGAGACATAAAACCCTAACTCAATATTAAAGCCTACACCTTCCATTAATATGGTTAGAACCAGAGTTCCGTTTCTTGTTTGGGTTGTTGGACTCTCTCCAAGCCCGGCTCGAACCTGAACATGTTCAAACCATGGAATAGTTTGATACTAATATGGTAAGAGTCAGAGGTCAATCGTTAGCTTTGGTTGTTGGACTCTCTCCAAGCCGGGCTAATTGGTTGAATGTGCTCTAACCATATTAAAACTATTTCTCGATTAATGGGTTGGCTTTAACCTGGAGCATTGACTTGTTGGACTCTCTCCAAGGTCGATGTAAAGGGAGGTGAAGTTGGGTGCTATGCATATGATGCATACTTGTTAATGTGTTAACAACCCGATGTATGTGTGAACATTCAATTAGTTGATAGCACATTGTGATAGTTGCATATATGTGATATGCAATCGGTATAGTTGATACCTACCGTCGTAGTTATGAATGGCTTGTTGGACTCTCTCCAAGGTTGTTCATATCTATGATGGATATCAGCCCATTCGAAGATGGACCTACGATCTCCCGAAGTGATTTTGGGGTTTTTGAAATTCGAAAAATGAATGGGATTTATAAATGTATATTGATGCATTTTAAAATCATTTTCTCATATATGCTCGTTTTGTATTTCTAGGTCAATAAATTGATCATGACGTCTTTGAATTTTTGCACTATTTTGGATTCGAACAAACTGACTGGGCCTAACTTCCTGGACTGGCTTAGAAACCTGAGAATTGTTCTCAAGGCGGAAAAGCTTGCATATATCCTTGAAGAGCCTCTTCCCAACCATCCTAAGGACGATGCAACTCCAGACCAAATGTTGGTCTATCAGAAGCATGTGGAAGATTCTGAGCTGGCGAGTTGCATCATGCTAGCGACGATGGTACCCGAGCTGCAAAAGCAGCATGAGCATATGAATGCTAATACTATGGTCTTCCATCTTCATGAGTTGTTCGATGAGCAAGCGAGATCCGAAAGGTTCGAGGTCTCTAGGCTCCTCTTCACTACGAAGATGCAAGAAGGTTAAATGCATAAATGCGGTTTGTGCTAAAGATGAACGGGTACATCGAGCGGCTAGCTACCCTCGGGTTTGTGATGGATCACGAATTAAGTATTGACTTAATTCTGCATTGTTTGCCCAAGAGTTTCTCACAATTCTTGATGAACTATCGGATGAACAAATTGGAATCCACTATTCCCGAGCTCCTCAATATGCTGAAGACTGTGGAGCCTTCTGTGAAGCATGAGGAGAAGGCGGTTCTGTTAGTTGATTCCTCAAAGAAAGGTTCTAAGAGGAAGGCAAAAGAACAGAAGAAAGGGAAGAACAAAAGGGCAAAGAAGGCGGAACCAACGCAAAAGGGCACTTGCCATCATTGTGGCAAGGAAGGCCACTGGCGAAGAAGCGCAAGATTTATCTTGAGTCCATGAAGAAGAAGAAGGCATCCGATGCCCCATCCTCTTCAGGTATCTTCGTTATTGATTGTCATTCTATTTCCTTAGACACTTGGGTATTGGATACTGGGTGTGGCTCACATATATGTAATGACATACAGGGGCTAAGGAATAGAAGAAGACTTGTCAGAGGGAAGTCAAATTTGTGAGTTGGCAATGGAGCAAGGTTGCTGCGGTCGCCATCAGAACTTATTTGCTGAAGCTCCCCAGTGGACTAGTCTTGGAACTGGACAATTGCTATTATGTTCCTTCTCTAATAAAGAACATTGTTTCTATTTCCTGTTTAAATAGAAATGGTTTCCATTTGATGTTTAGTAACAATTGTTGTTATATAACTTTGAATGGCGTACTTTATGGAACTAGAACTTTGAGCAATGACATTTATACGTTAGACGTATCCAGTGACATTTTCAATATCGAAGCGAGAAATACGCGTGCTCGAAAGGATAATCAAATAGACTCCTATATGTGGCATTGTCGTCTTGGCCATATAAGCAAGAAACGCATGTCCGAATTACACCGATGTGGAATTCTGGAATCGTTTGAATTGGATTCATACGATACATGCGAATCATGCTTAAAAGGCAAGATGACCAAGTTACCTTTCTTTGGAAAAGGTGAGCAGTGGGAGAGTTGCTAGGTCTAATACATACTGATGTATGTGGACCTATGTCAACTCAAGCTTTAGGAGGCTATAGCTACTTCATTACCTTCACCGATGATCACTCACGGTTTGGGTATGTGTTCTTGATGAAACACAAGTCCGAAGCCTTTGAAAGGTTCAAAGAATTCAGAAATGAAGTAGAGAAACAACATGACAAGAGTATTAAAATACTTCGATCGGATCGAGGTGGTGAATACTTGAGTCAGGAGTTTCTTGATTACCTAAGAGACAATGGTATATTGTCTCAATGGACTCCGCCCTATACACCACAGCATAATGGTGTATCTGAGAGACAGAACCGAACCTTGTTGGACATGGTCAGGTCAATGATGAATCATGCGACTCTTCTCAAGTCTTTTTGGGGTTATGCACTTCAGACAGCTGTTTACTTGTTAAACAGAATGCCTACCAAGGTAGTCTCAACTACTCCATATGAGATATGGAATAGTAAGAAACCTCATGTATCTTACTTGAAGATATGGGGTTGTCCTGCTTATGTGAAGCTTCGGACAAATTGGATGCTAAGTCGATAAATGTCTATTTATTGGATACCCTAAGGAAACAAGGGGTTACCAATTCTATCATCCTGTGGAACAAAAGGTGTTTGTTTCAAGGCATGCTGTGTTTCTAGAGAAAGAGTTTCTCTTGCAAGAAAACAGTGGGAGTGTCGTCGAGCTTGAGGAAGCTCGAGAGACTCAAATAGACATTGATGAGATACCTGGTGAAGCACAACAGGCGACAACTCATAGTGATGAGCAATCGGCTGGACCTATTGTAACACCACATCTTCGTAGATCTGGTAGAACACGCAATATTCCCGAAAGATATGGATTTCTCGTAAGTGAATCGAACGACGTGTTACTCATTGGTGATGAGGAGCCTACCAGTTATGAAGAAGTGCTGACAAGTTCAGAAAGGGATAAGTGCCTTGATGCAATGAAGTCGGAAATGGATTCCATGTATGAAAACCAAGTTTGGAACTTGGTTGACCCATCTGAAGGCATTAAGCCTATAGGGTGCAAGTGGGTTTTCAAGAAGAAAACCGACATGGATGGTAATGTGATTACCTATAAGGCTAGATTGGTGGCGAAAGGATATCGTCAAAAGCAAGGTGTTGATTATGACAAAACCTATTCGCCTGTAGCTATGCTTAAATCTATTCGGATTCTCCTGGCCATAGCGACTCATTATGATTATGAGATATGGCAGATAGATGTGAAAACAGCTTTCCTTAATGGAAACCTGCTCGAGGACGTGTATATGATACAGCCTGAGGGTTTCACATGGTTGATAAAACTAAGGTATGCAAATTGCGACGGTCTATTTATGGATTGAAGCAAACATCCAGGAGCTGGAATATCCGTTTTGATGAGACAATCAAAAGGTTTGATTTCTCACAAAATCCAGACGAACCTTGTGTGTACAAGAAGGTTAGTGGGAGTGCAGTCGTGTTCCTAGTATTGTATGTCGATGACATATTACTTATAGGAAACGATGTTTCAATCTTCTGATCGATTAAGGTTTGGTTATCCAAGACATTCTCCATGAAAGACCTGGGAGAAGCAACCTACATCCTCGGGATTAAGATCTATAGAGATAGATCGAAATGGTTGCTTGGTCTTTCGCAGTCTACATATATAGACCGAGTGCTAAAGAGGTTTAGCATGTCGGAATCCAAGAAAGGTTTCCTACCCATCAGGCATGGGGTACACCTTTCAAAGTCTATGTGTCCGCGCACAGAAGATGAGAGGATTTGCATGAGTAAGATTCCCTATGCATCCGCAATAGGATCTATCATGTATGCTATGTTATGTACGAGGCCCGATGTATCGTATGCTCTGAGTGTCATGGCGGATACGATCCCGATCCAGGAATGGATCATTGGGTGGCTGTTAAGACGATCCTTAAGTACTTAAGAAGAACTAAGGATGTGTTCCTAATATATGGAGAAGGGGACATGGTGATACGCGGGTATGCGGATGCCAGCTTCCAGACATACAAGGATGATTCTAGGTCTCAGTCTGGATACATGTTCACCTTGAATGGGGGCGCAGTGTGTTGGAAAAGTTCCAAACAAGACACTGTAGCGGATTCTACCACTGAGGCAGAATACATTGCAGCTTCGGAAGCAGCAAAGGAAGCGGTTTGGATCAAGAAGTTCGTTTATGAACTTGGTGTGATTCCGGCCATTGTTGAAGCAATACCGGTCTACTGCGACAATAATGGAGCAATTGCACAGGCGAAAGAGCCAAGGTCTCATCAACGATCCAAACATGTGCTTCGCCTCTATCATCTTATCAGAGAGATCATAAGTAGGAACGAAATACAAATCGAGAAAATTCCCACTGAAAGGAACTTAGCGGATCCTTTGACTAAAGCATTACCTCAAAGTAAGTTTGAGGGTCATGTTAGAGCTTATGGTATTGGATACCATAGCGATTGACATTAGGCCAAGTGGGAGTCTGTTAGTAATATATAAGAGATGTCCTAAGGCAATCGCCTTATGTATGAACCATTTATATGATAAATGAAGATTCACTATTTGAGTATACATGTTTTATGTATTTGATTGGATCTTAAACTCATTTACTGAATGTCCTCGATACGATTCACAACATGAGAGAATTTGTGATTGGATCACAACTAGTGAGTATCTCTACATGTGTAATTGTGATGTATCAGAATTATCCCTAGTCGATGAATTGATGGATTTGGACATCATCAATTCTGTCGAGACTAGCATGAGGTATACTCCTTGGTGTATCCAAGCAGCTGATTCTCACTGGATGGAGACATTGTGATGTCCGGAGTTGACCGTGGATGCTAGTTATGGTAACTAGTTCATTGGAGTGACCAGCCGTAAGACTTCATATGGTTCTCTGCATATATAGATATGTCAATGAAGTTCTTACTGTAGCTTAAGTGCGATGTTCCTTTGACTTGCGGTATTCAAGTCATCTTGATCATGGAGACTTATGCTTTGACATCTTAAGCAAGCATCTCTAAGGAGATGTGGACCCGGGATGATTGGGTATAAGTAGAAGTGATCGAAGATGTTTGAATATCCTATAAAGGATTCACCACTCCTTGCGAGGAGATGTATACCCATGGCCTCTCGTCGGATTGTTACTGAATGTTGGGGATTTGAGGCCGCTAGAGGGGGGGTGAATAGCGTAGATGACCGTACGTAGATGGAAATCGTTCGCGTGCTTGTCTACAATTCGTGTTAGCGCAGCGGAATAATAATAATAAAAGCAATACACGAAATACAATCACACACGAACACGATGATATAACGTGGTTCGGAACCGTAACGGTTCCTACTCCACGGATCGGGCTCAAACGAGCCCTAGCGATGCCAAACACACACCACTATCAAATAACTCCTTCTCGACACAAGTCGGAGGTGGAGAAACCTCTTACAATAAGATTACAACAATAATCTAAATACAACAAGCAAATATAATAGGAAATATAATAAGAGAAGTAAAGAACACTTTACAAAAACTCTTTAGATCGCTTGCTTGTTGATCGCTTGAATCGTGGTTGAAGACCTTGATTTGCAGCAGCAAATCGCCTCAAGAACGTCCAAGAAAATCGTTGCTAAAACCCTCATTCCGAGCTTCCTTTATAACCTGCGTCGGGCTGGATTTCCGCCTATCAGTCGACTGCCATAAGTCACCAGTCGACTGATGCCACTGTTGTCGTGAGACAACGGATCGATCCACGCTGGAAAAACTCCAACGGATCTCTTGGCGATCGCCAACATTGATCGGCGATGATCGCCCGTAATCGCCGGTCGGCTACGGAGCGTCTGCTCGACACTCATTCGGCGATCTGCCAACCATCGATCACGAGCCATCCCGACTACTCCGCGAAGCGGTGCGCAGCAATCCAGCTCTAACTGCGGTCGAACTCAAGTCGACTCACGACAGTCGAACCGGCCATAATGCCAGTCGACTGCCAACCTCAAGAATGAGGTTTTAACCCAAGTATGGTGCCCCCCTACTTGCTAGACCACCCTTAGCCTAGACCTAAGCCTTCTAGCCACCTCCATCAGCCTCACGCCTCTCGGATCCCTCCAAGTCATCCATGACTTGTTCATCCATCGCGCTAGCTTCCAGGTGCTTCCATCGGCTATGTCATGCTAACGGTGTCTACACCGCCAAGGCACATTGGACTTACGCCGCCAAGACTCCCCTTGGACTTTACGCCGCCAACCATTGGACTTATGCTGCCAATATCAAACCCTTGGACTTCTCAAATGCCAAGACTCAAGCTTGGACTTTCCCTTGCCAACCCATGTTGGACTTTCCATGCCAAGACCATGCTTGGACTTTCCTTGCCAACCCATGTTGGACTTTCCATGCCAAGACCCATGCTTGGACTTTCCATTTGCCAAGACCCATGCTTGGACTTCTCATTTACCAAGACCTATGCTTGGACTTCCCATGCCAAGTACTCAAGACTTGGACTTTCCCAAATGCCAAGTGTCCCACTTGGACTTTCCATGCCAAGTACCCATGACTTGGACTTTCCCATAAACACATGGTCAACCCTAGTCAACCATCAAAGTCTCCCTCGAGTCAAACTCGAGTCTGGTCAATTATAACCTGGGTCGATTGTATAAACAATCTCTCCAAAACATATTAACCGACATCAATGTCAAACATCAATGTCAAACACTTTTGTCAAATCCCTTTGTCAAACATCAAAATATCACTCGAGTCAAACTCGAGTCTGGTCAATCGTGACCTGGGCCGATTGCACCAACACTGAAGTCTTTGGCCAAAGCATTACATGTTAAGAGTAAGGTACTCTTCGATACATGTGCAGTAACTAGAATCCGTAGGACGAGGAAATGATACTTGGGCTAGGTGTGACGTAGTCAGCCTAGTGGGGACTGACACTATAGACAATGTCCTGAACCAAGTGGGTATAAGATGAGTGAAGGGAATGGGGCACGATTCATTCGAGCTGCTGAAGGGTTTCAGAAATAGTTCTGGATCAACCGTTGATCTTTTTGGTTAATTGGGGATCATGATGTACTACTAGGTGCCACTCATGATCGTTCTATAATTAATGGTTAATTATAGACGGCCAACATAAACCGAGAACCTATTTGGTCATATGCACAACGAGCATAATCCAAAGGATTTAAAACGAGCTTGAAAATGAGATTCTCAGACCGAGAGAAACTATGTTTGGTTAGACCAAACATGGAGCGAGCATGAAATTGTTTCAGTCGTAATGGAAGCGTGGATGAGCCATGTCTTATGAAGACATAATGGATGAACCAAAATGGTTTGGTTCTGATCCAATGGAGGAGAATAAACCAAAGGGTTTGGTTTATTTTAAACGAATGAACCAAAAGTTGGTTCGGTTCGTTTTAACTTAAAATAAACCATCATGGTTTGGTTTATTTTAACTTATCTTAATGGAGCGGGTTAACGGGCCTAATGGTTATGATCCAATAACCATTAAGAGAATTAGTTCTCTATAAAAGAGGGCTTAAGGGATAATTAAGCCCTAATCCAAAAACCCTAGCAATAGTTGCCGCCCACCTCTCCTTGGAGACTCTCGGTGCCAACCCCCATTGCCGCCCAGCCCCTTGTGCCGCCGTCCAGCTCCTTGCCGGCGTCCAAGCTTCAGCCGGTGATCCTCCGGCGTCCCTCCGGTGATCTCCTTTAGGTTTGGCATCAAGGTGAGCTTTATCTTCCCTTGGTTGGCCGGCGCCTATCTCCTCCACCAAAGCTGTCCAGTTTTCTGGACAGCTTGTTCTCCTCTCGTCGGAGCATCGTTTGGACGACGGTTAGAGCTCCGACAGCGGCTAACTTACCGGGGATTCGATCTCCGGTAATCCTCTGAGGTGGAGGACGAAGGATTCATCAATCGGTTGACGAATACCTCTCCGGAGAAGCGAGTTTTGAGGACTCATTTTGGATCCGAATTTGGATTCGGATCGTGATCATCTCTCGACCACGTCGTCTTCAACACGAGGCTAGTAACCCGTACGAAGACGAAGCTCGTGGCTTAGCGAAGTCATCCTAAGGATACTCGGCGTGGATACGGATAGAGATGATTCTAGCGAGGATCGTTCCGGTTGATGTCGTTCCCGCTACACGTGATATGAAAGGTATAACGTAGTTAAATTTCCTTTTATTGCAAATTTAAATTTACGGTTATGTCTACACTTGTTGTATTATGCATGCGTGTGTTGTGTGTGTTGTAATAAATATAGATTTATTATTTTTATTTCTTCTGTTGTGCACATGTTTACGAAACATGTACGAACACACACTCGCCGCGGTGCCGGAAACCCAACAGAGATGTCTTCCACTCCCAACTCAACAACATTAAACTAGAAAAGGGAGAAAAAGTACTTTCCTTACATTCTCGTTTCAAGGAAATTATAACCGGTTTGTCAAGTGTAGGTGAGAAGCTATCAAACCGGGATATGGTTATGAAGGCTATAGATGCCTTTCTGCGATCCTCAAAGTGGAGCTCCATGGTGGACTCCTTCTATATTTCGAAGAATTTAGAAGTGAGCACCTTGGAGGAGTTCTTCTCAACAATGGAGCTCCACGAAACGAGGCTTGAAGGAATACAAGAAGAGTCAAGACCTCAACCATCAAGAGGAGTAGCATTGATGGCAAATAAGGGGAAGAAGAAGATGGAGATTCCCTCCTCCTCCGATGAAGCGTCCTCATCCTCCTCCATGGATAGCATGGAAGAAGCGTATATGGTAAGGAGGGTAAGGCATGCATTAAAAGGTTTTCAATTTAATAAATCTCATGATAGGAGAAGAAGATCTAGGGGGAAGGTCATTTGCTACAATTGTCAAGGGGAAGGACATATAAGGGACAATTGTCCTCTCCTAAACAAGAGCAAAGAAGAAAGGAAGAAGAAAGAAGAAAAGAAGAAGAAAAAGGGGAGCAAAAAGAAGGAAGAAGAGAAGAAGGCTAAAGAAAAGGGGAAGGCCAAGGCATTCAAAGCAAAGACATGGGATGATCTTTCTTCCTCATCCTCATCCGAAGAAGAGGAACAAGTCTATTCCAACCTTGCTCTAATGGCTTTTGACGACCTAGATTGCTCTTCCACCGAAAATGAAGAATCAAGCTCAAGTGGAGAGAGCTCAAGTGAAGGGGGAGCATCCTCTACCTCCTCATCCGAAGAAGAAGAAGATATGGAAGCAATGGTAACAAATCTAACTCCCAAGAAAATAGTTTCCATGGTTTCTAGCTTAACTAGGGATTTATTTAGAGCAAAGAAGAAAAATAAGAGCATGCTAGATCAAATTAAGGACATAGAAAATAAACAAGAAAAAGCATGCTTAAATCAAAATGAAAATATTTCTTCTTGCCATGATGATGCATGCTCACATGAATATATGCCATTTAATGTTAGTGATGCATGTATGGATGAAAATAGGGCTTTAAGGGAAAAGGTAGACTATTTGACAAAATCCCTAGAAAAATTCACTATTGGCTCAAACACTTTGAACATGATCATAGGGAGCCAAAGAGCAAGTTTTAACAAAAAAGGCCTAGGATATAAGGAAAAGAAAAATAAAAAGGCCTATAAATGTCTAATTTCTAGGGGACAAGATAAGAAGAAGGTAATAGCTAGAAAATGGATCCCCAAGGAATTTCTAGTGAACCCTATAGGCAAGAATTTGTATTGGGTTCCAAAATCCATCCTTAAGGGTTAGAAAAACCCTAGGATAGTCAATCATATGGACTTGACCTAAATCATATTTTTGGTTGACTTAGGATGGCGGGATAACATTTTTGAAATAGTGTTAGGTGATGATAATGTGCCTATAATTAGATAGTAATGCTTACATCATGATATTTAATGAAATTGCTATGTATGTTTGCAATCATGATTTATGACTTTAATATTTGGCACATAATCATGAGAAATGGGTTTTAAATCATGCTTTAGGTGATACTTTGTTTATTATCATGATATAATACCTAATGCATGATAACAATTCAATGAATACATGTGTTTCATGATCGTAATGTGAAATTAGTTCATACATGCCTTTATGATCATGGGGATTGTTAGGATGATACTTAACCTTGATAGAATTGCATGAATATAATGGCTAAGTATATACAAATAACCTCTAGGATGCATCTCACACTCACCATAGGCTACTTTGATTGAAAACTTAGCATGAGTGAGATGTTAGGATGATACAAATGTCCACTAGTGCCTATGACATTTAGATGGTCATTTAAAGTATCAAAATAGCAATAATAGACTAATCATGGAGAAGGCTTATGTTTAATTAATGGACATATTGCCCAAAGATCATGGTTGGATATTTCATATGTTTTCAAAACAATTTCTTACTCTAAAATCTATGTATTCATGTTTTGAAACAATCCAAAGCAAGACTAGGTGTTAAAATGGATACTAACATGCTCAAAAACAAGTGGTTTTTAAAGCTTTTAGATTTTTGGCAAATCTCGGAAAATATAATGAATTTTCATGAAAACTATTTTTTCATTGATAAATATACTTACAAGAAATATGTTCTCCAAATTTCATGATTTTTCGAATTTTCTGGAATTTTTAATGCATTTCTAAAATTCACCCAAAAAATCAAAATTTCGGATTTCTTTGTGCCAGTCGACTGCCATACTGATAGCAGTCGACTAATGGCCTGAAAATCAGACTAGTTAAGGCCGAATTCAGGTTTTAGACCAATTTTTGGTATTTTCCTTCTATTAGACTTGATGTCATGAGTTTATAACTTAGTGTTAATCTTTTTGATGGTGTCAAAGGGGGAGAAATGATTATGTTTAAGTAAATTATGATAGGGGGAGAAATATGTATGGGGAGTTTCATGGATTAAGGGGGAGTTGCATGTTGCTATATCATGTTTATGTTTACATGCTTTCTTACCTTAGAATTTCTATCAAATGTTTTTACCTAACTTAAACGGATTGCCACACATCAAAAAGAGGGAGATTGTTAGGGCAATCTCTTGCCATGATAAGGTTTTGATGTGTGTGGAAAAGGGTTTAAGTTAGGGTGTTAGTGTGATTTGATATGTGCGTTGGAGTCTTGCAGGGCTTAGTAATTTGCACATGGAGCCGTGGCGAGTTTCACAACTCATGACTCGGTCCTTGAGTCGGTGAAGGATGGCTTTGCGGAAGCCGTGCTCTTGGAGCATCCGAGGGACCGCCAGACGAGGAGCTTGGAGTGAAGCCGGAGGAAGTAGACTTCGAGGCAAGAGACGCGAAGGAGCATTACAGAGTCGTGCGCCTAATGCTGCCGAGGGACGTGGCCGAGGACGAAGATAACTTCGAAGGCGAGGGACTCCGAGAGATGAGAGTGAGCGAATGTAACCCGGGAAGGGGTAGTAGCTCTAAGGTGAAACTTGGTCATTTGGCTAAGTGTCGGATGGGATTTCCCAACACCAGTCGACTGCCATGGAATGAATGATAGTCAGCTCTCGAGTCGAGCGTGGATTCCGGTATTCGATCGTTGTTTGAGGCTATGCGATCATTGCCAAGACCATCGATCGACTCGACTTCAAGGCAGCGATGGTGGTCGAAGAGTTTAGCCCAGAACCACTCGTGGCCCGTGGGCGTCGATTACGGAAGGCGGCGATCGATTGATGAGGTCCATCAGTTGACTGCCAAGTGTTCCGTTGGACTACAACGGTTGGGATCCGACGTGTTCGGAGGCTGTTGGAGTGGCGTGATCGTGGCAAGCGTGATCGTGAGTGGCGCAACGAAAGAAAAGCTTCCTCTCTATAAAAAGAGAGGGTGTGGGATTTTGAATGGTTAATGCTCTTACTCCAAACGACCATCCAAGTGCCCCACAAGCTTTAAACTCTTCTTACTTGCTTTTACTTCATTCTTATTGTAAGAAGAGTGATCTTGATTGTGAAGGTTACCTCCACCTAGCTTGGTGCAAAGGAGAGACCATTAGTGGATTGGTTTTGGCGGAGTGATTGGCCGAGGACGAATCGGGGACCATGGATTAGCGGCATAGCCGTGAACCACGTTATACTATCGTGTTAGCGTTTGTTTTTTTGTATTTGCATTTTCTTGTCTTTATTGTTTCTGTTGCACTAATTAGTTTTGTAGACGAGCAAATATCGACATCCAACGACAAAGGGCTATTCACCCCCTCTAGCCGGCCGTTTCGATCCCCAACAATACTGACAACCACACACTTATCTATGCACAGACGACTAGATCCACCATAGATGCACAACTAATATGTGTACGATACAACAATCGACTCCATAATCTGATCCATCACCTAACCCTAGTGATGTAACACAGTAACCAAATCTGAGGTCACACGATAACCCTAACCACATGTACTTAACTGAACATCTATCAACTAACACACAATAGGGTTTGTAATTCATATTCGTGCTAGATAATCAATGAAGTAATAGCAATATATCTCAAAGGTCAAGGCAGTATAAGCATATGATTAAATAAGTGTGGATCTAAGATCAAAGTAATAGCATAAGTCCAAATTCATGCACCAGATTCAGATCAAACTACCTGACAAGGGTAGATATTACCCACCTGATACGAATCCTGTAACAATAGTCCTCAAGCCCGGAAACCTGCCTCGTATCCCAAATCTGCATATAATAGCAAACAATGATTAAGTATAAGTATTCAACAAATACATAACTTAACTACTACGTCTTTTTTATACTCCCGTCCTTTTATCGAACGCGAGTTAGCAATACGAGCACACACATCTCGTAACTCCAAATCTACATTCATCCTTGGCCGATTCACACCAAACTCAATCCACAATAGATCACCAACATTTTCAAGATCAATTAAGATAAATAGATCTAAACACCACTCACAATAGGGTTGTAATAGAAGCTTACCACAAGATCAATCTACCACAGTTAATAAATCCAATACATCCACCGAATAGATCAATCGGACACATTTACAACATCTAATTCATTATACCTACTCACTTATCGAATGAACTTCTTAGCTTGAACTCAATCAGCACAAATAACATCACCAATCCTACACAATCACCAGCTGCAACTTATCCTTCCACACACAGCCGACACAATCTACACTTAGAAATAATCCATCGTATATATCAGACAGAAAACCTCAAACACTGGAATCAACAACAACACCAACACTGGTTACACCCCAAATCACTGTCGGCAACCTCCAAAATGAACACAAACAACTTGCTCCACCGAACCATCCACACTCCCAACAACCACACACGATGATCCATGAATAGAACCCATTGTAATCTTAACAACATTGACACATCATAGAACATTACCGCAATTATAGATGAAACTGCAAAGAAAAATGAAACTTACCGGTCAAATCTTCACTGATAACCCCCTCCTTTAACCTCTATTCACCGACAAAATCCCAGCTCTAACACTGCCAAACATTGATCCAAACCTTACTACAATCCAAGCATCATCCAAATCTGCTTACCTTGCACAAGAAGATATGATGAAAATAGAAATCAGTCGACAACAGCTCTGACCGAGCCGGTGATGGAGAGCTCCGATAGTGGTGATAAGGCAACATCAGGCGAAGACCAACTAGCTTGGCGTCGATGGTGGCCAATCGTCGACAGAGGTGAGCTGCGACAACGAATAGGGGGAAGGCAGAGTGGCCGATCAAGGCAACCGGAGGAGATGGCTTGGTGGTTGCAGTGATTGTCCCATGTGTTGAAGCAAACTCGATGGCTGGAGGAGCTCGCTGCCGCTGAGATTGAGAGGGAGAGGCTACCACGAGATGGGCATCGAGCGACGACAAGCAGGCGATTGGAAGAGAAGCTGCAGCGACGAAGCAGAGAAGGGAAGAACTCCAGCGTGACCAGTGATGGTGAGCTTCGGAAAAGGCGATGAAGAAGAAATCGACCGAGATGATGGTCGGAAGCAGCTGAGCTTGCGACGGCGCAGGCAGAAAGCGAGGTCGCGATCGAGAAGAAAAGCAAAAGAAAAATTGAGAAGATGGAATCGGGGAAAGAAAAGGAATTCAGATTTGGGTTTGCAATCTGAGCAGGGAAAGCTTTTAAAAGTAGGCCACTTGATTGAGCTAACTGAAGTCTAACCCAATCACCTATTAAAACCTTAATCCTCCTCCCAATCGATCATATGAACCCCTTTTAAATCTGGAAAAATTTTTGTAAATTCCTGTAAAATTATATGAGATAATTTCCTAATTAACAAGTTTTTTTTTGTATCTTACATATATAAAGCAACCAGAGGGATTCATTGCAAAGGGCAAAGAGCATCTTGTGTGCAAGCTTAATCGGTCCATTTATGGATTGAAGCAAGCTTCGAAATCTTGGGACATTCGCTTTGATGAGGTAATCTAGTCTTATGGAATTATTCAAAGTCTGGATGAGTCTTGTGTATACAAGACATGTGACGAAAATGTAGTGGTATTTCTTGTACTATACGTAGATGACATTTTGTTAATTGGCAACAATGTCAAGGTGTTATCGGACGTAAGGGTATGTTTATCCAAACATTTTGATATGAAGGACTTGGAAGAAGTGGGACACATCCTTGGGATCAAGGTTATAAGGGATCACAGGAAAAAGATCTTGTGTTTATTTCAAGCTTCATACATAGACATCATTATGGATCGTTTTAGCATGCAAAACTCCAAGAAAGGTTTTCTACCTTTCAGGCATGGAGTTCCTTTATCTAAGGCGGTTCCTTATGCTTCGGTAGTAGGAAGCCTCATGTATGTAATGCTATGTACAAGACCGGATATCTGCTTTGTCGTGGGCATAGTTAGCAGATATCAGAGTAATCCAGGACAGAGACATTGGACTGCGGTATAACATATATTGAAGTACCTGAGAAGGACTAGGAATTATATGCTAGTTTACCAGGCAGATCAATTACTCTCTGTGGGTTACACAGATTCCTACTTCCAATCAGATAGGGATAATAGTAAGTCTATCTCAGGTTTTGTGTTTACTTTGGGAGATGGAGCCACTGTATGGAGGAGTGTCAAGCAGAAATACGTGGCAGACTCTACCATGGAAGCTGAGTATGTGGCGGCCTCGTAGGCAGCCAAAGAAGCTATATGGATAAGGAACTTCTTGATGGACTTGGATGTGATTCCTGGTTTGCCCAGAACTATCACAATTTATCGTGATAATAGTGGTGCAATTGCAAACTCGAAAGAACCACGAGCCCATAAGGCAAGTAAACACATAGAGCACAAGTACCACCTGATACGAGAAATCGTAAAGCGAGGGTAGAAGTTGTTGTCGTCTAGATTGCATCTTAGGATGACCTGGTAGATCTTTTCACTAAGGCCCTTTAAGCGAGAGCTTTTGATAGGCATGTGGATGGAATGGGAATCAGATGTATGGAGGTATGAGGACAGCATAGTCTTTTAGTATAAGTGGGAGATTGTTGGAATGTATACTGAAAAGTCTATCTTTTGTATGAACATCTTTATTTTTGAAATAAGAATCAAATGATCATTGTTTGCATTTTATGGTTATGCATATTGTCTAATACATTACATTGTAGGTAACATGGTGTGTAGTGTCACACGGGAGATCATGTTATCAGTTCATTGTAAAGTATAAGTAAAGGCTCACAACCGAGATGGTTTTAGATAAACCATTGGTATGGTTATAGTGTGATTTGATACTGATTTGTCTTGACCATAGAATTACACTAGTACACTTTGTGTGTATTGAGCAGGACCGACTTAGAGGTGATTCGATTTATTGCTGACTACATAATTGAATCGGACCTTAGATATTATGTTGTACATGCTCTTAATCCCGATATAATAATGGGCACATATACTTAGTATTCATTTCTTTGATTTACCAATTGGCGAGATTTATAGAGTAAATCGATAGGCTCGGTAAGTTGGGAAATGATATTATTTATATGGTGTCATTGATTATAGGAGGAAACCATGTCCTATATATTAGGATGATGATGTCCTCTTGAGGAGCTCATAAGGTTCATCATGTAAACCCTGCAGGTGGACTTGGTACGGCAAGATGATAAGTTTGAGTGGTACTACTCATGGAGTTAGATGTTGATTAATTAATTATCAGTAAATTAATTAATCGACGGACATTCGAGATCTTAAACACGGAGAGATATATGTACAAATAATATATGGAGCCCATATTAACTTATGGGGGTTGGTGAGGTTGATCAATGATAATCCTCTAGTGGAATGGATTATCATTAATGGATCGGACTTTATGTGGGCTTGATCCATTGGGTGGCCAAGATCCAACTCCTCATGGTCCCTATTGTAGCCTATTAAAACTCTCATAGAGCCTAGATCTTATGATGAAAAATGAAACTCTAGATCCGACGGTGGAGATTAAATCTCTAGATCCAACGGTGGAGATTAAATCTTTAGATCCGACGGTGGAGATTAAATCTCTAGATCCGACGATTGAGATTAAATCCCTAAATCCGACGGTGGAGATTAAAAGGAGGCTTAAGCCTAGATCTATAAAAGGTTGACCAAGGCTTGGGCGTGGAGAAGAATTTTGGAGATTAGGGTTTTTGCTTCCTTTGTTGGGATGTATACTGAAAAGTTTATATTTTATATGAACATCTTTATTTTGAAATAAGAATCACATGATCATTGTTTGCATATTTTTATGGCTGTGCATATCGTCTAATACATTACTTTGTAGATAACATGGTGTGTGGTGTCACATGGGAGAGGAGATCATGTTATCAATTCCTTGTAAAGTATAAGTGAAGGCTCACAACCGAGATGACTTTGGACAAACCATTGGAATGGTTGTTGTGTGATTTGGGATTGGTTTGTCTTAACCATAGAATCACACTAGTGCACTTTGTGTGTATTGAGCAGGACCGACTTAGAGGTGATTCAATTTATTGCTGACTACATAATCGAATCAGACCTCAGATATTATATTGTACATTCTCTTAATCCCGATATAATAACAGGCACATATACTTAGTAGTCATCTCTTTGATTTACCAATGGGCGAGATTTATAGATTAAATCGATAGGCTCGGTAAGTTGGGAGATGATATTATTTATATGGTGTGCCATTGATTATAAGAGGAAACCGTGTCCTATATATTAGGATGATGATGTCCCCTTGAGGAGCTCATAAGGTTCTTCATGTAAACCCTGCAGGTGGACTTGGTCTGGCATGATGAAAAGGTTGAGTGGTACTACTCATGGAGTTAGATATTGATTAATTAATGGCCAGTAAATTAATTAATCGACGGACATTCGAGATCTTAAACACGGGGAGAAAATGTACAAATAATATATGGAGTCCATATTAACTTATGGGGGTTGGTGAGGTAGATCAATGATAGTCCTTTAGTGGATTGGATTATCATTAATGGATCGGACTTTATGTGGGCTTGATCCAAGGGTGGCCAAGATCCAACTCCTCCTCATGGTCCATATTGTAGCCTATTAATACCTCATGAAGCTTAGATCCAATGGATGAAAACAAAACTCTAGATCCAAAGGTAGAGATTAAATCTCTAGATCCTACGGTTGAGATTAAATCTCTAGATCCGACGGTTGAGATTAAATCCCTAGAACCAATGGTGGAGATTAAAACAAGGCTTAAGCCTAAACTCTATATAATGGGGCTTATGGCTTGGGCGGCAAGATGATGGATGAGGTTTAGGGTTTGCTTCCTTTGGGTGGCAAGTAATCCTAATTTGGATAGGATTAGGAGTGGGCGGCTAGGGTTAGGGTTTGGGTGTTGGTTGTGGGCGGCAACATGAGGAGAAGACCTTTTCTTATTCTTCCAAGGTTTGGCCGACTCCTATCCTTCTTCCCTCTACCTTGGCCGGAGCTCAACCTATTCTTCTTCCCCTCATCCTTGGCCGGAAATTAGGAGAGCTAGGTTTAGGGTTTGGGCGGCAACAAGGAGAAGGATTGCTTTCCTTTCTCTTCTCCAAGTGTTGGCTGGCGCCCATGCTCTCATGTTTTCTCCTTTGGCCGGTTCCCGTACTCTGTGTTCTCTTCCTTGGCCGGCGGAAACATCGAGTCTATTGACTTGGTGGCCGGTTCTAGATAGGAAGAAGAGTTTTGTTTGATGATCTTCCTTTGTTCGGAGTGAACAAGGAAAGGAAGATTGGTGATCTAGGAGGCTTCGACTTTTGGAAGATTGTCGCCCACACGACGTCCAAAAGGAGGAAGGACATACAATAGAAGATCAAGAGGTATAACAAGAGGTATAATCTTGTTTATTTTGATTGGTCTTCCTTTGTATTATGTTCATAATTGCTTTTCAATTATATGCATGTTTTATGTGAAGGGTTTTGCTTATCGAGTCCGTGAGGGGAAACTTCGCTTCCCACTTCACCTTGGTTGCTTGATCATGGCGATCCCTTCGATGTCCCCGGATTAAAAAAAATTTAATCCTAGACAAAAGGATTGCCCAAAAAATCAAGTCATCGTCGTGCTATTCATTTAGAGAGGTCACTTGAACAAGCTCGTTGTTCAAGCGACCATCCTCTAATCTACGAGTAGCCGCGGAATAGACGATGCCTGGATCACCGGTTTTTATGTTTATACTCGGGATCCAAGTATTATTTAGCCATATACAGATTTATATCATGCTCATAGTTGAAAAACAAATACAAATATGTAACATATAAAAATTAGAGAATCGATACACCTCTCGATCTTCTAATGTATGACCTTCCTCCTTTCGGACGTCGTGTGGGCGACGATCTACCAAAAGTCGAAGCTCCTAGATCGCAAATCTTTCTTCCTTGCTCTTCCAAAGAAAAAGGAAGAATAGAAACAAGGTTTTTCTCCTCCCTAAAACCAACCAACAAGGAACAAAAAGAATCCTTGCCGCCGGCAAATAAAGAGAGGGAAATGATGATGGAAACCAACCAAGACACCAAGGGAGACCCCTAAGTCTTGTTTCCACCACTCAAGGAGAAGAGAAGAGAAGCTTTGGCCGCCGGCCAAGGTTGGAAAGGGGCTGGAAAAGCTGCTGGATGCCGGCCAATGAAGGAAGAAGAAGAAAGGAAAACCTTCCTTATTTGGTGTCGCCCTAGCCTCCAAACCCTAACTCTAATCCTATCTCAACTAGGATTCCTCTCTTGCCGCCCAAAACCCTAGCTCTCCTTTAATTTTTCTCCATGCCAACCCATCAAGCCCTTTTATAGAGTTAGGGATAAGCCTCCAAATAATCTCCACCATTGGTTCTAGGGATTTAATCTCAATCGTCGGATCTAGAGATTTAATCCTAACCGTCGGATCTAGAGATTTAATCTCTACCTTTGGATCTAGAGTTTTGTTTCTATACATTGGATCTAAGCTTCATGAGGTGTTAATAGGATACATTAGGGACCATGAGGAAGAGTTGGATCTTGGCCACCCATGGATCAAGCCCACATAAAGTCCGATCCACTAATGATAATCCAATCCACTAAAGGATCATCATCGATCTACCTCACCAACCCCCATATGATAATATGGGCTCCATATATTATTTGTACATTTTCTCCCCGTGTTTAAGATCTCGAATGTCCGTCGATTAATTAATTTACTGACCATTAATTAATCAACATCTAACTCCTTGAGTAGTACCACTCAACCTTTTCATCATGCAGGACCAAGTCCACCTGTAGGGTTTACATGATGAACCTTATGAGCTCCTCAAGGGGACATCATCATCCTAATATATAGGACACGATTTCCTCCTATAATCAACGACACACCAAATAAATAATATCATCTCCCAACTTACCGGTCCTATCGATTTAATCTATAAATCTTGCCCATTGGTAAATCAAAGAGATGAATACTAAGTATATGTGTCCGTTATTCAATCGGGATTTAGAGCATGTACTAAATGATATTTGAGGTTTGATTCGATTATGTAGTCAGCAATAAATCGAATCACCTCTAAGTCGGTCCTGCTCAATACACACAAAGTGCACTAGTGTGATTCTATGGTCAAGACAAACCAATACCAAATCACACTACAACCATTCCGATGGTTTGTCCAAAGTCATCTCGGTTGTGAGCCTTTACTTATACTTTACAAAGAGCCGATAACATGATCTCCCGTGTGACACCATACACCATGTTATCTACAATGTAATGTATTAGATAATATGCATAACCATAATAATATGCAAACAATGATCATGTGATTCTTATTTCAAAAATAAAGATGTCCATACAAAAGATAGACTTTTCAGTATACATCCCTACAATTTCCCACTCATACTAAAAGACTATGTTGTCCTCAAACTGCCATACATCTGATCCACATTCCCTCCACATGCTTATCAAAAGCTCTCACCGGAAGGGCCTTAGTGAAAGGATCTACCAGGTTATCCTCCGATGCAATCTTGGCCACATCAACTTCTCCTCTCTTTACGATTTCTCATATTAGGTGGTACTTGCGCTCTATGTGTTTACTAGCCTTATGGGCTCGTGGTTCCTTCGAGTTTGCAACTGCACCACTATTATCACAATAAATTGTGATAGTTCTGGGCAAACCAGGAATCACATCCAAGTCCATCAGAAAGTTCCTGAGCCACACAACTTCTTTGGCCGTCTCAGAGGCTGCCACATACTCAGCTTCCATGGTGGAGTCCGCCACGCATTTTTGCTTGACACTCCTCCATACAATGGATCCACCTCCCAAAGTAAACACAAAACCTGAGGTAGACTTACTGTTATCCCTATTAGATTAGAAGTCGGAATCCGTGTAACCCACAGGGAGTAATTGGTCTGCCCGGTAAACCAGCATATAATCCCTAATCCTTCTCAGGTACTTCAATATATGCTTTACCGCAGTCCAATGTCCCTGTCCTGGATTTCTCTGATATCTGCTAACCATGCCCACGGCAAAGCAGTTATCTGATCTCGTACATAACATTGCATACATGAGGCTTCCTACTGCCGAAGCATAAGGAACCACCTTCATCTCCTCTATCTCCTCAGATGATCTAGGACACATCTACTTAGATAAAGGAACTCCATGCCTGAAAGGTAGAAAACCCTTCTTGGAGTTCTGCATGCTAAAACGATCCAAAATTGTGTCTATGTGTGAAGCTTGGGATAAGCACAACATCCTTTTCCTGCGATCCCATATAACCTTGATCCCAAGGATGTGTCCCACCTCTCCCAAGTCCTTCATATCAAACTGTTTGGACAACCATACCCTTACGTCTGATAACACCTTGATATTGTTGCCAATCAACAAAATGTCATCTACGTATAGTACAAGAAATACCACTACGTTTCCGTCACATCTCTTGTATACACAAGACTCATCCGGACTTTGAATAAATCCATAAGACTGGATTACCTCATCAAAGCGGATGTTCCAAGACCTCGAAGCTTGCTTCAATCCATAAATGGACCGATTAAGCTTACACACAAGATGCTCTTTTCCTTTAGCAATGAATCCCTCTGGTTGCTTCATGTAGATGTTTTCCTCAAGACTTCCATTAAGGAAAGATGTCTTGACATCCATCTACCACACCTCATAATCCATATGAGCTGCTATGCATAAGAGAATCCGGATAGATTTAAGCATATATCGAAAAAGGTCTCCTCATAATCGATACCCTCTTTCTGAGTATACCCCTTCGCAACAAGCCTCGCTTTGAAGGTCTCAACCTTCCCATCTATTCCTCTCTTTCTCTTGTAGATCCACTTGCATCCAATGATTTTTACACCATCGGGTGGTTCTACTAGCTCCCAGACCTGATTTGAATCCATAGATTCAATCTCAACATTCATTGCACTTTGCCAAGATACTGCATCTTTATCTTGGATTGCCTCGTCATATGTCCAGGGATCAGGTTCATGTTCGCCAGGGACAAAATCAGAAGATTCTCCCAAGAACATGAATCTATCAGGTTGTCTCACAACCCTCCCACTATGACAAGGTATCACCTATGTATCCTCTGTGACATGCAGTTCAGTGACATGTGGTATATCCTCTTGTACCGGTGGTACTAAAGAAGTGACTTCCCCTTTTAACTCCTCCAGAACAATTTTACTCTTGGGCTTGTGGCTAATCACATAGTCTTCCTCTAGAAATTTGGCGTTCGTGCTAACGATCACCCTCTGATCTCTAGGACTATAAAACAAGCCACCCTTTGTTCCTCTAGGATAGCCAACGAACAAGCGTACTTCTGTACAAGGTTCCAACTTACCAACATCTGCCTTCAACACATGTGCTGGACTCCCCCAAATCCGAATATGTCTTAGACTAGGCTTTCGCCCAGTCCACAATTCTGTGGGAGTAGAAGGCACTGATTTAGATAGAACCAAGTTAAGAATGTACACCGCTATATCTAGAGCATATCTTCAGAATGAATCTGGCAATTCAGAATAACTCATCATCGATCTAACCATCTCCATAAGAGTCCTATTCCTTCTCTCTGCTACACCGTTCTGCTGGGGTGTGCCAGGTGCAGTCAATTGGGATTGAATCCCAGCCTCTGATAAGTAGTTCATAAACTCTCCCAAGAGGTACTCACCACCATGATCAGATCGAAGTGTCTTGATACTTTTACCTTGACGTTTCTCCACATCAGCCTTGAATTCTTTGAACTTGTCAAAGCATTCAGACTAGCGGCGCATCAGGTAAATGTATCCATATCTCGAGTAATCGTCTATAAAAGAGACGAAATACTCAAAACCACCTCTAGCCTGGATAGACATAGGATCACACAAATCAGAATGAACCAATTCTAACACATCTTTAGCTCTATACCCCTTGGCCTTAAAAGGCCTCTTGGTCATCTTACCCTCTAAGCAAGATTCATAGGTTGGGAGATCCTCCACCACTAATGAACCCAAAGGTCCATCAACTATCAACCTTTGAATTCTGCTTAGGTTAATGTTACCAAGCCTAAGATGTCAAAGATATGTTTGGTTCATCTTCGAAGGTTCTTTTCTCTTATTGGAATTAGAAGATGAGTTATTAACTTCAATTTGCATCGTGGGAGGTTTTGGTTCAAGTGTGTATAAATTTCCTATCAATGCACTCGAACAGATAATGTCCCTATTCCTTCTTATAACAACTCTGTAATTAAAAGAAATAGAATATCCATCCATAAACAATTTAGAAACCGAAATTAAAATCTTTCTAAATAAGGGTACATAAAGGCAATTCTTAAGAACCAAAAGTTTATTTTTCTCAAAAGATAAATGAACATCTCCCACTGCAATAGCCGCCACCTTCGTGGCATCGCCCAAGTACACGGTAATCTCCACCTTAGCCAGTTGTCTGGTTTCCTGGAACCCCTGCAAAGTATTGCAAACCTGATCAGTGGCTCCCGTATCTACACACCAGGTGTCGGTAGATAACACCGCTAAACATGTTTCAATGACTAGACCAAAAGATATACCTTTGTTCTTGCGGTTGGGGCAGTCCTTCTTCCAGTGTCCAGTCTGCTTACAAGTGAAGCACTTGCCTTTCGGCTTCTTCACTCCTCCTTGAGTACCTCCCACCGCCTTCGCCCCAGTTTGTTTCTTCTTCTTCTTGCCTTTCGGCTTAGAAGTAGAAACCTTTTGGGTCACCATAGCATGAGCCTGAGAACTCTGACAAAATAGTCCGTCTGCCGCTTGGAGTTCTGTTAGAAGTTCCGCCAACGAATACAACCTCTTGTTCATGTTGTAGTTCAGGCGAAACTGCTCAAAACTCCTAGGTAGAGACTGGAGTATGATGTCGACGTGGGTTTTTCCATCGATCTCAGCTCCTAGGACCTCCAGCTCATTCAAATGAGCCATCATCTTGAGAACATGATCCCTCACGGGTGTTCCCTCGATCATGGTGGTCATCATCAAGTTTCTCATGGCTTCTTACCTCGCAGCCCGATTCTGGTGTCCGAAAAGCTCCTTGAGCTTGAGCATCATATCATAAGCAGTGGACATAGCTTGATGCTGATGTTGTAATACATTTGACATAGATGCCAAAATGTAACACCGCACCATCTCATCGGCCTTGATCCACTTCTTATAGCTCTCTCTCTCCTTTTCCCCAGAATCATCTGCAGGCTTGGGAGGGCACTCTTCGAGGAGTACATATTTGTATTCCTCAGCAGTCAAGACAATGTCTAGATTCCTCTTCCAATCAACATAGTTGGGTCCAGTAAATTTGTTCTCTTTCAGTATCACAGCAAGTGGGTTGAAAGTCATTTTGAAAGAAAACCTAAGAATAACATAAATCAAAATATTAGATTTCAAGAAATTATTGATTCCTCAAACAATAAAATTTTAAAATCAACCAACACCTCAAAACACCGAGAATATCGTATGCCACGATAGTGTGGACGTATACGAATTCTACATTTGTAAGAGGAGGTTTTACCCATTAATTTTACTATCTTGTCAACCTAACTTTTTGACAAGTAAAATTAATAGTTGGTTCCTCTTTGTCCCTACAAATAAAAGCAGTGACTCCAATGGGGAGGATACTTATATTTGTATCTAAGTGTTCACCATTACTCGGTACCAAGGTAATTATCTCGGGTTATGTGCCTTCCGATGGGGAAGTACATACGCTCCTTGATAATTCCCTATAACCATATTTGACCTTGTGATCCGCAAACAAACCCATCCGATATGGAGGAAGGCACTTAGAGCCGACGCGCAAGTTTGTTTGCATCACTTGTCAAATCGTAATGGAGGTCGTGGGAATTTTAAAAATTCCCTCTCCCACTTAGTAATTTGAAATTGAGGAATTTTCCTAGCCTACGACATGCATATCAAACAAAAAGCAATAAATATAAAAAATAAATTATTTTCCAACTATTATGACTTTTGTCTTCAATATGACTCCCATCACATTGCCATCTCGTCCGCTCCTCCTACGCCATGTACAAGCCATCCGGAGATCCGAGCTTAGACTAAAACCTATTTTAATTTACATCCATCGATCCTATACTCCACGAGTGAGTGTACATGAAATATAGATCGAAAGTAAAATAAAATAAAGAGTGGCTAAACAATGCCGTATCTAATTTACAAAAATCAAATACTAGCCTCGTCAACCCCGAGGATTCAACAAAATAAATATTTACACACATACAATCACATACACACATATGACCATAATAGTCGGATCTTATGCCTGCAACCAAAGAGTTAAACTACGCATATCCTACTATTATCCGACACATATAATATATGAAAAGTGCATAAAAATTAACCGAATCCTAAACACACAAAACCAGAAACCTTGGCTTTGATACCAATTGAAGGGTTTTGCTTATCGAGTCTGTGAGGGGAAACTTCGCTTCCCACTTCACCTCGGTTGCTTGATCAAGGCGATCCCTTCGATGTCCCAGGATTAAAAAAAATTTAATCCTAGACAAAAGGATTGCCCAGACAACCAAGTCATCATTCTATTCATTTAGAGAGGTCACTTGAACAAACTTGTTATTCAAGTGACCATCCTCTATTCTACGAGTAGCCGCGGAATAGACGATGTCCAGATCACCGGTTTTTGTGTTTATACTCGGGATCCAAGTATTATTTAGCCATATATAGATTTATATCATGCTCATAATTGAAAAACAAATATAAACATGTAACATATAAAAATTAGAGAATCGATATACCTCTCGATCTTCTAATGTATGACCTTCCTCCTTTCAGACGTCGTGTGGGCGACGATCTACAAAAAGTCGAAGCTCCTAGATCGCAAATCTTCCTTCCTTGCTCTTCCAAAGCAAAAGGAAGAATAGAAACAAGGTTTTTCTCCTCCCTAAAACCAACCAACAAGGAACAAAAAGAATCCTTGGCGCCGGCCAACAAAGAGAGGGAGATGATGATGGAAACCAACCAAGACACCAAGGGAGACCCCTAAGTCTTGTTTCCACCACTCAAGGAGAAGAGAAGAGAAGCTTTGGCCGCCGGCCAAGGTTGGAAAGGGGCTGGAAAAGCTACTGGACACCAGCCAATGAAGGAAGAAGAAGAAAGGAAAACCATCCTTATTTGGTGCCGCCCTAGCCTCCAAACCCTAACCCTAATCCTATCTCAACTAGGATTCCTCTCTTGCCGCCCAAAACCCTAGCTCTCCTTTTATTTTTCTCCACGCCAACCCATCAAGCCCTTTTATAGAGTTAGGGATAAGCCTCCAAATAATCTCCACCATTGGTTCTAGGGATTTAATCTCAACCGTCAGATCTAGAGATTTAATCTCAACCGTCGGATCTAGAGATTTAATCTCTACCTTTGGATCTAGAGTTTTGTTTCTATCCATTGGATCTAAGATTCATGAGGTGTTAATAGGCTATATTAGGGACCATGAGGAGGAGTTGGATCTTGGCCACCCATGGATCAAGCCCACATAAAGTCCGATCCACTAATGATAATCCAATCCACTAATGGATCATCATCGATCTACCTCACCAACCCCCATATGATAATATGGGCTCCATATATTATTTGTACATTTTCTTCCCGTGTTTAAGATCTCGAATGTCTGTCGATTAATTAATTTACTGACCATTAATTAATCAACATCTAACTCCTTGAGTAGTATCACTCAACCTTTTCATCATGTCAGACCAAGTCCACCTGCAGGGTTTACATGATGAACCTTATGAGCTCCTCAAGGGGACATCATCATCCTAATATATAGGACATGATTTCCTTCTATAATCAACAATACACCATATAAATAATATCATCTCCCAACTTACCGAGCCTATCGATTTAATCTATAAATCTCGCCCATTGGTAAATCAAAGAGATGAATACTAAATATTTGTTCACGTTATTATATCGGGATTTAGAGCATGTACTAAATGATATCTGAGGTCCGATTTGATTATGTAGTCAGCAATAAATTGAATAACCTCTAAGTCGGTCCTGCTCAATACACACAAAGTGCACTAGTGTGATTCTATGGTCAAGACAAACCAATACCAAATCACACTACAACCATTCCGATGGTTTGTCCAAAGACATCTTGGTTGTGAGCCTTTACTTATACTTTACAAGGAGCCGATAACATGATCTCCCGTGTGACACCACACACCATGTTATCTACAATGTAATGTATTAGACAATATGCATAACCATAATAATATGCAAACAATGATCATGTGATTTTTATTTCAAAAATAAAGATGTTCATACAAAAGATAGACTTTTCATTATACTTCCCTACATTATGTGGATGTTTACTTTATGTATGTGGCTAAATAATACTTGGATCCCGAACATAAACACAAAAGTCGGCGATCCATACATCGTCTATTCCGTGGCTACTCGTAGAATAGAGGTAGGTCACTTGAACAATAAGTTTGTTCAAGTGACCACTCAAAACGAATAGCACGACGATGACAAGGTTGCTTGGGTGTTCCCTTTTGTCTAGGATTGAATTTTTAATCCAGGGACATCGATGGGATCGCCATGAACAAGTGACCGAGTTGAAGTGGGAAGCGAAGTTTCCCCTCACGGATGGATCAACCCTACATCCTTGACTTGGGCGGTAAGGCATTAGGGTTAGGGTTTCCTTTTGCTTTGGGCGGTGCCAATTTTCCAAGAGCAAGTGGCCGGCGGCAAGGTGGTGAGGGCTTGACATCTCTTCTTCAACCTTTGGCCGGAGCTCCCTTTTCTCCTCTCCTTGAGGTTGGCGGCAACCCTTCTTCAAGGTTGGCCGACGCTCCATCACCTATTCTCTTTGGGGAGGTGGCAAACATCAAGCTTGGAGCTTGATGGTTGGTCCTAGATAAGAGAAGTGTTTCGTTTCATTCTTCCCTTTGTTCGGAGCGAGCAAGGAAGGGAAGAACGTGTTCTAGGAGGCTTCGACTTTTGGAAGATCGTCGGCCACACGTCGTCCAAAAGGAGGAAGGACATACAATAGAAGATCAAGAGGTATAACAAGAGGTATAAGCTTGTTTACTTTGATTAGTGTTCTTTTGTATTATGTTTATAATTTTTTTTCAATTATATGTGGCTAATTTACTTGGACCCCGAATACAAACACAAAAACCGACGATCCGTACATCGTCTATTCCGCGACTATTCGAAGGATAGAGGTAGGATTGCTTGAACAACAAGTTTGTTCAAGTGACCATTCTAATCGAATAGCACGACGATGGAACGGTAGCTTGGGTAATCCCTATTTGTCAAGGATTAATTTTTTTTATCCGGGGACGAAGACGGGATCGCCATGAACAAGCGACCGAGTTAA
Organism: Wurfbainia villosa; assembly: GCA_025175895.1. Lineage (NCBI taxonomy): Eukaryota > Viridiplantae > Streptophyta > Magnoliopsida > Zingiberales > Zingiberaceae > Wurfbainia > Wurfbainia villosa. The sequence goes on from CM045990.1 coordinate 13,185,143, forward strand.
AGTGGGAAGCGAAGTTTCCTCCCTTCACAGATTTCTTTTCCATTCAACATAGTTAGGTCCAATAAGTTTGTTTTCCTTTAAAATCACAGCAAGTGGGTTGAAAGTCATTATGAAGAAACCTAAGAATCACATAGATAAAAAACATTTAGATTTCAAAAAATTATGTATTCCTCAAATAATAAAATTTTAAAATCAACCAACACCTCAAAATACCGAGAATATCATATGCCACGATAGTGTGGACGTATACGAATTCTACATTTGTAAGAGGAGGTTTTACCCATTAATTTTATTATCTTGTCAACCTTACTTTTTGACAAATAAAATTAATAGTTGGTTCCTCTTCGGCCCTACAAATAAAAGCAGTGACTCCGATGGGGAGGATACTTTTATTTGCATCTAAGTGTTCACCATTACCCGATACGAAGGCAATTACCTTGGATTATGTGCCTTCCGATGGGAAAGTACACACACTCCTAAATAACTTCCTATAACCATATTTGACCTAGTGATCCATAAAACAAACTCATCGGATATGGAGGAAGGCACTTAGAGCCAACGCGCAAGTTTGTTTGCATCACATGTCAAATTATAATGGAGGCTGCAGGAATTTAAAAAAATATCTCTCTCCCATTTAGTAATTTAAAATTGAGGAATTTTAACTATGCAAGCACAACAAGCATATAAATCAAAAGCAATAAATATGAAAAACAAATTTCCCAACTATTATGACTTTTGTTCTCCAATATGCCTCCAGTCGTGTTGCCACCTCGTCCGCTCCTCCCTACGCCATGTACAAACCATCCGGAGATTCGAGCTGAGAAAAATTATTTTAATTTACATCCATTGATCCTATACTACACAAAGGAGTGTACATGAAATCTAGATCGAAAGTAAACTAAAATAAAAGAGTGGCTAAACAATGCCGTACTTAATTACAAAAATTAAATACTAGCCTCGTCAACCCCGAGGATTCAAATAATATTACAATTACACACATACAATCACATATGACTATAATAGTTGGATCTTATACCTACAACCAAAAAGTTAGCCTACACACATCCTACTATTATCCGGCACACATAATATATGATAAGTGCATAAAAGTAATCGAATCTTAAACACACAATACCGGAAACCGTGGCTCTGATACCACTTGAAGGTTGAAGCTTCACTTATCGCTTCAACTCGGTCGCTTGTGCATGGCGATCATATCTCTCATCCTCAGATTAAAAAAAATTAATCCGGACAAAAATGTATTACCCAAGCAACCGATTCATCATCATGCTATTCGATTTGAGTGGTCACTTGAACAAACTTGTTGTTCAAGCAACCTAACTCTTTTCCTCGATTAGCCGTGGAATAGATGATGTACAAATCATCGGTTTTTGTGTTTATCATCAGGGTCCATGATCATACAAGTGTAAACAATTACATAGAACAAAAGGAAACCAAAACAAGAATTATCCCTCTTGTTTACCTCTTGATCTTCTATCGTATGACCTATCCTCCTCTTTGACGTCGTGTGGGCGATGATCTTCCATGACTCGAAGCCTCCTAGATCTCGTATCTTCCCTTCCTTGCTCACTCCGAACAAGGGAAGATAACCAAAATCTTCTTCTCCTATCTAGTGCCGACCACCAAGCCTTCTAGCTTGGTTATTGCAGCGGGCCAAGGAGAAAAAGAAGGAGATGAAGCAGGCCAAAGGTTGAGAGAAGGGAGTCCAAACCCTAACCTTACCGCTGGCCAAGGGAAGAGGGTGAAGGTGGCGCCGCCGACCCTAGGAGAAGATGAGGGTGCGCCAGCCAAGAGAGAAAAGAAGGAAAAGAAACCCTAATTCTCTTGTGTCGCCGACCAAAGGGACAAAACCCTAGCACACCTCCTATCACCTTGTCGCCCAAGCCAACCCTAATTCAAACCCTAACCTCCAAAAATTATCTTGCCGCCCAAGCCTTGAAATCTATTTATAGATTTCGCCCAAGCCTCCTTTTAATCATCTCTATTGGATTTAGGCTTCGTGAGGGTTTTAATAGGCTATAATAGGGACAATGAGGAGGAGTTGGATCTTGCCCACCTAATGGATCTGACCCACACAAAAAACCGATCCATTAATGATAGTCCATTCCACTAGAGGATTATCATTGATCTACCTCACCAACCCCCATAATTAAATATGAGCTTCATATATTAATTGTACAAATATCTCCCCATGTTTAAGATATCGAATGTCCGTTAATTAATTAATTTACTGATAATTAATTAATTAACATCTAACTCCATGAGTAGTACCACTCAACCTTATTATCATGCCAGACCAAGTCCACCTGCAGGATTTACATGATGATCCTTATGAGCTCCTCAAGGGGACATCATCATCCTAATAAATATGACACGGTTTCCTTCTATAATCAAAAACACACCATGTAAATAATATCATTTCCCAACTTACCGGGCCTATTGATTTAACCCATAAATCTCGCCCATTGGTAAATCAAAGAAATAAATATTAAGTACATGTGCCCATTATTATATCGGGATTAAGAGCATGTATACCATAATATCTGAGGTCCGATTCAATTATGTAATGAGCAATAAATTGAATCACCTCTAAGTCGGTCCTGCTCAATACACACAAAGTGTACTAGTTTAATTCTATGGTCAAGATAAACCAATACCAAATTACACTACAATCATGCCAATGGTTTGTCCAAAACCATCTTGGTTGTGAGCCTCTACTTATACTCTATAAGTAACTAATAACATGATCTTCTGTGTGACACCACACACCATGTTATCTACAATGTAAAGTATTAGACAATATGCATAACTATAAATATGCAAACAATGATCATGTGATTCTTATTTCAAAATGAAGATGTTCATATAAAGACTAAGCTTTTAGTATACATCCCAACAAGGCACGACCGTATGATGTTTTGTATGGTCCGTTTGACTTTGTTTAAGTCCGATATGGCCGTGCTAAGTCCAGCAAAGCTATAGGAGGTTCTATAGCTTATGTTTCGCACCCCCTTGGTCTGGTCCAACCAGACATATCCTCTCTCAATGAGAATCTCATTCTCAGACTTGCTTTACATCTCGAGATCACTCGTAGTGTGTGTGACTCAATAGGTTCCCGATTATATTGGTCATTCATAATTAACACCTTAATTATGAATAGATCATGAGTGGCACTTAGTAGTACATCATGACCCCCAATTCACTGGAAAGTCTGAATCGACTTTAGAACATTTTCTGAACCCTTCAGCAGCTTTAGTTGTTCGTGCCTTGTTCCTTTTACTCATCCTATACCCACTTGGTTTAGGACATAATCTCTGTGTTCGTCCCCACTAGGCTGACTACGTCACACCTAGCCCAAGTTAATTTCCTTGTCTTGTGGATTCAAGTTACTCCTACATGTTCCCAAGAAGACCATCTTCTTAACATGGTTTCTCTTGCTAGAGACTTTCGAGTAACATTCCTAACAAGAGGCCTAGGGTATACATCTCCTTTATCAGGAGTGGTGAATCCTCTGTAGGCTATTCAAACACCTTCGATCACTTTGGCTTATACCCAATCATCCCGGAGTTACACCTACTATGTAGAGGGCTACAAAGAAGTCAAAGTACAAGGCACCATGATCAAGATGACTTGAATACCTCAAGTCTAAGGAAGCTCGCACTCAAGCTGCAATGAGATCTTCAATGACATACATAACCATATGAAGTCTCATAGCAGGTCACTCCAATGACTAGTTACCATAACTAGTATCCACATGTTCACTCTCAGCATCCCTATGCTTCCACTCAGTGAGTACCAAATGCTTGGATAAACTAAGGAGCATAACATGTGCTAGTCTCACAGAATTGATGATGTCCAATCTCATCAATTCATCGACTAGGGATAGTTTCAATACTTACATATTTACACATGATGAGATACCGACTAATTGTGATCCAATCAAAATTTCTCTCATGCTATGCATCGTATTGTGTGTTGGTGCAGTAGGCACCTAAGTCGAACCTAAGTTTTGATTATAGAAAACGATACAAAGTTAAGCATATATTGTTATCTCATGAGCTAAATCAAGTGTGCAGAAAAGTCTCAACGCTGGAGCTAAAGGCTAGCGACACCCGGAGGAAGCCGCGGTGGTCGGGCGACACTCAAGAGACTTCGGAGGGAGCCGAAGGAATTGAGTGGAAGGCCGGAAGCAAAAGCAACACGTAAGTACTGAGGTAAGCTCGTGTGTGCGAGCATAAGTAAGGTCGTATCCTCTTTACGGGGATGATCTTAAGCGTAGATCCGACCAAAGACTTCTTATAGATGGCCTAGGTCGAGATCGGATGGTCGACGACCATCGAAATTATGTTTTTCTTGAGCTAACCTTGCCTTGCAGCCAAGACGATCGCTAACTGAAGGACTCATCGCCGTCCCATCACGAAAGTGACTACGGCTAGCACTCGACTGATGCTGCCATCAGTCGACTGGTGATGGCCATCAGTCGACTGCTGGTCAAAGGATCAGCCTCGAGTAGTCAAGAGTTATCACCATTTTTCAAGGGGTTTTGTGCCCATTTGTGATTGGCTAAAGACCCATTCGATGAGGGGCTCAAAGGCTATAAAAGGAGGTCCAAACCTAGGGGTTTTCATCAATTAAAAAGCTTCCAAGTGCTTCCGATACGCTCCGACTCTTTGACATCCCTACGACGAAGCGCTGCCGAGACGACGACTAGAGCTTCAACCTCCAACCTTTAAAGTCGTCGGTAACGAAAGTTCTAAATTGTATTTCAGTTTATTTCTTTTAGTAAAGCTTTAAATCATATCAAGGAGAGGGGGAGTGTCCCTCTACCTTGAGTCTTTATCGAGTTTTGTATTCGTTTAACTCCTACCTCCAACGAGGAGGAGTTCTTTAGTAGTTTGCCCTCCGTACGTGGTCAAGGACCACTAGGGCCTTGGAGTAGTAGCCGTAGGCTACGAACCAAGTAAAAACCCTCGTGTTTTTATTTATTTATTGTTATCTTTCCGCTGCGTTTTACTCGTACCTTAACGAACGATTACGAAAAAGTTTTTATCGCTATTCACCCCCCCTCTAGCGAACTGCATCGATCCAACATTGTGGACTTCAGTATATGAGTTTAAGATCCAATCAAATACATAGATAATGTATACTCAAATAGTGAATTTTATTAATAACTTCTAAGGCGATTGTCTTAGGACACCTCTCAATTACATCAGGTGGAACCATGATGTCATAGCCCAATCCATCATTGGGCAACTCCATCTTCTCTACTCCTCTAGCGCTTGTGCTTTCGCGGCAGTGAGTCCTTGAAGAGTGTCCTCACTCTAATACCACTTGTTGGGACTGATTGATGGCTAGAGGGAGGGGATGAATATCATTGATTGATTTCATTCATTGTTATTCTTGTCTACAAATATGCTTGTCTACAAATTGATTTCATTCATTACTCTTAATCCAATTTGGTTCATCACATGAACCTAATCCTCTTGGTCTATCATATGAACCTAATCTCCATCTAATTTCCCTTTGTGTGTGACCCTATAGGTTCTTGTAACGTTGGCAATGCTCTTAAACTGATTTAGAAACATAAGCAATGAGCAGTATCTAGCAACACATCATTGCTACCCAAGTTACAAGAATGTTGAGATCCAACATCACCATTGTGAGTACTAATTGTGACTCTCATAATATGTGATAATGTTCCTCTATCCTTAACATATAGATTGATCAATTGAGGCATAGACCGTGTCATCTTCTATACAATCTATATCTTGAACTCCAAGTAGACTCACTCTAATCAAATGAGCTCAATATCTCATATTGACTCATTTGGGCATGGACATGCACTTAGTGGTCTCACTCTATCAAGAATCATGATATCACTCCCATCATATAGGAGGGATAGATCCCATCTACATCACTCAAATTCCTCCGCATAATTTGTTACATACCCAGTAACACCTTTATAGTCCACCCATTTACGGGTGACGTTTGACGAAGTCAAAGTATGCAACTCCTAATGTAGGGAACCATGGTGAATTCAGGTCCAAGGACTAATAGTCATACTAATAGTCACATGAGAAAGTATATGACACTCATATAACGATCCATGATACTTTCTCATGGAGGGTCATTCAGTATACATTCTCCAATGCATACTCATGTGTCAACTTGATATCTCATATCCATGACTTGTGAGATCTAGTCATCGAGTTGACCTACATGCTAGTCTCTTCGCATTAACATTGTCCTTGAATATTAATACTTGACTAGGAATGATTAAGAGTAGTATTCTCTATATCATCTCATTATCGATTCAACCAATTGATTGATATAGATATGAACCTTCTACTCAAGGACGCTATTATACTTAGTTATTTGGCACCAATACAAGTAAGTATAATAACCATAAAGAAATTCCTTTATAAATATATATAGGAATATGATACAACAAGTCCATACAACAATCATCACATGATCGACTCTAGGGCTTTCACTAACAATCTCCCACTAGCACTAGTGTCAATCACCGTAGTATCTAATACCCAATGACCTAGTGTAACCATCATGTTTTTTCTGTGCCAAAGTCTTGGTCAAGGGATCTGTGACGTTAGCCTCTGTGGGTACTCTGCAAATCTCGAATCTAGAGATTTAATCTCCATCGTTATATCTAGGCTTTCATGAGGTTTTTAATAGGCTACAATTGGGACCATGAGAAGGAGTTGGATCTTGGACACCCAATGGATCCGGCCCACATAAAATCCGATCTATTGGATCGAGCGGATCGCTAGAGGGGGGGGTGATTAGTGATAAAACTTTTTCGTTCGAATTCATTTCAAAACGCAAGTAAACACAGTGGAAGATAAATGCAAAATAAATGAGACAATAGTATATTTTTACTTGGTTTGTAGCCTTCGACTACTACTCCAAGGCCCTAGTGATCCTTGACCACACACGGAGGGCAAAGCACTAACGAACTCCTCCTCATTGAAGGTAGGAGTTAATCGAATACAAGAAACCACAAAACCTTGAGGTAGAGGGACACTCCCCCTCTCCTCGTTACGATAAAAAAAGACTCCGAGACAATAATATGAAAAGAGATAAACTAAATTAAACTTATACCGACGAATAGGAAATGAAAACTTAAGCTTAGATCATCAGAGAAGTAGCACTTCGTTGTCGGAGAGTTGCAGCATTGCGAAGGCTTTAGGAAACTTGGAATTGATGAGAAAACCCTAGGAGAGACCCTCCTTTTATAGCCTTTGAGTCCCTTCTCGAGAGGATCTTCAACCAATCAGATTTGAGCACCAATCCCCTTGAAATGAGGTGATAAGGCTTGACTCCTCGAAGTTGATCCTTGACCATCAGTCGACTGATGGCCATCATCAGTCGACTGATGGCAGCATTAGTCGAGTGCTGATCGTGGGCAGTCGATTGATGGACGGTAGTCGAGTGCTCCAAGCTAGCAGTCGACTGATGCTAGCTGAAATCAAAAGTTAGCTTAACAAAAATATTATTTCGACGGCCGCTGACTGTCCAATCTCGACCTAGACCATCCATGGGATGTCTTTGGTCGGATCTGTAGGTAGGAAACTTCGCTTCTCCCTTCAACTCGATCGCTTGTTCATGGCGATCTCTTCTACATCCCCGGATAAAAAAAATTTATCCTTGACAAGGAGGGATTACCCAAGCTATCGTTTCATCATCGTGTTATTCGATTAGAGTGGTCACTTGAACAAACTTGTTGTTCAAGCAACAAACTTCTATTCTACGATTAGCCACGAAATAGACGATGTACGAATCGCCGGTTTTGCGTTTGTATTCGGAGTCCAAGTAAATTTAACCACGAAACAAAACATACAACATGTGTATAATTGAAAACAATTATAGACATAATACAAAAGAATATAAACAAGCATTATACCTCTCGATCTTCTATTGTATGTCCTTCCTCCTTTTGGACATCGTGTGGGCGACGATCTTCCAAAAGTAGAAGCCTCCTAGATCACGATCTTCCTTTCCTTGCTCGCTCCAAACAAGAGGAAGTATAGAAACCAAACTCTTCTCCTTCCTTTAGCCAAACACCAAGCACCAACCTTAATGCTTGTCGCCGGCCAACAAGAAGAAGAGATGAGTAAGTGGGCCGGCCAAAAGCTTCAAGGGAAGACCCTAATCTCCGACCAAGGATGAAGGGAAGAAGGTTGGACGCCGGAAAATACAAGGAGAGAAGAGGAAAGGATGGGCACCGTCCACCTAAGGAAGAAGAAGGAAAAAAAACTTTCCAAGTTTGTGGTCGCCCAAGCCTCCAAGCCCCCTTGCCGCCCAAAACCCTAATCCTCTTCAATGAATTCCGCATGGTACCCACCCCTTATCCTACTTTTATAGAGTTAGGCCTAAGCCTCCTTTAATCTCCACCGTCGGTTCTAGGGATTTAATCTCAACCGTCGGAACTATAGATTTAATCTCAACCATCGAATCTGGAGAGTTAATCTCAACCGTCGAATCTAGAGTTTTGTTTTCCACCATCGGATCTAAGCTTCATGAGTTTTTAATAGGCTACAATAGGGACCATGAGGAGGAGTTAGATCTTGGCCACCCAATGGATCAAGCCCACATAAAGTCCGATCCATTAATGATAATCCAATCCACTAGAGGATTATCATTGATCTACCTCACCAACCCCCATAAGTTAATATGGTCTCCATATATTATTTGTACTTTTTTCTCCCCGTGTTTAATATCTCGAATATCCGACAATTAATTAATTTATTGACTATTAATTAATCAACATCTAACTCCATGAGTAGTACCACTCAACCTTATCATCATGCCGGACCAAGTCCACCTACAGGGTTTACATGATGAACCTTATGAGCTCCTCAAGGGGACATCATCATCCTAATATATAGGACACAGTTTCCTCCTATAATCAACGACACAATATAAATAATACCATTTCCTAACTTACCGAGCCTATCGATTTACTCTATAAATCTCGCCTATTGGTAAATCAAAGAAATGAATACTAAGTATATGTGCTTGTTATTATATCGGGATTAAGAGCATGTACAAGATAATATCTGAGGTTCGATTCGATTATGTAGTCAGCAATAAATCAAATCACCTCTATGTCAGTCCTACTCAATACACACAAAGTGTACTAGTGTAATTCTATGGTTAAGACAAACCAATACCAAATCACACTACAACCATTCCAATGGTTTGTCCATAACCATCTCGGTTGTGAGCCTTTACTTATACTTTACAACGAACCGATAATATGATCTCCTGTGTGACACTACACACCATGTTATCTACAATGTAATGTATCAAACAAATATGCATAACCATAAATATGCAAACAATGATCATGTGATTCTTATTTCAAAATAAAGATGTTCATACAAAAGATAGACTTTTTAGTATACATCCCAACAATCTCCCACTTATACTAAAAGACTATGTTGTCCTCAAACTGCCATACATCTGATTCTCATTCTCTCCACATGCCTATCAAAAGCTCTCGCTGGAAGAGCCTTAGTGAAAGGATCTGCCAGGTTATCCTCTAATGCAATCTTGGCCACAACAACTTCTCCTCTCTTTATGATTTCTCGTATCAGGTGGTACTTGCGCTCTATGTGTTTACTTGCCTTATGGGCTCGTGGTTCCTTCGAGTTTGCAACTGCACCACTATTATCACAATAAATTGTGATACTTCTGGGCAAACTAGGAATCACATCCAAGTCCATCAAGAAGTTCCTGAGCCACATAGCTTCTTTGGCCGCCTTAGAGGCTACCACATACTCAGCTTCCATGGTGGAGTCCGCCATGCATTTCTGCTTGACACTCCTCCATACAATGACTCCACCTCCCAAAGTAAACACAAAACCTTAGGTAGACTTACTGTTATCCTTGTCTGATTGGAAGTCGGAATCTGTGTAACCCATGGAGAGTAATTGGTCTGCCTGGTAAACTAGCATATAATCCCTAGTCCTTCTCAGGTACTTCGATATATGCTTTGCCGCAGTCCAATGTCCCTGTCATGGATTACTTTGATATCTGCTAACCATGCCAACGGCAAAGCAGATATCCGGTCTCGTACATAGCATCACATACATGAGGCTTCGTACTGCCGAAGCATAAGGAACCGCCTTCATCTCCTCTATCTCCTCAGATGTTCTAGGACACATCTCCTTAGATAAAGGAACTCCATGCCTCAAAGGTAGAAATCCTTTCTTGGAGTTTTGCATACTAAAACGATCCATAATTGTGTCTATGTATGAAGCTTGAGATAAGCACAACATCCTTTTCTTGCGATCCCTTATAACCTTGATCCCAAGGATGTGTCCCACTTCTCCCAAGTCCTTCATATCAAATTGTTTGGACAACTATACCCTTACATCCGATAATACCTTGACATTGTTGCCAATTAACAAAATGTCATCTACGTATAATACAAGAAATACCACTACGTTTCCGTCACATCTCTTGTATACACAGGACTAATCCGGGCTTTGAATAAATCTATAAGACTGGATTACCTCATCAAAGCGGATGTTCCAAGACCTCAAAGCTTGCTTCAATCCATAAATGGACCGATTAAACTTACACACAAGATGCTCTTTGCCCTTTGCAATGAATCCCTCTGGTTGCTTCATATAGATGTTTTCCTCAAGACTTCCATTATGGAAAGCTGTCTTAACATCCATCTGCAAAACCTCATAATCCATATGAGCAGCAATAGATAAGAGAATTCGGATAGACTTAAGCATGTCTACCGACAAAAAGGTCTCCTCATAATCGATTCCCTCTTTCTGAGTATACCCCTTGGCAACAAGCCTCACTTTGAAGGTCTCAACCTTCCTGTCTATTCCTCTCTTTCTTTTGTAGATCCACTTGCATCCAATGGTTTTTACACCATCGGGTGGTTCTACTAGCTCCAAGACATAATTTGAATCCATAGATTCAATCTCAGCATTCATTGCACTTTGCCAAGATGCCGCATCTTAATCTTGGATTGCCTCGTCATATGTCCAGGGATCAGGTTCATGTTCGCCAGGGACAAAATCAGAAGATTCTCCCAAGAACATTAATCTATCAAGCTGTCTAACAACCCTCCCACTACAATGAGGTATCACCTGTGTATCCTCTATGACACGCGGTGCAGTGACTTGTGGTATATCGTCTTGTACCGGTGGTACTGAAGTAGTGACTTCCCCTTTCAATTCCTCTAGAATAATATTACTCATGGGCTTATGGTTCATCACATAGTCTTCCTCTAGAAATCTGGCGTTCATGCTAACGATCACCTTCTTATCTTTAGGACTATAAAATAAACCACCTTTCGTTCCTCTAGGATAGCTAACGAACATGCGCACTTCTGTACGAGGTTCCAACTTACCAGTATCTGCCTTCAGCACATGTGCTGGACTCCCCCAAATTCGATTATGTCTTAGACTAGGCTTTTGCCCTGTCCACAATTCTGTGGGAGTAGAAGGCACTGATTTAGATGGTACCAAGTTCAGAATATACACTGCCGTATCTAGAGCATATCCCCAGAACGAATCTGGCAACTCAGAATAACTCGTCATCGATCTAACCATCTCCATAAGAGTCATATTCCTTTGCTCTGCTACACCATTCTGCTGGGGTGTACCAGGTGCAGACAATTGGGATTGAATCCCAGCCTTTGATAAGTAATTCCTAAACTCTCCCAAGAGGTACTCACCACCACGATCAGATCGTAGTGTCTTGATACATTTACCTTGACATTTCTCCACATTAGCCTTGAATTCTTTGAACTTGTCAAAGCATTCAGACTTACGGCGAATCAAGTAAATGTATTCATATCTTGATTAATCATCTATGAAAGAGACGAAATACTCAAAACCACCTCTAGCCTGGATAGACATAGAACAAGACAAATTAGAATGAACCAATTCCAACACATCTTTGGCTCTATACCCCTTGGCCTTAAAAGGCCTCTTGGTCATTTTACCTTCCAAGCAAGATTCACAGGTTGGGAAATCTTCCACCACTAATGAACCCAGAGGTCCATCAGCTATCATCCTTTGAATTCTACTTAGGTTAATATGACCAAGTCTTAAATGCCAAAGATATGTTTGGTTCATCTTCGAAGGTTCTTTTCTCTTATTGGAATTAGAAGATGAGTTATTAACTTCTATTTGCATCGTGGGAGCTTTTGGTTCGAGTGTATACAAATTTCCTATCAATCCACCAGAACAGATAATCTTCCTATTCCTTTTTATAACAACTCTGTCATTAAAAGAAATAGAATATCCATCCATAAACAATTTAGAAACTGAAATTAAGTTCTTTCTAAATAAAGGTACATAAAGGCCATTTTTAAGAACCAAAACTTTATTCCTCTCAAAAGACAAATAAACATCTCCCACTATAACAACCTCTACCTTTGTGGCATCGCCCAAGTATACGGTAATCTCCCCTTCAGCTAGTCATATGGTTTCTTGGAACCCTTGCGAAGTATTACAGACATGATCAGTGGCTCCCATATCTACACACCAGGTGCCGGTAGATAACACCGCTAAACATGTTTTAATGACTAGACCAAAAGATATACCTTTGTTCTGATTGCGGTTGGGGCAGTCCTTCTTCTAGTGTCCAATCTGCTTACAAGTGAAGCACTTGTCTTTCGGCTTCTTCACTCCTCCTTGAGTTCCTCCCACCGCCTTTGCCCCAGCTTATTTCTTCTTCTTCTTGCCTTTCAGCTTAGAAGTAGAAACCTTTTGGGCAACCATGGCTTGCGCCTGAGTACTCTGACAAAAAAGCCCCTCTATTGCCTGGAGTTCTGTCAAAAGCTCCGCTAACGAATACAACCTCTTGTTCATGTTGTAGTTCAGGCGAAACTGCTCAAAACTCCTAGGTAGAGACTGGAGAATGATATCGACCTGGGTTTCCCCATCGATCTCAGCTCCGAGGACTTCCAGCTCATTCAAATGAGCCATCATCTTGAGAACATGATCCCTCACGGGTGTTCCCTCGATCATGGTGGTCGTCATCAAGTTCCTCATAACTTTCTGCCTAGCAGCCCGATTCTAGTGTCCGAAAATCTCTTTGAGATTGAGCATCATGTCATAAGAAGTGGGCATGGCTTGATGCTGATGTTGTAGTACATTTGACATAGATGCCAAAATGTAACACTGCGCCATCTCATCGGCCTTAATTCACTTTTTATAACTCTCCTTCTCCTTATCCCCAGAATCATCTGCAGGCTTAGGAGGGCACTCTTCAGGAGTACATATTTGTATTCCTCAGCAGTCAAGACAATGTCAAGATTCCTCTTCCAATCAATATAGTTGGGTCCAGTAAGTTTATTTTCTTTCAGTATCACAGCAAGTGGTTTGAAAGTCATTTTGAAAAAACCTAAGAATCACATAGATCAAAAAATTAGATTTCAAAAAATTATTGATTCCTCAAACAATAAAATTTTAAAATCAACCAACACCTCAAAACACCGAGAATATCGTATGCCACGATAGTGTGGACGTATACGAATTTTACATTTGTAAGAGGAGGTTTTACCCATTAATTTTACTATCTTGTCAACCTAATATTTTGACAAATAAAATTAATAGTTGGTTCCTCTTCGACCCTACAAATAAAAGCAGTGACTCCAATGGGGAGGACACTTATATTTGTATCTAAGTGTTCACCATTACTCGGTACCAAGGTAATTATATCGGGTTATGTGCCTTCCAATGGGGAAGTACACACGCTCCTTAATAATTCTCTATAACCATATTCGACCTTGTGATCCGCAAACAAACTCATCCGATGGGGAGGAAGGCACTCAGAGCCGACGCACAAGTTTGTTTGCATCACATGTCAAATTGTAATGGAGGCCGTGAGAATTTATAAAAATATCCCTCTCCCACTTAGTAATTTAAAATTAAGGAATTTTCTAGCCTACGACATGCATATCAAACAATATGCAATAAATATGAAAAAAATATTTTCCAACTATTATGGCTTTTGTCTCCAATATGTCTCCCGTCATATCGTCATCTCGTCCGCTCCTCCCTACGCCATGTACGAGCCATCCGAAGATCCGAGCCGAGACTAAAAAACTATTTTAATTTGCATCCATCGATCCTATACTCCACGAGGGAGTGTACATGAAATCTAGATCGGAAGTAAACCAAAATAAAAAGAGTCTCTAAACAATGTCGTATCTAATTATAAAAATTAAATACTTGCCTCGTCAACCCCGAGGATTCAACAAAATATACAATTACACACATACAATCACATACACACATATGACCATAATAGTTGGAACCTATGCCTACAACCAAAAAGTTAACCTATGCACATCCTACTATTATTTTGCACATATAATATATGAAAAGTGCATAAAAGTAAGCGAATCCTAAACACACAAAACCAGAAACCGTGGTTATGATACCACTTGTAGGTAGGAAACTTCGCTTCCCCCTTCAACTTGGTCGTTTGTTCATGGCAATCCCTTCTACGTCCGTGGATAAAAAAAATTTATCCTTGACATGGAGGGATTACCCAAGCTACTGTTTCATCATCGTGCTATTCGATTAGAGTGGTCACTTGAACAAACTTGTTGTTCAAGCAACCAACTTCTATTCTACGATTAGCCGCGGAATAGACGATATACGGATCGCCAATTTTTGCGTTTGCATTCAGAGTCCAAGTAAATTTAACCACGAAACAAAACATACAACATGTGTATAATTGAAAACAATTATAGACATAATACAAAAGAATATAAACAAGCATTATACCTCTCGATCTTCTATTGTATGTCCTTCCTCCTTTTGGACATCGTGTGGGCGACGATCTTCCAAAAGTAGAAGCCTCCTAGATCAGGATCTTTCTTTCCTTGCTCGCTCCAAACAAGAGGAAGTATAGAAACCAAACTCTTCTCCTTCCTTTAGCCAACCACCAAGCACCAACCTTGATGCTTGCCGCCGGCCAACAAGAAGAAGAGATGAGGAAGTGGGCCGGCCAAAAGCTTCAAGGGAAGACCCTAAGCTCCGGCCAAGGATGAAGGGAAGAAGGTTGAACGCCAGCAAAAACAAGGAGAGAAGAGGAAAGGATGGGCGCCGACCACCTAAGGAAGAAGAAGGAAAAAAAACTTTCCAAGTTTGTGACCGCCCAAACCTCCAAGCCCCCTTGCCGCCCAAAACCCTAATCCTCCTCAATGAATCTTGCTTGCCGCCCACCCCTTATCCTCCTTTTATAGAGTTAGGCCTAAGCCTCCTTTAATCTCCACCATCGGTTCTAGGGATTTAATCTCAACCGTCGGATCTAGAGATTTAATCTCAACCGTCAGATCTAGAGATTAAATCTCAACCGTTGGATCTACAGTTTTGTTTTCCACCATCGGATCTAGGCTTCGTGAGGTTTTAATAGGCTACAATAGGGACCATGAGGAGGAGTTGGATCTTGGCCACCCAATGGATCAAGCCCACATAAAGTCCGATCCATTAATGATAATCTAATCCACTAGAGGATTATCATTGATCTACATCACCAACCCCCATAAGTTAATATGGGATCTATATATTATTTGTACATTTTTCTCCCCGTGTTTAAGATCTCGAATGTCTGTCAATTAATTAATTTACTGAAAATTAATTAATCAACATCTAACTCCATGAGTAGTATCACTCAACCTTATCATCATGCCGGACCAAGTCCACCTGCAGGGTTTACATGATGAACCTTATAAGCTCCTCAAGGGGACATCATCATCCTAATATATAGGACACGGTTTCCTCCTATAATCAATGACACACCATATAAATAATACCATTTCCCAACTTACCGAGCCCATCGATTTTCTCTATAAATCTCGCCCATTCGTAAATCAAAGAAATGAATACTAAGTATATGTGCCCGTTATTATATCGGGATTAAGAGCATGTATAAGACAATATATGAGGTTTGATTCGATTATGTAGTCAGCAATAAATCGAATCACCTTTATGTCGGTCCTGCTCAATACACACAAAGTGTACTAGTGTAATTCTATGGGCAAGACAAACCAATACCAAATCACACTACAACCATTCCAATGGTTTGTCCATAACCATCTCGGTTGTGAGCCTTTACTTATATTTTACAATGAACCGATAACATGATCTCCTGTGTGACACTACACACCATGTTATCTACAATGTAATGTATCAGACAAATATGCATAACCATAAATATGCAAATAATGATCATGTGATTCTTATTTCAAAATAAAGATGTTCATACAAAAGATAGACTTTTCAGTATACATCCGAACAGGATCTACACTTTAGACCATCCCTGTAATGAGGATATGACCTCACTTACGCTCACACACACGAGCTTACCTCAATACTTACTTTGTAGCTCTTGCTTCTGGCCTTCCACTCGATTACTTTGGCTCCCTCCGAAGTCACTCGAGTGTTGCCCGACCACCGTGGCTTCCTTCGGGTGTCGCTAGCCTTCAGCTCCTACTTTAGCACATTTCTGCACACTCGATTAAGCTCGTGAGATAACGATGTAATCTTAACTTTGCATCTTTTACCATAATCAAAACACAGGTTCGATCATCTGGTGCCTTGCACCAACAATCTCCCCCTTTTTGATCTATGGCAAACTTATGCAAAGTTAAGAAAAAATATAATGAGGAAAATGAGTAAATGTAAACGATGCACTCATTATAATCAATTCCCCCTTAACCTAGGTGAGGTTAATCTTAAAAGGAAGTTAATCTTAGAAATTCTTAAAAAGAAGTTAATCTTAAAAATTTTAAATTTTTGTTCTCCCACTTAACTTGTGCTCTTCTCCCTCTTTTACCATAAATCAAAAATATTTGGGGTTGTATATATAAAAAAGTAGGGGTTTTTAACAAAAAAAATAGCATGCATAAAGATTATCTAACATGAGTCCAAACGTGTGTCTCGATTTACTTTGGTTCGAGGTATAACCCTCTGCACCAACAATTTAAGTCTTGAGACTAATTTGATTTTCAAAAATACTTATAAAATTAGCTTTGAGTTTCAAAATACTTATACGCTAATAACTTTTGAAAATATATAACCCTTAGGGTTAGTTTGCTCTCCCCCTTAATCAAGTATATAAGGTATAGAAGAGTTAGGGGGCGCTAAATATTGACCTAGAAGGTTGTATATTTAGAGTTTTGTCCGAGTATAAGTAAACATTTAAGCTCAATAGTTTGAAAAATAGATAACATTTTTGAAAGGATTATGTAAATTGAAATTGTTCCTTATTCATCTCACCCATTCTAAGTGTCTTAGAATTGGTTCACCTTATATGTTGTGTGAGATGATTCCAATTTTATCTTGATTAATTTTAATGATTTGAAACTGGTCGACCTTGCGTTAGATTCGGACTTGATCCTAAGCTCATCAAGTCACCTTTTCAAGATCTTGGCTTCTAGGTCATGGCGAGGCACAGGGGCCTTCTTTGATCGAAAAAACAATCACTTCCTTAGACAAAGCCAATTTCGAGAAAATAGTAACTTGACTCACCTAAGACCACTTCCTGGTCTAACTAGTCTAGGATACGGCAAGGTAGCTTCAGCTATTTCCACTCGGTCAAGTGAACCAAACTAGATACGCCTTATCTAGCCCGAATACACGAGACTCTGTTTTCCTAGCGTACTATCATCTCGCCGCATCCTGGTACCATGTTATCAAGCATTGACAAGTTATAGTCCTATCTAGACATTTTAAAAAAAATTTAAGTTATCGGATATACTATTTTGGTATTAGCTCCCCCTGGATTATTGAACCAATATGGTCTGGTCAAGTAATGAACTTGATCCTGGGGAATCCAAACCCTATTGGTCCTTAGATGTGAGTTTAATAATGTTTTCGGGACCCACGCTTGGACTCGATGATGACTACGGTTTACGATAGACATGTAGGATCTATTCGTAGTCTTTGACCTATATCCGAGTCTGGCTCTGTTGTACACGACTCTCTGAGTTCCAAGAAGTCAGTTAAGATTCTTGGACCCCGTCGGGAGCTTGTTCAACCGAGCTTCGAGCTCTTGGACTCGTCCTTTCAAGAGAGAGATATCTTCTTCAAGTTTTTCAACTCGAGTTGAGTCCTCCTCTTGAACTCGACTAGTCGAAGAGTTTAGGGGTGTCTCTTGTTTGAGGGTTTCAACCTCCTCAACTAAGGACTCGACCCTAGACTCGGATTTAGCTAATTTCCTAGTTAGCAATTTAATTGTATTGTAAAGCGTATGAATTAGTGAGCGGCTAACCTTAATTTTTCCTTTCAGTCCGACTTTGAGTTGCTTCTCGAAGTAGTCCTCGAGTTCGGAGTCGGTGTTGTAGTTGGATTCGGATTCAGACTCTGACTCAGACTCGGACTCTGACTCGGACTCGGACTCTTCGGGTCTTGCCATGCACGCTATGCCGACGCCTTTTTTGTTGTCCCATGTTGCATGAAAAGCCTTCTTTTTATTTGATTTGAATTGTGCCCTCTTTTGGTTCTTTAGTAGCCTCCTTTCCCTCTGAACGATCTTCCGCACTACGTTCACTATTGCTTCCACCTCTTTGGATTCAGACTCTGATTCATCTTCGGGTTTGAGTCCATCTTCTTGCCTGGTAGGTGGCTTTCTTCTTTGTCCTACAAGTAGAGCAATACCTCTCTCGGACCAAACCACGTTAATCTACTCGTGAAGTTCAAACTCAGAAAATAATTCGTCTAACCTAAGCTTCGAAAGGTCCTTAGAGACCTTGTAGGCATCGACCATGGATGCCCACAAGGTAGTCCTAGGAAATGAATTAAGAACGTACCTTATGAGGTCACGATTTTTGACCTTGTGTCCCATGGTGTGCAGGTCGTTGACAATGTCCTGGACGTGGGTGTGTAGTTGTGACGCCGTCTCGTGTTCCTGCATTTTTAGATTATACAACTTATTGAGAAAGAGGTCATGCTTACAAACCTTAGCTTCGTCAGTCCCTTCGTGTAATTCGACCAACTTTGTCCATAAGTCTTTGGCACTGATGAATGGGCCGACGCGATTGAGCTCCTCCTTTGACAATCTGCATTGGAGGATCTGAGTTGCCTTCGCGTCGGCTTCGACTTGTCTCTTAGTGGCAATGGTCAAGTGGTCATAATCCAAGGATTCACCAACTTCATTAGTGGGAAGTGTGAATCTAGCTTGGACTATGATCCACATCTCGATTTGAGTTTTAAGAAAGCACTCCATCCGACCTTTCCAGTAACGGAAATCATCTCCATTGTAAAACGGAGGTCAGATGGTGCTAAAACCCTCGAGATGGGCCATTTGGAAGGGAAACTTTGCACAGAAAATAATAAAAAAAAAATACAAAAAAGGTTCCAAGACTTCGCCTTGGATTAGTAATGTAGGAAATGAAAAGAAACAAAAGGAATAAATGAGAAATAACCAACTAAAATAAAAGATGAGCACTTACAACCTTCGATGTCCCCGAAATGGTACTAAATGTTGGTTTTTTGGGGATGAAGACAACTTGTTATGAGGGTAAACCCTTGTAAGAAGTATATCTCTGAGAGCTTTGTTTTGGTAGGTAGCCCGTTTAACCGTTGGCTACTCCAAAAGCGAATACTTACAAAACAAAACCAAAAGAAGAGTACCAAGACTTTGTCTTTGATTAGTAGTGCGGGAGAAAATTTAAACGAATGAAAAACGATTTGTAAAAGTCAAAAACAAATCTGTAAAATAGGCTAGATTGGTGGTTTCACCAAATCTTAGCGCCCCCGGCTCTGATACCTATTGTTGGATCGAGCGGATCGCTAGAGGGGGAAGGTGAATAGCGATAAAACTTTTTCGTTCGAATTCGTTTCAAAACACAAGTAAATGCAGCAGAAGATAAATGCAAAATAAATGAGACAATAGTATTTTTTACTTGGTTTGTAGCCTTCGGTTACTACTCCAAGGCCCTATTGATCCTTGACCACACACTGAGGGCAAAGCACTAACGAACTCCTCCTCGTTGGAGGTAGGAGTAAATCGAATACAAGAAACCACAAAAGCTTGAGGTAGAGAGACACTCCCCCTCTCCTCGTTACGATAAAAAAAGACTCCGAGACAATAATATGAAAAGAGATAAACTAAATTAAACTTATACCGACGAATAGGAAATGAAAACTTAAGCTTAGATCGTCGGAGAAGTAGCACTTCGTTGTTCGAGAGTTGCAGCGTTGCGGAGGCTTTAGGAAACTTGGAATTGATGAGAAAACCCTAGGAGAGGCACTCCTTTTATAGCCTTTGAGTCCCTTCTCGAGAGGATCTTCAACCAATCAGATTTGAGCACCAATCCCCTTGAAATGAGGTGATAAGGCTTGACTCCTCGAAGATGATCCTTGGCCATCAGTCGACTAATGGCCATCATCAGTCGACTGATGGCAGCATTAGTCGAGTGCTGATCACAGGCAGTCGACTGATGGACGGCAGTCGAGTGCTCCAAGCTGGCAGTCGACTAATGCTAGCTGAAATCAAAAGTTAGCTTAACAAAAATATTATTTCGACGCCTGCTGACCGTCCGATCTCAACCTAGACCATCCATGGGATGTCTTTGGTCGGATCTACGCTTAAGACCATCCTCGTAAGGAGGATACAACCTCATTTACGCTTACACGCACGAGCTTGCCTCGATACTTACTTTGTAGCTCTTGCTTATGGCCTTCCACTCGATTACTTCGGCTCCCTCCGAAGTCACTCGAGTGTCGCCCGACCACAGCAGCTTACTCCGGGTGTCGCTAGCCTTCAGCTCCTACTTTAGCACTTTTCTACACACTCGATTAAGCTCATGAGATAACGATGTAATCTTAACTTTGCATCTTTTGCCATAATCAAAACACAGGTTCGATCATCCGGTGCCCCTGCACCAACACGATCCATTAATGATAATCCATTCCACTTGAGGATTATCATTAATCTACCTCACCAACCCCATAAATAAATATGGGCTCTATATATTAATTGTACAAATATATCCCCGTGTTTAAGATCTCGAATGTCTGTTGAAGCGATGAGGATGATTGGTTCACCTCCTTTTGATGCGATGAAGCACGAAGGGAGCTTTGAGGGGGTTCTCACATGCCCCAACAGTAAAGATGAGAAAGTGAAGCAGAGAAATGCAAAACCAACACAGGCAACAAAACTAAGACACAGGATGTAACGTGGTTCGGAATAAGGATTCCTACACCACGGAGGTGAGCTCCCTCACCGGATGCAGTGCCAAAGCACTTTCACTATGAACGTCCTTTTTCACGGAAAGGAAACTTCTGGAGGTGGAGGAGAAGACCTCTTACATTCAAATCACAATACAATAAAGAGTACACACAACGCAAAAGCAAAGATCGCTACTCTCCTTCTCCGGCGTGGTGGTAGCTCTCCTTCTCCTGATGCATCTTCATTTCTTGCTAGTTGGAATAATGCGGATCCCCTGCCTTCTGACCTCCTCCTCCCTTTTATTTTCCTTCTCTGATCCAGCGTTACCTCGCGGGTTGTCCCCATCATACACGTGACTACCACATCCACCTGGAGAATAATTCTGTTACAGATACGAGGAACGAAGGCTCCTCGGAATATTATGTGGGGACCCCTCCTTCTGTTACATAACAACTCTTCATCTATATTTCGGCAAACTAGGTTAGCCTGTCCCCCTCAACCATCCTCTTTTGGTGAAACTAACTTAGGTCTATAGCTCACGGGTGGCATAGCCCTTGGGCTCCTCACCAGCCCGAACCAACTTCCCTTCTTTCCCCACCGAGTTACCTCCGGACTGACTAGGCCGAGTCGATTCTTATCCGTCCCATCTACTTCTAGGCCTATCTAGCCGAACCGATTATTGCTTATTTCCTAGCGAAGTGCCTCCCCCCACCTCCGCTTTGCCGTGTCGATTATCTTCACTAGCTCTCCTGTGCCAATTATTTCAGCCGCTTGCGCCTGAACCGTTCCTCTCCTCTTTCTCCGCTAAACCAATTATTTGGTTCGGATAACGCCTTACATGTGAGCCCTCCTATCTGGTTCATAGGGAAGAGGTAATAGCAGTATCATCTGTCAATTAATTAATTTACTGATAATTAATTAATCAACATCTAACTCCATGAGTAGTACCACTCAACCTTATCATTATGCCGGACCAAGTGCACCTGTAGGGTTTACATGATGAACCATATGAGCTCCTCAAGGAGACATCATCATCCTAATATATAGGACACGGTTTCCTCCTATAATAAATGACACACCATGTAAATAATATCATTTCTCATCTTACCGAGTCTATCGATTTAATCTATAAATCTCGCCCATTGGTAAATCAAAGAAATAAATACTAAGTACATGTGCCCGTTATTATATCGGGATTAAGAGCATGTACACCATAATATCCGAGGTCCGATTCAATTATGTAGTGAGCAATAAATCGAATCACCTCTAAGTCGGTCCTGCTCAATACACACAAAGTGTACTAGTGTAATTCTATGGTCAAGACAAACCAATACCAAATCACACTACAACCATACCAATAGTTTGTCCAAAACCATCTCGGTTTTGAACCTTTACTTATACTTTACAAGGAACTGATAACATGATCTCCTGTCACGCCCTGAGAGCATGCTATGCCGAAAAGAAAACGGACGACATCTCCTTTGTATGTGACAACATTTCGGGTTAATACATGGCCCGTAGGCCCACAATAACAACAACACATATAAAAATGTAACACAAACTACAACAACATAACAAACTAACTACAACAAAGACACAGCGGAAACATAATACAACAACATCCCAACCTACACACATGCATACCGGTATGACTAACACCAAAACATAAAGAAAATCTTGTCAAAACCCGCACCAACATGTGCGTACATCACATAACACATAACATCACGATAAAACTCAGAATACATAACAAGGCATCCGAAAAACCCAAAAATCCAGACTCTCGGAGTTGAGATGAGACGATGCTAGCCAGCGGTGCTCCAAGTCCATCATGAAGTCGGCTACCTGTTACCTGGGCAACAGAAAAACTCAGGGTCTGTGGTAGTGAGTAAAACTCAGCAGGTAATAAGATAGAACATGTAAATATATGTATCAATATTACATGTCATTCAACAGTTTAATCTACTCGTACAATAGGTATACATCAGCATAACAAGTATACATGCATGCATACACTAAATAAACTGAACAACAAACAATGCTGACATACCTGCAGTCAGCTACTCTATCCTCATCCAACCTGGGCATATATCCACAACATA
Source organism: Wurfbainia villosa (assembly GCA_025175895.1). Classification (NCBI taxonomy): domain Eukaryota; kingdom Viridiplantae; phylum Streptophyta; class Magnoliopsida; order Zingiberales; family Zingiberaceae; genus Wurfbainia; species Wurfbainia villosa. The sequence continues at coordinate 13,208,449 of CM045990.1, forward strand.
AGGTATAAAGAATAATACTAACTCACACTACATCCTGATATGGGTCGAGGGTATCACAGCGAATAACCAACAGTTATACAAGTACCGACCTACTACCATATAGAAAATGCAATAGCATGTATGATTATGTACAAACAAATGCAACAAGCATAGTACATACAAATGCATCATCAAAGTGAGTATACATATAGACTACATCTGTATGTATACTAATCACCATCATCCATGTATATATATATATATATATATATATATATATATATACAAGCATGTATGTATATATATAACCATATGCAAAACACCGTATGATACGACAATGCAGCATGCATGGTCATGTCTGCTCACCCCTACTCACTACCACGACCCCAGTGTGGCCTAGGTGGCACGACATGACAACTGTCCCAACTCACACCAACCACTGCTCTAGAGTGGCCGAGTGGGCAGTATGATCAAGTAGCATATGAGCGTAAAGAGCTCGCTACACAACGGGGGTCCCTGCTGCTGGCCACTCCGACTGACACTACCAATGACTGGTCGAGTGCCACGCACCCAGGACAACTACACGCAACTCCAACTACCATCGTCTATAGTGGTAGAGTGCGGAACAACAGATGCTCTGCCCTCACACCAGTTACTCCTCGGGAAGTAATCTAGGAGGCAAGATGACTGACGACTCTCTCAACCCCAAGGGAGACTATGTCATCAGAATGCATGCAAATGACATGAATGTGCTATCACACGTATAACCATCTACCACAGACTCTGTTCAACAGAGAGTCGTACTCATTTGATCAATACACTCTCTATCCTAAAGAGAGTCGTACTCAATTGATCGACGGACTCTCTATCCTGTAGAGAGTCGTACTCAACTGATCATAACTCTCTATCCAATAGAGAGTCGTACTCGACTAATCATATCAAGCTGGGACCACCGGTCCGTAGCGACACACTAGTCACCCTTCACTTAACCATTACACAACACATGGTTGGTAATAAGTATGCAATATACGAGTATTGGAAATAAATCCTATATTTAGGGCATTACTTACCCACGGATAACCCTTTTACCAATTTATAAATTTGGTCATCACCCGTACTCTAACATCCACACCCTACTAAACATCTAGGCCTATTTACATCACATCTATAACCCTAAATCATAATAAAGGGAATGTGATATCAATTTTTGAGTAAATATAGCCAATGACAAGTTCAAGCATAAGATAATAAGAGAAGGGTCAAGGTAACATGATCATATAAGATGATCATCCATCTAAATCTGTATGCATTAAAACTACCTGACTAGGGTAGGAATTACCCACCTGCTGTAAATGCTCGTAGTACTAGAGTCCTCACGTCCGCGGACCCGTCTCGTATCCACGTCCTGCAAATATCATCAATTACATCAAATTTAAGCACACGACAATATATAAATTCTCTATTCTATTGTTTCTATATTCGCGTCCCTTTTATCGAATACGAATTAGAAACCCCCCACTTGTACATTTAATACCATAATTAATCGAGTTCACAAATCCACTCGCAACATAAATAGGGCTTCACCCCAGCGCACTCTACTTCCATCTATTCATACAGACATAAAAATCTGACAACCCTACATGAACACACCTCAACTCGCAGCCGATCACAGCCCATGAACAGCTACATTGACACCCATAGACCCGTTTACGGCTCACTCACATCCGGCCAAAACATCACCTCACAACCCCCTTTTTAGACCAAGATCAATCTTATTCACAGCAATTTAACAACGAATTGAACTGCACAGACAGAACCAAAGGAAATGGCTTGCTTACCGACAATTAGATCCTCACCAGTAGCAACTCCACAGAACTGGCAGCCAATAAATCCCACTACCCCTGTTCATTGGAAACCACTACATATTCTATCCACAGCCATTTCAACCAAATGAAATTCACAGAACAAATCAACCCATCGGTACTCCACTAACCCTAACAGCTTCATTGTCCCATAGCCAAACAAACCCCATTACAGCACACCATCCGGCTTGCTCCATAGAAATTGAAGCTTCACCAGCACTAGAAAGTCCCTCGACAAAAAATCCACCCCACATATCACACGATTGCCAATCGATACACAAAATCACATACACAAAAAAGAAAGAGGGAGATGGATTATGCTTACCAGCCTTGTACTCCACCAGCAACCACTTTCCTCTTACCCTCTTGTTCAATCCGCCAAAAAAAGTCACTGCCCAAAATAGATCCTCGTTCAACCAAAGACAAATCATAGTAGGTGATTATACAAGGAGAAGTCGGCTCTTACCTAATTCTGACAAATCTCCGGCAAAGCAAATCCTCAAAACCGGTAGCCCACCTCCTCACGGACGCATAACCCCGGCGACAATCGGCTAGGGTAGCTCACTCGTGCTCGAAGAAGGGCCTCACCCGACTGCCCGATCGGCGTTCTGCCCTCCAGTCGGACCTCTCACCAGTAGGATCCATCGACGGTCACTGGATCACGGAGAAGCAAGGCATCGACCTCCTTCCCCTCCGATCGGGTTTCCCACCAAGAAGCCGTCGAGGCTGTCCGTGGTGGCCGGAGACAACGCTTGGCAGTGAAGAGGCGACGGAGCGAGTCTCGCTCAGGCGATGACGACATTGAGACGAAGCGGAGGGGAAAAGAGAGATCGGGATTGGGAAATAAGAAGTAGTGAATAAAGAATCGATGGAAATGAGAAGTTGAGAAAGGGAATCGGATTAATTAAGAGATTGAAGATAGTCTAAACAGGCTTTACAAAAGCCTGTTCGCTTTATCCCTGTGAAATATCCATAGAACCTCCATTTAAATCCAGAAATATTTCTAAAAATTTCTGGAAAAATTATATAAGACAATTTATTAATTAACAAGGGTATTTTTTTCCTCGATATTTTACATCTCCCGTGTGACACTACACACCATGTTATCTATAATGTAATGTATCAGACAATATGCATAACCATAAATATGCAAACAATGATCATGTGATTCTTATTTCAAAAATAAAGATGTTCATACAAAAGATAGACTTTTTAGTATACATCCTAATAATCTCCCACTTATACTAAAAGACTATGCTGTCCTTATACTGCCATACATCTAATTCTCATTCCCTCCACATGCCTATCAAAAGCTCTCGCTGGAAGGGCCTTAGTGAAAGGATCTGTCAGGTTATCCTCTGATGCAATCTTGCCCATAGTAACTTCTCCTCGCTTTATGATTTCTCGTATCAGGTGGTACTTGCGCTCTATGTGTTTACTTGCCTTATGGGCTTGTGGTTTCTTCGAGTTTGTAACTGCACCACTGTTATCACAATAAATTGTGATAATTCTGGGCAAACCAGGAATCACATCCAAGTCCATCAAGAAGTTCTTGAGCCATACACCTTCTTTGGCTACCTCAGAGGCTGCCACATACTTAGCTTCCATGCTAGAGTCCGCCACGCATTTCTGCTTGACACTCCTCCATACAATGGCTCCACCTCTCAAAGTAAACACAAAACCCGAGGTAGACTTACTATTATCCCTATCTGATTGGAAGTCGAAATCTTTGTAACCCACAGGGAGTAATTGATCTACCTAGTATATCAGCATATAATCCCTAGTCCTTCTCAGATACTTCAATATATGCTTTACCATAGTCCAATGTCCATGTTCTAGATTACTCTGATATCTGCTAACCATGCCCACGACAAAATAGATATCCGTCCTCGTACATAACATAGCATACATGAGGCTTCCTATTGCTGAAGCATAAGGAACTGCCTTCATCTCCTCTATCTCCTTTGATGTTCTAGGACACATCTCTTTAGATAAAGGAACTCCATGCCTAAAAGGTAGAAAACCTTTCTTGGAGTTCTGCATGCTAAAACGAGCCAAAATGGTGTCTATGTATGAAGCTTGAGATAAGCACAACATCTTCTTCCTGCGATCCCTTATAACCTTGATCCCAAGGATGTGTCCCACTTCTCCCAAGTCCTTCATATCAAACTGTTTGGACAACCATACCCTTACGTCCGATAACACCTTGACATTGTTGCCAATTAATAAAATGGCATCTACGTATAGTACAAGAAATACCACTACATTTCTGTCACATCTCTTATATACACAAGACTTATCCGGACTTTGAATAAATCCATAAGACTGGATTACCTCATCAAAGCAGATGTTCCAAGATCTCGAAGCTTACTTCAATCCATAAATGAACCGATTAAGCTTGCACACAAGATGCTCTTTGTCCTTTGCAATGAATCCCTCTGGTTGCTTCATATAGATGTTTTCCTCAAGACTTTCATTAAGGAAAGCTATCTTGACATCCATCTGCCACACCTCATAATCCATATGAGTAGCAATACATAAGAGAATCCGGATAGACTTAAGCATGACTACCGGCGAAAAAGTCTCCTCATAATCGATACCCTCTTTTTGAGTATACTCTTTCGCAACAAGCCTTGCTTTGAAGGTCTCAACCTTCCTGTCTATTCCTCTCTTTCTTTTGTAGATCCACTTGCATCCAATGGTTAACACCATTGGGTAGTTCTACTAGCTCTCATACCTGATTTGAATCCATAGATTCTATCTCAAAATTCATCCCACTTTGCCAAGATACCACATCTATATCTTGGATTGCCTCATCATATGTCCAGGGATCAGGTTCATGTTCGCCATGGACCAAATCAGAAGATTCTCCCAAGAACATCAATCTGTCAGGTTATCTAACAACCCTCCCACTACGACAAGGTATCACCTGTGTATCCTTTGTGACACGCGGTGCAGTCACTTGTGGTATATCCTCTTGTACTGTTGGTACTGAAGTAGGGACTTCCCCTCTTAATTCCTCTAGAACAATCTTTCTCATGGGCTTGTGGTTCATGACATAGTCTTCCTCTAAAAATCTGGCATTCGTGCTAACGATCACCCTATGATCTTTAGGACTATAGAACAAACCACCTTTCGTTCCTCTAGGATAGCCAACGAACATGAGAACTTCTGTACGAGGTTCCAACTTACCAGCACCTGCCTTCAACACATGTGTTGGACTCCCTCAAATATGAATATGTCTCAGACTAGGCTTTTTCCCAGTCCACAATTCTTTGGGAGTAGAAGGCACTGATTTAGATGGTACCAAGTTCAGAATATACACTGCCGTATCTAGAGCATACCCCCAGAATAAATTTGACAACTCAGAATAACTCATCATCGATCTAACCATCTCCATAAGAGTCCTATTCCTTCGCTCCGCTACACCATTTTACTGGGGTGTGCCAAGTGCAGACAATTGGGATTGAATCTCAGCCTCTGATAAGTAATTCCTAAACTCTCCCAAGAGGTACTCACTGCCATGATCAGATTATAGTGTCTTGATACTTTTACCTTGACATTTCTCCACATCAGCCTTGAATTCATTGAACTTGTCAAAGCATTCAGACTTGTGGCGCATCAAGTAAATGTATCCAAATCTTGAATAATCGTCTATAAAAGAGATGAAATATTCAAAACCACATCTAGCCTGGATAGACATAGGACCACACAAATCAGAATGAACCAATTCCAACACATCTTTGGCTCTATACCCCTTGGTTTTAAAAGGTCTCTTGGTCATTTTACCTTCCAAGCAAGATTCGCAGGTTGGGAAATCTTCCACCACTAATGATCCCTAAGGTCCATCAGCTATCAACCTTTGAATTCTACTTAGGTTAATATGACCTAACCTTAGATGCCAAAGATATGTTTGGTTCATTTTCGAAGGTTCTTTTCTCTTATTAGAATTAGAAGATGAGTTATTTACTTCTATTTGCATCGTGGGAGCTTTTGGTTCAAAGGTATATAAATTTCCTATCAATGCACTAGAACAGATAATCTCCCTATTCCTTTTTATAATAACTCTGTCATTAAAAGAAATAGAATATCCATCCAAAAACAATTTAAAATCGAAATCAAATTCTTTATAAATAAAGGTACATAAAGGCAATTTCTCAAAACCAAAGTTTTCTTTCTATCAAAATACAAATAAACATCCCCCACTGCAATAGCTGCCACCTTCATAGTATCGCCCAAGTAAACGGTAATCTACCCATCAGCCAGTCGTCTGGTTTTCTGGAACCCCTGCAAAGTATTGCAGACATGATCAGTGGCTCCCGTATCTACACACCAAGTGCTAGTAGATAACACCATTAAACATGTTTCAATGACTAGACCAAAAGATATACCTTTGTTCTGATTTCAGTTGGGGGAGTCCTTCTTCCAATGTTCAGTCTGCTTGCAAGTGAAGTACTTGCGTTTCGGCTTCTTCACTCCTCCCTGAGATCCTCCCGCCACCTTTGCCCCACCTTGTTTCTTCTTCTTCTTGCCTTTTGGCTTAGAAGTAGAAACCTTTTGGGCAACCATGGCCTGAGCCTGAGCACTCTGACGAAAAAGCCCCTCTGCCGCTTGGAGTTCTGTCAAAAGCTCTGCCAACGAATACAACCTTTTATTCATGTTATAGTTCAGGCGAAACTGCTCAAATCTCCTAGGTAGAGATTGGAGAATGATATTGACCTGGGTTTCCCCATCGATCTCAGCTCCAAGGACTTCTAACTCATTCAAATGAGCTATCATCTTAAGAACATGATCCCTCACGGGTGTTCCCTCGATCATAGTGGTCGTCATCAAGTTCCTCATGGCTTCTTGCCTAGCAGCCCAATTCAGGTATCCGAAAATCTCCTTGAGATTGAGCATCATGTCATAAGTAGTGGGCATGGCTTGATGCTGATGTTGCAATACATTTGACATAGAAGCCAAAATGTAACACCGCGCCATCTCATCGGCCTTTATCCACTTCTTATAACTCTCCTTGTCCTTTTCCCCAGAATCATCCGCAGGCTTAGGAGGACACTCTTCGAAGAGTACATACTTGCACTCCTCAGAAGTCAAGACAATATCAAGATTCCTTTTCCAATCAACATAATTGGGTCCAGTAAGTTTATTCTCTTTTAGTATCACAGCAAGCAGGTTGAAAGTCATTTTTGAAAAACCTAAGAATCACATAGATCAAAACATTAGATTTCAAAAAATTATTGATTCCTCAAACAATAAAATTTTAAAATCAACCAACACCTCAAAACACCGAGAATATCATATGCCATGATCGTGTGGACGTATACGAATTCTACACTTGTAAGAGGAGGTTTTACCCATTAATTTTACTATCTTGTCAACCTAACTTTTTGACAAATAAAATTAATAGTTGGTTTCTCTTTGGCCCTACAAATAAAAGCAGTGACTCCGATAGGGAGGATACTTGTATTTGCATCTAAGTGTTCACCATTACTCGGTACCAAGGCAATTATCTCGGGTTATGTGCCTTTCGATGGGGAAGTACACACGCTCCTAAATAATTTCCTATAACCAAATTCACCCCTTCGATCCGCAAAACAAACTCATCCGATGTGGAGGAAGGCACTTAGAGCTGACGCGCAAGTTTGTTTGCATCACATGTCAAATCGTAATGGAGGCCATGGGAATTTGTTTTAAAAAAAATATCCCTCTCCCACTTAGTAATTTAAAATTGAGGAATTTTCCTAGCACACGACATGCATATCAAACAAAAAGCAATAAATATGGAGAAAAAAATTCCAACTATTATGGCTTTTGTTCTCCAATATGCCTCCCGTCGTATCGCCATCTCGTTCGCTCCTCCCTACGCCATGTACAAGACATCCGAAGATTCGAGCCGAGAATAATTATTTTAATTTACATCCATCAATCCTATACTCCACGAAGGAGTGTACATGAAATCTAGATCGAAAGTAAACTAAAATAAAAGAGTGGCTAAACAATGTCGTACTTAATTACAAAAATTAAATACTAGCCTCGTCAACCCCCGAGGATTCAAATAATAATACAATTACACACACCCAATCACATACACACACATATGGCCATAATAGTTGGATCTTATGCCTGCAACCACAAAGTTAGCCTACGCACATCCTACTATCATCCGACACATACAATATATGATAAGTGCATAAAAGTAACCGAATCCTAAACACACAAAACCGAAAACTGTGACTCTGATACCACTTGAAGGGTGGATCTGAAGTTTCGCTTCCCACCTCGGTCACTAGTGCATGGCAATCCCGTCTACGTCTCTGGATTAAAAAAAATAATCCTTGACAAAGGTAGATTGCCAAGCAACCTATCCATCGTCGTGCTATTCGAATAGAGTGGTCACTTGAACAAACTTGTTGTTCAAGCAACCTACCTCTTATCTTTGATTAGCCACATAATAGACGATGTACGGATTGCCAATTTTTGTGTTTGTCTTCGGGGTCCAAGTAAATTAGCCACATACAATACATACAAATTGCAAAGAAATAAAAGGAAAACAAAACAAGAATTATACCTCTTGTTTACCTCTAGGTCTTCTATTGTATGTCCTTCGTCCTTTTGGACGTCGTGTGGGCGACGATCTTCCAAAAGTCGAAGCCTCCTAGATCACATTCTTCCCTTCCTTGCTCACTCCGAATAAAGGGAAGAATAAAACAAAACTTCTTCTCCTATCTAGAACCGACCACCAAGCCAAGGAACTTGATGTTGCCACCGGGCAAGGAGAGGATGAGTGAGCGTCGGCCAACCTTGAAGAAAGGTTGCTGCCGGCCAAAGAGAGAGAGAGAGAGGGAGGAGTTGCCGACCAATCTAGAGAGAGAGGATGAGGCACCGCCGGCCAAGAAGAGCCAAAACCTAGGGTTGCCGCCGCCCAATAGGAAGAACAACAACCTAGGGTTGCCGCCCACCTCTTCTCTCAAGCCAACTCCAAAAACCCTAACCCTAATTGGATATCTCCAAGTCTCACTTGCCGCCCACTCCTAAGACTTATTTATAGAGTTAGGCTTAAGCCTCCTTTCAATCTTCACCGTTAGATCTAAAGATTTAATCTCCACCATAGGATCTAGAGATTTAATCTCCACCGTTGGATCTAGGCTTTCATGAGGTTTTTAATAGGCTACAATAAGGACCATGAGGAGGAGTTGGATCTTGGCCACCCAATGGATCCGGCCCACATAAAATCTGATCCATTAATGATAATTCATTCCACTAGAGGATTATCATTGATCTACCTCACCAACCCCATAAATAAATATGGTCTCCATATATTAATTGTACAAATATCTCCCCGTGTTCAAGATCTCGAATGTCCGTCAATTAATTAATTTACTGATAATTAATTAATCAACATCTAACTCCATAAGTAGTACCACTCAATCTTATCATCATGCCGGAACAAGTCCACCTGCAGGGTTTACATGATGAACCTTATGAGCTCCTCAAGGGGACATCATCATCCTAATATATAGGACACGGTTTCCTCCTATAATCAACGACACACCATGTAAATAATATCATTTCCCAACTTATCGAGCCTATCGATTTAATCTATAAATTTCTCCTATTCGTAAATCAAAGAAATAAATACTAAGTACATGTGCCCATTATTATATCGGGATTAAGAGCATGTACACCATAATATCCTATGTCCGATTCAATTATGTAGTCAACAATAAATCGAATCACGTCTAAGTCGGTCTTGCTCAATACACACAAAGTGTACTAGTGTAATTCTATGGTCAAGACAAACTAATACCAAATCACACTACAACCATACCAATGGTTTGTCTAAAACCATCTCAGTTGTGAGCCTTTACTTATACTTTAAAAGGAACTGATAACATGATCTCCTGTGTGACACTACACACCATATTATCTACAATGTAATGTTTCAGACAATATGCATAACCATAAATATGCAAACAATGATCATGTGATTCTTATTTCAAAATTAAAGATGTTCATACAAAAAATAGACTTTTCAGTATACATCCCAACACGACGTACCTTATCAGACCCGTGAAGAGGTAGGTCTACCTAAATAGGTTGTTGTTCCATAACTCTTTGTGCAACAATCTCATCATCCACAACACTTTATGGTTCATGTTTAACTTCTATCAAGGCCTCAGTGCCATGGTCCATATCTTGAATTTCTTCAAGATCGAACGTACTCCCACTAGTTTTTCTAGAAACAAAGTCCCTTTCTAGAAATACCCCAGTTTTTGACACAAATACTTTGTGTTGACTGGGAATGTAGAAGTAATATCCCTTCATTTCCTTGGGATATCCAACAAAATAGCACTTATCGGATGTGGGTCCCAGTTTGTCTGAGACTTGACATCGAACATAAGCCTCACAAGCCCAAATCCTCATGAAAGACATCTGGGGATTTTTTTCCCTGTCCATATCGTATATGGTGTCTTTATCACAGCTTTGGATGGAACACGGTTAAATGTGAAGGCTGTTGTGTCTAGAGCATATCCCCAAAAGGATATAGGAAGATCTGTGTGACTCATCATAGATTGTACCATATCTAATAGGGTATGATTCCTCCTTTCGGATACACCATTCCACTGTGGTATTCTAGGAGGAGTGAGTTGGGATAGAATCCCACACTCAGCTAGATAGTCACAAAACTCATGGCTAAGGTATTCACCACCTTGATCTGATCGAAGTATCTTAATACTCTTGCCAAGCTGGTTTTGTACTTCATTCTTGAATTCTTTGAACTTTTCAAAGGATTCTGACTTATGTGTCATCAGATACACATAACCATATCTATTGAAGTCATCAGTAAATGTAATGAAGTACCTATAACCACCTCTAGCAGCGACATTGAAAGGGCCACACACATCACTATGTATAAGTCCTAACAAGTCTGTTGCTCTTTCGCTGTGTCCACTAAAGGGAGTCTTGGTCATCTTGCCTAGAAGGCAAGACTCGCATGTCTCATATGATTCAAAATCAAATGAGTCCAGCAACCCATCCTTATGGAGCTGGGATAAGCGACTCTCATTTATGTGACCTAAGAGACAATACAAAAGATAGGTTTGGTTCAACTCATTTGACTTGAACCTTTTGGCACTTATGTTATAGATGGGGTTCTCTAAGTCTAGAATGTAGAGTCTGTTCATCAGAGGTGCACTACAATAGAACATATCATTTAAATAAACGAAACAATATTTGTTCTTTATTATAAATGAAAAGCCTTTCTTGTCTAAATAAGAAACTGAAATGATGTTCTTTGTGAGAGCAGGCAAATAACAACATTCATCTAATTCTAGTACAAACCCGGAGGGCAGAGATAGAAAATAAGTTCCTACAACAACAACAACAACCCTTGCTCCATTGCCTACTCGTAGGTCTACCTCATCCTTCGTTAATGCCCTGCTATTTCTCAGCGCTTGTACATTAGTACAAATGTTAGAAGCACATCCAGTATCAAATACCCACGATAAAGAAATAGATAGATTGACTTCTATAACATATATACTTGAAGTAGAAGTCTCACTTCTCTTCTTCTTAAGATCTTTCAGGTATCCTTTGTAGTTTCGCTTCCAGTGATCGGTCTGACCATAGTGGTAGCATTCAGCATCCTTGGCAACCCCTCCTTTTGGTTTCATTGCCTTGCCTTTGCCCTTGGCTTGGGTCTTTCTCTTACTTTTAGGCTTGCCCTTGCCTTTATTCTTTTTCACCATCAAAATGGAGTTGGCTTTGCCTTCTTAAGGTTAAGCTCAGCAGTTCTCAATATGCTAAGCATCTCAGGCAGTGACTTATCAATTTCATTCATATTATAATTCATGAAAAATTGATTGTAACTTTCTGGCAAGGATTACAAGATCAAGTTAGTGGTCAATTCTTGGCCAAGTGGGAATCTCAACCTCTGTAGGTTCTCTATGTACCCAATCATCTTGAGTACATATGGACCTACGAGAGTCCCATCTTGCATCTTGCATTGAAATAGTGCCTTAGAGATCTTGAATCTCTCATGCCTGGCTTGTCCTTGATACAATTGACAAAGATGTTCAACCATATCAAAAGCATCCATCAACTCGTGTTGCTTCTAAAGCTTAGAGTTCATAGTCATGAGCATGAGGCATGACACATCTATTGCATCATCTTGATGCTTCTTGTAAGCATCTCGGTCAGCTCGCGTGGCAGTGGTAGGAGGTGCTTCCGGAATGGGCTTCTCCAGGACGTACAATTTTCTTTCTTGTTTGAGAACAATTCTCATATTTCTATACCAGTCTAGGAAATTAGCTCCAATGAGCTTGTCCTTCTCAAGGACAGAATGCAAGAAGAGAGTGTTCATGTTTGATGACATGACAATCTACAACATAAATAATGCAGAAAGTAAATATCATATTTCATTTATCATTTAATTAGGCCTTTAATTAAATGATGCTCCCACTGAATTATAGGACTTTTGTAGAATCGAGTCATGGATATGGTCAAACCACACTACTAGATTCATACCGACTAGCTATAATTCTCGCGGGATAAGATCCACATCATATTAAGCCTTGAGTTAGCTTTGGCTAAATCGCCCAAGACTTAGTATGATCAGTAGGTAACAAATTACCAATTACATCTCTATGCAACTCTTGTTTATAGGATCAAGATCCACATTTACAAAAAACATGAGTTAGCTTTGGCTAAATCACCCAAGATTTAGTGTAAATATGATCTTATACTATCTTTCCAACCGTTGGAAAATGCCTATAATTTTGCCCGATCCAATTGAGTTAACTAGTTTCACTCAATCTAATTGAGCTTATTCTCACCCAAGCTTTGATAGGCGGGACCAAGATTGTCCCTCTGCACCCTACCAAGATAATATGCATTTCTCTACTTTGGCAGATTTAACAACAACAAATGATCGAGGTAGTGATGGGTATCAAAACTTGGTAGGCATTTCGAGTTGACTTGATTAAGATCTAATCTAATCATGAATGTGTATCATATACGCATTAAGGCATTAATTATCCTATACTAGCATGCATCACATACAATATATATATATATATATATATATATATATATATATATATATATATATATATATATATATATATATATATATATATATATATATATATATATATATATATATATATATATATATATATATATATATATATATATATATATATATATATATACTAATTAATTAATATGTGATGAGGTCATGGCCCTACTACGATATTCTCAAGCCAATGAGAAGATCGGACGGTCAACCTAGGGTTAGCGGCTTCTCCAAGCGCCTCCTTTGACCGCCATGTGTTGTCGGCACCCTCCTCGTAACTCCGTCTACGAGTGGACCTTCCACCGCTTCATTTTGTACATTACAAACATGGAACTCGAGTTACATTCGAGTCTATACTAAAAATGGTACGCAAGCCGTATTATGAATTACAACAAAATTTTATCCAATCACATTGGTGTTTTTGGGCCATGACCATCACAATATCATACATAATTCTAAATTATATATTTTACATAAATTTCTATAATTTTCCTACTTTTTTCTTTCAATTTTATGAGTCACAACTCCGCAGCGGTCCCGCTAAGCGATTTTCGGGCGCGATCGCGGGACAATGCCCCTAGCAGGGTTAGGGGCAGCGCCCCTTCTCGCAAAATGAATCTCGTGAGTGTCCCATACCAATCTTACAGTGCCTTAAGTCGCTGTCCCAAAAAAACAAAAATGAGACCTTGCCGTTTCGGAGAGTTTTTCTCGGTGGTTGAAGCCTACAAGTGTCCAAACACTTATTGCTTTGACTCTACGAGAAAAATACTCAAAAAATCTATAAAATTATAGAAACTTATAGATATGTAACTTTTCACATCTAATAACAAAATTACAAATTCAAACATGTACATGCTTTGCACATGGCTCTGATACCACTATTAGACTCTCCGAGCTGCAAAAATTACTTTTTGCATTGCGAAAATCTCAGAAGCCAACCACAGATCCGTGCGAAGATAAATAAAATTCATGTACATGTTTATCTACACTAGATCTACCTTATATCTACATGGGAGGAATGTTACCTTTGTAGCGATGCCCTTCTCTTATCCCGCTCGTCAAAAAGATTGCCGGATCTCGTAGAGTGTCAAGTGTACACTCCTCTACACGTATCCACATGGACAAAAGGTGGAGAGAACCACTTAGAGTGTGCTAGCACTCTTGGGAGGTCTTGGCAATGGAGGGGAGGGAGAGAATAAGAAAGGAGAAGGAAGAAGAAGAATTCAATTAGCCTCACTCCTGTTTTGGCCGACCACTTATGGAGGGTTAAAAACATCCATGTAATACCAAGAGCCATGGCTCTTGGCCTTCCTCATGAGGTGGCACACCATGATGTGTCCATGATGATGTGGAACATCATCATTGGCCGGCCCTATGCCAAGTCATAATGAAGTGGCATTTGGTCAAGTCAAACTTGACCCTTCATCTTCCCTCTCAAGTCAAGTCAAACTTGCCATCTTATCTCCCATGGTTGATCAAATCTAACCTTTGATTCATGTCAATTTAATTTAATGAATCTCTATTCATTAGTTTAAATTGACTCAATAAATTAAATCTAAATTAGACTCATTCAACACTTGAATCAAATTGAGTCCAACTCAATTAGTCTAATTTGGATTACTCTTAATCCAATTTGGTTCATCAAATGAACCTAATCCTCTTGGTCATGTGATGAAGGACAATGATACTATGTCATGACATTATAGGTTAGTTTATTTACAACAATAATAAGTAAGTCTTTATCATACTAAGTGAAGTTTGTTGGGGACCATTGGGTGCGCTAGAGAAGGGGTAAATAGCGTCGTTCGATTTTGTGTCTCTATAAAACGTTAGCACAACGGAATAATAATACAAATATAAATACAGAAGAAACACAAACTAAATACAAAACATGCACAACACCAAGTTTTTATGTGGTTTAGAACCCTAGTTCCTACTCTATGACCAAGCTCTAGTGATCTACACTCACTAAAACCTTTTCTTCTGGTATGACATCGGAGATGGAGAAATCTCATACAATATAAAACTTACAACAAGTAAACACCAAATATAATTGCAAATGAAAGAATCAAATGAAAAACACTTTATAAGATTGAACTTTTGATTGTTTGTTGATGTGGTTGTTTCGAATGCCTTGGAAGGTCTGTAATGCAGCAGAAAATCCCTTCCCAAATCACCAAGAGTCGACTGTTATTTCCTCCACCGCAAGCTTCTTTTAAAGCCTCCGCTCGGACTAATTTTTCACCTAGAAATCGACTACTCTTACCACCAGTTGAATGCCCACTTGCCCTTTGTCTTATGAACTAATCTACATCAGAAAAGGCCCGACCAGTCGACTACCCTAACCCAACAATTGACTGTCATAGCCACCAGTCGACTATCATAAGCTAACAGTCAATTACAAGCCATTCTGTGCCCTATCGATTTAAGGCAAGTCGACTGCTCATCCCTAATAGTCGATTGCCAATGTCCAATCGATTGGTGTAAGCTACCAGTCGACTACCAGAGCACAAGTCAATAATCAATCCTCAGTTGACTACTCGACTAGTCGACTGGGCCATACCCCAGTCGACTACTCGAGTCAACTAAGCATCCCTAGTGTCGAATACTCAACCAATCGACTGGTCAATACCACCAATTGACTGGTAAACCTCAAACATGAGGTTTAACCCAAGTATAATCCCCTCATACTTGATAGTCACCCTAGGCCTAAACCTAAACCTTCTAGCCACCTCCATTAGTCTTATGCCCTTAGGGTCCATCCGAGTCCTCCATGACTCCTTCACCCTTTGTGCTAGTCTTCAGGTGCTTCCATTGGCTTCGTCATGGCATCGGGTACCCTTAGCCTATACCTAAGCATTCAAGCCAATTCTATCAGCCTCAAGCCCTTGGTTTGAGTCCACGACTCCTCACCCTTGGCCTTAGCCTTCAAGTGCTTCCGTCGACTTTATCATTCTAATGAGTCCACCTTTGCCAAGTCTCCAATCTTTGACTTTTATCACCAAGATTATACACTTAGACTTACATGACCAAGACTACACCCTTGGAATTTTTATTTGCCAAGTATTCATACTTGGACTTGAAGGACCAAAAAATGCTAGAGGGAGGGGGGGATAAATAGCATATTTTAGAAAACTTCTTTTCTTTCCAAAAACCTTCGCAGCGGAAAATGAAAGAAAAACAAAGAACACACAAGGACACACTTTATTTTACTTGGTTCACAACCAAATGAGCGCTAGTCCAAGGATCGCGATCCTTGATCGCTTTCAGTTGGCAATCAACTAATTGATCTCTTCCTCGTTGGAGGTAAGAGACACGAACTTATAAAAGATAAAGGAAGCAATAACAACATTACTGCTCCTTTTAGCAATTAAGTGCACAAATGCAAAACCAAACAATAATAATACTGAAAAATGAATAGAAGAGGAAGTATGATCTGAGTAGCATTGTAACATGAAGAATCACGACCGGAGAGCAAGAGCATTTAGGAGCATTTGATAACTAGGGTTTGTGACCATCCCTCCTTTTATAGAACTTCCTAGGCCTTTGAAACCATCATTTTCATCTAGATCTAGATCTGGATAAACCTTATCCAACAATTTTATCTTTGAGGTGGCAACTTGACTCTTCACGTGCACAACAGTTGACTGCTCTTATTTGTTAGTAATATATGAGAGATGTCCTAAGGCAATCGCTTTATGTATGAACCATTTATATGATAAATGAAGATTCACTATTTGAGTATACATGTTTTATGTATTTGATTGGATCTTAAACTCATTTACTGAATGTCCACGATACGATTCACAGCATGAGAGAATTTGTGATTGGATCACAACTAGTGAGTATCTCTACATGTGTAATTGTGATGTATCAGAATTATCCCTAGTCGATGAATTGATGAATCTGGACACCATCAATTCTGTTGAGACTAGCACGAGGTATACTCCTTGGTGTATCCAAGCAGCTGATTCTCACTGGCTGGAGACATAGTGATGTCCGGAGTTAATCGTGGATGCTAGTTATGGTAACTAGTTCAT
The DNA here is from genome assembly GCA_025175895.1 of Wurfbainia villosa. Classification (NCBI taxonomy): domain Eukaryota; kingdom Viridiplantae; phylum Streptophyta; class Magnoliopsida; order Zingiberales; family Zingiberaceae; genus Wurfbainia; species Wurfbainia villosa. The sequence goes on from CM045990.1 coordinate 13,225,407, forward strand.
TGGAGTGACCAGCCGTAAGACTTCATATGGTTCTCTGCATATATAGATATGTCAATGAAGTTCTTACTGTGGCTTAAGTGCGATGTTCCTTTGACTTGCGGTATTCAAGTCATCTTGATCATGGAGACTTATGCTTTGACATCTTAAGCAAACATCTCTAAGGAGATGTGGACCCGGGATGATTGGGTATAAGTCGAAGTGATCGAAGGTGTTTGAATAGCCTATAAAGGATTCACCACTCCTTGCGAGGAGATGTATACCCATGGCCTCTCGTCGGATTGTTACTAAAGTCTTTGGCTAAAGCATCACATGTTTAGAGTAAGGTACTCTTCGATACATGTGGAGTAACTAGAATCCGTAGGACGAGGAAATGATACTTGGGCTAGGTGTGACGTAGTCAGCCTAGTGGGGACTGACACAATAGACCATGTCCTGAACCAAGTGGGTATAAGATGAGTGAAGGGAATGGGGCACGATTCATTCGAGCTACTGAAGGGTTACAGAAATAGTTCTGGATCAACCGTTGATCTTTTCGGTTAATTGGGGATCATGATGTACTACTAGGTGCCACTTATGATCGTTCTATAATTAATGGTTAATTATAGACGGCCAACATAAACCGAGAACCTATTTGGTCACACGCACAACGAGTGTAATCCAAAGGATTTAAAACGAGCTTGAGAATGAGATTCTCAGACCGAGAGAAACTATGTTTGGTTGGACCAAACATAAAGCGAGCATGAAATTGTTTCAGTCGCAATGGAAGCGTGGATGGGCTGCGTCTTATGAAGACGTAATGGATGGACCAAAATGGTTTGGTTCTAATCCAATGGATAAGAATAAACCAAAGGGTTTGGTTTATTTTAAACCAATGAACCAAAAGTTGGTTCGGTTCGTTTTAACTTAAAATAAACCATTATGGTTTGGTTTATTTTAACTTATCTTAATGGAGCGGGTTAACGGGCTTTATGGATATGATCCATTAACCATTAAGAGAATTAGTTCTCTATAAAAGTGGGCTTAAGGGATTGTTAAACCCTAATCCAAAATCAAAACCCTAGCCTCCAAGGAGTTGCCGCCCAACCTGTTTGTGCCGCCCAAGCTCCTTGCCGCCCAGCTTGATTGTGCTGCCGTCAAGACCCTTGCCGGCGTCCAAGCTCCAGCCGGTGAACCTCCGGCGACCCTCCGGTGATCCCCTAAAAGGTTCGGCATCAAGGTGAGCTTTTGTCTCCTTGTTTTGGCCGGCGCCTATCTCCTCCACCAAGCTGTCCAGTTTTCTGGACAGCTTCTTCTCCTCTCGTCGGAGCGTCGTTTGGACGACGGTTAGTGCTCCGACAGCGGCTAACATACCGGGGATTTGATCTCCGGTAATCCTCTGAGGTGGAGGACGAAGGATTCGTCAATCGGTTGACGAATACCTCTCCGGAGAAGCAAGTCTTGAGGACTTGTTTTAGGTCCGAATTTGGATTCGGATCGTGATCATCTCTCGATCACGTCGTCTTCAACACGAGGCTAGTAACCCGTACGAAGACGAAGCTCGTGGCTTGGCGAAGTCATCCCGAGGAGCTCGGCGTGGATACGGATAGAGACGATTCTTACGAGGATCGTTCCGGTTGATGCCGTTCCCGCTACACGTCATACGAAAGGTATAACGTAGTTTAATTTCCTTTTATTGCAATTTTAATTTACGGTTATGTCTACACTTGTTGTAATAGCATGCGTGTGTTGTGTGTGTTGTAATAAATAGGAGTATTTATTATTTTTATTGCTTCCGCTGTGCTCATGTTTACGAAACATGATCGAACACACACACGCCGCGGTGCCGGAAACCCAACATTATTGTTAGTCGACTGGCCCCAATCGACTGTTGATCCTCCCATTCGACTATTGTACTTGAGTTTTCAATTCAATCACCTGCATCACAAAGTTAGCACAAGATATATAATAATAGTGATCGTGACAGTCTTTGACCATCCGATCTCGACTTCAGCATTCCTCCTGAAGCCTTGGTCAGATCGACGGCTACGGTTGTCCCCATATCGAGGATGTGACCTTACCACCGCTCCTCACACAGAGCTTACCTTTTCCAAACCCCTGGTCCTCAGACCTGTTGGACTTCTTTTCTGATCCTACAAACTTACTAAGACCTGTAAGCTTGACACAGAATATTAGAAATAATATGACTTAATTTTGAACCTTTTCCATTATCAAAATATAGGTTCAATTATCTAGTGACCCTGCACCAACATTCTCTCCCTTTTTTATTTATGGCAACATGATTCAAAGTTAAGGAAATAAATGCATGAATAAGGTGAAAGACATAATAAAATGAAATACAATGCATGAATCATAAAAAACTCCCTCTTAGTAATGCCTCCCCTTAATATTTGGTGAATTTATTAACTTAACTTAATATCACTCCCCCTTTGGAATATATCAAAAATAAAAATGTCTAAGAGGTCTTATGTCAAACTAGAGGTAGCTAGGGATATTAAATTTATCTAACAAACCAATGTGCTTAAACATCTAATAGGTCTTATGCCAAACTAGAGGTAGCTAGAGATATTTAGCTTGTCTAACTTAAGTCTTCTCTCTCCGTTTGACATATTATTAAGAAGAATATGATTTTATATTCTCTAAGTCAACCAACAATAGTAAAGTATTATCTTTTGAAAAGAATGTATACTTAACATGTAGTAAAGTTTTCAAAATAATTTTAATAGTTATAATATTTAAGAATTTAAAAAGAATATTTTCAATGAATGGTTAAAGGAAAAGATATATTTTTCAAATCATGTTTTTAAAATCTTATAACTACTGATTTTTCAATTTGAACCTCCCCCTTAACCTGACATCCTTGTTAACCATAAGGAAGACTTACCCAAATGTCTAGAGGGTCTCAGTCAATCAAAACCTCCCCCTTAACTTGACATACTCTTAGGACATCCTTGTTAACTACAAGGAAGATTTTCGTAAATATCTAGAGGGTATTAGTATCTGAAATTGACCTAAGGATCTAATAAATCAATCATCCTTTTAAGAAAATATAGGTTTTCAAAAAATAAGTATAACTACAACAAACATGACAATAATTTTTTTTTAAGAAATATATATTTATGGTATCCTCTTCTTCGGCCTGCTCAGACCTTCTTCTCCCTTCTTGAAGATTTCTTCTGATCGCCTTAGATCCTTGAACTGAAGGGTATATCTATTACCTTAAAAGAGAATGTTAGGGGTGGGTCGACTTCCCGGTGTGGTCCCTCTGACGCTCAGGTTAGAAACGGAAGGATGAAAAAGTAGAATATATAATAAGTGAGAAGAGATCTTTAAGGTACCGAATAGTGAAGAAAAATCATCCCTATTTCCTTCCACCTCTATCCCTTTTATAAGAGATTATACCACCTTAATTTGAAGTGTTTTTACTTTAATACCCTTGCCAACCTGTAAAGATGTAACCACTTTTCCCACCTTAAAATAGCTCCCCATCCTTCATGACAATTATTAATCAAATGAATAAACAAATAAATAACATAATATTTTATATCAACAATATTTCTTATTCAAGAACTCCCCCGTCACTTCTCGTACCCAAAAATACCCATATCCCCTTCTTCACTTTATTCAGAAAGAGCTCAAGAAATTCATACATCACTCGGGAAATATACTAATAACTCGAGAAACACACTGATTGCCTTCGTTCAGTTACATATTGCTCGGGGACTAAGTCCGAGTAGCATCTCCTCAAATACATGCACTCTGAACTATCTACACTGCTCTTCCTTACATGGCATGGAAAATACACATATCACTCAGGAATCACATATATTATTCGGGAAGTGCATATACCGCTCTGTCAATACAACACTTAGCTCTTAGCACAACTACTCTACTTGCCCCTACTTGGCTCGGGAGTCACATATACTGCTCGAGAATACATATATCAATCGGAAAGCGCATATACTACTTTGCCAACACAACACCTAACTCTAAACACACTTACTCTTCTTGCTCCTACTCAGCTCGGGCATCACATATACTGCTCGGGAATTACATATATCAATCGGAAAATACATATACTGCTCTGCCAACACAACTACTCTGCTTGCCTCTACTTAGCTCGGGCATCACATATACTACTCGGGAATTACATATATCAATTGGGAAATGCATATACTACTTTGCCAACACAACACCTAACTCTGAACACACTTGCTCTGCTTGCACCTACTCGGCTCGGGCATCACATATACTACTCGAGAATTACAAATATCAATCGGGAAATGCATATAATTCTCTGCCAGGACAACACCTAACTTTGGACAAACTTACTCTACTTGCCCCTACTCGGCTCGGGCATCACATATACCGCTCAGGAATTATGTATATCAATCAGGAAATGCATATACTGCTATACCAACACCTAACTCTGAACACAACTACCTTGCTTGCCCCTACTCTGCTCGAGCATCACATATACTACTCGGGAATTACATATATCAATCGGGAAATGCATATACTACTCTACCAACACCTAACTCTGAACACAACTACCCTGCTTGCCCCTAGTCAGCTCGGGCGTCACATATACTACTCGAAAATTACACTGACTACCTTAGAATCATACTCATAACTCAAAAAACCTTCTGACTAATCAAATATTATGTTTAATACCCTCTGAGAATATACTAAATATCCTGACTGAAAACCCTGATCACATCATATGCCCCCCTCTTTAGTAAAACTGAAGAGCAAAGTCAAGTGAAGTTTTTTTAAGTACTCTAAAATTTCCTTTATTGAAAAATAAAATTCCTCTGTCTTTGGCCTTAGCAAAAATCCCCACATCCATCATAAGTTCCCCCTCTTTAGTAAAACTGAAGAGCGAAATCGAGTGAAGTTTTATAAGTACTCTAAAATTTCCTTTACTGAAAAACAAAATTCCTCTACCCTCTGCCTTAGCAAACCCCCCCCCCCCCCCCCCCCACACACACACATCCATCATAAGTTCTTCCTCTTTAGTAAAACTGAAGAGCGAAGTCGAGTGAAGTTTTACAAGTACCCCCTAATATACATAAAAACCACAAGCTGTCATATTAAGCATAGACTTTGAAACTATCATACTAAGTGCAAGGCCTCAAAATGTCATACTAGGCGCAGGGCCTCAAATTGTCATACTAGGCACAAGGCCTCAAAATTGCATGTTAGTGATTTACTTGCCATTATAACTGGCGTTATAGCCCCCTTATGTAATTACATTGCCCATAGGCTGTTATATTAGGCGTATGAGCCTTGAGAAAATTTTACCTGCCATTATAGCTGGCGTTATAGTCCCCATGAGAGAATGTAATTACCTAGCCCATAGGCTATTATATTCGGCATGAGAGTCTTAAAAAAATTTTACTTGCCATTATAGCTGGCGTTATAGTCCCCATGGGGGAATATAATTACCTATCCCATAGGCTGTTATATTAGGCGTGAGAGCCCTAAGAAAATTTGTCATCTTTTGATCTCTTGTGTTAGGCGCAGAAGCCTTAGATAAAATTACCAATCCTTGCAAAAAACACCATTATTTAGCTCTTAGGCTCTTGCATTAGGTGTAAAAACCTTAGAAAAAATTATTGATCCCTGCAAAAGAAACCATAATTTAGCTCTTAGGCTCTTGTATTAGGCGTAAAAGCCTTAGAAAAAAATATTGATCCCTACAAAAGAATATCCTCAGGGAAAATATTAGGGTTGATAAAAATATAAAAAATTCTCACTTAACTTCATTTTTTTCCCTTCGTCCACTATCACATTCACTTCTCTTTATTTTATTTTCTTTAAAGACCCCACTTTGCTCAACACTTAACCGTTAACTCAAACTTCACTTTTACCAGAAACCCTAAACCCTAGTTTTCTTCTTCCCCAACACCTTCAACCCTTCTGCAACAGCATCCCTTCATGGCCTCTTCTTCTTACAACACTCCCTGGTACGAAATCACCCCCCAGTTGACTAACCCTTAACTGCCCCTTCTTCATCCATGAACCTAAATACATCCTCGAGGGCTTCACTGCCATCATTCTTGCCCCACACAAACAACCCCACCAAACTCCGTCCGACACCAGTACCCTCTTCATAGGCCAATCCGAAAGAGGCCTCCACCTCCCTATCCTGAAACCTCTTTTCGACATCTTAGTATACTATGACCTCCCCATTAACCAATTAACACTCAACTCCATCCACATCCTTGTCGAAACCCTAATCATTTTCAAACACCTCAACATCCCCCAAACCCCTCACGTCTTCCATTACTTTTACCAACTCAAAATAGCTGACACTGGCGTGTTTTACTTCATGGCACATCAAGATTGCCAATTTCTTACCGACATGCCTACTTCCCACAAGGGCTGGAAAGATCTATATTTCTATATCCCTTTAGATCATGTTATGTAGTTTTCTTTAACTTGGAGAACTGCTCTTCCCCGACTCCTTGAGCTCAAAGCCATCAAGTCCTATGTTAATTTCTCTTCCATTGAACCCCTGCTAAAAAATAGACACTTCAGTATTTCTGAAATTTTGCAAGAACTCATATTATCTCATTACGAACTGTCTCCTATTCAATCAGCTGGAGCACATCCCATAGGTAAATACTCCTTTACTGTATACTTACTTTACCTTAACTTCTAGATTCACACTGACATATTTATTTTGTAGAGGAGATGATGCATGTTGCTGTTGCCAGAGCTTTGGCAAAAAAAAATAGCAGAAGAAAAGAAGAAAGCTTCAGGCAACATCCACCTCCACTTCCAGCCAAGGACCATCCTCATCAGTAATTACTCCTTTTCCCACTACCACCTACTTTAATTACCTTTGTTCAGTTCTAGAAAATACCTCACAAAGAATTACTTACACTTTTGCATCACAGGTTCCCTCTGAACTCCCACATGACCACATTATAACACTTGTAGAACCAGGGCAGCTCTCCCTTACTCTAATAGATCCTACTCTGCTTCCTCCTCCACTCAAACCAATTCAGAACCCCTTTCCCCCTTTCAACATCCTACTCCTTGCAAAAACATCCTCCCCACAAGAATTACCAACCCTTGCCACAACACCTACTTCACTTCCTGATTCTTCACACACCCTTATTGACCTTTCCTCATCTTCCCCCCCCCCCTCCGCCCCCACTTCTTCTACTGATGACATCCCTTTGGCTTCTCTACTTCCTACTAGACAACAACAACCATTACCTCCCTCAAGTGCCATAGTTCCTGAATTCACCACTTCCTCCCCCCTTGATCTTCTGTTACATGGCATATCAAATGCCTATACTAGCCATCCTCCTCTGCAAGAACTTCCCATGTCCCCATCCAGTCCTCCTTCTCCTACTATACCTCCTGAACCCTTAATTCCCTTAGAAATTCCCCCCTCCTACCTCAGATTCTACTCAACCACAAACTACCCCCTTTCACCAGCTCTGACATTCCCCTATTTCTGCAAGAGCTTCATCAGAATCTCCTCATGGTAAGCTTTTTATCTTTTTTTTTACTAACTCCTTTCATGATAAAAATAAATCTCACACATTAATGCCATTTATTTATTTTGCAAAGCACCTCTAAGCTTCACAACTTCAATCAATGGTTTTCTAATTTTCAAAGTCAACACCCTCAACCTCCACTGTTATATAGAAAAATGCCTTAGCCCCCCTACTATACCTTCAACATCTACCAAGGGACTCCAAACCAGTTCCTCTGCATCTCCCACTCAGGTTGAGAAAGAAGCGGCACTTCAACAACAATTACAAGACCTACAATTTCAAGTACAAGCCCTGACTACTGAAAGAGCCCAATTATTATCGGAGAAAGAAAAAACCTCTGCTCAATACCAACACAATCTACATCAAGCAAAGTGTGAAAGTTTTTGCAAGGATACTACGATTCGATTACTTCGAGAACAAGTAGAGTCTTATAAATAGCAAACAACATCATTACAAGCTCAAACTCAAAAATTGGCACAAAAGGAGCAAGACAGGCACTTCCAGTCGGGACAGTGCTTCTAGTCTCTGGAAGATCTTATAGATGCTTTCAATGAACTTAAGGAGAGAAAAAACAATAGTCTGGAAGAATTCCATTTTCACTTCTCCATTCTAATGTTGCATTTTCAAAGATTATCAGAGGTTGCTAATGACCAGACACGTCGTGCTGCCCAACTTCACAGAGAACTATCCAATCTATAAGAAACCGAGGAAGAACGCTGGTCAACTCAAGAATCCAAACTCTTAACTAATATGGAGACCAAGCATGGAAGGTACTTCCAGAGGGGATTTGAAGGGGCTCTGCAGGCAACCAATGATAAAGGTCTCTTCTCCTCAAAAGAACTCGAGATCCTCTTAGACATAGGAGCTGCCTTTGCTAAATTCCCACCAGAGGCTTTCAATACTGAGTCAAATATCAACTTAGAATCATAGAATTGTAATGACTACTTCGGTAATGAACACCTACTTGACCTTTTGTAATGAATATCAAATACTAGAGTCTACAATGAATGTTACTTTATATTCTGAATTGTTGTTTTTGAATCTGTGGTGTACATACCTGATGTGACTATCTCTATGAAATTTCATACTACTCTATTCTACAATGAATACCTACTTCTAAATCTATATTGTTGATGCTCTGAAACATACTTCGTAGATATCCATTTTTCATCCTTACACCGTGACCTATATATGCCTTGTAACAGAATCTGAACAAACTTATATACCCCATGTTTACCTTAACAGAAACTGGTTTTCTTACTTACCCACTATTTTTACCCTAACAAACTAATTTGATCTGATTCAATGACCCCACTGTAAAATACGAAAAAAAAAATTTATATATGGATTAAACCCTTTAATTAATTGAGATTAATTAGGGGATTAATTGGGTTTAATTAGTGGGCTAAAATTGGGCTAAAACCTAATGGGCTAAATCTAATGGGCTGAATCCATTGGGCTGGAATTGGGTTTGAACTGGATTGGGTCAAAGACAGATTGGGTTGAACTTAGGTTGGTTTAACCGAGTCACTAGAACGACATTTAAAAGCCGCCGAACGAATCGAGCAGCCATTTCCATTCGCGATTTCTTCGTTCTATTCTTCTCTGCGTCGCCTCTCTTCCTTTCCCTGTACGATCACCATGTTCAGAAGCGCTGTGCTACTGACGTTGGGAGATCCGGCCGGCGGGAGAGGCGCAGAGTAGCTGGAATCGGAAGGAGGCTTGGAATGGAAAGCTAGGAACGCCGGGGGAAAATTAGCCGCTGAGAGTGAGGAGCTGGCTGTTCCTTGTCGCCGGAGCTAGGTAAGTGTCGATCTCTTTCCTTCATTGACATGTAAGCTGAGATCCAGCTACGGGTGGTTTGTTGAACTGGGATCTGTGGTTTGGCAGTGGTGGAGCTCGATTTTGTTTCCGGTGAACAGGGCAGCTGGGGACACAGCTGCCGGTGGAGGGATTGAGCTCGGTAAGCTTCGATTTCCTTGTTCCTATGTTGTCTGTAATTCGTGCAAATTCGTAGTATGTCAGTTCTTAAGGGATTTGATGGTTTTTGTCGATGGGTGTTTTGTTCGTTTTATAGAGATCTTGGCGTATTGAATTGAATGGGGTATTGGTTTGAGCTTGAGGTAAGCTGCCATTATAGTTGGTTGTGATAGATGTCGATCAGATTAGTTCAATTTCGGTTGATTGTTGATGTCGAGCGAATTGTGGTTGTCGGTCAATCAACTATTCATTATGAGATTTCTGGGTTTGTTGTGATAAGGAGGTGTTGATCCAGATCACTGTGATCGTGATGTGTGTTACCTTCATAGCTATACCGCTGGTGTTAGAACTAATTTATGAAGTGTGCAATGAATTGATGTGGAGGATTGATGAGTTAGTGTGTGAATGGATTAGCTGCGGGTTATGAATCGTAACTGTGATTTGGAAGTTAACCTGTGAGTTGAGTGGTATTGTTGATTGGGTGTAGATGTATGATATGCCGAGGGGTTTCAATGAATTGTTGGTTTGTTTCGCCTAGTGGTTGTGGTTTCTGATCGATCATTCGGATCGATGATAGGTTACCTTAGCATGGCAATAGATAAGCAAATCAATCGGTGATGTTGAACAATCGATCAAGAGTGGTGTGCATGGAGGGTATTCTGCACAGTTAGGGGTGGAGCTGTAATCGATTGTGGGGTGTTTGTCGATTGTTTCTTTTACTGCCCATGGTGTTTCGGTTAATATTAGTTGATGTCTGATATGCTTTGATTTGGAGATTTTAGTGTATTGGATCATATTGGTTATGCTCTGTTAGGGAGATGATGGTTGGGTTAAGCAAGGGAAGGATGCGAATATAGAACAAATTAGTATTTTGTTCGTATAATTCGAGGCTTGTGCTTAACCCTAATTTGTTATTATTGTTACAGGACGTTGATGGTGATGGATACATGAACGTGGAGATGGATAGCACGGATTATTTCGAGCTTCGTATCAGGTGGGTAATATCAACCTGGTCCGGTAGTTTGATCCATTCTAGTGCGTGACATTGTATATATGTTTATACCTGTTTACCTTAAATCCACTCTTATTAAATCATATGCTTATCTTGCCTTGACCTTTGAAATATAACTGCATTACATCATTGATTATCTAGCACGGATAGGAACTATAAAACCCTATTATGTGTTAGCTGATAGATGTTTAGTAAGTACATGTTGTTAGGGTTATTTTTATGACCTCAGACTGGGTTACTGGGTTGCATCACTAGGTTATGTGATGAGTCCAAATTATGAGGTCGGTCGATGTATCGTATACATATCAGTGTGTTAGTTTGACGGAGCTATTTATCTGTACATAGGTAAATAGGTTTTGATTACGGATTTGTCGTCCTTGCATGGTTGGCTTCTGGTTGACTAGGTCTCCCCATGAGTTAGGGAGTGTTGCGAGGATTTGTGTGTGAGCTATGCATCATTACATTTCATGCATCTTGTGGCGGTGCGCCTTGTGGTTGAGACGAGTCGTCAGTCATCCTGCCTCCCCGGCCACTCGGAGTAGTGGTTGCAGGGTTGAGGGTAGAGCATTGTTGTGCGTACCGTTCTCGGCCACTATGGATGGTGGTAGCTGGAGATGCGCACTTGGCCACTGTGCGGAGTGGTAGTTAGCGCACTCACCCACTATAGACAGTGGTCGTGTGATGTGCAGTTGTCCTGGGTGTGGTGCTCATCTACTCATGGGTAGGGACGGAGCAGCTAGCAGCAGGGACCCCCGTGTGGATAGCATATAGCTCTATGGCGGGTTAGCTACTGTTTCATACTACCCAACTCGGTCACTCGAGAGTGGTGGCGGCTGGAGTCGGGATAGTTGTCATGTCCTGCCACCTAGGCCACACTGGGGTCGTGGTAGCGAGTGGGGTGCGCAGGCATGACCATGCATATGCATTACAGATATATATATGTATGCATGTATTTGATATATGTTTTACATATGCCTGTGAGATGCTGCATTTGATTGAGCTATGATTGTTGCCCATGTTTGTACATCATGATACATGTCATTTGCATTTTATATACTATTATGTGTTGAGCATGATATATGTGTTTGTCCTGACTGATGTATGCATTTGATTAGCGTCATGTCATAGTGTAGTATGGACCGGGTTATTATTACAGGTGATCATATACTGTTATATGTCTGAGTATTGGTCAGGTATGGGATTGACCTGGTACGTTATATGGTTATGTTATAGTATACCTGTTCAGGATGATCTAGCATATGGTGTTACAGACCGTCAGGTACGTTGGTACATTATTTTATGTTCAATTGATCAGTTTAGTATATACCTTGAGTATGATTTTACTATAGTTACTTATTATTAGATTTGGATATGACTGTATGTCTATTGGACTCATGTTGTATACCTGTAGATCTTCACATGTATACTTGTAGATCTATCCTTATATGTTGTTCATGCACTTTCTATATATTACCCCTGAGTTTATACTCACCACCCCGGGTCCCTGGGCTTCTTGTCACCCAGATAACAGGTAGAAGATTCCTTGGACGTTCGGAGCTCCGCCAGCTGATCCCATCTCACACCGAACGAATGGATATATTTTCCATGTTGATGTATCCTTACGGATTGTTGGTTTGGGTTTTTCCCTGTATTGTTTCCGTATTTGTGATATACGGACATATTGTATGTATTTGGTCTTTGATTCGATTTCTGTTATGATTCTTGTCGTGTCAAGTCACTCCGGAGTGCACAGTTGGTCTTTGTATCTTTTGATCTATTTGAATTGTTTCCGCTGTGTTTAGTATGTTTGATATGTTGATATCTGTGTATATCATATTGTTGTTGTGGGCCTACGGGCCTTGTATTAACCCGATATGTTGCCACGTACAGGGGAGATGTCGTCCGTTTGCTTTTCGGCACGACATACTCTCGGGGCGTGACAATTTTATTGGTATCAGAGCTTTAGGTTGCGAAGTCCATTTTCGGATTTTATTTCGTTCGGACATTGAGTTTTGCTTTACTCGGTCTTGGTTTTGTGAGTTCTGGGATCTGGCTGTTGCGGACATCTCCGAGCTACAAGGATTAAGGTATGTTAATTGTTATTACATATCCTTCTATTGGTTATGCATTTAATTGCTTATAACATGGATGACTTGTAGGATATTGGTTAGTATTCGTAACCGTGGTTTGAGTTTGACCACGGGAACGATATGTTGAGGTTATTAGATATGTACCTGCTATCGAAAAGGTAATTACCTTTGAGAGCCGAGTGATCTCAGTCGGAAGCGAGGATTAGGTAGTCACATCTCTTGTGGAGATCAAGGATTATAGTCTAAGATTTCACTAATTATGTTTAGTCGGATCATTACGAGGGTAATGGACTAAGCGAGTATACTATTGCTGATGTAGATAGTAGAGGATTATTTTGGTGATATTCATAGGGATTTTGATCCCTGAGTTGGTCGTTCTAGGTTGTATAACATCGAGGGTACTTTTGAGTACTTAACTCGTATTATACAGAGGAAGCTAAGTTAGCTGCATACCCTAATCCGGATCTAGCCGGTACTTGGTGGAAGAGATAGGAAATAACCTTCGGGAAATCACACATCACTTGGCCACGGTGTAGTGATGTTGTGAGAGGGTATTTTCCCATGTCATTTTTTGACTCATCGTCAGGGAATTCTTGAGCTTGAGGTTGGGTGATCGTACGGTGACGAAAGTACCATGCAGTCGTTAGACTCGTGAGGGTTACGACCCTAATAGCTCGAGAATGTGATTGGGTTGGTTTTGGTTATCGGTTGACATCTTGATCGGGATGTTTGGATCTCCTACTAGATCCAGGAAGTCCTAGACCGAGTCATGTGGATAGAAATGACTCCGTAGTAAGTGTTTTAAGAGTTGAAGATTTGATAAGCAGATATTGCAAGTCAAATTATTGGAATTAGAAGTCTCCAAATGTTAGATAAAAAGGAGCAAGATTAAAGTCGTAAGTCACGAGCGAATATTGGAGAGTTTTTCGATCATAGAAGAGCGATTGTAGATTGTCGTGACTTCTCATGTTTATCGTGAACTTCGGAGGAAAGACTCAGAAGGAGATTATGTGTGCGTGTGGCTATGGCGAGACCGAGTCAGTTATCCGATGGACCATTGTATCTATTTCTACTATAAGCCCGTATCTACGAGGAGAGTATGTACTTTGAAGACCGATTGAAGACTATGGATGATGCTTTGGCGGATGATCCACAACCTCGGAAGTCGAGATCATGACAGAAGAATAGATTATCACATCAGCGGCGATTTACTACCTCAGATATAGTTGGAGCTTTTTGATACTTTCATCGGAAGAAGTAAGTTACTCGAAGATCGGTAGAAGACATCTCAGAAGACTCAGACGTGCAGACAACAATTGTTACCTTCCCAGACGACAGCAACAGTTACCTTCCCAGACGTGGTTATGCTTTATACAAAGGAGAGATTTACGATGATGGTCGTATCTACACAGTATTCTCCAGTTGCAGCTATACCTTTCACAGAGATGGAGCGTGCTATGATGTTCTGATTCTTGATATTATACATGGATGTGTATCTTTTGCGATACTGCAGTGTTTATCATCTCCAATGCGATTGTTTGATTGTACCTCGATTTGATTGACTTCAGTTTCTCCATGATAGTCTTTGCATCTACATGAGCTCAGCCATCCAAAACAGATGTTGGACAAGTTTACATGATTACTCGAGAAGAAGTATAGAAGACCGAAGGATAGGTCCTTCGGGGTATTACTTTAGGTTATCCTATTTGCGGATATATCGAGAGATACTGGTAGTTTCTGGTATCTTTGTCTAGAACATTCTGGATAGGGTTCGAAGGGTTCCTATCGACTGGTGGGTTGGTGATTTTCTCTATCGTCAGGTGAGATATTGATCAACAACCAAGAAGTCAAGGGATACCCTTAGTCTTTGCTAGACATACCTCTACTATAGACATATCTTTATGGATAGTTAAATGACTGAGAATGAGGGTATAATTAGTATCTCAGATGTGTATATAATCTGAGAGTATTGGATATAGATTCGGATGAACTCCCAGGCTTGTCCTTTGCATGGGCAAGTTGGAATGCGATTGGAATGGTTTGGGAATAGTCGATATTGAGACATCATGCAGGGAGATGATTTTATGGGTATCGTGTTGCTAAACACTATGGAGATTTATCGCCTCAGTGTTTCTTCTTGAGAAGACTTGTAACTCTTTGTTAGAGAGTCGGACCTTGAGTTTATGCATCGATTATCGATGATTGGAATCTGATAGTAGTTGAGAATGAGTATTCTTTGTTAGGGATAGATGATTTGTTTAGATCAGCTAAATGACACCTGTGTATATCCTAGGGTTGGTCTACGACTGGAAGTTTGATATTGTAGGGACTTAGTGTCATACAATTATCATTATCGGTGTGATGATTGAGCTATCATTAGCGTAGGGAAAAAGGATTCAGGTGTATAGAGCTGATTGATAATGTTGTTAGACTTATCGACGATTTAGTCATTCATGAACTTGAGGAATCAAGTACTCTTGGAGTATTTGAGATCGATTGTCATCATATATGTGGAGGATATATTTATGGATATATTCCCAATCTTGAGGGAAGTTGTGGTTTCCCTAGATTGATTTGGTATTTACTATAGACGAGGATAGGATGTTTTAGCGATGCTATACTGTCGACTTGTGGGACCAAGAAGGTGATGGCAATCACCTGGTCGGAAGTTTGTGAAGCTAGGTTTCAAGGCCTGAGCGGTGGTGACTTTTGAGTCGGTGTTAGTTAATCCGTCCGATATGGATGGAAGGGTATTGTACGCAGAGGCATCATTTCAGGGATTAGGAGCGATTCCGATGCCGTTGAATGAAACGTATATTATGTGTATGCTAGTTGAGAAACTAGCGAGATCAGTCATTATAGTCTCCCAGTTACTTTCTGTTCTGGTTGACAGTGAATTTTGGACATGAGATTAATTTCTCTTGTGAGAATAAATCTCCGCCCCTGGGAAGGATAGTGGTTCCGAGAGTTGCATTCACTTTAGGAAGAGTTGTTTTGGGAGACTCTTCATTCGAGGGTGATGATTTATTCGGAGTGTATCCGAAAATAGTGAGTATTGAGATGTTCATGTTGGTGGAACGATATATGGGACATGATTGATTTCGTAGTTTGATGTTGGGTATTGCCAACAAGCAAAGGTGGAATATTGTGATCGGTAGGGTTATGTACCATGATGGAAGCGGGAGCCTAGTACGTTAGACTGTGTTGGGAGATTATCTAGAATTTGGAAAGGACTTGATAGGATTTGGGTAATTGATGATCGATTAGCTAGGTTCGCTCATTTTCTTCTGAGTCGTAAGATGGATTTCGTTGGATCGCTTGATGGAATTATATCCATGGAGTATCCTTGAATATCATTCCTGATAGTGATTCATGATTTATCTTACGATTCTAGCAAGTCTCCAACAGGTCAGGGATATAGAGCTCCACTTTGGTACAGTTGTTGACCTATTAATAGGTTGATTGAGAGCGTAAATAAGAGATGGAATGTAATATTCGAGCTCAGTACCCCACTTAGTCACTTGAGGTGTGACTTTGCTCCGGATACTTAAGATGGTTATTGTGACATCTCGTACAAGTATATAAGTCAGAAATTTGGGGACCAAATTTTTATAAGTGGGGGAGAATGTAAAATAGAAAAAATTATATATGGATTAAACCCTTTAATTAATTGAGATTAATTAGGGGATTAATTGGGTTTAATCTAATGGGCTGAATCCATTGGGCTGAAGCTAATGGGCTGAATCTAATGGGCTAAATCCATTGGGCTGGAATTGGGTTTGGATTAGGTTGAACTTAGGTTGGTTTGAGTCACTAGAACGACATTTAAGGACCATTTCCATTCGCGATTTCTTCGCTCGTTCTTCTCACGCTCTTCCTTTCCCAGACGATCGCCGTGTTGCGCACGCGTTGGGAGATCCGGCCGGTGGGAGAGGCGCAGAGTAGCTGGAATCGGAAGGAGGCTTGGAATGGAAAGCTAGGAACGCCGGGGGAAAATTAGCTGCTGAGAGTGAGGAGCTGGCTGTTCCTTGTCGCCGGAGCTAGGTAAGTGTCGATCTCTTTCCTTCATTGACATGTAAGCTGAGATCCAGCTACGGGTGGTTTGTTGAACAGGGATATGTGGTTTGGCAGTGGTGGAGCTCGATTTTGTTTCCGGTGAACAGGGCAGCTGGGGACACGGCTGCCGGTGGAGGGATTGAGCTCGATAAGCTTCGATTTCCTTGTTCCTATGTTGTCTATAATTCGTGCGAATTCGTAGTATGTCAGTTCTTAAGGGATTTGATGGTTTTTGTCGATGGGTGTTTTGTTCGTTTTATAGAGATCTTGGCATATTGAATTGAATGGGGTATTGGTTTGAGCTTGAGGTAAGCTGCCATTATTGTTGGTTGTGATAGATGTCGATCAGATTAGTTCAATTTCTGTTGATTGTTGATGTCGAGCGAATTGTGGTTGTCGGTCAATCAACTATTCATTATGAGATTTCTGGGTTTGTTGTGATAAGGAGGTGTTGATCCAGATCACTGTGATCGAGATATGTGTTACCTTCATAGCTATACCGCTGGTGTTAGAACTAATTTATGAAGTGTGCAATGAATTGATGTGGAGGATTGATGAGTTAGTGTGTGAATGGATTAGCTGTGGGTTGTGAATCGTAACTGTGATTTGGAAGTTAACCTGTGAGTTGAGTGGTATTGTTGATTGGGTGTAGATGTATGATCTGCCGAGGGGTTTCAATGAATTGTTGGTTTGTTTCACCTAGTGGTTGTGGTTACAGTCGATCATTCAGATCGATCTGATAGGTTGTTGTGTTTCACCTTAGCATGGCAATAGATAAGCAAATCAATCGGTGATGTTGAACAATCGATCAAGAGTGGTGTGCATGGAGGGTATTCTGCACAGTTAGGGGTGGAGCTGTAATCGGTTGTGGGGTGTTTGTCGATTGTTTCTTTTACTGCCCATGGTGTTTCGGTTAATATTAGTTGATGTCTGATATGCTTTGATTTGGAGATTTTAGTGTATTGGATCATATTGGTTATGCTCTGTTACGGAGATGATGGTTGGGTTAAGCAAGGGAAGGATGTGAATATAGAACAAATTAGTATTTTGTTCGTATAATTAGAGGCTTGTGCTTAACCCTAATTTTTTATTATTATTCTGAGACATTGATGGTGATGGATACATGAACGTGGAGATGGATAGCACGGATTATTTCGAGCTTCGTATCAGGTGGGTAATATCTACCTGGTCCGGTAGTTTGATCCATTCTAGTGCGTGACATTGTATATATGTTTATACCTGTTTACCTTAAATCCACTCTTATTAAATCATATGCTTGTACTGCCTTCGACCTTTGAGAAATATAATCTGTTACATCATTGATTATCTAGCACGGATAGGAACTATAAAACCCTATTATGTGTTAGCTGATAGATGTTTAGTAAGTACATGTTGTTAGGGTTATTTTTATGACCTCGGTGAGTTCTTGGGTTTGCATCACTAGGTTATGTGATGAGTCAAATTATGAGTCGGTCGATGAATCGTATACATATCGGTGTGTTAGTTTGTGAGCTATTTATGTACATAGGTAAATAGGTTGTGATTCTGGTTGTCGTCCTTGCATGGTTGGCTTACGGTTGACTAGGTCTCCCCAGTGAGTTAGGGAGTGTTGCGAGGATTTGTGTGTGAGCTATGCATCATTACCATGCATCTTGAAGTGCGCCTTGTGGTTGAGGCAGCGTCGTCGGTCATCCTGCCTCCCGGCCACTCGGGGTAGTGGTTGCGAGGTTGAGGCGAGCATTGTTGTGCGTGCCATTCTCCACTATGGATGGTGGTAGTTGGAGATGCGCCAGCCCTTGTGCGGAGTGGTAGTTAGCGCACTCACCCACTATAGACAGTGGTCGTGTGATGTGCAGTTGTCCTGGGTGCAGTGCTCGTCTACTCATGGGTAGGGACGGAGAAGCTAGCAGCAGGGACCCCCGTGTGGGTAGCATATAGCTCTATGGCGGGCTAGCTACTGTTTCATACTACCCAACTCGGTCACTCGTGAGTGGTGGCGGCTGAAGTCGGGATAGTTGTCATGTCCTGCCACCTAGGCCACACTGGGGTCGTGGTAGCGAGTGGGGTGCGCAGGCATGACCATGCATATGCATTGCAGATATATATATGTATGCATGTTTTTGATATATGTTTTACATATGCCTGTGAGATGTTGCATTTGATTGAGCTATGATTGTTGCACATGCTTGTACATCATGATACATGTCATTTGCATTTTATATACTGTTATGTGTTGAGCATGATATATGTGTTTGTCCTGACTGATGTATGCATTTGATTAGCGTCATGTCATAGTGTAGTATGGACCGGGTTGTTATTACAGGTGATCATATACTGTTCATATGTCTGAGTATTGGTCAGGTGTGGGATTGACCTGGTACGTTATATGGTTATGTTATAGTATACCTGTTTAGGATGATCTAGCATATGGTGTTACAGACTGTCAGGTACATTGGTACATTACTTTATGTTCAGTTGATCAGTTTAGTATATACCTTGAGTATCATTTTACTGTAGTTACTTGTTATTAGATTTGGATATGACTGTATGTCTATTGGACTCATGTTGTATACCTGAAGATCTTCACATGTATACTTGTAGATCTATCCTTATATGTTGTTCATGCACTTTCTTTATATTACCCCTGAGTTTATACTCACCACCCCGGGACCCTGGGCTTCCTGTCGCCCAGATAACAGGTAGAAGATTCCTTGGACGTTCGGAGCTCCGCCAGCTGATCCCATCTCACACCGAACGAATGGATATGTTTTCCGTGTTGTTGTATCCATACGGATTGTTGGTTTGGTTTTTTCCCTGTATTGTTTCCGTATTTGTGATATACGGACATATTGTATGTATTTGGTCTTTGATTTGATTTCTGTTATGATTCTTGTCGTGTCAAGTCACTCCGGAGTGCACAGTTGGTCTTTGTATCTTGTTGATCTGTTTGAATTGTTTCCGCTGTGTTTAGTATGTTTGATATGTTGATATCTGTGTATATCATATTGTTGTTGTGGGCCTACGGGCCTTGTATTAACCCGATATGTTGCCACGTACAGGGGAGATATCGTCCGTTTGCTTTTCGGCACGGCATACTCTCGGGGCGTGACAATTTTATTGGTATCAGAGCCCTAGGTTGCGAAGTCCATTTTCGGATTTTATTTCGTTCGGACATCGAGTTTTGCTTTACTCGGTCTTGGTTTTGTGAGTTCTGGGATCTGGCTGTTGCGGACATCTCCGAGCTACAAGGATTAAGGTATGTTAATTGTTATTACATATCCTTCTATTGGTTATGCATTTAATTGCTTATAACATGGATGACTTGTAGGATATTGGTTAGTATTAAATGCAGTGGTTTGAGTTTGACCACGGGAACGATATGTTGAGGTTATTAGATATGTACCTGCTATCGAAAAGGTAATTACCTTTGAGAGCCGACTGATACCAAGTCGAAAAGCAGGGATTAGGTAGGCACATCTCTTGTGGAGATCAAGGATTATAGTCCTGAGGATTTCCACTAATTATGTTTGTCAGATTATTACCTGAGGGGTAATGGACTAAGCGAGTATACTATTGCTGATGTAGATAGTAGAGGATTATTTTGGTGATATTCATAGGGATTTTGATCCCTGAGTTGGTCGTTCTAGGTTGTATAACATCGAGGGTACTTTTGAGTACTTAACTCGTATTATACAGAGGAAGCTAAGTTAGCTGCATACCCTAATCCGGATCTAGCCGGTACTTGGTGGAAGAGATAGGAAATAACCTTCGGGAAATCACACATCACTTGGCCACGGTGTAGTGATGTTGTGAGAGGGTATTTTCCCATGTCATTTTTTGACTCATCGTCAGGGAATTCTTGAGCTTCATGTTGGGTGATCGTCTGGTGACGAAAGTACCATGCAGAGTCGTTAGACTCGTGAGGGTTACGACCCCCCTAATAGCTCGAGAATGTGATTGGGTTGGTTTTGGCCACCCACAGGTTATCGGTTGACATCTGTATCAGGATGTTTGGATCTCCTACTAGATCCTACCGGAAGTCCTTAGACCGAGTCATGTGGATAGAAATGACTCCGTAGTAAGTGTTTTAAGAGTTGAAGATTTGATAAGCAGATATTGCAAGTCAAATTATTGGAATTAGAAGTCTCCAAATGTTAGATAAAAAGGAGCAAGATTAAAGTCGTAAGTCACGAGCGACTATTGGAGAGTTTTTCGATCATAGAAGAGCGATTGTAGATTGTCAGCAGCTTCTCATGTTTATCAGCGAACTCAGAGGAAAGACTCCGAAAGGAGATTATGTGTGTGCAGTGCGGGTTATGACGAGACACAGAGTCAGATTATCCGATGGACCATTGTATCTATTTCTACTATAAGAAGCCGGTATCTACGAGGAGAGTATGTACTTTGAAGACCCAGTTGAAGACTATGGATGATGCTTTCGAGCGGATGATCCACAACCTCGGAAGTCGAGATCATGACAGAAGAATAGATTATCACATCAGCGGCGATTTACTACCTCAGATATAGTTGGAGCTCTTTGATACTTTCATCCGGAAGAAGTAAGTTACTCAGTGATTTCTCGGTAAGAAGACATCTCGAAGACTTCGAGCGTGCGAGACAACAATTGTTACCTTCCCGACAAAGATTACCTTCCCAGACGTGGTTATGCTTTATACAAAGGAGAGATTTACGATGATGGTCGTATCTACACAGTATTCTCCAGTTGCAGCTATACCTTTCACAGAGATGGAGCGTGCTATGATGTTTCTGATTCTTGATATACTCTGACCGGATGTGTATCTTTTGCCAGTACAACAGTGTTTATCATCTCCAATGCAGTTGTTTCAGATTGTACCTCAGTTTCAGCAGTTGACTTCAGTTTCTCCATGATAGTCTTTGCATCTACATGAGCTCAGCCGTCCAGAACAGATGTTGGACAAGTTTACATGATTACTCGAGAAGAAGTATAGAAGACCGAAGGATAGGTCCTTCGGGGTATTACTTTAGGTTATCCTATTTGCGGATATATCAAGGGATACTGGTAGTTTACAGGTATCTTTGTCTAGAACATTCGTGGATAGGGTTCGAAGGGTTCCTATCGACTGGTGGGTTGGTGATTTTCTCTACCGTCAGGTGAGATATTGATCAACAACCAAGAAGTCAAGGGATACCCTTAGTCTTTGCTAGACATACCTCTACTATAGACATATCTTTATGGATAGTTAAATGACTGAGAATGAGGGTATAATTAGTATCTCAGATGTGTATATAATCTGAGAGTATTGGATATAGATTCGGATGAACTCCCAGGCTTGTCACTGCATGGGCAAGTTGAGTAAGCGATTGGAATGGTTTCGGAAATAGTCCGATATTGAGACATCATACCGGGAGATGATTTTATGGGTATCAGTGTTGCTAAACACTATGGGAGATTTATCTGCCTCAGTGTTTCTTCTTGAGAAGACTTGTAACTCTTTGTTAGAAGAGAGTCGGACCTTGAGTCTATGCATCGATTATCGATGATTGGAATGCAGTAGTAGTTGAGAATGAGTATCCTTTGTTAGGGATAGATGATTTGTTTAGATCAGCTAAATGACACCTGTGTATATCCTAGGGTTGGTCTACGACTGGAAGTTTGATATTGTAGGGACTTAGTGTCATACAATTATCATTATCGGTGTGATGATTGAGCTATCATTAGCGTAGGGAAAAAGGATTCAGGTGTATAGAGCTGATTGATAATGTTGTTAGACTTATCGACGATTTAGTCATTCATGAACTTGAGGAATCAAGTACTCTTTGAGTATTTGAGATCGATTGTCATCATATATATGGAGGATATATTTATGGATATATTCCCAATCTTGAGGGAAGTTGTGGTTTCCCTAGATTGATTTGGTATTTACCATAGACGAGGATAGGATGTTTTAGCGATGCTATACTGTCGACTTGTGGGACCAAGAAGGTGATGGCAATCACCTGGTCGGAAGTTTGTGAAGCTAGGTTTCAAGGCCTAGACGGTGGCTGACTTTTGTGTCAGTGTTAGTTAATCCGTCCGATATGGATGGAAGGGTATTGTACGCAGAGGCATCATATCAGGGATTAGGAGCGATTCTGATGTCGTTGAATGAAACGTATATTATGTGTATGCTAGTTGAGAAACTAACGAGATTAGTCATTATAGTCTTCCAGTTACTTTCAGTTCTGTGTGACAGAGAGAATTTTGGACATTAGATTAATTTCTCTTGTGAGAATAAATCTCCGTCTCTGGGAAGGATAGTGGTTCTCAGAGTTGCATTTGCTTTAGGAAGTGTTGTTTTGGGAGACTCTTCATTCGAGGGTGATGATTTATTCGGAGTGTATCCGAAAATAGTGAGTATTGAGATGTTCATGTTGGTGGAACGATATATGGGACATGATTGATTTCGTAGTTTGATGTTGGGTATTGCCAACAAGCAAAGGTGGAATATTGTGATCGGTAGGGTTATGTACCATGATGGAAGCGGGAGCCTAGTACGTTAGACTGTGTTGGGAGATTATCTAGAATTTGGAAAGGACTTGATAGGATTTGGGTAATCGATGATCGATTAGCTAGGTTCGCTCATTTTCTTCTGAGTCGTAAGATGGATTTCGTTGGATCGCTTGATGGAATTATATCCATGGAGTATCCTTGAATATCATTCCTGATAGTGATTCATGATTTATCTTACGATTCTAGAAAAGTCTCAGCAGTCGAGGATATAGAGCTCCACTTTAGTACATTGTTGACCTATTAATAGGTTGATTGAGAGCGTAAATAAGAGCTGGAATGTAATATTCGAGCTCAGTACCCCACTTAGTCACTTGAGGTGTGACTTTGCTCCGGATACTTAAGATGGTTATTGTGACATCTCGTACAAGTATATAAGTCAGAAATTTGAGGACCAAATTTTTATAAGTGGGGGAGAATGTAAAATACGAAAAAAAAATTATATATGGATTAAACCCTTTAATTAATTGATATTAATTAGGGGATTAATTGGGTTTAATTAGTGGGCTGAAATTGGGCTAAAACCAAATGGGCTAAATCTAATGGGCTGAATCCATTTGGCTGAAGCTAATGGGATGAATCTAATGGGCTGAATCCATTGGGCTAGAATTGGGTTTGAACTGGATTGGGTCAAAAACAGATTGGGTTGAACTTAGGTTGGTTTAACCGAGTCACTAGAATGACATTTAAAAGCCGCCGGACGAATCGAGCAGCCATTTCCATTCGCGATTTCTTCGTTCTGTTCTTCTCCGCGTCGATGCTCTTCCTTTCCCCATACGTTCGCCGTGTTCTGAAGCGCAGTGCTACCGACGTTGGGAGATCCGGCCGGCGGGAGAGGCGCAGAGTAGCTGGAATTGGAAGGAGGCTTGGAATGGAAAGCTAAGGCAGGGGAAAATTAGACGAGAGTGAGGAGCTGGCTGTTCCTTGTCGCCGGAGCTAGGTAAGTGTCGATCTCTTTCCTTTATTGACATGTAAGCTGAGATCCAGCTACGGGTGGTTTGTTGAACTGGGATCTATGGTTTGGCAGTGGTGGAGCTCGATTTTATTTCCGGTGAACAGGGCAGCTGGGGACACGGCTGCCGCTGGAGGGATTGAGCTCGATAAGCTTCGATTTCCTTGTTCCTATGTTGTCTGTAATTCGTGCGAATTCGTAGTATGTCAGTTCTTAAGGGATTTGATGGTTTTTGTCGATGGGTGTTTTGTTCGTTTTATAGAGATCTTGGCGGATTGAATTGAATGGGGTATTGGTTTGAGCTTGAGGTAAGCTGCCATTATTGTTGGTTGTGATAGATGTCGATCAGATTAGTTCAATTCATTGCTGATTGTTGATGTCGAGCGAATTGTGGTTGTCGGTCAATCAACTATTCATTATGAGATTTCTGGGTTTGTTGTGATAAGGAGGTGTTGATCCAGATCACTGTGATCGAGATATGTGTTACCTTCATAGCTATACCGCTGGTGTTAGAACTAATTTATGAAGTGTGCAATGAATTTATGTGGAGGATTGATGAGTTAGTGTGTGAATGGATTAGCTGTGGGTTGTGAATCGTAACTGTGATTTGGAAGTTAACCTGTGAGTTGAGTGGTATTGTTGATTGGGTGTAGATGTATGATCTGCCGAGGGGTTTCAATGAATTGTTGGTTTGTTTCGCCTAGTGGTTGTGGTTACAGTCGATCATTCAGATCGATCTGATAGGTTGTTGTGTTTCACCTTAGCATGGCAATAGATAAGCAAATCAATCGGTGATGTTGAACAATCGATCAAGAGTGGTGTAGGGTGGAGTATGTCGGTTGTGGGGTGTTTGTCGATTGTTTCTTTTACTGCCCATGGTGTTTCGGTTAATATTAGTTGATGTCTGATATGCTTTGATTTGGAGATTTTAGTGTATTGGATCATATTGGTTATGCTCTGTTAGGGAGATGATGGTTGGGTTAAGCAAGGGAAGGATATGAATATAGAACAAATTAGTATTTTGTTCGTATAATTAGAGGCTTGTGCTTAACCCTAATTTTTTATTATTGTTACAGGACATTGATGGTGATGGATACATGAACGTGGAGATGGATAGCACGGATTATTTCGAGCTTCGTATCAGGTGGGTAATATCTACCTGGTCCGGTAGTTTGATCCATTCTAGTGCGTGACATTGTATATATGTTTATACCTGTTTACCTTAAATCCACTCTTATTAAATCATATGCTTGTACTGCCTTCGACCTTTGAGAAATATAATCTGTTACATCATTGATTATCTAGCACGGATAGGAACTATAAAACCCTATTATGTGTTAGCTGATAGATGTTTAGTAAGTACATGTTGTTAGGGTTATTTTTATGACCTCAGACTGGGTTACTGGGTTGCATCACTAGGTTATGTGATGAGTCCAAATTATGAGGTCGGTCGATGTATCGTATACATATCAGTGTGTTAGTTTGACGGAGCTATTTATCTGTACATAGGTAAATAGGTTGTGATTACGGATTTGTCGTCCTTGCATGGTTGGCTTCTGGTTGACTAGGTCTCCCCGTGAGTTAGGGAGTGTTGCGAGGATTTGTGTGTGAGCTATGCATCATTACATTTCATGCATGCTGACGACTGGGTCTGCCTTGTGGTTGAGACAAGTCGTCAGTCATCCTGCCTCCCCGGCCACTCGGGGTAGTGGTTGCAGGGTTGAGGGCAGAGCATTGTTGTGCGTGCCATTCTCGGCCACTATGGATGGTGGTAGCTGGAGATGCACACTTGGCCACTGTGCAGAGTGGTAGTTAGCGCACTCACCCACTATAGACAGTGGTTGTGTGATGTGTAGTTATCCTGGGTGCGGTGCTCGTCTACTCATGGGTAGGGACGGAGCAGCTAGCAGCAGGGACCCCCGTGTGGGTAGCATATAGCTCTATGGCGGGCTAGCTACTGTTTCATACTACCCAACTCGGTCACTCGAGAGTGGTGGCGGCTGGAGTCGGGATAGTTGTCATGTCCTGCCACCTAGGCCACACTGGGGTCGTGGTAGCGAGTGGGGTGCGCAGGCATGACCATGCATATGCATTGCAGATATATATATGTATGCATGTATTTGATATATGTTTTACATATGCCTGTGAGATGCTGCATTTGATTGAGCTATGATTGTTGCACATGCTTGTACATCATGATACATGTCATTTGCATTTTATATACTGTTATGTGTTGAGCATGATATATGTGTTTGTCCTGACTGATGCATGCATTTGATTAGCGTCATGTCATAGTGTAGTATGGACCGGGTTGTTATTACAGGTGATCATATACTGTTCATATGTCTGAGTATTGGTCAGGTATGGGATTGACCTGGTACGTTATATGGTTATGTTATAGTATACCTGTTCAGGATGATCTAGCATATGGCGTTACAGACCGTCAGGTACGTTGGTACATTACTTTATGTTCAGTTGATCAGTTTAGTATATACCTTGAGTATGATTTTACTGTAGTTACTTGTTATTAGATTTGGATATGACTGTATGTCTATTGGACTCATGTTGTATACCTGTAGATCTTCACATGTATACTTGTAGATCTATCCTTATATGTTGTTCATGCACTTTCTTTATATTACCCCTGAGTTTATACTCACCACCCGGGACCACAGGCTTCTCGCCAGATAATGTAGAAGATTCCTTGGGCGTTGGAGCTCACTTGGTGATCCTATCTCAGACGAATGGATATGTTTTCCGTGTTGTTGTATCCTTACGGATTGTTGGTTTGGGTTTTTCCCTGTATTGTTTCCGTATTTGTGATATACGGACATATTGTATGTATTTGGTCTTTGATTCGATTTCTGTTATGATTCTTGTCGTGTCAAGTCACTCTGGAGTGCACAGTTGGTCTTTGTATCTTGTTGATCTATTTGAATTGTTTCTGCTGTGTTTAGTATGTTTGATATGTTGATATCTGTGTATATCATATTGTTGTTGTGGGCCTACGGGCCTTGTATTAACCCGATATGTTGCCACGTACAGGGGAGATGTCGTCCGTTTGCTTTTCGGCACGGCATACTCCCGGGGCGTGACAATTTTATTGGTATCAGAGCCCTAGGTTGCGAAGTCCATTTTCGGATTTTATTTCGTTCGGACATCGAGTTTTGCTTTACTCGGTCTTGGTTTTGTGAGTTCTGGGATCTGGCTATTGCGGACATCTCTGAGCTACAAGGATTAAGGTATGTTAATTGTTATTACATATCCTTCTATTGGTTATGCATTTAATTGCTTATAACATGGATGACTTGTAGGATATTGGTTAGTATTCGTAACCGTGGTTTGAGTTTGACCACGGGAACGATATGTTGAGGTTATTAGATATGTACCTGCTATCGAAAAGGTAATTACCTTTGAGAGCCGACTGATACCGAGTCGGAAAGCAGGGATTAGGTAGGCACATCTCTTGTGGAGATCAAGGATTATAGTCCTGAGGATTTCCACTAATTATGTTTGTCAGATTATTACCTGAGGGGTAATGGACTAAGCGAGTATACTATTGCTGATACAGATTGTAGAGGATTATTTTGGTGATATTCATAGGGAATTTGATCCCTGAGTTGGTCATTCTCGGTTGTATAACATCGAGGGTACTTTTGAGTACTTAACTCGTATTATACAGAGGAAGCTAAGTTAGCTGCATACCCTTATCCGGATCTAGCCGGTACTTGGTGGAAGAGATAGGAAATAACCTTCGGGAAATCACACATCACTTGGCCACGGTGTAGTGATGTTGTGAGAGGGTATTTTCCCATGTCATTTTTTGACTCATCGTCAGGGAATTCTTGAGCTTCATGTTGGGTGATCGTCTGGTGACGAAAGTACCATGCAGAGTCGTTTGACTCGTGAGGGTTACGACCCCCCTAATAGCTCGAGAATGTGATTGGGTTGGTTTTGGCCACCCACAGGTTATCGGTTGACATCTGTATCAGGATGTTTGGATCTCCTACTAGATCCTACCGGAAGTCCTTAGACCGAGTCATGTGGATAGAAATGACTCCGTAGTAAGTGTTTTAAGAGTTGAAGATTTGATAAGCAGATATTGCAAGTCAAATTATTGGAATTAGAAGTCTCCAAATGTTGGATAAAAAGGAGCAAGATTAAAGTCGTAAGTCACGAGCGACTATTGGAGAGTTTTTCGATCATAGAAGAGCGATTGTAGATTGTCAGCAGCTTCTCATGTTTATCAGCGAACTCAGAGGAAAGACTCCGAAAGGAGATTATGTGTGTGCAGTGCGGGTTACGACGAGACACAGAGTCAGATTATCCGATGGACCATTGTATCTATTTCTACTATAAGCAGCCGGTATCTACGAGGAGAGTATGTACTTTGAAGACCCAGTTGAAGACTATGGATGATGCTTTCGAGCGGATGATCCACAACCTCGGAAGTCGAGATCATGACAGAAGAATAGATTATCACATCAGCGGCGATTTACTACCTCAGATATAGTTGGAGCTCTTTGATACTTTCATCCGGAAGAAGTAAGTTACTATATCACCAAGACATCTCGAGATAAGACTCGGGCGTCACGGAACAACAATTGTTACCTTCCTGCACGGCAATAGATTACCTTCCCAGACGTGGTTATGCTTTATACAAAGGAGAGATTTACGATGATGGTCGTATCTACACAGTATTCTCCAGTTGCAGCTATACCTTTCACAGAGATGGAGCGTGCTATGATGTTTCTGATTCTTGATATACCCGTAGGATGTGTATCTTTTGCGATAACAGTGTTTATCATCTCCAATGCACGATTGTTTGATTGTACCTCGATTTGATTGACTTGGTTTCTCCATGATAGTCTTTGCATCTACATGAGCTCAGCCATCCAGAACAGATATTGGACAAGTTTACATGATTACTCGAGAAGAAGTATAGAAGACCGAAGGATAGGTCCTTCGGGGTATTACTTTAGGTTATCCTATTTGCGGATATATCAAGGGATACTGGTAGTTTACAGGTATCTTTGTCTAGAACATTCGTGGATAGGGTTCGAAGGGTTCCTATCGACTGGTGGGTTGGTGATTTTCTCTACCGTCAGGTTAGATATTGATCAACAACCAAGAAGTCAAGGGATACCCTTAGTCTTTGCTAGACATACCTCTACTATAGACATATCTTTATGGATAGTTAAATGACTGAGAATGAGGGTATAATTAGTATCTCAGATGTGTATATAATCTGAGAGTATTGGATATAGATTCGGATGAACTCTCGGGCTTGCCACTGCATGGGCAAGTTGAGTAAGCGATTGGAATGGTTTCGGAAATAGTCCGATATTGAGACCTCATACCGGGAGATGATTTTATGGGTATCAGTGTTGCTAAACACTATGGGAGATTTATCTGCCTCAGTGTTTCTTCTTGAGAAGACTTGTAACTCTTTGTTAGAAGAGAGTCGGACCTTGAGTCTATGCATCGATTATCGATGATTGGAATGCAGTAGTAGTTGAGAATGAGTATCCTTTGTTAGGGATAGATGATTTGTTTAGATCAGCTAAATGACACCTGTGTATATCCTAGGGTTGGTCTACGACTGG
This sequence comes from Wurfbainia villosa, assembly GCA_025175895.1. NCBI lineage: Eukaryota > Viridiplantae > Streptophyta > Magnoliopsida > Zingiberales > Zingiberaceae > Wurfbainia > Wurfbainia villosa. The sequence goes on from CM045990.1 coordinate 13,255,146, forward strand.
AAGTTTGATATTGTAGGGACTTAGTGTCATACAATTATCATTATCGGTGTGATGATTGAGCTATCATTAGCGTAGGGAAAAAGGATTCAGGTGTATAGAGCTGATTGATAATGTTGTTAGACTTATCGACGATTTAGTCGTTCATGAACTTGAGGAATCAAGTACTCTTGGAGTATTTGAGATCGATTGTCATCATATCTGTGGAGGATATATTTATGGATATATTCCCAATCTTGAGGGAAGTAGTGGTTTCCCTAGATTGATTTGGTATTTACCATAGACAAGGATAGGATGTTTTAGCGATGCTATACTGTCGACTTGTGGGACCAAGAAGGTGATGGCAATCACCTGGTCGGAAGTTTGTGAAGCTAGGTTTCAAGGCCTAGATGGTGGCTGACTTTTGTGTCAGTGTTAGTTAATCCGTCCGATATGGATGGAAGGGTATTGTACGCAGAGGCATCATTTCAGGGATTAGGAGCGATTCTGATGTCGTTGAATGAAACGTATATTATGTGTATGCTAGTTGAGAAACTAACGAGATTAGTCATTATAGTCTTCCAGTTACTTTCAGTTCTGTGTGACAGAGTGAATTTTGGACATTAGATTAATTTATCTTGTGAGAATAAATCTCCGTCTCTGGGAAGGATAGTGGTTCTCAGAGTTGCATTTGCTTTAGGAAGTGTTGTTTCGGGAGACTCTTCATTCGAGGGTGATGATTTATTCGGAGTGTATCCGAAAATAGTGAGTATTGAGATGTTCATGTTGGTGGAACGATATATGGGACATGATTGATTTCGTAGTTTGATGTTGGGTATTGCCAACAAGAAAAGGTGGAATATTGTGATCGGTAGGGTTATGTACCGTGATGGAAGCGGGAGCCTAGTACGTTAGACTGTGTTGGGAGATTATCTAGAATTTGGAAAGGACTTGATAGGATTTGGGTAATCGATGATCGATTAGCTAGGTTCGCTCATTTTCTTCCGAGTCGTAAGATGGATTTCGTTGGATCGCTTGATGGAATTATATCCATGGAGTATCCTTGAATATCATTCCTGATAGTGATTCATGATTTATCTTACGATTCTAGCAAGTCTCCAACAGGTCAGGGATATAGAGCTCCACTTTGGTACAGTTGTTGACCTATTAATAGGTTGATTGAGAGCGTAAATAAGAGCTGGAATGTAATATTCGAGCTCAGTACCCCACTTAGTCACTTGAGGTGTGACTTTGCTCCGGATACTTAAGATGGTTATTGTGACATCTCGTACAAGTATATAAGTCAGAAATTTGGGGACCAAATTTTTATAAGTGGGGGAGAATGTAAAATACGAAAAAAAAAAATTATATATGGATTAAACCCTTTAATTAATTGAGATTAATTAGGGGATTAATTGGGTTTAATTAGTGGGCTGAAATTGGGCTAAAACCTAATGGGCTAAATCTAATGGGCTGAATCCATTGGGCTGAAGCTAATGGGCTGAATCTAATGGGCTGAATCCATTGGGCTAGAATTGGGTTTGAACTGGATTGGGTCAAAAACAGATTGGGTTGAACTTAGGTTGGTTTAACCGAGTCACTAGAACGACATTTAAAAGCCGTCGGACGAATCGAGCAGCCATTTCCATTCGCGATTTCTTCGTTCTGTTCTTCTCCGCGTCGCCGCTCTTCCTTTCCCCATCGTCGACGTGTTCGCGCTACTCTGCGTTGGGAGATCCGGCCACGTGGGAGAGGCGTGAGTAGGAATCGGAAGGAGGCTTGGAATGGCTAGGCAGCAGGGGAAAATTAGTGAGAGAGTGAGGAGCTGGCTGTTCCTTGTCGCCGGAGCTAGGTAAGTGTCGATCTCTTTCCTTCATTGACATGTAAGCTGAGATCCAACAACGGGTGGTTTGTTGAACTGGGATCTATGGTTTGGCAGTTGTGGAGCTCGATTTTGTTTCCGGTGAACAGGGCAGCTGGGGACACGGCTGCCGGTGGAGGGATTGAGCTCGGTAAGCTTCGATTTCCTTGTTCCTATGTTGTCTGTAATTCGTGCAAATTCGTAGTATGTCAGTTCTTAAGGGATTTGATGGTTTTTGTCGATGGGTGTTTTGTTCGTTTTATAGAGATCTTGGTGTATTGAATTGAATGGGGTATTGGTTTGAGCTTGAGGTAAGCTGCCATTATAGTTGGTTGTGATAGATGTCGATCAGATTAGTTCAATTTCTGTTGATTGTTGATGTCGAGCGAATTGTGGTTGTCGGTCAATCAACTATTCATTATGAGATTTCTGGGTTTGTTGTGATAAGGAGGTGTTGATCCAGATCACTGTGATCGAGATGTGTGTTACCTTCATAGCTATACCGCTGGTGTTAGAACTAATTTATGAAGTGTGCAATGAATTGATGTGGAGGATTGATGAGTTAGTGTGTGAATGGATTAGCTGCGGGTTATGAATCGTAACTGTGATTTGGAAGTTAACCTGTGAGTTGAGTGGTATTGTTGATTGGGTGTAGATGTATGATATGCCGAGGGGTTTCGATGAATTGTTGGTTTGTTTCGCCTAGTGGTTGTGGTTACAGTCGATCATTCAGATCGATCTGATAGGTTGTTGTGTTTCACCTTAGCATGGCAATAGATAAGCAAATCAATCGGTGATGTTGAACAATCGATCAAGAGTGGTGTGCATGGAGGGTATTCTGCACAGTTAGGGGTGGAGCTGTAATCGATTGTGGGGTGTTTGTCGATTGTTTCTTTTACTGCCCATGGTGTTTCGGTTAATATTAGTTGATGTCTGATATGCTTTGATTTGGAGATTTTAGTGTATTGGATCATATTGGTTATGCTCTGTTAGGGAGATGATGGTTGGGTTAAGCAAGGGAAGGATGCGAATATAGAACAAATTAGTATTTTGTTCGTATAATTAGAGGCTTGTGCTTAACCCTAATTTGTTATTATTGTTACATGACGTTGATGGTGATGGATACATGAACGTGGAGATGGATAGCACAGATTATTTCGAGCTTCGTATCAGGTGGGTAATATCTACCTGGTCCGGTAGTTTGATCCATTCTAGTGCGTGAAGTTGTATATATGTTTATACCAGTTTACCTTAAATCCACTCTTATTAAATCATATGCTTGTACTGCCTTCGACCTTTGAGAAATATAATCTGTTACATCATTGATTATCTAGCACGGATAGGAACTATAAAACCCTATTATGTGTTAGCTGATAGATGTTTAGTAAGTACATGTTGTTAGGGTTATTTTTATGACCTCAGACTGGGTTACTGGGTTGCATCACTAGGTTATGTGATGAGTCCAAATTATGAGGTCGGTCGATGTATCGTATACATATCAGTGTGTTAGTTTGACGGAGCTATTTATCTGTACATAGGTAAATAGGTTGTGATTACGGATTTGTCGTCCTTGCATGGTTGGCTTCTGGTTGACTAGGTCTCCCCGTGAGTTAGGGAGTGTTGCGAGGATTTGTGTGTGAGCTATGCATCATTACATTTCATGCATCTTGTGGCCGAGTGCCTTGTGGTTGAGACGAGTCGTCAGTCATCCTGCCTCCCCGGCCACTCGGGGTAGTGGTTGCAGGGTTGAGGGCAGAGCATTGTTGTGCGTGTCGTTCTCGGCCACTATGGATGGTGGTAGCTGGAGATGCGCACTTGGCCACTGTGCGGAGTGGTAGTTAGCGCACTCACCCACTATAGACAGTGGTCATGTGATGTGCAGTTGTCCTGGGTGCGGTGCTCGTCTACTCATGGGTAGGGACGGAGCAGCTAGCAGCAGGGACCCCTGTGTGGGTATCATATAGCTCTATGGCGGGCTAGCTACTGTTTCATACTACCCAACTTGGTCACTCGAGAGTGGTGGCGGCTGGAGTCGGGATAGTTGTCATGTCTTGCCACCTAGGCCACACTGGGGTCGTGGTAGCGAGTGGGGTGCGCAGGCATGACCATGCATATGCATTGCAGATATATATATGTATGCATGTATTTGGTATATGTTTTACATATGCCTGTGAGATGCTGCATTTGATTGAGCTATGATTGTTACACATGCTTGTACATCATGATACATGTCATTTGCATTTTATATACTGTTATGTGTCGAGCATGATATATGTGTTTGTCCTGACTGATGTATGCATTTAATTAGCATCATGTCATAGTGTAGTATGGACCGGGTTGTTATTACAGGTGATCATATACTGTTCATATGTCTGAGTATTGGTCAGGTATGTGATTGACCTGGTACGTTATATGGTTATGTTATAGTATACCTGTTCAGGATGATCTAGCATATGGCATTACAGACCGTCAGGTACATTGGTACATTACTTTATGTTCAGTTGATCAGTTTAGTATATACCTTGAGTATGATTTTACTGTAGTTACTTGTTATTAGATTTCGATATGACTATATGTCTATTGGACTCATGTTGTATACCTGTAGATCTTCACATGTATACTTGTAGATCTATCCTTATATGTTGTTCATGCACTTTCTATATATTACCCCTGAGTTTATACTCACCACCCCGGGACCCTGGGCTTCCTGTCACCCAGATAACAGGTAGAAGATTCCTTGGACGTTCGGAGCTCCGCCAGCTGATCCCATCTCACACCGGACGAATGGATATGTTTTCCATGTTGTTATATCCTTACGGATTGTTGGTTTTGGTTTTTCCCTGTATTGTTTCCGTATTTGTGATATACGGACATATTGTATGTATTTGGTCTTTGATTCGATTTCTGTTATGATTCTTGTCGTGTCAAGTCACTCCGGAGTGCACAGTTAGTCTTTATATCTTGTTGATCTGTTTGAATTGTTTCCGCTGTGTTTAGTATGTTTGATATGTTGATATCTGTGTATATCATATTGTTGTTGTGGGCCTACGGGCCTTGTATTAACCCGATATGTTGCCACGTACAGGGGAGATGTCGTCCGTTTGCTTTTCGGCACGGCATACTCTCGGGGCGACACCCTCTCTTCTTAAGAAAAAGCGGAAAAAGTAGTTACTTCCCTCCTTTTTCCTTCCCTAGGCCATTACCGAGATAAACTTGATTATCAATTGATTACCTTGTTATTAGCTGAAGAACAATTCAACATAAATTAGTTACTCACCAAATTAGCACTTTCATCGATTAGGCTGAATTACCCCCTGCAGTCGACTGATACACTCGGTAACAATCTCCTTAACCATATTCCTGTATATTTATATAACATGTATGAACTCTTACTTTTTTTTCCATTTCAGAATCACTCTTATTATAGGCTTCCAACAATATTCAACCACCCTCTCGTATAAACCCCTTTCACCCCCGTAGCTCAACACCTTCCCTCCAACCTCCCTTTTCTTGCAAAATCACACAAAATCCTCCTCCTTCTCCCTTAGTACAAGATTTACCAAATTCCCTTTTATCCAGAATTAATGAAGTCAGTACACTATTCCTTTTATTATTTTCAATTGATACAAACATCTGACCTAACAAGGCCTCACAAGCATGACTCATTTAAACAACCAATGGATCCAATATACTATTACCCTTAAGAGAGAATTATAGGAATGTCAAGCTTGTGAGTTATCACTACAACATGCTTACCAAAGACTAGAGAGAGAACTCCAAGCCTCCTATATAAAGGCTTAAATCGACCGAGCAGAACTTTTAGCCCTTACTTATAGAATACTTTAGATATTTTAAGAACATGACCACCCTCCAAAGAACGAACAAGCACCATACCAGAAACATTTGGAACTTCTGCTACAATCAATGACATGTTCCTAGATCAAGGTTTTGCTTTTTTTTACAATGGGGCTTCCAAGATTGCATCAACCAATTTCAAGCAGTAGGCTATCCACCTCCTGGGCATTCCACCGATTTTCTAGATTTAGGCAATACAATTGACCACACCCCACCTAATTTACTGTCTTTTCCTTTTTCATCCAATACTGAGAAAATGTAATGATTTGTATTCAATACCACCCTTGAAATATAATATACTATTTAGTCTACATTGTACATTTCTAAAGAAGCAAAAACATGAATTCTACAACATTCATCTACTAAAATAAGGATGTAAATAATACACATTCCATGGTCTTGCTAAAAGCCTTCCTTGAGCATCCTTCAAGTAGTAAGCTCCAATCTCGGCACGGCTGTCCACCTGGAAGGGACCCTTCCACTTTGGTCCTAGCTTACCTTTGCATCCCTTAGGCAATACTTTCCTTAATACTAAGTCTCCTACCTGAAAAGCACATGGTATTACCTTTTTATTATAAGCTTTCATCACTTGTGACCTATACCTTTCAGCATGTTATAAAGTAGAATCCTTTTTCTCCTGAATTAAGTCTAACTCCATATGTTGAGCCACTCCATTATCACTCGGGATATAAACCATCACTCGGACAGACTCCACTCCGACTTCTACAGGTAATACTGCTTCCTTTCCATACACCATACTCAAAGGAGTTGCCCCTATAACTCTCCTCGGAGTGGTTCAGAAGGACCATAATACACTAGGAAATTCTTCTACCCAACTTCCTCCCACATGCTCCAACTTAGTTTTTAACCATGAACTAATTCCCTATTAGTGACTTCAATCTACCCATTACTTTGAGGATAAGCGACTGATGTAAATACTTGTTCAATTTTAAAATCTTGACACCACTTTGCCAACTTCTTACCCTAAAACTGTCATCCATTATCTTATATCATCCTTCTAGGAATACCAAAATGACATATGATATTTTTCCATAAAAATTTTAAAACATCTTCTCTGTAATATGAGCTAAAGGCTCAGCCTCTACTCACTTAGAGAAATAATCAATAACCGCTAATAAAAACTTCTTCTATCCTGTCCCGATCAGAAATGGTCCTACTATATCCATATCCCATTGATCAAAAGGACAGGATGACACAACTGCTTTCATATACTCAGCCGGCTGATGCTGCCAATAATGATGCCTTTAACAACTTTCACAGTGTTGTACCAATTGTATATAATCCTTCATTAAAGTAGGCCAAAAATATCTAGCCAACAACACCTTTCGAGCCAAGGATCGACCTCCTATATGACCCCCACAAGCCCCTTCATGTACCTCTCGCAACACATAATTTTCTTGTCTTTCCCAAACATCGTAACAAAGGTTCGACATAGGTTCTCTTATATAAAATTTCCTTCAACATACAAAAATGGACTACTTGCTATTTAAACTGTCGAGCCCTCATAGGATCATTAGGCACCTTTTTATCTTGGAAAAATGAAACCAACTCTTTTCTCCAATCCTCCTCCATTAACTCTTCTGATCTTTCTCATTGAGGTAATAGTTTAATTTATGCAATCACCTCCCGAGTACTCTAATTTCCTAAAGAACTAGCTAATTGAGTCAATTCATTAGTGTTGATGCAATCAGCCTAGGACTCGAGTTTGACTCGAACTATATTTTGATGTTAGACAAAATGCATGACATGGATTGTCATGGGAAGTCCAACATGGGTTGGCCACGTAAATCCAAGTGTGTAGCCTTGGTGGTGAAAAGTCTAAGCATGGGGCTTGGTGTTGGGAAAATCCAAGCATAGGGCTTGGTGTTGGAAAGTCCAACATGGGTTGGCCACGTAAGTCCAAGTGTGTAGCCTTGGCAGTGAAAGTCCAAGCATGGGGCTTGGCATGGAAAATTCAAGCATGAGGCTTTGTGTGGGAAGTCTTGAGGACTTGGCAAGTTCACTAGGCTCGGGGTCCTTGAGTCGGTGAAAGATGACATTACGAAGTCATGCACTTGGTGCATCCGAGGGACCGCCGGACAGGGAGTGAATGGAGTGAGACCCAAGGGAAGCAGACTTTGAGGGCAAGAGATGCGAAGGATGACATTGCGAAGTCATGTGCTTGGTGTATCTAAGGGACGTAGGCCGAGGGAAGAGAGCTTCAGTGGGGAACTCCATGAGAGGATGAGGTGGACTTGGCCAAGTGGCTAAGACTGAGTGTCGGAGGCTCAAACGTGGTGTTTGAGAGTTTACTCAATGGTTGGATGCTCAAACAACTTGGTGTTTGAGGTTTTACCCGACATCAGTCGACTGGTATAGGTACCAGTCGACTGGTATAGGTCAAATGGACTCGACCGGTGTTCTACTGACCAAGTTCTGGTTGAATAGTCGACTGTCGAGGGAGGGTAGTCGATTGTCGACACCATCAGTCGACTAATGAAGGAGATCAGTAGACTGACCGGGGTGAATTCGGGCACAGAATGTTTTCCAGTCGAGTGATCATGTCGAGCACTCGACTGATGGGGTTACCAGTCGACTGATAGGTAGGATCAGTCGACTGATAGTTATCCGTTGGGTGTTTGCCAACGTGGATTCAGCTGTTGTGAGACAACGACTACAGGAGCAGTCGACTGGAGGCCACGAGCAGTCGATTGATCGGCGCAAAATTAACCCAAGACAAGCATAAAAGGAGGAGCTTGGGGAGGATTTCAACAAGAGTTTTTGGGGAGATTTTTGAGGGGAATTGTTGCTGCATTCCAGACCTTCAAGAGCATTCCAAAGCAAGCAACAAGCAAGTGTTCAAAGTGAAGTTTGTAAAGTGTTCTTTACTTGTATTTCTTCTTGTATTTGTATTTGCTTGTATTACTTAGTGTAATTTCTTGTACAAGGTTTCTCCACCTCCGATGTGTTGTCGAGAAGGAGTTTGAGTAGTGTCGTGTGCATCTCTAGAGCTCGTTAAGCTCGCCCCGTGGAGTAGGAACCCTATGGTTCCGAACCACGTATATTTCCATGTCTTGTATTCATTTTGTATTTCTATCATTTCCACTATGTTAACGATAATCGTAGACAAGCGACATGAAAGAACGAGCAAATTCCACCGTATACGCGATTGGGGCTATTCAACCCTCTAGCCAGCCATCGACGTTCCAAAAATTAGTCCTATGATTTTCTACCCATGTAATCTTTTTCAACAATACTTCTGAGAAATTCCCCTTAGCTTTCTCTACTAATTCACAATAATTCCTACACTTATCATCCTTAACTTCAAATCCACCATTGGCCTTTTGTACCACCAACTGAGAATCCATATGCACTACTATCTGCTCAGCTCCTATATTCTTAGCAGCTTGCAAAGCTATAAGCAAAGCTTCATACTCAGCCTCACTATTAGAAGCTCTAAAATGCAATCTGACTGGTAATTTAACTTCTTCCCCTTGTGGTGAAATCAGAATTACCCCAACTCCACAACCCTTTTTTTTAGAAGACTCATTCGCATATATAATCCATGGATCTGACTCCTCTTTATGTATAGTCTCCACTAAAAAATTAGCCAATGCCTGAGCCTTAATAGAAGTGCAATGTTGATAAGTAATATCATATTCACTAAGTTTAGTAACCCATTTAATGAGCTTCCTTATAGCCTCTAGATGAGTGAGTATTCTGCCTAAAGGAGTATCAGTAAGGACTACTAATGGATGTGATAAAAAATAAGGTCATAGTCTCCGAGCAGTTAAAACTAATCCCCAAGTTAACTTCTCCAAATTAGTGTAACGTTAGACAAAAAGGGCAGCTTGGACAAGTATTCTTTTAAAGACTGAAAAGACCTATCATAATGTTCATCCCATTGGAATCGAGTAGCTCTTTTCAATATCTTAAAAAAGGGAAGACTCCTATCTACGGACTGAGATATAAACCGAGATAAAGCAGTAACTCTTCCTATAATCTTTGTACTTCCCTCAAATTTTTTGGAGGTTGCATTTGCTGAATAGCATTAATCTTACTAGGATTAGCTTTTATGCCCTGTTCAGTAATTACATACCCCAAGAAATGCCCCTGTGTAACTCCAAACATGATTTTTTCTGGATTAAGCTTAATTCTATATCTGCACAAAGTATTGAAAGTTTCCTCCAAATCAGGTATCAACTGTTCGGGCTCTAAAGTTTTAACTAAGATATCATCCATATACACTTCCACATTCCTTCCTAATTGCTTTTCAAAGATTTTATCCATTAGCCTTTGATAAGTAACCCCAACATTCTTCAATCCAAAAGGCATAACAATGTAATAGAAAGTTCCTTCAGCTGTAATAAAGATAACTTTATTCTGGTCTTCTAATGCCAATGGTATTTGGTGATATCCTTGATAAACGTCCATCATTAAAATAAATTGATGTCCCATAGTAGAGTCTACTAACTGATCTATACGAGGCAAAGGATAACGATCTTTAGGACAAGCCTTATTAAGATCTCGAAAAGCCACACGTTCTCTATTTCCCCGATGGCTTAGGCACCCACACTACATTAGATAACCAGGACGGATATTGTACCTCTCTAATATTCCCCGCTTTCAATAGTTTATGCACTTCCTCCTTAATGATAGCATCATTTCCAGCTCCAAAGTGTCGACGTTTTTGTTTCACAGGTGTTACATTAGGTAAAATATACAACTTATGCTCCATGACAGTAGGATCAATTCCGGTCAGGCCCTGTGGTGACCATGCAAAAATATCAATGTTTTTAATAAGGCATTTTATCAATTAAGCTTTAAGCTATAGAGGAAGGTCCCTAGCTATAAATGTAACATGTTCAACACACTTAATGTCAAGCACAATTGCCTCCTTATCAGATTCTCCTATTTCCTCAGGACCTCCCTTCTAAATGACACATACTGTACTCCTATACTAATTAAATTTTTGAAAAGATTTATTGATAGTCTTCCCCTTTTGCCCTATCCAAATGGCATCTAAATAACACCTCCAAGAAATATGTTGATCACCTCTAACTTCTGTTAGGGCAATCTCTTGCCGTTATATGGTTTTAATGTATGTGACAAAGGGTTTAAGTTAAGTTGTTATTGTGATTTAATATGTGCGTTGGAGTCTTGCAGGACTTAGTAATTCGCACATGGAGCATTGGCGAGTTTCACCTCTCATGACTCGGTCTTTGAGTCGGTGAAGGATGGCTTTGCGGAAGCCGTGCGCTTGGAGCATCCGAGGGACCGTAGGACGAGGAGCTTGGAGTGAAGCCGGAGGAAGTAGACTTAAGGGCGAGATGCGAAGGATGGCGCTGTAGAGTCATGCCCTTGGCGCATCCGAAGGACGTGGCCGGATGAAGATAACTTCAAAGGCGAGGGACTCTGAGGGATGAGAGTGAGCGAATGTAACCCGGGAAGGGGTAGTGCTCTTAGGTGAAACTTGGCCATTTGGCTAAGTGTCGGATGAGATTTCTCGACACCAGTCGACTGCCATGAAATGTTAGTCGACTGCTCTGAGTCGAACGGGGTTCGACTTGTATCCGACTGATGGGTTTTTGGCTCAGTAGTCGACTGTCATATGTTGGCAGTCGACTACCAAGACCATCAGTCGACTGCTGATGGCAGCAGTCGACTAGTTGAGAGGGTTTGGGCCACATAACCTCTTGTAGCCGACTGGGCAGTCGACTATGAAGGCAGCAGTCGATTGATGGATACATCAGTCGATTGCCAAGGGTTCCATTGGACTACAACTGTCGGGATCTGACGTGTTCAGAGGCCGTTGTAGTGGCGACAGTCGACTGCCAAGGGCAACAGTCGACTGGTGGTGGCCAACGGGAAGAAATCAACCCTCTCTATAAAAAGAGAGGGTGTTGGACTTTGGGAGGCTAATGCTTATGCTCTAACCTTCTCCCAAAGCGCCCAAAAGTTTTTCCATCCTCTTACTTGGTTTTATTTACATCATATTTGTAAGAGGAGTGAATTCTTGTAAAGAGGTTACCTCCACCTAGCTTGGTGCAAAGGAGAGAATAGTGGAAGCTTGTGGAGTGATTCACCGTGGATGAATCAGACCGTGGACTAGCGGCGTAGTCGTGAACCACATTATATTCTCTTGTTAGCATTGTTTGTTTCCTTTGCTTTGTCTTTTTTTGTTTGTATTTGTATATTCCGCTTGTGCTAATATTCTTTGTAGACGAGCAAATTCCATCATCGTACGAAGAGGGCTATTCACCCCCCTCTAGCCGGCCAACCACATCGATCGATCCCCTACAAGTGGTATCAGAGACAAGGAAGCTTGTCAACAGACTAACCGCCGCTACAAGCACAATCAAGGATGATCGGCTCGAACTTTCATCCGCCGAAGTTTGAAGGAGAATTCTCTTGGTGGAAAAAGAGAATGGAGGTATTTTTCGAAACTAATTTCGAAATTCTTTTAATTATGGAAAACGGTTTCGAAATGCCTAGGGATGAAGAAGAGGAGCCATTGAAAAAATCAAGGTTGAGCAAGAGGCAAAGGGAAGAATACTTGGCAAACTCAAAAGCCAAACATCATCTCTACAATGTACTCCCCCAACAAGAAGTGAATAGGATAGGGGAATGCTCTAGTGCCAAGGAGATGTGGGAGAAGCTAGTAGAGCTTCATGAAGGTACCTCATAGGCCAAGCTTGCAAGGAGAGACCTCCTCCGCTCCCAACTATCAAGCATCAAATTAAAAAAGGGAGAAAAGGTAACCTCACTACACTCTAGATTTAAAGAGATAATAATCGGTTTATCTAGTGTAGGAGAGAAGCTTTCAAATAGGGACTACTCATGAAGGCTATAGATGCCTTTCCCCGGCCCTCAAGATGGAGCTCAATGGTGGACTCTTTTTACATCTCCAAGAACCTAGAAGTTAGCACCTTGGAGGAATTCTTCTCAACCATGGAGCTCCACGAAACAAGGCTTGAAGGAATAGTAGAAGAGCCTAGAATTCAACCTTCAAGAGGAGTAGCCTTGATGGCCAACAAAGGGAAGAAGAAGATGGAGACTCCCTCCTCCTCCGACGAAGTTTCCTCCTCCTCCTCCATGGATAGCATGGAAGAAGCTTATATGGTAAGGAGGGTAAGGCGTGCATTAAAAGGTTTTAAATTTAATAAATCTAATGATAGGAGAAGAAGACCAAGGGGGAAGGTGATTTGTTATAATTGCCAAGGAGAGGGACATATAAGGGATAATTGTCCTTTCTTGAACAAGATCAAAGAGGAGAAGAAAAAGAAAGAAGAAAAGAAGAAGAAGGGGAGCAAGAAGAAGGAAGAAGAGAAGAAGGGCAAAAAAAAAGGGAATGCCAAGGCACTAAAATCAAGGACATGAGATGACCCCTCTTCATCATCTTCATCATCATCGGAAGAGGAGAATGCTTTTGTCACCAACATAGCTTTGATGACCTTTGACGATCTAGACTCCTCCTCCACCGAAAATGAAGAATCAAGCACAAGTGAGGAGAGCTCTAGTGAAGGGGGAGCTTCTTCACCATCATCGGAATCGGAGGAAGAGGACATGGAGACTATGGTAACGAACCTCTCACCAAGTAAAATAGTTTTCATGATTTCTAGTCTTACTAAGGATCTATTTAGGGCCAAAAATAAAAATAGAAGCATGCTTGATCAAATTAAGGATTTAGAACAAAAATTAGAAAAAACATGTTTTAATGATAATAATGATGATGCATGCTCACATGATTATATGCCTCTTAATGTTAGTGATGCATGTATGGATGAAAATAGGGCTCTAAGAGAAAAGGTAGATCATTTGACCAAGGCCCTAGAAAAGTTTACATTTGGCTCCAACACTCTTAACATGATTATAGGGAGCCAAAGGGCTAGCTTCAACAAGAAAGGCCTAGGATATAAGGAAAAGGAAAATGAAAAGGCCTATAAATGTTTAATTGCTAGAGGTCAAGATAAAAAGAAGATAATAGCTAGAAAATGGATCCCTAAGGAATTTTTAGTGAATCCCATAGTAAAGAATATATTTTGGTTTCCTAAATCCATCCTTAAGGGTTAGAAAAACCCTAGGATAGTCAACCATATGGAATTTACCTATATCATGTCTTTGGTTGACTTAGGATGGCGGGATAATATTTTTGAAATAGTGTTGGGTGATGATAATGCACCCATAAATAGTTAAATCATGCTATAGGTGATATTTGCTTTATTATCATGATGTAATACCTAATGCATGATCATAAATTGATTAATACATTTGTTTCATGATCATAATATGAAATTCATACATATATGTCTTTATGATCATGTGATATGTTAGGATGATACTTAACCATGTTTAGAATTGCATGAAATTAATGGTTAAGTATATACAAATACCTTTAGGATACATCTCACACTCACCATAGGCTACCTTGATTGAAAACTTAGCATGAGTGAGATGTTAGGATGATACAAATGTCCACTAATACCTATGGCATTTAGATGGTCATTTAAAGTATCAAAATAGCAATAATAGACCAATCATGGGGAAGACTTATGTTTAATTCATAGACATATTGCCCAAAGATCATGGTTGGATATTTCATATGTTTTCAAAACAATCTCTTACTTTAAAATCTGTGTGTTCATGTTTTGAAACAATTCAAACCAAAACTAGGTGTTAAATGTGATACTAACTTGATCAAAAACTTAGTTGTTTTTGAAGCTTTTGAATTTTTTGAAAATCTTTGAAAATATAATGATTTTTTATGGAAAACTATTTTTCGTTGATGAAGAACCCTAAAAGAAATGTGTTCCCCAAATTTCACAATTTTTGAATTTTCTGGAATTTATAGTGCATTTCGTCTAGAAAATCAAAAAACCTGATTTCCTTGTGCCAGTCGACTGCCATACTGATAGCAATCGACTGATGTACTGTGCACGAGCATAGTAACCTGATTTATCAGGTTTTTTATTGTTTTTTTATTTTTGTTTCTCTCTAGACTTGATGCCATGCCATATAAACTTTGTTTAATCTTTTTGATGGTGTCAAAGGGGGAGAAAGATATATGTTTAAGTAAGGGGGAATGTATTTAGGGGGAGTTTCATGTATTAAGGGGGAGAGTTGCTAATCATGATAATATTTTATCAAATGTTTTACCTAACTTAAACGGATTGTCACACATCAAAAAGGGGGAGATTGTTAGGCAATCTCTTGTCGTGATATGGTTTTGATGTGTGTGACACAAGGTTTAAGTTAGGTTGTTATTGTGATTTGATATGTGCGTTGGAGTCTTGTAGGACTTAGTAATTCACACATGGAGCCATGACGAGTTTCACCTCTCATGACTAGGTCTTTGAGTCGGTGAAGGATGGCTTTGCGGAAGACGTGCGGTTGGAGCATCCGAGGGACCGCAGGACGAGGAGCTTGGAGTGAAGCCGGAGGAAGTAGACTTCAGGGCGAGACGCGAAGGATGGCGCTGCAGAGCCGTGCACTTGGCGCATCCGAGGGATGTGGTCGGACGAAGATAACTTCAAAGGTGAGGGACTCCGAGGGATGAGAGTGAGCGAATGTAACCCGGGAAGGGGTAGTGCTCTTAGGTGAAACTTGGCCATTTGGCTAAGTGTCGGATGAGATTTCCCGATACCGATCAGCGCCATGAAATGTCGAGTTATCGCTCTGAAATCAACGGGTTCGACCGGTATCGATCGATGGGTTTTTAGCCCAACATCGGATCATATGTTGGCGATCGATTGCCAAGACCATCGATCGGCTCGATGGCGCAGCCGATCGTCGAGAGGGTTTGGGCCACAGAACCTCTCGTAGCCGACTGGGCAGTCGACTACGAAGGCAGCAGTCGACTGATGGATACATCAGTTGACTACCAAGGGTTACGTTGGACTACAACGGTCAGGATCTAACATGTTCAGAGGTCATTGTAGTGGCGGTAGTCGACTTCCAAGGGCAGCAGTCGACTGGTGGTGGCCAACGGAAAGAAATCAACCCTCTCTATAAAAAGAGAGGGTGTTGGACTTTGGGAGGCTAATGCTTATGCTCTAACCTTCTCCCAAAGCACCCAAAAGTTTTTCCATCCTCTTACTTGGTTTTATTTACATCATATTTGTAAGAGGAGTGAATTCTTGTAAAGAGGTTACCTCCACCTAGCTTGGTGCAAAGGAGAGAAAAGTGGAAGCTTGCAGAGTGATTCACCGTGGAGGAATCGGACCGTGGACTAGCGGCGCAACCGTGAACCACGTTATATTCTCTTGTTAGCATTGTTTGTTTCCTTTGCTTTGTCTTTCTTTGTTTTTATTTGCATATTCCGCTTGCACTAATATTCTTTGTAGACGAGCAAATTCCATCATCATACGAAGAGGGCTATTAACCTCCCTCTAGCCGGCCAACCACATCGATCGATCCCCTACAACTTCTTCCACTTCACTTTTGACCGGAAATTTAATCTTTTGATGATAAGGAGATGCTACTACTTATAAAATTCCCAGAACAAGTCAACCCAAAATAACATTATAGGAAGAGGGCATGTCTACTACTGTAAAATTAATAAGTACTATTTTTCTTCTTAGCTCTTCTCCTAAGACAGAGGCAATTTAATTTGACCCATCGGCTGCACTTCATGACCAGAAAACCTGAACAAAGAAGTGTTGACCGTGTTAGTAATATATGAGAGATGTCCTAAGGCAATCGCCTTATGTATTAACCATTTATATGATAAATGAAGATTCACTATTTGAGTATACATGCTTTATGTATTTGATTGGATCTTAAACTCATTTACTGAATGTCCGCGATACGATTCACAGCATGAGAGAATTTGTGATTGGATCACAACTAGTGAGTATCTCTACATGTGTAATTGTGATGTATCGTAATTATCCCTAGTCGATGAATTGATGGATTTGGACACCATCAATTCTGTCGAGACTAGCACGAGGTATACTCCTTGGTGTATCCAAGCAGCTGATTCTCACTGGCTGGAGACATAGTGATGTCCGGAGTTAATCGTGGATGCTAGTTATGGTCACTAGTTCATTGGAGTGACCAGCCGTAAGACTTCATATGGTTCTCTGCATATATAGATATGTCAATGAAGTTCTTACTGTGGCTTAAGTGCGATGTTCCTTTGACTTGCGGTATTCAAGTCATCTTGATCATGGAGATTTCTGCTTTGACATCTTAAGCAAACATCTCTAAGGAGATGTGGACCCGGGATGATTGGGTATAAGTCGAAGTAATCGAAGGTGTTTGAATAGCCTATAAAGGATTCACCACTCCTTGCGAGGAGATGTATACCCATGGCCTCTCGTCGGATTGTTACTAAAGTCTTTGGCCAAAGCATTACATGTTTAGAGTAAAGTACTCTTCGATACATGTGCGATAATTAGAATCCGTAGGGACGAGGAAATGATACTTGGGCTAGGTGTGGCGTAGTCGACCTAGTGAGGTGACACTATAGACCATGTCACTGAACCAAGTGGGTATAAGATGAGTGAAGGGAATGGGGCACGAATCATTCGAGCTCAAGGGTTTTAGAAATAGTTACGGATCAACCGCTGATCTTTTCGGTTAATTGGGGATCATGATGTACTACTAGGTGCCACTCATGATCGTTCTATAATTAATGGTTAATTGTAGGCGGCCAACATAAACCGAGAACCTATTTGGTCACACGACAAGCGTAATCCAAAGGATTTAAAGCGAGCTTGAGAATGGGATTCTCGGAGAGAAACTAGGTTTGGTTGGACCAAACATAAAGCGAGCATGAAATCGTTTGATGCAATGGAAGCGTGGATGGGTTGCGTCTTATGAAGACATAATGGATGAACCAAAATGGTTTGGTTCTAATCCAATGGATGAGAATAAACCAAAGGGGTTTGGTTTATTTTAAATGAATGAACCAAAAGTTGGTTCGGTTCGTTTTAACTTAAAATAAACCATCATGGTTTGGTTTATTTTAACTTATCTTAATGGAGCGGGTTAACGGGCCTAATGGTTATGATCCAATAACCATTAAGAGAATTAGGTCTCTATAAAAGAGGGCTTAATGGATAATTAAGCCCTAATCCAAAACCCCTAGCCTTTGAGTTGCCACCAACCCTTGGAGTTGCTCGGCGCCAACCCTAGGCTGCCGCCCAGCCTGTTGTGCGCCGTCATCTCCTTGTCGGCGTCAAGCTTCAGCGGTGAACCCTCCGGCGACCCTCGGTGATCTTCCTAGGCCTCGGTGAAAAGGTGAGCACTTGGCTTCCTTGTTTTGGCGGCGCCTACTCCTCCACCAAGCTGTCCAGTTTTCTGGACAGCTTCTTCCTCTCATCGGGCGTCGTTTGGGCGGCGGTTGAAACTCGACAGTGGATAACTTACGAGATTCGATCTCCGGTAATCCTCTGAGTGGAGGCGAAGGATTCGTCAATCGGTTGTGAATACCTCTCGGAAAGCGAGTATTTGAGGACTCATTTTGGATCGAATTTGGATTGGATCGTGATCATCTCGATCACGTCATCTTCAACAGGCTAGTAACCCGTCTGAAGGCGAAGCTCGTGGCTTAGCGAAGTCATCGAGGAACTCGGCGTGGATCTGGATAGAGGCGATTCTAGCGAGAATCGTTCGGTTGACTACACGTCATACGAAAGGTATAACGTAGATAAATTTCCTTTTATTGCAAGTTTAAATTTACGGTTATGTCTACACTTGTTGTAATATGCATGCGTGTGTTGTGTGTGTTGTAATAAATAGGAGTATTTATTATTTTATTGCTTCACATGATCGAACACACCTTGTGTTTCGACATAATCGTAAAAATGGTTTTGCGATAGTCATAATGTATTTCTGAAAATTTTCTAATTTTGGAAATTTAGAAGTATTTATGGAAATTTTTCAATTTTGGAAAGTCTAGAAGTATTTATGGAAATCTTCCACTTTTGGAAAGTTGGAAGTATTTATGGAAATCGATATTTTCCATAAATAAAATATTTGATTAGATTTGGAAATTTGTTTCCTAATTTAATCATGATTTGATTTGGGAAATCAAATCTTAAAATATTTTATTTCCATAAGTAGTTTTAATGATTTAGGAAATTGGTTTCCTAAATAGATTTTCCTTAATCAAATAATTCCATGAATAAAATATGTGATTAGATTTGGAAATTTATTTCCTAATTTAATTATGATTTGATTTGGAGAATCAAATCTTAAACATATTTTATTTCCATAAATAGTTATGACATATAAGGAAATATATACATGACATAATTGTATGCCATGTAATTGCATTAGATGCATAACATTATGCCATGCGTGTCGTGACATGTAGATGTATGCCATGTATGTCATGCCATGTAGATAATAGTTATTTGCATGCAAAGAGGATGAGACATAAAAACCCTTAAATAATATTAAAGCCTACACCTTCCATTAATATGGTTAGAACCAGAGTTCCGTTTCTTGTTTGGGTTGTTGGACTCTCTCCAAGCCCGGCTCGAACCCGAACATGTTCAAACCATGGAATAGTTTAATACTAATATGGTAAGAGTCAGAGGTCAATCGTTAGCTTTGGTTGTTGGACTCTCTCCAAGCTGGGCTAATTGGTTGAATGCACTCTAACCATATTAAAACTATTTCCCGATTAATGGGTTGGCTTTAACCTGGAGCATCGGCTTGTTGGACTCTCTCCAAGGTCGATGTAAAGGGAGGTGAAGTTGGGTGCTATGCATATGATGTATACTTGTTAATGTGTTAACAACCCGATGTATGTGTGAACATTCAATTAGTTGATAGCACATTGTGATAGTTGCATATACGTGATATGCAATCGGTATAATTGATACCTACCGTCATAGTTATGAATGGCTTGTTGGACTCTCTCCAAGGTTGTTCATAACTATGATGGATATCGGCCCATTCGGAGATGGACCTACGATCTCCCGAAGTGATTTTGGGGTTTTTAAAATTCGAAAAATGAATGGGATTTATAAATGTATATTGATGCATTTTAAAATCATCTTTCTCATATATGCTCGTTTTGTATTTCTAGGTCAATAAATTGATCATGACGTCTTTGAATTTGCGCACTATTTTGGATTCGAACAAACTGACTGGGCCTAACTTCCTGGATTGGCTTAGAAACCTGAGAATTGTTCTCAAGGCGGAAAAGCTTGCATATGTCCTTGAAGAGCCTCTTCCTGACCGTCCTAAGGACGATGCAACTCCAGACCAAATGTTGGTCTATCAGAAGCATGTGGCAGATTCTGAGCTGGCGAGTTGCATCATGCTAGCGGCGATGGTACCTGAGCTGCAAAAGCAGCATGAGCATATGGATGCTAATACTATGGTCTTCCATCTTCATGAGTTGTTCGATGAGCAAGCGAGATCCGAAAGGTTCGAGGTCTCTAGGCTCCTCTTCACCACGAAGATGCAAGAAGGTTCATCTGTAGTGCAGTTTGTGCTAAAGATGAACGGGTACATCGAGCGGCTAGCTACCCTCGGTTTTGTGATGGATCATGAGTTAAGTATTGACTTAATTCTTCATTGTTTGCCCAAGAGTTTCTCGCAATTTGTGATGAACTATCGGATGAACAAATTGGAATCCACCATTCCCGAGCTCCTCAATATGCTGAAGACTGTGGAGCCTTCTGTGAAGCATGAGGAGAAGGCGGTTCTGTTAGTTGATTCCTCAAAGAAAGGTTCTAAGAGAAAGGCAAAAGAACAGAAGAAAGGAAAGAACAAAAAGGCAAAGAAGGCGGAACCAGCGCAAAAGGGCACTTGCCATCACTGTGGCAAGGAAGGCCACTGGCGAAGAAACTGCAAGATTTATCTTGAGTCCATGAAGAAGAAGAAGGCATCCGATGCCCCATCCTCTTCAGGTATCTTCGTTATTGATTGTCATTCTATTTCCTTGGACACTTGGGTATTGGATACTGGGTGTAGCTCACATATATGTAATGACATACAGGGGCTAAGGAATAGAAGAAGTCTTGTCAGAGGGGAGTCAAATTTGCGAGTTGGAAATGGAGCAAAGGTTGTTGCGGTCGCCATCGGAACTTATTTGCTGAAGCTCCCTAGTGGACTAGTCTTAGAACTAGACAATTGCTATTATGTTCCTTCTCTAATAAAGAACATTGTTTCTATTTCCTGTTTAAATAGAAATGGTTTCCATTTGACGTTTAGTAACAATTGTTGTTATATAACTTTAAATGGCGTACTTTATGGAACTGGAACCTTGAGTAATGGCATTTATACGTTGGATGTATCCAGTGACATTTTCAATATCGAAGCGAGCAACACGCGTGCTCGAAAGGATAATCAAATAGACTCCTATATGTGGCATTGTCATCTTGGCCATATAAGCAAGAAATGCATGTCCGAATTACACCGATGTGGAATTCTGGAATCGTTTGAATTAGATTCATACGATACATGCGAATCATGCTTAAAAGGCAAGATGACTAAGTTACCTTTTACTGGAAAAGGTGAACGAGTGGGAGAGTTACTAGGTCTAATACATACTGATGTATGTGGACCTATGTCAACTCAAGCATTAGGAGGCTATAGTTACTTCATTACCTTCACCGATGATCACTCACGGTTTGGGTATGTGTTCTTGATGAAACACAAGTCTGAAGCCTTTGAAAGGTTCAAAGAATTCAAAAATGAAGTAGAGAAACAACATGACAAGAGTATTAAAATACTTCGATCGGATCGAGGTGGTGAATACTTAAGTCAAGAGTTTCTTGATTATCTAAGAGACAATGGCATATTGTCTCAATGGACTCCGCCCTATACACCACAGCATAATGGTGTATCTGAGAGGCGTAACCGGACCTTGTTGGACATGGTCAGGTCAATGATGAATCATGCAACTCTTCCCAAGTCCTTTTGGGGCTATGCACTTCAGACAGCAGTTTACTTGTTAAACAGAATGCCTACCAAGGTAGTCTCAACTACTCCATATGAGATATGGAATGGTAAGAAACCTCATGTATCTTACTTGAAGATATGGGGTTGTCCTGCTTATGTGAAGCGGACTGTATCAGACAAATTGGATGCTAAGTCTGATAAATGTCTATTTGTTGGATACCTTAAGGAAACAAGGGGTTACCAATTCTATCATCCTGTGGAACAAAAGGTGTTTGTTTCAAGGCATGCTGTGTTTCTAGAGAAAGAGTTTCTCTTGCAAGAAAACAGTGGGAGTGTCGTCGAGCTTGAGGAGGCTCAAGAGACTCAAATAGACATTGATGAGATACCTGGTGAAGCACAACAGCCGACAACTCATAGTGATGAGCAATCGGCTGGACCTATTGTAACACCACATCTTCGTAGATCTGGTAGAACACGCAATATTCCTGAGAGATATGGATTTCTCGTAAGCGAATCGAACGACGTGTTACTCATTGATGATGAGGAGCCTACCAGTTATGAAGAAGTGTTGATAAGTTCAGAAAGGGATAAGTGGCTTGGTGCCATGAAGTCGAAAATGGATTCCATGTATGAAAACCAAGTTTGGAACTTGGTTGACCCACCTGAAGGGATAAAGCCTATAGGGTGCAAGTGGGTTTTCAAGAAGAAAACCGACATGGATGGTAATGTGATTACCTATAAGGCTAGATTGGTGGCGAAAGGATATCGTCAAAAACAAGGTGTTGATTATGACGAAACCTATTCGCCTGTAGCTATGCTTAAATCCATTCGGATGCTCCTAGCCATAGTGGCTCATTATGATTATGAGATATGGCAGATGGATGTGAAAACAACTTTCCTTAATGGAAACCTGCTCGAGGATGTGTATATGATACAGCCTGAGGGTTTCACATCGGTTGATAAAACCAAGGTATGCAAATTGCGACAGTCCATTTATGGATTGAAGCAAGCATCCAGGAGCTGGAATATCCGTTTTGATGAGACAATCAAAAAGTTTGATTTCTCACAAAATCCAGACGAACCTTGTGTGTACAAGAAGGTTAGTGGGAGTGCAGTCGTATTCCTAGTATTGTATGTCGATGACATACTACTTATAGGAAACGATGTTTCAATCTTACAGTCAGTGAAGGTTTAGTTATCCAAGACATTCTCCATGAAAGACCTGGGAGAAGCAACCTACATCCTCGGGATTAAGATCTATAGAGATAGATCGAAACGGTTGCTTGGTCTTTCGCAGTCTACATATATAGACCGAGTGCTAAAGAGGTTTAGCATGTTGGAATCCAAGAAAGGTTTCCTACCCATCAGGCATGGGGTACACCTTTCGAAGTCTATGTGTCCGCGCACAGAAGACGAGAGGATTTGCATGAGTAAGATTCCCTATGCATCCGCAATAGGATCTATCATGTATGCTATGTTATGTACGAGGCCCGATGTATCTTATGCTCTGAGTGTCACGAGCAGATACCAGTCCGATCCAGGAATGGATCATTGGGTGGTTGTTAAGACAATCCTTAAGTACTTGAGAAGAACTAAGGATGTGTTCCTAATATATGGAGAAGGGGACATGGTGATACGCGGGTATACGGATGCCAGCTTCCAGACAGACAAGGATGATTCCAGGTCTCAGTCTGGATACGTGTTCACCTTGAATGGGGGCGCAGTGAGTTGGAAAAGTTCCAAACAAGAGACTGTAGCGGATTTTACCACTGAGGCAGAATACATTGCAGCTTCGGAAGCAGCAAAGGAAGTGGTTTTGATCAAAAAGTCCGTTCATGAACTTGGTGTGATTCTGGCCATTGTTGAAGCAATACCGGTCTACTGCGACAACAATGGAGCAATTGCACAGGCGAAAGAGCCAAAGGTCTCATCAGCGATCCAAACATGTGCTTCGCCGCTATCATCTTATCAGAGAGATCATCAGTAGGAACGAAATACAAATCGAGAAAATTCCCACTGAAAGGAACTTAGCGGATCCCTTGACTAAGACATTACCTCAAAATAAGTTTGAGGGTCATGTTTGAGCTTATGGTATTGGATACCGTAGCGATTGGCATTAGGCCAAGTGGGAGTCTGTTAGTAATATATGAGAGATGTCCTAAGGCAATCGCCTTATGTATGAACCATTTATATGATAAATGAAGATTCACTATTTGAGTATACATGTTTTATGTATTTGATTGGATCTTAAACTCATTTCTTGAATGTCACGATCGATTCACGGCATGAGAGAATTTGTGATTGGATCACAACTAGTGAGTATCTCTACATGTGTAATTGTGATGTATCGAATTATCCTAGTCGATGAATTGATGGATTTGGACACCATCAATTTTTCGAGACTAGCACGAGGTATACTCCTTGGTGTATCCAAGGCTGATTCTCACCGGCCGAGACATAGTGATGTCGGAGTTAATCGTGGATGCTAGTTATGGTAACTAGTTCATTGGAGTGACCGGTAGTAAGACTTCATATGGTTCTCTGCATATATAGATATGTCAATGAAGTTCTTCTTGTGGCTTAAGTGCGATGTTCCTTTGACTTGGTATTCAAGTCATCTTGATCATGGAGACTTATGCTTTGACATCTTAAGCAAACATCTCTAAGGAGATGTGGACCCGGGATGATTGGGTATAAGTCGTGATCGAAGGTGTTTGAATAGCCTATAAAGGATTCACCACTCCTTGCGAGGAGATGTATACCCATGGCCTCTCGTCGGATTGTTACTAAAGTCTTTGGCCAAAGCATTACATGTTTAGAGTAAAGTACTCTTTGATACATGTGCAGTAACTAGAATCCGTAGGACGAGGAAATGATACTTGGGCTAGGTGTGACGTAGTCAGCCTAGTGGGGACTGATACTATAGACCATGTCCTGAACCAAGTGGGTATAAGATGAGTGAAGGGAATGGGGCACGAATCATTTGAGCTGCTGAAGGGTTTCAGAAATAGTTCTGGATCAACCGTTGATCTTTTCGGTTAATTGGGGATCATGATGTACTACTAGGTGCCACTCATGATCGTTCTATAATTAATGGTTAATTATAGACGGCCAACATAAACCGAGAACATATTTGGTCACACGCACAACGAGCGTAATCCAAAGGATTTAAAACGAGCTTGAGAATGGGATTCTCAGACCGAGAGAAACTAGGTTTGGTTGGACCAAACATAAAGCGAGCATGAAATCGTTTCAGTCGCAATGGAAGCATGGATGGGCCGCGTCTTATGAAGACGTAATGGATGAACCAAAATGGTTTGGTTCTAATCCAATGGATGAGAATAAACCAAAGGGGTTTGGTTTATTTTAAACGAATGAACCAAAAGTTGGTTCGGTTCGTTTTAACTTAAAATAAACCATCATGGTTTGGTTTATTTTAACTTATCTTAATGGAGCGGGTTAACGGGCCTAATGGTTATGATCCAATAACCATTAAGAGAATTAGTTCTCTATAACAGAGGGCTTAATGGATAATTAAGCCCTAATCCAATCCCTAGCCTTTGAGTTGCCGCCCACCCTTAGTTGCTCGGCGCCAACCTAAGTGCCTTCGCCTAACTGTTGTGCCGCCGTCATCTCCTTGTCGGCGTCCAAGCTTCAGCCGGTGAACCCTCCGGCGACCCTCCGGTGATCTTCCTAGGCCTCGGTGAAAAGGTGAGCACTTGGCTTCCTTGTTTTGGCCGGCGCCTACTCCTCCACCAAGCTGTCCAGTTTTCTGGACAGCTTCTTCTCCTCTCGTCGGAGCGTCGTTTGGATGACGGTTAGAGCTCCGACAGCGGATAACTTACCGGAGATTCGATCTCCGGTAATCCTCTGAGGTGGAGGACGAAGGATTCGTCAATCGGTTGACGAATACCTCTCCGGAGAAGCGAGTTTTGAGGACTCGTTTTGGATCCGAATTTGGATTCGGATCGTGATCATCTCTCGATCACGTCGTCTTCAACACGAGGCTAGTAACCCGTACGAAGACGAAGCTCGTGGCTTAGCGAAGTCATCCCGAGGAACTTGGCGTGGATACGGATAGAGACGATTCTAGCGAGAATAATTCCGGTTAATGCCGTTCCCGCTACACGTCTTACGAAAGGTATAACGTAGATAAATTTCCTTTTATTGCAAATTTAAATTTACGGTTATGTATACACTTGTTGTAATATGCATGCGTGTGTTGTAATAAATAGGAGTATTTATTATTTTATTACTTCCGCTGTGTTCATGTTTACGAAACATGATCTAACACACACACGCCGCGGTGCCGGAAACCCAACAGACCGGCTATAAATCATTCATACTTACTCCCATTTTCTCTAATGCAGACCAATATAAGATATCTATTGAATTGGTCGGATCCACAAAAACTCTTCCTACATCAAAATTGTCAATAAGAGCTTGAATAACTAAAGCATCAGTATGAGAAGTTATTACTCCTTCTAAATCACTGCGACTAAAACCCAAGATAGGCCCTCTGGCTCTAGGCAGAGTTGTGATAGCTATATACTCCTCCTGACTGTGTCTTTTCCAAGCCCTATTTGAATCCCCATTAGTGGAAACCCCAGAGATCATGTTGATAGCACCCCTCACAGGAGGTTGTCCTGTAGGCATTATTCTGTCAGATGCTATTTCTCTTGGTTGATCAGGGTGTACAGGCCGGTTAATAGAAGGCCTCAATTGATTTCTTCTACTAGAATTTCTAACCCAAGGCCTGTGCTAATATGGAGGTAGATTCATGACCATATTCCTAATTCGAGGATGAGTCCCTAGGATTCTCTGTAATTCAAAATTTAACTATTGGCAATCTTGAGGGTTATGGTCATAGTCTTGATGGTAGGAACATAAAGTAGAAGATGGTAATCTTCTAGGTCCTCTAATAGCTCCCATTAGTCTTCTTAATAATTATTGCTCTTCACATATATTCATAGCCCATTCCTTAGAAACCCTCAACTGAGGAATATACATAGATCTTTTCCCTGAAGGTCGGGCTGGTCTCACCCATTCAGCTCACCTTTCTGACATTTCTATCATTTGATAATCCCGAGAATCCTACCGGGACTTTTGAGCATCTTCTAAGTTAATAAACTTTTCAGCTTTGGATAATAAGACATTAAAATCTGCAGGAGATTTTTTAGCTAAAGATTTAAAGAAATATCCTTCTCTGAGGCCTTGAGTGAATGCCCCTACTATCATGTCAGGCTCTATAGTAGGAACTTCTTGTGCCGACTGAGTAAATATCTGCACATATTACCAAAGAGTTTCCTGTTCTCTCTGCTTAAGATTGATAAAACTCAATGGTTGAGGAAGATATTTCTTAGAACTAGAAAAATGGCTTAAAAATAATGCTGAGAAATCTCTAAATGAAGCAATACTTTATGATTTTAAAGTATTAAACCATTGTTGTACAGGTCTGACTAATGTAGTAAGGAAAACTCGACACTTAGCTCCATCAGTATAACGATATAATAATATTGAATTCTCAAATCTACCTAAATGATCCTTGGGATCAAAAGAGCTAGTATATTCGGGCATATGAGGAACTCGAAAGTGTTGAGGTAACTCTTCGTTCAGAATACTATCTATAAAAAAACTCTCCTCCTCAATCTTTAAGATGGTACTCACAAAAGGAACTTCTTCATCTGACCTTTCTTTCCCCGGAGGAGCTACATATTCTTTCTTTCCCTTCGATTGTTTACGGATTCGTGAAGTACCCTTTCTAGGGTTGGAGCCTCTGATTACTTTCTCTTCAGAATCATTCCCAGATGGATTGTCTTCTTTCACCTCTTTAAATGCAGTTTTTTGTGACATATGATCCATCACACCGGCTACCACTTATATAAGATCCTCCATACACATAGGCTCGCGATGGCTTCTACTGGTACCCCCCCTTAGAGGTACTAGATATAGATTTCTCCTCCTCCATCAGCCCCTTCATTGTCCTCCTAGTATTCACCATCGCAACTTTTTGTTCAGGTTCCTACAGATTGCGCCAATTTGATGGTCTCCTCTTCTTTTGCCTACTCAGATCTTCTTCTCCCTTATAGAAGATTTCTTATGACCACCTTAGATTCTTGAACTAGAGGCTAGATCTGTCACCTTATAGGAGAATGTTAGGGATGGGTGGGCTTCCCGGCATGGCCCCTCTGACGCTCAAGTTAGAAACGAAAGAATGAAAAAGTAGAATATAGAAAAAGAAGTGAGAAGAGATTTTTAAGGTACCGAATAACAAAGAAAAAACCATCCCTGCTACCTTCCACCTCTGTCCCTTTTATAAGAGATTCATACCGCCTTAATTTGAAGTTTATTTAATTTAATACCCTTGCCAACCTGTCAAGATGTAACTGCTTTTTCTGCCTCTTTTCAAAATATCTCCCCATCCTTCTTGCTAATTATTAATCAAATGAATAAACAAATAAATAGCATAATATTTCATATCAACAATATTTCTTATTCAAGAACTCCCCCGTCACTTCTCGTACCCAAAAATACCCATATCCCCTTCTTCACTTTATCCAGAAAGAGCCCAATAAATTCATAAATCACTCGGGAAAATAAGCATACTGCTCGGGAAAAATACTAACAACTTGGGAAAAATACTTATTGCTCAGGAAATATACACACTGCTCAAGGAATACATAGACTGATAAAAAAACCCCAACTCACAAATGCGCTCTAAACTATCTGCATTGCTCTTCCTTACTTGTCACGAGAAATACACATATCACTCGGGAATCACATATATCAATTGGGAAGTGCATATACCGCTTTGTCAACATGAAACTTAGCTCTGAGTACAACTACTCTACTTGCCCCTACTCGGCTTGAGCATCACATATACTGCTCGAGAATTACATATATCAATTGAAAAGTGCATATGCTGCTATGCCAACACAACACCTAACTCTAAACACACTTACTCTGCTTGCTCCTACTCAGCTCGGACATCACATATACTGCTTGGGAATTACATATATCAATCGGAAAATGCATATACTACTCTGCCAACATAACACCTAACTCTGAACACAACTACTCTGCTTATCCCTACTTGGCTCTGGTATCACATATACTGCTCGAGAATTACATATATCAATTGGAAAATGCATATACTACTCTGCCAACACAACACCTAACACTGAACACACTTACTCTGCTTGCCCCTACTTGGCTCAGGTGTCAAATATACTACTTGGGAATTACATATATCAATCGGGAAATGCATATACTGCTCTACCAACACAACACCTAACTCTGGACACACTTACTCTACTTGCCCCTACTCGGCTCGGGCATCACATATACTTCTCAGAAATTACATATATCAATCGGGAAATACATATACTGCTCTGCCAACACCTAACTCTAAACACAACTACCCTCCTTGCCCCTACTTGACTTGGGCGTCACATATACTACTCGGGAATTACGTATATCAATCGAAAAATGCATATACTACTTTGCCAACACCTAACTCTGAATACTACTACCCTGTTTGCCCCTACTTAGCTCGGGTGTCACATATACTGCTTGGAAATTACACTGACTACCCCAGAATCATACTCATAACTCAGAAAACCTTTTAACTGATTAAATATTATGTTTGATACCCTTTGAGAATATACTAAGTATCCTGACTGAAAACCCGACAACATCATATATATTTATAGATTTTAAAATTAAAAAAAAATTGATTGTCCTTAACATCTCACCCATTCTATATGTCTCAATACAAACAATACATGTTAGCCTTATGAGTTTAGTTAAATGACTTTCAATTTTACTTAGTTAATTTTAATGTATTAGGAATTAATTAACCTTGGGTTAGATTTGGATTTAACCTTTAGTTAGTTAAGTGAACATTTCAAAAGAGAGCTTTCAGGTCGTGGCCGAGACACATGGGCCTTCTTTGATCGGAACAACAACCACTTCCTTAGATAAAACAAACATAAGAAATTACACACTTAATTTACTTAGGGTCAAATCCTGGTCGAACTAGTTTAGGATGTGGTGAGGTAGCTGTTGGGAGATTGTTGGTGCAATCGTCCCAGGTTGACTCGAGTTTGACTCGAGCAGTACCCTGATAGTATTTTGATGATAGACAAAACTCATGACATGGGATTGTCATGGGAAAGTCCAACATGGAGTTGGCATGGAAAATCCAAGCATGGAGCTTGGTGTGGGAAATCCAAAGCATTGCGAAGCCGTGCGCTTGGTGCTTGGTGAGAGATGCATTGCGAAGCCGTGCGCTTGGTGCATTTGGGAAGTCTTGAGGACTTGGTAAGTTCACTAGGCTCAGGGTCCTTGAGTCGGTGAAGGATGGCATTGCGAAGCCGTGCGCTTGGTGCATCCGAGGGACCGCCGAACGGGGAGCGAATGGAGTGAGCCCAAAGAGAAGCATACTTCTAGGGCATGAGACGCGAAGGATGGCGTTGCGAAGCCGTGTGCTTGGCGCATCCGAGGGACGTAGGCCGAGGGAAGAGAGCTTCGGTGGGGAACTCCATGAGGGATAAGGTGGACTTGGCCAAGTGGCTAAGACTGAGTGTCGGAGGCTCAAACATCGTTATGATTGAGGTTTTAGCCGACATCAGTCGACTGGCATAGGTGCCAGTCGACTGCTCTAGGTCGTTGGGTTCGACCAGTGTTCGACTGAACCAAGATTGGTTGGATCAGTCGACTGCCATGGGAGGCGGATCGTGATGGGAGAATCGATCGGCCAATGGGTGGCGATGATGACACTATCATGGGGCACGAGAATGGAGTCGACTCGATTGGGCACTCGACTGATGGATGATCAGTCGACTGATGGGTGCCATCAGTCGACTGATGTGTGATCCGTTGGAACTTAACCAATGTGGATCCGGCCGTTGTGAGACAACGGCTCACGATACCGATCGATGGTCACGATCGATTGATGGGCGACAACGATGCGGGTTATAAATGGGCTCGAGTTGGAGGATTTCGCCAAGGCTTTTGGGTGACTTTGGAGAGAATTCTTGTTGCATTCCGGACCTTCAAGAGCAAGCAAAAGCAAGCAACAAGCGATCAAAAGCAATCGGTGTAAAGTTCTCTTTTGTATTGTCTTTGTATTTCTTGTTGTATTTCATTACTTAGTGTAATAGCTTGTGAGAGGTTTCTCCACCTCAGCGTGTTGTCGAAAGGAGTGTTATAGTTAGTCGTAGCATAACTAGAGCTCGAGGAGCTCACTCAGTGAGTAGGAACCATTCGGTTCGAACCACGTATATCGTTGTGTTTTGTTTGTGTGTATTTGTGTTTCTTGTTAGTATTATTATTGTTATTCCTGCGCTAACAAGAATTGTAGAGCGAAACGAACAAAATCGACGAACAATGAGCAGCGCTATTCACACCCCTCTGGCCGTGTCGATCCCCCAACAAGTGGTATCGAGGCGAGGTCGATCTTCGAGGACTAACTTGGCGAGAGCACTACAAATGGCGGCTTCATCCATCAACCAAAATTCGATGGAGATTTTTCTAGTGGAGAAGCGGATGGAGGTATATCTTGAAACCGATTTTGATTCTATGTTAATTGTAGAAAATGGTTTTAAGATGCCTAGGGACAAATACAACAAGCCAATTGAAAAGTCAAGGTGGACCCAAGACCAAATTAAGGACTTCAAGACAAATCTTGAGGTAATAAAATTACTTAGTGATTTATTACCTAACACTTTTTGGTCTAGATTGGGTGACTATAGGGATGCAAAGGAATTATGGGAGAAAATAATGAAATTCCAAGAAAATTCCCAATCGGCACAAGTAGAGGAGAATGTCGAAGAAGAAGCACCCACAACATTTGAAGATGTTGATGATTTGGTGGAGACCTCCACCTCTAGCATTGAAGGGGAGGAAAGGCAATCTTCCATCCCGGAGCAATAACAAGAAGCATCCACATCCGGGAGAAGTGAAGATCATGAAGAGGCCTTCACCACCTCCCTAGGTAACTCAAGCGTTATCATTTTAAATAAAAATCACATAATATGCTTTGAGTGTAGGGATAAAGGGCATTACAAGAGCAAATGCCCTAAATTGGCTAAGGAAAAGGCATCAAGACCGAAAGTCAACCCAAAGTCAAAGGATGCCAGTTTTCCCAAAATCAAGAGCAAAGAGCACATTGTGTGTTTCAAATACAATCAAAAGGGACACTACCGAAGCCAATGCCCTAGGGGGAGGAAGAAAGGGCAAGAAGGTGCAACTCATGTAGGGGGAGCTCCTAAAGCTAACCCTAAGGTACATTTAGTTAATGCACCTTTAATTCCTAGAGTAAAAAAGCATGCCAAAAATTATTTTAGCTCTCTTGCAATTATAAATGAAAAGCATGCTAGGAGAAATGATAAGATTTATTGCTTAGGTGCCAAGCATGTTAGTTTCTCTAAGGACAAACCTATGACTCAAAACACTAGATCTATTTTACCTAGAGAGTCAATTAGGAAAGTTCAAGAAAACTTGGGTGTTAATCCCAAGAAATCTAGGCACATGCCTAAAAAGAAAATCATTTCCCCTAAACCAAATGAAAATTCAAAATTGAGGAAATTAGAGGTGGAGAACCAAGCCTTGAGGTTAAGGCTAGAAAAATTGGAGAAGACCCTAGCAATAATATCAAACTCAGTTAAGGGGTCTAATGCACAAAAATCAAGGCCTAGAAAACAAGAATTATCTAAGGGCAAGAAGGGTTTGAGTCACAAACCTATGTCCTATCATAATGTTCCATTTAATTATAGAACCACATCTAGGTCTAGAAAAACCAAGGCTAATAGGGAAGTTATCCCTAAGTCTAGCTATGGTGTTTGTTTAGTGGCCAAGGACTTAAGGAAAACCAAGAAAGCCACTAAGAAGGTCAATGGAGGAGTCACCTCTAGAGTTGACCCAAGTAAGACCCAAAAGACTATGGCTTTAAAGCCTAAAAGGGTCATTAGGAAGGTATCTAGGGAAGTTATCCCTAGGGAATACCTTGTTAACCCAAGGAGCTCCAATAGGTATTGGGTTCCTAAAAGCGTGATCGATTCACGCTAAATGGGTTAGGGTGTGTCAACCCTAAGTGGATGGGTGGTTAACCTAGCCATTGTGAGTTGACACATTAGGATGTGCCAATATGGTTTGAGAAGTTTTAAAATGATTTAAATTGGCACAATTAGGTCATAGAGGTCATGGTGTGCTATTTTGGGTTTTTGGCACACTAGGGAAATGAATGGTTTAAGGCAAAGTGTATTTAATCCCTAAAAATGGCAAATTGATTTTAACACTTAGGTATTTTATACCTTAGTATATTTTTCTTGCCATGCTTTATTTGTCTTGCCATGTCATGACATCATTTTCATTTTCATCTATAAAAATGTCATGATCATGATTAGATTTATGTTTAGATGTCATGTATGCTTAAGTTTCATTCACATGCCATGACATCATGATATTGGCATATGTTTTTATCTATATCATATCTATGCCATAATCATATCATGCATGAATTAAAATGGAGTTAAGGACTATGGCATAATTTGAAAGGAATCAAATAATGTTGCCTAGAAATATGCATGAAAACATAAACAAAACAAAACCCACATCTCACAAAATTTGACTTGTATGTGTTTTACACATCTAGATATTGGTGAGATGTTTAGGAAAAAGAAAATAAAGGTTTGAAAAACATTTTGAAAATATTTTGAAGAACCTTGGTGAAGCCTATCTTTTGATAGCTATCACCATTGAATGGGATGATACAAAGATGGCTATTTATTGAAGCTTTTCTTAAATTTTGAACTTTGTATCAATCTCCTAATTTAATGGGTAAAATAAATTTTCAATATTTTTCACCCATAGTGTTTAGGATAAGTAATATGCATATGAAATTTCATGATTTTTAAACTTATGTATATTTACTTATGGATTTATCACCGATCGCTTGCAATGGCAATCGATGATCGATAAAGGTCCAATGATCCGTAGCCGATGTGAGTCGATCGCACAGGCTGATTTCGGGTAAACTTGATAGTTAGGCCCATGTTTAGCCATGTTTTGGTCCCCTAACCACTCCTAACCCTAGGATATGCTTGGGAGAGCATTAGAGAGGGTGGAAATCCATTGGATAAGGATTAGGAGTTGGGTTGAGGGTGAGTATCAATTTTAAGGTAGAAGGAGAGTTCATTGTTGAACTTTGCCTTAATTTTGATTTGGTTAATGACCTATTGGCTTAGGGACTCTCCAAGGACATTGTTGGTGCAATGGTCAAGGGGGAGCAAGCCTCTAGGGGGAGGTATCCATCATGGGAAGATGGATGTGTATTTCCTCATGGGAGGAAAATTGGGTTGCCTCTCTTTAAGTGATATGGGATCACTAGAAAGATGGTAGGCATGTGTTCCTCCAAGGGAGAGATTGTAAGATCTCATTGGGATATGAGACATTCATACCCTTGGGGAGGACCTTTTTGATGTAATGTCAAAAAGGGGGAGAAGTTACCAAGTTACCAATTAGGGTTCGTTGGAATTCTCATTAGGATATGAGAATTGCCAATATGGGAGAATAGGTAGACTTGAGATGGTAGTTTTGTCAGAGATTGTTGGGGAGATTGTTGGTGCAATCCCCCAAAGTTGACTCGAAGTTTGACCTTTAGCAAGACTTCGATAGTATTTTGATGATAGACAAAACTCATGACATGGGATTGTCATGGGAAAGTCCAACATGGAGTTGGCATGGAAAATCCAAGCATGGAGCTTGGTGTGGGAAATCCAAAGCATTGTGAAGCCGTGCGCTTGGTGCTTGGTGAGAGATGCATTGTGAAGCCGTGCGCTTGGTGCATTTGGGAAGTCTTGAGGACTTGGTAAGTTCACTAGGCTTGGGATCCTTGAGTCGGTGAAGGATGGCATTGCGAAGCCATGCGCTTGGTGCATCCGAGGGACCGCCGGACGGGGAGCGAATGGAGTGAGCCCAAAGGGAAGCATACTTCTAGGGCATGAGACGCGAAGGATGGCGCTATGGCCGCGGCGCTTGGCGATCCGAGGGACGTAGGCCGAGGGAAGAGAGCTTCGGTGGGGAACTCCATGAGGGATAAGGTGGACTTGGCCAAGTGGCTAAGACTGAGTGTCGGAGGCTCAAACATCGTTATGATTGAGGTTTTAGACATCACGATCGCGACCGCTTCTAGGTCGCGGGTTCGTTCGATCAACCAAGATTGTTGATCACCGACCGCCATGGAGGGGCAATGATCGATGAGACACCGACCGCCAATGGGTGGCGGGCCGATCGATGACACGCGCACGGCACGTAACGGAGTCGACTCGACCGGCACTCGATCGATGGATGATCACCGATCGATGGGTGCCATCACGATCGATGTGTGATCCGCTGAACTTAACTAACGTGGATCCGCCGCAGGAGACAACGATTTACGATACCAATGATCGATGGTCACGATCACGATCGATGGGCGAAAACAAATTGATGCAGTTATAAATGGAGCTCGAGTTGGAGGATTTTGCCAAGGCTTTTTGGGTGACTTTGGAGGGGAATTGCTGTTGCATTCCAGACCTTCAAGAGCAAGTAAAAGCAAGCAACAAGAAAGCGATCAAAAGCAATCGGTGTAAAAGTTCTCTTTTGTATTGTCTTTGTATTTCTTGTTGTATTTCATTACTTAGTGTAATAGCTTGTGAGAGGTTTCTCCACCTCCGACGTGTTTTCGAAAAGGAGTGTTATAGTTAGTGTCGTAAGCATAACTAGAGCTCGAGGAGCTCACCCGTGGAGTAGAAACCATTCGGTTCCGAACCACGTATATCGTTGTGTTTTGTTTGTGTGTATTTGTGTTTCTTGTTAGTATTATTATTGTTATTCCGCTGCGCTAACAAGAATTGTAGACGAGAACGAACAAAATACGACGAACAACGAACGAGCGCTATTCACCCCCCTCTAGCCGGCCAATCGATCCCCCAACAGTAGCTTCAGTTAGTTCCACATAGCTAAGTGCACCAAGCTAGATACTCCTTATTCAATCCGAAATGCACTTGACTTTGTTTCCCTAACGTATTATCATCTCACCACATCCTGATAATATGTTGTCAGGATTAATTAATTATTTCCTATCTAACTGTTTTATCATAGTTAATTTAAGACTAGTATGTATGACATGACATAATTAAGCATGATAATTAATAATTAATTAAACATGATATGAATGTATGAATGATCATGTCATATTCAATTCAATCAATTTAAATTATTGGATTTCTTGGGTAGATTTTTATTTGTTCCATAGTTATAGGGTATTCTATGATAATTAGGTTTACAAATTGTAGTATATTGATTTTTGGTTAACTTAGACTTGTAACTCAAGTCTATATATTTATTAGTTGAATTTTTAAAATTTAAGGCTTAATTACTAAATTATTAATTTGTATATAATCAAATGGTACTCTATTATAATTAATCTTATTAGTTTAATTATCTAATTTTGAATTTTTAATTAAGTTAAATTTTGATTTTTTTAAAAAAATAGGTTTAATAGGATTATTAGAATTTTTCAAAATAATATTATTAGAATTTTCAAAATAGGATTATTAAAATTAATAGAATTTTTCAAAATATGATTATTAGAAATATTAGAATTTTTCAAAATTGTATTATTAGGATGATTAGAATTTTTCAAAATTGTTTAGAATTTTTTAATTTTGATTAAGAATTTTTTAATTTTAAATTCGGATTTTTTAAATTTGAATTTTTCAAAACATAATTTTTTTTAATTCGGAATTATCTTGATTAATCATATTTAGTTTATGATGATTCTGTCCTAGGTTTTGATTATTTTGATCTAGACTTTGATTATTCTGATCAAGTCCTAGGTTGGTTTTAGTCTTGATTTAATCTAGATCTATGTTGATTAGACTAAAAATTTGATTAAGCTCTTGATTAATTTTATCAAAAGTCAAATTAATATGATCATTTTCTTCAATAATATTTTTATTATTTAAAAAATTAAATCTGAATTATTTAATTTTTTATTAGTTGAATTATTAATTTTGTTAATTAATTGACCTTTTATTGTTTGAACAAAAATCAATTATTTTGATAGATTTATTATGACTAGTATTACTACATTTAACACATAACTTATCTAAATCATCATGAATTTTAAAACTTAAATTATCAAAATCCTTATTAACCTTGGTCGCATCCCCTAATTCCGTGGACTTTTTCTTTCTCTCCGGACATTGATTCTTGTAATGGGCAAACTTTCTGTACTTGAAGCACATGATGTGCTCCTTGTTCCTCCGGAATCTTGACATTGGTGCTTCCTTTGCTGCTGAATGCGTCGTTCAAGTCTTATGAGTAGGACACTTATTTTTATAGTGTTCTCTCTCCCTGCACTTGAAACATATAACATGATATTTAAAATTTAAATTTAATTTTTTACCTTCCTTAATTCCAAGACTTGTGGGTTGCTCCTCCATAGTTAGTTCAGTTGAGCATCTTCCGATACTTACATGAACATAACAAAAAAAATGTCCCAAACTTTGTCTTGGATTAGTAGTACGAGAGAAAAAGAGAAAAATTAAAGTACACAAAAAAAATGACACTGAAAGAAAAGTTGCTCAAAACGATGGTTGCTCCAATTTTGAGCACCCCCAACTCTGATACCAATTGAAGGACTGAAAAATGCTAGAGAGAGGGGGGGTGAATAGCGTATTTTAGAAAACTTCTTTTCTTTCCAAAAACCTTCGCAATGGAAAATGAAAGCAAAACAAAGAGCACATAAGGACACACTTTATTTTACTTGGTTCACAACTAAATCGTTGTTAGTCCAAGGCGCGCAATCTTTGATCCCTTTTGGTGGCCAATCAACTGATTGATCTCTTCCTCATTGGAGGTAAGAGATATGAACATACAAAAAATAAAGGAAGCGATAACAACCTTACTGCTTTTTTTAGCAATTAAGTACACAAATGAAAAACTAAACAATAATAATACTGACAAATGAATAGAAGAGGAAGCACGGTCAGAGTAGCATTGTAGCATGAAGAATCACGTTTGGAGAGCAAGAGCACTTAGGAGCATTTGATAACTAAGGTTTGTGACCATCCCTCCTTTTATAGAACTTCCTAGGCCTTTGAAACCATCATTTTCGTCGAGATCTAGATCTAGATCTGGATAAACCTTATCCAACAATCTTATCTCTGAGGTAGCAACTTGGCTCTTCACTTGCACAATAGTCCACTACTCCTATTGTTAGTCGACTGGCGCTAGTTGACTGCAGATCCTCCTAGTCAACTGCTGTACTTGAGTTTCCAATTCAATTAGGTGCATCACAAAGTTAACATAAAATATATAATAATAGTGATTGCGACAGTCTTTGACCATCTGATCTCGACTTCAGAATTCCTCTGGAAGCCTTGGTCGGATCGATGGCTACGGTTGTCCCCATATCAAGGACGCGACCTTACCACCACTCCTCACACATAGCTTACCTTTGCAAAACCCCTAGTCTTCAGACTTGTTGGGCTTCTCCTCTGATCCTGCAAACTTACTAAGACCTGCAAGATTGACATAGAATATTAGACATAATATGACTTAACTTTGAACCTTTGCCATTATCAAAACCTAGGTTCGATTATCTATGCCCCTGCATCAATAGGACTTTCGCCGCCAAGACTATATACTTGGACTTACATGGCCAAGACAACACCCTTGGACTTTTTTCTTTTCCAAATATTCATATTTGGATTTTCCATTATCAATAATCCACCCTTGGACTTTTCCTTGTCAAGTATTCATACTTGGACTTCTCTATTGCCAAGAATCCAATCTTGGACTTCTCTTGTCAAGTATCTGTTAGTGAAAGCCCTAGAGTCAATCATGTGATGATTGTTGTATGGACTTTGTTGTATCATATTCCTATTTATAAAGGCATGGTTATTATATTTACTTGTGTTGGTGCAAAATAGCTAAGTATAATAACGTCCTTGAGTAAAAGGTTCTTATCTATATCAATCGATTGGTTGAATCGATAATGAGATGATATAGAGAACACTACTCTTAATCATTCCTAGTCAAGTATTAACATTTAGGGACAATGTTAATGCAAAGAGACTAGCATGTAGGTCAACTCGATGACTTGATCTCACAAGTCATGGATATGTGATATCAAGTTGACACATGGGTATACATTGAAGAATGTATACTGAATGACCCGCCATGAGAAAGTATCATGGATCGTTATATGAGTGTCATAAACTTTCTCATGTGATTATTAGTATGACTATTAGTCGTTGGACCTGAAGTCACCATGGTTCCCTATATAAGGAGTTGCATACTTTGGCTTCGTCAAACGTCACCCGTAAATGGGTGGACTATAAAGGCGATTACTGGGTATGTAACAAATTATGCGGAGGGATGTGAGTGATGTAGATGGGATCTATCCCTCCTATATGACGGGAGTGACATCGTTATTCTTGATAGAGTGAGATCACTAAGTGCATGGCCATGCCCAAATGAGTCAATATGAGATATTGAGCTCATTTGATTAGAGTGAGTCTACTTGGAGTTCAAGATATAAATTGTACCGAGGATGACACGGTCTATGCCTCAATTGGTCAATCCAAATGTCAAGGATAGAGGAACATTGTCACATATTATGAGAGTCACAATTAGTAGTCACAAAGGTGATGTTGGATCTCAACATTCTTGTAACTTGGGTAGCAATGATGTGTTGCTAGATACCGCTCATTGCTTATGTTCCTAAATCGGTTTAGAAGCATTGCCAACGTTACAAGAACCTATAGGGTCACATACAAAGGGCGATTAGATAGAGATTAGGTTCATATGATGAACCATGAGGATTAGGTTCATGGGATGAACCAAATTGAATTAAGAGTAATCAAAATTAGACTAATTGAGTTGGACTCAAGTTGATTCAAGTGTTGAATGAGTCTAATTTAGATTTGATTCATCAAATCAATTTAAATTAAATGAATAGAGATTCATTAAATTAAATTGACTTGAATCAAATGGTTGGATTTGATCAACCATGGGAGATAAGAGGTCAAGTTTGACTTGACTTGAGAGGGAAGATGAAAGGTCAAGTTTGACTTGACCAAATGCCATGTCATGATGATGACTTGGCATGGCCGGCCAATAATGATGTTCCACATCATCATGGACACATCATGGGGTGCAACCTCATGAGGGAGACCAAGAGCCATTGGCTCTTGGAGTTACATGCATGCATGTAACCCCCTTATAGTGGGTTATGAAAGTGTGAAGTTAAGTGGTGTAACTTCATCTTCTTCCTCCTCTCTTCCCTCAAGCTCTCTCCCTAATCTTCCTCATCTTGCCGTGAGCCTCCAAGGGGTGATAGCACACTCTAGGTTGCTTTTCTCCACCTATTGCTTGTGTGGATACCAATAGAGGAGTGTACACTTGACACTCTCGAGTTCTGACAAGCCGTTTGGACGAGCGGGATATGCGAAGGGCGTTGCATCAAGGGTAAACTCTTAATATGTAGATCTAGAGTACATCTAAAGTTTTTAAACACATACATGTAGTTTTATTTACCTTCGCACAGATCCGTGGCCGACTTCCGGGGTTTCCACAACGCAAAAAGCGATTTTTGTGGCTTGGATAGTCCAATAGTGGTATCAGAGCCACGTGTGAATCATGTATGTATTTTAGTTTTGTAGTTTTTATATTAGATATAAAAATTACAGATCTGTAAGTTTCTGTAAACTTCCTATTTTTATAGATTTTTTTGGTATTTTTCTTGAAGAGTCGAAGCAACAAGTGTAGGGACACTTGTAGGCTTCAACCATCGAAAAAAACTCTCCGAAACGGCGAATTCTCGCTTTAGGTTTTTGGGACAGCAACTTAAGTCACTGTAAGATCAAGATGGGATACTCGCAAAGTTCATTTTGCGAGTAGGGGTGCTGCCTCTAACCCCAAAAGGGCCATTGTCCTACGATCGCGCCCGGAAATCTCTTAGCGGGACCATTACGGAGATGTGACTCATAAAATTGAAAAAAAAAAAAGAGAAAAAATTATACAATTTTTTTTTAAAATACATAATTTAGAATTATGTATAATATTGTGATGGTCATGGCCCAAGAACCCCAATGTGATTGGATAAATGTGTTGTAATTCATAATACGGCTTGCACGCAGTTTTTGTGATTGTGCATGTTGTATAGGGTATGCGACCTGCGCGTCGTGCCTCTTCTTTTAAAATTCTAGTTGTAAATAGTTTTAGACTCGAATGTAACTTGAGTTTCATGTTTGTAATGTACAAAAATGGAGAAGTGAAAGGTCCACTAGTAGACGGAGTTACGAGGAGGGAGCCGACAACACATGGCGGTCAAAGGAGGCGCTTGGAGAAGCCGCTAACCCTAGGTTGACCGTCCGATCTTCTCATTGGCTTGAGAAGATCATAGTAGGGCCATGACCTCATCACAATTAATTTATATATATATATATATATATATATATATATATTTGTTTTGCTTGTATGTATGTGATGCATGCTAGTAAATTTTGCTTGTATGTATATGATGCATGCTAGGATATTTTGCTTGTATGTATATGATGCATGCTAGTATATTGCTTGTATGTATGTGATGCATGCTAGTGTAGGGTAATAAAGGCCTTAATGCATATATGATACACATTGACAATAAGATTAGATCTTAATCGAATCAACTCAAAAATGCCTACCAAGTTTTGATACCCATCACTACCTCGATCATTTGTTGTTGTTGAATTTGCCAAAGCAGTGCAATGCATATTATCTTGGTAGGGTGCGGAGGGACAAGCTTGGTCCCACCTATCACGGCTTGGGTGAGAATAAGCTCAATTAGATTGAGTAAAACTAGTTAACTCAATTGGATTGAGTAAAACTATAGGCATATTCCAACCGTTGAAAAGATAGGATAAGATCGCATTTACACAAAATCTTGGGCGATTTAGCCAAAGCTAACTCAAGGTATTTTGTAAATGTGGATCTTGATCCTATAAACAAGAGTTGCATAGAGATGTAATTGGTAATTTGTTACCTACCGATCATACTAAGTCTTGGGCGATTTAGCCAAAGCTAACTCAAGGCATAGTATGATGTGGATCTTGTCCCGCAAGAATTATAGCTAGTTTGTATGAATCTAGTAATGTGGTTTGACCACATCCATGACTCGATTCTACAAAAGTCCTATAATTCAGTGGGAGCATCATTTGATTAAAGGCCTAATTAAATGATAAATGGAATATGATATTAATTTTCTGCAATGTGTATGTTATAGATTACCATGTCGACAAACACGAACACTCTCTTCCTACGTTCTGTCCTTGAGAAGGACAAGCTCAATGAAGCTAATTTCCTAGACCGGTACAGGAATCTGAGAATCGTTCTCACCCAAGAAAGAAAAATTATGCGTCCTAGAGCAGCCCATTCTGGAGGCACCTCCAGCCACTGCCTCGCGAGTTGACCGAGATGCTTACAAGAACCATCAAGATGATGCATTAGATGTGTCATGCCTCATGCTCGTGACCATGAACTCTGAGCTTCAAAAGCAACACAAGTTCATGAATGCTTTTGATATGGTTGAACATCTTCGTCAACTATATCAAGGGCAAGCAAGGCACGAGAGATATGAGATCTCTAAGGCACTGTCTCAGTCCAAGATGCAAGATGGGACTCCCGTAGGTCCATATGTACTCAAGATGATTGGGTACATAGAGAACCTATAGAGATTGGGATTCCCACTTGGCCAAGAGCTGGCCACTGACTTGATCTTGCAATCATTGCCACAAAGCTACAATCAATTTGTCATAAATTACAACATGAATGAAATTGATAAGCCACTGCCTAAGATGCTTAACATGTTGAGAACTGCTGAGCTCAACCTTAAGAAGGAAAAACCTGACTCCATTTTGATGGTGCAAAAGAAGAAAGGCAAGGGTAAGCCTAAAGGTAAGGGAAAGTCCCAAGCCAAGGGCAAAGGCAAGACACTGAAACCGAAAGGAGGGGTGGCCAAGGAAGGGACTTGCTTCCACTGTAAGGAAGCTAGACACTGGAAGCGTAACTGCAAAGCATACCTGGAAGATCTTAAGAAGAAGAGAAGTGAGACTTTTACTTCAGGTATAAATGTTATAGAAGTCAATCTATCTATTTCTTCATCATGGGTATTAGATACCGGATGTGCATCTCACATTTGTACCAATGTACAGGCGCTGAGAAATAGCAGGGCATTGACAAAGGGCGAGGTGGACCTACGAGTATACAATGGAGCAAGGGTTGCTGTTGTTGCTATCGGAACTTATTTTCTATCTCTGCCCTTTGGGCTTGTACTAGAACTAGATGAATGTTGTTATGTGTCTGCTTTGACTAAGAACATAATTTCAGTTTCTTATTTGGACAAGAAAGGCTTTTCATTTATAATAAAGAACAAAT
Organism: Wurfbainia villosa; assembly: GCA_025175895.1. Lineage (NCBI taxonomy): Eukaryota > Viridiplantae > Streptophyta > Magnoliopsida > Zingiberales > Zingiberaceae > Wurfbainia > Wurfbainia villosa. Next base: position 13,298,170 of record CM045990.1, read on the forward strand.
ATTGTTCAGTTTATTTAAATGATATGTTCTATTGTAGTTCACCTCTAATGAACAGACTCTACATTCTAAACTTCGAGAGCCCCATCTATAACATAAGTACCAAAAGGTTCAAGTCAAATGAGTTGAATCAAACTTATCTCTGGCATTGTCACTTAGGTCACATAAATGAGAGTCGCTTATCCCAGCTCCATAAGGATGGGCTGCTGGACTCATTTGATTTTGAATCATATGAGTCATGCGAGTCTTGCCTTTTAGGCAAGATGACCAAGACTCCCTTTAGTGGACATAGCAAGAGAGCAACAAACTTGTTAGGACTTATACATAGTGATGTATGCAGCCCTTTCAATGTTGCTGCTAGAGGTGGTTACAAGTACTTCATTACATTTACTGATGACTTCAGTAGATATGGTTATGTGTATCTAATGACACATAAGTCGGAATCCTTTGAAAAGTTCAAAGAATTCAAAAATGAAGTACAAAACCAGTTTGGCAAGAGTATTATGATACTTCGATCAGATCGAGGTGGTGAATACCTTAGCCATGAGTTTCGTGACTATCTTGTTGAGTGTGGGATTCTATCCCAACTCACACCTCCTAGAACACCACAGTGGAATGGTGTATCCGAAAGGAGGAATCATACCCTATTAGATATGGTATGATCTTTGATGAGTCACACAGATCTTCCTATATCCTTTGAAGGTTTTGTGGAACCGAAGCTCTAATACCAATTGAAGGTTATGAGAAACTTCGCTTCCCACTTCAACTTGGTCGCTTGTTCATGGCGATCCCTTCTACGTCCCCAGATAAAAAATTTTATCCTTGACAAGGAGGGATTACCCAAGCTACCATTTCCTCGTTGTACTATTCGATTAGAGTAGTCACTTGAACAAACTAGTTGTTCAAGCGACCAAATTTTATTATTCGAATAGTCGCGGAATAGACAATGTACGGATCGACGGTTTTTGCGTTTGTATTCGGGGTCCAAGTAAATTATCCACATAGAAAAACATACAACGTGCATATAATTGAAAAACAATTATAGACATAATACAAAAGAATATAAACAAGCATTATACCTCTCGATCTTCTATTGTATGTCCTTCCTCCTTTTGGACGTCATGTGGGTGACGATCTTCCAAAATTTGAAGCCTCCTAGATCACCAATATTCCTTTCTTTGCTCGCTCTGATCAAAAGGAAGATTAAAACAAAACTCTTCCCTATCTAGGACCGACCACCAAGCCAAGAGACTTGATGATGCCGCCGGCCAAGGAATAGAGGAGGAAGTGGGCACCAGCCAAGAGCTCCAAGGAACCACCCTTACCCTTGTTTTCAACTGCCAAGGAGAAGAGGAAGAGAGGTTGGACGCCGGCCAAGGAGAGGAAGAAGCAAGTCTCCAAGCCTCCAAGAAGAAGAAGAGAAAGGAAAAACTTTCCAAAAGAGTGGCCGCCCAAGCCTCCAAGCCCTAGCCGCCCAAACCCTAATCCCACCCTATTTATAGAGTTGGGATCAAGCCTCCTTTTAATCTCCACCGTCGGTTCTAGGGATTTAATCTCAACCGTCGGATCTAGAGATTTAATCTCAACCGTCGGATCTAGAGATTTAATCTCCACCGTCGGATCTAGAGTTTCATTTTCCATCATCGGATCTAGGCTTCATGAGGTTTTAATAGACTACAATAGGGACCATGAGGAGGAGTTGGATCTTGGCCACCCAATGGATCAAGGCCACATAAAATCCAACCCATTAATGATAATCCATTCCACTAGAGGATTATCATTGATCTACCTCACCAACCCCCATAAGTTAATATGGGCTCCATATATTATTTGTACATTTTTCTCCCTGTGTTTAAGATCTCGAATGTCCGTCGATTAATTAATTTACTGACCATTAATTAATCAACATCTAACTCCATGAGTAGTACCACTCAACCTTATCATCATACTGAACCAAGTCCACCTCTAGGGTTTAGATGATGAATCTTATGAGCTCCTCAAGGGGACATCATCATCCTAATATATAGGACATGGTTTCCTCCTATAATCAACGACACACCATATAAATTATACCATTTCCCAAATTACCGAGCCTATCGATTTACTCTATAAATCTCGTCCATTGGTAAATAAAATAAATGAATACTAAGTACATGTGCCCGTTATTATATCGGGATTAAGAGCATGTACAACAAAATATCTGAGGTCCGATTCGATTATGTAGTCAGCAATAAATCGAATCACTTCTAAGTTGGTCCTGCTCAATACACACAAAGTGTACTAGTGTGATTCTATGGTCAAGACAAACCAATACCAAATCACACTACAACCATGCCAATGGTTTGTCCAAAACCATATCGGTTGTGAGCCTTTACTTATACTTTACAAGGAACTGATAACATGATCTCCCATGTGACACTACACATCATGTTATCTACAATGTAATGTATTAGACAATATGCAAAACCATAAATATACAAACAATGATCATGTGATTCTTATTTCAAAATAAAGATGTTCATACAAAAGATAGACTTTTCAGTATACATCTCAACAATCTCCCACTTATACTAAAAGACTATGCTATCCTTAAACTGTCATACATCTGATTCCCATTCCCTCCACATGCCTATCAAAAGCTCTCGCTGGAAGGGCCTTAGTGAAAGAATCTGCCAGGTTATCCTCCGATGCAATCTTGGCCACAGCAACTTCTCCTCTCTTTACGATTTCTCGTATCAGGTAGGACTTGCGCTCTATATGTTTACTTGCCTTATGGGCTCGTGGTTCCTTCGAGTTTGCAACTACACCACTATTATCACAATAAACTGTGATAATTCTGGGCAAACTAGGAATCACATCCAAGTCCATCAAGAAGTTCCTGAGCCACACAGCTTCTTTGGCCGCCTCAGAGGCTGCCACATACTCAGCTTTCATGGTAGAGTCCGCCACGCATTTCTGCTTGACACTCCTCCATACAATGGCTCCACATCCCAAAGTAAACACAAAACCTAAGGTAGACTTACTGTTATCCCTATCTCATTGGAAGTCAGAATCTGTGTAACCCACAGGGAGTAATTTGTCTGCCTGGTAAACTAGCATATAATCCCAAGTCCTTCTCAGGTACTTTAATATATTTTTTACCGCAGTCTAATATCTCTGTCCTGAATTACTCTGATATCTTCTAACCATGCCCACAGCAAAGCAGATATCCGGTCTCGTACATAGCATCACATACATGAGGCTTCCTACTACCGAAGCATAAGAAACTGCCTTCATCTCGTCTATCTCCTTAGATGTTCTAGGACACATCTCCTTAGATAAAGGAACTCCATGCCTGAAAGGTAGAAAACCTTTTTTGGAGTTTTGCATTCTAAAACGATCCATAATGGTGTCTATGTATGAAGCTTGAGATAAGCACAACATCCTTTTCCTGTGATCCCTTATAACCTTGATCCCAAGGATGTGTCCCACTTCTCCCAAGTCCTTCATATCAAACTATTTGGACATCCATACCCTTACGTCCGATAACACCTTGACATTGTTGCCAATTAATAAAATGTCATCTACATATAGTACAAGAAATACCACTATGTTTCCGTCACATCTCTTGTATACACAAGACTCATCCGAACTTTGAATAAATCCATAAGACTGGATTACCTCATCAAAATGGATGTTCCAAGATCTTGACGCTTGCTTCAATCCATAAATGGATCGATTAAGCTTGCACACAAGATGCTCTTTGCCCTTTGCAATGAATCCCTCTGGTTGCTTCATATAGATGTTTTCCTCAAGACGTCCATTAAGGAAAACTGTCTTGATATCCATCTGTCATACCTCATAATTCATATGAGCAACAATACATAAGAGAATCCGAATAGACTTAAGCATGGCTACCGGCGAAAAGGTCTCCTCATAATCGATACCCTCTTTCTGAGTATACCCCTTCGCAACAAGCCTTGCTTTGAAGGTCTCAACCTTCCCGTCTATTCCTCTCTTTCTTTTGTAGATCCACTTGCATCCAATGATTTTTACACCATTGGGTGGTTCTACTAGCTCCTAGACCTGATTCGAATCCATAGATTCAATCTCAGCATTCATTTCACTTTACCAAGATACCGCATCTTTATCTTGGATCGCCTCGTCATATGTCCAGGGATCAGGTTCATGTTCGCCAGGGATCAAATCAAAAGATTCTCCCAAGAACATGAATCTATTAGGCTATCTAACAACCCTCCCACTATGATGAGGTATCACTTGTGTATCCTCTATGACACATGGTACAATGACTTATGGTATATTCTCTTGTACCGGTGGTACTGAAGTAGTGACTTCCTCTTTCAATTCCTCAGAATAATCTTACTCATGAGCTTATGGTTCATCACATAGTCTTCTTCTAGAAATCTGGCATTCATGCTAACAATCACCCTCTGATCTCTAGGACTATAAAACAAACCACCTTTCGTTCCTCTAGGATAGCCAACGAACATGCGTACTTCTGTACGAGGTTCCAATTTACCAGCATCTGCCTTCATCACATGTTCTTGACTTCCCCAAATCCGAATATGTCTTAGACTAGGCTTTCGCCCAATCCACAATTCTGTAGAAGTAGAAGGCACTATTTTAGATGGTACCAAGTTCAGAATATACACTGTAGTATGTAGAGAATATCCCCAGAATGAATCTGGCAACTTAGAATAACTCATCATCGATCTAACCATCTCAATAAGAGTCCTATTCCTTCGCTCTGCTACACCATTCTGCTGGGGTGTGCTAGGTGCAGACAAATGGGATTGAATCCCAGCCTCTGATAAGTAATTGCTAAACTCTCCCAAGAGGTACTCACCACCACGATCAAATCGTAGTGTTTTGATACTTTTACTTTGACGTTTCTCCACATCAGCCTTGAATTCTTTGAACTTATCAAAGCATTCAGACTTGCGGTGCATCAAGTAAATGTATCCATTGTTAGTAATATATGAGAGATGTCCTAAGGCAATCGCCTTATGTATGAACCATTTATATGATAAATGAAGATTCACTATTTGAGTATACATGTTTTATGTATTTGATTGGATCTTAAACTCATTTACTGAATGTCCACGATACGATTCACAGCATGAGAGAATTTGTGATTGGATCACAACTAGTGAGTATCTCTACATGTGTAATTGTGATGTATCGGAATTATCCCTAGTCGATGAATTGATGGGTTTGGACACCATCAATTATGTCGAGACTAGCACGAGGTATACTCCTTGGTGTATCCAAGCAGCTGATTCTCACTGGCTGGAGACATAGTGATGTCCGGAGTTAATCGTGGATGCTAGTTATGGTAACTAGTTCATTGGAGTGACCAACCGTAAGACTTCATATGGTTCTCTGCATATATAGATATGTCAATGAAGTTCTTACTGTGGCTTAAGTGCGATGTTCCTTTGACTTACGGTATTCAAGTCATCTTGATCATGGAGACTTATGCTTTGACATCTTAAGCAAACATCTCTGAGGAGATGTGGACCCGGGATGATTGGGTATAAGTCGAAGTGATCGAAGGTGTTTGAATAGCCTATAAAGGATTCACCACTCCTTGCGAGGAGATGTATACCCATGGCCTCTCGTCGGATTGTTACTAAAGTCTTTGGCCAAAGCATTACATGTTTAGAGTAAGGTACTCTTCGATACATGTGGAGTAACTAGAATCCGTAGGACGAGGAAATGATACTTGGGCTAGGTGTGACGTAGTCAGCCTAGTGGGGACTGACACAATAGACCATGTCCTGAACCAAGTGGGTATAAGATGAGTGAAGGGGCAGGATTCATTCGATCTTATGAAGGGTTTCAGAAATAGTTCTGGATCAACCGTTGATCTTTTCGGTTAATTGGGGATCATGATGTACTACTAGGTGCCACTCATGATCGTTCTATAATTAATGGTTAATTATAGACGGCCAATATAAACCGAGAACCTATTTGGTCACACGCACAACGAGCGTAATCCAAAGGATTTAAAACGAGCTTGAGAATGAGATTCTCAGACCGAGAGAAACTAAGTTTGGTTGGACCAAACATAGAGCGAGCATGAAATCATTTCAGTCGCAATGGAAGCGTGGATGGGCCGTGTCTTATGAAGACATAATGGATGGACCAAAATGGTTTGGTTCTAATCCAATGGAGGAGAATAAACCAAAGGGTTTGGTTTATTTTAAACGAATGAACCAAAAGTTGGTTCGGTTCGTTTTAACTTAAAATAAACCATCATGGTTTGGTTTATTTTAACTTATCTTAATGGAGCGGGTGAACGGGCCTAATGGTTATGATCCAATAACCATTAAGAGAATTAGTTCTCTATAAAAGAGGGCTTAAGGGATAATTAAGCCCTAATCCTAAACCCTAGCAATAGTTGCCGCCCACTTCATCCCCTCTAAGAGTTGGCGCCAACCTCCATTGCCGCCCAGCCCCTTGTGCCGCCGTCCAGCTCCTTACCGGCATCCAAGCTTCAGCCGGTGATCCTCCGGCGACCCTCCGGTGATCTCCTTTAGGTTTGGCATCAAGGTGAGCTTTATCTTCCCTTGGTTGGGCGGCGCCTATCTCCTCCACCAAAGCTGTCGAGTTTTCTGGACAGCTTGATCTCCTCTCGTCGGAGCATCGTTTGGATGATGGTTAGAGCTCCGACAGCGGCTAACTTACCGGGGATTCGATCTCCGGTAATCCTCTGAGGTGGAGGATGAAGGATTCGTCAATCGGTTGACGAATACCTCTTCGGAGAAGCGAGTTTTGAGGACTCGTTTTTGATCCGAATTTGGATTCGGATCGTGATCATCTCTCGATCACGTCGTCTTCAACACGAGGCTAGTAACCCGTACGAAGACGAAGCTCGTGGCTTAGCGAAGTCATCCTAAGGATACTCGGCGTGGATACGGATAGAGACGATTCTAGCGAAGATAGCTCCGGTTGATGCCGTTCCCGCTACACGTAATACGAAAGGTATAACGTAGTTAAATTTCCTTTTATTGCAAATTTAAATTTACGGTTATGTCTACACATGTTGTACTATGCATGTGTGTATTGTGTGTGTTGTAATAAATGTAGATTTATTATTTTTATTTCTTCCGCTGTGCACATGTTTACGAAACATGTTCGAACACATACTCGCCGCGGTGCCGGAAACCCAACAGTGGTATCAGAGCCCAGGTTGTGTTTCGACATAATCGTAAAAATGATTTTGTGATAGTCATAATGTATTTCTAGAAATTTTCTAATTTTGGAAATTTAGAAGTATTTATGGAAAATTTTCAATTTTGGAAAGTCTAGAAGTATTTATGGAAATCTTCCACTTTTGGAAAGTTGGAAGTATTTATGGAAATTGATATTTTCCATAAATAAAATATTTGATTAGATTCTGGAAATTTGTTTCCTAATTTAATCATGATTTGATTTGGGAAATCAAATCTTAAAATATTTTATTTCCATAAGTAGTTTTAATGATTTAGGAAATTGGTTTCCTAATTAGATTTTCCTTAATCAAATAATTCCATGAATAAAATATGTGATTAGATTTGAAAATTTGTTTCCTAATTTAATTATGATTTGATTTGGAGAATCAAATCTTAAACATATTTTATTTCCATAAATAGTTATGACATATAAGGAAATTATATACATGACATAATTGTATGCCATGTAATTGCATTAGATGCATAACATTATGTCATGCGTGTCGTGACATGTAGATGTATGCCATGTATGCCATGCCATGTAGATAATAGTTATTTGCATGCAAAGAGGATGAGACATAAAACCCTTAAACAATATTAAAGCCTACACCTTCCATTAATATGGTTAGAACCAGAGTTCCGTTTCTTGTTTGGGTTGTTGGACTCTCTCCAAGCCCGACTCGAACCCGAACATGTTCAAACCATGGAATAGTTTAATACTAATATGGTAAGAGTCAGAGGTCAATCATTAGCTTTGGTTGTTGGACTCTCTCCAAGCTGGGCTAATTGGTTGAATGCGCTCTAACCATATTAAAACTATTTCTCGATTAATGGGTTGGCTTTAACCTGGAGCATCGGCTTGTTGGACTCTCTCCAAGGTCGATGTAAAGGGAGGTGAAGTTGGGTGCTATGCATATGATGCATACTTGTTAATGTGTTAACAACCCGATGTATGTGTGAACATTCAATTAGTTGATAGCACATTGTGATAGTTGCATATACGTGATATGCAATCGGTATAGTTGATACCTACCGTCGTAGTTATGAATGGCTTGTTAGACTCTCTCCAAGGTTGTTCATATCTATGATGGATATCAGCCCATTCGGAGATGGACCTACGATCTCCCGAAGTGATTTTGGGGTTTTTGAAATTTGAAAAATGAATGGGATTTATGAATGTATAATGATGCATTTTAAAATCATCTTTCTCATATATGCTCGTTTTGTATTTCTAAGATTGATCATGATGTCTTTGAATTTGCATTCCATTTTGGATTCAAATAAATTGACTAGGCTAAACTTCTTGGACTGGCTTAGAAACTTGAGAATTGTTCTCAAGGTGAAAAGCTTGTATATATCCTCGAAGCGCCTCTTCCCGCCTATCCTAGTGACGATGCAACTCCGGATCAATTGTTGGTCTATCAGAAATATGAGACTGATTCTGAACTGACAAGTTGCATCATGCTAGCCACGATGGAACCCAAGCTACGAAAGCAGAATGAGCATATGGATGCTCATATCGTAGTCCTTCATCTTTATGAGTTGTTTGATAAGCAAGTGAGATTCGAAAGGTTCGAAGTCTCCAAGCTCCTCTTCACCTCTGAGATGCAAGGAGGTTCATCTGTGGTACTGCTCAACATGCTGAAGACTGTGGAGCCTTCTGAGAAGCATGAGTAGGGGACGGTGTTGTTAGTTGATTCCTCGAAGAAAGGTTCTAAGAGGAAGTCAAAGGAACAGTAGAAGGGAAAGAAGAGAAAGGCTAAGAAGGTAGAACTAGCACAAAAGGAAACTTGCCATCATTATGGCAAGTAGGGCCATTTGCGAAGAAAGTGCAAGATTTATCTTGAGTCCGTGAAGAATGATAAGGCATCGGATGCCCCATCTTCTTCAGAAATCTTCTTTATTGATTGTCATTCTATTTCCTCAGACACTTGGGTATTTGATACTGGGTGTGGCTCACATATATGTAATGACATACATGGGCTAAGGAATAGAAGAAGACTCGTCAAGGGAGAGTCAAATTTACGTGTTGGGAATGGAGTAACGGTTGCTGCACTCGCCATCGGAATGTATTTGTTAGAACTCCCTGTAGGACTTGTCTTAGAACTGGACAATTGCTTTTATGTTCCTTCGTTGATAAAGAACATCATTTCTATTTCTTGTTTAAATAGAAATGGGTACCATTTGACTTTTAGTAACAATTGTTGTTACATAACTTTGAATGGAGTTCTTTATGGGATTGGAACTTTAAGCAATGGTGTTTATACGTTGGACGTATCCAGTGACATCTTCAATATCGAAGCGAGAAACATGCGTGCTCAAAAGGATAATCAAATAGACTCATATATGTGGCATTGTCGTCTTGGCCATATAAGCAAGAAACACATGTCCGAATTACACCGATGTGGAATTCTGGAATCGTTTGAATTGGATTCATACGATACATGCGAATCATGCTTAAAAGGCAAGATGACTAAGTTACCTTTTACTGGAAAAGGTGAACGAGTGGGAGAGTTACTAGGTCTAATACATACTGATGTATGTGGACCTATGTCAACTCAAGCATTAGGAGGCTATAGCTATTTCATTACCTTAACCAATGATCACTCATGGTTTGGGTATGTGTTCTTGATGAAACACAAGTCTGAAGCCTTTGAAAGGTTCAAAGAGTTCAGAAATGAAGTAGAGAAACAACATGACAAGTGTATTAAAATACTTTGATCGGATCGAGGTGGTGAATACTTGAGTCAGGAGTTTCTTGATTACCTAAGAGGCAATGGTATATTGTCTCAATGGACTCCGCCCTATACACCATAGCATAATGGTGTATCTGAGAGGCGTAACCGGACCTTGTTGGACATGGTCAGGTCAATGATGAATCATGCGACTCTTCCCAAGTCCTTTTGGGGCTATGCACTTCAGACAGATGTTTACTTGTTAAACAGAATGCCTACCAAGGTAGTCTCAACTACTCCATATGAGATATGGAATGGTAAGAAACCTCATGTATCTTACTTGAAGATATGGGGTTGTCATGCTTATGTGAAGTGGCGTATCAGTATCAGACAAATTGGATGCTAAGTCTGATAAATGTCTATTTATTGGATACCCTAAGGAAACAAGGGGTTACCAATTCTATCATCCTATGGAACAAAAGGTGTTTGTTTCAAGGCATGCTGTGTTTCTAGAGAAAGAGTTTCTCTTGCAAGAAAATAGTGGGAGTGTCGTCGAGCTTGAGGAGGCTCGAGAGACTCAAATAGACATTGATGAGATACCTGGTGAAGCACAACAGCCGACAACTCATAGTGATGAGCAATCGGCTGGACCTATTGTAACACCACATCTTCGTAGATCTGGTAGAACACGCAATATTCCTGAGAGATATGGATTTCTCGTAAGTGAATCGAACGACGTGTTACTCATTGATGATGAGGAGCCTACCAGTTATGAAGAAGTGCTGACAAGTTCAGAAAGGGATAAGTGGCTTGGTGCCATGAAGTCGAAAATGGATTCCATATATGAAAACCAAGTTTGGAACTTGGTTGACCCACCTGAAGGCATAAAGCCTATAGGGTGCAAGTGGGTTTTCAAGAAGAAAACCGACATGGATGGTAATGTGATTACCTATAAGGCTAGATTGGTGGAGAAAGGATATCGTCAAAAACAAGGTGTTGATTATGATGAAACCTATTCGCCTGTAGCTATGCTTAAATCCATTCGGATGCTCCTGGCCATAGCGGCTCATTATGATTATGAGATATGACAGATGGATGTGAAAACAGCTTTCCTTAATGGAAACCTGCTCGAGGACGTGTATATGATACAGCCTAAGGGTTTCACATCGGTTGATAAAACCAAGGTATGCAAATTGCGACGGTCCATTTATGGATTGAAGCAAGCATCCAAGAGCTGGAATATCCGTTTTGATGAGACAATCAAAAGGTTTGATTTCTCACAAAATCCAGACGAACCTTGTGTGTACAAGAAGGTTAGTGGGAGTGCAGTCGTGTTCCTAGTATTGTATGTCGATGACATATTACTTATAGGAAACGATGTCTCAATCTTACAGTCAGTGAAGGTTTGGTTATCCAAGACATTCTCCATGAAAGACCTGGGAGAAGCAACCTACATCCTCGGGATTAAGATCTATAGAGATAGATCGAAATGGTTGCTTGGTCTTTCGCAGTCTACATATATAAACCGAGTGCTAAAGAGGTTTAGCATGTCGGAATCCAAGAAAGGTTTCTTACCCATCAGGCATGGGGTACACCTTTCGAAGTCTATGTGTCCGCGCACAGAAGACGAGAGGATTTGCATGAGTAAGATTCCCTATGCATCCGCAATAGGATCTATCATGTATGCTATGTTATGTACAAGGCCCGATGTATCGTACGCTCTGAGTGTCACGAGCAGATACCAGTCCGATCCAGGAATGGATCATTGGGCGGCTGTTAAGACGATCCTTAAGTACTTGAGAAGAACTAAGGATGTGTTCCTAATATATGGAGAAGGGTACATGGTGATACATGGGTATACGGATGCCAGATCCAGACAGACAAGGATGATTCCATGTCTTAGTCTGGGTATGTATTCACTTGGAATGGAGGCGCAATAAGTTGGAAAGGTTCCAAGCTTGACACTACTCGCCACTAAGCGAGAATACATTGCAGCTTTGGAAGCAGCAAAGGAAGCGGTTTGGATCAAGAAGTTCATCTCTGAACTTGATGTGGTCTCATCAATGATCCAAACATGTGCTTCGCCGCTATCATCTTATCAGAGAGATCATCAGTAGGAATGAAATACAAATCGAGAAAATTCCCACTGAAAGGAACTTAACGGATCCCTTGACTAAGGCATTACCTCAAAATAAGTTTGAGGGTCATGTTCGAGCTTATGGTATTGGATACCGTAGCGATTGGCAATAGGCCAAGTGGGAGTCTGTTAGTAATATATGAGAGATGTCCTAAGGCAATCGCCTTATGTATGAACCATTTATATGATAAATGAAGATTCACTATTTGAGTATACATGTTTTATGTATTTGATTGGATCTTAAACTCATTTACTGAATGTCCACGATACGATTCACAGCATGAGATAATTTGTGATTGGATCACAACTAGTGAGTATCTCTACATGTGTAATTGTGATGTATCGGAATTATCCCTAGTCGATGAATTGATGAATTTGGACACCATCAATTCTGTCGAGACTAGCACGAGGTATACTCCTTGGTGTATCCAAGCAGCTGATTCTCACTGGCTGGAGACATAGTGATGTCCGGAGTTAATCGTGGATGCTAGTTATGGTAACTAGTGTTAGGACCCTTGGAATGGCTAGAGGGGGGTGATTAGCCTTTCTTCTTTTCTACAAAAAATGTTAGCGGAAGCAATACAAAATATAAACACAAATCAAAGCAAGAACGAAGCTAACACCCGATGTACGTGGTTCGGAGATGACGCTCCTACTCCACGGCAATCCGTAAGGTGGATTTGCCCTAATCAACCTTCACTAGAACCTCCTTTGGATGAACCAAGGTGGAGAAACCTTTCTTACAATGCTCTCCTCTTCTTTACAATGATGGATGATCAAGAACAAGAGAAGAGGAGGATTTAAATCACTAAAAACACTTGGAAGGCTTGGTGAGCACGAGAGTATAGTTAAGAGCAAGAACACTAGCTTCACCAAGCTCCCCATGGCCCCTTTTTATAGAAGAGGGGTTGTTTTTCCCGTTGGGCGTCGATCAGTCGACTGATGCATACCATCAGTCATCGCAGCCAGCACAAACGCGATCTCGCGGAGATTCGTAACAATCTCCAACGACCGGTGATCGGTCGGTGATCCCTCCATCGATCCGGTGATGGGGTGATCGATCGAGTGATCAAGCGCAATGAGTGAGGGCGTGCAGAGCGATATTTCCCTTGATCGATCGATGCCTTTGGCGATCGATCGCGAGAATCGATCGATTGCTTCGACGGAAGCGATCGCGATGGTCGTGGTTTCACCTGACTTCGATCGAACGCCGACGGTGGGTGATACATCATATCGATCGTCGATACTCATCAAGTATGAGTAATTCATACTTGATTTTATACCCTAGACCTAGACTCAACCTTCTAGCTCCTCAATAAGCCTTGCGCCTTCAGGATCCCTCCGAGTCCACGACTTGTTCATCCTTTGCGCTTTGCTTCCAAGAGCTTCCTTCGGTTTCGTCATGTCTTGGGTTGCCAAATGCTTGGACTTTACGCCGCCAAGACTACAAGCTTGGACTTATGCTGCCAAGACTTTACTTTGGACTTCCTTTGTCAAGGTTCACTTGGACTTTACGCTGCCAAGACTACAAGCTTGGTCTTACGCTGCCAAGTCCATCCCTTGTACTTCCTTTGCCAAGATCATACTTGGACTTCCTTTGCCAAGATCACACTTGGACTTCCCTGTCACTTAAACATTCTCGCAATTAGATCACAAGATATTGCCTAACTTAGATGATTATCCAAACATCAAAACATATATAAATACTTGGAGCATTGTTGCACCAACAATCTCCCCCTTTTTGATGTTTTGCAATCATTTGAGTTAGGTCTTTAAATGCACACATAAAAAAATTTTCAATATGTATTATAACTTAAACACTCCTTCTCCCCCTTTGACATACATCAAAAAGAGAAGGATTCAAACATGAAGGAAATAATGTGTTAGATCTTGGACTAAGGTACAATATTGAAATTAAGCTCCCCCTTAATCCAAGATATGCTTTATAATGTATAAACAATAGTTGAAGCAAAGCATACCAAAAATTCAAAGAAAATCAAGTCCTAACTTTGCACCAACAATGGTTTTGGGGATGAAAAAGATATAATTTATGAAAACTCCCCCTAAAACTCTGCATTAGTCAGTCCTAAATCTTGTTTATACGCAATATTATCATACTATAGTGTTAGGACATCAAAGATACACCAAATATCAGAAAATGGAGCTTATTATCAGAAAATCAATGACCGGTATCCGAACTACCGATCGCAACGCATGAAATCGAAATTTTAGCCTTTTCAGCCCATTTTCAGAAATGTGGTAGAAATTCCAAAAATCTCGAAAAATCACGAAATTTTGCGTACACATTTCTGAAATCATACTTTATTTGAAAAATATATATTTTCCAGATTTCAAGATTGATACAAATTTGGAAACTTACAAAAGTTCTAAAGAATTTTCAAACTTTGTATCACTTTTGTGATTTAATTGACAACTGTTTTCCAAGATATAATGAACATGGTTTAAAATATATATGATTTGGAATTTCCAACCATGTTCTTAGAGCTATGTGCTCATTACTTGAATACAAGCCTTCCCAATGATTGGTCCATAAGGTATTTATGTCTCTAGGTGTGTCATTGGCTCATAGTAATGCATCATAACAAGCATGATGAGCCAAGTACACCTTCCCTATCATCTCACATGGTTCTAAGTGTCTCAATACAAAAATCAAGGTTTCTTAAGGCTTTTTGTGAGATGTATCAAGGTATAAAGATAACACATAAACATGGGAACATGCAAACCTAGAATTTTACTCTACAAAGCACATACCAAGCTCTCTCCTTAAAGATGAAAATTCATTTTCGGGAAGAGCTTTGGTGAAGATATCGGCAAGGTTGGACTTAGATTCTACATAATTAAGTTCAATGTCCCCTCTTGCCACATGATCTCTTATGAAGTAATGTTTCACTTCAATGTGCTTGGTCCTAGAGTGATGTACCAGATTTTTGGTCAAGTTGATGGTACTCACATTATCACAATAAACTTTAATGTTAGAGTAGTGTAGCTCATAGTCTACAAGAGTATGTCTCATCCAAAGTAATTGAGCTACACAACCACCCATAGCCACATATTCGGCTTCGGTGGTTGATAAAGCAACACAATGTTGCTTCCTACTACTCCAACTAACTAGGGAGGACCCAAGAAATTGACATCCACCACTAGTACTTTTCCTATCCAATTTGCACCTGGCATAATCGGAATCGGTATAACCAAGTAATTCAAATGACTTAGTCCTAGGATACCAAAGTCCTACATTTAGGGTGCCTTTAATATATCTTAATATTCTTTTGACGGCTACCAAATGTGATTCTTTGGCACAAGATTGGTATCTTGCACACATACCTACCGCAAATAAAATGTCGGGTCTACTAGTGGTTAGGTATAGTAAGCTACCAATCATACTCCTATACAATTTAAGATCAATTGATTTACCTTCATGATCACTATCTATTCTAGTGCTAGTGGCCATAGGAGTGGTTACAATTTTGGCATTTTCCAAACCAAATTTCTTGATCATTTCATTTGCATATTTGGTTTGATAAATATGAATACCCTCATTGGTTTGTTTGACTTGTAAACCTAGGAAAAAGGTAAGCTCTCCAACCAAACTCATTTCAAATTCATTTTCCATATTTTTTATAAAGTCTTGAAGAAGATCATCATTTGTTGACCCAAAAATGATATCATCAACATATACTTGGGCTATGAATATATCTTTTAACGTTGACTTTATAAACAAAGTTTAATCTACTTGGCCTCTTCTAAAATCCTTAGAAATTAAGAAGGATGACAATCTTTCATACCATGCCCGGGGAGCTTGTTTTAACCCATATAATGCTTTCCTAAGCTTACATACATGATTTGGATAATCTATGTTCTCAAATCCGGGTGGTTGCTCTACATATACTTCCTCCTTAATAAAACCATTTAAGAATGTCGATTTAACATCCATTTGGTAAAGTTTAAATCCCATGTAGGAAGCATACCCTAAGAGAATCCTAATAGATTCTAACCTTGCAACCGGGGCATAAGTCTCATCATAGTCAAGCCCCTCAACTTGATTGAATCCCCTAGCAACCAACCTAGCCTTATTTCTAGTGATATTTCCTTGATCATCTAGCTTATTCCTAAAGACCCATCTTGTAGTAATTATGGTGCTATCATTGGGTCTAGGTACTAATTCCCACACTTGACTTCTCTCAAATTGAGCCAATTCATCTTGCATTGCCAAAATCCAATCCGGATCATGTAATGCATCATTGATCGATTTGGGCTCAATTTGTGAGATAAGAGCAACTTGACTAGTAGGAGGTCTATGAAATGACCTAGTTCTTACTCCTTGAGATAGATCTCCTACTACTTGGTCAAGTGGATGATCTTGATGAATTCTTAGGTTTCTAGAAGGGATTTCAATTTGATCATTGTTATCTTCCACCCTTCTTTCATCATCGGAGTCTCCTCTTCCTCCCCCTTGATCATTACCCCTAATGGTCAAATTTTGAAGTTTTTGGGTAATATCTTGATTATTGTCATTAATATCCTTATCAATGGAGGACTTTCTAGGGTAGGTACTAGTAGTTTCAGCAAATTGAACATTGGAAGACTCCTCAATCCCTTTGGTTCTCTTATTGTAGACTCTATACCCTCTACTTGTGGATGAGTATCCAACTAGGATGCCCTCATCCGCTTTTGATTCAAATTTTCCTAAGTTATCTTTGGTGTTTAGAATATAAACTTTACATCCAAAGACTTTGAAATAATGAATTGTGGGTATAGTCCCATTCCATAATTCAAATGGGGTTTTTCCTAAAAACCTATGGATTTGAACCCTATTTTGGATATAGCAAGCGGTATTAACCGCTTCCGCCCACAAGTAGCTAGGTAGAGAATATGCATTAAGCATAGTCCTAGCCGCCTCTTGTAGGGCACGATTTCTCCTTTCCACTACCCCATTTTGTTGGGGTGTTCTAGGACAAGAGAACTCATGCTTGTACCCTTGCTCTAAACAAAATTGTGAAAATTTTAGGTTTTCAAATTCACCACCATGATCACTACGGATCCGGTTGATTTTGAGACTCTTTTCATTTTCAACCCTTTTACTAAATCCTATGATTATTTCTAAGGTATCATCCTTATGTTTCATAAAATAGACCCAAGTATACCTAGAAAAATCATCTACTATAACCAAACAATATTTATTACCATTTAAAGATGGAGTACTATGGCAATCAAATAAGTCAAGATGCAATAATTCTAATGGTAAAGAGGTATTGGTTAGGGTTTTACCTTTGTGTGATGCCTTTGTTTGTTTTCCTTCTTGGCATGCATCACACAATTTGTTCTTGACATACTTGATCTTTGGTAGCCCTTTGACCAACTCCATCTTGGCTACCTTGGCTATGTTTTTCATGTTGATATGTCCCAATATTCTATGCCATAGCCAACTTTCCTCTTCTTTTGCAACCAAACACTTAGTAGAAATGTTAGAAGCATATGAAAGATCAACATAATAGATGTTTGATTTCCTATATCCAACTAACATACAATCATTTAATTCCTTGTGTCTAATCATGCATTTAGAGGATTCAAAAGAGACATGATAATTTTCATCACAAAGTTAACTAACACTTAATAAATTAAATTTCATATTTTCAACTAGCAATACTTTGTGAATAACAATTTTAGGGGATACCTCAATTGTACCTCTACCTAATATCTTGAGTTTTCCACTATTCCCAAAAGACACCGCTCCCTTCTTCACATGTTTAATTGTGGAGAACTTGCTCACATCCCCGGTCATATGTGTTGAGCAACCGCTATCCACAATCCACATACCTCGCTCTCCTACCTAAATCACATGAAAAACACAAGCTTTTGGTACCCAAACATTTGGACCGGTAACATTAAGTAAAAACTTCTTAGGTACCCAAGCTTTCTTAACCTTACCCTTAATGGTTGCTCTCCTATTAATTAATGAAATATAAGCAACTTCTTTTTCTTTTGGCTTATATCCTAACCCGGCCTTGTTATAAACCGCTCTTTGTCTACTAAGAATCATATCAAGACACTTTGAGCCATTTGAAAATTTTTCTAAACATGCTTTCAATTCACTAACCTCATCCTTAAGTTTGTCATTTTCTTCCCTAAGCATGCAAGAGTCAATATGTGAAGGCTTTTCATTCCTAATGGCCTTTAGTTCTACCTTCATGCTCTTAACCTTAGATTTTGACTTATCTAGAGCTTCTTTAAGATAAGCAATTGATTTATAGAGAAGCATAACCTTGGGAGAATTCATTACCTCATCGTCACTAGATGACGATTCATCACTTGAAGAATCTTCTTGACTTGATGTGCCGGAATCATCTTCTAATGCCATGAGTGTCACATGGCGTGTGATGTGGCAAAGCTCATCATCGGATGAAGAGTCTTCAACACTTGGTGTGTCCCATGTGGTTTGAGCCACCATGGCCTCCTTCTTCTTCTTTTCCTTCTTGTCCTTCTTTTTCTTTTCCTTTTCCTCCTTCTTTAGCTCCGGGCAATTCGGCTTTATATGCCCCTTCTTATTGCAAACATGGCAAATCACATTATTACTAAAACTTGAATTACCATTAAATTTACCTTTTGAGGAATGAGACCCCTTCCTTGCTTCTCTATTCTTGAACTCTCTTGACTTTCTATAAAGCTTCTTGACGAAATTTTCCATTTCACTAGATGAGTCCCCATCGCTACTTGACTCATCCTCCGACTCGGATGATGATGATGCTTCTTTTCTTTCCTTCTTCTTCTTTTCTTTCTTGTCCTTCTTTTCAACGAATAGAGCTAAACCCTTTTCCTTAGAGGACATGTTAGTTTGCTCATGTAATTCAAACTCACAAAATAATTCATCAATTTTAATTTGAGATAAATCCCTAGTTACCTTAATGGCATCAACTATTGAAGTCCATAAAGAGTTTCTAGGAAATGCTTGTAAAATATACCTTACCAAATCCCGGTTGTCAACTCGCTCACCTATGATATGGAGTTCGTTTACAATTTCCTTGAACCTTCCATGCATTTGACTTACGGTTTCATGCATCTTCATTTGGAAGGCTTGAAGTTGTCCAATTAATAGGTCCTTCTTGGCCCTCTTTGATTCCTTGGAACCTTCATTTAGCTCAATGAGCTTTTCCCATAGCTCCTTGGCGGATTCAAAAGGCCCCACCTTGTTGAGTTGCTCCATTGTGACGCCGCATTGGATGGTGAGGACGGCCTTTGCATTTGATTCAAATTTCTTGTTTATTTCTCTTGTCCAATCCTTGCTTGGAATAGGATGTCCATGTTCATCCACCGGTTCCTCGAAGCCATCTACAACACTATGCCAAATTTCAATATTACTCATAAGATAGTACTTCATCCTACCTTTCCAATACGCAAAATGACTCCCATCGAAGAGCGGTGGCTTGGCGATGCTATATCCCTCTTGAAGATCCATTGATGTCTTGGTTGATGGTGAGATCTTCCAAGCTATCAGACTCTGATACCACTTGTTAGGACCCTTGGAATGGCTAGAGGGGGGGTGATTAGCCTTTCTTCTTTTCTACAAAAAATGTTAGCGGAAGCAATACAAAATATAAACACAAATCAAAGCAAGAACGAAGCTAACACCCGATGTACGTGGTTCGGAGATGACGCTCCTACTCCACGGCAATCCGTAAGGTGGATTTGCCCTAATCAACCTTCACTAGAACCTCCTTTGGATGAACCAAGGTGGAGAAACCTTTCTTACAATGCTCTCCTCTTCTTTACAATGATGGATGATCAAGAACAAGAGAAGAGGAGGATTTAAATCACTAAAAACACTTGGAAGGCTTGGTGAGCACGAGAGTATAGTTAAGAGCAAGAACACTAGCTTCACCAAGCTCCCCATGACCCCTTTATAGAAGAGGCGTCGATCGACCGATGCATACCATCGATCGTGATCGCGCCGCAACCCGGCCAAACGCGATCTCCGTGGAGATTCGTAGCCGCGAATCTCCAGGCCAGCGATCGGTCGGTGATCCCTCCATCGATCGATTGATGGGGTGATCGACCGAGTGATCAAGGCGTGATCGAGTGAGGCGTCGTAGCGATATTTCCCTTGATTAGTCGGTGATGCCTTTGGCGATCGGTGATCGCAGAATCGATCATTGCTCGACAAGGCAAGCGATCGTGATGGTTAGGGTTTCACCCGACTCGGTCCGAATGCGACGGTCGATCGATACATCGTATCATTGATACTCATCAAGTATGAGTAATTCATACTTGATTTTATACCCTAGACCTAGACTCAACCTTCTAGCTCCTCAATAAGCCTTGCGCCTTCAGGATCCCTCCGAGTCCGCGACTTGTTCATCCTTTGCGCTTTGCTTCCAAGAGCTTCCTTCGGTTTCGTCATGTCTTGGGTTGCCAAATGCTTGGACTTTACGCCGCCAAGACTACAAGCTTGGACTTATGCTGCCAAGACTTTACTTTGGACTTCCTTTGTCAAGGTTCACTTGGACTTTACGCTGTCAAGACTACAAGCTTGGTCTTATGCTGCCAAGTCCATCCCTTGTACTTCATTTGCCAAGATCATACTTGTACTTCCTTTGCCAAGATCACACTTGGACTTCCCTGTCACTTAAACATTCTCGCAATTAGATCACAAGATATTGCCTAACTTAGATGATTATCCAAACATTAAAACATATATAAATACTTGGAGCATTGTTGCACCAACAACTAGTTCATTGGAGTGACCAGCCGTAAGACTTCATATGGTTCTCTGCATATATAGATATGTCAATGAAGTTCTTACTGTGGCTTAAGTGCGATGTTCCTTTGACTTGCGGTATTCAAGTCATCTTGATCATAGAGACTTATGCTTTGACATCTTAAGCAAGCATCTCTAAGGAGATGTGGACCCGGGATGATTGGGTATAAGTTGAAGTGATCGAAGGTGTTTGAATAGCCTATAAAGGATTCACCACTCCTTGCGAGGAGATGTATACCCATGGCCTCTCGTCGGATTGTTACTAAAGTCTTTGGCCAAAGCATTACATGTTTAGAGTAAGGTACTCTTCGATACATGTGGAGTAACTAGAATATGTAGGATGAGGAAATGATACTTGGGCTAGGTGTGACGTAGTCAGCCTAGTGGGGACTGACACAATAGACCATGTCCTGAACCAAGTGGGTATAAGATGAGTGAAGGGAATGGGGCACGAATCATTCGAGCTACTGAAGGGTTTTCAGAAATAGTTCTGGATCAACCGTTGATCTTTTCGGTTAATTGGGGATCATGATGTACTACTAGGTGCCACTCATGATCGTTCTATAATTAATGGTTAATTATAGACGGCCAACATAAACCGAGAACCTATTTGGTCACACGCACAACGAGCGTAATTCGAAGGATTTAAAACGAGCTTGAGAATGGGATTCTTAGACCGAGAGAAACTATGTTTGGTTGGACCAAACATGGAGCGAGCATGAAATTGTTTCAGGCACAATGGAAGCGTGGATGAGCCGTGTCTTATGAATACATAATAAATGGACCAAAATGGTTTGGTTCTAATCCAATGGAGGAGAATAAACCAAAGGGTTTGGTTTATTTTAATGAATGAACCAAAAGTTGGTTCGGTTCGTTTTAACTTAAAATAAACCATCATGGTTTTGTTTATTTTAACTTATCTTAATGGAGCGGGTTAACGGGCCTAATGGTTATGATCCAATAACCATTAAGAGAATTAGTTCTCTATAAAAGAGGGCTTAAGGGATAATTAAGCCCTAATCCAAAACCCTAGCAATAGTTGCCGCCCACTTCATCCCCTCTAAGAGTTGGCGCCAACCTCCATTGCCGCCCAGCCCCTTGTGCCGCCGTCCAGCTCCTTGTCGGCGTCCAATCTTCAGCCGGTGATCCTCCGACGACCCTCCAGTGATCTCCTTTAGGTTTGGCATCAAGGTGAGCTTTATCTTCCCTTGGTTGGGCGGCGCCTATCTCCTCCACCAAAGCTGTCGAGTTTTCTGGACAGCTTGATCTCCTCTTGTCGGAGCGTCATTTGGACGATGGTTAGAGCTCCGACAGCGGCTAACTTACCGGGGATTCGATCTCCGGTAATCCTCTGAGGTGGAGGACGAAGGATTCGTCAATCGGTTGACGAATACCTCTCCGGAGAAGCGAGTTTTGAGGACTCGTTTTGGATCCGAATTTGGATTCAGATCGTGATCATCTCTCGATCACGTCGTCTTCAACACGAGGCTAGTAACCCGTACGAAGACGAAGCTCGTGGCTTAGCGAAGTCATCCTAAGGATACTCGGCGTGGATACGGATAGAGACGATTCTAGCGAGGATCATTCCGGTTGATACCGTTCCCGCTACACGTAATACGAAAGGTATAACGTAGTTAAATTTCCTTTTATTGCAAATTTAAATTTACAGTTATATCTACACATGTTGTACTATGCATGTGTGTGTTGTGTGTGTTGTAATAAATGTAGATTTATTATTTTTATTTCTTCTGTTGTGCACATGTTTACAAAACATGTTCGAACACACACTCGCCGCGGTGCCGGAAACCCAACATCCATACCTTGAATAATCGTCTATAAAAGAGACAAAATATTTAAAGCCACCTCTTGCCTGGATAGACATAGGACCACACAAATCAGAATGAACCAATTCCAACACATCTTTGGCTCTATACCCCTTGGCCTTGAAAGGCCTCTTGGTCATTTTACCTTCCAAGAAGGACTCACAAGTTGGGAAGTCTTCTACCACTAATGAACTCAGAGGTTCATCAGCTATCAACTTTTGAATTCTACTTAGGTTAACATGACTAAGCCTTAGATGCCAAAGATATGTTTGGTTCATCTTCGAATATTCTTTTCTCTTATTGGAATTAGAAGATGAGTTATTCACTTCTATTTGCATCGTGGGAGCTTTTGACTCGAGTGTATACAAATTTCTTATCAATGCACCAGAACAGATAATCTCCATATTCCTTTTCATAACAACTCTGTCATTAAAAGAAATAGAATATCCATCCATAAACAATTTAGAAACCAAAATCAAGTTTTTCTAAATAAAGGTACATAAAGGAAATTTTTAATAACCAAAACTTTATTCCAATCAAAAGACAAATAAACATCTCCCACTGCAACAGCCGCCACCTTCGTGGCATTGCCCAAGTATTTGATAATCTCCCCCTCAGCCAGTCGTCTGGTTTCCTGGAACCCCTGCAGAGTATTGCAGACATGATCAGTGGCTCCCGTATCTAAACACTAGGTATCGGTAGATAACACCACTAAACATGTTTCAACGACTAGACCAAAAGATATACCTTTGTTCTGCTTTCGGTTGGGGTAGTCCTTCTTCCAGTGTCCAATCTTCTTGCAAATGAAGCACTTGCCTTTCATCTTCTTCACTCCTCCCTGAGTTCCTCCCACCACCTTTGCCCCAGCTTGTTTCTTCTTCTTCTTGCCTTTCGGCTTAGAAGTAGAAACCTTTTGGGCAACCATGGCCTGCGCCTGAGCACTCTGACGAAATAGCCCCTTTGTCGCCTGGAGTTCTGTCAGAAGCTCCGCCAACAAATACAACCTCTTGTTCATGTTGTAGTTCAGGCAAAACTGCTCAAAAATCCTAGGTAGAGACTAGAGAATGATATCGACCTGGGTTTCCCCATCGATCTCAGCTCCGAAGACTTCCAGCTCATTCAAATGAGCCATCATCTTGAGAACATGATCCCTCACAGGTGTTCCCTCGATCATGGTGGTCGTCATCAAGTTCCTCATGGCTTCCTTCCTAGCAGCCTGATTCTGGTGTCCGAAAAGCTCTTTGAGATTGAGCATCATGTTATAAGCAGTGGGCATGGCTTGATGCTGATGTTGTAGTACATTTGACATAGATGCCAAGATGTAACATCGCGCTATCTCATCAGCCTTAATCCACTTCTTATAACTCTCCTTCTCCTTTTCCCCAAAATCATCCGCAGGCTTAGGAGGGCACTCTTCGAGGAGTCCATATTTGTATTCCTCAGCAGTCAAGACAATGTCAAGATTCCTCTTCCAATCAACATAATTGGGTCCAGTAAGTTTATTTGCTTTTAGTATCACAACAAGAGGGTTGAAAGTCATTTTGAAAAACCTAAGAATCACATAGATCAAAACATTAGATTTCAAAAAATTATTGATTCCTCAAACAATAAAATTTTAAAATCAACTAATACCTCAAAACACCGAGAATATCGTATGCCATGATAGTGTGGACGTATACGAATTCTACATTTGTAAGAGGAGGTTTCACCCATTATTTTTACTATCTTGTCAACCTAACTTTTTGACAAATAAAATTAATAGTTGGTTCCTCTTCGGCCCTACAAATAAAAGCAGTGACTCTGATGGGGAGGATACTTATATTTGTATCTAAGTGTTCACCATTACTCGGTACCAAGGTAATTATCTCGGGTTATGTGCCTTCTGATGGGGAAGTACACACGCTCCTTAATAACTTCCTATAACCATATTCGACCTTGTGATCCGCAAACAAACTCATCCAATGTGGAGGAAGACACTCAGAGCCGACGTGCAAGTTTGTTTGCATCACATGTCAAATCGTAATGGAGGCCGTGGAAATTTATAAAAATATCCCTCTCCTACTTAGTAGTTTAAAATTGAGGAATTTTCTAGCCTACGACATACATATCAAACAATAAGCAATAAATATGAAAAAGAAATATTTTCCAACTAATATGGCTTTTGTCTCCAATATGCCTCCCGTCGTATCGTCATCTCATCCGCTCCTCCCTACGCCATGTATGAGCCATCCGGAGATCCAAGCCGAGACTAACTATTTTAATTTACATCCATCGATCCTATACTCCACGAAGGAGTATACATGAAATCTAGATTGAAAGTAAACTAAAAAAAAAAGAGTGGCAAAACAATGCCGTATTTAAATACAAAATTAAATACTAGCCTTGTCAATCCCAAGGATTCAAATAATATACAATTACACACATACAATCACATACACACATATGACCATAATAGTTAGATTCTATGCCTGCAACCAAAAAGTTAACCTACGCACATCCTACTATTATCCGACATATATAATGTTAGTAATATATATGAGAGATGTCCTAAGGCAATCGCCTTATGTTCGAACCATTTATATGATAAATGAAGATTCACTATTTGAGTATACACGTTTTCATGTATTTGATTGGATCTTAAACTCATTTATTGAATGTCCACGATACGATTCACAACATGAAAGAATTTGTGATTGGATCACAACTAGTGAGTATCTCTACATGTGTAATTGTGATGTATCGAAATTATCCCTAGTCGATGAATTGATGGATTTGGACACCATTGATTATGTCGAGACTAGCACGAGGTATACTCCTTGGTGTATCCAAGCAGCTGATTCTCACTGGCTGGAGACATTGTGATGTCCGGAGTTAATCGTGGATGCTAGTTATGGTAACTAGTTCATTGGAGTGACTAGCCATAAGAATTCATATGGTTCTCTGCATATATAGATATGTTAATGAAGTTCTTACTGTAGCTTAAGTGTGATGTTCCTTTGACTTACGGTATTCAAGTCATCTTGATCATAAATACTTATGCTTTGACATCTTAAGCAAGCATCTCTGAGGAGATGTGGACCCGGGATGATTGGGTATAAGTCGA
The DNA here is from genome assembly GCA_025175895.1 of Wurfbainia villosa. Lineage (NCBI taxonomy): Eukaryota > Viridiplantae > Streptophyta > Magnoliopsida > Zingiberales > Zingiberaceae > Wurfbainia > Wurfbainia villosa. The sequence continues at coordinate 13,323,895 of CM045990.1, forward strand.
AGTGATCGAAGGTGTTTGAATAGCCTATAAAGGATTCACCACTCCTTGCGAGGAGATGTATACCCATGGCCTCTCGTTGGATTGCTACTAAAGTCTTTGGCCAAAGCATTACATGTTTAGAGTAAGGTACTCTTCGATACATGTGCAGTAACTAGAATCCATAGGACGAGGAAATGATACTTGGGTTAGGTGTGACATAGTCAACCTAGTGGGGATTGACACTATAGACCATGTCCTGAACCAAGTGGGTATAAGGTGAGTGAAGGGAATGGGGCACGATTCATTCGAGCTACTGAAGGGTTTCAGAAATAGTTCTGGATCAACCGTTGATCTTTTCGATTAATTGGGGATCATGATGTACTACTAGGTGCCTCTCATGATCGTTCTTTAATTAATGGTTAATTATAGATGGCCAACATAAACCGAGAACCTATTTGGTCACACACACAACGAGCGTAATCTGAAGGATTTAAAACGAGCTTGAGAATGAGACTCTTAGACCGAGAGAAACTAGGTTTGGTTGGACCAAACATGGAGCGAGAGAAACTAGGTTTGGTTGGACCAAACATGGACCGTGTCTTATGAAGACATGATGGATGAACCAAATTTGTTTGGTTCTAATCCAATGGAGGAGAATAAACCAAAGGGGTTTGGTTTGTTTTAAACGAATGAACCAAAGTTGGTTCGGTTCATTTTAACTTAAAATATACCATCATGGTTTGGTTTATTTTAACTTAAATTAATGGAGCGGGCTAATGGGCTTTTAGTTATGATCCGATAACCATTAAGAGAATTTGTTCTCTATAAAATAGGGCTTAAGGGTTTTGTTAAGCCCTAATCATTGCAACCCTAGTTGTTGCCGCCCACCCTCTCCCTCTTCTCCAAGTGGTCGGTGCCAACTCCTTGTCGCCGCCCACCACCACCCAAAGCCCCTTGTCGGCGTCCAGCAGCTGCCGTCCTCTCCCCTTGCTGGCGTCGAGCTGCTGCCGGAGGAGCTCCGGTGATCTCCTTTGGGTCCTGCGACAAGGTGAGTTTCAACCTTCCTTATTTGGCCGGCCCCTATTCCTCCACCAAAGCTGTCCAATTTTCTGGACAGCTTGTTTCCTTCTTGTCGGAGCGTCGTTTGGACGACGTTTGGAGCTTCGACAGTGGTAGTCTTGCTGGGGATTCGATCTCCGGTAATCCTCATACGTGGAGGACGAAGGATTCGTCAAACGGTTGACGAATACCTCTCCGGAGAAGCGAGTTTTTGAGTACTCATTTTGGATCCGAATTTTGATTCGGATCGTGATCTTCTCTCGATCACATCGTCTTCAACACGAGGATAGTAACTCGTATGAACACGAGGCTCATGACTTTGTGAAGTCATCCCGAAGATACTCGGCATGGATACGGATAGAGGCGATTCTAGCGAGGATCGCTCCAGTTGATGCCTTTCCCGCTGCACATGATACGTAGTATAAATTTCCTTTTATTGCAAAATTTGAATTTACGGTTATGTCTACACATGTTGTACTATCCATGCGTGTGGTGTGTGTGTTGTAATAAATTAGATTTATTATTTTATTCCTTCCGTTGTGCACATGTTTACGAAACATGTTCGAACACACACTCGCCACGGTGCCGGAAACCCAATAGTGGTATCAGAGCCCAGGTTGTGTTTCGACATAATCGTAAAATTGTTTTGCGATAGTCATAATGGTATTTCTGAAAATTTTCTACTTTTTAAAAGTTAGAAGTATTTATGAAAATTTTTAATTTTGGAAAGTCTAGAAGTATTTATGGAAATCTTCTACTTTTGGAAAGTTGGAAGTATTCATGGAAATTGATATTTTCCATAAATAAAATATTTGATTAGATTTGGAAATTTGTTTCCTAATTTAATCTTGATTTGATTTAGGAAATTAAATCTTAAAAATATTTTATTTCCATAAGTAGTTTTGATTATTTAGGAAATTGGTTTCCTAAATTGACTTTCCTTAATCAACTATTTCCACAAATAAAATATGTGATTAGATTTGGAAATTTGTTTCCTAATTTAATCATGATTTGATTTGGAGAATCAAATATTAAACATATTTTATTTCCATAAATAGTTATGACATATAAGGAAATTTTGTACATGACATAATTGTATGTCATGTAATTGCATTAGATGCATATCATTATGTCATGCGTGTCGTGACATGAAGATGTATGTCATGTATGTCATGCCATGTAGATAATAGTTATTTGCATGCAAAGAGGATGAGACATAAAAACCCTTACTCAATATTAAAGCCTACACCTTCCATTAATATGGTTAGAACCAGAGTTCCATTTCTTGTTTGGGTTGTTGGACTCTCTCCAAGCCCGGCTCGAACCCGAACATGTTCAAACCATGGAACAGTTTAATACTAATATGGTAAGAGTCAGAGGTCAATCGTTAGCTTTGGTTGTTAGACTCTCTCCAAGCCAGGCTAATTGGTTGAATGCGCTCTAACCATATTAAAACTATTTCTCGATTAATGGGTTGGCTTTAACCTGGAGCATCGACTTGTTGGACTCTCTCAAAGGTCGATGTTAAGGGAGGTGAAGTTGGGTGCTATGCATATGATGCATACTTGTTAATGTGTTAACAACCCGATGTATGTGTAAACATTCAATTAGTTGATAGCACATTGTGATAGTTGCATATACGTGATATGCAATCGGTATATTTGATACCTACCATCGTAGTTATGAATGGCTTGTTGGACTCTCTCCAAGGTTGTTCATATCTATGATGGATATCAGCCCATTCGGAGATGGACCTACGATCTCCCGAAGTGATTTTGGGGTTTTTGAAATTCGAAAAATGAATGAGATTTATGAATGTATATTGATGCATTTTAAAATCATTTTCTCACATATGCTCGTTTTGTATTTATAGGTTAATCAATTGATCATGACATCTTTGAATTTGTGCACTATTTTGGATTCAAACAAATTGACTGGGCCTACCTTCCTGGACTAGCTTAGAAACTTGAGAATTGTTCTCAAGGCGAAAAAGCTAGCATATGTCCTTGAAGAGCCTCTTCCCAACCGTCCTAGGGATGATGCAACTCCAGACCAAATGTTGGTCTATCAGAAACATGTGGCAGATTCTGAACTGGCGAGTTGCATCATGCTAGCTGCGATGGTACCTGAGCTGTAAAAGCAGCATGAGCATATGGATGCTAATACCATGGTCTTCCATCTTCATGAGTTGTTTGATGAGCAAGCGAGATCCAAATGGTTCGAAGTCTCCAGGCTCCTCTTCACCACGAAGATGCAAGAAGGTTCGTTTGTAGTGCAGTTTGTGCTAAAGATGAACGGGTACATCGAGCGGCTAGCCACCCTCGGGTTTGTGATGGATCATGAGTTAAGTATTGACTTAATTCTGTATTGTTTTCCCAAGAGTTTCTAACAATTTGTGATGAACTATCGGATGAACAAATTAGAATCCACTATTCCTGAGCTCCTCAATATGTCTGAGGCTGTGGGCCTTGTGAAGCATGAGGAGAAAGCGGTTACATTAGTTGATTCCTCGAAGAAGGTTCTAAGAGGAAGGCAAGAGAATGAAGAAAGGGAAGAACAAAAGGCTAAGAAAGCGAGAACCGACACAAAGGGCACTTGCCATCATTGTGGCAAGGAAGGCCTTTAGCGAAGAAAGCGCAAGATTTATCTTGAGTCCATGAAGAAGAAGAAGGCATCGATGCCCCATCCTCTTGAGTATCTTCGTTATTGATTGTCATTCTATTTCCTTAGACACTTGGGTATTGGATCTTGGGTGTGGCTCACATATATGTAATGACATACAGAGGCTAGGAATAGAAGAAGACTCGTCGGAGAGTCAAATTTGCGAGTTGGAAATGGAGCAAAGGTTCTTTGCCATGAACTTATTTCTTTGAAGCTCCTAGTGGACTAGTCTTAGAACTGGACAATTGCTATTGTGTTCCTTCTCTAATAAAGAACATTGTTTCTATTTCCTGCTTAAATAGAAATGGTTACCATTTGACGTTTAGTAACAATTGTTGTTATATAACTTTGAATGGCGTACTTTATGGAACTGGAACTTTGAGCAATGGCATTTATACGTTGGACGTATCCAGTGACATTTTCAATATCGAAGCGAGCAACAAGCGTGCTCGAAAGGATAATCAATTAGACTCCTACATGTGGCACTGTCATCTTGGCCATGTAAGCAAGAAACGCATGTCCGAATTACACCGATGTGGAATTCTAGAATCGTTTGAATTGGATTCATACGATACATGCGAATCATGCTTAAAAGGCAAGATGAGTAAGTTACCTTTTACAGGAAAAGGTGAACGAGTGGGAGAGTTGCTAGGTCTAATACATACTGATGTATGTGGACCTATGTCAACTCAAGCTTTAGCAGGCTATAACTACTTCATTACTTTCACCGATGATCACTCACGGTTTAGGTATGTGTTCTTGATGAAACACAAGCCTCAAGCCTTTGAAAGGTTCAAAGAATTCAGAAATGAAGTAGAGAAACAACATGACAAGAGTATTAAAATACTTCGATCAGATCGAGGTGGTGAATACTTAAGTCAAGAGTTTCTTGATTATCTAAGAGACAATGGTATATTGTCTCAATGGACTCCGTCATATACACCACAGCATAATGGTGTATCTGAGAGGCGTAACCGGACCTTGTTGGACATGGTCAGGTCAATGATGAATCATACGAATCTTCCCAAGACCTTTTGGGGCTATGCACTTCACAGCTGTTTACTTGTTAAACAGAATGCCAACCAAGGTAGTCTCCACTACTCCATATGAGATATGGAATAGTAAGAAACCTCATGTATCTTACTTGAAGATATGGGGTTGTCCTGCTTATGTAGTGTGATCGGACAAATTGGATGCTAAGTCGATAAATGTCTATTTATTGGATACCCTAAGGAAACAAGGGGTTACCAATTCTATCATCTGTGGAACAAAAGGTGTTTGTTTCAAGGCATCTTGTGTTTCTAGAGAAAGAGTTTCTCTTGCAAGAAAGCGAGTGGGAGTGTCGTCGAGCTTGAGGAGGCTCGAGAGACTCAAATAGACATTGATGAGATACAGTGAAGCACAAACTCGATAACTCGTGATGAGCAATCGGTGGACCTATTGAAACACCACATCTTCGTAGATCTGGTAGAACACAATATTCACGAGAGATATGGATTTCGTAAGTGAATCGAGCGGCGTGTTACTCATTGATGATGAGAGCCTACACAGTTATGAAGAAGTCTGACAAGTTCGAGAAAGGGATAAGTGGCTTGAATCCATGAAGTGAAATGGATTCCATGTATGAAAACCAAGTTTGGAACTTGGTTGACCCACTGAAGGCATAAAGCCTATAGAAGGCAAGTGGGTTTTCAAGAAGAGAAACCGACATGGATGGTAATGTGATTACCTATAAGGTAGATTGGTGGCGAAAGGATATCGCCAAAAGCAAGGTGTTGATTATGACGAAACCTATTCGCCAGTAGCTATGCTTAAATCCATTCGATGCTCCCGCCATAGCGCTCATTATGATTATGAGATATGGAATGGATGTGAAAACAACTTTCCTTAATGGAAATCGCCGAGGACGTGTATATGATACAACCGAGGGTTTCACATCGGCTTGATAAAACCAAGGTATGCAAATTGCGACGGTCCATATATGGATCAAGCAAGCATCCAGAGGAATATCCGCTTTTGATGAGACAATCAAAAAGTTTGATTTCTCACAAAATCCAAACGAACCTTGTGTGTACAAGAAGGTTAGTGGGAGTGCAGTCGTGTTCCTAGTATTGTATGTTGATGACATATTACATATAGGAAATGATGTTTAATCTTACAGTCAGTTAAGATTTGGTTATCCAAGACATTCTCCATGAAAGACCTAGGAGAAGCAACCTACATCCTCGGGATTAAGATCTATAGAGATAGATCGAAACGGTTGTTTGGTCTTTCGCAGTCTACATATATAGACCGAGTGCTAAAGATATTTAGCATGTCGGAATCCAAGAAAGGTTTTCTACCCATCAGGCATGGGATACACCTTTCGAAGTCTATGTGTTCGTGCACAAAAGACGAGAGGATTTGCATGAGTAAGATTCCCTATGCATCCGCTATAGGATCTATTATGTATGCTATGTTATGTTTGAGACCCGATGTATCGTATGCTCTGAGTGTCACGAGTAGATACCAGTCTGATCCCGGAATGGATCATTGGGTGGCTGTTAAGAAAATCCTTAAGTACTTAAGAAGAACTAAGGATGTGTTCCTAATATATGGAGAAGGGGACATGGTGATCCACGGGTATACGGATGCCAGCTTCCAGACGGACAAGGATGATTCCAAGTCTTAGTTTGGATACGTGTTCATCTTGAATAGGGGTGCAGTGAGTTGGAAAAGTTTCAAACAGGACACTGTAGCAGATTCTACCACTGAGGCAGAATACATTGCAGCTTCGGAAGTAGCAAAGGAAGCAGTTTGGATCAAGAAGTTCATTTATGAACTTGGTGTGATTCCAGCCATTGTTGAAGCAATACCGGTCTACTACGACAACAATGGAGCAATTGCACAAGCAAAAGAGCCAAGGTCTCATCAACGATCCAAACATGTGCTTCACCGCTATCATCTGATCAGAGAGATCATTAGTAGGAAGGAAATACAAATCGAGAAAATTCTCACTGAAAGGAACTTAGCGGATCCTTTGAATAAGGCATTACCTCAAAGTAAGTTTGAGGGTCATGTTAGAGCTTATGGTATTGGATACCGTAGCGATTGGCATTAGGCCAAGTGGGAGTTTGTTAGTAATATATATGAGAGATGTCCTAAGGCAATCGCCTTATGTTTGAACCATTTATATGATAAATGAAGATTCACTATTTGAGTATACATATTTTCATGTATTTTATTGGATCTTAAACTCATTTACTGAATGTCCACGATACGATTCACAGCATGAAAGAATTTGTGATTGGATCACAACTAGTGAGTATCTCTACATGTGTAATTGTGATGTATCGAAATTATCCCTAGTCGATGAATTGATGGATTTTGACACCATTGATTCTGTCGAGACTAGCACGAGGTATACTCCTTGGTGTATCCAAGCAGATGATTCTCACTGGCTGGAGACATTGTGATGTCCGGAGTTAATCGTGGATGCTAGTTATGGTAACTAGTTCATTGGAGTGACCAGCCGTAAGACTTCATATGGTTCTCTGCATATATAGATATGTCAATGAAGTTTTTACTGTAACTTAAGTGTGATGTTCCTTTGACTTGCGGTATTCAAGTCATCTTGATCATAAAGACTTATGCTTTGACATCTTAAGCAAGCATCTCTGAGGAGATGTGGACCCGAGATGATTGGGTATAAGTCGAAGTGATCGAAGGTGTTTGAATAGCCTATAAAGGATTCACCACTCCTTGTGAGGAGATGTATACCCATGGCCTCTCGTCGGATTGTTACTAAAGTCTTTGGCCAAAGCATTACATGTTTAGAGTAAGGTACTCTTCGATACATGTGCAGTAAGTAGAATCCATAGGATGAGGAAATGATATTTGGGCTAGGTGTGATGTATAATTAATGGTTAATTATAGACGCCAACATCGAAGTCTTCCTATTTGGTCACACGCACTCGAGTGTAATCCTCGGATTTAAAGCGAGCTTGAGAATGGGATTCTCACCGACTCAAGGCGGTCGAGTCATGAGATGTGAAACTGCATGAAATCGCTCCATGTGCAATTACTAAGTCCGCGACTTATGAAGACATATCAAATCAACATCAAACTCTAAACCAATTTAGAATCAAAACCATATTAGGGAAGAGATTTTCTAACAAAGAGCTCCAAGGAACCATTACCCTTGTTTTAAAAGGAGAAGAGGAAGAAGTGGGTTGGCCACAAGGAGAGGAAGCAAGTTGGGTGATCCAGAAGAAGAAGAAAGGAAAAACTTTCCAAAAGAGTGGCGCCTCCAAGCCTCACCCTAGGCCGCCAATAATCTCATCTCTCTCTCGCCCACCCTAGGAGCCTTATTTATAGAGTTGGGCTCAAGCCTCCTTTTAATCTCTACCATCGGTTCTAGAGATTTAATCTCAACCGTCGAATCTAGAGATTTAATCTCAACCGTCAGATCTAGAGATTTAATCTCCACCGTCGGATCTAAAGTTTCATTTTCCATCATCTGATCTAGGCTTCATGAGGTTTTAATAGGCTATAATAGGGACCATGAGGAGGAGTTGGATCTTAGCCACCCAATGGATCAAGGTCACATAAAGTCCGATCCATTAATGATAATCCATTCCACTAGAGGATTATCATTGATCTACCTCACCAACCCCAATAAGTTAATATGGGCTCCATATATTATTTATACATTTTTCTCCCCGTGTTTAAGATCTCGAATGTCCGTCGATTAATTAATTTACTGACCATTAATTAATCAACATCTAACTCCATGAGTAGTACAACTTAACCTTATCATCATGCCGAACCAAGTCCACCTGCAGGGTTTAGATGATGAATCTTATAAGCTCCTCAAGGGGACATCATCATCCTAATATATAGGACATGGTTTCCTCCTATAATCAATGACACACCATATAAATAATATCATTTCCCAACTTACCGAGCCTATCGATTTACTCTATAAATCTCGCCCATTGGTAAATCACAGAAATGAATATTAAGTACATGTGCCCGTTATTATATCGGGATTAAGAGCATATACAACATAATATCTGAGGTCCGATTCGATTATATAGTCAGCAATAAATCGAATCACCTCTAAGTCGGTCCTTCTCAATACACACAAAGTGTACTAGTGTGATTCTATGGTCAAGACAAACCAATACCAAATCACACTACAACCATGTCAATTGTTTGTCCAAAATCATCTCGGTTGTGAGCCTTTACTTATACTTTACAAGGAACTGATAACATGATCTCCCATGTTACACTACACACCATGTTATCTACAATGTAATGTATTAGACAATATGCATAACCATAAATATGCAAATAATGATTATTTGATTCTTATTTCAAAATAAAGATGTTCATACAAAAGATAGACTTTTCAGTATACATCCCAACAATCTCTCACTTATACTAAAAGACTATGTTGTCCTCAAACTTCCATACATCTGATTCCCATTCCCTCAACATGCCTATCAAAAGCTCTCGCTGGAAGGGCCTTAGTGAAAGGATCTGCCAGATTATCCTCCGATGCAATCTTGGCCACAACAACTTCTCCTCTCTTTACGATTTCTCGTATCAGGTGGTACTTGTGCTCTATGTGTTTACTTGCCTTATGGGATCATGGTTCCTTCGAGTTTACAACTACACCACTATTATCACAATAAACTATGATAATTCTGGGCAAACCAGGAATCACATCCAAGTCCATCAAGAAGTTCCTGAGCCACACAGCTTCTTTGGCCGCCTCAGAGGCTGCCACATACTCAGCTTTCATGGTAGAGTCCACCACACATTTCTGCTTGACACTCCTCCATACAATGGCTCGACATCCCAAAGTAAACACAAAACCTGAGGTAGACTTACTGTTATCCCTATCTCATTGGAAGTCAGAATCTATGTAACCCACAGGGAGTAATTTGTCTGCCTGGTAAACTAGCATATAATCCCTAGTCCTTCTCAGGTACTTTAATATATTCTTTACCGCAGTCTAATGTCCCTGTCCTGGATTACTCTGATATCTGCTAACCATGCCCACAGCAAAGCAGAAATCCGATCTCGTACATAGCATCGCATACATGAGGCTTCCTACTACCGAAGCATAAGGAACTGCCTTCATCTCCTCTATCTCCTTAGATGTTCTAGGACACATCACCTTAGATAAAGGAACTCCATGCCTGAAAGGTAGAAAACCTTTCTTAGAGTTTTGCATGCTAAAACGATCCATAATGGTGTCTATGTATGAAGCTTGAGATAAGCACAACATCCTTTTCCTTCGATCCCTTATAACCTTGATCCCAAGGATGTGTCCCACTTCTCCCAAGTTTTTTATATCAAACTGTTTGGACAACCATACCCTTACATCCGATAACACTTTGACATTGTTGTCAATTAACAAAATGTCATCTACATATAGTACAAGAAATACCACTACATTTCCGTCACATCTCTTGTATACACAAGACTCATCCGGACTTTGAATAAATCCATAATACTGGATTACCTAATCAAAACGGATGTTCCAAGATCTCAAAGTTTGCTTCAATCCATAAATGGATCGATTAAGCTTGCACACAAGATGCTCTTTGCCCTTTGCAATGAATCCCTCTGGTTGCTTCATATAGATGTTTTCCTCAAGACTTCCATTAAGGAAAGCTATCTTGATATCCATCTGTCATACCTCATAATCCATATGAGCAGCAATACATAAGAAAATCCGGATAGACTTAAGCATGGCTATCAGCGAAAAGGTCTCCTCATAATCGATACCCTCTTTCTGAGTATACCCCTTCGCAACAAGCCTTGCTTTGAAGGTCTCAACCTTCCCGTCTATTCCTCTCTTTCTTTTGTAGATCCACTTGCATCCAATGGTTTTTACACCATTGGGTGGTTCTACTAGCTCCTAGACCTGATTCAAATCCATAGATTCAATCTCAGCATTCATTGCACTTTCCCAAGATACCGCATCTTTATCTTGGATCGCCTCTTCATATGTCCAGGGATCAGGTTCATGTTCGTCAGGGATCAAATCAGAAGATTCTCCCAAGAACATGAATCTATCAGGCTGTCTAACAACCCTTCCACTATGATGAGGTATCACCTGTGTATCCTCTGTGACACGTGGTGCAGTGACTTGTGGTATATCCTCTTGTACCTGTGGTACTGAAGTAGTGACTTCCCCTTTCAATTCCTCCAGAACAATCTTACTCATGGGCTTGTGGTTCATCACATAGTCTTCTTCTAGAAATCTGGCATTCGTGCTAACGATCACCCTCTGATCTCTAGGACTATAAAACAAACCACCTTTCGTTCCTCTAGGATAGCCAACGAACATGCGTACTTCTGTACGAGGTTCCAATTTACCAGCATCTGCCTTCAGCACATGTGTTGGACTCCCCCAAATCCGAATATGTCTTAGACTAGGCTATCGCCCACTCCATAATTCTGTGGGAGTAGAAGGCACTATTTTAAATGGTACCAAGTTCAGAATATACACTACCGTATCTAGAGCATATCCCCAGAACGAATCTAGTAACTTAGAATAACTCATCATCGATCTAACCATCTCCATAAGAGTCCTATTCCTTCGATTTGCTATACCATTCTGGTGGGGTGTGCCAGGTGCAGACAATTGGGATTGAATCCAAGCCTCTGATAAGTAATTCCTAAACTCTCCCAAGAGGTACTCACCACCATGATCAGATCGTAGTGTTTTGATACTTTTACTTTGACGTTTCTCCACATCAGCCTTGAATTCTTTGAACTTGTCAAAACATTTAGACTTGCAGCGCAACAAGTAAATGTATCCATACCTTGAATAATTGTCTATAAAAGAGACAAAATATTCAAAGTCACCTCTTGCCTGGATAGACATAGGACCACACAAATCAGAATGAACCAATTCCAACACATCTTTGGCTCTATACCCCTTGGCCTTGAAAGGCCTCTTGGTCATTTTACCTTCCAAGAAGGACTCGCAGGTTGGGATGTCTTCTACCACTAATGAACTCAGAGGTTCATCAGCTATCAACTTTTGAATTCTGCTTAGGTTAATATGACCAAGCCTTAGATGCCAAAGATATGTTTGGTTCATCTTCGAAGGTTCTTTTCTATTATTGGAATTAGAAGACGAGTTATTCACTTCTATTTGCATCGTGGGAGCTTTTGGTTCGAGTTTATACAAATTTCTTATCAATGCACCAGAACAGATAATCTCCATATTCCTTTTCATAACAACTCTGCCATTAAAAGAAATAGAATATCCATCCATAAACAATTTAGAAACCGAAATCAAGTTCTTTCTAAATAAAGGTTCATAAAGGCAATTTTTAAGAACCAAAACTTTATTCCAATCAAAAGACAAATAAACATCTCCCATTGCAACAGCCGCCACCTTCGTGGCATTGCCCAAGTATTCGGTAATCTCACCCTCAGCCAGTCGTCTGGTTTCCTGGAACCCCTGCAAAGTATTACAGACATGATCAGTGGCTCCCGTATCTACACACCAAGTACCGGTAGATAACACCACTAAACATGTTTCAACAACTAGACCAAAAGATATACCTTTGTTCTGCTTTCGGTTGGGGCAGTCCTTCTTCCAGTGTCCAGTCTGCTTGCAAGTGAAGCACTTGCCTTTCAGCTTCTTCACTCCTCCCTGAGTTCCTCCCACCACCTTTGCCCCAGCTTGTCTCTTCTTCTTCATGCCTTTCAGCTTAGAAGTAGAAACTTTTGGGGCAACCATGGCCTTCACCTGAGCACTGTGATGAAATAGCCCCTCTGCCTCCTAGAGTTCTGTCAAAAGCTCCGCCAATGAATACAACCTCTTGTTCATGTTGTAGTTCAGGCGAAACTACTCAAAACTCCTAGGTAGAGACTAGATAATAATATCGACCTGGGTTTCCCCATCGATCTCAGCTCCGAGGACTTCCAGCTCATTCAAATGAGCTATCATCTTAAGAATATGATCTCTCACGGGTGTTCCCTCGATCATGGTGGTCGTCATCAAGTTCCTCATGGCTTCCTGCCTAGCAGCCTGATTCTGGTGTCCAAAAAGCTCTTTGAGATTAAGCATCATGTCATAAGCAGTGGGCATGACTTGATACTGATGTTGCAGTACATTTGTCATAGATGCCAAGATGTAACATCGCGTCATCTCATCAGCCTTAATCCACTTCTCATAACTCTCCTTCTCCTTTTCCCAGAATCATCCGCAGGCTTAGGAGGGCACTCTTCGATGAGTACATATTTATATTCCTCAGCAGTCAAGACAATGTCAAGATTCCTCTTCCAATCAACATAATTGGGTCCAATAAGTTTATTTTCTTTCAGTATCATAGCAAGCGGGTTGAAAGTCATTTTGAAAAACCTAAGAATCACATAGATCAAAACATTAGATTTCAAAAAATTATTGATTCCTCAAACAATAAAATTTTAAAATCAACCAACACCTCAAAACACCGAGAATATCGTATGCCATGATAGTGTGGACGTATACGAATTCTACATTTGTAAGAGGAGGTTTTACCCATTAATTTTACTATCTTGTCAACCTAACTTTTTGACAAAAAAAAATAATAGTTGGTTCCTCTTCAGCCCTACAAACAAAAGCAGTGACTTCGATGGGGAGGATACTTATATTTGTATATAAGTGTTCACCATTACTTGGTACCAAGGTAATTATCTCAGGTTATGTGCCTTCCGATGGGGAAGTACACACGCTCCTTAATAACTTCCTATAACCATATTCGACCTTGTGATCTGCAAACAAACTCATCCGATGTGGAGGAAGGCACTAAGAGCCGACGCGCAAGTTTGTTTGCATCACATATCAAATCGTAATGGAGGCCGTGGGAATTTATAAAAATATCCCTCTCCCACTTAGTAATTTAAAATTGAGGAATTTTCTAGCCTACGACATGCATATCAGACAATAAGCAATAAATATTAAAAAGAAATATTTTCCAACTATTATGGCTTTTGTCTCCAATATGCCTCCCGTCGTATCGCCATCTTGTCCTCTCCTCCCTACGCCATGTACGAGCCATCCGGAGATCTGAGCCGAGACTAACTATTTTAATTTACATCCATCGATCCTATACTCCACGAAGGAGTGTACATGAAATCTAAATCGAAAGTAAACTAAAATAAAAGAGTGGCTAAACAATGCCGTATTTAAATACAAAATTAAATACTAGCCTCGTCAATCCTGAGGATTCAAATAATAACAATTACACACATACAATCACATACATACATATGGTCATAATAGTTAGATTCTATGTCTGCAACCAAAAAGTTAACCTACGCACATCCTACTATTATCGGTCACATATAATATATGAAAAGTGCATAAAAGTAACTGAATCCTAAACATACAAAATCGAAAATCGTAGCTCTGATACCAATTGAAGGTTTTGCGGAACCGAAACTCTGATACCAATTGAAGGTTATGAGAAACTTCGCTTCCCAGTTTAACTCGGTCGCTTGTTTATGGCGATCCCTTCTACGTCCCCGGATAAAAAATTTTATCCTTGATAAGGAGGGATTACCCAAGCTACCATTTCATCGTCGTGCTATTCGATTAGAGTAGTCACTTGAACAAAATTGTTGTTCAAGCGACCAACTTCTATTATTCGAATAGTCACGAAATAGACGATGTACGGATCAGTGGTTTTTGCGTTTGTATTTGGGGTCCAAGTAAATTAGCCACATAGCAAAACATACAACATGCATATAATTGAAAAATAATTATAGACATAATACAAAAGAATATAAACAAGTATTATACCTCTCGATCTTCTATTGTATGTCCTTCCTCCTTTTGTACACCATGTGGGCGACGATCTTGCAAAAGTCGAAGCCTCCTAAATCACCAATATTCCTTTCTTTGCTCGCTCCGAACAAAAGAAAGATTAAAACAAAACTCTTCCCTATCTTGGACTAGCCACCAAGTCAAGAGACTTGATGATGCCGCCGACCAAGGAATAGAGGAGGAAGTGGGCGCCGACCAAGAGCTCAAAGGAACCACCCTTACCCTTGTTTTCACTGGCCAAGGAGAAGAGGAAGAAGTGGTTTGACGCCGGGCAAGGAGAGGAAAAAGCAAGTTGGGCACCGGCCAAGAAGAAGAAGAGAAAGGAAAAACTTTCCAAAAGAGTGGCCGCCCAAGCCTCTAAGCCCTAGCTGCCCAAACCCTAATCTCCAATCCCTTCTCTTTGCCGCCCACCCTAGGAGCCTTATTTATAGAGTTGGGCTCAAGCCTCCTTTTAATCTCCACCGTTGGATCTAGAGATTTAATCTCAACCGTCAGATCTAGAGATTTAATCTCCACCGTGGGATCTAAAGTTTCATTTTCCATCATCGGATCTAGGCTTCATGAGGTTTTAATAGGCTACAATAGGGACCATGAGGAGGAGTTGGATCTTGGCCACCCAATGGATCAAGTCTACATAAAGTCCGATCCATTAATGATAATCCATTCCACTAGAGGATTATCATTGATCTACCTCATAAACCCCCATAAGTTAATGTGGGCTCCATATATTATTTGTACATTTTTCTCCCCGTGTTTAAGATCTCGAATGTTCGTCGATTAATTAATTTACTAACCATTAATTAATCAATATCTAACTCCATGAGTAGTACCACTCAACCTTATCATCATGCCGGACCAAGTCCACCTGCAGGGCTTACATGATGAACCTTATGAACTTCTCAAGGGGACATCATCATCCTAATATATAGGACATGGTTTCCTCCTATAATCAATGACACACCATATAAATAATATCATTTCCCAACTTACCGAGCCTATCGATTTACTCTATAAATCTCGCCCATTGGTAAATCAAATAAATGAATACTAAGTACATATGCCCGTTATTATATCGGGATTAAGAGCATGTACAACATAATATCTGAGGTCCGATTCGATTATGTAGTCAGCAATAAATCGAATCACCTCTAAGTCGGTCCTGCTCAATACACACAAAGTGTACTAGTGTGATTCTATGGTCAAGACAAACTAATACCAAATCACACTACAACCATGCCAATGGTTTGTCCAAAACCATCTCGGTTGTAAGTCTTTACTTATACTTTATAAGGAACTGATAACATGATCTCCCGTGTGACACTACACACCATGTTATCTACAATGTAATGTATTAGACAATATGCATAACCATAAATATGCAAACAATGATCATGTGATTCTTATTTTAAAATAAAGTTCTTCATACAAAAGATAGACTTTTCAGTATACATCCCAACATCCTTTTGGGGATATGCTCTAGACACAGCAACCTTTACACTTAACTGTGTATCATCCAAGGCTGTGAAAAAGACACCGTCTACGATATGGACAGGGAGAAATCTCAAGATGTCTTTCATGAGAATTTGTGGTTGTGAGGCTTACGTTCGACGTCAAGTCTCAGACAAACTGGGACCCAAATCAGATAAGTGTTATTTTGTTTGATATCCTAAGGAAATAATGGGATATTACTTCTACATTCCCAATCAGTACAAAGTGTTTATGGCAAAGACTGGGGTTTTTCTAGGAAGGGACTTTATTTCTAGAAAAACTAGTGGTAGTATATTCGATCTTGAAGAAATTCAAGATAAGAACCATAGCACTAAGGCCTTGATGGAGGTTGAATAGGAACCACAAAGTGTTGTGAGTGATGAGATTGTTGCACAAAGAGTTGTCGAACAATAACCTGTTCAGGTAGACCTACCTCTTCTCAGGTCTGATAGGGTATGTCATCAGCCTGAGAGATATTCATTTCTCTTGTCTGACCATGATGACGTTATGCTCATTGAGAATGAGCCTACCTCCTATCAGGAAGCTGTGATGAGCCTAGATTCTGAGAAATGGCTAGAGGCCATGAGATCTGAGATGAAATCCATGTACACCAACCAAGTATGGACTTTGGTTGATCCACTTGAAGGCATCAAACCCATTGGGTGTAAGTGGGTCTTTAAGAGAAAGACTGACATGGATGGACTTACGCATACCTATGAGGGCCGATTGGTGGCTAAAGATTTCAAGCAAATTCATGGTATTTACTATGATGAAACATTTTCTCCAGTGGCGATGTTTAAGTCCATTCGGATCATGCTTGCTATTGCAACATACCATGATTATGAGATCTAGCAGATGGATATCAAAACTGCGTTTCTGAATGGAAACTTGCTCAAGGATGTGTACATGACATAGCCTGAGGATTTTGTAGATCCACAGTATACTGGGAAAGTATGCAAGCTGCAAAGGTCCATTTATGGGCTAAATCAAGCTTCTCGAAGCTGGAATCTTCGATTCAATGATGCGATCAAACAGTTTGATTTCATCATGAATGAAGATGAACCCTGTGTCTACAAGAGGGTTAATGGAAACATAGTTATCTTCCTTGTATTGTATGTGGATGACATACTACTCATTGGGAATGACATCCCTTCGTTACAGTCTGTGAAGACTTGGCTGGGGACGTGCTTCTCAATGAAGGACTTAGGTGAAGCAGCCTATATTCTAGGCATCAAGATCTATAGAGATAGATCTAAGAGATTGCTTGGCCTAAGTCAGAGTACATATATTGACACGATATTACTACGGTTTGCCATACAGAATTTCAAGAAGGGACTTCTGCCGATGTCACATGGTGTGAGTCTTTTGAAGACTCAAAGTCCCTCTTCTAGAGAGGAGAGAGACCGCATGGACAAGATCCCTTTTGCATCTGCCATAGGATCTATCATGTACGCCATGCTATGCACTCGTCCTGATGTCTCGTATGCTTTGAGCATGACGAGGAGATACCAGTCAGATCTAGGTGAGCATCACTGGATAATGGTCAGGAATATTCTTAAGTACTTGAAAAGGAATAAAGAATATTTCTTGATATTTGGAGGCGATGTGGAGCTAGCTATAAAGGGTTACAGCGATGCCAACTTCTAAACTGACCAGGATGATTATAGATCATAGTCAGGGTTCATGTTTTGCTTGAATGGTGGTGTTGTGAGCCTGGAAGAGTTTGAAGCAGGATATAGTTGCTGATTCTACAACAGAGGCCGAGTATATCACTGTATCAGAGGCAGCAAAGGAGGTAGTTTGGATCTGCAAGTTCATTACTGAGCTTGGGGTGGTTCCTAGCATAGCAGATCCTATATACCTCTATTGTGACAAAAATGGAGCAATTGCGCAGGCTAAGGAACTTCGCTCACACCAGCGGACCAAACACATACTACGGCGCTTCCATCTCATTCGAGAGATTATCGATAGAGGACATGTGAAGATTTGCAGAGCACCCACAGAGGATAACATCGCAGATCCCTTTACCAAGGCTTTGGCACAGAAAAAGCATGATGGTCACACTAGGTCATTGGGTATTAGATATTACAGTGATTGGCACTAGTGCTAGTGGAAGATTGTTAGTGAAAGCCCTAGAGTCAATCATGTAATGATTGTTGTATGGACTTTGTAGTATCATATTCCTATTTATAAAGGCATGGTTATTATATTTACTTGTATTGGTGCCAAATAACTAAGTATAATAACGTCCTTGAGTAGAAGGTTCTTATCTATATCAATCGATTGGTTGAATCGATAATGAGATGATATAGAGAACACTACTCTTAATCATTCTTAGTCAAGTATTAACATTCAGGGACAATGTTAATGCAAAGAGACTAGCATGTAGGTCAACTCGATGACTTGATCTCACAAGTCTTGGATATGTGATATCAAGTTGACACATGGGTATGCATTGGAGAATGTATATTGAATGACCCGCCATGAGAAAGTATCATGGATCGTTATATGAGTGTTATATACTTTCTCATGTGACTATTAGAACGACTATTAGTCCTTGGACCTGAAGTCACCATGGTTCCCTACATAAGGAGTTGCATACTTTGACTTCATCAAACGTCACCCGTAAATGGGTGGACTATAAAGGCGATTACTGGATATGTAACAAATTATATGGAGGGATGTGAGTGATGTAGATAGGATCTATCCCTCCTATATGAAGAGAGTGACATCGTTATTCTTGATAGAGTGAGATCACTAAGTGCATGACCATGCCCAAATGAGTCTATATGAGATATTGAGCTCATTTGATTAGAGTGAGTCTACTTGGAGTTGAAGATATAAATTGTACCAAGGATGACACGGTCTATGACTCAATTGGTCAATCTAAATGTCAATGATAGAGGGACATTGTCACATATTGTGAGAGTCACAATTAGTAGTCACAAAGGTGATGTTGAATCTCAACATTCTTGTAACTTGGGTAGCAATGATGTGTTGCTAGATACCGCTCATTGTTTGTGTTCCTAAATCGGTTTAGAAGCATTGCCAACGTTACAAGAACCTATAGGGTCACACACAAAGGGCAATTAGATGGAGATTAGGTTCATATGATGAACCATGAGGATTAGGTTCATGGGATGAACCAAATTGGATTAAGAGTAATCTAAATTAGACTAATTGAGTTGGACTCAAGTTGATTCAAGTATTGAATGAGTCTAATTTAGATTTGATTCATCGAGTCAATTTAAACTAATGAATTGAGATTCATTAAATTAAAATGACTTGAATTAAATGGTTGGATTTGATCAACCATGGGAGATAAGAGGTCAAGTTTGACTTGACTTGAGAGGGAAGATGAATGGTCAATTTTGACTTGACCAATTGTCATGTCATGGTGACTTGGTATGGGGCCGGCCAATGATGATGCTCCACATCATCATGGACACATCATGGGGAGCCACCTCATGAGGGAGACCAAGAGCCATTGGCTCTTGGAGTTACATGCATGCATGTAACCCCCTTATAGTGGGTTATGAAAGTGTGAAGTTAAGTGGTGTAACTTCATCTTCTTCCTCCTCTCTTCCCTCAAGCTCTCTCCCTAATCTTCCTCATCTTGCCGTGAGCCTCCAAGGGGTGCTAGCACACTCTAGGTTGCTTTTCTCCACCTATTGCTTGTGTGGATACCAATAGAGGAGTGTACACTTGACACTCTCGAGTTCCGACAAGCCGTTTAGACGAGCGGGATAAGCAAAGGGCGTCACATCGAGGGTAAACTCTTAACATGTAGATCTAGAGTAGATCTAAAGTTTTTAAACACGTACATGTAGTTTTATTTACCTTCGCATGGATCCGTGTCTGACTTACGGGGTTTCCGCAATGCAAAAAGTGATTTTTGTGGCTCGGATAGTCCAACAGTATCCATACTTAGACTTCTCCATTGCCAAGAATCCAATCTTAGACATCCACTCGTCTCACTCGAGCTAGGTCAACCTTGACATGAGATTGATTGCTCCAATAATCTCCCCCATGACAATCTCCCTCATATAACCTTCGATATCACAATCATCCACTAGTCATATGACCAACATATGGTCAAACCCATATTGTCAAACTATTGTCAAACAAATTTTTAAACATCAAAATCCTACTCGAGTCCCACTCGAGTCTTGTCAATTGTGATCTGGGTCAATTGCACTAATAATCTTTCCCTTTTTGATGTTTGACAATACCTTTAAGTTAGGCTAACCCATAAGCCCTGTTGGGATGTATATTGAAAAGTCTATCTTTTGTATGAACATCTTTATTTTGAAATAAGAATTACATGATCATTGTCTGCATATTTATGGTGATGCATATTGTCAAATACATTACATTGTAGATAACATGGTATGTGGTGTCACACGGGAGATCATGTTATCGGCTCCTTGTAATGTATAAGTATAGGCTCACAACCGAGATGGCTTTGGACAAACCATTGGTATGGTTGTAGTGTGATTTGGTATTAGTTTATCTTGACCATAGAATCACACTAGTACACTTTGTGTGAATTGAGAAGGACCGACTTAGAGGTGATTCGATTTATTGCTGACTACATAATCGAATCGGACCTCAGATATTATATTGTACATACTCTTAATCCCGATATAATAACGGGCACATATACTTAGTATTCATTTCTTTGATTTACCAATGGGCGAGATTTATAGATTAAATCGATAGGCTCGGTAAGTTGGGAAATGATATTATTTATATGGTGTGTCGTTGATTATAGGAGAAAACCGTGCCCTATATATTAGGATGATGATGTTCCCTTGAGGAGCTCATAAGGTTCATCATGTAAACCCTGCAGGTGGACTTGGTCCTGCATGATGAAAAGGTTGAGTGGTACTACTCATAGAGTTAGATGTTGATTAATTAATGGTTAGTAAATTAATTAATCGACGGTGGAAATTAATTAATGGTTAGTAAATTAATTAAATCCCTAGAATCAATGGTGGAGATTAAAACAAGGCTTATCCCTAACTCTATAAAATGGGGCCTTAGGGTGGGCGGCAAGGTAAGGAAGAGCAAGGTGGCTTAGGGTTTTGGGCGGCAAGGTGTATTAGGGCTTTGGGCAGCCACAATTAAGGAAAGATTTTCCTTTCCCTCCTTCTTCTTGTTGTTGGCCGGCGCTCAAGCCCTCCTTCTCTTCTCCTTGGCTAGCGGAAACAAGACTTAGGGTCTTCCCTTGGAGTCTTGGCTAGTTTCCATCTTATTCTTCATCTCCTTCTTGGCCGGCGGCAAGCACCAAGCTTGGAGCTTGGTGGTTGGTTGAAAGAAGGAGAAGTGCTTTGTTTCTTAGTCTTCCTCTTGTTCGAAGCGAGCAAGGAAGGAAGATTGGTGACCTAGGAGCTTCAACTTTTGGTAGATCGTCGCCCACACGAGGTCCGAAAGGAGGAAGGTCATACAATAGAAGATCGAGAGGTATAACACTTATCTATCTTCATATGTAACATGTTTGTAATTGTTTTCAATTATATATGCATGATATATTCTATTTTGTGGCTAAATATACTTGGACCCCGAACATAAATACAAAAGTCGGCGATCCGTACATCGTCTATTCCACGGCTATTCGTAGAATAGAGGTTGGTCGCTTGAATGACAAGTTTGTTCAAGTAACCACTCTAATCGAATAGCACGACGATGAAATGGTTGCTTGGGTAATCCCTCTTGTCAAGGATAATTTTTTTTTATCCGGGGACGTAGAAGGGATCGCCATGAACAAGAGACCGAGTTGAAGTGGGAAGCGAAGTTTCCTACCTTCAAGTGGTATCAGAGCTTCCGGGCAAAACCTTCAAGCCCAACTTGACTCTCCTTATGGTAAGGCATAATGAAGGTTTATCTAACTTAAACCCTCATTTCTCCTCCTTTGGCATACATCAAAAAGTCTACCAAGGTTTTCCATGTCTCATCTACCAATGAGATCATTCATTCTCTCCCTTGGTCCAAAATCATCTTAGATGCATTCTCTCTTCTTAGTGACAAAACCTTTATCACTATATGAGAGGCAATCTTTCATTCTCCCCCTTTTTAATATTCATTATCCCTTGATGGACAAACTCCCCCTAAAGGCTTGCTCCCTCTTGACCATTGCACAAACAATGTCCATGGAGAATTCCTAAGCCTATAGGAAATCTACACCATCAAAAATAAGGGTAAAAGTTCAAACTTGAACTTTAACCTCCCTTAAAATTTAATCTCTGCCCTAATCAACTCTCCAATTCATTTTCAATTAATATTTCCCCCTTACAATGCTTCTCTAAGCATATCATAGGATTAGGAGTAGTTATGGTATATAGGGGTGCTGATAAATAGCTAAACAACTCTTGTTCAACCAAAATCAGCATCATCAGTTGACTCAGTCAATGACAAGTCGACTGCCACTACCACCAGTCGACTGTCTACATGCAGCAGTCGACTAGAGTCCAATTTTTCAGAAATCAGACTTTCAGTTTGGATTTTAAAAATCATAAGTAATTATATATTTTTCGAAAAATCTTGAAATTGCATATGTACATTACTTATGTCAAGTACAATCGGCGAAAAATAGTTTTATATTAAAATATCCATTATTTTGAAGAATTGATACAAAGTTCAAAACCGTTGAAAACTTCAATGTTTTTGCCTAACTTGTATCAACATTCTCAATGATGATTGCTATCAAAAGATAGGCTTCACCAAGGTTTTCTAAAATGATTTAAAAATTTTTTTCAAAATTTATTTTTAATCATGGTCAATGGGTTGGATGTACATAACTTGTACATTAGCTTTCCTTATGATTTATCATATGATTGAAGGAGTTAAAAGTTCATATTTATGTACTATATAAGCACATTGAACTTAACTCAATTTCTTATCATCTCACATGTGTCTAGGGTCTCCTTATAGTCTTTGTGAGATGTAAGTTAGATTTTTTCCTAAATCTAAGGGTTCATGCATTATATCTAGGCATATCCATTTGATTACTTTATCTAGGACATTAAATAATGCCACTTGTCCTTAATTTCAAATTGATTAATCTTAATGCATGAATTATGATCATGGCATATATTGATTGCATAAATTGAAATATTGCCAATGATGCATGATGTCATGACATAATAGACATATCCTAAGTATTAGCATGGCATTAATCAATCTAAATACTATCATAATATTTTAAATGATCATATGAAATATGGTGTCATGATATGGATTATGGCAAACAAAGAATGAAAAAAAAACCTAAATTTTGAACCTACTTGCCATTTTCTATCAAATACCATTTTGCCATAATGACAATCTAACACCCTCAAGTGTGGCAAAGTCCCAACTTGACACATTCTTGACTTTAATCTATTTGTGCCAATTATGATAAATTTTTAAACTTCATAATTCCAATTGGCACATCTTAAAATCTTTTAGAATATATTTCTTATCTCATTTCTAAGGTATCACATTACCTTGAAAATATTCTAAAGTATCAACTCTATCATGGTTAAGTTAACTACCCATCCATTCAAGGTTGACATACCCTAAACCCATCTAGCGTGAAGGGATCACGCTCCTAGGAACCCAAAACCTATTGGAGCTCCTTGGGTTTACAAGCTACTCACTAGGGATAACTTTCCTTAGTACCTTTCTAATGACCCTCCTAGGCTTGGAAGCCTTGGTCATTTTGGTCTCTTCTAGATTAGCTCTAGGGATTGCCTCTCTTGTAACCTTGCTAATGACTTTCTTAGGCTTGGAAACCTTAGTCATTTGGGTCCTATCACGGTCAACTCTAGGGATAGCCTCACTTGTGACCTTGACACTTCTAGACCTAGGATTTGTTCCATACTTAAATGGAACATTATGGTAAGATTTTCTTGGACTTAGGTTTGTAACCCAAACATTTTTTGTCCTTAGAATTTTCTTGCCTCATAACTCCTAAATTTTGACCATTAGATCCCTTTATCATATTTTCCATCCTATAAATGGCCTTTTCCAATTTTGATCTTAAAACTTGATTTTTTTCCTTTTCCAATTTCTCAATTTTTGAATTTTCATTCTATTTTTGGGCATTTTTCTTTCTTCTAGGCATATCTCTATCTTTCTTAAGATTAATGGCTAGATTTTTGTTATCCTTAGGTGGGGTTGTTCTTGAAGTGATAAATTTAGAGTTGTCCTTAGGCCTAAATTCATGAAATTTTACACCTAAACAAAAATAGTTGTTATTAGCATGCTTTTTATGATAAATTGCAAGTGCATTAAAATTTGATATATAACTAGCATGCTTCTTATAATTCATAATTCAGATTTCATCATTAAAGGTTACCTTCGGCCTTGTCTTAGGAGTTCTCCCTAGACTCAAGCTCTCTACTTTGTCCTTCCTAGGGTGACTCTCCCTTGGACATTGGCTTTGGTAGTGGCCCTTTTGGTTGCATTTGAAGCACACAATGTGCTCCTTGCCTTTGCGAATTTGGGCCTTGGTCTTCTTAGTCTTTTCCTTCGCCTTAGGTGCTCGAGTCATCTTCTTGACTCTTTTTTGGCCATTTTCTCTTGTAATGCCCTATTTCCCTATACTCAAAGCATGTTATGTATTTTTTATTTTTAATACCTATGCTTAAGTTACCTTCCTTATGTGTAGAAGATGCTTGGAATGGTTCTTCATTTCTTCCGGAGGTAGAAGGCTCCTCCTCTTGCTCTAGCTTTGGTGTTGGTTATCTCTCCTTCCCTTCAATCATAGAGGTGGAGGCTTCGTCAACCTCTTCTGACTCGGATGTTGAGCAACTCTCATCTTCTGAATCTTCACACTCTTGAGCCGATGAGCATTCTTCCTCGACTTCCTCTTTATCTTGTGTCAGTGAGGGATTCTCATGGAGCTCGATTAATTTGCTCCATAGCTCCTTAGCCTTGTTGAATTCTCCTATGCTATATACTAAATCCTTAGGTACTGAAGTAGCCAACATTATTACTATCTTTTCATCTATCTTGGATTTTCAGATTTGCTCCTTGGTCCACTTCTTCTTTTTGAGAACTCTTCCCTTCTTGTCCACTGGAGCTTCAAAACCTTCCATCAAAACAATCCAATTTTCTATATCATTCATAATAAAATATTCCATTCTACCTTTCCAATATGTGAAGTCTTCTCCATCGAAGATAGGTGGAAGTTGCATGTTGTATCCCAATCCATCATTGGGTAACCCATTGTCCTCTAGCACTTGCTCTCTTGGCATTAGTCCTTGAAGAGCATCCTTGCTCTGATACCACTTGTTGGGTACCATTTGGTATACTAGAGGGGGGGGGGGGTGAATAACATTGTTCGATTTCGTTCATGTTCATATCTCTACAAAATATTAGCACAGCAGAATATAAATACAAATACAAAAGAAACACAAACTAAATAAAACACATGCACAACACCAAGTTTTTATATGGTTTGGAACCTTAGTTCCTACTCCACGGGCGAGCTTTAGTGATCTACACTCACTAAAACCTCTCCTTCTCGATATGACACGGGAGGTGCAAAAACCTCGTACAATATGAAGCTTATAACAAGAAAACACCAAATACAATAGTAAATGAATGAAACAAGTTGAAACACTTTACAAGATTGAGCATTTGACTGCTTGTTAATGTGGTTGCTTTGAATGCCTTGGAAGGTCTGGAATGCAACAACAAATTCCCTCCCAAATCACCAAGAACCCACTGTTCTTTCCTACAATGCAAGTTCCCTTTAAAGCCTCCGCTCGAGCTGATTTTCTACCTAGTAGTCGATTGCTCTTACCACCAGTCAACTGTCCACTTGACTGTTATCTCACAATGAACTAATCCACGTCAAGAAATGCCCGACCAGTCGACTGCTCTGAACCAGCAGTCGACTACCATAGCCACCAATCAACTGTCATAAGCCAACAATCGACTATGAGACATATGTGCCCTGTCCACTTAAGGGCATTCGACTGCCAGAGCATAAGTCAGTAGTCAAGCCTTAGTTGACTACTTGACTAGTTGAATAGGTTATAATCCCAGTCGACTACCCAAGTCAACTAAGCTCTCCGAGTGTCAGACACTTAACCAGTCGACTAGTCAATACCACCAGTCCACTGGTAAACCTCAAACATGAGGTTTAATCCAAGTATGATCCCCTCATACTTGTAGGAATGTTGATGATGTGCTAGATGTTGGTGATCGATTGGAAGCTAGAGGGGGGGTGAATAGCTTGTTTTTCGTCTCTACAAAAAGATTAGCGGAACCACAACAAAAATAATAATAACACAAATGAAAAACAATGCTAACACGATTCTTTTACGTGGTTCGGAGATAGCGCTCCTACTCCACGGTGATCCTTGAGGTGGATCAACCCTAATCAATATCACTAAGAAGCTTTTCTTTACAACACTTCTCCTCTTCTTACAAAAGATGTAGATAGAGCTTAGAGAGGAGAAGGAGATTTAAAATCACTAGAAGGCTTTGAAAAATCATGGAGGCTCGAGAGTATTATCAGAGAATAAGCATTAGCCCCAAAAACCTCCACAAGCCCTCTTTTTATAGAGAGAAGGCTGATTTTCCCGTTGGAGCACCATCAGTCGACTGATGCAGAACATCAGTCGACTGATGCACAACATTAGTCGACTGTCGGCACGGTTAATGGCTTCTGAATAGCCAGATTCACGGGATTCAGAGTTGTTACCTCCAACGACACTCTCATCAGTCGACTGATCCCTCCATCAGTTGACTGATGGAGTGATCAGTCGAGTGAGACTCCATTCTGTGCTCGTGTTTAACTTGATCACCGATCGCCATTATGGCCGATCGATCGCAACATCGCTTGATCGCCATCGCCAAAGCAATGATCGATCATTAGGGTTTCATCCTGACTCAATCGAGCACCTGACCAGTCGACTGATACTCATCAAGTATGAGTAATTCATACTTGATTTCACCCCCTAGACTTAGACTCAACCTTCTAGCTCTTCCTTAAGCCTTGCGCCTCTAGGATCCCTCCGAGTCCGTGACTTGTTCATCCTTTGCGCTTTGCTTCCAAGAGCTTCCTTCGATTTTGTCATGTCTTGGGTTTCCCTTTGCCAAATCGTGCTTGGACTTTATGCCGCCAAGTCTACATGCTTGGACTTACGCTGCCAAGACTTGCCTTTGGACTTCCTTTGCCAAGTTCTGTTTGGACTTAATGCCGCCAAGACAACATGCTTGGTCTTATGCCGTCAAACCTTTACCTTGGACTTCTCTTGCCAAGATCATACTTGGACTTTGCCTTTACCAAGTCTTCATACTTGGATTTCCCTGTCACTTGAAAATTGTCACAATTAGATCACAAATTGTTTCCTAACTTAGATGATTATCCAAACATCAAAACATATGAATGCTTGGGGCATTGTTGCACCAACAATCTCCCCATTTTTGATGTTTGGCAATCATTTAAGTTAGGTCTTTTAAAGATACACACATAATCATATTTCCAAATAACATAATCATATATCCAATTCTAACTTAAACATTTCTTCTCCCCCTTTAACATACATCAAAAATAGAAGAAAGAAAAAAATCATTTATTTCATAAAATAATCGAATGTGTTATAATCTTGAACTAAGGTATAGAATTGACATTTAGCTCCCCCTTAATCCAAGATATAGTTCATGATGAGCAAAAGACATGTGGAGCAAAAGCCTAACAAACAATTTGAAGATTAAAAGATTAAATCCTAACTTTGCACCAACAATGTAAATTTGGGGATGGAAAAAGATATATGTTATAAAACTCCCCCTAAAACACCGCATTAAACAGCCCTAAAAAGTTGTTTATACTCAATATCATCATGCTATAGTTTTAGGAAATCAAGGATACACTAAATATCAAAAAATGGAGCTATTTATCCAATGATCATTGCTCAAATCCGAATTTCAAATCTTTTCAAATTTCATTAAATTCAAATGCATTAGAAATTCCAGAAACCTCAAAAAATCATGAAATTTTGTGTACACATTTCTGAAATCATACTTTATCAAGGAAAAATATTTTGAAAAATATATGTTTTCCAGATTTCAAGATTGATACAAACTTGGAAACTAACAAAAGTTTTAATGTTTTTGTAAACTTTGTATCACTTTTGTGTTTCACTTGAAAACTATTTTTCAAAATGTGATAAACATAGTTTAAAATATGTTTTATTTGACATTTCCAATCTTGTTCTTGGAGCTATATGCACATCAATTGTGTATAAGCCTTCCCAATGATTGGTCCAATGAAATATTAATGTCTCTAGATGACACTTTGGTCCATAGTAATGCATCATAACAAGCATGATGAACCAAGTGCATCTTCCTAACATCTCATATGTTGTCTAAGTGGCTCAATACAAAAATCATGGTTTCTTAGGTATTTTGTGAGATGCTTAAAGGTATAAATCCTAGTATTTCTATAGGATCATGTAAACCTACACTTTTACGCAATCAAGCACATTCCAAGTTCTCTCCTAAGTGATGAAAATTCTACCTCGGGGAGAGCCTTGGTAAATATGTTGGCTAGGTTGGACTTGGATTCAATATAATTAAGCTCAATGTCCCCCTTAGCCACATGATCTCTAATGAAGTGATGTTTCACTTCAATGTGCTTAGTCCTAGAGTGATGAACCGGATTTTTGGTCAAATTTATGGTGCTCACATTATCACAAAATACTTTCATGTTGGAGTAAGATAGCTCATAATCCTCTAAGGTATGTTTCATCCATAGTAGTTGAGCTACACAACCACCCATAGCCACATACTCGACCTTGGTGGTGGATAGGGCAACACAAGGTTTCTTCCTACTACTCCAACTAACTAGGGAGGACCCAAGGAATTGGCATCCACCACTAGTACTCTTCCGATCCAATTTGCAACTGGCATAATCGGAATCGGTGTACCCAATCAAATCAAAAGACCTAGTCCTAGGATACCATAGTCCTACATTTAGTGTGCCTTTAATATATCTTAAGATTCTCTTAACGGCAACTAAATGAGATTCTTTTGCACATGATTGATATCTAGCACACATACCAACCGCAAATAATATGTCGGGTCTACTAGCGATTAAGTACAAAAGGCTACCAATCATGCTCCTATAGAGTGTAAGATCAATTTGCTTTCCTTCATTATCACTATCTATTTTAGTATTGGTTGCCATTGGAGTTGAAACTGCCTTAGCATTTTCCAAATCAAATTTCTTAATCATTTCCTTAGCATATTTGGTTTGATAAATATAAATTCCTTCACTTGTTTGTTTGACTTGTAATCCTAGGAAGAAATTTGATTCCCCAACTAGACTCATTTCAAACTCTTTTTCCATATTTTTAATAAAGTCTTGAAGAAGTTCATCATTTGTTGACCCAAAGATAATGTCATCAACATATACTTGGGCTACAAAGATGTCCTTTGATGTTGACTTTATAAATAGAGTTTGATCTACACTACCTCTCTTAAAGTCCTTAGAGATTAAGAAAGATGATAATCTTTCATACCAAGCCTGGGGAGCTTGTTTCAAACCATACAAAGCTTTCCTAAGCTTATATACATGGTTTGGATAGTCCATATTCTCAAACCCGGGAGGTTGTTCTACATATACCTCTTCCTTAATAAACCCATTTAGGAATGCTGATTTAACATCCATTTGATGGAGTTTGAAACTCATATAGGAGGCATACCCTAATAGTATTCTAATAGACTCTAACCTAGCAACCGGGGCATATGTTTCATCATAGTCAAGTCCTTCAACTTGATTAAAGCCCCTTGCAACTAATCTTGCCTTATTCCTAGTAATATTCTCTTGGTCATCTAGTTTGTTCCTAAAGACCCATCTTGTAGTAATGATGGTGTTTTCATTAGGTCTAGGAACTAACTCCCATACTTGACTCCTTTCAAATTGAGTCAATTCATCTTGCATTTCTAAGATCCAATCCGGATCAAGTAATGCATCTTTGATTGTTTTGGGCTCAATTTGAGAAATTAGAGCTATATGACTAGTGGGATCCCTATGAAATGACCTAGTCCTAACACCTTGAGATAATTCACCCACAATTTGATCTAAGGGGTGATTTTGATGAACTCTTATGGTTCTAGGAGGTGTATTAATTTGAGTTTGATCATAATTAATCTCAATCCTTTGCTCATCATCGGAATCACCTCTTACTCCCCCTTGATCATTACCCCCTAAGGTTAAATCTTGAAATTGTTGGGTAATTTCTTGATTTTCATTATTAATATCATCATCAATAGGGATTTCCTAGGGTATGTATTGGAAGTTTCATCAAATTGGACATTTGAAGATTCCTCAATCTTTTGAGTCCTTTTATTGTAAACTCTATACCCTACACTAGTGGATGAGTATCCAACTAGGATTCCCTCATCTGCTTTGGACTCAAACTTACCTAGGTTGTCGTTGGTATTTAAAATATAGACTTTGCATCCAAAGACCTTAAAATAATGAATTGTTGGAATTGTACCATTCCACAATTCAAATGGAGTTTTTCCTAAAAACCTATGAATTAATACCCTATTTTGGATATAGCAAGCAGTATTAACCGCTTCCGCCCACAAGTAGCTAGGTAAGGAGTATGCATTAAGCATTGTCCTAACTGCTTCTTATAAGGCACGATTCTTCCTTTCCACAACCCCATTTTGTTGGGGTGTTCTAGGACAAGAAAATTCATGCTTGTACCCTTGTTCTAGATAAAAAGTTGAGAAATTAGAATTCTCAAATTCTCCACCATGATCACTACGGATCCAGTTGATTTTGAGTTTTCTTTCATTCTCTACTCTCTTACTAAATCCTATGATTATTCCTAGGGTTTAATTTTTATTTTTCAAGAAAAATACCCAAGTAAACCTAGAGAAATCATCTACTATTACTAGGCAATATCTACTACCAATCATAGAAGGGGTACTATGACAATCAAATAAGTCCATATGTAAAAGTTCTAAAGGTAAAGCGGTACTAAGTAAATTTTTACCTTTGTGTGATGTTTTTGATTGTTTCCCTTCTTGGCAAGCATCACACATCTTGTCCTTGAGAAATTTGACTCCAGGCAATCCTTTGACTAGCTTCAATTTTGCTATTTTGGCTATATTCTTCATGTTTATGTGTCCTAGCCTCCTATGCCAAAGCCAACTCTCTTCTTCTTTTGCAATAAGACACTTAGTAGAAGCATTAGTAGCATAGGATAAATCAACATAATATATATTTGATTTCCTAAAACCTACTAACATGTAATCATTTAGAGTTTTATGTCTTATAAAACATTTTGAGGAGTCAAATTTAACATCAAAATTTGCATCACATAGTTGCCATACACTAAGTAAATTAAATTTCATATTTTTGACTAATAACACTTTATGAATGGCAAGGTTGGGGGATACCTCAATTGTGCCCTTTCTTAGAATCTTAAGTTTGCCACTATTACCAAATGATACCTTTCCCTTGCTAGTGTGGTTGATAGTGGAGAATTTTCTCTCATCACCGGTCATGTGTTTTGTGTTGGTGATCGTTTGGCAGCTAGAGGGGGGGTGAATAGCGCTTTTCATTTCTACAAGAGTAATTAGCGGAAGCAAACACAAATAATATATGTAAAAATAAAAAGCAATGCTAATAAGGCCTTTACGTGGTTCGGAGATAACGCTCCTACTCCACGGCGATCCTTAAGGTGGATCAACCCAAGCAATTCCACTAAGAAGCTTTCTCTTTACAAAGACCTCCTCTTCTTACAAAAGATGACAATGAAGATTTGAGAGGAGGAGGGAGATTAATACACTTAGAAAGCTTGGAAAACTTGTGGGAGCTTAGAAGAATGATCAGAATATAAGCATTAGCCCCTTCTTGCTCCCCTTGGGCTCTTTTTATAGGAAAGAGCCTCTTTTTCCCGTTGGAGGTCTATCAGTCGACTGATGATTTACATCAGTCGACTGCCGCCGATTCTAACGGCTTCACACCGATCGGTCGCGGATTTGCCGTCGTTATCGCTAACGGAAGACTATCGATCGCCAAGCGATGCGGCTCGATCGATATCGCCAGCCGATCGCCGATCGGCTACGATTTCGTTTGGCGGCGACCAACGCTAATAATGGCGGTCGACGCTACCTTGTACGGCGATCGGATCTAAGTCGACTCTCACCGATTCGATAGGATAACTGATCGCTATGATCTTCCAACCTCTAATGCTGCATTTTAAGGGTCAGTTTGATCGACATCATGTTCCAGTCGACTGGCACACCCTAAGTATGACTAATTCATACTTGAAAACATAACCTAAGCCTAGACTTAACCTTCTAGCTTCTCCATCAGCCTTGCGCCTCCAGGATTT
This sequence comes from Wurfbainia villosa, assembly GCA_025175895.1. Classification (NCBI taxonomy): domain Eukaryota; kingdom Viridiplantae; phylum Streptophyta; class Magnoliopsida; order Zingiberales; family Zingiberaceae; genus Wurfbainia; species Wurfbainia villosa. Next base: position 13,356,259 of record CM045990.1, read on the forward strand.
CTTTGAGTCCATGACTCCATCCATGCGCTTGCCTTCAAAAGCTTCCTTCGGTTTCGTCATGCTTTGGTTTTCTTCTTTGCCAAAGTACGCTTGGACTTTACGCCGCCAAGACTACATGCTTGGACTTATGCCGCCAAGACTTTCCTTTGGTCTTTCTTTTCCAAGGACTGCTTGGACTTTACGCCGCCAAGACTACATGCTTGGACTTACGCTGCCAAGACCAAGACCTTTCCTTTGACTTCTCTTTGCCAAGATCACACTTGGACTTGTCTTTTACCAAGTCTTCATACTTGGATTTTCCTGTCACTTAAACATGTTTACAATTAGATCACAAAACATTTCCTAACTTAGATGATTATCCAAACATCAAAATATATAAATGCTTGGGGCATTGTTGCACCAACAATCTCCCCCTTTTTGATGTTTGGCAATCATTTAAGTTAGGTCTTTAACACATACATATAAACATATTTCAATATGAATTCTAACTTAAATATCCCTTCTCCCCCTTTGACATACAACAAAAAGAGAAGAGTTTATCCAATAAGTGCAGGAAAGAATTGACATATCTTGAACAAAGGTATTAAATTAATATGAAGCTCCCCCTAAATCCAAGACATGTTTCATGATGTGGAAATAACATGTGAAGCAAGGCATAAGCAATAGAATAAGCAAATATATCCTAGCCTTGCACCAACAATTATAGAAATAAGGGATGTAGCTCCCCCTAAACTAGTGCACCAAGAAAATCCGTCTTTCCATACAAGTTATCATGTATATACTATGGAAATCATATAATGTCCAAAATTGAACCTTTTAACCGATGAAAAATCATTTTCTATTCCAAAACAGTGTCACCGGTTCGACTGGAATAGGCATCACCAATCGCCGGGCCTTGGCGATCGGCCAATAACAATGATCGATATCGATAAATCAAATTCGAATTTTTCAGTCAAGGTTTGAAAATGCGTAGAAAATTACGTGGGTGTCCAAAAATCACGAAACTCGTCATACACATTTTATTCGACTAATATAACATATGAAAAATATTAGACGAAAAACATGCTCATCAGATTAATGGATTGATACGATATTCAAAATAACAAAATTATGACGCAAAAAGTGTAATTGTATCGTATCAATATTCATAACTTCGTACTATATGCTCAACTTCTAAACTTGACAAATAACAAGTTGTAGACACTAATAGAAATGAATTAAAACAAAGACATAATTTCATTTCATTAATCAAAAGTCATGACACAAGTAGGAGTTTATGTCGTACATACGGCCAAAAAGAAAATAAAAAAAAACAAGTGAGCTAACGATCGTCGTCCTCAGCATCTATCGGTGCAGATGACGAACCATCGTGAGGTGGGTGTCCAGGTGCAGCAGGGCGAAGAATCGCCAAGATGTCCTGCTGCTACCGATGCACCCCTCTCACGAGGGAGAGGAGCTCCTGATGCTCCCGGCGAAGCTCCTGATGCTCTAAGTGCAGCTCCTCAAAACGTGTGTCTACCCGCTCCACAAAAGCATCGAAGCAGGCAATGAAGGATGTATCCGCATAACAAGATCGCCGCAGTTAGCCCCGCAGCTCGGCTCCTCAAAGAACACCCTCAGCAACTCCTTCCGCAGCGGCATCCTCTGGTGCCGGAGCGCCACCTGCTAGCCATCGTGCTGGGTCCCAAAAAATGGATCCTCTGTCGGCCTTCAGGCCCGCCAAGGAGAAGCTCCGTCGAGTCATCTGATTATATTTTCTATTCATGACTTTAATGACTCCTATATTGACATCAATGCCTACGGAGCTGAGCCATTGAGTAAGGACATTTCCAAAAGGTATATGAACCTTCCCATTGTTTGGCCTTATGAAATGAGTGATGCAATGGAAAGTATTGAGACCAATATTGATGTCTAAGTATTGACGAAAGATATGCATGAGAAGGAAGTGTGTAGGTCGAACCAAGGCCAAACCACGGGTAACTATAGGGAGAAGACAATGAGCAATGACCTTATAAAGAACATTGTTAGAGGCAGAAAGTTCTTGTGATTGAAATAGATTGGTGTTCAAAGGTCGAGGAGAATGATAGAAAGTAGTATGAAGGAAATCTAAAGAAATCTCCTCAAAAGGAGGTGGAAGAGGTTCACTCCAAGATGGATATAAAATGAAATCATTCTCGGAAGAGAGACAACCGAGAAAATCGGTCCAGATCTGGGGACTGAAATCCAGATCGCGCTGAGCAACGCGAGTTCGGTATCTCAGCCCATCTCCAACCGGTCGTAGGTTGTTGAAAAATTCAGACAGAAGAGTGATATTTACATGATGTTCACAAAAAACTAAAGACTCAAGTTTGTAATGTTGAATGATTTGAACAATGTCAAAACAGTAGTCTTTAAGAAAATTGGGATCCATTGATCTAGGTGGAATAAGTTGGAATTTGTTTTTATTGAAAGAACTTTCAAGTGCGGAGTTTGGGAATCAAGGATCGACAGAGGGTTGAGGGTTTGACGGGCCCTCGTTGGTCGAAGGTGCCCGGGTACGCTTAGTAGCAAAGTGCTTAAGTCTAAATGTGTGAAGAGACAACAAAAAGAGTATGCACAATGTAGGTTAAGGATGATGAATGGACAAAGACAACAAAACAAGAACGGGTTAGTGAAATACAATCATAGGAACAAACAAACATTGATCAGGAATGAGAATTTACTTAGGCGGCATGGTGAAAAAAATCAAAGAACAGTGTCGCCAAGTGTCCACGAAACCCTAGCCGAGTGAGTGGAAACTAGGGCGTGAACGGGGTGACAAGAGGAGGTCCTCGAGTCGGAGAGCACTCCAAATGGGAGCACCGGTCGGTGAAGTCGCCGGAAAAATGAGGGAGAACGGCTAAAAGGTGCGGTGGAGGTTCATTGGAAGAAGAAGAGGAGAGAAAATCGGGAGGTTTTGGCGAGTCGAACCGGTGGAAAGCCCTAAAAACCGCGACATCAGTCGACTGCCGTTAGTCGACAGTCGAACTGATGGGGATCAGTCGAACCACGCGATGATACGAACGATTACAGATGCGGCGATCGACTACCATAAATGGCGGTCAGGCCGACCCGATCGCCTCTGAACGATTACATGCGGTGCGATCGCCGCCATAAATGGCGATCGAGCGATAACGAACCGTAAGCCGGTTCGATATCGTCGTATCGATCGGCGGCATCAGTACCGATCGGTGATATCGATCGATAGCTTTTTTGGCCAGATTAAAAAATTCATAATTAATTCAATAAAGATCAAAAAATCACGAAATTTTGTGGGTAATATTGTTAGATCATTTCCTATCAAGGAAAAACTATTTTAAAATTATATCACCTCTAGATTTTGATATTGACACAATCTTGAGATTTTGTAAAAGTTATGATATTTTTGCAAAACTTTGTATCACTTTGGCTTATCAATAGGAAATTGTTTCTCAAGGTTTGATAGACATAGTTTAAATTTTATTTTATTTGACATTTCCAATCATATTCTTAGAGCTATATGCACATTAATTGTACATAGGCCTTCCCAATGATTGGCCCAATGAAGGATTAATGTCTCTAGATGACACTTTGATTCATAGTAATGCATCATAACAAGCATGATGAACCAAGTGCATCTTCCTAACATCTCACATGATTTCTAGATGGCTCAATACAAAAATCATGGTTTCCTAAGTATTTTGTGAGATGGTTAAAGGTATAAATCCTAGTATTTCTATAGGATCATGCAAACCTACACTTCTATTCTACAAAGCACATTCCAAGTTCTATCCTAAGTGATGAAAATTCTATTTCGGGGAGAGGCTTGGTAAAGATGTCGGCTAGGTTGGACTTAGATTCAATGTAATTAAGCTCAATGTCCCCCTTAGCCACATGGTCTCTAATGAAGTGATGTTTCACTTCAATGTGCTTGGTCCTAGAGTGATGTACCGGATTTTTGGTCAAGTTAATGGTGCTCACATTATCACAAAATACTTTAATGTTGGAGTAAGATAGCTCATAATCTTCTAAGGTATGTTTCATCCATAATAGTTGAGCTACACAACCACCCATAGCCACATATTCGGCCTCGGTGGTGGATAAAGAAACACAAGGTTGCTTCCTACTACTCCAACTCACTAGGGAGGACCCAAGGAATTGGCATCCACCACTAGTACTCTTCCGATCCAATTTACAACCGGCATAATCGGAATCGGTGTACCCAATCAAATCAAAGGACCTAGTCCTAGGGTACCATAGACCTACATTTTGTGTGCCTTTAACATATCTTAAAATTCTCTTAACGGCAACTAAATGAGATTCCTTAGCACATGATTAATACCTAGCACACATACCAACCGCAAATAATATGTCGGGTCTACTAGCGGTTAAATACAAGAGGCTACCAATCATGCTCCTATAAAGGGTAAGATCTATTTGTTTTCCTTCACTATCACTATCTATTTTAGTATTGGTTGCCATTGGAGTTGACACTACCTTAGCATTTTCCAAACCAAATTTCTTAATCATTTCCTTAGCATATTTGGTTTGATAAATGTAAATTCCTTCACTTGTTTGTTTAACTTGCAATCCTAGGAAGAAATTTAATTCTCCAACTAGACTCATCTCAAACTCTTTTTCCATATTTTGAATGAAGTCTTGAAGAAGTTCATCATTTGTTGACCCAAAGATAATGTCATCAACATACACTTGGGCTACAAAGATGTCCTTAGATGTTGACTTTATAAAGAGAGTTTGATCTATACTACCCCTTTTGAAATCCTTAGAGATTAGGAAAGATGACAATCTTTCATACCAAGCCCGGGGAGCTTGTTTCAAACCATATAAGGCTTTCCTAAGCTTGTATACATGGTTTGGGTAGTCCATATTTTCAAACCCGGGAGGTTGTTCTACATACACCTCTTCCTTAATAAACCCATTTAGGAATGCCGATTTGACATCCATTTGATGGAGTTTGAAACCCATATAGGAGGCTTATGCTAAAAGTATTCTAATGGACTCTAACCTAGCAACCGGGGCATATGTTTCGTCATAATCAAGTCCTTCAACTTGATTAAAACCCCTTGCAACTAAACGTGCTTTGTTTCTAGTGATATTCCCTTGGTCATTTAGTTTGTTCCTAAAAACCCATCTTGTAGTAATAATAGTGTTTTCACTTGGTCTAGGAACTAACTCCCATACTTGACTCCTTTCAAATTGAGCTAATTCATCTTGCATTGCTAAGATCCAATCCGGATCAAGTAATGCATCTTTAATTGTTTTGGGATCAATTTGAGAGATTAGAGCAATATGACTAGTAGGATCCCTATGGAATGACCTAGTCCTAACTCCTTGAGATAATTCACCCACAATTTGATCTAAGGGGTGACTTTGATGAAATCTTATGGTTCTAGGAGGTGTGTTAGATGGAGTTTGATCATGATCAACCTCAATCCTATGCTCATCATAAGAATCATCCCTTACTCCCCCTTGATCATTACCCCCTAAGTTTAAGTCTTGAAATTGTTTGGTAATTTCTTGATTTTCAATATTTATATCATCATCAATAGGGGATTTCCTAGGGTATGTATTGGAAGTTTCATCAAATTAAACATTTGAAGATTCTTCAATCTTTTGAGTCCTTTTATTGTAAACTCTATTTCCTACACTAGTGGATGAGTATCCAACTAGGATTCCTTCATCCGCTTTGGACTCAAACTTACTTAGGTTGTCTTTGATATTTAAGATATAAACTTTACATCCAAAGACCTTAAAATAATGAATTGTTGGAATTGTATCATTCCACAATTCAAATGGAGTTTTTCCTAAAAACCTATGAATCAATACCCTATTTTGGATATAGCAAGCGGTATTAACCGCTTCCGCTCACAAGTAGCTAGGTAAGGAATATGCATTAAGCATTGTCCTAATTTGCTTCTTGTAGACGCAATTTTTCTTTCCACAACCCCATTTTGTTGGGGTGTTCTAGGACAAGAAAATTCATGCTTGTACCCTTATTCTAAGCAAAAATTTGAAAAATTAGAATTCTCAAATTCTCCACCATGATCACTACGGATCCGGTTGATTTTGAGTTTTCTTTCATTTTCTACTCTTTTGCTAAATCCTATGATTATTCCTAAGGTTTCATCTTTATTTTTCAAGAAAAACACCCAAGTAAATCTAGAAAAATCATCTACTATTACCAAGCAATATTTACTACCAATTATAGATGGGGTACTATGGCAATCAAATAAATCCATATGTAGTAATTCTAACGGTAAAGCGGTACTAAGTAAATTTTTACCTTTGTGTGATGTTTTTGATTGTTTCCCTTCTTGGCAAGCATCACACATCTTGTCCTTGAGAAATTTGACTCTAGGCAATCCTTTGACTAGCTTGAATTTTGCTATTTTGGCTATATTCTTCATGTTTATGTGTCCTAGCCTCCTATGCCAAAGCCAACTTTCTTCCTCTTTTGCAATAAAACACTTAGTGGAAGGATTAGTAGCATAGGATAAATCAACATAATATATATTTGATTTCCTAAAGCCTACTAACATTCAATTATTTATAGTTTTGTGTCTTATAAAACATTTTGAGGAATCAAATTTAACATCAAAGTTTGCATCACATAATTGACTTACACTAAGTAAATTAAATTTCATATTTTTAACTAATAGAACTTTATGAATGGCAAGATTGGGAGATACCTCAATGGTGCCCTTTCCTAAAATTTTAAGTTTTCCGCTATTACCAAATGACACTTTTCCTTTACTAGTGTGGTTGATAGTGGAGAATTTTCTCTCATCCCCGGTCATATGCTTTGAGCACCCACTATCAACTATCCACAAGCTTAGTTCTTCTACCTATGTCACATGAAAAACACAATCCTTAGGTACCAAAATCTTAGGACCACTAGCATCAATTATAAATTTCTTTGGTACCCATTCCTTTCTCCCCTTGCTTTTAATCATTGATTTTCTACTAACAAGGGATGCAAATGCTTCCTCTTTCTCCTTAGGTCTATATCCTAATCCGGCCTTATTGTAAATTGCCCTTTGATTTTTAATAATCATATCTAGATATTTAGAACCATTAGTGAATTTTTCTAGGCATGCTCTTAATTTACCTATTTCTTTTCTTAACTCATCATTTTCATCCCTAAGAGTACATTCATCAATATCACTAGATTGTTTGCAACATGATGAATCTACACTTTTGAGTGATTTGATTTCTAATTTTAGATCCTTAACCCTAATTCTTGATCTATTTAAAGCATTTTGTAAACATGCAATAGTCTTATAAAGTAAATCTATTTTAGGTGAGTTGTTTACCTCATCATCATCACTTGATGATGATTCATCACTTGAAGAGGAAGAGGACTCCTCGCTTGAGCTCGCGGCTTCTTCCTCTAATGCCATAATAGCTAGGTTCCGGGTGGCATGGCATACTTCCTCATCGTCGGAAGACTCCTCCATACTTAGAGTGTCCCATGTTTGTGCCACCATTGCTTCTTTCTTCTTCTTTTCCTTCTTCTCCTTATGCTTCTTTTCTTTCTCCTCTTTCTTCTTTAGTTTCGGGCAATTTGGCTTGATGTGCCCTTTCTTATTGCAACCATAATAAGTTACATTAGATGAAGAATTTGAATTATTTGAAGATTTACCTCTTGAGGATTGGAACATCCTCTTCACATCTTTCTTGGTGAGTCTCCTTGACTTCCCACCAAACTTCTTGACGTAATGTGCCACCTCGCTTGCCGATAACTCATCTTCACTACTTGATGAGTCTTCCTCGGATTCAGATGAGGAGGACACTTCCTTCTTCTCCTTCTCCTTCTTCTCCTTCTTTCCTACAAAAAGAGCTATACCCTTCTCTTTGGATGAAGTGTTAGCTTGTTCATGTAATTGAAATTCACAAAAAAGTTCATCTAACTTGATTAATGAAAGATCCCTAGAGACCTTATAGGCATCTACCATTGAGGCCCATAAGGTGATCCTAGGGAAAGCTTGTAATACATACCTTACAAGGTCACGGTTGTCGACCTTTTCACCTATAACGTGTAGTCCGTTGACTACTTCCTTGAAACGCCCGTGCATTTGGCTCACGGTCTCGTTTGTCTTCATAGTGAAGCTTTGGAGTTGGCCAATCAAAAGATCCCTCTTGGCCCTTCTTATCTCTTTGGATCCTTTGTTGAGTTCGATGAGCTTCTCCCAAAGCTCTTTTACGGAGTTGAAGGGCCCGACCTTAGAGAGTTGCTCCTTGGATAGACCACATTGAAGTGTGGTCATTGCTTTTGCATTTGCTTATGCTTTCTTGGCCATCTCTCTTGTCCAATCTTTTGTCGGTAGTGGTGCTCCGAATTCGTCGACCGACTTTTCGAATCCATCTACAATACTAAACCAATTTTCTATGTCATTCATGAGATAGTATTCCATCCTACCTTTCCAATAGCCTAAGTCGTTGCCATCGAAAAACGGAGGCCTCGCCGTGCTATATCCCTCTTGAAATGCCATGCTCCGGTTGATGGTTAGATCTTCCGATGCGATTCGGGCTCTGATACCACTTGTTGGTGATCGTTTGGAAGCTAGAGGGGGGGTGAATAGCGCTTTTCATTTCTACAAGAGTAATTAGCGGAAGCAAACACAAATAATATATGTAAAAACAAAAAGCAATGCTAACAAGGCCTTTACGTGGTTCGGAGATAACGCTCCTACTCCACGGCGATCCTTAAGGTGGATCAACCCAAGCAATTCCACTAAGAAGCTTTCTCTTTACAAAGACCTCCTCTTCTTACAAAAGATGACAATGAAGATTTGAGAGGAGGGAGATTAATACACTTAGAAAGCTTAGAAAACTTGTGGGAGCTTAGAAGAATGATCAGAATATAAGCATTAGCCCCTTCTTGCTCCCCTTGGGCTCTTTTTATAGGAAAGAGCCTATTTTTCCCATTGGAGGTCTATCAGTCGACGGATGACTTACATCAGTCGACGCGCCATTCTAACGGCCGAGGCCGGATTGGCGGGATTTGCCGTCGTCATCGCTAACGGGAAGACTATCGATCGCCAACGAGTAGCGACCGATATCGCCAAATCGCCCGCGGTCGACTACGGGCCATTCTGCTTGTGGCGATCGACTACCAATAATGGCGATGTGCCACGGCCATATGTGATCGGAGTGCGAGTCGACTCACACCGATTCGGCCGACCGATAACCCCACGATCACGATCTCTTCCAACATCTAATGCTACATTTTAAGGGCCAGTTCGACCGACACCATATTCCAGTCGACTGGCACACCCTAAGTATGACTAATTCATACTTGAAAACATAACCTAAGCCTAGACTTAACCTTCTAGCTTCTCCATCTGTCTTGCGCCTCCAGGATTTCTTTGAGTCCACGACTCCATCCATGCGCTTGCCTTCAAAAGCTTCCTTCGGTTTCGTCATGCTTTGGTTTTCTTCTTTGCCAAAGTACGCTTGGACTTTACGCCGCCAAGACTACATGCTTGGACTTATGCCGCCAAGACTTTCCTTTGGTCTTTCTTTTCCAAGGACTGCTTAGACTTTATGCCGCCAAGACTACATGCTTGGACTTACGCTGCCAAGACCAAGACCTTTCCTTTGACTTCTCTTTGCCAAGATCACACTTGGACTTGTCTTTTACCAAGTCTTCATACTTAGATTTTCCTGTCACTTAAACATGTTTACAATTAGATCACAAAACATTGCCTAACTTAGATGATTATCCAAACATCAAAATATATAAATGCTTGGGGCATTGTTGCACCAACATTTTGAACATCCACTTGTTGGATCGAAAGTGTCGCTAGAGGGGGGGGTGAATAGCGATACGGTGTCGTTAAAAAAAACTTTTGCAATAAGTAAAAAGCAAGTAGAGAGTGCACAGCGGAAATATAAAGTAGACAAGATATTTTTACGTGGTTCACAATCTTTCGATTGCTAATCCACGGCCCTAGTGATCCTTGATCACGTACGGAGGGCAATTCACTAAAACCACTCCTCCTCGTTGGAAGTAGAACAGCGATTACAAAAGAAATCAAGGCAAAGGACACTCCCCTTTCCTTGTTACGATTAAAGCACAAAGACAATTTAAAAGTAGAACTTAAATAAATATACCGACAACTCTTATAAGTAGAAGATGTAGCTTTCGTTGTGTCGTGGCCGTCGTAGCAAATGTGAGTAGTAAGCGGCGTTACTGACGGCGTGTTGAGAGCTCTTGATTTCTTATCATTTGCTTGGCGTGAACATGTCTATTTATGGATATTGATCTATGAATTTAGACATAGGTAGTGTCAAGGTGAGGTTCTTATCCCCAAGTCTTGCTCATCCACATCCTTTGCGCCAACTCAAGGATGAGGTGCTTCATCCAACCACCTTGTGCCACAACTCAAGGATGAGGTGCTCATCCAACCACCTTGTGCCACCTCAAGGAGGCCTTCACGCCAACTTGTTGGAGCCATCCAACTTGTGCCACATCATGAGGGCCAACCATCTTGTGCCAACTCTCCTCATTTTGGGCGTCAAGCTTGATGGTGGTTTGCCAACCATCTTGTGCCAACTCACCTCATTTTGGGCGTCCAACTTGATGATGGTTTGGATGTCCACCTTGATGCCACATCACCTAATTTTGGGGGTCCAAGCTTGGTGATGGTTTGGATGTCCACCTTGATGCCACATCACCCTTTGTACCAAAACACGAGTCAAGTCCAAATTCACCCCTTGAAATTCGAGCTCTTCTCGATTTGGAACTAGACGATTGGTGTAGTAGGCAGTAGGGTTTTGAATTTGCGATACAAGTTAGCTTAAAATATAAAAATGCGATGGTTCTAACCAGATCTCGACCTAGACCTTCCATTGGAGGTATTGGGTCGGATCTCGCTCGACCTTGCCGCTTTCACGAGCTTACCTTGTAGCCTCGCTTCGGTCTTCACCCGAGTACCTCGGCTTCCTCCGAATCCTCTGGCGTTGCCCGACCACCTCGGTTCCCACCGGTGTCGCATGAACCTTCCGCTCAACTTTAGCATTTACGCACACTTAATTGAGCTCGTAAGATAACAAATATACCCTTAACTATTGAGCCTTTTGCCATAATCAAAATATCGGTTCGACTTTGGTGCCCACTTTGCACCAACAATCTCCCCCTTTGATTCATGGCAAACCGACACAAAAGTTAAGGAAAAATTAAGCTAGCATAATGATTAAGCATGAATGAGCTAGCATAAAGATTAAATATGAATGAGCTAGCATAATGATTAAATATGAATGAGAAATATTATTGTTTCAAGTTCTCCCCTTTGAGGTAACCTCCCCCTTGACCGAAGGTGAGTTCTTGAAAAATAATTTTTACTCCCCCTTAATAGTTGCTTAAGTAATCGGAATTACTTAATATAAAAGGTAATAATTTTGTTTACTTTCTTCCCCTTTAATTTTGGTTAATTTTGGTTACTTTTGTGACTTTCTCCCCCTTTTGCCTTAACTCAAAAAAGTTTGTAAATATATTTTAGGGTTTGTAAGTCCAAGCAAGTTCCCAATAATTTTACGTTGCGATGAGAGACACACTCACCCATCGCAACGTATTCGGCTTCGGTGGTAGATAAGGCAACGCAATGCTTCCCTCTGAACTCACTAGACTCGGGCCGAGGATTTGACAACAACCACTCGTGCTCTTTCTATCGAGTTTACTCGCATAGTCGGTCAGATGTAGCCGATTAGATTAAACTCGGTAGATCTAGGGTACCAAATACCTACGTTTAGCGTGCCCTTTAGATATCTAAGGATACGCTTGACTAGGGTTAGGTGAGACTCCTTGGCACAGGTTTGTAACCTTGCGCACATACTTACCGCAATAAAATGTCGGTCGGCTCGCGGTTAAGTATAGAGACTTCTATTAGCTCTATAGTATTTTAGGTCAACGGGTTTTCCTTCTACATCTTCGTTTATATTAACATTAGTTGCTATAGGTGTATTAATTATTTTAGCATCTTGCATTCCAAATCGATTTATTAAGTCCTTAGTATATTTTTGTTGATGTAAATATATTCCATCTTTAGTTTATTTAATTTGTAAACCTAAGAAGAAACTTAACTCTCCTACTAAATTCATTTCAAATTCACTTTCCATAAGTGAGATGAATTCGTTTAGCAGGATCGAGTTGGTAGTTCCAAAAATTATATCATCTACATAGATTTGGGCTATAAAGATTTCTTTTCCTACGGTTTTTACGAATAAGGTTGGGTCGACTAAACCTTGGTTGAATCCTTTGGACTTAAGATAGATCGAAAGCCTTTCGTACCAAGCTCTTGGGGCTTGTTTGAGTCCATATAGGGCTTTCTTAAGTCTAAGGACATGGTCGGGTTTATCTAGATTTTGAATCGGAGGTTGGTAGCGTAAACTTCTTCCTTAATGTATCCATTCAAAAATGCTGACTTGACATCCATTTGAAACAATTTAAAACCTCGATGTGCATCATATGCTAACAACATTCGGATGGACTCTAGTCTTGCTACGGGGGCGTAGGTCTCATCGTAATCTAAACCTTCGACTTGACTAAACCCTTTTGCGACTAACCTAGCTTTATTTCTAACTACTTCACCTTTATCATCAAGTTTATTTCGAAATACCCACCTTGTTCCAATAATTGATTTTTCTTTAGGTGGTGGTACTAATTGACTTCATTTCTAGTGAATTGAGCTAGCTCTTCTTGCATAGCAATAATCCATCGGGATCAAGAAGTGCTTGTTCAATAGTTTTGGGTTCGATTTTGGAAATTAACGAGATTTGACTAATGTTTCGCATGAAGCTCTAGTTCGAACCCTAAATTTGGATCACCTATAACTTGATTGATAGGATGACTTGGGTTAGGGTCATCTATCACTTGGTCGATAGGATGACTTGGGTTAGACGAGATTCAAGTTCAAGATCAGTTTCGGGTTTGCTTTAAGTTGATTTGCTAGTTGGTTTTTTTAATGATTGACCGGGTTAGTTTCATTCGTCGACAACTATATTAATGGTTTCTTCGACTATTAGATTGTCGTGATTGTATACCCTATAAGCTCTCTTGGTGGTTGAGTATCCTAGAAAGGTTCATGGGGTTTTGGATTTGAATTTCCCTAGGTAATCCTTAGTGTTTAAGATATGTACCTTGCATCCAAATACCCTAAAGTATTTGATGTTTGGTATTTTATCGTGATAAATCTCGTACGAGGACTTTTGGTGCCTCTTTACCATAAGGATCCTATTTTGGACATAGCAAGCCGTACTACTACCTCTGCCCAAAATCTATCGGGTAGGTTATACTCGTTTAACATTGTCCTAGCGGCTTCTTGTAGGGTTCTATTTTTCCGTTCGACTAACCCATTTTGTTGTGGGGTTCTAGGACATGAAAACTCATGGTGGTATCCGTTTAGGTTCTGAATCTGTAAACTGTGGTTTTCGAATTCACCACCATGATCGCTTCTAAGTCTTTTAATCTTAAGGTTCTTTTGATTTTCGATTAACCTACAAAGATTGATTAGTTGGTATAGAGTATCATTTTATGTTTGATAAACCTAACCCAAGTAAATCTAGAATAGTAAATCAATTATGACTAAGCAAAATTGACTACCATTGAGTGACTTAGCTCCATGTGAATCAAATAGATCCATGTGTAGGAGCTCAAGAACACTTTTGGTTCGTTCTTGATTAGTTAATTGATGTTGTGTCCTAGATTGTTTACCTTGTTGACAAGCATTACATATTTTATTATCCAAGTTGTTTAGTTTAGGCAAACCTATAACCAAGCCACTCGACTCATCTTGTGGGCGAGTCTTGAGTGCAGTGTCCAAGTCTTGATTGCCATAACCAAGATTCCTCTTCTTTGTGTCATAAGACACTTGGTTGAGGAGTTGGGTAAATTTATTGTGTAGATGTTGCTATTCCTAGTTCCTTTAAGTATTATTTTAGATGTTGCATTTATCTTGATTACGCATTCATTTTCTAGAAATATGACCTTATAATTGTTATCACACAATTGGCTTACACTAAGTAAATTATATTGAAAGTTTTCTACTAATAAGACATTTTGAATTGTAAAGTTAGAGTTGAGCTCAATATCACCTGCTCCGATGCTTTTGAGCTTGCCGTTATTTCCGACGGCTACGATCCTTATCGTTTGAATCGTAACCCGAAAATTTGAGTTGATCCCGGTCATGTGTCGGGAGCAACCACTGTCCAACATCCATTGATCCTACATATAAGGTAGTTGGATCGGATATTGGAATTACTAAAGGGTTGTTTGTAAGTTTATAAACCTAAATCATCTCACCAATATCTACATGATCAAAACATGTTATTCCTATGTGTTATTGTGAGATGACTTTCAATTTTACTTGATTAATTTTAATGAATTTAAATTAACCAACATTAGGTTAGATTCGATTTAGTCTAAGCTCATCAAGTAATCTTTTCAAGAGATTAGCTTCCAGTCGTGGCGAGGCACGAGGCCTTCTTTGATCGGAACAACGACCACTTCCTTAGACAAAGCTAATTTCAAGAAATTGATAACTCGACTTACTTGAGACTACATCTTGGTCTAACTAGTTATTTTTGAAAGAGAGGCTCCCGAGGCTCAATCTTTTAAATAGGATTTTAGTTGATTATGAGTCCTATCTAACCATTCTAAAAATAAAGGAAAAACTAAGCATGCAATTTCTAAGACTTAACAAAAATACATTTTGTATTGGCTCCCCCTGGACCATTGAATCGAGTGGGTCTATTCACATAGTGAATTTGGTCCTTGGGAACCCAATACATGTTAGATCCTAAAGTTGAAATCAAAGTGATCTTAGGGACCCATGCTTGGACATTTTTCTTATGTTGGTTTACTATAGACATATATGACTTATTGGTTGTATTTGAGTTAAACCCGAGTCCGGCCTTGTTGTACACGGCCCTTTGTGATCCAAGTAAGAGGTCAAGTCCCTTGGATCCCAAAGTGAACCTTTCCAACGTGTTCCTAAGGTCTTCGACTTGTGTTTTCAAAAGCGAGTTCTCAACTTCAAGCTTTTCAACTTGAGTTGAGTCCTCCTCTTGAATACAAGTAGTCGAAGAGGTTAGGGAGACCTCATGTTTGAGGAGGTTAACCTCCTCAATTAGGGTCTCGACCTTGGACTCGGACTTAGCTAGTTTCTTATTTAAAAATTTAATTGCACCATACAAAGTATTAAGTAACGACCGACTTACCCTTAATGATTCTTTTGAACCGGATACGGATCCGTGGCTTGTCTTGAATGGAAGCTCATCGCATCGGATTCGGACTCGGACTCTTCTTGGTTTGAGTCGTGCTCGGTCGGCTTGGCCATTAGAGCTTGGATATCGTCTTCTTCCTCAAACAACTCCTCCCAAGTAGCGTTTAGCGCTTTCTTGGTCTTTGATGCGTTATTCTTTAGCTTTGGGCACTCGGACTTGATGTGACCGACACTGTTTGCACTCATAGCATCTAAAATTAGAAGTATTTGAATTAGGTTTAGGCTTACCTTGAGTTGTTGGTCGTTTCGTCTCTTGATCATCTTAGAACTAGATTGACTAGTTCGGATTCTATTCGAGTCTACTTCCGATTCGACTCGTCTTCTTCCTTGGGGTGGCTTGCTTGCGGGCTTCTTCTTCTTGGAACACGCAACTAACGCAATACTCTTCTCGGCTTTGGACCACGTTAGTTTGCTCATGTAATTCAAGTTCAGAAAACAATTCGTCTAACCTAATTTTAGAAAGGTCCTTGGAGACCTTGTAGGCATCGACCATGGATGCCCACAAGGTGGTCCTAGGAAACGAGTTAAGAGAATACCTGATAAGGTCGCGATTCTCGACCTTTTGTCCAATGGCATGGAGTTGGTTGTGATGTCTTGAATCTGAGCATGTAGTTGAGTTGCGGTCTCGTTTTCCTGCATTTTCAAGTTATACAATTTATTTAAAAGTAAATCTCTTTTACATACCTTCGTGTCGTCGGTGCCTTCGTGTAGTTCCACTAGCTTGGTCCATAAGTCCTTTGCACTAATGAAGGGGCCGACGCGGTTGAGCTCTTCCTTGGACAACCCACATTGCAAGATTTGAGTTGCCTTGGCATACTTCTACTTGTTTTTCATGGAATTTGACCATTGATCGTAACCCAAAGATTCACCATCTTCATTAATAGGAAGTGTGAAACGGTTTGGATTACGATCCACATCTCGATTTGGGTTTTAAGAAAGCATTCCATCCGACCCTTCCAATACTTGAAAGTCATTACCGTTGTAAAGCGGGGCTCGGTGCTAAACCCTTCGAGATGGGCCATTTAAAACAAGAAGAAGAGCACGAAAAGAATCTTGCAAAACACACACGAAAGAATATTCCAAGACTTTCGTCTTGGATTAGTAATCTTGAAGTAAAGAAAAAAAATATATATAAAATGTAACTTGCAAAAAGAAATAAACAATCAAATGCGAATGTCGTTGAAGTTCCGGAGGACAACCTTACTCGGGATCTAACCCGAAGGACAACCTTATCCGGATCCTAAAGCCTCTAATGCAATTCTATATGTAGGAGAAGATAAGCAAGTGAAATAATTATACGAAAACAGAAATAAATAAATAAAAAATCTGTGAAAAAAAGAAAAACAAAGCTAGATTGGTGGTTTCACCGAATCTTAGCGCCCGACTCGATACCAATTGTTGGATCGAAAGTGTCGCTAGAGGGGGTGAATAAGCGTCTGATGTCGTTAAAAAATCTTTTTCAATAAGTAAAAAGCAAGTAGAGAGTGCACTGCGGAAATATAAAGTAGACAAGATATTTTTACGTGGTTCACAATCTTTCGATTGCTAATCCACGGCCCTAGTGATCCTTGATCACTTACGGAGGGCAATTCACTAAAACCACTCCTCCTGGAGGTAGGAGCAACGATCACAAAGAAATCAAGGCAAAGGACACTCCCCTTTCCTTACGATTAAAGCACAAAGACAATTTAAAAAAGTAGAACTTAAATAAATATACCGACAACTCTTATAAGTAGAAGATGTAGCTTTCGTTGTCGGCGGCACTTCGTCGTAGCAAATGTGAGTAGTAGTAGCGGCGTTACGACGGCGTGTTGAGAGCTCTTGATTTCTTATCATTTTTGCTTGGCGTGAACATGTCTATTTATGGATATTGATCTATGAATTTAGACATAGGTAGTGTCCAAGGTGAGGTTCTTATCCCCAAGTCTTGCTCATCCACATCCTTTGCGCAACTCAAGGATGAGGTGCTTCATCCAACCACCTTGTGCCACAACTCAAGGATGAGGTGCTCATCCAACCACCTTGTGCCACCTCAAGGAGGCCTTCACGCCAACTTGTTGGAGCCATCCAACTTGTGCCACATCATGGGAGCCAACCATCTTGTGCCAACTCTCCTCATTTTGGGCGTCACCACAAGGAAGCTTGATGGTGGTTTGCCAACCATCTTGTGCCAACTCACCTCATTTTGGGCGTCCAACTTGATGATGGTTTGGATGTCCACCTTGATGCCACATTGATGGTTTGGATGTCCACCTTGATGCCACATCACCCTTTGTACCAAAACACGAGTCAAGTCCAAATTCACCCCCTTGAAATTCGAGCTCTTCTCGAGGCTGGAACTAGACCAGCAGTTGACTGTAGTAGACGACTGGTCAAAGGGTTTTGGACTGCAGTACAAGTTAGCTTAAAATATAAAGTACGATGGTTCTAACCAACTGATCTCGACCTAGACCTTCCATTGGAGGTATTGGGTCGGATCTACGCTTAACGTCCTTGCTTCGCTTTCACACGAGCTTACCTTGTAGCCTCGCTTCCGGTCTTCACCCGAGTACCTCGGCTTCCTCCGAAATCCCTCTGGCGTTGCCCGACCACCTCGGTTCCCACCGGGTGTCGCAGACCTTCCGCTCAACTTTAGCATTTCTGCACACTTAATTGAGCTCGTAAGATAACAAATATACTCTTAACTATTGAGCCTTTTGCCATAATCAAAATATCGGTTCGACTTTGGTGCCCACTGCACCAACACCACTATCAACAATCCACAAGCTTGGTTCTTCTACCTATATCACATGAAAAATATAATCCTTAGGTACCCAAATTTTAGGACCACTAGCATCAATTAAAAATTTCTTAGGGACCCAAACCTTTCTACCCTTTCTTTTAATTGTGGTTTTTCTACTAACAAGTGATGTAAATGCTACCTCCTTTTCCTTAGGCCTATATCCTAGTCCGGCCTTGTTGTAAATAACCCTTTGATCCTTAATTATCATGTCTTGGTATTTTGAACCATTAGTAAATTTTTCTAAGCATGCTCTTAAGTTACCTATTTCTTTTCTCAATTCATCATTTTAATCCCTAAGGGTACATGCATCATCATCACAAGGTAATTTATCACAAGACGGTTTTACACTCCTAAGTGATTTAATCTCTATTTTTAAGTCCTTAATCCTAGTTTTTGATCTATTCAATGCATTTTGAAGACATGCAATTGTCTTGTAAAGTAAATCTACCCTAGGGGAGTTGTTTACCTCATCATCATCACTTGATGAAGATTCGTCGCTTGAAGAGGAAGATGAGGACTCCTCACTTGAGCTCCCGGCTTCTTCCTCCAATGCCATGAGGGCTAGATTCCGGGTGGCATGACATACTTCTTCATCGTCGGAAGAGTCCTCCATGCTTAAGGTGTCCCATGTTTGTGCCACCATTGCCTCCTTCTTCTTCTTCTCCTTCTTTTCCTTCTTTTTCTTTTCCTTCTCATCTTTTTTCTTTAGTTCCGGGCAATTTGGCTTTATATGCCCTTTCTTGTTGCAACCAAAACAAGTTACGTTAGGTGTAGAATTTGAATTATTTGAAGACTTACCTCTTGAGGATTGGAACATCCTCCTCACATCTTTCTTGGTGAGCTTTCTTGACTTCCCACCAAACTTCTTGACATAATGAGCCACCTCGCTTGCCGATAGCTCATTTTCACTACTTGACGAGTCTTCCTCGGATTCGGATGAGGAGGACACTTCTTTCTTCTCCTTCTTCATTTTGTCCTTCTTTCCTACAAAAAGAGCTATACCCTTCTCTTTGGATGAAGTGTTAGCTTGTTCATGTAATTGAAATTCACAAAATAACTCATCTAACTTAACCAATGAGAGATCCCTAGAAACCTTATAGGCATCTACCATTGAGGCCCATAAGGTTGTTCTAGGAAAAGCTTGGAGCACATACCTTACGAGGTCTTGGTTGTCGACCTTCTCACCTATTACATGTAGTCCGTTGACTACTTCTTTGAAGCGACCGTGCATTTGGCTCACGGTCTCATTGGTCTTCATGGAGAAGCTTTGAAGTTGGCCAATTAGGAGATCTCTCTTGGCCATTCTTGTTTCCTTGGATCCTTCATTGAGCTCTATCAACTTCTCCCAAAGCTCCTTTGCCGATTCAAATGGCCCCACATTGCTTAGTTTCTCTTTTGACAAACCACATTGAAGTGTGGTTGTTGCCTTGGCATTGGCTTGAGCCTTCTTGGGCATGTCTCTCGTCCAATCCTTCGTCGGTATGGGCGCTCCTTGTTCATCGACTGGCTTCTCGAAACCATCTACAACACTAAACCAATTTTCAATATCATTCATTAAATAATACTCCATCCTACCTTTCCAGACAAGTCATTCGCTCGAAGAAGCGGAGGCCTCGCCACTCTTAGAAAGCCATTTTGCTCCGGTTGATTGTTAGATCTTCCGATATGATCCGGGCTCTGATACCACTTGTTGGTGATCTATTGGAAGCTAGAGGGGGGGGTGAATAGCTTATTTTTCGTCTCTACAAAAAGATTTCCGGAAGCACAACAAAAATAATAATAACACAAATAAAAAACAATGCTAATACGATTCTTTTACGTGGTTCGGAGATGGCGCTCCTACTCCACGGTGATCCTTGAGGTGGATCCACCCTAATCAATATCACTAAGAAGCTTTTCTTTACAACACTTCTCCTCTTCTTACAAAAGATGTGTTAGGACCTTTGTAACGCTAGAGGGGGGGTGATTAGCGTCAATGGAATTCAATCGCGGTTGTGTCTACAAATTCGTTAGTGCAGCGGAATATAGATAATACAATAACAATAATGAAAACACAACACGCTAACACGAGTATATAACGTGGTTCGGAACCGCACGGTTCCTACTCCACGGATCAGGCTCAAATGAGCCCTAGCGATGCCAATCACACACCACTATCAAATAACTCCTTCTCGGAACAATCCGGAGGTGGAGAAACCTCGTACAATATGATTACAACAATAATCAAATGAATACAAGCAATATAGTGAAATACAAAGCAATACAAGTAAAGGAAACACTTTACAAATGCTCTTTGAATGCTTGATCACTTGGTTGATCGAGTAGCACTTGGAGACCCTGAATTGCAGCAGCAACTCGCCCCAAATCGCCTCAAAGAACCATGCCTTTTTCTTCCACCACGAGCTCTATATATGGCTTCAACGTCTTTGGAAAAAGTCGATCGATCGGTGATCGAGACCATCGATCGGTGATGCCCTTTGTTGTCGTGAGACAGCGGCTAGTTCCACGTTGGATAAGTCCAGCGGAACTACCATCGATCGAGATTGTGACCATCGATCGACCGATGGAGTCCTCACTGACGACGAGTCTCGACTCCGATACTGCGGCGAATTCTCGAGCACCGATCGGTGATCAGACGATCGATCGCTCGAGCCATCGATCGTCGCTAACCTATGGCGGTCATTGCTAGGCCATAACCCGCGATCAAACCCTAGTTGACTCGGTCGGTCGCCACATGGCCACATGGCACCAACATGAGGTTTTAACTCAAGTATGGTTCCCCATACTTGCTAGACCACCCTTAGCCTAGACCTAAGCCTTCTAGTCACCTCCATGACCTCACGCCTCTCGGATCCCTCAAGTCATCCATGACTTGTTCATCCATCGCGCTAGCCTTCAGGTGCTTCCGTCGGCTATGTCATGCTAACGGTGTCTACACCGCCAAGGCACATTGGACTTACGCCGCCAAGACTCCGCTTGGACTTTACGCCGCCAACCATTTGACTTATGCTGCCAAGACTACCGCTTGGACTTTACGCCGTCAATATCAAATCCCTTGGACTTCAAATGCCAACCCATGTTGGACTTTCCATGCCAAGACCATGCTTGGACTTCTCAAATGCCAAGACTATGCTTGGACTTTCCCTTGCCAACCCATGTTGGACTTTACATTGCCAAGACCCATGCTTGGACTTTCCCTTGCCAACCCATGTTGGACTTTACATTGCCAAGACCCATGCTTGGACTTTTCCCAATGCCAAGTGTCCCACTTGGACTTTCCATGCCAAGTACTCAAGACTTGGACTTTACCAAATGACAATTACATTGTCATATGTTTTTGTCGAAACATCAAAACACATCAAAACATCACTCGAGCCAAACTCGAGTCCTGGTCAATCGTGACCTGGGCCGATTGCACCAACAATCTCCCCCTTTTTGATGTTTGACAAAAACCACACAAAACATTGAGTTAGAACACTAACTCAATTCCCTTACCAATTATCCCAAATTGGTAATCTTAAAAACATTTTAGAAAATGTTTTCTCCCAGAATGTTCTCCCCCAAACATTCTCCAAACATTCTCCCCCTTTTTGACAAATAGCAAAAAGGTTTTCTCTCGAGGAGGTCAATGTCTCATGTCCCAATGAGATCTTACAATCTCCCCTTGGTTGAAAATACCTAGGATGCCTACCATCTTCCTAGTGATAAGTCTCATATCACTCGAGAGAGGCAATCCTAATCACTCTCCCAATTTCCAAATTGGGTTTCTAAAACTCCATCAATTTCCCAAATTGATAACATTCCCATAACTTCTCCTTTTCAAGGAGAAAAACACATCCATCATCCCAAGATGGATACATCCCAATAAAGGCTTGCTCAACCTTGACAATTGCACCAACAATGTCCTTGGGAGTCCTAAGCCAATAGGAACTCTAAATCATCAAAATTAAGGTTGGAAATTCAACATTGAACTTTCCACCACCTCAATTTGATACTTTGACCTAACACCTCTCCAAATCCATATCCAATGAATTTTCACCCTTCATAATGCTTCCCAAAGCATATCCTAGGGTTAGGAGTGGTTAGGGACCTTTACCGTAGCTGAATTCGGGTTAAACAAACCTTGTCAACCCAAAATCAGCCTTGCGATCGACTACTGTCGGATAACGATCATTGCCATACCCATCGATCACCCAAGAGCGATCGTGATCTTAATCCGATTTTGATTATCGAAATAATTTCAAAAAATCATAAATAATTATCGTTTATCGAAAAATCACGAAATTTGATCGTATAATACTTATGATAATACAATGGGTGAAAAATGTTTGAAAATTATTTTACCCATTAAATAGTGACATTGGTAC
The DNA here is from genome assembly GCA_025175895.1 of Wurfbainia villosa. NCBI lineage: Eukaryota > Viridiplantae > Streptophyta > Magnoliopsida > Zingiberales > Zingiberaceae > Wurfbainia > Wurfbainia villosa. Next base: position 13,378,710 of record CM045990.1, read on the forward strand.
AAAGTTCAAGAACATTGAAATTTACAATGTTTTGGCCTACTTTGTATCAACTTCATCGATAGTGATTGCTATCAAAAGATAGACTTCACCAAGGTTTTTCAAAATGATTTTAAAATGTTTTCAAAACCTTATTTTGGATCATATTCCTTGGGCTCTATGCACATGACTTGTACACAAGCTTTCCCAATGATCCACAAATAAAAATAAGATGAGTTTTGGTTCAACTAGATGCAAAAACTATGCACCTTGAACTCAACTCATATCCTAGCATCTCACATGTATCTAAGGTGTATAAATACACATACATGTCAATTGGATGTGAGATGTGGGTTTTGCTCACCCTAGGGTTTCATGCATTTTTCTAGGCAACCCTACTTGATTCCCTTATAAATGGGACTTCAAGTCATGTCATTGTCCTTAAATCAATTTTAATCAAATTATCCTAAATGCATGAATGATTATGGCATTTGAAATAATATAAATACACATATGCTCATAATCATGATGTCATGGCATAAGATAAAATCTAAAACCCATGACATTTATCTAACCCTAAGCATATACATGACATATAAATGATAGAAGTAAGCATGATGTCATGGCATGTTATATAATGAAACAAAGCATGGCATATAAAATATATAGGTATAGCAATACCTAAATTTTAATATTAATTGTCATTTGTTGGGATTAAGTTCATTTTGCCATATTACTATTTTTCTCCCAAGTGTGCCAAAACCCAAAATGGCACACTAACCTCTAAACCTAAATTGTGCCAATTTGATCATTTTATCAAACTTCATAATTAATATTGGCACATCCTAAAATCTTTTAGGATTATGATTCAATTGTATTTCCAAGGTCACCTCATCCTTGAAAATGACCTAAAGTGCCACCTTAACCATGGTTAGGTTAACTACCCTTCCATTTAAAGTTGGCACACCCTAACCCATCTAGCGTGAATCAATCACGCTCTTAGGAACCCAAAACCTATTTGAGCTCCTAGGGTTAATTAGGTATTCCTTAGGGATAACCTCCCTAGATACCTTCCTAATGACCCTCCTAGGCTTGGTAGCCTTGGTCATTTGGGTCTTACCTAGGTTGACTCTAGGGGTAACTCCCCTTGCAACCTTCTTAGTGGCCACCCTAGGTTTCCTAGAAACCCTAGCCACTAGGCACACACCATGGTCAACTCTAGAGATGACTTCCCTATTGACCTTGGTTTTCCTAGACCTAGTTAGTGTTCCATAGTCAAATGGAACACTATGGTAAGTCACCTTAGGCTTAGGTTTGTGACCCAAACCTTGCTTGCCCTTGGTTGACTTTTGACTCTTAGGTCTTAGGTGTTGACTTTGACTTTTGGACCTAGAAGTTTGACTAATTGACCCTTGCATTTGATTTTGCATAACCTTAAGGGTCTTTTCAAGTTTTTTAAGCCTTGATCTCAAGGCTTGATTTTCCTTTTCTAATATCTCAATTTTTGATTTTTCATTTTCTCTTGAGATATTTTTATTTCTAGGCATATGTCTAGATTTCTTAGCATTAAAGCCTAGATGTTCTCCTATTTTCTTAATGCTTTCCTTAGGTAATATATTTTTAGGGACATTAGTCCCAAATTTCTTCTTGCTTCCTAAGTGGACACTCTTAGCACCTAAACAAATATGTCTATTATTTCTAGCATGCTTTTCATGTACAATAGCAAGAGAATTAAAAGCATGCTTTTGTTTGTAAATAGAAGAAAGAGCAAAGTTAGAAGTTACCCTAGGGTTTGCCTTAGCTCCCCCTACTTGTGAAGCTCCCTTTTTCCCTTTCTTCTCCCCTTTTGGGCATTGACTCCGGTAATGTCCCGGTTGCCGGCACTTGAAGCACACCACGTGCTCCTTGCTCTTCTTGGTGGGGACATCGGCATCCTTGACCTTTTCATTTACTTTTGGTGCCGGAGGAGCTTTCCTAATTTTCTTTGGGCATTTGCTCTTGTAATGCCCAAATTCCCTACACTCAAAATACATGATATTATTTTTATTTTGAATTATAGTGTTTGAGTTACCTAGGGTGGTGGAAGGTGCCGGAGTTAGATTTTGAGCTTCTTCATCTTGACCGGATGTAGAAGCTTCTTCTTGACTTGACTCTTGCTCCGAAGTGGAGGGTCTAACTCCCTCCCCCTCAATTCTAGAGGTGGATACTTCTTCAACTTCTTCCACTTTTCCGGATTCGGGTGTTGATTCCTCTTCAATTTCCGAATCCTTGCTACTGTGAGGAAGAGCTTGCTTCTTCGGCCTCTTCCGATTGAACCGATGAGCATTCTACATCTTCTTCTTCTTCTTGCTCCGATCCGGAAGTTGACTCCATCTCAACTTCCGATTCCTCACTTTCACTTGAGGATGAGCTCTCCTCATGGAATTTTGCCAATCTCCTCCATAGCTCCTTGGCATACGTGTACTCCCCTAGCTTGCACAAAACATCATTAGGAATTAAATCTTCCAAAAGTTTTGTTACCTTAATTTCGGTCTTGAGCTTTTGGCGTTGCTCTTTGGTCCACTTTTTCAATTTTAAGACCTTTCCCTTCTTGTCCCTAGGGGGTTCAAAGCTTTCAATGAGGATGAACCAATCCTCTATGTTCATCATCAAGAATTTTTCCATTCTTGATCTCCATGCCGGAAAATCTTCTCGGTCGTATGGCGGTGGAGTATTGATGTCCCCGCCCCATCTTTCTTGAAGATCCATCGTCTTCCCTCTAGCTTCTTGTCTTAGCTACGGTTAGTCAGTAGAAGAGCCCGGGCTCGATACCACTTGTTAGGACCTTTGTAGACGCTAGAGGGGGTGATTAGCGTCCAATGGAATTCAATCGCGGTTGTGTCTACAAATTCGTTAGCATGAATATAGATAATACAATAACAATAATGAAAACACAACACGCTAACACGAGTATATAACGTGGTTCGAACCGCATTGCCTTCCTACTCCATGGATCGGGCTCAAATGAGCCCTAGCGATGCCAATCACACACCACTATCAAATAACTCCTTCTCGGAACAATCCGGAGGTGGAGAAACCTCGTACAATATGATTACAACAATAATCAAATGAATACAAGCAATATAGTGAAATACAAAGCAATACAAGTAAAGGAAACACTTTACAAATGCTCTTTGAATGCTTGATCACTTGGTTGATCGAGTAGCACTTGGAGACCCTGAATTGCGTGACAGAACTCAAATCGCCTCAAAGAACCATGCCTTTTCTTCCACCACGAGCTCCATATATAGCTTCAACCTGTGCTGGAAAAAGTCGATCAGTCGACTGATCGAGACCATCAGTCGACTGATGCCACTGTTGTCGTGAGACAACGGCTAGTTCCACGTTGGATAAGTCCAACGGAACTACCATCAGTCGACTGATTGTGACCATCAGTCGACTGATGGAGTCCTCACTCGACCAGTCGAGTCTCGACTCCATTCTGTGGCCGAATTCTCGAGCACCCGGTCGGATCGACGACGATCGATCGCTGAGCCATCGATCCGGACCTATGGCGTCGGGCTAGGCCATAACCCGATCGAAACCCTAGTTGATTCGGTCCGGTCGATCGCCACATGGCACCGGGCCGACCGGGCACACCTCAAACATGAGGTTTTAACTCAAGTATGGTTCCCCCATACTTGCTAGACCACCCTTAGCCTAGACCTAAGCCTTCTAGTCACCTCCATCAGCCTCACGCCTCTCGGATCCCTCCAAGTCATCCATGACTTGTTCATCCATCGCGCTAGCCTTCAGGTGCTTCCGTCGGCTATGTCATGCTAACGGTGTCTACACCGCCAAGGCACATTGGACTTACGCCGCCAAGACTCCGCTTGGACTTTACGCCGCCAACCATTTGACTTATGCTGCCAAGACTACCGCTTGGACTTTACGCCGCCAATATCAAATCCCTTGGACTTCAAATGCCAACCCATGTTGGACTTTCCATGCCAAGACCATGCTTGGACTTCTCAAATGCCAAGACCATGCTTGGACTTTCCCTTGCCAACCCATGTTGGACTTTACATTGCCAAGACCCATGCTTGGACTTTCCCTTGCCAACCCATGTTGGACTTTACATTGCCAAGACCCATGCTTGGACTTTTCCCAATGCCAAGTGTCCCACTTGGACTTTCCATGCCAAGATCCATGCTTGGACTTTACCATGACAATTACATTGTCATATGTTTTTGTCGAAACATCAAAACACATCAAAACATCACTCGAGCCAAACTCGAGTCCTGGTCAATCGTGACCTGGGCCGATTGCACCAACAAGATGTAGATAGAGCTTAGAGAGGAGAAGGAGATTTAGAATCACTAGAAAGCTTTGAAAAATCATGGAGGCTTGAGAGTATTATCAGAGAATAAGCATTAGCCCCAAAAACCTCCATCAACCCTCTTTTTATAGAGAGAAGACTGGTTTTCTCGTTGGAGCACCATCAGTCGACTGCCGGCACAGTTAACAGCTTTTGAATAGATGGATTCACGGGATTCAGAGTCGTTACCTCCAACGGCACTCTCATCAGTTGACTGATCCCTCCATCAGTCGACTGATGGAGTGATTAGTCGAGTGAGACTCTATTCTATGCCCGTGTTTAAGCTCGATCGCCGACCATTGTTGCCGATCGATCACAACATCGTCGCCACTACCAGCGGCGATCGTGATTGTCGTGGTTTCATCCGACTCAATCGAGCACCGACGATCGATACTCATCAAGTATGAGTAATTCATACTTGATTTCACCCCCTAGACCTAGACTCAACCTTCTAGCTCTTCCTTAAGCCTTGCGCCTCCAGGATCCCTCTGAGTCCGCGACTTGTTCATCCTTTGCGCTTTGCTTCCAAGAGCTTCCTTCGGTTTTGTCATGTCTTGGGTTTCCCTTTGCCAAATCGTGCTTGGACTTTACGCCACCAAGTCTACATGCTTGGACTTACGCTGCCAAGACTTGCCTTTGGACTTCCTTTGCTAAGGTCCGTTTGGACTTAATGCCACCAAGACAACATGCTTGGTCTTATGCTGCCAAACCTTTACCTTGGATTTCTCTTGCCAAGATCATACTTGGACTTTGCCTTTACCAAGTCTTCATACTTGGATTTCCCTATCACTTGAACATATTCACAATTAGATCACAAATTTTTGCCTAACTTAGATGATTATCCAAACATCAAAACATATGAATGCTTGGGGCATTGTTGCACCAACACTAGAGGGGGGTGAATAGCGATTTTGCATCGTCGCTTGGAATTTGATCATCTTCATCATGTTGCTTGTCTATAATTGTTGTTAGCATAGCGGAATACAAATATAAATAAATATGATAACAATAATACAAGCACAACACAAATACACGGCGATATAATGTGGTTCGGAACCTAGGGTTCCTACTTTATGGGTCAAGTTCAAATGAGCTCTAGTGATGCACACCACCACTAATAAACTCCTTCTCAGTGACAGACTAGAGGTAGAGAAACCTTGTACAAGTGATTACAATAGTAATAAAGAAAATACAACAAGTATACTAAGCAATATACAAATACAAGTAAAGAAAACTTTACACAAGGAACTTTTGATTGCTTGCTTGTTGATTGTTTTAGATTGGCTTTGAAGGACTAGAAAGCACCAACTATTCCCCTTCAAATCTCCCCAAGAATCATGGCCAAAATCCTCCTCTTCATCCTCCTTATAAAGCTACAACTCGGGTTGATTTTTTCCTTTCAATCGACTGCACTTACCCAGCAGTCAACTGGACTTCATGCCATTGTCTCACAATAGCAATATCCATGTTAGATAAACTCCAACAGATACATAGCAGTTGACTACAAAACCCTTTAAGTTGACTGCTGCTCCGGTAGTCGACTGATCAATCAACTATGGAACTTTCTATGCTCATGTCCACAAACAACAGTCGACTGCCCTCCATGGCAGTCGACTGCTCAAGTCCAGTCGACTTCCCAAAGTTAGCAGTCGACTGCTAATAATACGCAGCCACAGTCGAGCTCCAGTCGACTACTGACCAGTCGACAAGTCATAACCCTAGTCAACTGCTCAGAGTCGACTAGGCTGTCAAGTGTCAAAACACTTAACCAGTCAACTGGTCCATAACTCCAGTCGACTGATAAACCTCAAACATGAGGTTTAACCTAAGTATGATCCCCTCATACTTGATAGACCACTCTTGTTAGTAATATATGAGAGATGTCCTAAGGCAATCGCCTTATGTATGAACCATTTATATGATAAATGAAGATTCACTATTTGAGTATACATGTTTTATGTATTTGATTGGATCTTAAACTCATTTACTGAATGTCCACGATACGATTCACAAGATGAGAGAATTTGTGATTGGATCACAACTAGTGAGTATCTCTACATGTGTAATTGTGATGTATCGGAATTATCCCTAGTCGATGAATTGATGGATTTGGACACCATCAATTCTGTCGAGACTAGCACGAGGTATACTCCTTGGTGTATCCAAGCAGCTGATTCTCACTGACTGGAGACATAGTGATGTCCGGAGTTGATCGTGGATGCTAGTTATGGTAACTAGTTCATTGGAGTGACCAGCCGTAAGACTTCATATGGTTCTCTGCATATATAGATATGTCAATGAAGTTCTTACTGTGGCTTAAGTGCGATAATAGGGAGAAATTTGGGACTAATGTCCCTAAAAATAACTTATCTAAGGACAAACCTAGGTCAAATAACTCTAGAAAAACTTTACCTAGGGAGACCATTAGAAAGGTGCAAGAGCACCTAGGTCTTAATCCTAAGTGGACTAGGCATATGCCTAGAAAGTCCCATGCCCATGATTTAAATCAAAATTCAAAAATTGGGCAATTAGAGTTAGAGAATCAAGTCTTGAGGTCAAGGCTTGAAAAACTTGAGAAGACCCTTAAAATTATACAAAATCAATTTAAAGGGTCAAACGATCAAAAGTCAAGGTCCAAGAGTCAAAGTCAACACCAAGGACCTAAGAGTCAAAAGTCAACCAAAGGCAAGCAAGGTTTTGGTCACAAACCTAAGCCCAAGGTGGCTTACCATAGTGTCCCATTAGATTATGGAACACTAACTAGGTCTAGAAAGACCAAGGTCAATAGGGAAGTCATCCCTAGAGTTGACCAAAGGATATGCCTAGTGGCTAGGGTTTCTAGGAAACCTAAGGTGGCCACTAAGAAGGTTGTTAGGGAGGCAATCCCTAAGGTTAACCTAGGCAAGACCCAAATGACCAAGGCTAATAAGCCTAGGAAGGTCATTAGGAAGGTATCTAGGGAAGTTATCCCTAGGGAATACCTAATCAACCCTAGGAGCTCAAATAGATTTTGGGTTCCTAAGAGCGTGATTGATTCACGCTAAGTGGGTTTAGGGTGTGTCAACCTTGATTGGATGAGTAGTTAACTCAACCATGGTAAGGTGGCACTTCAGGATATTTTCAAGGTTATGGTTACCTTGGAAATAGATTTGAATTAATCCTAAAAGGATTTTAGGATATGCCAATATTAATTATGGAGTTTGATAAAATGATCATTTTGGCACAATTTAGGTTTAGAGGTTGGTGTGCCATTTTGGGTTTTGGCACACTAGGGAGATTAGGTTAATATGGCAAAATATGTTTAATCCCAACAAATAGGCAATTAATATTAAAATTTAGGTGTTATTATACCTATATATTTTATATGCCATGATTTGTTTGTCATATGCCATGACATGACATCATGTTTACTCTTATCATCTAAATGTCATGATCATGCTTAGGATTAAGGTATTAAATGTCATGTGTTTTTAGATTTTATCATATGCCATGACATCATGATCATTGGCCATGATTTATTTTTCTATCATTATGCCATGATCATTTTTATGCATCTAATTTGATTAAAATTGATTTAAGGACTATGGCATGACTTAGAGTCCCATTTATAAGGGAAGCAAATAGAGTCGCCTTAGAAAAATGCATGAAACTCTAGTTTAGGGAGAACAAAACCCACATCTCACATCCAATTGACACGTATGTGTATTTATACACCCTAGATACATGTGAGATGCTAGGATATGAGTTGAGTTCAAGGTGCATAGTGTTTGCATCTAGATGAACTAAAACTCATCTTATATGACTTGTGGATCATTGGGAAAGCTTGTGTACAAGTCATGTACATAGAGCCCAAGGAATATGATCCAAAATAAGGTTTTGAAAACGGTTTAAAATCATTTTGAAAAACCTTGGTGAAGTCTATCTTTTGATAGCAATCACCATTGATGAGATTGATACAAAGTGAGCTTAAACTTTAAAGTTTTTAGTCACTTTTGGATTTTGTATCAATTTCGCTATTTTATGGGTAAAATATTTTTAAAACATTTTCACCCATTGTTTTGGTCATAATTATTATACGTATCAAATTTCGTGATTTTTCGATGTACGTATAATTATTTATGAATTTTGAATTTAGATTACGATAGTGAAATTCGAATTTATTACCGATCGCCACTTGGTGGCGATCATTGATCTTGTCAGTCATGCCAGTCTGATTTCGGGTTAACAAGGTTTGTTTAGCCCGTGTTCACTATGGTAAGGTTCCTAACCACTCCTAACCCTAGGATATGCTTTGGGAAGCATTATGAAGGGTGAAAATCCATTGGATATGGATTAGGGTTGTGTTAGGTCAAAGTATCAAATTTAGGGTGAGTAAAAGTTCTATGTTGAACTTAGAATCTTAATTTTGATGGTTTAGAGTTCCTATTGGCTTAGGGGCTTTCGAGGACATTGTTGGTGCAATGGTCGAGGGAGCAAGCCTTTAGGGGAGGTATCCATCTTGGGATGATGGATGGGAGAATGTTATCAATTGAAAATTGATGGGTGTTTGATACCCAATTTGGAAATTGGGAGAGTGAGATAGAGTGCCTCTCTTGAGTGATATGGGACTTATCACTAGGAAGATGGTAGGCATCCTAGGTATTTTTGATCAAGGGGAGATTGTAAGATCTCATTGGGACATGAGACATTGACCTCCTTGGAGAAAACCTTTTGATGTTAGTCAGGGGAGAATGTTTGGGGGAGAACATTTGATTTACATTTTCACTTAAATGTTTGGGGGAGAACATTTGGTGAGTGTTTACCAATTTGGGATAATTGGTAAGGGATTTGAGTTAGTGTTCTAACTCATGATTTGATTGGTTTTGTCAAACATCAAAGGGGAGATTGTTGGTGCAATCGGCCCAGTCACGATGACCGGGGACTCGAGTTTGACTCGAGTGATGTTTTGATGTTTGACAAAGTATGTTTGACAAAGTATGTTAGACATAGGATTGACATTGATGTTTGACATTAATGTCGGTTAATATGTTGGGGAGATTGTTTATACAATCGGCCAGTTATAATTGACGGACTGAGTTTGACTCGAGGGAGACTTTGGTGGTTGACTAGGGTTGACCATGTGTTTATGGGAAAGTCCAAGTCATGGGTACTTGGCATGGAAAGTCCAAGTGGGACACTTGGCATTTGGGAAAGTCCAAGTCTTGAGTACTTGGCATGGGAAGTCCAAGCATGGGTTTTGGCAAATGGGAAGTCCAAGCATGGGTCTTGGCAAATGGAAAGTCCAAGCATGGGTCTTGGCATGGAAAGTCCAATATGGGTTGGCAAGGGAAAGTCCAAGTCTTGAGTACTTGGCATGGGAAGTCCAAGCATGGGTTTTGGAAAATGAGAAGTCCAAGCATGGGTCTTGGCAAATGGAAAGTCCAAGCATGGATCTTGGCATGGAAAGTCCAACATGGGTTGGCAAGGGAAAGTCCAAGCTTGAGTCTTGGCATTTGAGAAGTCCAAGGGGATTGATATTGGCGGCGTAAAGTCCAAGCGGAGTCTTGGCGGCGTAAGTCCAATGTGCCTTGGCGGTGTAGACACCGTTAGCATGACACAGCCGATGGAAGCACCTGGAAGCTAGCGAAATGGATGAACAAGTCATGGATGACTTGGAGGGATCTGAGAGGCGTGAGGCTGATGGAGGTGGCTAGAAGGCTTAGGTCTAGGCTAAGGGTGGTCTAGCAAGTATGGGGGCACCATACTTGGGTTAAAACCTCATTCTTGAGGTTGGCAGTCGGCCCGGCATTATGGCGGTTCATTGCCGAGTCGACTTCGAGTTCATTGCCGTTTGAAACTTTAAGAACTCTGGCGGTCATTGCTCATGGGAAGCGATCGGGTGTCGGCAGCGATCGGCCGAGATGTGATCATTGCCGGTCGAGTGCAACCGCTGAAGCGCTCCGTGGTGGCGCGATCGACTACAGGCGTTAGCGATCGGCCCGCCAATGTTGGCGATCGTTCGTTCCAGTTGCGTATTGCTCAGCACGTGGATTGAGCCGTTGTCTCCGGCTACGGTGTTGGCGATCGGGGTGATTTTATGGCAATCGCCGGTAAATCGCGGCGAGATAAAAGAAGTTGTTAAGTAAATTGCGGCATCAGTTCTTGGGAGCTTTCTTGAAGCGATTTGAAAGCGATTTGCGGGTGCATTTAGGCCCTTGACCTAAATCAAGCAACAACAAAGCGCTCAAACCTAGTTTGTAAAGTGTTCTTTACATTTCCTTTGTATTGCTTGTATTTCCTTAGATTATTATTTGTAATCTTGTGTACGAGGTTTCTCTGCCTCACTTGTTGTCGAGAAGGAGTTTATTGATTAGTGATTGCATTGGCGTCGCTAGAGCTCGTTAGAGCTCGTCGTGGAGTATGGAACCGTTCTGTTCGAACCACGTTATATGCTTGTGTTGTGATCGTGTTGTGATTGTGTGTCTTGTTATATTTATTTTTTATTACTATTCCGCTGTGCTAACAAGATTGTAGACGATCGAATGCAAAAGAATTCCATCTACGTACGGTATCACGCTATTCACCCCCCCCCCCTCTAGCGGCGTCAAATCTCCAACAGCTCATAGGTGAACTTGGACAAATGGCTAAGTCAAGTATCGGATGCTCAACCGAGTGGGTTGAGATTTTACCCGACAGTCGGATGCTCAAACAAGTGTTTGTTTGAGATTTTACTTGACACCAGTCGACTGATATAGTTATCAGTCGACTGCTCTGGGTTGATGGCACTCGGCCGGTGTTTGATTGAAGCTTTCTGGTCCAATGATCGTTGCTCGACCATCGATCGACTAGGGACGTGATCGAGGTGAATTTTGTACGAAGGTTTTGAGTCGAGATCACCTCGAATGATGGCTCCATTAGTCTATTGGGATGTATACTGAAAGCCTAGTTTTTGTATGAACATCTTCATTTTGAAATAAGAAACACATTATTGTAGGGATTTTTATGCAAAATAGCATATGCGCAACGGAAAAATAGGATCCCTTCTAAGTGATCCTTGTGAAAGAAAACCTCGTACAAAAAATAAATTTCTCAAAACCTATCTTATAGGAGAATATTACCTTTGTTGCGTGCCCTTTTTTAATCCCACTTCTCCTTGGGTTTGTTGGATCTTTTAGCACGTTCAAATGTCCGTGCCTCTATATGTATCCACACGAGCAAGCTCTTGTCTCACAAAAGAAACTAGAAGAGCTCTCCTTTACTTCTTGCTAGAGAAGTCCCTAAAGGAGAGGAAGGTAGGGAAAAAGAGAAAGGAAGAAGAAGACTACTCTTCTTGCTAGCCTACATTCACAAAAGTCACACAACCAAAGCCTCTCACCACCAAGCTCTCTCCAAGCCTCAAGCTTCACCAAGTTTGGTCGGCCACCCCATGGAGTGTTTTATAGGATTGAAAAAACCTTTCACCTCCTATCACATTCAATGCAATCAATTGCATTAAAAAATAATCAACTCCTTGTTTGGCCGGCCACATGTGGAGAAATTCCAAAGGTCAAAACCCTTTGTCTCCTTCCACCTCATCAAGCTTAGGTGGCATGCTTATGTGGCATTCATGCATGTTGAATTAATCTTATTAATTCAATAAGCTTATGTTATCATATTGAATTAATCTCATTAAATCAATAAGGTAACATATTGAATTAATCTTATTAAATCAATTAAGCTTAGCATATTGAATTAATCTCATTAAATCAATAAGCTAAAATTCTCATTAAGCTTAAAGTCCAAAAACTATTTTGTACTTAAGCTCATTCTCAAATTATTCTAGTCAAACTAGAATGCACTAATTCTTCTAATCATCATGCTCTTTGTGTGTGACCCTATAGGCTCTCATAACGTTGGCAGTGGATCTAAACTCTTTTAGATACACAAGCAATGAGCGACATCTAGCAATACATCATTGCTACCCAAGTTACGAAATAAGTCAAGATCCGACTAACCTTTCCGTGACTACTATAATGTATGACCGTGTCCTTCTATCCTTGATATCAGATTGACCAATGAGGCATAGATCGTGTCATCCTCGATCAATCTATGTGTTTCTTGATCCCTGAGTAAACTAACTCAAACAAATGAGCTCAATATCTCATATTGACTCATTCGAGCATGGTCATGCGTTTTAGTAGTTCTACTCAATCAAGGGGCCCACAGATATCACTCCCGTCATATGGGAGGGATAGATCTCATCTACATCACTCACATCCCTCCGCATAATTTGTTATATACCCAGTAATCGCCTTTATGGTCCACCCTGTTACGGGTGATGTTTGACGATACCAAAGTACATAACTCCTTATGTAGGGAACCGTAGTGACTTCAGGTTTGAGGACTATTCATACCAATAGTCACATGAGAAAGTTTATGACACTCATATGACGATCCATGAAACTTTCTCATGGCGGTTCAGTTCAGTATATATTCTCTAATATATACCCATGTGTCAACTTGATATCATATATCCATGACTTATGAGATCAAGTCATCAATTGATCTACATGCTAATCTTTATGTATTAATATTGCCCTTGCATATTAATACTTAACTAGGAACATTTAGGAAAGTGTTCTCTACAACCTCTCATAATCAATTCTGCCAATTGATGTGTTGTAGATAAGAACCTACTTTTCTAGGGCATTATTATATTTAAGTTAGCTGGCACAAGCAAGACGTAAATATAATAACCAATCCTTTGCCTTTATAGAATATGATACAAAATGTTCCCTATTCAACCATCACATGATTGGTTCTAGGGCTATAACTAACAATCTCCCACTAGCACTAGTACCAATCACTATAATATCTGATACCTAGTGACCTAGTGTGACCATCATGCTTCCTGCGTGCGAAGCCTTGGTGATGGATCTGCGATGTTGGCTTACGGTACTCTGCATATCCTCACATCTCCTCTATCGATGATCTCTCGAATGAGATGGAAGCGCGATATGTGTTTGGTGCTGTGATGTGATCGAGGTTCCTTAGCACTGCAATAGCCCCATTGTTGTCACAATAGAGGTCTATTGGATCTGATGCTAGGAACTACCCTAAGTTCAGCGATGAACTTGCGGAGCAAATAGCCTCCTTTCTTTGCATCGAGCCGCGATATACCACATTGTAGAATCGACAACTATGTCTGCTTGAACTCTTCCATCTCATTTGCTCCATTCGAGCAAAACACGTACCCCGATTGCGATCTATAGTCATCCTTGTCTGTTTGGAAGCTTGCATCACTGTAACCCTTCTGATTAGCTCCTCATTGCCTCGAATATCGAAATATTCTTTCGTTCTTCGTAAGTATTTAAGAATATTTTTGACTGCTATCCAGTGACTTTCACCTGGATCCGACTGGTATCTACTCGTCATGCTCAAAGCATACGAGACGTCAAGACAAGTACAAAGCATGGCGTACATGATAGACCCTATAGCAGATGCATAAGGGATCTTATCCATGCGATCTCTCTCCTCCTTAGAAGAGGGACATTGAGTCTTCGAAAGACTCATACCATGTGATAAAGGCAGAAATCCTTTCTTGGAATTTTGCATAGCAAAACGATCTAGCACTTTATCAATGTATGTACTCTGACTTAGGCCAAGTAATCTTTTAGATCTATCTCTATAGATCTTGATGCCTAGAATATAGGCAGCTTCACCTAAGTCTTTCATTGAGAAACAATTCCCTAACCACAAGTGAGGGAATATCATTTCTGATGATAAGTATGTCATCTACATACAAGATAAGAAATACAACTGTGCTCCCACTATTTCTCTTGTAGACACAAGGTTCATCTTCATTCTTGATGAAACCAAACTTCTTGATTGCATCATCGAATCGAAGATTCCAGCTTCGAGAGGCTTGCTTTAGTCCATAAATGGACCTTTGCAGTTTGCATACCTTTCCAGGATGCTTTGGATCTTCAAAACCCTCAGGCTGTGTCATGTACACATCCTCGAGTAGCTTTCCATTCAGAAAAGCGGTTTTGACATCCATCTGTCAGATCTCATAATTGTGGTAGACTGCAATAGCAAGTATGATCCGAATGGATTTAAGCATCGCAACTGGTGAAAAGGTTTCATCATAGTCAATACCATGAATTTGTTTGAATCCTTTAGCCACCAATCTACCTTTATAGGTATGCTTATTACCATCCATGTCAGTCTTTACTTTAAAGACCCACTTACACCCAATGTGTTTTACCCCTTCAGGTGGATCAACCAAAGTCCATACTTGGTTAGTGTACATGGATTTCATTTCGGATCTCATGGCCTCTAGCCATTTCTCGGAATCTGGGCTCATCATAGCTTCTTGATAGGATGTAGGCTCGTCAAGATCGACAAGAAATACATCACCGTTGTCAGTCAAGAGAAAAGAATATCTCTCGGGTTGACGACGGATCCTATCAGATCTACGAAGAGGTTGGTCTACTTGAACAGGTGTTTGCTCCACAACTCTTTGGGCAATAATTTCCTCATCCACAACACTTTGTGGTGCCTATTCATTTTCCATCGAAGCCTTAGTGTTATCTTCATCTTGAATTTCTTCAAGATGAATTTTACTCCCACTAGTTTTTCTAGAAATAAATTCTCTTTCTAGAAAGACAACATTTCAACATGAACACCTTGCCAAGTGTGGGATTGTAAAAGTAATATCCCTTAGTTTCCTTGGGATATCCTACAAAATAACACTTATCTGATTTGGGTCCTAGTTTATCTGAGACTTGACGTCTAACATAAGCTTCACAACCCCAAATCTTTATAAAAGACATTTTGGGACTCTTCCTAGTCCATAACGTATATGGTGTCTTTTCTACGGCTTTTGATGGGACGCGATTAAGTGTGAAAGCGGCTGTCTCTAGAGCTAAACCCCAAAAGGAAGTAGGTAGATCAGTCTGGCTCATCGTTGATCATACCATATCTAATAGAGTATGATTTCTCCTCTCAGATACATCATTCCATTGTGGTGTTCCAGGTGGAGTGAGTTGGGATATTATCCCACACTCAGTCAGGTGATCACGAAACTCTTGACTAAGGTATTCACCACCTCGATCTGATCGAAGTAGCTTAATACGCTTACCAAGTTGGTTTTGTACTTCATTCTTGAATTCTTTGAACTTTTCAAAGGATTCTGACTTATGTCTCATCAAATATAAGTAGCGAATCTACTCATATCATCGGTGAAAGTAATAAAGTACTTATAGCCTCCTCTGCCCGACATTGAAAGGGCCATATACATATGTATGTATGAGTCCTAACAAGTCCGTCGCTCTCTCCATGTCCACTAAATGGAGTTTTAGTCATCTTTCCTAAAGACAAGATTCGTATACCTCATATGATTCAAAATCAAATGAGTCAATAATCCATCTTTATGGAGTTGGGATATCGTTTTTCATTTATGTGACCTGGCGGCGATGCGAGAGATATGTTTGGTTCAAATTATTCGATTTGAACCGTTTGGTATTTACGTTATAAATTGGGTTTTCTAAATCTAGAACATAGAGACCATTCATAAGTTGTGCATTACAATAGAACATTTCATTCAAATAAATGGAACAACATTTGTCCTTTATTATAAAAGAAAAGTTTTCTTGTCTAAACAAGATCTGAGAAATTATGTTCTTCGTTAATGCAGTACATAAAAGCACTCCTCTAGTTCTAAAATAAGCCCGGTGGGCAAAGACAAAGAATATGTTCCTCTGACTCTTGACAACTTTGCGCCATTGCCTACTCGTAGGTCCACTTAGCCCTTGCCATTAGTCTATTATTTCTCGGTCGCACATTAGTACAAATGTGAGATGCACATCCGGTATCTAATACCCATGTAGAAGAAATAGATAGATTAACTTCTATAAGCGTGTATACACAGGCGAAGTCCCACTTCTCTTTTCTTCTTTACTTCCTCAAGGTAGACTTTGCGGTTCCGCTTCGGTGTCGATCTCACCGCAATGGAAGCGATCCCCTTCCTTAGGTACTTTACCTTTACCCTTTGAAGTGGATGAATTGGCCTTGCCTTTGGCTTAGGTCTTACCCTTGCCTTTGTACCTTTGTCCTTCTTGACCATTAGTACATTACTAACTTTCTTCTTGAGATTTGGTTCGTGATTCTTAACATCTTTGAGAATCTCGAGCAAAGGTTATCAATTTCATTCATGTTATAATTCATGGCGAATTGATTATATGCTTCCGATGATTGCGAGGATAACATCGATTGCCAATTCTTGGCTCGATGGAAAACCTAGTCTTTCAAGGTTCTCAGCGTACCCTATCATTTTAAGTACGTGAGTTCCTACAGGTGTTCCTTCTTGCATCTTGCATGCAAAAAGAACCTTAGACACTTCAAAACCCTCGTGCCTAGCTTGTCCTTGATATAGTTGTTTCAAATGCTCAACCATATCATAGGCATCCATGTTCTCATGTTGCTTCTGAAGCTCAGAGTTCATGGTGGCAAGCATAAGACATGACACATCTAATCGTCATCTTGATGCTTCTTATAAGCATCCTTTTTACCGAGTGGCGCGAGTGGGTGTTTCAGGATAGTGCTCTAGGACATCTGATTTACGTTCTTGCTTGAGGATAATCCTCAAGTTCCTATACCAGTCTAGAAAGTTAGCTCCACTGAGCTTGTCTTTCTCAAGGACAGATCGCAAGTTGAGGGGGTGTGTCGTGTTAGATGACATGGTGATCTACAACATTAAAATGCAAAATTAAGTATCATACCTAAGTCATTTAATTAGGCTTTTAATTAAATGAGGCTCCCACTAAATTCTCATAGCTTTGATATGAGCTAATCATTGATGTAGGCAAACACATTTTGCTTACATCATTAGCTTCTATTTAGCTATAAATTTATATGGGATAAAGATCCACATCATACTTCGTTTTGAGTTAGCTTTGGCTAATCGCTTTCCAATTACATAGGTAGGCAATCTTTTTCCAATTACATCTGATGTAACTCTTTAATAGCTTTGGTTAAGTTTAGATTAGTTTAGTGCTTATTCCTAAACCAGCTTCGGCGAGAACACAGAGGCCTTCTTTGATATCAGAGCAACGACCACTTTCTAAGACAAAGCTGATGTTCAGAAATCACACAAAACTAATTTTTAAAACTTATGTTCAAAGCTAATATATGCCTCTACTTTCTTAATTAAATAAGAAAAACTTAATTAAGTCTTAACCAAGTTTGATAGCGGGACATCACGATTGTCCACTCACACTCTTCCAAGATAAAATGCATTGCTTTGCTTTGGCAAACCCAACAACAAATGATCGAGGAAGTAGTGAGTACCAAACTTTGGTAGGCATATCGTTTTTGACTTATTAAGAAATAAACATGCATCACATACATATTAGCATACATCACATATAAGCTAAATTAACATGCATCACATACATATTAAACTAAGCGTGTCATGGTTATGGCCCTTATTCTACAATCTTCTCAAGCCAATGAAAAGATTGATTGGTCAACCTAGGGATAGCATCTTCTCCCAAGTGCTTCCTTTTGGTTGTCTTGTGTTGTTGACTTCCTCCTTGTAATGTCATCTTCCAATGGACCCTCCATCTTTATTTTTGTATATTACAAAAGGAGAAATACTCGAGTTATATTCGAGTCTAAAACTAATTTTACAACAAGAATTTTAGGAGAAAGGCATGACACGCAGGCCGTATTAAGAATTACAACACACACATTCACAAACTTTTTGGGACTAGGCCATAACCATGCACCATGTCAATTTTAACTTTTAAAAGACATCGAATATTTTATTATGTTTGAAAAATTGCTAATGCAATTATCAACTCATAATAAAATTTATCCTACTTCTATATCATATATAAAATAGAGAAAACCTATTTTTTTATACGATCTTTCGCAAGTGGCTCTGATACCACTGTAGGGATTTTTTATGCAAAATAGTATATGCGCAACGGAAAAATAGGATCCCTTCCAAGTGATCCTTGCGAAAGAAAACCTCATACAAAAAATAAATTTCTCAAAACCTATCTTATAGGAGAATATTACTTTTGTTGTGTGCCCTTTTTTAATCCCACTTCTCCTTGGGTTTGTTGGATCTTTTAGCACGTTCAAATGTCTGTGCCTCTATATGTATCCACACGAGCAAGCTCTTGTCTCACAAAAGAAACTAGAAGAGCTCTCCTTTACTTCTTGCTAGAGAAGTCCCTAAAGGAGAGGAAGGTAGGGAAAAAGAGAAAGGAAGAAGAAGACTACTCTTCTTGCTAGCCTACACTCACAAAAGCCACACAACCAAAGCCTCTCACCACCAAGCTCTCTCCAAGCCTCAAGCTTCACCAAGTTTGGCCGGCCACCCCATGGAGTGTTTTATAGGATTGAAAAAACCTTTCACCTCCTATCACATTCAATGCAATCAATTGCACACTCCTTGTTTGGCCGGCCACATGTGGAGAAATTCCAAAGGTCAAAACCCTTTGTCTCCTTCCACCTCATCAAGCTTATGTGGCATGCTTAGGTGACATGCTTAAGTGGCATTCATGCATGTTGAATTAATCTTATTAATTCAATAAGCTTATGTTATCATATTGAATTAATCTCATTAAATCAATAAGGTAACATATTGAATTAATCTTATTAAATCAATTAAGCTTAGGCTATCATGATAACATATTTATTTAATCTTATTAAATTAATAAGCTTAGCATATTGAATTAATCTCATTAAATCAATAAGCTAAAATTCTCATTAAGCTTAAAGTCCAAAAACTATTTTGTACTTAAGCTCATTCCCAAATTATTCTAGTCAAACTAGAATGCACTAATTCTTCTAATCATCATGCTCTTTGTGTGTGACCCTATAGGCTCTCATAATGTTGGCAGTAAATCTAAACTCTTTTAGATACACAAGCAATGAGTGACATCTAGCAATACATCATTGCTATCCAAGTTACGAAATAAGTCAAGATCCGACTAACCTTTCCGTGACTACTATAATGTATGACCGTGTCCTTCTATCCTTGATATCAGATTGACCAATGAGGCATAGACCGTGTCATCCTCGATCAATCTATGTGTTTCTTGATCCCTGAGTAAACTAACTCAAACAAATGAGCTCAATATCTCATATTGACTCATTCGAGCATGGTCATGCGTTTTAGTAGTTCTACTCAATCAAGGGGCCCACAAATATCACTCCCGTCATATAGGAGGGATAGATCCCATCTACATCACTCACATCCCTCCGCATAATTTGTTATATACCCAGTAATCGCCTTTATGGTCCACCCTGTTACGGGTGACGTTTGACGATACCAAAGTACATAACTCCTTATGTAGGGAACCGTAGTGACTTCAGGTTTAAGGACTATTCATACCAATAGTCACATGAGAAAGTTTATGACACTCATATGACGATCCATGAAACTTTCTCATGGCGGGTCAGTTCAGTATATATTCTCTAATATATACCCATGTGTCAACTTGATATCATATATCCATGACTTGTGAGATCAAGTCATCAATTGACCTACATGCTAGTCTTTATGTATTAATATTGCCCTTGCATATTAATACTTGACTAGGAACATTTAGGAAAGTGTTCTCTACGGTCTCTCATAATCAATTCTGCCAATTGATGTGTTGTAGATAAGAACCTACTTTTCTAGGGCATTATTATATTTAAGTTAGTTGGCACAAGCAAGACGTAAATATAATAACCAATCCTTTGCCTTTATAGAATATGATACAAAATGTTCCCTATTCAACCATCACATGATTGGTTCTTGAGCTATAACTAACAATTATCATTGTTTGCATATTTATAGTTATGCATATTGTCTAATACTTTACATTAGAGATAACATGGTATATGGTATCGCACAGAAGATCATGTTATCAGTTCCTTGTAGAGTATAAGTAGAGGCTCACAACCAAGATGATTTTGGACAAACCATTAGCATAGTTGTAGTGTAATTTGGTATTGGTTTATCTTGACCATAGAATTACACTAGTACACTTTGTGTGTATTGAGCAGGACCGACTTAGAGGTGATTCAATTTATACTGACTATATAATTGAATTGGACCTCGGATATTATGGTGTACATGCTCTTAATCCCGATATAATAACGGGCACATATATTTAATATTTATTTCTTCGATTTACCAATGGGCGAGATTTATGGGTTAAATCAATAGGTTCGGTAAATTGGGAAATGATATTATTTACATGGTCTGTCGTTGATTATAGGAGGAAACCGTGTCCTATGTATTAGGATAATGATGTCCCCTTGAGGAGCTTATAAGGATCATCATGTAAATCCTGCAGGTGGACTTGGTCCAACATGATAATAAGGTTGAGTGGTACTACTTATGGAGTTAGATGTTAATTAATTAATTATCAGTAAATTAATTAATTAACGAACATTCGATATCTTAAACAAGGGGAGATATTTGTACAATTAATATATGGAGCCCATATTTAATTATGGGGGTTGGTGAGGTAGATCAATGATAATCCTCTAGCGGAATGGATTATCATTAATGGATCAGATTTTATGTGGGCCGAATCCATTGGGTGGCCAAGATCCAACTCTTCCTCATGGTCCCTATTGTAGCCTATTAAAACCCTCACGAAGCCTAGATCCTATGAACACGATTAAAAGGAGGTTTGGACAAAATCTATAAATAGATTCCAAGGCTTGGGAGAAAATCCAATTTTTGAAGTTTTGATTGTTGGCGTGCTAGAGGCTTGGGTGGCAAGCAAGGTTGGGCTAGGGTTTGTTGGTTGGCATTGGAGGTGCCTAGGGTTTTCTTCTCCTCTTGGGCGGCGGAAACCTAGGTTTAGCTGTTAGGGCAATCTCTTGCCAAGATAAGGTTTTGATGTGTGTGGCAAAGGGTTTAAGTTAGTGTGTTATGTTGATTTGATATGTGCGTTGAAGTCGTGCAAGACTTAGTAATTCGCACATGGAGACGTGGCGAGTTTCACATCTCATGACTCGTGCCTTGAGTCGGTGAAGGATAGCTTTGCGGAAGCCGTGCGCTTGGAGCATCCGAGGGACCGCCGGATGAGGAGCTTGGAGTGAAGCCGGAGGAAGTAGACTTCAAGGCAAGAGACGCGAAGGAGCATTGCAGAGCCGTGCGCCTGATGCTGCCGAGGGACGTGGCCGCGAACGAAGAGAACTTCGAAGGCAAGGGACTCCGAGGGATGAGAGTGAGCGATTATAACCCGGGAAGGGTAGCTCTTAGGTGAAACTTGGCCATTTGGCCAAGTGTCGGATGAGTTTTCCCGACACCAGTCGACTGCCATATCATGGCATTCGACTGCTCTAAGTTGATGGTTCGATCGACTGGTATAAGACCAGTTTAGTGCTTGGCGATCAGCCATGGGTGCGATCGGTGATATCGACAGCAATGATCGCTGCCGGGACAATGATCGGTGATGGCGCGTACGCAGACGCGAGAATGGAGTCGACTCAGTTGATCACTTGACTGATCGAGCATCAGTCGACTGATGGTAGGATCAGTCGACTGATGCCAGTATCGTTGGATGGAATCCAACGTGGAAAGGCACCGTTATTGGGCAACGGCTATGGGATCAGTCGACTGATTGAGGGCATCAGTCGACTGATCCTGTGTCAACGGGAAGAAACCCTCTTCCTCTATAAAAAGGAAGGGGGTGGGGCTTTGGGAGGAAAATGCTTGAGCTCTAAACTTCTCCCAAAGTGTCATACACGATTCCCTACTCTTCTACTTGTTCTAATCTCTATTCTATTGTAGAAGAGTGATCTTTGTGTAAAAGAGGTTACCTCCACCTAGCTTTGTGCAAAGGAGAGATCTAGTGGATAGATTTGGAGGAGTGATTCACCTTGGACGAATCAGACCGTGGATTAGCGGCGTAGCCGTGAACCACGTTACATCTCGTGTTTGTATTGCTTGTCTATCTTTTGTGTTGTCTTTATTTGTATTTGTATATTCCGCTTGCGCTAACGCTTTGTAGACGAAAGAATTCCGACATCCATCATAAGAGGGCTATTCATCCCCCTCTAGTCGGCCGTTCGATCCCCTACAAGTGGTATCAGAGTCAAGGAAAGCTTGTCGAGGACTAACCACCACAACAAGCAACTTTCAAAATGGCCGGCTCCAACATCCATCCACCGAAGTTTGAAGGAGAATTCTCTTGGTGGAAAAAGAGAATGGAGGTATTCTTCGAAACCGACTTTGAAATATTGTTAATTATGGAAAACGATTTCGAGTTGCCTAGGAACGAAGATGGGGAGTCATAGGAGAAATCGAGATGGAGCAAAAGACAAAGAGAGGAGTATTTGGCAAATTCAAAGGTCAAGCACCATCTCTATAATGTACTCCCCCAACAAGAAGTCAATAGGATAGGGGAATGTTCTAGTGCTAAGGAGATGTGGGAGAAGCTAGTTGAACTTCATGAAGGCACTTCGGAAGCCAAGCTAGCAAGAATAGATCTCTTCCGCTCCCAACTATCAAATATTAAGCTTGAAAAGGGAGAAAAGATAACTTCCCTACATTCTAGATTTAAAGAAATATTAATTGGGCTAACAAGTGTAGGAGAAAAGCTCTCCAACCGGGATATGGTAATGAAGGCCATAGATGCCTTTCCCCGGTCCTCAAGATGGAGCTCCATGGTGGATTCATTTTACATCTCCAAGAACTTGGAAGTAAGTACCTTGGAGGAGTTTTCCTCAACAATGGAGCTCCACGAAACGAGACTTGAAGGAATACAAGAAGAGCCAAAAATCCAACCTTCAAGAGGAGTAGCTTTGATAGCGAACAAGGGGAAGAAGAAGATGGAAATCCCCTCCTCCTCCGATGATGAAGCATCCTCATCCTCCTCCATGGATAGCACCGAAGAAGCATATATGGTAAGGAGGGTAAGACGTGCTTTAAAGGGTTTTCATTTTAATAAATCTAATGATAGGAATAGAAGACCAAGGGGGAAGGTCATATGCTACAATTTCCAAGGAGAGGGGCACATAAGGGACAATTGTCCTCTCCTAAACAAGAGCAAAGAAGAGAAGAAAAAGAAAGAAGAAAAGAAGAAGAAAAAGGGGAGCAAGAAGAAAGAGGAGAAGAAGACAAAGGAAAAGGGAAAGGTCAAAGCTCTCAAGGCAAGGACTTGGGATGATCCATCCTCATCCTCTTCATCATCATCGGAAGAGGAGAATGCCTTTGTCACTAACCTAGCATTGATGGCCTTCGATGACTTGGATTGCTCCTCCACCGAAAATGAAGAATCAAGCTCAAGTGGAGAGAGCTCAAGTGAAGGGGGAGCTTCTACATCCTCCTCATCCGAAGAAGAAGAAGAGGACATGGAAACTATGGTAACGAATGTCTCTCCTAAGAAAATAGTTTCCATAATTTCTAGTTTAACTAAGGACTTATTTGGAATGAAAAAGAAAAATAAAAGCATGCTTGATCAAATTAAGGATTTAGAGCATAAGCTAGAAAATGCATGCTTAAATGATAATGATAATATTTCTTCTAGCTTAAATGATGCATGCTCACATGAATATATGTCATTTAATGTTAGTGATGCATGTATGGATAAAAATAGGACTCTAAGGGAAAAGGTAGATTATTTAACCAAAGCCCTAGAAAAATTCACAATAGGCTCCAACACCTTGAACATGATAATTGGGAGCCAAAGGGCAAGTTTCAACAAGAAGGGCCTAGGTTATAAAGAAAAGAAAAATGAAAATGCCTATAAATGCCTAATAGCTAGGGGTCAAGATAAGAAGAAGACAATAGCTAGGAAATGGATTCCTAAGGAGTATCTAGTGAACCCAATAGGAAAGAACTTATTTTGGGTTCCAAAATCCATCCTTAAGGGTTAGAAAACCCCTAGGGTAGTCAACCATATGCAATTGACCTATATCATATTTTGGTTGACTTAGGATGGCGAGACAACATTTTTTAAATAGTGTTAGGTGATGATAACGTGCCTATAAATAGTTAATAATACTTAAATCATGATAATCAATGTAATTGCTATGTATGGTTGCAATCATGATTTATGATTTTGAAATTTAACACATTATCATAAGAAATAGGTTTAAATCATGCTTTAGGTGATACTTTACTTATTATCATGATATAATACCTAATGCATGATTATAATTTGATGAAAACATGTAGTTCATGATCATAATGTGAAATTAAATCATATATGTCTCTATGATCATGTAGATTGTTAGGATGATACTTAACCTTGATAGAATTGCATGAATATATTGGTTAAGTATATACAAATACCCCCTAGGATGCATCTCACACTCACCATAGGCTACCTTGATTGAAAACTTAGCATGAGTGAGATATTAGGATGATACAAATGTCCACTAATGCCTATGGCATTTAGATGGTCATTTAAAGTATCAAAATAGCAATAATAGACCAATCATGGGGAAGACTTATGTTTAATTCATAGACATATTGCCCAAAGATCATGGTTGGATATTTTATATGTTTTCAAAACAATTTCTTAATCTAAAATCTATGTATTCATGTTTTGAAACAATTCAAAGCAAGACTAGGTGTTAAAATGGATACTCTTATGATTAAAAACCTAGTATTTTTTAAAGCTTTTGGATTTTTGGCAAATACGTGGAAATATAATGATTTTTCATGAAAACCTATTTTTCACTGATAGATATACTTAAAAGAAATGTGTTCCCCAAATTTCATGATTTTTCGAATTTTTTGGAATTTTTAACGCATTTCTGAAATTCGGTCCAAAAATCAAGAAATCCTGAAAAATCATGTGCCAGTCGACTGGTATCTGAACCAATCGACTGGTGGCCTGTAAATCAGAACAGTAATGGCCGAATTCAGTTTTTAAACAAATTTTTGGTATTTTTCTTCTATTAGACTGGATGCCATGAGTTTATAACTTAGTGTTAATCTTTTTTAATGGTGTCAAAGGGGGAGAATTGATTATGTTTAAGTAAATTATGATAGGGGGAGAAAATTGAGAATTTGTAGAGAGAGTTTCATGGATTAAGGGGGAGTTGCATGTTGCTATATCATGTTTATGTTTACATGCTTTCTTTCCTTTAAAATTTATATCAAATATTTTTACCTAACTTAAACGAATTGTCACACATCAAAAAGGGGGAGATTGTTAGGGCAATCTCTTGTCATGATAAGGTTTTGATGTGTGTGGCAAAGGGTTTAAGTTAGTGTGTTATGTTGATTTGATATGTGCGTTGAAGTCGTGCAGGACTTAGTAATTCGCACATAGAGCCGTGACGAGTTTCACATCTCATGACTCGTGCCTTGAGTCGGTGAAGGATAGCTTTGCGGAAGCCGTGCGCTTGGAGCATCCGAGGGACCGTCGGACGAGGAGCTTGGAGTGAAGCCGGAGGAAGTAGACTTCAAGGCAAGAGACGCGAAGGAGCATTGCAGAGCCGTGCGCGATCTTCTTAGGGCGTGGCCGAGACGAAGAGAACTTGGCGAGGACTCAGGGATGAGAGTGGCGATGTATACCGGGAAGAGGTAGCTCTTAGGTGAAACTTGGCCCATTTGGCCAAGTGTCGGATGGGTTTTCGACACGATCGGCCATATCATGGCGTCGGCGCCTCAAAATCGATGGTTCGATCGGTGGTATAAGACCGAGTTTAGTGCTGCGATCATTGCCATGGGTAGCGGTCGTGATGTCGGCGACAATCGAGCCGGGGAATGGCGATCGGTGATGGCGTGCGCACCGCGAGAATGGAGTCGTGATGGCACGTGCGGGCACGCGAGATGGTCGACTCCGTTGAGCATTCTGATCGAGCATTAGTCGGTGATGGTAGGATCGATCGATGCTCTGGATGGATGGAATCCAACGTGGAAAGCGGTCGTTATTGGGCAACGGCTACGGGATCAGTCGACTGATCGAGGGCATCAGTCGATTGATCCTGTGTCAACGGGAAGAAACCCTCTTCCTCTATAAAAAGGAAGGGGGTGGGGCTTTGGGAGGAAAATGCTTGAGCTCTAAACTTCTCCCAAAGTGTCATACATGATTCCTTACTCTTCTACTTGTTCTAATCTCTATTCTATTGTAGAAGAGTGATCTTTGTGTAAAAGAGGTTACCTTCACCTAGCTTTGTGCAAAGGAGAGATCTAGTGGATAGATTTGGAGGAGTGATTCACCTTGGACGAATCGGACCGTGGATTAGTGACGTAGCCGTGAACCACGTTACATCTCGTGTTTTGTATTGCTTGTTTATCTTTTGTGTTGTCTTTATTTGTATTTGTATATTCCGCTTGCGCTAACGCTTTGTAGACGAAAGAATTCCGACATCCATCATAAGAAGGCTATTCACCCCCCTCTAGTCGGCCGTTCGATCCCCTACATTAGCCTCTCCTTTGGTCGGCAACAACTAGGGCCAACTCCATCACTTGGCCGGCGCCTCTTCCTCTCCAATTGACCGGCGCTTCTCCTCTTCCTAATCCTTTGGCCGGTGGCACCATCTTTCCCTCTCCTTGGCCGGCGGCAAGAACCAAGCAAGGAGGCTTGGTGGTCGGCACTAGATAGGAGAAGAAGGGAGTTTGTATCTTTCTTTGTTCGGAGAGAGCAAGGAAAGGAAGATACGTGATCTAGGAGGCCTTGATTCTTGGATGATCGTTGCCCACACAACATCCAAGAAGAGGATAGGTCATACAATAGAAGATCAAGAGGTAAATAAGAGGTATAATTCTTGTTTAAGTTTCTTTTTTGTTCTATGTAATTGTTTACAATTGTATGATCATGGATCCCGATGATAAACATAAAAACCGGCGATCCGTACATCATCTATTCTGCGGCTAATTGAGGAAAAGAGTTAGGTTGCTTGAACAACAAGTTTGTTCAAGCGACCACTCAAATCGAATAACACGATGATGGATCGGTTGCTTGGGTAATCCATCTTCGTCTGGATTAATTTTTTTTAATCTAGGGATGTATGATAGGATCGCCATGCATGAGCGACCAAAGCGAAGTGATAAGTGAAGCTTCAACCTTCAAGTGGTATCAAAGCCCCTGTTTTCGGTTTTGTGTGATTAGGATTCGATTAGTTTTATGCACTTATCATATATTATGTGTGCTGGATAATAGTAGGATGTGCGTAGGCTAACTTTTTGGTTGTAGGCATAAGTGATGAATGGGTATTTGTCGTGGTACCATTTAAAATTAATTACCGAACCCCCTAACTACACTAATATAGCATAGTGGATGACCTGGATTGTTTCCTAATGAGTGTAATCGACAGAATAGTAAACTTAGGATCATTAATTATTGTTTTGGGTTTTCTATTGAAGATTGGGGGTTTGAGTTTTTAATCTCTAACCTACGACTGCAAGGTAATTAAAACTCTAAACTAACATGCGACAACTAAATAAAACAAAGATGGAATTAAAGCAATAAAAACTGAAAGAGGAACTAATCTAATCAACCCAAGATAGGCCCGGTGAATGAACAAGGTCCTCGAGTTAAGTCCAACGAAGCTCGATCGAGACTCCGCAAATGGTAGTGGTTGTGGGATGGTACAAACTCTTGAATCCAGTAGTTTGATGGATGCTCCGAACTCTCGTGGATCCAGTTGAGCTCGAAGAAGTGTCATCGGGGCGGACTTCTCGAATCCGAAGGAGAAGGTGGATGAGCTGTGGAGATGGAGGACGTTGCCGAAGTCTCTCGATGAAGCGGTTCCTCCTCGAATCCATGGAGGACAATGGGTGGAAGGAAAGTGGAGGCGGTTGTTAGGGCTCAAGGGAAGAATAGATTTAACAACTAAATGAAATAAGCTATGCATCAACGAAATCTACTGCATGAACATGTTTAAAAGAGAGCAATTAAACTAAAGCATTAAACTAAATCTAACATAACTAAATATGACCTAATTACCCAAAGAAGCATCTCATCGAACATTACATAGGCATGAAACAACTTACACTAAGTACATGCAATTTTAAACATGGAAGGTAAAATTGATTACAAACGTTCGACTAACAAAAGCAAAAAGGCAATCAAACACATCAATGGAAGCTACTGCTGGAACAGAAGCTGGCTGGAAATGAAATTGTTGTCCGGAATTGTGTTGGAATTGGTTGTTGATCGGAGCTAGAAATAGGAGGTGCCGGAGATGAAATTAGAATGCAGAAAAGATGGAAATGAAGATGTTGTGGAAGCTGTGATGGCATGGCCGGAGAAGAGATGACTGTCGGCGTCGTTTGTGGTGTAACGAGGGTGGCTGGCCGGAGCGATTAGAGGGGAATCCCCACTTCGACTGGTCGGCGGCGACAGAGAAATGGCCGGAGCTGTGGAAGACGAGCGACTGGCGGAGACGCTGGCAGTAGAGGAAATGGGCGGCTGGCGATGGTGGGAAGATGAGATGGAGGGCACCGGTCGCCGGAGATTGGAGGGGATCCCCTTCCCTCTCCGTCGACCGGCGAGGAAAGGGATGAGCTCGGCAGTGGGCGATGGAAGGAGCGTCGGGCGATCAAGCGGAAGAAGATGGGAAATGTCGGCTGTTGGATGAAGGTGATGTGGGTTTTATTAAATGAATTTCCTTAGCCGTCCGATTCAAGCACCCTTCAATCCCAGCCGTCCATTAGAGCTAGGGTTTAATTGCCTTGATTAATCCATTAAGCTAGCTGTCCATCCAACGGCTGAGAATTCTCCAACTTTGAATGGATGGATCTGATCAATCTGAAGGGATAATCATGATCAGCCGAATCTGGATGAACGGTCAAGATGTCCATATCTAAATGCATGGACAGGACCGCTCCAGATTCAGATAGATGGCTCAGATCAATCAGATCTCATCGGATGGTCAACATTAAACAGATTTGAACCCTTGATTAAATTGACTCTGATCTTGATGAAGGGATTAGATTCCTCCAGCTTGAAATGCCCATTATGACCCTTAGATGAAGACATATTTGATCCAACTTGAGTCTAGTCTAGTGGCTCATCTCGATCTCTTACAAACAAAGATAAAATTCGCATATAAGTCCAAAATTTAGGAGAATTTACAATAAAGGTCCAAAAATATATCCAACTCATAAAACGTGATAATAATCAATAATAAATCACTCGAGAGGATAAAAACAATGATATTAAGAACCAAAATAATATGACAAAATGATAGTTATCAATTCCCCCACACTTATTCTTGCACGTCCTGAGCAAATAAATAAAACTAAAAATAAAATGAAAGTATATTTCTCTATCAATTCCCAAGCATACATAGAAATTCGTGAAAGAAAGTTACCTAGGATTGTCAAATCTCAAAGACTCAAGTAATCATGGACTCAAATCTTACACAGGTTAACAAACATGGTGACTTCAATCCATCATGAATAGACTAAGAATGATTAAACCTCATAAGGTAAGTGGTGGTTTCTCTCGCTCTCATTACCATTTAATAGTGGAGTTCACTCAAGCTACTCATGGTTTATGAACTACCATATGCTTGCTTTTCTTCTACCTTCACCACTAAATACATATAAGAATGCACAATCACTGAAGGCTTATTAAGAATATAAGGGAAACATGAATACAAGAAAAATGGCAAGATCTGTGAAAGAAAAGAAAGATTAGAAATGAAATAGCTAAAGAAATGTAAGAAAAAGATATGGAAATATTGAAATGCTACATAGATGAGTACAAAGAAAGTAATGCCCTAAAAATTTTCTTCCAACACAATAAACATGTAAACAACCCTTATCACATTCTTCAATACAAATTTACTAATGATATACAATAAATCTCTCAATAATTGTAACAAGGGATGTCGTTAACAAAAATACTATCACACATAATAAAAAATGAATGACACCACATATCAAAAATTTTCACAATACTTTTTTTTTTATTTCATTGGCACCCAATTTATTTTTTCCAACTTTTTTTCCAGCTTTTTTTTTTCAAACTCTTTTTTTTCTTAGCTTTTTTTTTCATCTTTTTTTCAAACTTTTTTTTTCAACTTTTTTTTCAAACTTTTTTTTTCAGCTTTTTTTTTCAAATTTTTTTTTTCAACTTTTTTTTTCAACATGTAGTGCACTTCCCTATGCTCCAACATCAAGCTCAGCTAAAAAGATAAAGAGCATGGCTAGCTCATGGTGATCAAGCACGACTTGCCTATGCTAACACTAAATTCTCCTGAGCTACTCTCTCCCCCACACTTTAATTTTTATCCTTCCTGGGTAAAACACTCATCATGGATCATCCAAGTATTCCACATTCAGAAATAGAAATAGAGAAGAAAGTAATGGAAGGAAAGAAAAAAATGTAAGGATGAATGACTAGAATGTTATTCATATAAGCATGTGATGATAAAAGAAGTGAAGGAAAACAAATGTGATTGCCTTCATAATAATCATGCAAACCTATTGTAGTGTGGTCTCGAAAGAATCAAAGCAAGTTCTAGAGTTACAATAACCACAAGTGCACCACACACAAGCAATAAATATAGGCTCAATCCTCACTAGGTAAACAAAAATAATCAACTCAGTCTATCAACATAGAATTCATCACCAAGTAGTAACCACATGCAATCAAATAATCCATTCAAGTCAATAAATCCCTGAAACTCAACAATCAAATTTAACTAGCTTTTACAACTTTTAAGATGATATAAAGGAATTCATAGGAAATTTATTTGAAAAATCGACAAAATAAAAACTCAACAACCAAAACATAACAACTAAAATAAAAACAAATGAAGTCAAAGAAATATATATACAAATAAAAATAAAAGAGATGGGAAAAGGAATGAACTCCCCTAGGGTCCTGGTGGTTAGAGGTGGTTCAAGAGTAGTAGCCAGGCTGGGAGTGGAGTGGATTGAGTGGAAGTGAGTGTCTTCTTCATGTGGTCTATGTTGTAAAGTCTAGCTCCCTCCATCATCATCTTCATAAAGGTTCTTCTAGGTGGATGAGAATAATTCCAATGTAAAATCCAACCCAGAAGTAGAATCATAAGAGCTAAGATGAACTCCACTCCTTTCACTATCATCTTCTTAAGGGTTATCTCAGGCGGTCGGAGATGATTTATTTTGAACAACCAGTCTAGAAGTTGGACTGCTATATTTGGTGTTAGGGCCTTGTTGAGCAGAAATATGGGAGGTTTAGGCTGTAATAGGAAGTCCAGTCTAGGGCTCTCCAGCTATCCATCACTCCTATAGAAATCATCTTGATATCTTCATAGCAATTCTGGTCAGGCTTATCAGGTAGTTACACATCTGAACATAACAATTCTATAGACACTATCTCCTTTACAACATCATCAACCTCAATATAAGTAACAATATCTGCTACATCTGAAATATCATGTGTAACATTAACAATATCACAAGTTGGAGTGACAGTATCATCTACAATAATATCTGCACTCTTATCAACAATAACATCCACAACTTCACTACCATAGCACATAGAAATATCGGAGTCCTGTAGAGTAGCAGGATCATAAACTTGGCTATCACATACTCCACAATCCATCTCCTCTAGCGCATCGATATCTAGAGAAATGATCTCTGACGAAGGTTGGATAAATTCTTGTACTTGCATCTGCTGGGACTGTTGTGGGCTATTAAGCATTGGGATATTCTGGAACTCAAGAACCAACCTCTGAAATGCTGGTGAAGGCTGATGAGAATGTTGTGAATTCGCAGCCATGACCTCAATAAGTTCTCTAGCCTGAGAAGGAGTCTTGTTGACTAGGGCCTCTCCACTAGCTACATCAAGCATGCACCTGTCCATAGGAAATAATCCATCATAGAAGTGCAGGATGAGCAGGTGATTGCTAATCTAGTGTTGAGGGCAACTAGCACACAACCTTTTTAATCTCTCCCAATACTCATGTGGAGTTTCTCCTATCATTTCCTCTATGCCACAAATGCTCTTTTGAATTGTTATGGTCCTGGATGCAGGAAAAAACTTTTCCAAAAAGGCTTTCTTCATTTCACTCCAACATGTAATAGAGCCAGGAGGAAGATAATAGATCCAATCCTTTGCCCTGTCTGATAAAGAGAATAGAAATACTCTGAGCATAATATCCTCCAGTGATATACCCCATGGCTTCATTGCTGAGCATACCATATAAAATTCTTGCAAGTGCCTAATTGCATCTTTTCTAGCATGACCATGGAATTTCGGAAGCAAATGTACAATTTCAAAGAGTTCAACATCCACATTTAATTTAGGAAACTGAATGCAAAAAGATTGGCAAGCAACATCTGGTGCAGTGAGTTTCCTGACGGTTCTATTAATCCCTAAATCATAAGCCTGATAAAAGCCTCCTAATCTCTGATAATAGGGATCCATGTTTAAAGAAATTTCCTATTCTTTCCTGAAACACTAACAAAAAAAATCAAAAGATATAGGAAATAAACAAAATATAACACATGGATATACAAGACATAAAAGAATTAAGCTCTCAACAAAAGTTTTGAATTTTGAATTTTTTTTAGAAAGATGGACAAACAATCCTAAGTCAACCAAGCATCATTACACTCTCTGGCAATGACGCCAAAATTTGATGAATGGGTATTTGTCGTGGTACCATTTCAAATTAATTACCGAACCCCCTAACTACACTAATATAGTATAGTAGATGACCCGGATCATTTCCCAACGAGTGTAATCGACAGAATAGTAAACTTAGGATCACTAATTATTGTTTTGGGTTTTATATTGAAGATTGGGGGTTTGAGTTTTTAAGCTCTAACCTACGACTGCAAGGTAACTAAAACTCTAAACTAACATGCGATAACTAAATAAAATAAAGCAGGAATTAAAGCAATAAAAACTGAAAGAGGAACTAATCTTATCAACCCAAGATAGGCCCGGTGAATGAACAAGGTCCTCCAGTTAAGTCCAACGAAGCTCGATCGAGACTTCGCAAATGGCAGTGATTGTGGGATGGTGCAAACTTCTGAATCCAGTAGTTTGATGGATGCTCTGAACTCTCACAGATCCAGTTGAGCTCGAAGAAGTGTCGTCGAGGAGGACTCCTCCTCGAATCCGAAGGAGAAGGTGGATGAGCTGTGGAGATGGAGGACGTCTCTCGATGAAGCCTCCTCGAATCCGTGGAGGACAATGGATGGAAGGAAGGTGGAGGCGGTTGCTAGGGCTCAAGGGAAGAACAGATTTAACTAACAACTTAATGAAATAAGTTATGCATCAACGAAATCTACTGCATGAACATGTTTAAAAGAGAGCAATTAAACTAAAGCATGAAACTAAATCTAACTTAACTAAATATGACCTAATTACCCAAAGAAGCATTTCATCAAACATTACATAGGCATGAAACAACTTAAACTAAGTACATGCAATTTTAAACATGGAAGGTAAAATTTATTATAAACATTCAACTAACAAAAGCAAAAAGACAATCAAACACATCAATGGAAGCTACTGCTGGAAAATAAGCTGGCTGGAAATGAAATTGTTGTCCAAAATTGTGCTGGAATTGGTTGCTAATCAGAGCTGGAAATAGGAGTTGCTGGAGATGAAATAAGAATGCAAAAAAGTTGGAAATGAAGATGTTGTGGAAGCTATGATGGGATGGCTGGAGAAGAGATGACTACCGGTGTCATCTGTGGTGGAACGAGGGTGGCTGGCCAGAGCGATCGGAGGGGAATCCCCACTCCGACTGGTCGACGGTGACAGAGAAATAGTTGGAGCTGTGGAAGACGAGCAGCTGGCGGAGACGATGACAGTAGAGGAAATGGGCGGCTGCTGATGGTGGGAAGATGAGATGGAGGGCACCGGTCACCGAAGATTGGAGGGGATCCCCTTCCCTCTCCGGCGACCAGCGGGGAAAGGGATGAGCTCGGCGGTGGGCGATGGAAGTAGCGTCGGGCGATCGAGCGGAAGAAGATGGGAAATGTCGGCTGTTGGATGAAGGTGATGTGGGTTTTATTAAATGCATTTCCTTAGCTGTCCGATTCAAGCACCCTTCAATCCCATCCATCCATTAGAGTTAGGGTTTAATTGCCTTGATTAATCCATTAAGCTAGTTGTGCATCCAACGGGTGAGAATTCTCCGAATTTGAATGGATGGATCTCATCAATCTGAAGGGATAATCACGATCAGTCGAATCTGGATGAACGGTCAAGATGTCCAGATCTAAATGCATGTACCGGATCGCTCCAGATTCAGATGGATGTCTCAGATCAATCAGATCTCATCGGATGGTCAGGATTAAACAGATCTAAACCCTTGATTAAATTGACTCTGATCTTGATGAAGGGCTCAGATTCCTCCAACTTGAAATTCCCATTATGACCCTTAGATGAAGCCATATTTGATCCAACTTGAGTCTAGTCCAGTGGCTCATCTCGATCTCCTACAAACAAAGATAAAATTCATATATAAGTCCAAAATTTAGGAGAATTTATAATAAGGTCCAAAAATATATCCAACTCATAAAATGTGATAATAATCAATAATAAATCACTCGAGCGGATAAAAACAATGATATTAGGGACCAAAATAACATGACAAAATGGTAGTTATCAATAAGATCCAACTATTATGGCCATATGTGTGTGTGTGTGATTGTATGTGTGTAATCATAATATTATTTGAATACTCGAAGTTGACGAGGCTAGTATTTAATTTTTTTAATTAAGTACAACATTGTTTAGCCACTCTTTTATTTTAGTTTACTTTCGATCTAGATTTCATGTACACTCCTTTGTGGAGTCTAGGATCGATGGATGTAGATTAAAATAATTTTTCTCGGCTCGGATCTCCGGATGGCTTGTACATGACGTATGGAGGAGCGGACGAGGTGACAACACGACTGGAGGCATATTGGAGAACAAAAGCCATGATAGTTGGAAAATTTGTTTTTTATATTTATTGCTTTTGATTTATATGCTTGTTGTACTTGCATAGTTAAAATTCCTAAATTTTAAATTACTAAGTGGGAGATGGATATTTTTTAAATTCCCACGACCTCCATTACAATTTGACATGTGATGCGAACAAACTTGCCCATTGGCTCTGAGTGCCTTCCTCCATATCAGATGAGTTTGTTTTGCTGATCACTAGGTCAAATATGGTTATAGTAAGTTATTTAGGAGCATGTGTACTTCCCCATCGAAAGGCACATAATCCAAGGTAATTGCCTTAGTATCGGGTAATGGTGAACACTTAGATGCAAATAAAAGTATCCTCCCCATCGGAGTCACTGCTTTTATTTATAGGGCTGAAGAGGAACCAACTATTAATTTTATTTGTCAAAAAGTAAGGTTGACATGATAATAAAATTAATGGGTAAAACCTCCTCTTACAAATGTAGAATTCGTATACATCCACACTATCGTGGCATACGATATTCTCGGTGTTTTGAGGTGTTGGTTGATTTTAAAATTTTATTGTTTGATGAATCAATAATTTTTTTAAATCTAAATGTTTTTGATCTATGTGATTCTTAGGTTTCTTCAAAATGACTTTCAATCCACTTGCTGTGATTCTAAAGGAAAACAAATTTACTGGACCTAACTATGTTGGTTGGAAAAGAAATCTGGATATTGTCTTAACTGCTGAGGAGTACAAATATGTACTCTTCGAAGAGTGTCCTCCTGAGCCTATGGGTGATTCTGGGGAAAAGGAGAAAGAGAGTTATAAGAAGTGGATCAAGGCTGATGAGATGGTGCGGTGTTATATTTTGGCTTCAATGTCAAATGTATTGCAACATCAGCATCAGACCATGACTATTGCTTATGACATGATGCTCAATCTCAAGAAACTTTTCGAACACTAGAATCGGGCTGCTAGGCAAGAAACCATGAGAAACTTGATGACGACCACCATGGTTGAGGGAACACCCGTGAGGGATCATGTTCTCAAGATGATGGCTCATTTGAATGAGCTGGAAGTCCTTGGAGCTGAGATCGATGGGGAAACCCAGGTTGATATCATTCTCCAATCTCTACCTAGGAGTTTTGAGCAGTTTTGCCTGAACTACAACATGAATAAGAGGTTGTATTCGTTGGTGGAGCTTCTGATAGAATTCCAGGTGGCAGAGGGGCTTTTTCGTTAGAGGTCTCAAGTTTTGGTTGCCCATAAGGTTTCTGCTTATAAGCCGAAAGGCAAGAAGAAGAAGAAACAAGGTGTAGCGAAGGTGGTGAGAGGATCTCAGGGAGAAGTGAAGAAGTCGAAAGGCAAGTGCTTCACTTGCAAGCAGACTGAACATTGGAAGGTGAACTACCCCAATCGGAAGCACAACAAAGGTATATCTTTTGGTCCAGTCGTTGACACATGTTTAGTGGTGTTATCTACCGGCACCTAGTGTGTAGATACAGGAGTCACTGATCATATCTGCAATACTTTGTAGGGGTTCTAGAAAACTAGACGACTAGTTGAGGGAGAGATTACAGTCTACATGGGCAATGCTACTAAGGTGGCGGTGTTGAGTTTCCGGCACCGCGGCGTGTGTGTGTTCGATCATGTTTCGTAAACATGAGCACAGCGGAAGCAATAAAAATAATAAATACTCCTATTTATTACAACACACACAACACACGCATGCTATTACAACAAGTGTAGACATAACCGTAAATTAAAATTGCAATAAAAGGAAATTAAACTACGTTATACCTTCCGTATGACGTGTAGCGGGAACGGCATCAACCGGAACGATCCTCGTAAGAATCGTCTCTATCCGTATCCACGCCGAGCTCCTCGGGATGACTTCGCTAAGCCACGAGCTTCGTCTTCGTACGGGTTACTAGCCTGCGTGTTGAAGACGGCGTGAGAGATGATCACGATCCGAATCCAAATTCGGATCCAGCGAGTTCTCAAAACTCGCTTCTCCGGAGAGGTATTCACAACCGTCACGATTGTGAATCCTTCGTCCTCCACCTCAGAGGATTACCGGAGATCAAATCCCGGTATGTTAGCCGCTGTGGAGCACTAAACCGTCGCCCAAACGACGCTCCGGCGACGAGAGGAGAAGCTGTCGAAAACTGGACAGCTTGGTGGAGGAGATAGGCGCCGGCCAACAAAGGAAGCCAAGTGCTTACCTTGATGCCAAACCTAAGGAGGATCGCGGAACTCTTCCGGCAGCAGCTCGACGCCGCGAGGAGGAAGGAAGCCGCCGACGCGGCGGTTGGAGGAGCCGTGAGTGGGCAACAACCTGGTGGGGCAACTTCACGGAGGAGGTTGGCGGCAACTCTTGATGTTAGGCGGCCAAAAATAGATTAGGTTTAGGGTTAGGGTTTAATCCCTATTTTATAGAGAACTAATTCTCTTAATGGTTAATGGATCATATCCATAAAGCCCGTTAACCCGCTCCATTAAGATAAGTTAAAATAAACCAAACCATGATGGTTTATTTTAAGTTAAAAACGAACGAACCAACTTTTGGTTCATTCGTTTAAAATAAACCAAACCCTTTGGTTTATTCTTATCCATTGAAATAGAACCAAACCATTTTGGTCCATCCATTATGTCTTCATAAGACACTGCCCATCCACGCTTCCATTGCGACTGAAACAATTTCATGCTCGCTTTATGTTTGGTCCAACCAAACATAGTTTCTCTCGGTCTGAGAATCCCATTCTCAAGCTCGTTTTAAATCCTTTGGATTACACTCGTTGTGCGTGTGACCAAATAGGTTCTCCGTTTATGTTGGCCGTCTATAATTAACCATTAATTATAGAACGATCATGAGTGGCACCTAGTAGTACATCATGATCCCCAATTAACCGAAAAGATCAACGGTTGATCCAGAACTATTTCTGAAACCCTTCAGCAGCTCGATTGAATCGTGCCCCATTCCCTTCACTCATCTTATACCCACTTGGTTCAGGACATGGTCTATTGTGTCAGTCCCCACTAGGCTGACTACGTCACACCTAGCCCAAGTATCAATTCCTCGTCCTACGGATTCTAGTTACTCCACATGTATCGAAGAGTACCTTACTCTAAACATGTATTGCTTTGGCCAAAGACTTTAGTAACAATCCGACGAGAGGCCATGGGTATACATCTCCTCGCAAGGAGTGGTGAATCCTTTATAGGCTATTCAAACACCTTCGATCACTTCGACTTATACCCAATCATCCCGGGTCCACATCTCCTTAGAGATGTTTGCTTAAGATGTCAAAGCATAAGTCTCCATGATCAAGATGACTTGAATACCGCAAGTCAAAGGAACATCGCACTTAAGCTACAGTAAGAACTTCATTGACATATCTATATATGTAGAGAACCATATGAAGTCTTACGGCTGGTCACTCCAATGAACTAGTTACCATAACTAGCATCCACGATCAACTCCGGACATCACTATGTCTCCAGCCAGTGAGAATCAGCTGCTTGGATACACCAAGGAGTATACCTCGTGCTAGTCTCGACAGAATTGATGGTGTCCAAATCCATCAATTCATCGACTAGGGATAATTCCGATACATCACAATTACACATGTAGAGATACTCACTAGTTGTGATCCAATCACAAATTCTCTCATGCTGTGAATCGTATCGTGGACATTCAGTAAATGAGTTTAAGATCCAATCAAATACATTAAACATGTATACTCAAATAGTGAATCTTCATTTATCATATAAATGGTTCATACATAAGGCGATTGCCTTAGGACATCTCTCATATATTACTAACAGGCGGCTATTGAAGTGGGAGATGTTTATTTATCTTTTGATAGGAATAAAACTTTGGTTCTGAGAAATTGCCTTTATGTACCTTCATTTAGAAAGAATTTGATTTTAGTTTCTAAATTTTTTTTGGATGGATATTCTATTTCTTTTAATGACAGAGTTGTTATAAAAAGGAATAGGGAGATTATCTGCTCTGGTGCGTTGGTAGGAAATTTATATACTCTTGAACCAAAGGCTCCTACGATGCAAATAGAAGTAAATAACTCATCTTATAAATCTAGTAAGAGAAAAGAACCTTCGAAAATGAACCAAACGTATCTTTGACATCTAAGGTTAGGTCATATTAACCTGAGTAGAATTCAAAGGTTGATAGCTGATGGACCTTTGGGTTCATTATTGGTGGAAGATTTCCCAACCTGCGAATCTTTCTTGGAAGGTAAAATGACCAAGAGGTCTTTTAAGGCCAAGGGGTATAAAGCCAAAGATACGTTGGAATTGGTTCATTCTAATTTGTGTGGTCCTATGTCTATCTAGGCTAGAGGTGGTTTTGAATACTTCGTCTCTTTTATAGACGATTATTCAAGATATGGATACATTTACTTGATGCACCACAAGTCTGAATGCTTTGACAGGTTCAAAGAATTCAAGGTTGATGTGGAGAAACGTCAAGGTAAAAGTATCAAGACACTACGATCTGATCGTAGAGGTGAGTACCTCTTGGGAGAGTTTAGTAGTTACTTATCAGAGGCTGGGATTCAATCCCAACTGTCTGCACCTGGTACACCCCAGCAGAATGGTGTGGCGGAGCGAAGGAATATGACTCTTATGGAGATGGTTAGATCGATGATGAGTTATTCTGAGTTGCTAGATTCATTCTGGGGATATGCTCTAGATATGGCGGTGTACATTCTGAACTTGGTTCCATCTAAATCAGTGCCTTCTACTCCCACAGAATTGTGGATTGGGCGAAAGCCTAGTTTGAGACATATTCGTATTTGGGGGAGTCAAATACATGTGTTGAAGGTAGATGCTGGTAAGTTAGAACCTCATACAGAAGTATGCTTGTTCGTAGGCTATCCTAGAGGAACGAAAGGTGGTTTGTTCTATATTCCTAGAGATCAGAGGGTGATCATTAGCACGAATGATCAATTTTTAGAGAAAGACTATGTGATGAACCACAAACCCATGAGCAAGATTGTTTTGGAGGAGTTGAGAGGGGAAGTCACTACTTCAGTACCAACGGTACAAAAGGACATACCACAAGTGACTGCACCGCGTGTCACAGAGGATACACAGGTGATACCTCGTCATAGTGGGAGGTTTGTTAGCCAATATAAGAGATTTATGTTCTTGGGAGAATCTTCTGATTTGATCCCTGGTGAACATGAATCTGATCCCTAGACATATGACGAGGCAATCCAAGACAAAGATGCAGTATCTTGGCAAAGGGCGATGAATTCTGAGATAGAATCTATGGATTCAAATCAGGTCTGGGAGCTAGTAGAACCACCAAATGGTGTAAAAACCATTGGATGAAAGTGGATCTACAAAAGAAAGAGAGGAACATATGGGAAGGTTGATACCTTCAAAGCAAGGCTTGTTGTGAAAGGGTATGCTCAGAAAGAGGGTATCGATTATGAGGAGACCTTTTTGCCGGTAGTCATGCTTAAGTCTATCCGGATTCTCTTATCTATTGCTGCTCATATGGATTATGAGATTTGACAGATGGATGTCAAGAAAACTTTCCTTAATGGAAGTTTTGAAGAAAACATCTATATGGAGCAACCTGAGGGATTCATTGCAAAGGGCAAAGAGCATCTTGTGTGCAAGCTTAATCAGTCCATTTATGGATTGAAGTAAGCTTCGAGATCTTGGAAGATCCGCTTTGATGAGGTAATCCAGTCATATGGATTTATTCAAAGTCCGGATGAGTCTTGTGTATATAAAAGATATGACGGAAACATATTGATATTTCTTATACTATACGTGTTGACATTTTGCTCATTGGCAACAATGTCAAAGTGTTGTCAGACGTAAGAGTATGGTTGTCCAAAAAGTTTGATATGAAGGACTTGGGAGAAGTGAGACACATCCTTGGGATCAAGGTTATAAGGGATCGCAAGAAAAGGATGTTGTGCTTATCTCAAGCTTCATACATAGACACTATTTTGGCTCGTTTTAGCATGTAGAACTCCAAGAAAGGTTTTCTACCTTTTAGGCATGGAGTACCTTTATCTAAAGAGATGTGTCCTAGAACATCAAAGGAGATAGAGGAGATGATGACGGTTCCTTATGCTTCGGTGGTAGGAAGCCTCATGTATGCTATGTTATGCATGAGGCCGGATATCTGCTTTGCCGTGGGCATGGTTAAAAGATATTAGAGTAATCCAGGATAGGGACATTGGACTACGGTAAAACATATATTGAAGTACCTAAGAAGGAATAGGGATTATATGCTAGTATACTAGGCAGATCAATTACTCCCTATGGGTTACACAAATTCTGACTTCCAATCATATAGGGATAATAGTAAGTCTACCTCAGGTTTTGTGTTTACTTTGGGAGGTGGAGCCATTGTATGGAGGAGTGTCAAGCAGAAATGTGTGGCGGACTCCACCATGGAAGCTGAGTATGTGGCAGCCTTTGAGGCAGCCAAAGAAGGTGTATGGCTCAGGAACTTCTTGATGGACTTGGATGTGATTTCTAATTTGCCCAGAACTATCACAATTTATTGTGATAACAGTGGTGCAGTTGCAAACTCGAAGAAACCACGAGCCCATATGGCAAGTAAACACATAGAGCGCAAGTACCACCTGATACGAGAGATCGTAAAGCGAGGAGAAGTTGCTATCGCCAAGATTGCATCAGAGGATAGCCTGGTAGATCCTTTCACTAAGGCCCTTCCAGCGAGAGCTTTTGATAGGCATGTGGAGTGATGCGCATGGTCGCAACCTTAAATCCCACGACGGAGATCGTCGAAGACTCAAAGTACGTGCTCGCGCTCAATGCCCACAAGTGCACGGATGTCGT
The DNA here is from genome assembly GCA_025175895.1 of Wurfbainia villosa. Taxonomy (NCBI): domain Eukaryota; kingdom Viridiplantae; phylum Streptophyta; class Magnoliopsida; order Zingiberales; family Zingiberaceae; genus Wurfbainia; species Wurfbainia villosa. The sequence goes on from CM045990.1 coordinate 13,420,693, forward strand.
CAAGTAATAAATAGATTATCGATCCCGCAGGGACTGGGATTCGAGTACCAATACACTAAGTGGTTGCGGTTGTTCGGACGAGATCTCAATGAGAGTCAGTTGGTGAGGATTATCGGAGGACCCTACTCAGTGCGGTGTCACACGGATGAGGAAAAGAGTGTGTCGGGGTCTTAAAAAGGCAATTCTAGGACTTCGGTTTCACTTGTGTACCACAGAACAACGTTGTCAATTGGCATTGTCTAAACTTCTACTTACGGTTTTGGGGAAGGGACATCATACACTCTCCTGTAGAGCCGCCACATTCACTGGGAGCTATCCTCGCCCAAAAGGACGGGATAGAGGGTACAAGGATGCCAAATCAATCCTTGTAGTGGACCACTTCCGATTCCACTGCTCCCTTCTCCCCGCAGTTACTGGAGGTCAGGTTTATGCCTAGGTTCCTTGATCAAACCTCCTAAATTTAGATTGCGAGGGCAATCACCACCACGTATCGTCTAAGCACAGTGCAAAGAAAGCCAAATACACATAGTTATAATAGAGAGCAACATCCAATTGTCAAATCAAACTTTTGGCCAGAATTTAATATGAACCAACATTGTCTATGAACACAAGTTACTCCCTAATCCTAGAATCAAAAGTTCTACTCAATAAACACGAAGGAAGAATCACAACACATGTTTAAGTTCAATTACAATAGAAAGAGAGCGTAGAAATAGAGATTATAATGCGTTGTGACCTTCTCTCCGGTGTTGTATTGCAAGTGGTGGACCTCCGGTGAAGTTCCTCCTCCCCGCTGTGAGTTACTGAAGCTTTTTAGGACTTCGACTTGCCATCCTAGCCATCATGCCTCCCCCCTAGGGTTTGGGTGGAGCCATCCTTATATAGACGTCGCCTCGGACCGTTGCGAAATCGGGAAAAAACCCTAGTCGTGTAACTCCATTGGGCCGCCACACGACCAGGCCATGTGTGGCCCTGGTGTGTTGATCTTCACCCATCGGACACGACCGTGTGAATCCACATGCCCTGGCCGTATCCCACTCGACGTCTAGCATGAAATGTCCTTCTTTCGCTCCGAAAATGCATCTTTTCCGCTCGAAAAGCCAACCTGCATTCAAAAGAACAACGAGCAGACCTCCAAACTAGAAAATAGGAAATGCATGCAAAAATAGAGTAACATATGCATGAAACTAACGCAAAATGTAACAAGATGTGAGCAAAAATTACTCCTAAAATTCTATATATTTTTCTCACATCACTTCCCCCAGACTTAAATCTTTGCTTGTCCTCAAGCAAACCTCAGTGCCATAAAATTTTATAAAGATATTGTTCCATAATGAGAATTCTAAATAAATTTATTAGGTGGTATTTGCAATCAAAGTAAAATAGATACGTTCTAAAAATTCACTAAGTTAGCTCCTCGTGCTCATGCTAGGCAAATCATTCTTAGGGGATGCCCGTTCCATGGTGAGTTAAGTCATCTCCCCATAGCTTTCCTAAGGTTTCCAGCTTTTAGGCACTTACCTACCCAAAGCGAGGGTCGTTCTCTAGATCTAGCATAAAGTCTCAAAGGCGTGCTCGGTATTGAGAGAAATTGAGAGGTGTTTCCCTAGTAACCTAACTCGATCTCAAAGGGGCACCTAGCTGTTTCCACCCACGACAACTATTTTTTTTTATCCATCTCACTCTTTTTTTTTTCTTTTTATCATTTCTTTTTCTCTCCTTTTTTTTCAGCTCACAGGGATTTTGATTTTTCCAAATGGGCTTATACAATCTGAGCATCTCCAGTAACTAAAATGCTAAACCTAGAGTCACCTATGGATTCCAAAGTACTAGACTATTGAAGTGAATCATAATTAGGTATGTACTAGATTCTCCCTTTCAGAATGTTCAACATGCATGAGTGCAAAAACAGAGCTAATCAGTGCAAGTCTAGAACATTCAATAGAGCATATAGAATAAAATACCACAAGATAAATGGAGTTAAGCTACCTATGGGAACAACTCATGCAAGCAACTTTCAAAAATACTACTGAGGTAGCTTTTAAGACACCAAAAATTAAGTACTGAAAGGAACTAAACAACTCATGCATGCTTGAACAAATGAAAATACTAGAAAAGAAATTACCACTAGGAAACAAAACAAAATATAGCTTGCCCCCCCCCCAAACTTAAACAAAAATATACCTCTAATAAGGTGGACGAGGTGGAAAGTCCGGGAGCCTAGGCATCTCTGGATCCTGGGAGAACCTGCTGCTGAGTCACTGATGCCACATATACATGTGGTCGATTTGAGAGCTGGTGAATGTAGCGGCTGCTCGGTGTTCCTCCTCCCTAGCCCACTGTGCCTGCTGGGCATGCATATGCTGCCGCATCTCCCTGCGGTAAGCTGCCTCATCCTGGCGATGAGCAACCTCCTCTTGGAAGTATATGTGGGTCTCATCGTAGAACTCCTCTTCCCGCTGAAAATGCTCCTGGAATCCCTGGAACTCCACCTGCTGGTAGGCGCTCTGCTCCTCCCATCGCTGCCTCTGCGTCTGCTGCTCAGTGTAAATGTCATCGAGGTGCGATCGGAGCTTTGAGAAATCATATGCTGATGTACCTGCATCCTACTCAAAAGTAGAAAAAGATGGTAGCACAGGTGTAGGCTCATGTCGGCGTGGACTGGGTGGGCTCCTATGTATGTGTGGACTGGAGGGAGAGTGGTACAAAGGTGGAGAGATGGGCGCTGATGTGGATGGTTCCTCATGTGGAGGGGACTCCACTATCAGGTCTAAGCGCCAATTGGTGTGTATAGCTATGGTGGTATGATCCAAGTCGGGGAGCTTGAGGGCCGTAAGATTTTTCCTTACAAAGCATAAGGAGTCTCCTCTTACAATCATCTTAATGGCCATGCATACTCCTAGGTCGATCCTAGGGCTCCCCTCTATACTCTCCAATGTTGTGTAGTCGTACCCCATCCTATAACAAATGTGGGTAAGTAGGCCTCCCACATGGATCTCTCCACGTGCTGCTTTTCCCATCTTCACTAAGTGTCTGATGAAGTGGGACCCTACATCGATGCTACTCCTCTCTTGTAGCATGTCCCATAGGCAAAGCAGCTCACTGGCTCTCACTACACCGTCACTCTCCCCACGACCAAATATAGTACTGGCCATGACACGGTAAAGGTATCGAAAGACAGGGTTTTGGAGGCGTGACGCTTTGGCCCTAGAAGGGTCATAAACGTGCTCCCCTGTGAACTCAGTCCAAATCAAACGAGAGTTTTACCCATTAAGGGTTCTTCTCTCTCCCCCACTTGGCAAGCCAAAGCATGAGTTCCATTGGTGAAGGATTCACTCATGCTCAATATTAAAAAGCCTAAAAGTTATCCTACCCTTCTCGCTCTCTCTACCCATTAAAACTTCCGCCTCTAAAGAACTCAAAATTTCCAAAACTATCCTAGGGTAGGTTAGGTGCCTTATTCCCATAATCTCATCCCACCCCATTTTGTCAAATAGGGTTTGCATGTCACCCAACAAACATAAAGATCCTAGCAAATCCTCATCTAAGTACCAAGTAGCAGTAAGTTTACGAGTAGAGAGCATATTAAACCTATCTCTATGGTCATTATTGCAAAAAAAAAGTAGAGGGGGTAGGGCGTTACCCTCTTCCAGAGCTTGAGGAGCGTCAGATCTTCTTGTTTGTCACTCCGAGGCACCGGATCGGGATGCTACGGTCTTGGTCCTCTTCATCCTTGTTCCTTTTGGCTTCTAAAGAGGTTGAAAATGCTTCTAGAGGAAGGGGAAAACGAAATCACACGGCTAGGGAAAAAACTTTTGAAGCACATGGCGCAAATGAGGTGAAAACACACGGCTCACCCCTTTTAACCTCGCGCACCATGGCCATGTGGAAACACACATCCAAGCCATGTGCGCCTCTGGTCAACCGGACACGGCCGTGGGAAAACACACGGCCAGGCCGTGTGCCCCCATTTTTCACCCCTTTAATACACCATGGCCCGAATTTGTTCATACACTTCGCCGTGTAGACTAATATGGGTTTAATTTTTGCCTAGCAAAGTTCTTTTCTACTCCTAACTCTAAATGTGATGAAAATCAAAACTAAAATCTAACACATGTATGCAATGCAATAGAAAAAGAAAAATCTACAACTAAACTTGGGTTGCCTCCCAAGAAGCGCTTTGTTTAAGGTCGTTTAGCTCGATCGCGCTCTTCTATCAACTCGGCTCCAGTGGTTCAATGAACCTCCATTCATCTGTCTCGGGATCCGCGGACTCCCCTAGATACTTTTTCAATCATTATCCATTTACCTTGATCTCCCCCGATTCTCTGCTCCATATGTCCACTGCCCCTATGGGTATACCCTTTTTACCTGAAACGGTCCTGACCACCTTGATTTTAGTTTTCCTGGGAAAAGTTTTAACCTGGAGTTATACAGGAGAACTAAGTATCCTTCCTTAAACTCCTTTCTCAAGATGTGCTGGTCATGCCATTTCTTTGTTCTTTCCTTGTATGCCTTAGCATGCTCGTACGCATCTCTTCGAATTTCATCCAATTCGCTTAACTGCAGTTTCCTTTTCTCTCCCGCTGCGCCGTAGTCCAAGTTGAGTTTCTTAATTGCCTAGAAGGCCTTGTATTCTAATTCAATGGGAAGATAGCAAGGCTTCCCGTAGACTAAGCGGAATGAGGTCATGCCTATCGGAGTCTTGTAAGCCGTGCGGTAAGCCCAAAGAGCATCGTCTAGTTTGGGTGCCCAATCTTTTCGTGATGCCACTACCATTTTCTCTAGGATACTTTTGATTTCCCCATTCAAAATTTCCACGTGCCCGCTAGTTTGCGGGTGGTATGTTGTTGAGACTCTGTGGATCACCCCATACTTATGTAGCAATTTTTCAAACTATTTTTCAATGAAGTGGGATCCTCCATCACTGATTACTACTCGAGGGACTCCGAACCTAGGGAATATGTTTCTTTTGAACATCTTTATTATGGTCTTAGCATCGCAATGGGGTGATGCCATGGCCTCCACCCATTTGGAGATGTAGTCTACCGTGACTAGGATGTATCTATTTCCATCAGAAATGGGAAAGGGTTCCATGAAATCCACTCCCCATACGTCGAAAAGTTCTACTTCTAATATGGTGCATGCCGACATTTCATGTCTCCTTCCTATATTTCCTGTTCTCTGACACTGGTCACAGGAAGCTACATAGTTGTGTGTATCCCTAAACAAACTAGGCCAGTAGAATCCTGACTGAAGTACTTTCGCGGCCGTTTTTGCAATTCCGGCATGACCCCCATATGCGAAAGAATGGTAGTGAAAAAGGATGCTCTCCACTTCCTCATATGGCATGCACCTCCGATAGACGCTGTCCGCACACTTCCTGAATAGGAAGGGGTCATCCCATACGTATTGCCGAACTTCCGAAAAGAATATTTTCCTTTGTTGGGTCATGAATTCTAGTGGTATCACTCTTCCCACAAGGAAATTCACCAAATCTGCATACCAGGGGTGGTGACCTTAATAGCCATTATGGTATCATCCCGCAGAGCATCATCTATTTGAGCACTGTCTCCTTCCTCTATCATACGATCTATGGGCATGCGTGATAGGTGATCTTCCACGACATTGTTCGTCCCCTTTTTATCTCTGATCTCTACATCAAATTCTTGAAGTAATAAAATCCAGTGAATAAGGCGATGTTTTGCATCATTCTTGTTTAGCAAGTATCGAACTGCAGCATGGTCGGTATATACACTACTTTTGAACCTACCAAGTACTGTCTGAATTTGTCGAATGCGAACACAACTGCTAGTAATTCCTTCTCAGTTGTGGTGTAGTTAATTTGTGCATCGTTCAGGGTCTTACTGGCATAGTGAATGGCATATAATTTTCTCTCCTTCCGTTGCCCTAAGACCGCCCCCACTGCATAATCACTAGCATCATACATGATCTCAAATGGTAGGCTCCAGTCAGGCGGCTGAATTATCGGAGATGTTACTAGGGCTTTCTTTATTTCCTCAAATGCCGCTAAACATTCATGATAAAAAATGAAGTCTGTGTCTTTAGCTAGTAGATTTGTTAGTGGTCTAGTTAACTAGGAAAAATTCTTTATAAACCTTCGATAGAAACCGTATGCCCAAGAAAGCTTCGAACACCCTTTACATCCCTAGGTGGTGGCAATTTCTCTATTACTTTGACCTTTGCCTTGTCCACTTCGATACCGTTCCCTGATATCTTATGCCCTAGAACTATCCCTTTAGTCACCATGAAGTGGCATTTTTCCCAATTTTGCACCAAGCTATTCTCCTCACACCTTTGCAAAACCTTTTCCAAATTCCTTAGACATGCATCGAAACTTGTTCCGTAGACTGAAAAATCATCCATGAAAACCTCCATAATTTGTTCGATCATGTCCAAAAAGATGGCTGTCATACAACGTTGAAAGGTGGCTGGAGCATTTCATAGGTTGAAGGGAATCCGTCTATATGCAAAGGTCCCATATGGACAGGTGGAAGTGGTCTTCTCTTGGTCTTTAGGGTGGATTGGGATTTGGAAAAATCCTGAGTACCCATCAAGGTAACAAAAATAGGAATGTTTAGCCAGCCGTTCTAGCATCTGGTTGATAAACGGAAGTGGAAAATGATCTTTTTTTGTTGCTTTGTTTAATTTACGATAATCTATGCACATTCTCCACCCTGTTACTGTTCGAATCGGAATTAATTCGTTCTCCTCATTCTTGACTACCATAGTACCGCCTTTCTTTGGGACTATGTGTACTAGACTCACCCACTCACTATCTGAAATTGGGTATATTATTCCGGTATCCAAAAGCATAAGTACATCTTTTTTCACCACTTCCTGCAAATGAGGGTTAAGTCACCTTTGGCGCTCAATGGTTGACTTACACCCGTCCTCAAGTACTATCCTATGCATGCACAGAGACGAGCTTACCCCTTTTATGTCATCGATGGTATACCCCAGCACTTTTTTATAGGTCCTGAGCACCTCCAACAATTTCCTTGTCTCTTCTTTATTCAAATTGCCGTTTATGATCACCGGATGGGTTGCAAGTGGGCCTAGAAATTCATACTTTAGACTGGGGGGAAGTGGCTTCATCTCAAGCCCTGTGTGTTTTTCTTCTGTCACCTCCACCGATTCTCCTTCTTCTTTTGATTCACAAGATACAGAGTCTTCTTCCATCAAATACTCTCTTTCTCCATCCTCTCCCTGCACTTGGTAGACTACTTCAGTACTATCTATCCGCTTGATTGGAAGATCCCCCTGAAAGTGTTGCTCGCTGTTAGCCCATATTTCGAGAGTCCCTACCACTGTCTCTATAATGCTATATGCGTCGTTTGTGCTCTTCTTCATCAACATGCCCCCTGCGGCTGTGTCCAAGAGTTCTTTCGACATGCTAGTTATTCCGAAATAAAAAACGTGGAGGAGTAACCACTCTTGTAATCCATGGTGCGGGCAACAAATCATCAGCCCTTGTAGCCTCTTCCATGCTTCGACCAGAGTCTCTTCTTGCCCTTGCTCAAATGAAAAGATTTTGTCCCTAAAGTAGATTGTTTTTTTGGGGGGGGGGGATTTTCTTAGGAAAGTGTTTTCCATTTGTTCCCACGTCGTTATGCTTCCTTCGGGTAGCACGCGCGTATCCATTGCTTAGCCCCTCCTTTCAGTGAGAATGGGAACATAATAAGCTTGATGGCCTCTGCTAGGACTCCTTCATATTGTACTGTCCCGCAGTAAGCCAAGAATTCCTCAAGGTGTAGATAGGGTTCCTCAATCTGAGTCCCTCCAAACTATTTTCCTTGAATTAGAGCAATCAATGCAAGGTTTATTTCCCAGCTTGCTGCCTGAATTCGGGGAATAACAATGCAAGAGTTCCAGGCCTTTCGTTTAGGTACGATGTAATCTTTCAAGGGTCGAGCGGCCTGTGTTAACATCTCTCACGGTGTAGAACCAAACCAAAAAGTTACGAGTGCTATCCTACTGCTAAAAGTAGAAAATAAATAAATCTAGTAAATAAAAACCTAAGATGCAATAAGTAAACAGGAACCTACTACTGAAAATAAAAACTAAATCTAAATATGGAAAATAAAACTAAAGAAATTAAAGTAAACTAATAAGAAAATAAAGTAGGAAAATAATCTAATCCTAAGTCCGATCCAATCTACCACCGTTCGATTGATATCGAATCGACAGTCCCCAACAACGGTGCCAAAAATATGATGCGCACGGTCACGACCATAAATCCCTCGACGGAGACTGTCGAAGACTTAAAGTACGCGCTCGCGCTCAACGCCCATAAGTGCACGGATGTTGTGAGGTAATAAATAGATTATCGATCCCACAGGAACTGGGATTCGAGTACCAATACACTAAGTGGTTGCGGTTGTTCGGAGGAAATCTCAGTGAGAGTCGGTTGGTGAGGATTATCGGAGGACCCTACTCAGTGCGGTGTCACACGGAGGAGGAAAAGAGTGTGCCGGGGTCTTAAAAATGAGATTCTAGGACTTCGGTTTCACTTGTGTACCACAGAACAACATTGTCAATTGGCGTCATCTAAACTTCTACTTACGGTTTTGGAGAAGGGACATCATACACTCTCCCGCAGAGCTGCCGCATTCACTGGGAGCTATCCTCGCCCAGAAGGATGGGATAGAGGGTACGAGGATGCCAAATCAATCCTTGCGGTGGACCATTTTCGATTCCACCGCTCCCTTCTCCCCGCAGTTACAGGAGGTCAGGTTTACCCCTAGGTTCCTTGATCAAACCTCCTAAATCTAGATTACGAGGGTTGTCACCACCTCATATCGCCTAAGCACAGTGGAAAGAAAGTCAAATACACGTAGGTATAATAGAGAGCAACATCCAATTGTCAAATCAAATTTTTGGCCAGAATTTAATATGAACCAACATTGTCTATGAACACAAGTTACTCCCTATTCCTAGAATCAAAAGTTCTACTCAATAAACACGAAGGAAGAATCACAACACATGTTTAAGTTCAATTACAATAGAAAGAGAGTGCACAAATAGAGATTATAATGCGTTGTGACCTTCTCTCCGGCGTTGTATTGCAAGTGGTGGACCTCTAGCGGTGTTCCTCCTCCCCGCTGTGAGTTACCGAAGCTTTTTAGGGCTTCAGCATGTCGTCCTAGACATCGTGCCTCCCCCCTAGGGTTTGGGCAGAGCCATCCTTATATAGACGTCGCCTTGGACCGCTGCGAAATTGAGAAAAAAACCCTAGTCGCACAACTCCATCGGGTCGCCACATGGCCAGGCCGTGTGCAACCCTGGTGTGCTGATCTTTGCCCATCAGACACGACCGTGTGAATCCACATGCCCTGGTCATGTCCCACTCTACGTCTAGCATGAAATGTCCTTCTTTCGCTCTGAAAATGCATCTTTTCCACCCGAAAAGGCAACCTGCATTCAAAAGAACAATGAGCATCCCTCCGAACTAGAAAATAGGAAATGCATGTAAAAATAGAGTAACATATGCTTGAAACTAACGCAAAATGTAACAAGATGTGAGCAAAAACTACTCCTAAAACCCTATATGTTTTGCTCACATCATGGAGGGAATGGGAATCAGATGTATGCCACTTTGATGACAGCATAGTATTTTAGTATAAGTGGGAGATTGTTGGGATGTATACTGAAAGACTAGTCTTTGTATGAACATCTTCATTTTGAAATAAGAATCACATGATCATTGTTTGAATAAGAGGTGATTAAATTTATACTGACTATATAATTGAATCAGACCTCGAATATTATGGTGTACATGCTCTTAATCTTGATATAATAACGAGCACATGTACTTAGTATTTATTTCTTTAATTTACCAATGGGCGAGATTTATGGGTTAAATCAATAGGCCCGGTAAATTGGGAAATGATATTATTTACATGGTGTGTCATTGATTATAGGAGAAAGTTGTGTCCTATGTATTAGGATGATGATGTCCCCTTGAGGAACTCATAAGGATCATCATGTAAATCCTGTAGGTGGACTTGGTCCAGCATGATGATAAGGTTGAGTGGTACTACTCATGGAGTTAGATGTTAATTAATTAATTGTCAGTAAATTAATTAATTAACGGACATTCAATATCTTAAACACGGGGAGATATTTGTACAATTAATATATGGAGCCCATATCTAATTATGGGGGTTGGTGAAGTAGATCAATGATAATCCTCTAGTGGAATGAATTATCATTAATGGATCGGATTTATGTGGGCCGGATCCATTGGGTGGCCAAGATCCAACTCCTCTTCATGGTCCCTATTATAGCCTATTAAAACCCTCATGAAACCTAGATCCAACGGATACGATTAAAAGGAGGCTTGGGCAAAATCTATAAATAGATTCCAAGGCTTGGGCGAAAATCCAGTTTTTGAGGTTTTGATTGTTGGCGTGCTAGAGGCTTGGGCGGCAAGCAAGGTTGGGCTAGGGTTTGTTGGTTGGCATTGGAGGTGCCTAGGGTTTACTTCTCCTTTTGGGATGAAAACCTAGGTTTAACCTCTCCTTTGGCCAGTGGCAACTAGGGCCAACTCCATGACTTGGTCGGTGCCTCTTCCTCTCCAATTGGTCGGCTCTTCTCCTCTTCCTAATCCTTTGGCTGGTGGCACCATCTTTCCCTCTCCTTGGTCGGCGACAAGAACCAAGAAAGGAGGCTTGGTGGTCGACGCTAGACAAAAGAAGAAGGGAGTTTGTATCTTCCTTTTTTCGGAGAGAGCAAGGAAAGGAAGATATGTGATCTAGGAGGCTTCGATTCTTGGAAGAGCGTTGCCCACACAACGTCCAAGAAAAGGATAGGTCATACAATAGAAGATCAAGAGGTAAACAAGAGGTATAATTCTTGTTTAAGTTCCTTTTTTGTTCTATGTAATTGTTTGCAATTGTATGATCATGGACCCTGATGATAAACATAAAACCAGCGATCCGTACATCATCTATTCCGCGACTAATCGAGGAAAAGAGTTAAAGTTGCTTGAACAACAAGTTTGTTCAAGCAACCACTCAAATCGAATAGCACGATGATGGATCAGTTGCTTGGGTAATCCATTTTAGTATGGATTAAGATTTTTTAATCTAGGGACATATGATAGTATTGCCATGCACCAGTGACCAAAGCGAAGCGAGAAGTGAAGCTTCAACCTTCACAGTCGACTGCTGGGGATGATCAGTCGACTGATGTGGGAGCCATTGGCTGGGAAGCCAACGTGGATAAGGCCGTTGCGAGGTAACGGCTACAGTAGCGGTCGACTGATGACTGCATCAGTCAACTGCTCGGTGCCCAACAGGAAGAATGACCACTTCCCTATAAGAAGAGGCCTTGGGTCATTTTGGGAGGTTAATGCTTCATCTCTAAACATACTCCCAAAGTACCTAAATGATTTTTACTCCTCTTCCTTGTATTTATTTACATCTTATTGTAAGAGGGATTAATTGTTGTAAGAAAGGTTTACCTCCACCTTGAAGGAGAGACTAGTGGATTTGGGTTGGAGTGATTCGCCGAACGAATCATCCGTGGATTAGCAGCAAGGGTCATGAACCACATTACATCAACGTGTTAGCATTTGCATTCTTTATTTCTTTGTATTGTCTTAATTGTTTTTGTTTAGCATATTCCGCTGTGCTAATCTTTATTGTAGACAATTAAGAGTGAGCAATTTCCATCATACACGAAGGCTATTCACCCCCCTCTAGCCGACCACCGATCCTCCAACAAGTGATATCAGAGTGAGGAGCTTGTCGCAGACTCATCGCCAACACAAGCACGACAAGAGATGGCTAGCTCCAACATCCATCCGCCTAAGTTCGAAGGAGAATTCGCTTGGTGAAAAAAGCAAATGGAGGTATTTTTTGAAACCGACTTTGAAATTATGCTTATCATGGAAAACAGTTTCGAAGTACCTAGGGATGAAGAGGGGAGACTAATAGAAAAGTAAAGATGGACAAAGAAGCAAAGGGAGGAGCACTTGGCGAATTCAAAGGCAAAACATCACCTATTCAATGTGCTTCCTCAATAAGAGATAAACCGAATAGGAGAATGTCCAAGTGCCAAGGAGATGTGGGAGAAGCTAGTGGAGCTTCATGAAGGCACATCCGAAGCCAAGCTAGCAAGAAGGGATCTCCTCCGATCACAATTGAACAACATCAAGCTAGATAAAGGGGAGAAGATAATATCTCTTCATTCTCATTTTAAAGAGATAATTAACGGTTTGATAAGTGTAGGGGAGAAGCTTTCAAACCGCGATATGATCATGAAAGCCATAGACGCCTTCCCCCGATCTTCAAAATGGAGTTCCATGGTAGATTCATTCTACATCTCCAAGAATCTAGAGGTAAGTACTCTAGAAGAATTCTTCTCAACTATGGAACTTCATGAGACTAGGCTTGAAGGCATAATTGAAGAACCAAGCAAAAAACCAAGGGGAGTAGCGTTAGTGGCGGAAAAAGGAAAGAAGAAAGAGAAGGAGACTCCACCTTGCTCATCGGATGAAGAATCATCCTCTTCAATGGATAGCAATGAGAAGGCCCACATGGTAAGAAAGGGGAGACGTGCATTGAAAAGTTTTAGATTTAACAAATCTCATGATAGGAGAAGGCCTAGAAGAAAAATCATTTGCTACAAATGCCAACGAGAGGGACACATGAGGGATGATTGTCCCCTCTTGAACAAAAGTAAGGAAGAAAGAAGAAAGAAAGAAGACAAGAAGAAGGGAAGCAAGAAGAAGGAAGAAAAAAGAAAATCAAAAGAAAAAGGGAAGGCTAAAGCCCACAATCTTTGTAGGAAGGGAGGGGAAACTTCGCTTCCCACTTCAACTAGGTCGCTTGTTCATGGCGATCCCTTCTACGTCCCCGGATAAAAAAATTTATCCTTGACAAGAGGGATTGCCCAAGCAACCTTGTCATCGTCGTACTATTCGATTAGAGTAGTCACTTGAACAAACTTGTTGTTCAAGCAACCAACCTCTATTCTACGAATAGCCACGGAATAGATGATGTACGGATCGCCGACTTTTGTGTTTATGTTCAGGGTCCAAGTATATTTAGCCACAAAACAGAATAAATATCATGCATATAATTGAAAAACAAGTATAAACATGTAACAAATGAAAATAGAGAAACGATATACCTCTCGATCTACTATTGTATGACCTTCCTCCTTTCGGACATCGTGTGAGCGACGATCTTCCAAAAGTCGAAGCTCCTAGATCACCAATCTTCCTTCCTTGCTTGTTCAAAGCAAGAGGAAGAATAGAAAAAAGACCCTTCTCCTTCCTTTAGCCAACCAACAAGCAACAAGCAACTTGCTTGCCACAGGCCAACAAGGAGAAGGGAGAAAAAGATGGTTGCCGGCCAAGAGCTTCAAGGGAGGACCCTAAGCCTTGGATCCACCGGCCAAGGAGAAGGAGAAGAGCTACTTTGGATGCCGGCCAAGGGTTGGAAAAGCTGGTATGGGTGCCGGCCACTGATGGAGAAGAAGAAGACAAGGAAAGATTTTCCTTATTTGGTGCTGCCAAGCCCAAACCCTAATCCAAGCTTCTTGCCGCCCAAAACCCTAATCCTATCTCTCATTGGATTCTTCTTGCCGCCCACCCCTTGCTCTCCTTTTATAGAGTTAGGGATAAGCCTTGTTTTAATCTCCATCATTGGTTCTAGGGATTTAATCTCAACCGTCGGATCTAGAGATTTAATCTCAACCGTCGGATCTTGAGATTTAATCTCTACCTTTGGATCTAGAGTTTTGTTTCTATCCATTGGATCTAGACTTCATGAGGTATTAATAGGCTACAATAGGGACCATGAGGAGGAGTTGGATCTTGGCCACCCAATGGATCAAGCCCATATAAAGTCCGATCCATTAATGATAATCCAATCCACTAAAGGATTATCATTGATCTACCTCACCAACCCCCATAAGTTAATATGAGCTCCATATATTATATGTACATTTTCTTCCCGTGTTTAAGATGTCGAATGTCTGTCAATTAATTAATTTACTGACCGTTAATTAATCAACATCTAAATCAACATCTAACTCCATGAGTAGTACCACTCAACCTTTTCATCATGCCGGACCAAGTCCACCTGCAGGGTTTACATGATGAACCTTATGAGCTCTTCAAGGGGACATCATCATCCTAATATATAAGACACGGTTTCCTCCTATAATCAACGACATACCATATAAATAATATCATTTCCCAACTTACCGAGCCTATCGATTTAATCTATAAATCTCACCCATTGGTAAATCAAAGAAATGAATACTAAGTATATGTGCACGTTATTATATCGGGATTAAGTGTATGTACAATATAATATCCGAGGTCCGATTCGATTATGTAGTCACCAATAAATCAAATTACCTCTAAGGCGGTCCTGCTCAATACACACAAAGTGTACTAGTGTGATTCTATGGTCAAGACAAACCAATACCAAATCACACTACAACCATACCAATGGTTTGTCCAAATCCATCTCGGTTGTGAGCCTATACTTATACTTTATAAGGAGCCGATAACATGATCTCCCATGTGACACCACACACGATGTTATCTACAATGTAATGTATTAGACAATATGCATAACCATAAAAATGTGCAAACAATGATCATGTGATTCTTATTTCAAAATAAAGATGTTCATACAAAAGATAACTTTTCTTTATACATCCCAACAATCTCCCACTTATACAAAAAGATTATGTTGTCCTCAAACTGCCATACATCTGATCCCCATTCCCTCCACATGCCTATCAAAAGCTCTCGCCGGAAGGGCCTTAGTGAAAGGATCTGTCAGGTTATCCTCCGATGTAATCTTGACCACAATAACTTCTCCTCTCTTTACGATTTCTCGTATCAGGTGGTACTTGTGCTCTATGTGTTTACTAGCCTTATGGACTCGTGGTTCCTTTGAGTTTGCAACTGCACCACTATTATCACAATAAATTGTGATAGTTCTGGGCAAACTAGGAATCACATCCAAGTCCATCAGGAAGTTCTTGAGCCACACAGTTTCTTTGGCCGCCTCAGAGGCTGCCACATATTCATCTTCCATGGTGGAGTCCGCCACGCATTTCTTCTTGACACTCTTCCATACAATGGCTCCACCTCCCAAAGTAAACACAAAACCTGAGGTAGACTTACTATTATCCCTGTCTGATTGGAAGTCAGAATCTGTGTAACCCACAGGGAGTAATTGGCCTGCCTGGTAAACTAGAATATAATCTCTAGTCCTTCTCAGGTACTTTAATATATGCTTTACCGCAGTCCAATGTCCCTGTCCTAGATTATTCTGATATCTGCTGACCATGCCCACGGCAAAGCAGATATCTAGTCTCGTACATAGCATCGCATACATGAGGCTTCCTACCGCCGAAGCATAAGGAACTGTGTTCATCTCCTCTATCTCCTCAGATGTTCTAGGAACCATCTCCTTAGATAAAGGAACTCCATGCCAGAAAGGTAGAAAACCCTTCTTGGAGTTTTGTATGCTAAAACAATCCATAATCGTGTCTATGTATGAAGCTTGGGATAAGCACAACATCCTTTACCTGCGATCCCTTATAACCTTGATCCCAAGGATGTGTCCCACTTCTCCCAAGTCCTTCATATCAAACTGTTTGGACAACCATACCCTTATATCCGATAACACCTTGATATTGTTGCCAATCAACAAAATGTCATCCACGTATAGTACAAGAAATACCACTACATTTCTGTCACATCTCTTGTACACACAAGACTCATTCGGACTTTGAATAAATCCATAAGACTGGATTACTTCATCAAATCGGATGTTCCAAGACCTCGAAGCTTGCTTCAATTCATAAATAGACCGATTAAGCTTACATACAAGATGCTCTTTGCCTTTCGCAATAAATCCCTCTGGTTGCTTCATATAGATGTTTTCCTCAAGACTTCCATTAAGGAAAGTTGTCTTGACATCCATCTGCCACACCTCATAATCCATATGAGCTGCAATGCATAAGAGAATCTGGATAGACTTAAGCATGCCTATCGGCGAAAAGGTCTCCTCATAATCGATACCCTCTTTCTGAGTATACCCCTTCGCAACAAGCCTCGCTTTGAAGGTCTCAACCTTCCCATCTATTCCTCTCTTTCTTTTGTAGATCCACTTGAATCCAATGGTTTTTACACCATCGGGTGGTTCCACTAGCTCCCAGACCTGATTTGAATCCATAGATTCAATCTCAGTATTCATTGCACTTTGCCAAGATGCTGCATCTTTATCTTGGATTGCCTCGTCATATGTCCAGGGATCAGGTTTATGATTGTCAGGGACCAAATCAGAAGATTCTCCCAAGAACATGAATCTATCAAGCTATCTCACAACTCTTCACTACGATGAGGTATCACCTATGTATCCTCTGTGACACACGGTGCAGTGACTTGTGGTATATCCTCTTGTACCGGTGGTACTGAAGAAGTGACTTCCCCTTTTATTTCCTCCAGAACAATCTACTCATGGGCTTGTGGTTCATCACATAGTCTTCCTCTAGAAATCTGGCGTTCGTGCTAACGATCACCCTTTGATCTCTAAGACTATAAAACAAACCACCTTTCGTTCCTCTAGGATAGCCAAGGAACATGCGTACTTCTGTACGAGGTTCCAACTTACCAGTATTTGTTTTCAGCACATGTGCTGGACTCCCTCAAATCCGAATATGTCTTAGACTGGGCTTTCGCCCAATCCACAATTCTGTGGGAGTAGAAGGCACTGATTTAGATGGAACCAAGTTCAGAATGTACACCACCGTATCTAGAGCATATCCCCAGAACGAATCTAGCAACTCAGAATAACTCATCATCGATCTAACCATCTTCATAAGAGTCCTATTCCTTCGCTCTGCTACACCATTTTGCTGGGGCATGCCAGGTGCAGACAATTGGGATTGAATCCTAGCCTCTGATAAGTAATTCCTAAACTATCCCAAGAGGTACTCACCAACATGATCAAATCGTAGTGTCTTGATACTTTTACCTTGACGTTTCTCCACATCAGTCTTGAATTCTTTGAACTTGTCAAAGCATTCAGACTTGCGGCGCATCAAGTAAATGTATCCATATCTCGAATAATCGTCTATAAAAGAGACGAAATACTCAAAACCACCTCTAGCATGGATAGACATAGGACCACACAAATCATAATGAACCAATTCTAACACATCTTTGGCTCTACACCCCTTGTCCTTAAAAGACCTCTTGGTCATTTTACCCTCCAAGCAAGATTTGCAGGTTGGGAAATCTTCCACCACTAATGAACCCAGAGGTCCTTCAGCTATCATCCTTTGAATTCTGCTTAGGTTAATATGACTAAGCCTAAGGTGCCAAAGATATGTTTGGTTCATCTTCGAAGGTTCTTTTATCTTATTGGAATTAGAAGATGAGTTATTTACTTCTATTTGCATGGTGGGAGCTTTAGGTTTAAGTGTGTATAGATTTCCTATCAATGCACCTGAATAGATAATGTCCCTATTCCTTTTTATAACAACTCTGTCATTAAAAGACATAGAATATCCATCCATAAACAATTTAGAAACTGAAATTAAATTCTTTCTAAATAAAGGTACATAAAGGCAATTCTTAAGAACCAAAACTTTATTTTTCTCAAAAGATAAATAAACATCTCCCACTGCAATAGCCGTCACCTTCGTGGCATCGCCCAAGTATACGGTAATCTCCCTCTCAACCAATCGTCTGGTTTCTTGGAACCCCTACAAAGTATTGCAGACATGATCAGTGGCTCCCGTATCTACACACCAGGTGCTGGTAGATAACACCGCTAAACATATTTCAACGACTAGACTAAAAGATATACCTTTGTTCTGCTTGCGGTTGGGGCAGTCCTTCTTCCAGTGTCCAGTCTGCTTACAAGTGAAGCACTTGCCTTTCGGCTTCTTCACTCCTCCCTGAGTTCCTCCCCCCGCCTTTATCCTAGTTTGTTTCTTCTTCTTCTTGCCTTTCGGCTTAGAAGCAGAAACCTTTTGGGTCACCATGGCATGCCGAGCACTCAAATAGCCTCTGTCGCCTCGGAGTTCATCGAAGCTCCGCCAACGAATACAACCTTTGTTCATGTTGTAGTTGAACCGCCAAAACTCCTAGGTAGAAATCCGGAGAATGATATCGACTGGGTTTCCCGTCGACCTCACTCCATAAACAATTTAGAAACCGAAATTAAATTCTTTCTAAATAAAGGTACATAAAGGCAATTCTTAAGAACCAAAACTTTATTTTTCTCAAAAGATAAATGAACATCTCCCATTGCAATAGCACCTTGTGGCATCGCCCAAAGTATACGGTAATCTCTCCCTCGGCCTCGTCTGGTTTCTTGGAACCCCTACAAAGTATTGCAGACATGATCAGTGGCTCCCGTATCTACACACCAGGTGCTGGTAGATAACACCGCTAAACATATTTCAACGACTAGACTAAAAGATATACCTTTGTTCTGCTTGCGGTTGGGGCAGTCCTTCTTCCAGTGTCCAGTCTGCTTACAAGTGAAGCACTTGCCTTTCGGCTTCTTCACTCCTCCCTGAGTTCCTCCCCCCGCCTTTATCCTAGTTTGTTTCTTCTTCTTCTTGCCTTTCGGCTTAGAAGCAGAAACCTTTTGGGTCACCATGGCATGCGCCTGAGCACTCTGACGAAATAGCCCCTCTGTCGCCTGGAGTTCTGTCAGAAGCTCCGCCAACGAATACAACCTTTTGTTCATGTTGTAGTTCAGGCGAAACTGCTCAAAACTCCTAGGTAGAAACTGGAGAATGATATCGACCTGGGTTTCCCCGTCGACCTCAGCTCCGAGGACTTCCAACTCATTCAAATGAGACATCATCTTGAGAATAAGATCCCTCACGGGTGTTCCCTCGATCATGGTGGTCATCATCAAGTTCCTCATAGCTTCTTGCCTAGCAGCCCAATTCTGGTGTCCGAAAAGCTTTTTGAGATTGAGCATCATGTCATAAGCAATGGGCATGGCTTGATGCTGATGTTGCAGTACATTTGACATAGATGCCAAAATGTAACACAGCGCCATCTCATCGGCCTTTATCCACTTCTTATAACTCTCTTTCTCCTTTTCCCCAGAATCATCCACAATCTTAGGAGGGAACTCTTCGAGGAGTACATATTTGTATTCCTCAGCAGTCAAGACAATGTCTAGATTCCTCTTCCAATCAACATAGTTGGGTCCAGTAAGTTTATTCTCTTTCAGTATCACAACAAGCGGGTTGAAAGTCATTTTGAAAGAAAACCTAAGAATCACATAGATCAAAACATTAGATTTCAAAAAATTATTGATTCCTCAAACAATAATATTTTAAAATCAACCAACACCTCAAAACACTGAGAATATCATATGCCACGATAATGTGGACGTATACGAATTCTACATTTGTAAGAGGAGGTTTTACCCATTAATTTTACTATCTTGTCAACCTAACGTTTTGACAAGTAAAATTAATAGTTGGTTCCTCTTTGGCCCTACAAATAAAAGCAGTGACTACGATGGGGAGGATACTTATATTTGTATCTAAGTGTTCACCATTACTCGGTACCAAGTTAATTATCTCGGGTTATGTGCCTTCCGATGGGGAAGTACACACACTCCTTAATAATTTTCTATAACCATATTCGACCTTGTGATTCGCAAACAAACTCATCCGATGGGGAGGAAGGTACTCAGAGCCGACGTGCAAGTTTGTTTGCATCACTTGTCAAATCGTAATGGAGGCCGTGGGAATTTATAAAAATTTCCCTCTCCCACTTAGTAATTTGAAATTGAGGAATTTTCTAGCCTACGACATGCATATCAAACAATAAGCAATAAATATTAAAAATAATTATTTTCCAACTATTATGGCTTTTGTCTTCAATATGTCTCCCGTCGTATCACCATCTCATCCGCTCCTCCTACGCCATGTACGAGCCATCCGGAGATCCAAGCCAAGATTAAAATCTATTTTAATTTACATCCATCGATCCTATACTCCACGAGGGAGTGTACATGAAATCTAGATCGAAAGCAAACTAAAATAAAAGGAGTGGCTAAACAATGTCGTATCTAATTTACAAAAAATTAAATACTAGCCTCGTCAACCTCGAGGATTCAACAAAATAAACATTTACACACATACAATCACATACACACATATGGCCATAATAGTTGGATCCTATGCCTGCATCCAAAGAGTTAACCTACGCATATCCTACTATTATCTGGCACATATAATATATAAAAATTGCATAAAAGTAACAGAATCCTAAACACACATAACTGGAAACCGTGGCTCTGATACCACTTGTAGGAAGGGAGGAAAAACTTCGCTTCCCACTTCAACTCGGTCGCTTGTTCATGGCGATCCCTTCTACGTCCCCAGATAAAAAAATTTATCCTTGACAAGAGGGATTGCCCAAGCAACCTTGTCATCGTCGTGCTATTCGATTAGAGTAGTCACTTGAACAAACTTGTTGTTCAAGCGACCAACCTCTATTCTACGAATAGCCGCAGAATAGACGATGTATGGATCGCCGACTTTTGTGTTTATGTTCAGGGTCAAAGTATATTTAGCCACAAAACAGAATATATATCATGCATATAATTGAAAAACAAGTATAAACATGTAACAAATGAAAATAGAGAATCAATATACCTCTCGATCTTTTATTGTATGACCTTCCTCCTTTCAGACGTCGTGTGGGCGACGATCTACCAAAAGTCGAAGCTCCTAGATCACCAATCTTCCTTCCTTGCTCATTCTGAGCAAGAGGAAGAATAGAAACAAGACCCTTCTCCTTCCTTTAGCCAACCAACAAGCAACAAGCAACTTGCTTGCCGCCGGCCAACAAGGAGAAGGGAGAAAAAAGATGGTTGCCGGCCAAGAGAATCAAGGAAGGACTCTAAGCCTTGGATCCACCGGCCAAGGAGAAGGAGAAGAGCTACTTTGGATGTCGGCCAAGGGCTGGAAAGACTGGTATGGGCGCCAGCCACCAATGGAGAAGAAGAAGACAAGGAAAGACTTTCCTTATTTGGTGCCGCCAAGCCCAAACCCTAATCCAAGCTTCTTGCTGCCCAAAACCCTAATCCTATCTCTCATTGGATTCTTCTTGCCGCCCACCACTTGCTCTCCTTTTATAGAGTTTGGGATAAGCCTTGTTTTAATCTCCACCATTGGTTCTAGGGATTTAATCTCAACCGTCGGATCTAGAGATTTAATCTCAATCGTCGAACTAGAGATTTAATCTCTACCTTTGGATCTAGAGTTTTGTTTCTATCCATTGGATCTAGACTTCATGAGGAATTAATAGGCTACAATAGGGACCATGAGGAGCAGTTGGATCTTGGCCACCCAATGGATCAAGCCCACATAAAGTCCGATCCATTAATGATAATCCAATCCACTAAAGGATTATCATTGATCTACCTCACCAACCCCCATAAGATAATATGGGCTCCATATATTATATGTACATTTTCTCCCCGTGTTTAAGATCTCGAATGTCCATCGATTAATTAATTTACTGACCATTAATTAATCAACATCTAACTCCATGAGTAGTACTACTCAACCTTTTCATCATGCCGGACCAAGTCCACCTGCAGGGTTTACATGATGAACCTTATGAGCTCCTCAAGGGGACATCAACATCCTAATATATAGGACACGATTTCTTCCTATAATAAACGACATACCATATAAATAATATCATTTCCCAACTTACCGAGCCTATCGATTTAATCTATAAATCTCGCCCATTGGTAAATCAAAGAAATGAATACTAAGTATATATGCCCGGTATTATATCGAGATTAAGAGTATGTACAATAAAATATCCGAGGTCCGATTTGATTATGTAGTCAGCAATAAATCGAATTACCTCTAAGTAGGTCCTGCTCAATACACACAAAGTGTACTAGTGTGATTCTATGGTCAAGACAAACCAATACCAAATCACACTACAACCATACCAATGGTTTGTCCAAAGCCATCTTGGTTGTGAGCCTATACTTATACTTTACAAGAAGCCAATAACATGATCTCTCGTGTGACACCACACACCATGTTATCTACAATGTAATGTATTAGACAATATACATAACCATAAAAATGTGGAAACAATGATCATGTTATTCTTATTTCAAAATAAAGATGTTCATACAAAAGATAGACTTTTCACTATACATCCCAACAATCTTAAAGCGGTGACATGGGATAATCCATCATCCTCATCGGAGGAAGAACAAGCATTCACAAGCCTTGCATTAATGGCTATAAATGACTTGTACTCCACCTCTTCCGAAAAAGAAGAAACAAGCTCAAGTGAGGAGAGCTCAAGTGAAGGGGGAGCCTCATCATCATCATCATCGGAAGGGGATTGGGTAAGCAAGGTAACGAAACTCCCCTCCAATGATATTGTTTCAATGATAACTAGCCTAACTAGGGACTTATTTAGGGATAAGAAGAAGAACAAATGCATGCTTGATGAAATTAGAAGTCTAGAAGAAAAATTGAAAAATGCATGCTCACATGATAATGATATTTCTTCTAGTGTAAATGATGCATGCTTAGTAGAAGAAAATAAGGCTTTAAGAGAAAAGGTAGAATTTCTAACTAAGGCCCTAGAAAAAATTACCATTGGCTCCAACACATTGAATATGATCATTGGGAGGAAAAGAGATAGCTTTAACAAGAAGGGTTTAGGATACAAGGGATCCAAAAATGAAAAAGCATATCATTGTTTAATTGCAAGGGGTCAATCTAAAACAACTACAATGGTAGCTAGAAAATGGATCCCAAAGGAATGCTTGGTGAACCCCATTGGAAAGAATTTGTATTGGGTTCCCAAGTCAATCCTCAAGGGTTAGGAAAACCTAGGAAAGTCAACCATAAGTGGACTTTACTTATATCATGATTAAATGGTTGACTTAGGATGATGTGGGTGATAATTTTTAACTTAGTGTTGGGTGATGATAATGTGTAACCCATGAATTGAATGCTTAAATCATGATTTATGCTTGATTTTATACTTGATAAATAATCATGATTTATGATTTGGATGGTAATGTTTGATGTATGATCATAATCTGTGACTCATGATCATTTTAGATAATACTTAACATTGGGTAGAGTTGCATGAAATTTTGGTTAAGTATAAATACCTTTAGTCACATCTCACACTCACTATAGGCTAACTTGATTGAAAACATAACATGGGTGAGATGTTAGGTTGATACAAAGAGTCCACTAATACTTATGGCATTTAGATGGTCATTTACAAGTATCATGATATAGCAATCATAGATCAACTATGGGGAAAATAAATATTTAATCAATAGACATATTACCCATAGATCATAGTTGTATATTTCAAATATTTTAAAATCATTTTAGGTTTGATAATCTGTGTATTTATGTTTTAAATCATTTCAAGGCAAAACTAGGCTTTCAAGTAGATAAAAACTTTAGTGATTTTCAACATCTTTGAGTTTTTGCCTAACTTTGAAATTTGGAATGAATTTTCATGAAAAAAATCACTGATAAAGGACTCATAAGAAATATGTTCCCAAAATTTCATGATTTTTCAAACTTTCTAGAATTTTTAATGCATTTCTGAATTTCGGTCCAAAAATTAGAAAAGTTGGAAATCATGTGCCAGTCGACTAGTAGTCTGAACCAGTCGACTGATGGACTGTAAACGTGAACAGTAACCTATTTTGTGGGGTTTTCAGGAAGTTTTTGGTATTTTTCTTCCATTAGACTTGATGTCATGCTTGTATAACATATGTTAATATTTTTGATGGTATCAAAGGGGGAGAAATGTGTTGGTGCAGTGGGCACCTAAGTCGAACCTATGTTTTGATTATAGCAAACGATACAAAGTTAAGCTTATATTGTTATCTCACGAGCTAAATCAAGTGTGCAGAAAAGTCTCAATGCTAGAGCTGAAGGCTAGCGACACCCGGAGGAAGCCGCGGTGGTCGGGCGACACTCGAGTTACTTCGGAGGGAGCTGAAGGAATCGAGTGGAAGGCCGAAAGCAAAAGCGACAAGTAAGTATCGAGGTAAGCTCGTGTGTGCAAGCGTAAGTGAGGTCGTGTCCTTTGTACGGGGACGTCCTTAGGCGACGATCCAACCCAAGACTTCCCATGGAAGGTCTATGTTGAGATCGGACGGCAAGTGGCCGTCGAATTCACTTGTATTTTGAGCTAAACTCCTTTTTTAGTCAAAAATCGTGGCTGCCAGTTCAACCGGCCAGTTCAACCGGCGGCAGTTCAACCGGCCAGTTCAACCGGTGGTCAAAAATCAACCTCGAGGAGTCAAGCTTTATCACCATTTTTCAAGGAGTTTTGTGCCCATTTGTGATTGGTTGAAGACCCATTCGTTGAGGGGCTTAAAGGCTATAAAAGGAGGGCCAAACCTAGGGTTTTTCATCAATTCAAAAGCTTCCAAGTGCTTCCGATACGCTCCGACTCTCCGACATCCCTACGACGAAGCGCTGCCGAGACGACAACTAAAGCTTCAACCTCCAATCCTTGAAGTCGTCGGTATAATCTTTAATTTTGTATAAGTTGTCTTTATTTTCAAGCTTTAAATCATATCAAGGAGAGGGAGTGTCCTCTACCTAGAATCGTTATTGAGTTTTTGTATTCGCTTAACTCCTATCTCTATCGAGAAGGAGTTCGTTTAATATTTGCCCTCCGCGTGGTCAAGGACCATTAGGGCCTTGGAGTAGTAGCCGAGGCTACGAACCAAGTAAAACCCTCGTGTTTTTATTTATTTATTGCTATCTTTCCGCTGCGTTTACTCATTGCCAATTGAACGATTCACGAAAAGTTTTTCTTATCGCTATTCACCCCCTCTAGCGCTCAAATCGATCCAACAATTGGTATCGAGTGGGGTTGCTAAGATTTGGTGAAACCACCAATCTAGCTTTTTTTACAGATTTATTTTCTTTTAATTCTGTTTATTTCTATTTATTTTGTTTGTTAAATTCTCTCCAAGACTACTAATCCAAGACGCGAGTCTTGGTACTTGTTTTTGAGTTTTTGTCTTTGCTAGCTTTTCTGGTCTTCGCCTCTTTTGTCTTTTTGTTTCAATGGCCCATCTCGAGGGTTTTAGCACCGTCCGACCTCCGCTTTATAACGGAGATGACTTCCGTTATTGGAAGGGTCGGATGGAATGCTTTCAAACCCAACTCGAGATGTGGATCATAATCCAAACGGGTTTCACACTTCCGACTAATGAAGTGGGTGACTCGATTATGATCAATGGACCATGCAACAAAACGACAAGTCAAGCGCCAAGGCAACACAAATCCTCCAATGCGGCCTATCCAAGGAGGAGTTAAATCGCTACGGCCCCTTCATAAGCGCAAAGGATCTTTGGACTAAACTAACGAAGGATCGGATCAAGCCAAGGTATGTAAGCGTGATTTGTTATTCAATAAATTGTACACACTAAAAATGCAGAACACGAATCCGCGACGCAACTCCACGCCCGTGTCCAGTGACATCGTCAACAGGTCCATTTGAGTCCTCCACGACTCCTTCACCCTTCACGCTAGCCTTCAAGTGCTTCTATCGGCTTCGTCATGCCATCGGGCATCTTTAGCGTAGACCTAAGGATTCAAACCACTTCCATCAGCCTCAAGCCCTTGGTTCGAGTCCACGACTCCTCACCCTTGGTCCTAGTCTTCAAGTGCTTCCGTTGGCTTTATCATGCTAACAGGTGTATCTTCGCCAATTCTCCAAACTTGGATTTTCGTCGCCAAGATTACACACTTGGACTTACATGCCCAAGACTACACCCTTGGACTTTTCCTTTGCCAAGTATCCATGCTTGGACTTTCGCCACCAAGACTACACACTTGAACTTACATGACCAAGACTTTTCCCTTTGCCAAATATTCATATTTTGACTTTCGATTATCAAGACTCCACCCTTTGACTTTTCCTTGCCAAAGTATCAATACTTGGGCTTCTTCATTGCCAAGAATCCAATCTTGGACTTCCTTTGCCAAGTATCCATACTTGGACTTCTCCATTGTCAAGAATCCAGTCTTGGACTTCCACTCGAGCCTCACTCGAGCTTGGTCAACCTTGACCTATGGTTGATTGCTCCAATAATCTTTCTCATGACAATCTTCTCTCATAAGACCTTGGATATTCCAATTATGCACTAATCATATGGCCCACATACGGTCAAACTCATATTGTCAAACATCAAAACCCTACTCGAGTCTCATTCGAGTCTGGTCAATCGTGAACTGGGGCGATTGCACCAACAAAGTTGACTATATGAATCTTTCTACACTATTAGACTTAATCTCTTTACTATATTTAAATAAATTTTATCTTATTTTATCATTGCTAATAAATCTTAATCACCTTCTTCCTTTATTATATCTTAAGGAACTTTTTCCATCTACTTTAATAATAAAAAATACAAATTAGTTTCAATGAGAAATTTATAAAATCGTAAAACCTATTCAAAATTTTTATCTTAATCTACATTAAAAAAGTCACAACCTTTGTCATTAAATTGTAGTGACGTGCGGAGATTGTTGATGTAGGAAGCATCATTCTTTAGTTTTGACATATGAATCATAGTTAAAGTTAGGAATTAATTGTGTTTTAATGTGTGTTAAGTGTGCAAGCTTAACACTAAAATCCTAATAGGTTAGACAGATCAGATACTAGGCAAAGTATTGAAACTCCTAGTAGGTTGTATTGACTGGATACTAGGCTAAAGACTTGACAGATCAGGAGGACCGAACAACAGGTAGGAAGTCCAGATGGGTCAAGAGACTAGACATCTAGTAGGAAGACCATTTGGGTCAAGAGATTGTACAATCGGCCTGAAGTCCAGTTGGGTCAGGGAGATCGGACAGCTGGCGGAAGCTCTGGTAGGTCAGATTAGATGTCAAGCATGGTAAGTTCACTTGAGTAGCTGGTAGGTAAGCCTCGAGTGAAGAGGTGAGGCCGAGTCCTCATGTGGGGACAAAGCTAGGCATCGATCCGATGGATAGTCTGCGTGGGACTAAGAAGTCGAGATTGGAAAGTATTGCTACTGTCATTTCATTTCATACTGTGTTTTTGTGCTAATACTATTTTGTAGGTATCCAGTTGACCGATTGTTTTCCAGTTGACTAGATATGGTCTAGTTGACTGGGATGTCGAGATGGCAACACAGGTTGGTGATCGATTGGAGATTTGGCCATCAAGATGGCAAGAACTTCAGTCGACTAGAATAACAAATTTTTCGAACTGTTCAAGAGCAGAGCCAGGTGACATGGAGTGGACTGGACCAAGTCCAGTCGACTGGAAAGCCTAAAATACCAAATTGACGGGCTGATTTGGAGTCGACTAGAGGGTGTTCCAGTCGACTGGAAAGTGCTTATAAAAGAAGTGGAGGACCAACTCCAAATCATCAATTGCTCATACCTTGAAGTGTTGTCGCCATCGTTCATCATGCCAAAGCTTCAACCATCCTCCGACACTATGAACTCGACTTCCATTTGTACTAGTGTCGGTATACTTTCACTGTTTACTTTTCCCTTTGTTGTAAAATTCAAAAGGATAGGTGGTTGTAGCTTTTCCTTTACTTTTTGCAAAGAGCGAAATCCTCCGAATTCAAGAGTTCTCAAATCGGAGCACTTTAGTGGATTGACCATCGAGGTAGCTTTCGGAGAGCTACAAGCCTTGTACTAGCAACCCGACTAGGGTTGCGAACCAAGTACAAATAAATTGTATATTTGCTTTTCTTACTTTACATTTCTGTTGTATAACTCTTGTTTTAAAAGTTAATAAGAAGAGTTTTCAAACTCTAAAAAGGACAATTTTTATCTTCCGACAATCACCCCCCTTTCTCGGAAATCTCGATCCTACAGAGATTACATAGGATTAAGAATATTACTAGATCTTGTCAGTACAAAACATTTATAGATAATCACATATTTTCATGAAACTTACATGGGTTTTCTTAACGAAAGAAAAATTAGAAGTAGGCCCAATATTTCAAAAATTCAATAACATAGTTCAAACTCAATTTCAAACCAAAATAAAAATTTTAAAAATGGAAAATACAAATAAATATTTTGTATTCATTCTTAGTGATTAC
Organism: Wurfbainia villosa; assembly: GCA_025175895.1. Taxonomy (NCBI): domain Eukaryota; kingdom Viridiplantae; phylum Streptophyta; class Magnoliopsida; order Zingiberales; family Zingiberaceae; genus Wurfbainia; species Wurfbainia villosa. The sequence goes on from CM045990.1 coordinate 13,448,859, forward strand.
CTAATCAAGGAAGAGATTTTTTTATCTAAGCTCTTGTATTGACACACCTCGACAAAATAGTGTAGTAGAAAAAAAAAAGACATCTGTTGAAAATAACTTGATCTCTCATGTTTTCTAGATATGTATTGACATAATGGGGGTGAGGGGAGCCATACTCGATCAAACTTACCTCATAAATAGAATGCCTTCTTGTTGGACTTTCCGAGCCACAAAAACTACTTTTTTGCATTGCGGAAACCTCGGAAGCCCGTCCACGGATCCGTGCGAAGGTATATAAAAATAAAAAATATGCATGTGCTTAAGTAAATCTAGATCTACCTTAGATCTAGAAGGTGAGAGCATTACCCTCGTAGCGATGCCCTTTGCTTATCCCGCTCGTCCAAACGCTTTGTCGGAAATCAAGAGTGTCAAGTGTACACTCCTCTACAAGTATCCACATGGACAAATGGTGGAGAAAAACACCTTAGAGTGTGCTAGCACCCCTTGGACATTCATGGCTAGATGAGGAAGAGAGAGCTTGAGGGAAGAGATGAGGAAGAAGATGAAGTTACACAACTTAACTTCACATCATCCATAACCCACTATAAGGGGGTTACATGCATGCATGTAACTCCAAGAGCCAATGACTCTTGGTCTCCCTCATGAGGTGGCACCCCATGATGTGTCCATGATGATGTGGAACATCATCATTGGCCGGCCATGCCAAGTCATCATCATGACATGGCATTTGGTCAAGTCAAACTTGACCTTTCATCTTCCCTCTCAAGTCAAGTCAAACTTGACCTCTTATCTCCCATGGTTGATCAAATCCAACCATTTGATTCAAGTCAATTTAATTTAATGAATCTCTATTCATTTAATTTAAATTGATTTGATGAATCAAATCTAAATTAGACTCATTCAACACTTGAATCAACTTGAGTCTAACTCAATTAGTCTAATTTAGATTACTTTTAATCCAATTTGGTTCATCCCATGAACCTAATCCTCATGGTTCATCATATGAACCTAATCTCCATCTAATTGCCCTTATGTGTGTGACCCTATAGGTTCTTGTAACGTTGGCAATGTCCCTAAACCGATTTAGGAACATAAGTAATAAGCGATATCTAGCAACACATCATTGCTACCCAAGTTACAAGAATGTTGAGCTCCAACATCACCTTTGTGACTACTAATTGTGACTCTCATAATATGTGACAATGTCCCTCTATCCTTGACATCTAGATTGGCCAATCGAGGCATAGACCGTGTCATCCTCGGTACAATCTAAATCTTGAACTCTAAGTAGACTCTCTCATATCAAATGAGCTCAATATCTCATATTGACTCATTTGGGCATGGCCATGCACTTCGTGGTCTCACTCTATCAAGAATATCGATGTCACTCCCGTCATATAGGAGGGATAGATCTCATCTACATCACTCACATCCCTCCGCATAATTTGTTACATACCCGATGTCGCCTTTATAGTCCACCCATTTACGGGTGGCGTTTGTGAAAGCAAAGTATGCAACTCATATGTAGGGAACCATGGTGACTTGGTCTAAGGACTAATAGTCATACTAATAGCCACATGAGAAAGTATATGACACTCATATAACGATCCATGATAAGTTCTCATGGCGGGTCATTCAATATACATTCTCCAATGCATACCCATGTGTCAACTTGATATCTCATATCCATGACTTGTGAGATCAAGTCATCATGTTGACCTACATGCTAGTCTCTACGCATTAACGTTGTCCCTGAATGTTAATACTCGACTAGGAATGATTAAGAGTAGTGTTCTCTATATCATCTCATTATCGATTCAACCAATCGACTGATATAGATAAGAACCTACTACTCAAGGACATTATTATATTTAGTTATTTGGCACCAATACAAGTAAATATAATAATCATGCCTTTATAAATAGGAATATGATACAATAAAGTCCATACAACAATCATCACATGATTGGCTCTAGGGCTTTAACTAACAATCTCCCACTAGCACTAGAGCCAATCACCATAGTATCTAATGCCCAATGACCTAGTGTGACCATCATGCTTTTTCTGTGCCAAAGCCTTGGTCAAGGGATCTGCGATGTTAGCCTCTGTGGGTACTCTGCAAATCTTCACATCTTCTCTATCGATAATCTCTCGAATGAGATGGAAGCACCGATATATATTCGACCTCTGTTATAGAATCAGCAACTGTGTTATGCTTGGAACTCTTCCAGCTCACAGCGCCACCATTCAAGAAAAACACGAACCCTGACTGTGATCTATATCTTCCTGGTCAGTTTGGAAGTTGGCATCGCTGTAACCCTTTATAGCTAGCTCCTCATTGCCTCCAAATATCAAGAAATATTCTTTAGTCCTTCTCAAGTACTTAAGAATATTCTTGACTGCTATCCAGTGACGCTCACCTGGATCTGACCGGTATCTACTCGTCATGCTCAAAGCATATGAGACATTAGGACGAGTACACAGCATGACGTACATGATAGATCCTATAGTAGATGCGTAAGGGATCTTATCCATGCGGTCTCTCTCCTCTCTAGAAGAGGGACTTTGAGTCTTCGAAAGACTCACACCATGTGACATCGGCAGAAGTCCCTTCTTGGAATTCTGCATGGCGACGTAATATCTTGTGTCTATATATGTTCGACTTAGGCCAAGCAATCTCTTAGATCTATCTCTATAGATCTTGATGCCTAGAATACGGGCTACTTCACCTAAGTCCTTCATTGAGAAGCACATCCCGACCAAGTCTTCATAGGCGTGGCGAAGGATGTCATTCCCAATGAGTAGTATGTCATCCACATACAATACAAGGAAGACAAGCTGTGTTCCCATTAACCCTCTTGTAGACCACGAGGTTCATCTTCATTCTTGATGAAATCAAAGCTGTTTGATCGCATCATCGAATCGAAGATTCCAGCTCTGAGAAGCTTGCTTTAGCCCATAAATGGACCTTTGCAGCTTGCATACTTTCCCAGTATGCTGTGGATCTTCAAAACCCTCAGGTTGTGTCATGTACACATCCTCGAGTAAGTTTCCATTCAGAAATGCAGTTTTGACATCCATATGCCAGATCTCATAATCGTGGTATGCTGCAATAGCAAGCAAGATCCGAATGGACTTAAACATCGCCACTGAAGAAAAGGTTTCATCATAGTCAATACCATGAATTTGCTTGAAACCTTTAGCCACCAATCGACCCTTATAGGTATGCGTAAGTCCATCAATGTCAGCCTTTCTCCTAAAGACCCACTTACACCCAATGGGTTTGACCCCTTCAGGTGGATCAACCAAAGTCCATACTTGGTTGGTGTACATGGATTCCATCTCGGATCTCATGGCCTCTTGCCATTTCTCAGAATCTGGGCTTATCACAGCTTCCTGATAGGAGGTAGGCTCATTCTCAATGAGCATTACATCATCATGGTCAGACAAGAGAAATGAGTATCTCTCAGGCTGACGACGTACTCGATCAGATTTGCGAATAGGTAGGTCTACCTGAACAGGTGGTTGTTCCATAACCCTTTGTGCAACAACCTCATCACCCACAACACTTTGTGGTTCTTGTTCAACCTCCATCAAGGCCTCAGTGCTATGGTCCTTATCTTGAATGTAGGGGATCGGTACGGCCGACTAGAGGGGGGTGAATAGCCCTTTTCATTTGGATGCCAGTATTTGCTCGTCTACAAAACTAATTAGCGTAAGCGGAAGACTAATAAAGACAAGCAAATAGAAATACGAGAAAATAAACGCTAACAAAGAATGTAACGTGGTTCACGGCTACGCCGCTAATCCACGATCCCGATTCGTCCGAGGTGAATCACTACTCCAAAGCCAATCACTATTGGTCTCTCCTTTGCACCAAGCTAGGTGGAGGTAACCTTTACAATCAAGATCACTCTTCTTACAATAAGAATGGAGTAAAAACAAGTAAGAAGAGTTTAGAGCTTGTGGGGCACTAGGAAGATCACTTGGAGAATAAGCATTAGCCTCTCAAAGGCTTACACCCTCTCTTTTTATAGAGAGGGCTGATTTCTTCCGTTAGCGCCACGATCATTTCTTTGCCCTTGGCGATCAGCGTCATCGTCACTACAATGGCCTCCGAACACGTCGGATCCCGACCGTTGTAGTCCAACGGAACTCTTGGCGATCATTTGGACCTCGGCCGATCGGCTGCTGCCTCGTAATCGACTTCCGTCGGCTACGGCCGGTTCTGTGCGCGATATCTTCCGCGGTCAGCTGGGCATAAACTCATTAGTCGGATACCAGTCGAACTACATTCGACTCGAGCGATCATTGCCATGACATGGCGGTCGGTAGTGTCGGGAAAACCCATCCGACACTTGGCCAAATGGCCAAGTTTCACCTAAGAGCTACCCCTCCCCGGGTTACAATCGCTCACTCTCATCTCTCGGAGTCCCTCGCCTTCGAAGTTCTCTTCATTCTCGGCCACGTCCCTCGGCAGCATCAGGCGCACGGCTCTGCAATGCTCCTTCGCGTCTCTTGCCTCGAAGTCTACTTCCTCCGGCTTCACTCCAAGCTTCTCGTCCGGCGGTCCCTCGGATGCTCCAGCGCGCACGGCTTCATGAAAGCTATCCTTCACCGACTCAAGGCACGAGTCATGAGATGTGAAACTCGCCACGGCTCCATGTGCGAATTACTAAGTCCTGCACGACTTCAACGCACATATCAAATCAACATAACACACTAACTTAAACCCTTTGCCACACCATCAAAACCATATTACGGCAAGAGATTGCCCTAACAATCTCCCCCTTTTTGATGTGTGGCAATCCGTTTAAGTTAGGTAAAAACATTTGATATAAATTTTAAAGGAAAGAAAGCATGTAAACATAAACATGATATAGTAACATGCAACTCCCCCTTAATCCATGAAACTCCCCATAAAAATGTTCTCCCCCTATCATAAGCATAATCATTTCTCCCCCTAAATATGTTCCCCTTTACTTAAACATATATTTCTCCCCCTTTGACACCATCAAAAAGATTAATCCTAATTTATAAACTCATGGCATCAAGTATAGTAGAAAGAGAACACCAAAAACTTGATTAAAATCTGAAATCAGAAAATATTGGGCTGTTTTAGTTATCACGATCGATATCGTATGGCAATGATCGCACAATGGATTCAAATTACGATTTTTAGGTAATTTCGAAATGCATTAAAAATTCTAGAAAATTCTAAAAATCATGAAATTTTGGGAACACATTTCTTTTAAGTATATCTATCAGTGAAAAATAGGTTTTCATGAAAAATCATTATATTTCCACGTATTTGCCAAAAATCCAAAAGCTTTAAAAACTACTAGGTTTTTGATCATAAGAGTATCCATTTTAACACCTAGTCTTGCATCCAATTGTTTCAAAACATGAATACTTAGATTTTAGATTAAGAAATTGTTTTGAAAACATATGAAATATCCAACCATGATCTTTGGGCAATTTGTCTATGAATTAAACATAAGCCTTCCCCATGATTGGTCTATTATTGCTATTTTGATACTTTAAATGACCATCTAAATGCCATAGGCATTAGTGGACATTTGTATCATCCTAATGTCTCACTCATGCTAAGTTTTAAATCAAGGTAGCCTATGGTGAGTGTGAGATGCATCCTAGGGGGTATTTGTGTATACTTAACCAATATATTCATGTAATTCTATCAAGGTTAAGTATCAACCTAATAATCCTCATGATCATAAAGACATATATGAATGAATTCTACATTATGATAATGAAACTCATGTATTCATCAAATAATAGTCATGCATTAGGTATTATAAGATGATAATAAACAAAGTATCACCTAAAGCATGATTCAACCCTATTTCCCATGATTATGTGCCAAATATCAATAGCATAAATCATGATTGCTAACATACATAGCAATTACATTAATCATCATGATTTAAGCATTATTATCTATTTATGGGCACGTTATCATCACCCAACACTATTCTAAAAATGTTGTCCCGCCATCCTAAGTCAACCAAAATATGATATAGGTCAATTCCATATGGTTGACTACCCAAGAGTTATCCTAACCCTTAAGGATGGATTTTGGAACCCAAAATAAGTTCTTCCCTATTGGGTTCACTAAGTATTCATTGGGGATCCATTTCCTAGCTATTACTTTCTTCTTATCTTGTCCCCTAGCTATTAGGCATTTGTAGGCCTTCTCATTTTTCTTTTCCTTGTAACCTAGGCCCTTTTTGTTGAAGCTAGCTCTTTGGCTCCCTAAGATCATGTTCAATGTGTTGGAGCCAATTGTGAATTTTTCTAGGGCTTTTGTTAAATAATCTACCTTTTCCCTTAAAGCCCTATTTTCATTTATACATGCATCACTAACATCTAATGGCACATAAAGGTCATGTGAGCATGCATCATTTAAGCTAGAAGAAATATTATCATTTAAGCATGCATTTTCTAGCTTATTTTCTAATGCCTTAATTTGATTAAGCATGCTTTTATTTTTATTTTTCATTCCAAATAAGTCCTTAGTTAAACTAGAAATTATGGAAACTATTTTCTTAGGAGAGGCTTTCGTTACCATAGTTTCCATGTCCTCTTCTTCTTCGGATGATGAGGATGTAGAAGCTCCCCCTTCATTTGAGCTCTCCCCACTTGAGCTTGATCCTTCATTTTCGGATGAAGAGCAATCCAAGTCATCAAAGGCCATCAAGGCCAAATTGGTGACAAAGGCATTCTCCTCATCCGATGATGATGAGGAGGATGAGGATGGATCATCCCAAGTCCTTGCCTTGAGAGCTTTAGCCTTTCCCTTTTCCTTTGTCTTCTTCTCCTCTTCCTTCTTTTTCTTGCTCCCCTTTTTCTTCTTCTTTTCTTCTTTCTTTTTCCTCTCTTCCTTGCTCTTGTTTAAGAGAGGACAATTGTCCCATATGTGCCCTTCTCCTTGGCAATTGTAGCATATGACCTTCCCCCTTGGTCTTCTATTCCTATCATGAGATTTATTAAATCTAAAATTCTTAAATGCACGTCTTACCTTCCTTACCATATAGGCTTCTTCGGTGCTATCCATGGAGGAGGAGGAAGACGCTTCGTCATTGGAGGAGGAGGGGATCTCTATCTTCTTCTTTCCCTTATTTGCCAACAATGCTACTCCCCTTGAAGGTTGTATTTTTGGCTCTTCTTGTATTCCTTCAAGCCTAGATTCATGTAATTCCATAGTGGAGAAAAATTCATCTAGAGTACTTACCTCTAGATTCTTTGAAATGTAAAATGAGTCCACCATTGAACTCCACTTGGATGATCGGGGGAAAGCATCTATGGCCTTCATTATCATGTCGCGATTGGAGAGCCTTTCTCCTACACTTGTTAGTCCATTTAAAATTTCTTTGAATCTAGAATGCAAAGAAGTTACCTTTTCTAATTTAATGTTGGATAGTTGGGAGCGGAGGAGATATCTCCTAGCTAGCTTCGCCTCGGATGTGCCTTCATGAAGCTCAATTAGCTTCTCCCACATCTCCTTGGCGCTTAGGCATTCTCCTATTCGGTTGATTTCTTGTTGGGGGAGCACATTGAAGAGATGATGCTTGGCTTTTGAATTTGCAAGGTGCTCTTCCCTTTGCCTTTTGGTCCACCTAGATTTCTCTATTGGCTTCCCCTCTTCATCCCTAGGCAAAACGAAACCGGATTCCATTGTAATCATAATATCAAAATCCGTTTCAAAAAATACCTCCATTCACTTCATCCACCAAGCGAATTCTCCTTCAAACTTCGGAGGATGGATGTTGGAGCCGGCCATTTCGAAAATTGCTTGTTGTGGCGGTTAGTCCTCGACAAGCTTTCCTTGGCTCTGATACCACTTGTAGGGGATCGGTACGGCCGTCTAGAGGGGGGTGAATAGCCCTTTTCATTTGGATGCCGGTATTTGCTCATCTACAAAACTAATTAGCGCAAGCGGAAGACTAATAAAGACAAGCAAATAGAAATACGAGAAAACAAACGCTAACAAAGAATGTAACGTGGTTCACGGCTACACCGCTAATCCACGATCCCGATTCGTCCGAGGTGAATCACTCCTCCAAAGCCAATCACTATTAGTCTCTCCTTTGCACCAAGCTAGGTGGAGGTAACCTTTACAATCAAGATCACTCTTCTTACAATAAAAATGGAGTAAAAACAAGTAAGAAGAGTTTAGAGCTTGTGGGGCACTAGGAAGATCACTTGGAGAATAAGCATTAGCCTCTCAAAGGCTTACACCCTCTCTTTTTATAGAGAGGGCTGATTTCTTCCCGTTGGCCGCCACCAGTCGACTGCTGCCCTTGGCAGTCGACTGTCGTCACTACAACGGCCTCCGAACACGTCGAATCCTGACCGTTGTAGTCCAACGGAACTCTTGGCCGATCATTCTGGACCTCTCGGCCGATCGATCACGCCCGTAGTCGATCGGCCGGCCGGCTACGCCAGCGGTTTTCAGGCCGCGATAAACCCATTAGTCGCCAAGTTTCACCTAAGAGCTACCCCTCCCCGGGTTACAATCGCTCACTCTCATCTCTCGGAGTCCCTCGCCTTCGAAGTTCTCTTTGTTCTGGGCCACGTCCCTCGGCAGCATCAGGCGCACGGCTCTGCAATGCTCCTTCGCGTCTCTTGTCTCGAAGTCTACTTCCTCCGGCTTCACTCCAAGCTTCTCGTCCGGCGGTCCCTCGGATGCTCCAAGCGCACGGCTTCCGCAAAGCTATCCTTCACCGACTCAAGGCACGAGTCATGAGATGTGAAACTTGCCACGGCTCCATGTGCGAATTACTAAGTCCTGCACGACTTCAACGCACATATCAAATCAACATAACACACTAACTTAAACCCTTTGCCACACCATCAAAACCATATTACGGCAAGAGATTGCCCTAACATTGAATTTCTTCAAGATCGAACGTACTCCCACTAGTTTTTCTAGAAACAAAATCCCTTTCTAGAAAAACCCCAGTCTTTGCCACAAACACTTTGTGCTGACTGGCAATGTAGAAGTAATATCCCTTTGTATCCTTGGGAAATCCAATAAAATAACACCTATCGGATTTGGGTCCCAGTTTGTCTGAGACTTGACGTCGAACGTAAGCCTCACAACCCCAAATCCTCATGAAAGACATCTTGGGATTTCTCCCTGTCCATATCGTATATGGTGTCTTTATCACAGCCTTGGATGGTACACGGTTAAGGGTAAAGGCTGCTATGTCTAGAGCATATCCCCAAAAGGATATAGGAAGATCTGTGTGACTCATCATAGATCATACCATATCTAATAGGGGATGATTCCTCCTTTCGGATACACCATTCCACTGTGGTGTTCCAGGAGGAGTGAGTTGGAATAGAATCTCACACTCAGCTAGATAGTCACGAAACTCATGGCTAAGGTATTCACCACCTCGATCTGATCGAAGTATCTTAATACTCTTGCCAAGCTGGTTTTGTACTTCATTCTTGAATTCTTTGAACTTTTCAAAGGATTCTGATTTATGTGTCATGAGATACACATAATCATATCTACTGAAGTCATCAGTAAATGTAATGAAGTACTTGTAACCACCTCTAGCAGCAACATTGAAAGGACCACATACATCACTATGTATAAGTTCTAACAAGTCTGTTGCTCTTTCGCTGTGTCCACTAAAGGGAGTCTTGGTCATCTTACCTAAAAGGCAAGACTCGCATGTCTCATATGATTCAAAATCAAATGAGTCTAGCAGCCCATCCTTATGGAGCTGAGATAAGTGACTCTCATTTATGTGACCTAAGCGACAATGCCAGAGATAGGTTTGGTTCAACTCATTTGACTTGAACCTTTTGGTACTTATGTTATAGATAGGGCTCTCTAAGTCTAGAAAGTAGAGTCCGTTCATTAGAGGTGCACTACAATAGAACATATCATTTAAATAAACTGAACAACATTTGTTCTTTATTATAAATGCAAATCCTTTCTTGTCCAAACAAGAAACTGAAATGATGTTCTTAGTTAAGGCAGACACATAACAACATTCATCTAATTCTAGTACAAGCCCAGAGGGCAAAGATAGATCATAAGTTCCTACAGCAACAGCAGCAACTCTTGCTCCATTGCCTACTCGTAGGTCCACCTCGCCCTTTGTCAATGCCCTGCTATTTCTCAGCGCCTGCACATTGGTACAAATGTGAGATGCACATCCGGTATCTAATACCCATGATGAAGAAATAGATAGATTGACTTCTATAACATTTATACCTGAAGTAGAAGTCTCACTTCTCTTCTTCTTAAGATCTTCTAGGTATGCCTTGCAGTTACGCTTCCAGTGTCCAGCTTCCTTGCAGTGGAAGCAAGCCCCTTCCTTGGCTACCCCTCCTTTGGGTTTCAATTCCTTGCCTTTGCCCTTGGCTTGGGACTTTCCCTTACCTTTAGGCTTGCCCTTGCCTTTCTTCTTTTGCACCATCAAAATGGCGTCAGATTTTCCCTTCTTAAGGTTGAGCTCAGCAGTTCTCAACATGCTGAGCATCTCAGGCAGTGGCTTATCAATTTCATTCATGTTGTAATTCATGACAAATTGATTGTAGCTTTGCGGCAAAGATTGCAAGATTAGGTCAGTGGCCAGCTCTTGGCCAAGTGGGAATCCCAGTCTTTGTAGGTTTTCTACGTACCCAATCATCTTGAGTACATATGGACCTATGGGAGTCCCATCTTGTATTTTGGACCCAAACAATGCCTTAGAGACTTCATATCTCTCATGCCTTGCTTGTCCTTGATATAGTTGACGAAGATGTCCAACTATATCATAAGCATTCATAAACTCGTGTTGCTTCTGAAGCTCAGAGTTCATGGTCGCGAGCATTAGACATGACACATCTAATGCATCATCTTGATGCTTCTTGTAAGCATCTTTGTCAGCTCGTGAGGCAGTGGCAGGAAGTGCCTCCGGAATGGGCTGCTCCAGGACGTACAACTTCTTTTCTTGGGTGAGAACAATTCTCAGGTTTCTGTACCAGTCCAGGAAATTTACTCCATTGAGCTTGTCCTTCTCAAGGACAGAACGCAGAGAGAGAGTGTTCGTGTTTGTCGACATAGTTATCTACAACATACAATGCAGAGAATTAATATCATATTCCTTTTATCATTTAATTAGGCCTTTAATCAAATGATGCTCCCACTGAATTATAGGAATTTTATATAATCGAGTTATGGATGTGGTCAAACCACTTTACTAGATTCATACAAACTAGCTATAATTCTTGCGGGACAAGATCCACATCATACTAAGCCTTGAGTTAGCTTTGGCTAAATCGCCCAAGACTTAGTACGATCGGTGGGTAACATATTACCGATTACATCTCTATGCAACTCTTGTTTATAGAATCAAGACCCACATTTACAAAAGACCTTGAGTTAGCTTTGGCTAAATCGCCCAAGATTTAGTGTAAATGCGATCTTAACCTATATTTCCAACGATTGGAATATGCCTATAGTTCTACTCGATCCAATTGAGTTAACTAGTTTTGTTAAATCTAATTGAGCTTACTCTAACCCAAGCGTGATAGGCGGGACCAAGATTGTCCCTCCGCACCCTACCAAGATAATATGCGTTGCTCTGCTTTGGCAGATTCAACAACAACAAATGATTGAGGTAGTGATGGGTATCAAGGCTCGGTAGGCATTTTCGAGTTGATTCGATTATGATCTAATCTAATCGAAATGTGTATCTTATACGCATTTAGGCCTTTATTATCCTATATTAGCATGCATCACATATATACAATCATTATTCTAGCATGCATCATATACATACAAGAAAATTATTCTAGCATGCATCATATACATACAAGCATTATTCTACTAGCATGCATCACATACATACAAGCAAAATCAATTATATATATATATATATATATATATATCAACATATATATATATATATAAAATTAAATGTGATGTAGTCATGGCCCTACTACGATCTTCTCAAACCAATGAGAAGATCGGACGGTCAACCTAAGGCTAGCGACTTCTCCAAGCGCTTCCTTTGACCGCCATGTGTCATCGTCACCCTTCTCGTAACCTCGTCTTCAAGTGGACTTTCCACCGCTCCATTTTGTACATTACAAATATGAAACTCGAGTTACATTCGAGTCTAAAATTATTTACAACTAGAATATCAAAAGAAGAGGTACGACGCACAGGTCGCATACACTATACAACATGCACAACCACAAAACGGCACTCAACCCGTATTATGAATTACAACACATCACATCCAATCATATTGGGGTTATTGGGCCATGAAAATCATAGAATTATACATAATTCTAAATTATGTATTTTTACAGAAAATTTCTATAATTTTTCCTATTTTTTTTTTCAATTTTATGAGTCACCTCTCCGTAACGGTCCCGCTAAGCAGTTTCCGGGCGCGATCGCGGGACAAGACCCCATTCGGGGATAGGGGCAGCGCCCCTATTCGCAAAATAAACTTTGCGAGTGTCCCTACAATGATCTTACAACGACTTAAGTCACTGTCCCAAAAACCTAAAGCGAGAACTCGCCGTTTCGGAGAGTTTTTCTCGACGGTTGAAGCCTACAAGTGTCCCAACACTCGTTGCTTCAATTCTTCGAGAAAAAATACCCAAAAATTCTATAAAAATAGGAAATTTACAGAAACATATAAATCTGTAATTTTTTATATCTAATACAAAAATTACAAAAAACGAAACACATACATGCTTCACACGTGGCTCTGATACCACTGTTGGACTTTCCGAGCCGCAAAAACTACTTTTTTACGTTGCGGAAACCTCTGAAGCCCGGCCACGGATCCATGCGAAGGTATATAAAAATAAAAAACATGTATGTGCTTAAGTAAACCTAGATCTACCTTAGATCTAGAAGGTGAGAGCATTACCCTCGTAGCGACGCCCTTCGCTTATCCCGCTCGTCCAAACGCTTTGTCGGAACTCAAGAGTGTCAAGTGTACACTCCTCTACAAGTATCCACACGGAAAAATGGTGGAGAAAAACACCTTAGAGTGTGCTATCACCCCTTGGACATTCATGGCTAGATGAGGAAGAGAGAGCTTGAGGGAAGAGATGAGGAAGAAGATGAAGTTACACAACTTAACTTCACATCATCCATAACCCACTATAAGGGGGTTACATGCATGCATGTAACTCCAAGAGCCAATGGCTATTGGTCTCCCTCATGAGGTGGCACCCCATGATGTGTCCATGATGATGTGGAACATCATTATTGGCCGGCCATGCCAAGTCATCATCATGAAATGGCATTTGGTCAAGTCAAACTTGACCTTTCATCTTCCCTCTCAAGTCAAGTCAAACTTGACCTCTTATCTCCCATGGTTGATCAAATCCAACCATTTGATTCAAGTCAATTTAATTTAATGAATCTCTATTCATTTAATTTAAATTGATTTGATGAATCAAATCTAAATTAGACTCATTCAACACTTGAATCAACTTGAGTCTAACTCAATTAGTCTAATTTGGATTACTTTTAATCCAATTTGGTTCATCCCATGAACCTAATCCTCATGGTTCATCATATGAACCTAATCTCCATCTAATTGCCCTTATGTGTGTGACCCTATAGATTCTTGTAACGTTGGCAATATCCCTAAACCGATTTAGGAACATAAGCAATGAGCGGTATCTAGCAACACATCATTGCTACCCAAGTTACAAGAATGTTGAGCTCCAACATCACCTTTGTGACTACTAATTGTGACTCTCACAATATGTGACAATGTCCCTCTATCCTTGACATCTAGATTGACCAATCGAGGCATAGACCGTGTCATCCTCGGTACAATCTAAATCTTGAACTCTAAGTAGACTCACTCATATCAAATGAGCTCAATATCTCATATTGACTCATTTGGGCATGGTCATGCACTTCGTGGTCTCACTCTATCAAGAATATCGATGTCACTCCCGTCATATAGGAGGGATAGATCTCATCTACATCACTCACATCCCTCCGCATAATTTGTTACATACCCAGTAATCGCCTTTATAGTCCACCCATTTACGGGTGACATTTGACGAAGCCAAAGTATGCAACGCCTTATATAGGGAACCATGGTGACTTCGGGTCTAAGGACTAATAGTCATACTAATAGCCACATGAGAAAGTATATGACACTCATATAATGATCCATGATACTTTCTCATGGCGGGTTATTCAATATTCATTCTCCAATGCATACCCATGTGTCAACTTGATATCTCATATCCATGACTTGTGAGATCAAGTCATCATGTTGACCTACATGCAAGTCTCTACGCATTAACGTTGTCCCTGAATGTTAATACTCGACTAGGAATGATTAAGAGTAGTGTTCTCTATATCATCTCATTATCGATTCAACCAATCGACTGATATAGATAAGAACCTACTACTCAAGGACATTATTATATTTAGTTATTTGACACCAATACAAGTAAATATAATAACTATGCCTTTATAAATAGGAATATGATACAATAAAGTCCATACAACAATCATCACATGATTGACTCTAGGGCTTTCACTAACACTTCTCAAATCTTAAAATTTAAACCCAATGGTAAAATCCTTCTTAAAAATATATTCAACCACACATCTCATTTCTTCCAATCCTATCAAGTTTGGTTGTTCTATTTTTGTCAACATACATAGTTAACATCAGGGGAAACTTAATCTTAGAGTCATTAAGTGTATTTTTTTGGAATATTCCCATCAAAAAGGGTATATATGTTATTCTTCAATTATAAATTTTTTTATTGTTCCATGGATGTTATCATTTTTTAGCATCAATCATATTACTCCAAATCAGAGATTTAGGGGAGAATAATGTTACACAAGAATATCACTTTTAAAATACCAATACGGTAATTAGTGACCTAAATATTCCCTACATTTTATCAAATTCAATGAGTACCCTGATAGAAACTGTCCCTACTTGAATCTATGATTCCATACCATGACCCACTTGTAGAAATACCTATTATAAATATTTGTTCGCCAGACACTTCGGCTTCTCTAGTTGCTATTTAGTCAAACAAAATTCCAAGTCTTTTTAGTATTCATTCTCTAGGTACTAATTAATCTGAAAAAAATAAAGACTTTATCACCAATCCTAAGAGGGAAAAGAGGCAAAGGGAGATAAATCACTAAGTACTCCTTGACCAGATCCAAGAATTGGAACCGAATCTGAGATCAAAAGATTCACAAGGTTACTTTAATCCCAAGTCTTCCAATGATGGTGATCTTCCTATTGCAAAAAAAAAAAAAAAAAAAAAAAAAAGGAGGCTAGGTTAGAGAATCCACAAAACATCCAATCTAGAACATTGTGACTTATTAGGGGCTATCTAATAAATACAAGATTTTTGTAGCAATTCATGATCAAACACAATTTTATAAATTCATAGAAGAAGCACTTATACAAAACATATATATTGCTGCTAAAAAAATAATTCAAGCACTAAATAATAATGGATCATGGAAGATCACTAAACTACCACCTGGAAGGCGTGCTATAGGCTGCAAATGAATTTTTGCAATTATATACAGAAAAAATGAAAGTACTGATCAATTCAAGGCTTAACTAAATGGCAAAGGATTCATAAAATTCTTTTAAATTGAGTCACATGCCACAATTACAAAAATTTGTAGATTGAAATAATCATTGTATAGAAAAACAATTTTCAAGAATTAGGTTTTGTTGGTGCAATCAAACCCAAATGATGTTTTGGTGTTTGACAAGGGTTTAAGTCAAGGTGATAATTATGTATTATCTCATGTGGTTGTTTGAAATGTATTTTCAGAAAATTTCTTGTAGGGCGAGGACTGGATGCAAGGTAGTGAAGACTCGGACGAGGAGTCCTAGCAAGTGAAGACCGGACGAGGAGTCCTAGCAAGTGAAGACCTAGACGAGCAGTCCTTGTAAGTGAAGACCTGGACAAGGAGTCATGACATGAAGACCCGGACGAGGAGTCCTGTCATGAAGACCCAGACGAGGAGTCTTGGCACGAAGTCTCGAAAGTGATTTTTGGCACAGAAGACCTATGAACAGTGGTTCACAAGCATCAGGTAAAGGGTATAGGGTAGACCCCTTCTTAGGCATGGTTTCAGCTCTAGACAAGTTGAAACGGTCAAGGGTCAAGGCAATAGTCGAGGCGGCGCCTCGACTGAAAACAGCTACCCTAGATGAGGTGCATGTTCTGAGCAGACTGATATCAGTCGAGGCGGTGGCTCAACTGATGCTTGATTCAACCAAACAGAGGCAAGGCACTATCGACTGCAAGCTCGACTGAAGTAGCTTAACTTAAGCTGAAACTCATAAGCAGTCGAGGCACTTCCTCGACTGGTGCTCTGTTCGGTTGAAACAGAAGCGAGGGAGGCTCGACTAAAGCCTAACAGTCGAGGCGATGAACCATCGCCTCAGCTGGACCTATGTTACAACGGACGAATAATTCAAATTATGGTGGAAAAATTACTGTTGGAACCTTCATTAAATGTGAGTTAAAGCGCCAGTCGAGGAGCCAGTCGAGGCAACTCGAATGCATGGGCCGAAAAAGCCCTAATTGGGCTCAATTTAAAAGGTTTATACGGATGTTTTTTTTAAAACAATCAATTACTACTGCTCACGACAACCTTTGAAGCAAATTCTCTAGCGAGGGTTCCTTCATCCTCTAAGTTCTAATCATCCTCAAAGGCAATCAAAGGTTTTGAAGAGAAGAAGCTCTATTCTTACACTGCATATGATGTAATCTTTCTCTTCTCAATCTCTTCCAGTTATAAGTTCTTGTGTAATCATTGTAAACCTGTGATAAGAGGTTTCTCCACCTCCGGTGTGTCACCGAGAAGGAGAAGTATTATAGTAGTGGTGTGCATCACTAGAGCCGACTAGGGCTCGACCGTGGAGTAGGAACTAGAGTTTCGAACCACGTAAAATCCTCGTGTTGTGCTTGTTGTGTGATTGGTATTCATATTTGTACTTGTATTTGTGTTTCTGCTACGTACTAACAATTGTAGACAAGCATGACGAATCGAAGAGACGATCATTCGCTATTCATCCCCCCTTATAGCAATGCCAACGATCCTACAAGTGGTATCAGAGCCAGATTCTCTTCTCCAGATTAACAACCGCAAGAGCAAGCTCTAATGGCGATGCAAGAAGGCTACAACACAAACATACCTCCCTTCTTCGATGGAACCAATTTTCAATACTGGTGAAGCCGAATGGAGTACTATCTCATGACTGAGATAGATATGTGGTTCTCCTTAACCGAGGGCTTCACACCACCAATGGACTCAGAAGGTAGGATACTCGAATCTGCGCAGTGGACTGCAGAACAAAAATGCAAGGCCTAAGCAAATGCCAAGGCTACCGTAACTCTGCAATGTGGCTTAGTGAAGGACCAGCTCAACAAAATTGGTCCATTCAGCAGCGCATGAGAGCTCTGGAACATACTGATAGAACTAAATGAAGGCACAAGGGACTCAAGAATAGCAAAATGAGACCTCTACATGAACAAGACGTAGAATTTCGCTATGAGGGACGGCGAGACTATTGGTGAATTGCACGGAAGGTTCAAGGAGCTTCTAAATGGTTTGCATTTGGTTGGAGAAGAGTTAGAAAACTGAGACACGATCAGGAATGTTCTGAAATTCTTTCCTCGAAATGCTTTGTAGTCATCTATGGTAGATGCCTACAAAGTATCAAAGGATTTATCTACAGTAAAATTAGATGAACTATTTTGTGAAATTGAACTACATGAGCAAGCTAATAAGGGTCCAAAAGAGAAAGGTATCACGTTTGTTGCAGGTGAGCAATACAAGGAGGACAAGAACAAGGATAACAGGAAAAAGGAGAAGAAGAGGGAGTCATCTTCATCCTCATCTGAGACAAGCAGCGATAGCGATGATGAATCCTCATCTAGTGATATAGCTAATTTCTTGAGGAGAATGATGAGGAGAAGTAGAAAATACAACAAGAAGGATGTGAAGAAAATTTTTGCAGACAAGAAGAAGGGTAAGATGTCACATAAATATAGAGGAAAATCTAATGTCGTTTGTTTTGAATGTAACAGGAAGGGGCACATTAAAAGTGAGTGTCCTGACCTAACAAAGAAAGAGGACACGCCTAGGAAGAAGAAGGCATTGAGGGCGACATGGGATGAGTCTTCTTCCAGCTCCTCATAGGATGAAGTCAAGGCAAAAGGGACCAAGCACGCTGCACTAATAGCCTTTGACAATTCAGATTCAAAGGAAGATGAAAGTCAAACAACTACCTTACCTGAAGACACATCATCATCTAATGATGATGAGGTAACATTTCCTGAATTAGATAAGTTATATGAAACAATAGCATGTTTAACCAATGCCTTGAGTAGATCTAAAAATAAGGTTAAGGTGTTGAAATCTGAGGTGGAAGAACTTAGAAACCTTAATTCAATTTCTGCAGAAAATAGGACTAATACTTCTCAAGTTGTAGAACTTAGAGAAGAGAACAATTCCTTGAGGGCACAAGTTGATGATCTCAAGTACACACTTGAGAAATTCACAACAAGCTCTAAAACCCTTAACATGATCCTAGATACCCAAAGGGAAGTCTATAACAAAGCTAGAATAGGGTATAAACCGAAACAAAAAGAATTTAGTTTCATGTCTTTAGTTAATAGAACTTATTGTGTTAAAGATAGAGTAACTAAAGCATGGATTCCTAAACAATATGTTGTGAATGCTAATGGACCCAAAATTTGGGTTCCAAAAGATCTCATATTTCGTGTTTGATTAGGTACCGGTCGAGGGGGAGTGTCCGATGATATGGGTTGTGGATAGCAGATGCTCCAAGCACATGATCGAGGATTCTTCAAAGTTTGCTACAATTAAAAATAGAAGTAAAAGTACTATTTCTTTTGGTAATAGTGGCAAACTAAAAGTCATGGGAGTAAGAGATATTATCATTTTTGAACAATTTAGGATTAAGAATGTCCTTCTAGTTAAAGGAATGACATTTAATTTGTTGATTTTTAGTCAATTATGTGATGAAGGATATATAGTAGAATTTTATTCAACTCAATGCTTAATTAAATATAATGAATCCAGCACTATCATGTTAGTAGGAACTAGGAAGGAAAATATCTATCAAGTTCAGTTTAGTAGTGTTACTAACATGCATGTGAAGTGTTTTTTGTCGAAAGAAGATGACTCATGGGTGTTGGGGATCCTTGGAAGCTAGTGGGGGGGGGGGGGGAGTGAATAGCTTGTTTTCGTTTCTACAAAAATAGTTAGCGGAAGCACAACAAATACAATAGTAATATAAATGAAAACACAATGCTAACACAAAGCTTTTACGTGGTTCAAAGATAACGCTCCTACTCCATGGCGATCCTTAAGGTGGATCAACCCTAATCAATCTCACTAAGAACCTTTCTCTTTTTACAACAACCCTCCTCTTCTTACAAAAAATGAAGATGAAGTTTAGAGAGGAGGGGAATTAAAACACTAGGAAAACTTAGAAAATTCGTGAAGGTTTGAGAGGATGATCAGAATGTAAGCATTAACCCTCACAACCATCACAAGCCCTCTTTTTATAGAGAGAGGGTTGGATGTACAACATCACGACCGCCGTGGGGTTATCGGCTTCGCCAACAGCTTGGATTCGTGGGATTTATAATCGTCATCATCCAATGACATGCTCATCAGTCGACTGATCCCTCCATTAGTCGACTGATGGAGTGATTAGTCGAGTGATCACGGTGCGCAGTCAAGTTGAGACTCCATTACGTATGTCGTGTTTAGCGATCGATCACCGCCACCTTGGCGCGGCCGATCGATGGCGACATCGATCGACTGCGCGACTAGGCGATGATCGCTCGTCGCTTTTTCGGCTGACCCGACCGAGCACCCTAATAGTCGACTGATACATAGTATCAGACAATTGATACTCGTCAAGTATGAATAATTCATACTTGAATTGACTCCATAGACCTAGACTCAATCTTCTAGCTCTTTCTTAAGCCTTGCGCCTCAAGGATCCCTCCGAGTCTGCGACTTGTTCATCCTTTGCGCTTTGCTTCCAAGAGCTTCCTTCGATTTTGTCATGTCTTGGGTTTCCCTTTGCCAAAGTGTGCTTGGGCTTTACGCCGCCAAGACTACATGCTTGGACTTACGCTGCCAAGACTTGCCTTTGGACTTCCTTTGCCAAGGTCCGTTTGGACTTTACGCCACCAAGACTACGTGCTTGGTCTTACACCGCCAAACCTTTTCCTTGGACTTCTCTTGCCAAGATCACACTTGGACTTTGCCTTTACCAAGTCTTCATACTTGGATTTTTCTATCATTTAAACATATTCACAATTAGATCACAAAGTATTGCCTAACTTAGATGATTATTCAAACATCAAAACATATAAATGCTTGGGGTATTGTTGCACCAACAATCTCCCCCTTTTTGATGTTTGGCAATCATTTAAGTTAGGTCTTTAACATATGCACATAATCATATTTCCAATATGAATTCTAACTTAAACATTCTTTCTCCCCCTTTGACATACATCAAAAAGAGAAGGATTCATAAATTTCATGAAAGAGTTAAATTTGTTGTATCTTGAACTAAGGTATAAGATTGAAATTAAGCTCCCCCTTAATCCAAGATATGGTTCATAATGAATAACATGTGGAGCAAAGCCTAACAAAAGATTGGAGGTTAAATTCTAACTTTGCACCAACAATATAAGTTAAAGGGGATGAAAAGATTTATATGGTGAAACTCTCCCTAAAACATTGCATTAAACAGTCCTAAAAACTTCTTTATGCTGAAGATTATCATACCATAGTTTTAGAAAATTCAAAGATACACTTAAATCCAGGAAATAAAGCTTTTTATCAGAAAACATAGTGTATTCGTCGACTGGTTTCTGATGCAGTCGACTGCTACGCCCGAATTCTATTTTTCTGATTTTTCAGCCTAACTTCAGAAAATGCGCCAAAAATTCTAGAAACATCGAAAAATCATGAAATTTTGTGTACATATTTCTAAAATCATTTTATATCAAGGAAAAATAATTTAAAAAATATATGTTTTCCAGATTTCAAAAATGGTATAATTTTGAAACCTAGCAAAAACTCTAAGTATTTTGCAAACTTTGTATCACTTTTGTATTCCACTTGAAAACTGTTTTTCAAAGTTTGATAAATATAGTTTAAATTATATTTTATTTGACATTTCCAATCATATTCTTGGAGCTATATGCACATTAGTTGTGCATAAGTCTTCCCAATGATTGGTCCAATGAAGGATTAATGTCGCTAGATGACACTTTGATTCATAGTAATGCATCATAACAAGCATGATGAACCAAGTGCATCTACCTAACATCTCACATATTGTCTAAGTGGCACAATACAAAAATGATGATTTCTTAGGTATTTTGTGAGATGCTTAAAGGTATAAATCCTAGGATTTCTATAGGATCATGCAAACCTACACCTTTATTCAACTAAGCACATCCCAAGTTCTCTCATAAGTGATGAAAATTCTACTTCAGGGAGAGGCTTGGTAAAGATGTCGGCTAGGTTGAACTTAGATTCAATGTAATTAAGCTCAATATCCGCCTTAGCCACATGATCTCTAATGAAGTGATGTTTCACTTCAATGTGCTTGGTCCTAGAGTGATGCACTGGATTTTTGGTCAAATTTATGGTGCTCACATTATCACAAAATACTTTTATGTTGGAGTAAGATAGCTCATAGTCCTCTAAAGTATGTCTCATCCATTATAGTTGAGCTACACAACCACCCATAGCCACATACTCGGCCTCGGTGGTGGATAGGGCAACACAAGGTTGCTTCCTACTACTCCAACTAACTAGGGAGGACCCAAGGAATTGGCATCCACAACTAGTACTCTTCCGATCCAATTTGCAACTGGCATAATCGGAATTAGTGTACCCAACCAAATCAAAAGACCTAGTCCTAGGGTACCATAGTCCTACATTTAATTTGCCTTTAATATATCTTAAGATTCTCTTAACAACAACTAAATGAGATTCTTTGGCACATGATTGGTACCTAGCACACATACCAACCGCAAATAATATATCGGGTCTACTAGCGGTTAGGTACAAAAGGCTACCAATCATACTCCTATAGAGTGTAAGGTCAATTTGTTTTCCTTCATGATCACTATCTATTTTTGTATTGGTTGCCATTGGAGTTAAAACTACCTTAGCATTTTCCAAACCAAATTTCTTAATCATTTTCTTAGCATATTTGGTTTGGTAAATATAAATTCCTTCACTAGTTTGTTTGACTTGTAATCCTAGGAAGAAATTTAGTTCCCCAACTAGACTCATCTCAAACTCATTTTCCATATTCTTGATAAAGTCTTGAAGGAGTTCATCATTTGTTGACCGAAAGATAATGTCATCAACATATACTTGGGCTACAAAGATGTCCTTTGATGTTGACTTTATAAAAAGAGTTTGATCCACATTACCCCTCCTAAAGTCCTTAGAGATTAATAAAGATGACAATCTTTCATACCAAGCCCGGGAACTTATTTTAAACCATATAAAGCCTTTTTAAGCTTGAATATATGGTTTGGATAGTCTATGCTTTCAAACCCGGGAGGTTGTTCTACATATACCTCCTCCTTAATGAACCCATTTAGGAATGCCGATTTAACATCCATTTGATGGAGTTTGAAACCCATATAAGAGGCATACCCTAATAGGATCCTAATAGACTCTAACCTAGCAACCGGGGCATATGTTTCATCATAGTCAAGTCCTTCAACTTGATTAAAGCCCCTTGCAACTAACCTTTGTAGGGATGTATACTGAAAAGTCTATCTTTTATATGAACATCTTTATTTTGAAATAAGAATCACATGATCATTGTTTGCATATTTTTATGGTTATGCATATTGTCTAATACTTTACATTGTAGATAACATGGTGTGTGGTGTCACACGGGAGATCATGTTATCGGCTCCTTGAAAAGTATAAGTAAAGTCTCACAACCGAGATGACTTTGGACAAACCGTCGGAATGGTTGTAGTGTGATTTGGTATTGGTTTGTCTAATACATGGATTCCGAACATAAATACAAAAACCGGCGATCCATACATTGTCTATTACGCGACTACTCGTAGAATAGAGGTTGGTCGCTTGAACAACGAGTTTGTTCAAGTGACCTCTCTAAACAAATAGCACGACGATGACTTGGTTGTTTGAGCAATCCCTTTTGTCTAGGATTAAATTTTTTAATCTGGGGACATCGATGGGATCGCCATGAATAAACAACTAAAGTGTAGTGGGAAGCGAAGTTTCCCCTCACGGACTCGATAAGTAAAACCCTTCAATTGGTATCAGAGCCAAGGTTTCCAGTTTTGTGTGTTTATGATTCAGTTAATTTTTATGCACTTTTCATATATAATATGTGTCGGATAATAGTAGGATATGCGTAGTTTAACTCTTTGGTTGCAGGCATAAGATCCGACTATTATGGCCATATGTGTGTATGTGATTGTATGTGTGTAAATGTTTATTTTGTTGAATCCTCGAGGTTGACGAGGCTAGTATTTGATTTTTTTATAAATTAGATACGACATTGTTTAGCCACTCTTTATTTTATTTTACTTTCGATCTAGATTTCATGTACACTCCCTCATTGAGTATAGGATCGATGGATGTAAATTAAAATAGGTTTTAGTCTCGGCTC
This sequence comes from Wurfbainia villosa, assembly GCA_025175895.1. Lineage (NCBI taxonomy): Eukaryota > Viridiplantae > Streptophyta > Magnoliopsida > Zingiberales > Zingiberaceae > Wurfbainia > Wurfbainia villosa. The sequence goes on from CM045990.1 coordinate 13,472,600, forward strand.
GGATTTCCGGATGGCTCGTACATGGCGTAGAAGGAGCGGACAAGATGGTGATACGACGGGAGACATATTGAAGACAAAAGCCATAATAGTTGGAAAATAATTTATTTTTCATATTTATTGCTTTTTGTTTGATATGCATGTCGTAGGCTAGGAAAATTTCTCAATTTCAAATTACTAAGTGGGAGAGGGAATTTTTTTTTTTAAAAAAATTCCCACGGCCTCCATTACGATTTGACAAGTGATGCAAACAGACTTGCGCATCGGCTATGAGTGCCTTCCTCCCCATCGGATGAGTTTGTTTGCGGATCACAAGGTCAAATATGGTTATAGAGAATTATCAAGGAGTGTGTGCACTTCCCCATCGGAAGACACATAACCTGAGATAATTACCTTGGTACCGAGTAATGGTGAACACTTAGATACAAATATAAGTATCCTCCCCATCGGAGTCACTGCTTTTATTTGTAGGGCCAAAGAGGAACCAACTATTAATTTTACTTGTCAAAAAATTAGGTTGACAAGATAGTAAAATTAATGGGTAAAACCTCCTCTTACAAATGTAGAATTCGTATACGTCCACACTATCGTGGCATACGATATTCTCGGTGTTGTCAAAGAATTCAAGACTGATGTGGAGAAACATCAAGGTAAAAGTATCAAGACACTATGATCTGATCGTGGTGGAGAGTACCTCTTGGGAGAGTTTAGGAACTACTTATCAGAGGCTAGGATTCAATCCCAATTGACTGCACCTGGCACACCCTAGCAGAACGGTGTAGCAGAGCGAAGGAATAAGACTCTTATGGAGATGGTTAGATCGATGATGAGTTATTCTGAGTTGCCAGATTCGTTCTGGGGATATGCTCTAGATACGACGGTGTATATTCTGAACTTAGTTCCATCTAAATCAGTGCCTTGTACTCCCACAGAGTTGTGGACTTGGCGAAAGCCTAGTCTAAGACATATTCGGATATGGGGAGTCCAGCACATGTGCTGAAGGCAGATGCTGGTAAGTTGGAACCTCGTACAGAAGTATGCATGTTCGTTGGGTATCCTAGAGGAACGAAAGGTGGTTTGTTTTATAGTCCTAGAGATCAGAGGGTGATCGTTAACATGAACGTCAGATTTCTAGAAGAAGACTATGTAATGAGCCACAAGCCCAAGAGTAAAATTGTTCTGGAGGAATTAAAAAGGGAAGTCACTTCTTTAGTACCACCGGTACAAGAGGATATACCACATGTCACTACACTGCATGTCACAGAGGATACACAGGTGATACCTCATCGTAGTGGGAGGGTTATGAGACAGCCTGATAGATTCATGTTCTTGGGAGAATCTTCTGATTTGGTCCCTGGTGAACATGAACCTGATCCTTGGATATATGACGAGGCAATCCAAGATAAAGATGCAGTATCTTGGCAAAGTGCAATGAATGCTGAGATTGAATCTAAGGATTCAAATCAGGTCTGGGAGCTAGTAGAACCACCTAATGGTGTAAAAACCATTGGATGCAAGTGGATCTACAAGAGAAAGAGAGGAATAGATGGGAAGGTTGAGACCTTCAAAGCGAGGCTTGTTGCGAAGGGGTATACTCAGAAAGAGGGTATCAATTATTAGGAGACCTTTTTGCCGGTAGCCATGCTTAAGTCTATCCGGATTCTCTTATGCATAGCAGCTCATATGGATTATGAGGTGTGGCAGATGGATGTCAAGATAGCTTTCCTTAATGGAAGTCTTGAGGAAAACATCTATATGAAGCAACCAGAGGGATTCATTGCTAAAGGCAAAGAGCATCTTGTATGTAAGCTTAATCAGTCCATTTATGGATTGAAGCAAGCTTCGAGATCTTGGAACATCCGCTTTGATGAGGTAATCCAGTCTTATGGATTTATTCAAAGTCCGGATGAGCCTTGTCTATACAAGAGATGTGACGGAAATGTAGTGGTATTTCTTGTACTATATGTAGATGACATTTTGTTGATTGACAACAATATCAAGGTGTTATCAGACGTAAGGGTATGGTTGTCCAAACAGTTTGATATGAAGGACTTGGGAGAAGTGGGACACATCCTTGGGATCAAGGTTATAAGGGATCACAGGAAAAGGATGTTGTGCTTATCCCAAGCTTCATACATAGACACGATTATGGATCGTTTTAGCATGCAGAACTCCAAGAAGGGTTTTCTACCTTTCAGGCATGGAGTTCCTTTATCTAAGGAGATGTGTCCTAGATCAACTGAGGAGATAGAGGAGATGAAGGCGGTTCCTTATGCTTCAGCAGTAGGAAGCCTCATGTCTGCGATGCTATGTACAAGACCAGATATCTGCTTTGCCATGGGCATGGTCAGCAGATATCAGAGTAATCCAGGACAGGGACATTGGACTGTGGTAAAGCATATATTGAAGTACCTGAGAAGGACTAGGGATTATATGCTGGTTTACCGGGCAGACCAATTACTCCCTGTGGGTTACACGGATTCTGACTTTCAATCTGATAGGGATAACAGTAAGTCTACCTTAGGTTTTTTGTTTAATTTGGGAGGTGGAGCCATTGTATGGAGGAGTGTCAAGCAGAAATGCGTGGTGGACTCCACCATGAAAGCTGAGTATGTGGCAGCCTCTGAGGCACCAAAGAAGTTGTGTGGCTCAGGAACTTCCTGATGGACTTGGATGTGATTCCTGGTTTGCCCAGAACTATCACAATTTATTGTGATAATAGTGAGCCCATAAGGCAAGTAAGCACATAGAGCGCAAGTACCACCTGATACGAGAAATCGTAAAGAGAGGAGAAGTTGCTATGACCAAGATTGCATCGGAGGATAACCTGGCAGATCCTTTTACTAAGGCCCTTCCGTCGAGAGCTTTTGATAGGCATGTGGAGGGAATGGGGATCAGATGTTTGGCAGTTTGAGGACAACATAATCTTTTAGTATAAGTGGGAGATTGTAGGGATGTATACTGAAAAGTCTATCTTTTGTATGAACATCTTTATTTTGAAATAAGAATCACATGATCATTATTTGCATATTTTTATGGTTATGCATATTGTCTAATACTTTACATTGTAGATAACATGGTGTGTGGTGTCACACGAGAGATCATGTTATCGGCTCCTTGAAAAGTATAAGTAAAGACTCACAACCGAGATGACTTTGGACAAACCATCGGAATGGTTGTAGTGTGATTTGATATTGGTTTGTCTTGACCATAAAATCACACTAGTGTACTTTGTGTGTATTGAGAAGGACCGACTTAGAGGTGATTCGATTTATTGCTGACTACATAATCGAATCGGACCTTAGATATTATATTGTACATACTCTTAATCCCGATATAATAACGAACATATATACTTAGTATTCATCTCTTTGATTTACAAATGGGCGAGATTTATAGATTAAATCGATAGGCTCGGTAAGTTGGGAGATGATATTATTTATATGGTGTGTCGTTGATTATAGATGGAAACCGTGTCCTATATATTAGGATGATGATGTCCCCTTGAGGAGCTCATAAGGTTCATCATGTAAACCCTGCAGGTGGACTTGGTCCGGCATGATGAAAAGGTTGAGTGGTACTACTCATGGAGTTAGATGTTGATTAATTAATGGTCAGTAAATTAATTAATCGACGGATATTCGAGATCTTAAACACGGGGATAAAATGTACAAAAAGTATATGGAGCCCATATTATCTTATGGGGGTTGGTGAGGTAGATCAATGATGATCCTTTAGTGGATTGGATTATCATTAGTGGATCGGACTTTATGTGGGCTTGATCCATCGATGGGTAAGATCCAAATCCTCCTCATGGTCCCTAATGTAGCCTATTAACACCTCATGAAGCTTAGATCAAATGGATAGAAACAAAACTCTAGATCCAAAGGTAGAGATTAAATCTCTAAGATCCGACTGTTGAGATTAAATCTCTAGATCTGACGGTTGAGATTAAATCCCTAGAACCAATGGTGGAGATTAAAAGGAGGCTTACCCCTAACTCTATAAAAGGAGAGCAAGGGGTTGGCGTGGAGAAGAATTCAAGAGGATCTAGGGTTTTGGAGTTGGCGGCAAGAAGAGGAGCTAGGGTTTGGGCTTGGGCGACACCTAATAAGGAAATATTTTCCTTGTGTTGTTCTTCTTCCCCAAGCTGCCGGCACCCTTCCAGCCTTTTCTAGCCATTGGCCAGCGGCCAAAGACCCTCTTCTCCTTCTCCTTAGGTGGTGGAAACAAGATATAGGGCTTTCCCTTTGTGTCTTGGCAGGTTTCCACCATAATCTCCTTCTCCTTGTTGGCCGGCGACAAGCATTCTCCTTGTTGCTTGGCTATAGGAAGGAGAAGAGCCTTGTTTCTATTCTTTCTCTTGCTTTGGAGGAGCAAGGAAGGAAGATTTGCGATCTAGGAGCTTCAACTTTTGGTAGATCGTCACCCACACGACGTCCGAAAGGAGGAAGGTCATACATTAGAAGATCGAGAGGTATACCTATTCTCTATTCTCTTTTGTTACTTGCTTGTATTTGTTTTTCCAATTATGAGCATGATAAATTCTGTTTGTGGCTAAATAATACTTGGATCCTGAACATAAATACAAAAACTGGCGATCCGTACATTGTCTATTCCGCGGCTACTCGTAGAATAGAGGTTGGTCGCTTGAACAACGAGTTTGTTCAAGTGACCTCTCTAAACGAATAGCACGACGATGACTTGGTTGTTTGAGCAATCCCTTTTGTCTAGGATTAAATATTTTAATCCGGGGACATCGATGGGATCGCCATGAACAAACAACCAAGGTGTAGTGGGAAGCGAAGTTTCCCCTCACGGACTCGATAAGCAAAACCCTTCAACCTTCCCTTATTCCTAGTAATATTTCCTTGATCATCTAGTTTGTTCCTAAAAACCCATCTTGTAGTAATGATAGTGTTATCATTAGGTCTAGGAACTAACTCCCATACTTGACTCCTTTCAAATTGAGCCAACTCATCTTGCATTGCTAAGATCCAATCCGGATCAAGTAATGCATCATTGATTGTTTTGGACTCAATTTGAGAGATTAGTGCTATATGACTAGAGGAATCTCTATGAAATGACCTAGTCCTAACTCCTTGAGATAATTCACCAACAATTTGATCTAGAGGGTGATTTTGATGAACTCTTATTGTTCTAGGAGGTGTATTAAGTTGATTTTGATCATGATTATCCTCAACTCTTCTTTCATCATCGGAATCACCTATTACTCCCCCTTGATTCAACTCTCCCCCTTGATCATTACCCCCTAAAGTTAAATCTTGAAATTTTGGGCAATTTCTTGATTTTTGTCATTGATATCATCATCAATGGGGGATTTCCTAGGGTATGTGTTAGAGGTTTCATCAAATTGGACATTTAAAGATTCCTCAATCTTTTGAGTTCTTTTATTATAAACTCTATACCCTACACTAGTGGATGAGTATCCAACTAGGATTCATTCATCCGCTTTGGACTCAAATTTACCTAGGTTGTCTTTGGTGTTTAAAATATAGACTTTGCATCCAAAGACCTTAAAATAGTGAATTGTTGGAATTGTACCATTCCATAATTCAAATGGGGTTTTTCCTAAAACCCTATGAATTAAAACCCTATTTTGGATATAGCAAGCGATGTTGACTGCTTCCGCCCACAAGTAGCTAGGTAAAAAGTATGCATTAAGCATAGTCCTAACCGCTTCTTGTAGGGCACGTTTTTCCTTTCCACAACCCCATTTTGTTGGGGTGTTCTAGGACAAGAAAATTCATGCTTGTACCCTTGTTCTAGGCAAAAGTTTGAGAAGTTGGAACTCTCAAATTCTCCACCATGATTACTACGGATCCGGTTGATTTTGAGTTTCCTTTCATTCTCTACTCTCTTGCTAAATCCTATGATTATTTCTAGAGTTTCATCCTTATTTTTCATGAAAAATACCCAAGTAAATCTAGAAAAATCATCTACAATCACTAAGCAATATTTACTACCAATCATGGAAGGAGTACTACGATAATCAAATAAGTCCATATGTAATAGTTCTAAAGGTAAAGCGGTACTAAGTAAAGTTTTACCTTTGTGTGATGATTTTGATTGCTTCCCTTCTTGGCATGCATCACACATTTTGTCCTTGAGATACTTGACTTTTGGCAACCCCTTGACTAACTTCATTTTGGCTATTTTGGCAATGTTCTTCATATTAATGTGCCCTAGCCGCCTATGCCAAAGCCAACACCCTTCTTCTTTTGCAATAAGTGTTGGGTTTCTGGCACCGTGGCGAGTGTGTGTTCGAACATGTTTCGTAAACATATGCACAGCGGAAGAAATAAAAATAATAAATCTAATTTATTATAACACACACACCACACGCATGCATAGCCCAGGTTGTGTTTCGACATAATCGTAAAATTATTTTGCGATAGTCATAATGGTATTTCTGGAAATTTTCTACTTTTGGAAAGTTAGAAGTATTTATAGAAATTTTTAATTTTGGAATGTCTAGAAGTATTTATGGAAATCTTCTACTTTTGAAAAGTTGGAAGTATTTATGGAAATTGATATTTTCCATAAATAAAATATTTGATTAGATTTGAAAATTTGTTTTCTAATTTAATCATGATTTGATTTGGGAAATAAAATCCTAAAATATTTTATTTCCATAAGTAGTTTTGATGATTTAGGAAATTGGTTTCCTAAATTGACTTTCCTTAATCAACACTTTCCATAAATAAAATATGTGATTAGATTTGGAAATTTGTTTCCTAATTTAATCATGATTTGATTTGGAGAATCAAATCTTAAACATATTTTATTTCCATAAATAGTTATGACATATAAGGAAATTTTGTACATGTCATAATTGTATTCCATGTAATTGCATTAGATGTATATCATTATGCCATGCGTGTCGTGACATATAGATGTATGCCATGCCATGTAGATAATAGTTATTTGCATGCAAAGAGGATGAGACATAAAAACCTTTACTCAATATTAAAGCCTACACCTTCCATTAATATGGTTAGAACCAGAGTTCTGTTTCTTGTTTGGGTTGTTGGACTCTCTCCAAGCTCGGCTCGAACCCGAACATGTTCAAACCATGGAATAGTTTAATACTAATATGGTAAGAGTCAGAGGTCAATTGTTAACTTTGGTTGTTGGACTCTCTCCAAGACGGGCTAATTGGTTGAATGCACTCTAACCATATTAAAACTATTTCGCGATTAATGGGCTGGCTTTAACCTAGAGCATCGGCTTGTTGGACTCTCTCCAAGGTCGATGTGAAGGGAGGTGAAGTTGGGTGCTATGCATATGATGCATACTTGTTAATGTGTTAACAACCCGATGTATGTGTGAACATTCAATAAGTTGATAGCACATTGTGATAGTTGCATATATGTGATATGCAATCGGTATATTTGATACCTACCATTGTAGTTATGAATGGCTTGTTGGACTCTCTCCAAGGCTGTTCATATTTATGTTGGATATCAACCCATTCAGAGATGGACCTACGATCTCCTAAAGTGATTCAAAAATTGACTGGGCCTAACTTCCTAGATTGGCTTAGAAACTTGAGAATTGTTCTCAAGGCGGAAAAGCTAGCATATGTCCTTGAAGAGCCTATTCCCAACCGTCCTAGGGATGATGCAACTCCAGACCAAATGTTGGTCTATCAGAAACATGTGGTAGATTCTGAACTGGCGAGTTGCATCATGCTAGCTGTGATGGTACCTGAGCTGCAAAAGCAGCATGAGCATATGGATGCTAATACCATGGTCTTCCATCTTCATGAGTTGTTTGATGAGCAAGTGAGATCCGAAAGGTTCGAAGTCTCTAGGCTCCTCTTCACCACGAAGATGCAAGAAGGTTCGTCTGTAGTGCAGTTTGTGCTAAAGATGAACGGGTACATCGAGCGGCTAGCCACCCTCGGGTTTGTGATGGATCATGAATTAAGTATTGACTTAATTCTGCATTGTTTGCCCAAGAGTTTCTCACAATTTGTGATGAACTATCAGATGAACAAATTAGAATCCACTATTCCTAAGCTCCTCAATATGCTGAAGACTGTGGAGCCTTCTATGAAGCATGAGGAGAAGGCGGTTCTGTTAGTTGATTCTTCAAAGAAAGGTTCTAAGAGGAAGGCAAAGGAATAAAAGAAAGGGAAGAACAAGAAGGCTAAGAAGGCAGAACCAACACAAAAGGGCACTTGCCATCATTTTGGCAAGGAAGGCCACTGGCGAAGAAACTGCAAGATTTATCTTGAGTCCGTGAAGAAGAAGACATCTGATGCCCCATCCTCTTCAGCTATCTTCGTTATTTATTGTCATTCTATTTCCTTAGACACTTGGGTATTGGATAATGGGTGTGACTCACATATATGTAATGACATACAGGGGCTAAGGAATAGAAGAAGACTCGTCAGAGGGGAGTCAAATTTGCGAGTTGGCAATGGAGCAAAGGTTGCTGCGGTCGCCATCGGAACTTATTTGCTGAAGCTCCCTAGTGGACTAGTCTTGGAACTGGACAATTGCTATTGTGTTCCTTCTCTAATAAAGAACATTGTTTCTATTTCCTGCTTAAATAGAAATGGTTACCATTTGACGTTTAGTAACAATTGTTGTTATATAACTTTGAATGGCGTACTTTATGGAACTGGAACTTTGAGCAATGATATTTATACGTTGGACGTATCCAGTGACATTTTCAATATCGAAGCGAGCAACAAGCGTGCTCGAAAGGATAATCAATTAGACTCTTATATGTGGCATTGTCGTCTTGGCCATGTAAGCAAGAAACGCATGTCTGAATTACACCGATGTGGAATTCTAGAATCATTTGAATTGGATTCATACGATACATGAGAATCATGATTAAAAGGCAAGATGACTAAGTTACCTTTTACAGGAAAAGGTGAACGTGTGGGAGAGTTGTTAGGTCTAATACATACTGATGTATGTGGACCTATGTCAACTCAAGCTTTAGGAAGCCATAGCTACTTCATTACCTTCACCGATGATCACTCACGGTTTGGGTATGTGTTCTTGATAAAACACAAGTCTGAAGCCTTTGAAAGGTTCAAAGAATTCAGAAATGAAGTAGAGAAACAACATGACAAGAGTATTAAAATACTTTGATCGGATCGAGGTGGTGAATACTTAAGTCAAGAGTTTCTTGATTATCTAAGAGATAATGGTATATTGTCTCAATGGACTCCACCATACACACCACAACATAATGGTGTATCTGAGAGGCGTAATCGGACCTTATTGGACATGGTCAGGTCAATGATGAATCATGCAAATCTTCCCAAGTCCTTTTAGGGTTATGCACTTCAGACAGATGTTTACTTGTTAAACAGAATGCCAACCAAGGTAGTCTCCACTACTCCATATGAGATATGGAATAGTAAGAAATCTCATGTATCTTACTTGAAGATATGGGGTTGTCCTGCTTATGTGAAGCATACTATATTAGACAAATTTGATGCTAAGTATGATAAATGTCTATTTATTGGATACCCTAAGGAAACAAGGGGTTATCAATTCTATCATCCTGTGGAACAAAAGGTGTTTGTTTCAAGGCATGCTGTGTTTCTAGAGAAAGAGTTTCTCTTGCAAGAAGATAGTGGGAGTGTCGTTGAGCTTGAGGAGGCTCGAGAGACCCAAATAGATATTTATGAGATACCTGGTGAAGCACAACAACCGATAACTCATAGTGATGAGCAATCGGCTGGACCTATTGAAACACCACATCCTCATAAATCTGGTAGAACACGCAACATTCCTGAGAGATATGAATTTCTCGTAAGTGAATCGAACGATATGTTACTCATTGATTATGAGGAGCCTACCAGTTATGAAGAAGTTCTGACAAGTTCAGAAAGGGATAAGTGGCTTGAAGCCATGAAGTCAAAAATGGATTCCATGTATGAAAACCAAGTTTGGAACTTGGTTGACCCACCTGAAGGCATCAAGCCTATAGGGTGCAAGTGGGTTTTCAAGAAGAAAACCAACATGCATGGTAATGTGATTACCTATAAGGCTAGATTGGTGGAGAAAGGATATCGTCAAAAGCAAGGTGTTGATTATGATGAAACCTATTCGCCTGTAGCTATGCTTAAATCCATTCGGATGTTTCTGGCTATAGCGGCTCATTATGATTATGAGATATGGCAGATGGATGTGAAAACAACTTTCCTTAATGGAAACCTGCTCGAGGACGTGTATATGATACAACCTGAGGGGTTCACATTGGTTGATAAAACCAAGGTATGCAAATTGCGACGGTCCATATATGGATTGAAGCAAGCATCCAGGAGCTGGAATATCCGTTATGATGAGCCAATCAAAAAGTTTGATTTCTCACAAAATCAAGACGAACCTTGTGTGTACAAGAAGGTTAGTGGGAGTGCAGTCATGTTCCTAGTATTGTATGTCGATGATATATTACTTATAGAAAATGATGTTTCAATCTTACAGTCAGTTAAGATTTGGTTGTCCAAGACATTCTCCATGAAAGACCTGGGAGAAGCAACCTACATCCTCGGGATTAAGATCTATAGAGATAGATCAAAACGGTTGCTTGGTCTTTCGCAGTCTACATATATAGACCGAGTGCTAAAGATGTTTAGCATGTCGAAATCCAAGAAAGGTTTCCTACCCATCAGGCATGGGATACACCTTTCGAAGTCTATGTGTCTGCGCACAGAAGACGAGAGGATTTGCATGAGTAAGATTCCCTATGCATTTGCAATAGGATCTATCATGTATGCTATGTTATGTACAAGGCCCGATGTATCGTATGCTCTGAGTGTCACGAGTAGATATCAGTCTGATCCAAGAATGGATCATTAGGTGGCTGTTAAGATAATCCTTAAGTACTTAAGAAGAACTAAGGATGTGTTCCTAATATATGGAGAAGGGGACATGATGATACGCGGGTATACGGATGCCAGCTTCAAGATAGACAACGATGATTCCAAGTCTCAGTCATGATATGTGTTCACCTTGAATGGGGGCGCAGTGAGTTAGAAAAGTTCCAAACAAGACACTGTAGTGGATTCTACCACTGAGGCAGAATACATTGCAGCTTCGGAAGCAGCAAAGGAAGCGGTTTGGATCAAGAAGTTCATTTATGAACTTGGTGTGGTTCTAGCCATTGTTGAAGCAATACTGGTCTACTGTGACAATAATGGAGCAATTGCACAGGCAAAAGAGCCAAGGTCTCATCAACGATCCAAACATGTGCTTCGCCGCTATCATCTGATCAGAGAGATCATTAGTAAGAAGGAAATACAAATCGAGAAAATCCCCACTAAAAGGAACTTAGCGGATCCTTTGACTAAGGCATTACCTCAAAGTAAGTTTGAGGGTCATGTTAGAGCTTATGGTATTGGATACCGTAGCGATTGGCATTAGGCCAAGTGGGAGTTTGTTAGTAATATATAAGAGATGTCCTAAGGCAATTGCCTTATGTTTGAACCATTTATATGATAAATGAAGATTCACTATTTGAGTATACATGTTTTCATGTATTTGATTAGATCTTAAACTCATTTACTGAATGTCCATGATACGATTCACAACATGAGAGAATTTGTGATTGGATCACAACTAGTGAGTATCTCTACATGTGTAATTGTGATGTATCGGAATTATCCCTAGTCGATGAATTGATGGATTTGGACACCATTGATTCTGTCGAGACTAGCACGAGGTATACTCCTTGGTGTATCCAAATAGCCGATTCTCACTGGATGGAGACATTGTGATGTCCGAAGTTAATCGTGGATGCTAGTTATGGTAACTAGTTCATTGGAGTGACCAACCGTAAGACTTCATATGGTTCTCTGCATATATAGATATGTCAATGAAGTTCTTACTGCAGCTTAAGTGCGATGTTCCTTTGACTTGCGGTATTCAAGTCATCTTGATCATAAAGACTTATGCTTTGACATCTTAAGCAAGCATCTCTGAGGAGATGTGGACCCGGGATGATTGGGTATAAGTCGAAGTGATCGAAGGTGTTTGAATAGCCTATAAAGGATTCACCACTCCTTGCGAGGAGATGTATACCCATGGCCTCTCATCAGATTGTTACTAAAGTCTTTGGCCAAAGCATTACATGTTTAGAGTAAGGTACTCTTCGATACATATGAAGTAACTAGAATCCGTAGGATGAGGAAATGATACTTGGGCTAGGTGTGACGTAGTCAACCTAGTGGGGAGTGACACTATAGACCATGTCCCGAACCAAATGGTTATAAGATGAGTGAAGGGAATGGGGCACGATTCATTCGAGCTGCTGAAGGGTTTCAGAAATAGTTCTGGATCAACCGTTGATCTTTTCGGTTAATTGGGGATCATGATGTACTACTAGGTGCCACTCATGATCATTCTATAATTAATGGTTAATTATAGACAACCAACATAAATCGAGAACCTATTTGGTCACACGCACAACGAGCGTAATCCGAAGGATTTAAAACGAGCTTGAGAATGAGATTCTCAGACCGAGAGAAACTAGGTTTGGTTGGACTAAACAAGAAGCGAGCATGAAATCATTTCAGTCGCATGGAAGCGTGGATGGGCCGTGTCTTATGAAGATATGATGGATGAACCAAATTGGTTTGGTTATAATCCAATGGAGGAGAATAAACCAAAGGGGTTTGGTTTGTTTTAAACGAATGAACCAAAGTTGGTTCGGTTCGTTTTAACTTGAAATAGACCAACATGGTTTGGTTTATTTTAACTTAAATTAATGGAGCGGGTTAACGGGCTTTTGGTTATGATCCGATAACCATTAAGAGAATTTTTTCTCTATAAAATAGGGCTTAAGGGTTTTGTTAAGCCTTAATCCAAGCAACCCTAAAGTTGTTGCCCACCTCCCTCTCTTCTCCTAGTCTTGCCGGTGCCCAACTCCTTGCTGCCGCCCAAGCTTCTCCAATTGACATCCAGCAGCTGCCGTCCTCCCCACTTACCGACGTCTAGCTGTTGCCGGAGGAGCTCCGGTGATCTTCCTTGGCTCCGGCGACAAGGTGAGCATAAAGCTTTCCTTATTTGGTCGGCGCAAGGTCTCCACCAAAGCTGTCCAGTTTTCTGGATAGCTTGTTTCCTTCTTGTCGGAGCATTGTTTGGACGACGTTTGGAGCTCCAACAGCGGTAGCCTTGCTGGGGATTCGATCTCCGGTAATCCTCATAGGTGGAAGACGAAGGATTCATCAAAAGGTTGACGAATACCTCTCCGGAGAAGCGAGTTTTTGAGGACTCATTTTGGATCCGAATTTTGATTCGGATCGTGATCTTCTCTCGATCACATCATCTTCAACACGAGGCTAGTAACTTATACGAAGACGAGGCTTGTGACTTTGTGAAGTCATCCCGAAGATACTCAGTGTGGATACGGATAGAGACGATTCTAGCGAGGATCGTTCCGGTGGATGCCTTTCCCGCTACACGTGATACATCAGGTATATGTAGTATAAATTTCCTTTTATTACAAAATCTGAATTTACGGTTATGTCTACACATGTTGTACTATACATGTGTGTGGTGTGTGTGTTGTAATAAATTAGATTTATTATTTTTATTTCTTCCGTTGTGCACATGTTTACGAAACATGTTCGAACACACACTTGCCGCGGTGCCGGAAACCCAACAATAAGACACTTGGTAGAAGAATTAGTAGCATAGGATAAATCAACATAGTATATATTTGATTTCCTAAAGTCTACTAACATGCAATCTTTTAAAGTTTTGTGTCTTATGAAACATTTTGAAGAATCAAATTGAACATCAAAATTAGCATCACATAGTTAACTTACACTAAGCAAATTAAATTTCTTATTTTTAACTAGTAACACTTTATGAATGACAATGTTGGGGGATACTTCAATTGTGCATTTTCTTAGAATCTTAAGTTTACCACTATTTCCAAAAGATACCTTCCCCTTACTAGTGTGGTTGATGATGGAAAATTTTCTCTCATCACCGGTCATGTGTTTTGAGCACTCACTATCAACAATCCATAAGCTTGGTTCTTCTACCTATACAACATGAAAAATGCAAGCCTTAGGCACCCAAATTTTGGGACTGATAGCATTAAGTATATAACTTTTGGGGACCCAAGCCTTTTTAGCCTTGCTCCTAATGGTTGGTTTTCTATAAATTAGAGAGGTGAAGGCTACTTATTTTTCCTTGGGCTTGTATCCTATGCCGACCTTATTATAAATGACCCTTTGGTCCCTAAGAATCATGTCAAGATATTTGGACCCATTTGTAAACTTTTCTAAACATGCATGTAAATCACCTATTTCTTTCCTAAGTTCATCATTCTCATTCCTAAGTGTACATGCATCATCACAAGATGGTACTACATTTTTGAGTGATTTAATTTCTACTTTTAAGTCTTTAATCCTAGTTTTTGATCTATTTAAGGCATTTTGAAGGCATGCAATGGTTTTGTAAAGTAAATCTATCCTAGGGGAGTCTCTTACCTCATCATCACTTGATGATGATTCGTCGCTTGAGGATGAGGATGAAGACTCCTCACTTGAGCTCCCGGCTTCCTCCTCCAAGGCCATGAGAGCTAGGTTCCGGGTGGCATGACACATTTCTTCATCATCGGAAGAGTTTTCCAAGCTTAGTGTGTCCCATGTTTGTGCCACAATTGCCTCCTCCTTCTTCTTCTCCTTCTTTTCCTTCTTTTTCTTTTCCTTCTCCTCCTTCATCTTTAGTTCCGGGCAATTTGACTTGATATGCCCTTTCTTGTTGCAACCATAACAAGTTACGTTAGATGTAGGAATTGAACTAGTTGAGGTTTTACCTTTAGAGGATTAGAACATCCTCCTCACATCTTTCTTGGTGAGTTTCCTTGACCTCCCACCAAACTTCTTCACATAGTGAGCTACCTCACTAGTCGATAGCTCGTCGTTGCTACTTGATGATTCCTCCTCGGATTCAGATGAGGAAGAGACTTCTTTCTTCTCCTTCTTCTTTTTTGTCCTTCTTCCCTACAAAAAGAGCTATACCTTTCTCTTTTGATGAAGTATTAGCTTACTCGTGCAATTCAAATTCACAAAAGAGCTCATCTAATTTAACCAAAGAAAGATCCCTAGAGACCTTATAGGCATCTACCATTGAAGCCCACAAGGTTGTTCTAGGGAAGGCTTGGAGTACATACCTCACAAGGTCTCGGTTGTTGACCTTCTCACCTATCACATGTAGTCGGTTGACTACTTTCTTGAAGCGACCATGCATTTGGCTCACGGTCTCATTTGTCTTTATGGCAAAGTTTTGGAGTTGGCCTATCAAGAGGTCCCTCTTGGCTCCTCGTCTCTTTTGATCCTTCATTCAATTCGATGAGCTTCTCCCAAAGCACTTTAGCGGAGTTGAAGGGTCCAACCTTGGACAATTTCTCCTTTGATAGACCACATTGGAGTGTGGTCGTTGCCTTTGCATTTGCTTGCGCCTTCTTGGCCATATCCCTCGTCCAATCTTTGGTTGGTATTGGCGCTCCATGTTCGTCGACCGACTTCTCGAATCTGTCTACAATACTAAATCAATTTTCGATGTCATTCATGAGGTAGTATTCCATTCTACCTTTCCAATAGCCGAAGTCATTGCCGTCGAAGAAAGGTGGCCTCACCGTGCTATACCCCTCCTGGAAAGCCATCGTGCTCCGGTTGATTGTTAGATCTTCGATGCGATCTGGGCTCTGATACCACTTATTGGGGATCCTTGGAAGCTAGAGGGGGGGGGGTGAATAGCTTATTTTCGTTTCTATAAAAATGGTTAGCGGAAGCACAACCAATAAAATAGTAATAGAAATGAAAACACAATGCTAACACAAAGCTTTTACGTGGTTCGGAGATAACGCTCCTACTCCATGGCGATCCTTAAGGTGGATCAACCCTAATCAATCTCACTAAGAAGCTTTCTCTTTTTACAACAACCCTCCTCTTCTTACAAAAGATGAAGATGAAGTTTAGAGAGGAGGAGGGGAATTAAAACACTAGGAAAGCTTAGAAAATTCGTGGAGGCTTGAGAAGATGATTAGAATGTAAGCATTAACCCTCACAACCACCACAATCCCTCTTTTTATAGACAGAGGACTATTTTTCCCGTTGGGCCACGATCAGTCGACTGATGTACAACATCAGTCGACTATTATCGCGGTTAACAACTTCTGAACAGTCAGATTTGCGGGATTCATAATCGTCATCATCCAATGGCACGCTCATCAGTCGACTGATCCCTCCATCAGTCGAGTGATCATGGCGCGCAGTCGAGTGAGACTCCATTCTATGCCCGTGTTTAACTTGATCAGTCAATTGCCGATGTTTTGCAGCCGACTGATGGTGACATCAGTCGACTGTCGTGACTAGGCAGTCAACTATTCGTCAATTTTTCAGCCTGACCCAGTCGAGTACCCTAATAGTCGACTAATACATAGTATCAGTCGACTGATACTCATCAAGTATGAATAATTCATACTTGAATTGACTCCCTAGACCTAGACTCAACTTTCTAGCTCTTCCTTAAGCCTTGCGCCTCCAGGATCCCTCCGAGTCTGCAACTTGTTCATCCTGTGCACTTTGCTTCCAAGAGCTTCCTTCGGTTTTGTCATGTCTTGGGTTTCCCTTTGCTAAAGTGCGCTTGGACATTACGCCGCCAAGACTACATGCTTGGACTTACGCTGCCAAGACTTGCCTTTGGACTTCCTTTGCCAATGTCCATTTGAACTTTACGCCGCCAAGACTACATGATTGGTCTTACGCCGCCAAACCTTTTCCTTGGACTTCTCTTGCCAAGATTGTTAGTGCAATCAACCTGTGATATGGTTTTGATGTGTGTGGCAAAGGGTTTAAGTTAGGATGATTGGATTTGATATGTGCGTTGGAGTCTTGCAGGACTTAGTAATTCGCACATGAAGCATTGGCGAGTTTCACCTCTCATGATTCGGTCATTGAGTCGGTGAAGGATGGCTTTACGGAAGTCGTGCGCTTGGATCATCCGAGGGACCGTCAGACGAAGAGATTAGAGTGAAGCCGGAGGAAGTAGACTTTAGGGCAAGACGTGAAGGATGGCGCTGCAGAGCCGTGCGCTTGGCGCATTCGAGGGACATGGCCGGACGAAGATAACTTCAAAGGCGAGGGACTCCAATGGATGAGAGTGAGCGAATGTAACCCGGAACGGGGTAGTACGCTTAGGTGAAACTTGGCCAATTGGCTAAGTGTTGGATGAGATTTCCTGACATCAATCGACTGCCATGTCATGGCAGTCGACTGCTCCAAGTCGATTGTGACTCGACTGGTATACGAGTCTAGTTCATTTGTCGACTGATCGCAACGCGCGATTGCGCTAAGATCATCGATCACTGGCGATGATAGCGATCGTCAAGAGGATTTAGGGCACAGAACCTCTCGTAGCCGATTGGGAAGTCGACTACGAAGGCATCAGTCGACTGATGGATACATCAGTCGACTGCCAAGGTTTATGTTGAACTACAACGGTCGAGATCTGACGTATTTGGAGGTCGTTGTAGTGGCGGCAGTCAACTGCCAAGGGCAGCAGTCGACTGATGGCGACCAATGGAAAGAAATCAACCCTCTCTATAAAAAGAGAGGGTGTGGGCTTTTGGATGGCTAATGCTCATGCTCCAAACTACCATCCAAGTGCTCCACAAGTGTTAAACTCCTTCTCCTAGTTTTCTTTCACATATATTGTAAAAGAAGGAGTGTTCTCATTGTTGTAAGGGTTTACCTCCACCTTGCATTGGCTAAAGGGAGAGACTGATATTGGATTGGTTGCGGAGTGATTCACCGGGGATGAATCGGACCGTGGATTAGCGATGAGGCCGTGAACCATGTTACATCCCTTGTTAGCATTTGTATTCTTGTTATTGTTTTGTCTTTATTGTTTATATTTCCGCTTGCGCTAACAAATTTGTAGATGAGCAATCGACGAGAAAATTCCACCATACACATAAAGGCTATTCACCCCCCTCTAGCCGGCCACCATCGACCCTACAAGTGGTGTCAGAGCCAAGGCGCTTGTTGAGGACTAACCGCCAACACAAGCACTATATCAAGAGATGGCCAGCTCGAACATTCATCCACCGAAGTTTGAAGGAGAATTCTCTTGGTGGAAAAAGAGAATGGAGGTATTTTTTGAAACCGATTTCGAAATTCTATTAATAATAGAAAATGGTTTCGAAATACCTAGGAATGAAGAAGGGGAGCCATTGGAGAAGACAAGATGGACAAAAAGACAAAGAGAGTAGTACTTGACGAATTCAAAGGCCAAGCACCATCTCTACAATGTACTTCCCCAACAAGAAGTGAATAGGATAGGGGAATGTGCAAGTGCCACGGAGATGTGGGAGAAGCTAGTAGAGCTTCATGAAGGTACCTCGAAGGCCAAGCTTGCAAGGAGAGACCTCCTCCGCTCCCAACTAACGAACATCAAACTTGAAAAGGGAGAAAAGGTAACCTCACTACACTCTCGATTTAAGGAAATTTTGATGGGCTAACAAGTGTAGGAGAAAGACTTTCGAACCGGGATATGCTTATGAAAGCAATCGATGCTTTTCCCTAGTCATCGAAATGGAGCTCAATGGTGGACTCCTTCTACATGTTAAAGAACCTAGAAGTGAGCACCTTGGAGGAGTTCTTCTCAACCATGGAGCTCCACGAAACAAGCCTTGAGGGAGTAATTGAAGAATCAAGTATCAAGCCATCAAGATGAGTAGCCCTAGTAGCAAATAAGGGGAAGAAGAAGAAGAAGAAGATAGAGACTTCCTCCTCCTCCGATGAAGCATCCTCCTCCATGGAGCATGGAAGAAGCTTATATGGTAAGGAGGGTAAGGCGTGCATTAAAAGGTTTTAAATTTAATAAATCTAATGATAGGAGAAGAAGACCAAGGGGGAAGATAATTTTCTACAATTGCCAAGGAGAGGGACACATAAGGGATAATTGTCCCCTCCTAAACAAGAGCAAAGAAGAAAGGAGAAAGAAAGAAGAAAAGAAGAAAAAGGGAAGCAAGAAGAAGGAAGAAGAGAAGAAGACCAAAGAAAAGGGGAAGGCCAAGGCACTAAAAGAAAGAACTTGGGATGACCCTTCCTCCTTCTCATCATCATCGGAGGAAGAAAACGCCTTTGTCACAAACTTGGCTCTAATGGCGTTTGATGACCTAGACACCTCCTCCTCCGAAAATGAAGAAGCAAGTTCAAGGGAGGAGAGCTCTAGTGAAGGGGGAGGCTCTTCTTCACCATCCTCATCCGAAGAAGAAGAAGACATGGAGACTATGGTAACGAATCTCTCACCCCATAAGATAGTTTCCATGATTTCTAGTCTTACTAAGGATTTATTTAGAGCCAAGAAAAAGAACAAAAGCATGCTTGAGCAAATTAAGGATCTAGAAAATAAATTAGAACAAGCATGTCTAAATATTAATGATGATGATGCATGCCCACATGATAACTATATGTCATTTGATGTTAATGATGCATGCATTGAGGAAAATAGGATGTTAAGGGAAAAGGTAGATTATTTGACAAAAGCCCTAAAAAAATTTACAATTGGCTCCAACACCCTTAATATGATTATAGGGAGCCAAAGGGCTAGCTTCAATAAGAAAGGCCAAGGATATAAGGAAAATAAAAATGAAAAAGCCTATAAATGTTTAATTGCTAGGGGTCAAGATAAAAAGAAAACAATAGCTAGAAAATAGATCCCTAAGAAATTTTTAGTGAACCCCTTAGGAAAGAATTTGTTTTGGGTTCCTAAATCCATCCTTAAGGGTTAGGAAAACCCTAGGATAGTCAACCATAAGGATTTCACCTATATCATATTTTTGCTTGACTTAGGATAACGGGACAAAATTTTTGAAATAGTGTTGGGTGATGATAATGCACCCATAAATAGTTTAGATCATGCTCAACACTTAGTGTTATGTATGTTGATACACTTTTTTTTTAGCATAGTGTTGAGTGATGATAATGTGCCCATAAATTGATAATAATGCTTAAATCATGATAGTTAATGTAATTGTTATACTTGTTTGCAATCATGATTTATGACCTTGATATTTGGCACATAGTCATGGGCTTTAGGGTTCAAATCATGCTCTAGATGATACTTGACTTTTTATCATGATTACATACCTAATGCATGATTATAAATTGATAAATACATTTGTTTCATGATCATAATGTGGAAACAATACATAAATGTCATTATGATCATGTGGATTGTTAGAATGATACTTAACCTTGGGTAGAATTGCATGAAATTAAAGGTTAAGTATATATAAATACCTTTAGGATACATCTCACACTCACCATAAGCTACCTTGATTGAAAACTTAGCATGGGTGAGATGATAGGATGATACTAATGGTCCACTAATACCTATGGCATTTAGATGGTCATTTTTTTTAAGTATCAAAATAGCAATAATAAACCAATCATGGGGAAGGCTTATGTTTAATTCATAGACATATTGGCCAAAGATTATGGTTGGATATTTCATGTGTTTTCAAAACAATTTCCTACTTTAAAATCTGTGCTTTCAAGTTTTGAAACAATCCAAAACAAAACCAGGTGTTAAAATGGATACAAATTTGATCAAAACACTAGTTGTTTTTGAAGCTTTTAGATTTTTGGCAAATCATTGAAAATATAAGTAATTTTCATGAAAACTCATTTTCATTGATAAAGGACTTTAAAAGAAATGTGTTTTCAAAATTTCACAATTTTTTGAATTTTCTAGAATTTATAGTGCATTTCTGAATTTCGTCCAGAAAATCAGAAAACCTAATTTCCTTGTGCCAGTCGACTGCCATAATGATAGCAGTCGACTGATGTACTGTGCACGAGCACAGTAACTTGATTTTATCAGATTTTGTTTGGTTTTTGATAGTTTTTCCTCCTTAGAGTTGATACCTTGGACTATGACATTTGGAAAATATTTTTGATGGTGTCAAAGGGGGAGAAATAGGGAAGTTTAAGTTAATCATGCTAATAGGAAAGTTTAGCATGTCTTAATGGGGAGTTGCATGTTTAGAGAGGAGTTGTTATACTCATGTTTTTATTTACATGATTTCCTTGCTTATGATTATTGTTATTTGTTTACCTAACTTAAACGGATTGCCAGACATCAAAAAGGGGGAGATTGTTAGTGTAATCAACCCGTGATATGGTTTTGATGTGTGTGGCAAAGGGTTTAAGTTAGGATGATTGGATTTGATATGTGCATTGGAGTCTTGCAGGACTTAGTAATTCGCACATGGAGCATTGGCGAGTTTCACCTCTCATGACTCGGTCCTTGAGTCGGTGAAGGATGGCTTTGCGGAAGCCGTGCGCTTGGAGCATCCGAGGGACCGCCGGACGAGGAGATTGGAGTGAAGCCGGAGTAAATAGACTTCAGGGCAAGACGCGAAGGATGGCGTTGTAGAGCCGTGCGCTTGGCGCATCCAAGGGATGTGGCCAGACGAAGACAACTTCAAAGGCGAGGGACTCCAAGGGATGAGAGTGAGCGAATGTAACCCGAGATGAGGTAGTACGCTTAGGTGAAACTTGGCCAATTGGCTAAGTGTCGGATGAGATTTCTCGACATCAGTCGACTGCCATGTCATGGCAGTCGACTGCTCCAAGTCGATTGTGACTCGACTGGTATACGAGTCTGGTTCATGTGCCAACAGTCGACTGCCATGGATTGGCAGTCGACTGCCAAGACCATCAGTCGACTGCTGATGGCAGCAGTCGACTGGTCGAGAGGGTTTGGGGCACAAAACCTCTCGTAGCCGACTGGGCAGTCGACTACGAAGGCATCAGTCGACTGATGGATACATCAGTCGACTGCCAAGGTTTCCATTGAACTACAACGGTCGGGATCTGACATGTTCGGAGGCCGTTGTAGTGGCGACAGTCGACTGCCAAGGGCAGCAGTCGACTGATGGTGACCAACGGGAAGAAATCAACCCTCTCTATAAAAAGAGAGGGTGTGGGCTTTTGGATGGCTAATGCTCATGCTCCAAACTACCATCCAAGTGCTCCACAAGTGTTAGACTCCTTCTCCTAGTTTTCTTTCACATCTATTGTAAAAGGAGTGTTCTCATTGTTGTAAGGGTTTACCTCCACCTTGCATTGGCTAAAGGGAGAGACCGATATTGGATTGGTTGCAGAGTGATTCACCGGGGATGAATCGGACCGTGGATTAGCGGCGAGGTCGTGAATCGCGTTACATCCCTTGTTAGTGTTTGTATTCTTGTTATTGTTTTGTCTTAATTGTTTATATTTCCGTTTGTGCTAACAAATTTGTAGACGAGCAATCGACGAGAAAATTCCACCATACGCATAAAGGCTATTCACCCCCCTCTAGCCGGCCACCATCGACCCTACAAAGATCACAGTTGGACTTTGCCTTTACCAAGTCTTCATACTGATGTGATCAAAACATATAGGGTTTTAGGAGTAGTTGTCGCTCACATCTTGTTACATTTTGTGTTAGTTTCATGCATATGTTACTATATTCTTGCATGCATTGCCTATTTTCTGGTTCGGAGGTCTGCTCATTGTACTTTTGTATGCAAGTTAGCTTTCATGGTGAAAAAGACGTATTTTCGGAGCAAAAGAAGGACTTTCGCAGCTAGATGCACATTGGGACACAACCAGGGCATGTGGATTCACACGGATGTGTCCAATGGGCGAAGAACAGCACCCCAGGGCCGCACACGGCCTGGCCGTGTGGAAACACAAGACATTGTGGCGGCCCTACAGATTTGCGTGACTAGGGCTTTTTCTGGATTTTTCAACTGTCCGAGGCGATGTCTATATAAGGATGGCTCTGCCCAAACGCTGGGAGGGTGGCACAACGGCAAGGATGGCACGCCGAAGCCCTAAAAAGCTTCGCTAACTCACAGTGGGGAGGAGGAATGTCGCCGAAGGTCCACAACTTGCAATACAACACCGGAGAGAAGATCACGAAGCATCATATATCTCTATTTCTGTGCTTTATTTCTATTGTATTCGAACTTAAACGTGTTTTGTGATTCTTCCTTCGTATTTATAGAGTAGTACTTTCGATTCTAGGATTAGGGAGTAGCTTGTGTACATAAACAATGTTGGTTCATATTGAATTCTGGCCATAAGTTTGATTTGACAATTGGTAGTTGCTCTCTATTATTTCTACGTGTGTTTGGCTTTCTTTCCGTTGTGCTTAGGCGATACGAGGTGGTGATAGCCCTCGCAATCTAAATTTAGGAGGTTTGATCCAAGGAACCTAGGGGTAAACCTGACCTCCCGTAACTGCGGGGAGAAGGGAGCGGTGGAATCGAAAACAGTCCACCGCAAGGATTGATTCAGCATCCTCGTACCCTCTATCCCATCCTTTTGGGCGGAGATAGCTCCCAGTGAATGCGGCAGCTCTGCGGGAGAGTGTATGATGTCCCTACCCCAAAACCGTAGGTAGACATTTAGACGATGCCAATTGACAACATTGTTCTATGATACATAAGCGAAACCCAAGTCCTAGAATCGCCTTTTAAGATCCTAACACACTCTTTTCCTCCTCCATGTGACACCATACAGAGTAGGGTCCACCGATAGTCCTCACCAACCGACTGTCTCGGAGATTTCGTCTGAACAATTGCAACCACTTAGTGTATTGGTATTCGAATCCCAGTCCTTGTGGGATCGATAAATCTTTATTACTTGACAACATCTGTGCACTTGCGGGTGTTGAGCGTGAGCATGCGCTTTGAGTCCTCGACGGTATCCATCGCGAGATTCGGGGTCACGTCTGTGCGCATCAAGTTTTTGGCGTCGTTGTCGAGGACTGTTGATTCGATATCAAATCGAACGGTGGTGAATTGGATCGGACTTAGGATTAGATTATTTACTTGCCTTATTTTCTTATAGTTTATCTTATTTTCTTTAGTTCTATTTCCATATTTAGTTTTTATTTTTAGCAGTAGTTTTTTTTATTTATTTACTTATTTCATCTTAGATTTTTATTTTTCTAGACTTATTTATTTTCTACTTTTAGCATTAGGATTGCACTCTTAACTTTGTGGTTTAGTTCATTGTATGCTTAGACAATTAGGGTCAGAAGGTCTAATTCTGATCGACTTAGAGATTGAGCGAACCTTTCACCATCGGAGAGCAGTACAGCGAAAGATGGAAGATCAAGTTGCATCCGAGGTGAACATAGGAAGTCGACCTCTGTGGGACTACGCAGCTCCTAGCGCTAGAGGATTCAGGCCGAGCATAGCTGGATCGTCTATTTCGACAAATCACTTTGAGCTGAAGCCGACACTTATACATATGGTCCAGTAGAGCCAATTCGGGGGAGCTACGATTGAAGACCCGAACAGGCATCTTAAGACTTTTCTCGAAATCTGCTCAACTATGAAACTGAACGGAGTCCCTTCTATCGCGATCCGCCTGAGCCTGTTCCCGTTTTCACTGCGGGATAAGGCTAAGGCTTGGCTTCACTCTCTACCCTCTTGCAGCATCACCACATGGGAGCAGTGTGAGCAGCAGTTTCTGAATAAATACTTCCCACCAAGTAAGATTGCTCACATGCACCATCTTATCACAAGCTTTCGCCAGAAGGAGGGGGAGTCCTTGTTTGAAGCTTGGGATCGCTACAAGGGACTACTTTATCAATGCCCCCACCATGGACTAGAGAGGTGGCTGGTGATCTATATTTTCTATAATGGGATCGCTTACGCCATGAAGATGTCCCTGGATTCTACCGTAGGAGGAGCATTGATGAACAAGACGATAGAGGAGGCAGAGGAGCTTATCAAAGAGGTAGCACAAAACCACCATCAATGGGCTTTCGAACGTGGTCAACCCACGCCTGCAGCAGGACGATACACTGTCAATTCCATGGACTACTATGGAGGGCAGGGGACCCGGAATGAGCAGATTGAGCACTGCGATGTGGTTGGGGACTACAACCCAAGACCCAACAACCAACACTCCAACACTTCTCATCCGAGATGGAGGAATCACCAAAATTTTCCTTATAAGAATACCTTAGGGAGGTTCCAACCGCTGGGAGAGAATGGGCAGCCATGTCCCTCTAACACTCGTCTGAAGAATATGCTGGAGAATTTCATTTGAATGCAATGGGAGGCGAACACTGAATTTCAGAGACGACATTCACAGACAGATACGATGATCGAAGGGTTGGGGTCATCTGTAAGAGATCTTGCCACCAGGCAGAAGTCGCTGGAGATTCAAGTAGCTCAGATCGCGAACCAAATCTCCATGATAACAGGGAAGCTACTAGGAAGAGTAGAGGCCAATCTGGTAGAGCAATGCCAGGTAGTGATGCTGCGAAGTGGGAGGATCCTGAAAGAAATGCCAGGATAGTCAGTTGCTGAAAAGGACCAGGGATCTGAACCGCTATAGCCTCTGGGAGAGGCAGAGAATGAAAAATTAAGAGAGACGAACCAGGAGCCTACTGTGAGGGCTCAACCGCCCCTTACTGTACCATTCCCACAGCAGTTGATGAATGCAAAGAAAGACGCCGAGTTTGGTAAATTCCTGAACATGCTGAAGTCGATCTCGGTAGAGGTACCAATACTCGAAGCGTTGCACCAAATGCCCTAGTTCGCTAGGTTCATGAAAGATATTCTGGCGCATCGTAGGAAGGTCGCGGAGTCGAAAATAGTAGCCCTCACAGAGGAATCAAGCGCTTATCTCCGAAACGAAGCTACTCAGAAATTAAATGATCCGGGGAGCTTCTATATCTCATGCTATATAGGGACGACACTGATTAGTAAAGCCTTCTGTGACTTGGGAGCAAGTGTGAGTCTTATGCCCTACACCTTATGCAAAAAGTTAGGGTTAGGAAATTTAAAATTCACTACTATGACACTACAACTAGCTGACCACACATACCGCTACCCATTGGGGATTTTAGAAGATGTTCCTGTTAAGGTGGGGAAGTTTACATTGCCAACTGACTTTGTGGTGATGGAGATGGAAGAGGATCCCAAGATACTCGTCATCCTAGGGCGACCATTTTTAGCGACTGCAAGATTGGTCATTGATGTGAAGAATCACAAGCTGACCCTAAAAGTGGGAGAGGATAATATTGAATTTGAGCCCGTTGGGACAGGAAGTTAGGAACCTGCGTCAGGGAAGTATGTGATTCCAGCGAGAGTAGGGAAGGAAGTTGCGTACCCAGATCCCGAGATGGATGAATGGAGGTTCACTGAACCACCATAGCCGAGTTGATAGAAGAGTGTGGTCGAGCTAAATAACCTTAAATAAAGCGCTTCTTGGGAGGCAACCTAAGTTTAGTTTTAGATTTCCCTTTTCGATTGCATTGCATATGTTCGTTTGATTTTAGTTTTGATTTCCATTACATTTAGAGTTAGGAATAGAAAAGAACTTTGCTAGGCAAAAATGAGACCCATATTAGCCTACACGGTGAAGTGTATGAGGAAATTTGGGCCATGGTGCATAAATGGGCGAAAAATGGGGACACACGGTCTGGCCGTGTGTTTTCCCATGGCCGTGCCCGATTAACCAGAGGCGCACATGGCCTGGCCGTGTGTTTTCACATGGCTGTGGCGCGTGAGGTTAAAAGGGGCGAGTTGTGTGTTTTCATCCCATTTGCACCGTGTGCTTCAAAAGTTCATGCCCTAGCCGTGTGATTTACCCCGATTTGATGCCTCGGAGCGACAAACAAAGAGAGTCGATGCCCCTCAAGCTCCGGAAGAGGGCAACGCCCTACCCCCTCTACTTTTTCAAAATAATGACCATAGAGATAGATACAATATGCTCTCTACTCGTAAACTTACTGCTACTAGGTATTTAGATGAAGATTTGCTAGAATCTTTAGGGTTGTTAGGTGATATGCAAACCCTATTTACAAAAATGGGGTGGGAAGAGATTATGGGAATAAAGTACCTAACCTACCCTAGGATAGTTTTGGAATTTTTGAGTTCTTTAGAGGTGGAAGTTTTAATGGGTAGAGAGAGCGAGGAGGGTAGGATAACTTTTAGGCTTTTTAATATTGAGCATGAGTGGACCCTTCACCAATAGAACTCATGCTTTGGCTTACCAAGTGGGGGAGAGAGAAGAACCCCTATTGGGTTCAACTCTCGGGAATGTTGGACCGAGTTGATGGGGGAGCATGCTTATGACCCTTCTAGGGCCAAAGCGTCGCTCCTCCAAAACCCCGTCTTTCGATACCTTCACTGCATCATGGACAGTACTATATTTGGTCGTGGGGAGAGTGGCGGTGTAGTTAGAGCTAGCGAGCTGCTTTTCCTATGGGATATGCTACAAGAAAGGAGTAGCATCGATTTAGGGTCCCACTTCATTAGACACTTAGTGAAGATGGGCAAAGAAGCACGCGGAGAGATCAATGTGGGAGGCCTACTTTCCACATTTGCTATAGGATGGGGTACGATTACACAACATTGGAGAGTATAGAGGGGAGCCCTAGAATTGACCTAGGAGTATGCATGGCCATGAAGATGATTGTAAGAGAAGGAGACTCCTTATGCTATGTAAGGAAAAATCTTATGACCCTTAGGCTCCCCGACCAGGATCGTACCACCATCGCTATACGCACCAACTGATGCTTAGACCTGATAGTGGAGTCCCCTCCACATGAGATACCATCCACATCAACGCCCATCTCTCCACCTTTATATCACTCTCCCTCCAGTCCACACATGCATAGGAGCCCACCTAGTCCATGCCGACATGAGCCTACACCTGCACCACCACCTTTTTCTACCTTTGAGAAGGATGCAGGTACATCGGCTTATGATTTCTCGCAGTTCTGATCGTGCCTCGACGACATCTACACTGAGCAGCAGACATAGAGGCAGCGATGGGAGGAGCAGAGCGCCTACCAGCAGGCGGAGTTCTAGGGATTTCGGGAGCATTTCTAGTGAGCTGAGGAGTTTTACGATGAGGCCCGGATATACTTCCAGAAGGAGGATGTTCGTCGCTAGGATGAAGCAGCCTACCGCAGGGAGATGCGACAACACATGCATGCCCAGCAGGTGCAGTGGGCTAGAGAGGAGGAGCACCGAGCTGTCGCTGCATCCATCAGCTCTCATATCGACCACATATATTTGTGGCATCAGCGGCTCAGCAGCAGGTTCTCCCAGGATCCAGAGATGCCCAGGCTCCCAGACTTCCCACCTCGTCCACCCTATTAGAGGTATATTTTCATTTAAGTCTGGGGGGGGGAGGGGTCCCAAGATTTATTTTGTTTTGTTTCCTTGCAGTAGTTTCTTTTCTAGTATTTTCATTCATTTGTTCATGCATGCATGAGTTGTTGAGTTTCTTTCAGTACTTAATTTTTAGTGTCTGTAAAGATACCTCAGTAGTATTTTTGAAAGCTGCTTGCATGAGTTGTTCCCATAGGTAGCTTAACTCCATTTATCTTGTGGTATTTTATTTTATTTTCTCTATTGAATGTTCTAGACTTACACTGGTTAGCTTTGTTTTTGCACTTACACATGTTGAACAGTCTAAAAGGGAGAATCTAGTACATACCTAGTTATGATTCACTTCAGTAGTCTAGTACTTTGGAATCCATAGGTGACTCTAGGTTTGACATTTTAGTTATTGGAGATACTCGGATTGTGTAAGCCCATTCGGAAAAATCGAAATCCCTGTGAGCCGAAAAATAAAAACAGAAAAAAAGAGAGAGAAAGAGAAAAAGAAAAAAAAAGAGATTATGAGGGATAAAAAAAATAGTTGTCGTGGGTAGAAATGACTAGGTGCCCCTTTGAGATCGAGTTAGGTTACTGGGGAAACACCTTCCAATTTCTCTCAATACCGAGCACGCCTTTGACTCTTTATGCTAGATCTAGGGAACGACCCTCGCTTTAGGTAGGTAAGTGCCTAAGAGTCGGAAACCTTAGGAAAGCTATGGGGTGATGACTTAACTCATCATGGAACTGGCATCCCCTAAGAATGATTCGCCTAGCACGAGCATGAGGAGCTAACTTAGTGAATTTTTAGAACATATCTGTTTTTCTTTGATTGCAAATACCACCTGATACATTTAGTTAGCATGCTAATTATGGAACAATGTCTTTTTAAAAAATTTTATGGCACTGAGGTTGGCTTGAGGACAAGCAAAGATTTAAGTCTAGGAGAAGTGATGTGAGCAAAACATATAGGGTTTTAGGAGTAGTTTTCGCTCACATCTTGTTATATTTTGTGTTAGTTTCATGCATATGTCACTATATTCTTTCACGCATTGCCTATTTTCTGGTTCGGAGGTCTGCTCGTTGTACTTTTGTATGCAGGTTAGCTTTTTTGGTGAAAAAGACACGTTTTCGAAGCAAAAGAAGGACTTTTGCAACTAGACACAGAGTGGGACATAGCCAGGGCATGTGGATTCACACGATCATGTCCAATGGGCGAAGAATAGCACCCCAGGGCTGCACATGGGCTGGCCATGTGGAAACACACGGCTGTGTGGCAGCCCGATGGATTTGCGCGACTAGGGCTTTTTCCGGATTTTGCAGCAGTTCGACGCGATGTCTATATAAGGATGGCTCCGCCCAAACCCTGGGAGGGAGGCACGATGGCTAGGACGGCACGTCGAAGCCCTAAAAAGCTTCGGTAACTCGCAGCAGGGAAGAGGAATGCCGTCGGATGTCCACAACTTGCAATACAATGCCGAAGAGAAGATCACGAAGCATCGTATATCTCTATTTCTGTGCTTTATTTCTATTGTATTCGAACTTAAACATGTTTTGTGATTCTTCCTTCATATTTATGGAGTAGTACTTTCGATTCTAGGATTAGGGAGTAGCTTGTGTACATAAACAATGTTAGTTCATATTGAATTCTGGCCATAAGTTTGATTTGACAATTGGTAGTTTCTCTCTATTATTTCTATGTGTGTTTGGCTTTCTTTCTGCTATGCTTAGGCGATATGAGGTGGTGATAGCCCTCGCAATATAAATTTAGGAGGTTTGATCAAAGGAACCAAGGGGTAAACCTGACCTCTTGTAACTGCGGGGAGAAGGGAGCGATGGAATCGGAAACAGTCCACCGCAAGGATTGATTTGGCATCCTCGTACCCTCTATCCCATCCTTTTAGGCAGAGATAGCTCCCGGTGAATGCGGCGGCTCTGCGGGAGAGTGTATGATGTCCCTTCCCCAAAACCGTAGGTAGACATTTAGACGACGCCAATTGACAACATTGTTCTATGATACACAAGCGACACAAAAGTCCTAGAATCGCCTTTTAAGATCCCGACACACTCTTTTCCTCCTCCGTGTGACACCGTACAGAGTAGGATCCACCAATAGTCCTCACCAACCGACTCTCTCAGAGATTTCGTCCGAACAATCGCAACCACTTAGTGTATTGGTATTCAAATCTCAGTCCCTGTGGGATCGATAAATCTTTATTACTTGATGACATCCGTGCACTTGCGGGCGTTGAGCGCGAGTGTGTGCTTTGAGTCCTCGACGGTCTCCATTGTGAGATTCGGGGTCGCATCCGTGCGCATCACATACTTGGATTTTCCTATCACTTAAACATGTTCACAATTAGATCACAAAGTATTTCCTAACTTAGATAATTATCCAAACATCAAAACATATAAATTCTTGGGGCATTGTTGCACCAACAATGGGTATGGCATCGAAGACTTACACACAACAACAGGAAGAATATTAAGAGGTTGGCCAAGGAAGAGCTTGTGCGAGGACTACCATTGCTCAAGTACAAAAAGGACAAATTATGTGATGCATGTAAAAAAGATAAACAAATAAAAGCATCACACAAAAGCAAAAACACTGTAAGTACGTCAAGTGCTTTAGATTTATTGCATATGGATTTGTTTGATAGTAGCTCAACTTAATCCTTGAATGGTAGTATATGTAAGTGATTTGAGGCTGCTAGAGGGGTGTGAATAGCGTCGTGTGATGGAATTCATTTCGCATTCGTCTACAAATTTTGTTAGCATGCAGCGAAATAATAATGAAGCAATACGAAATAGACAAACACAAATACACAAGTATTTAATGTGGTTCAGAACCGAACGGTTCCTACTCCAATGATCGAGCTCTAAAGAGCTCTAGCGATGCCAATGCAATCACTAACCACAAATACTCCTTTTCGACACAAGCCGGAGGCGGAGAAACCTCTTACAAACTATTCTTACAACAATAAGAAATAGATACAAGCAATTACAACAATAAAATACAATGAAAGTAAAGAAAACTACTTTACAATTGCTCTTTGAATGCTTGATCGCTTGGTTGCTTGAAAAGAACTTGGAAACTCTGATTTGCAGCAGCAAATCGCCCCAAATGCCCTCAAGAACTGGTTGATTTTTTCTCCATCATGAGCTCCTTTTATAGCTTCAACCTGTTCTGAAAAAAGTCGATTAGTCGATTGATCGGGACCATCAGTTGACTGATCACACTGTTGCTGTGAGACAATGGTGTAATCCACGCTGGAAAAATCTAACGGCTAGGACATCAGTCGACTGATAATTACCATCAATCGACTGTTTAAGCCATCACTTGACTGCTCATCCCAGCGGTCGAGTGAGACTCCACTATGTGTCCCAAAATCTGAGCATCAGTCGACTGATCATAAGATCAGTCGACTGCTCCTCCAATCAGTCGAGTGCCAAGCTCCGACAGTCGACTGTTGGGACACATCTCGCAGTCAACCCTAGTTGACTCATACTAGTCGACTGCCACATAGAATCAGTCGACTGGCACACCTCAAATATGAGGTTTTAGCGCAAGTATGGTTTCCCCATACTTGCTAGACCACCCTTAGCCTAGATCTAAGCCTTCTAGCCACCTCCTTCAGCCTCACGCCTCTTGGATCCCTCCAAGTCATCCATGACTTGTTCATTCATCGCGCTAGCCTCTAGGTGGTTCCATCGGCTATGTCATGCTAACGGTGTCTACACCACCAAGGCACATTGGACTTATGCCGCCAAGACTCCGCTTGGACTTTACGCCACCAATCATTGGACTTATGCTGCCAAGACTCCGCTTGGACTTTACTCCGCCAATATCAACCCCTTGGACTTCTCAAATGCCAAGTACCCATGACTTGGACTTTCCTTGCCAAGTGTCACACTTGGACTTTCCCAATGCCAAGTACCCATAACTTGGACTTTACCAAAATCACATGGTCAACCCTAGTCAACCATTTAACATCTCCCTCGAGTCAAACTCGAGTCTGGTTAATTATAACTGACATTAATGTCAAACATCAATGTCCACTCACTTTGTCAAACATACTATGTCAAACATCAAAACATCACTCGAGCAAAACTCGAGTCTGGTCAATCGTGACCTGGGCCGATTGCACCAACAATCTCCCCCTTTTTGATGTTTGACAAAACAAACCTTGAGTTAGGCTCCTAACTCAAATTCCCTTACCAATTTTTCAAATTGGTAATTTTACTCTCCCCCTTTTTGACATACATCAAAAAGGCTCATCCAAGGAGGTCAATATCTCATGTCCCAATGAGATCTTACAATCTCCCCCTTGGTCCAATAATATCTAGGATGCCTACCATCTTCCTAGTGATAAGTCCCATATCACTCAAGAGAGGTAATCCTATATATTCTCCCAATTTCCAAATTGGGTATTACAAATCCCATTTTCCCTTTCATGAGGAAAATTACCATCCATCATCCCATGATGGATACCTCCCCCTAAAGGCTTGCTCCCCCTTGACCATTGCACCAACAATCTCCTTGGGAAGTCCCTAAGCTAATAGGAACTCTTAAACATTAAAAATAAGGTTCAAAGTTCAAAAATGAACTCTTCCACCCTTAAACTTGATACACTGACCTAAAACCTCTCCAAATCCATGTCCAATGGATTTTCACCCTTTATAATGCTTCCCAAAGCATATCCTAGGGTTAGGAGTGGTTAGGAACCTTTACCGTAGCTGAAATTGGGTTAAACAATTTTGTTTACCCAAATCAAAGCTATCGATGAGTTAACCCGAAACCGATCAAGTGCCCATCACGATCGGACGACAGCGTGATCATTGTTTTAAGCGAAACCATTCTTGCATTGGCACGCTCATCGATCAACTACTGGATAAGAAACCTATTTTTCAATTATCAGAATCTAGTTTTGAAAAATTATAACTAATTATACATAGCTTGAAAAATCATGAAATATTACATGTATAATACTTATCACACATACAATCGGTGAAAAATCTTGGAAAAATATTTTAACCATTAAAATAGGAGATTGATACAAAGTTCGAAAACTATTAAAACTTTAAAGTTTTTTATCTACTTTGTATCAACTTTTACGATGATGATTGCTATCAAAAGATAGACTTCACCAAGGTTTTCTAAAGTGATATTAAAATGTTTCTGAAAACCTATTTTGAACCATGGACTCTTGGCTAGATATACATGACTTGTATATTAGCTTTACTCATGATTCTTATGGATGATTGGACTAAGTTTAAGTTCATCTGGATGCACTACCTATGCATCTTGAACTTAACTTATTTTCCTAACATCTCACATGTTATCTAAGGTGTATACACACACATACATGTCAATTTAGATGTGAGATGTGGAGTTAGGATTATTATGGCCTCATACATTTTCTAGGCAACCCTACTTGATTCCCTTATAAATGAGACTCCAAGTCATGCCATTGTCCTTAACTCAATTTTAATCAAGTTGAATGCATGAATGATCATGGCATAAATGATAACAAGAATAAAACATGGCAATGATCATGATGTCATGATATATCAATAATCTTTTAAAAAGTGAACATGACATCTACAAAAGTCCTAATCAACAGCATGACATGTTATATGAGAAAACGGAATTAGATGTCATGATAGAGCAAGCTCAAACAAACAAACACATTTCAACCAAACATACAATCAGACAACAATAATTTTAGAAACAAAACATTTCATTAAAAACTTCAAGTTTTTACATCCAAAATGTGAAATGTTCAAACAAAAAGACATCCTATATCGCTAAACATCCTAATATCGCTAGTCTTCTGCGGAAGGTGGAGGCGGAGGTGGCTGCTGACCCAAGGTCCAGGCTCGCATCATCTCGTACATGTCGAGCGCGCGCCATGCGCCTCGCCCTCCGAATCTCGGAGTCGAGTCCACGGTCTCGGTACTCACGAAATCGACCTCCAGTGCGCAACTCGATCTGAAGGACCTGCTCCTGATGCATCTGCTGGTATCTGATCATCCTCATCAGCAGCATCAGGGTCCTCATATCGTTCTGTAGGCTCTCCCAGTAATAGAGGTGGCTCCCCACGTGGCCTGGCCGGAGGTCGAGGTACCAGCTCCATCTGCCCATGTCTGATCCGCAGCTTCGCCAATGAGAAGTTACGAACTGATATACAGTCGTAAACCTCGAAAAGCGCCCTCAGAGATCCCCTGTTAATGTTAATGCCTATAGACTCTAGCAATGCAGTGATGATATGGCCAAAAGGCATATGCACTTTCCCTTGCACAGGGGATATGAAATGTACAATGCAATGAAACATGTTCAATGCAATATTTATATCTAATCTATGACGCATGACATACATAAGAAAAAGATGGGGAGGCTGAACTTGGCCTGACCCCGAGTCACAATAGGTAGAAAACACCCAACAATGACTTTGTAGAGTACATTGTCGGGCGCAGATAGCTCATTGATGGGAAATAAGTTCTGAGCTAGCGGGCAAGGGTGGTGAAAGATATGCTCATGTATGGAGTCCAAGGAGATATGATCAAAAGGCTCAGGCAGAGGAGCATCGAAGGTAGGGTAAAATACGAAAGTGTCATTTGATGGCCGAGACTCAAGGAACTCCTGCAGAATTGCAGGAGTGAACTCAAGGTCATGTTTTGCGACCTGAGTGGTGTACATCGGACCATCATCAACTTTCTTTAGGTTTTGATAGAACTCCTTAAGGAGATCATCATTTATGGAATGATTGCAGAGGGCTACCTTTATAAGATGATAATATGATAAAGCCTCAATGATATCGCCATAGTAATGCCTAAAGAAGTCGATATCGATGTACCTAACCGACATGGGTTGGTACAATCGTGATGCGACCTCAGTCGGGTTGTTCCTACGTTGTCGTATATATGAATGCAATGCAATGGAATGGAATGCAATGATACAAATACACGATTAGATCACAATGAGTTGTAAAGAGAAAAATTTAGGGTTTAAGGGGTATAGAAATTATACTTTGGTTCCATTTGAAGGTGATGAAGGGAAGGCACAAGGCAGCTGCTGAGGGGAACACCGGAAGGATCGTCGGAGAAGAAAGTCTCACCGAAACCCTAATCATTTGGAGAAGAAAAACTAGGGTAGTGAGATGCCATTAGGGTTATAGAGAGATCAAAGACACAACTGGAAGAGAAGACTACCAACCCTAGGGCTTTGGTCGCCGACGTGGACGAGGAAAGGCTGGTCGGAGATGATGAGTGCCGATCGGAGACGAAAATCGCGAGGGAAAAGAGTGTGAAGATGCCGAACCCTAGCGGTTCGGTATTATAAAATCGTGACTCCAGTCGACTGATGTCTGACATCAGTCCACTGATTGCGGGTTATGAGCGGTTTCGAACCGAATGATCAGCTCGGCTCGGCCTCATTCGGCCGAGCATTACGTATCGTGCTCTGATAACATCGATCGGTGATGCGATCATCACTCGACTGCTCAGCGAGCCACTCGACTGATGATCCTTCTGCCTCGATGAACAGTAACACCAGTCGACTGACGTTGATAATCAGTCGACTGATGTACAAATCAGTCGAGTCCTGAAAGCAGCACTCGACTGCTGAACTCACTGTATCGTGCTACAGTATTATCAGTCGACTGATCTCTGATTTCCAGTTCTGAAATTGAGTGAATTTTGATTTCTTCACTCAATTTGTTTCATTTTATCATGTTTACTCTTGTATGTCGAATATATTAATGTTATGCTTATATTCATGTATTTGTTAATGTATTTTGGTATTTTATTTCATTTTAACAATCATTAACATCCAATGATTTTAAAATCCTAACATCTCACCCTTTCTAAGTGTGGAAATACACAATCAAGATGAATGACCTGTTTTGTGAGATGCAATATACCATAAACATTCCTTCCATGCAAACATATGGTAAAACACATGAAGCATGGTAAGTGTAAGACATCAAGGTGTGTGGCACTTAAGTATCACTCTTGATGTGACTTATAAACTTTAAGCACTTCTCTTGATACATTAATTCCTAAAGTGTGTCAAAATCCTAAAATGGCACACCATGACCTCTAAATCTAGATTGTGCCAATTTTATTGATTTTTCATGATTCCAAAAATATATAACACATCCTAAAACCTTTTAGGATATAAGATCAAACCTATTTCCAAGGTATCCATAACCTTGAAAATAACCTAAAATGTCAACTTTGCTATGGTTGAGTTAACTACCCATCCAATCAAAGTTGACACATCCTTGTTGGGGATATTGGAACGCCGCTAGAGGGGGGGGGGGTAAATAGCGTCAATGGAATTCGATCTCGTTCGTGTCTACAATTTTGTTAGTGCACAGCGGAAATAGAAATAATACAATAACGAAATAGACAATTACACACGAACACGAGTATATAACGTGGTTCGGAACCGCATGGTTCCCACTCCACGGATCGGGCTCAAACGAGCCCTAGCGATGCCACAAGCACACCACTATGTAATGACTCCTTCTCGGAACAATCCAGAGGTGGAGAAACCTCGTACAATGTATACAACAGTAATACAAGATGAATACAAGCAATATAATGAAATACAAAGCAATACAAGTAAAGAAAACACTTTACAAATGCTCTTTGAATGCTTGATCACTTGGTTGCTTGATATCAACTTGGAGACCCTGATTTGCAACAGCAAATCGCCCCAAATTGCCTCAAAGAACCCCTTTGTTTTTCCTCCATCACGAGCTCCATATATAGATTCAACCTGTGCTGGAAAAAGTCGATCAGTCGACTGATCGGGACCATCAGTGGACTGATGCCACTGTTGTCGTGAGACAACGGCTAGATCCACGCTAGATAAGTCCAACGGAACCTTCATCAGTCGACTGATTGTGACCATCAGTCGACTGATGGAGTCCTCACTACACCAGTTGAGTCTCAACTCCATTCTGTGGCCGATTTCTCGAGCACCAATCGATCGACCGATCACACGATCACCGATCGCTGAGCAATCAATCGACCGCCCACTGGGCAGGCCATAACCCACAAACCCTAGTTGACTCAATGACACCATGAGGTTTTAACCCAAGTATGGTTCCCCCGTACTTGCTAGACCACCCTTAGCCTAGACCTAAGCCTTCTAGCCACCTCCATCAGCCTCACGCCTCTCGGATCCCTCCAAGTCATCCATGACTTGTTCATCCATCGCGCTAGCCTTCAGGTTCTTCCGTCGGCTATGACATGCTAACGGTGTCTACACCACCAAGGCACATTTGACTTACGCTGCCAAGACTCCGCTTGGACTTTATGACGCCAACCATTGGCCTTATGCTGCCAAGACTCCCGCTTGGACTTTACGCTGCCAATATCAAACCCTTGGACTTCTCAAATGCCAAGACTCAAGCTTGGACTTTCCCTTGCCAACCCATGTTGGACTTTTCATGCCAAGACCATGCTTGGACTTTCCTTGCCAACCCATGTTGGACTTTTCATGCCAAGACCATGCTTGGACTTTTCTTGCCAACCCATGTTGGACTTTCCATGCCAAGACCAGGCTTGGACTTTACATTGCCAAGACCCATGCTTGGACTTTTCCCAATGCCAAGTGTCCCACTTGGACTTTCCATGCCAAGTACTCAAGACTTGGACTTTACCAAATGACAATTACATTGTCATATGTTTTTGTCGAAACATCAAAACATCACTCGAGTCAAACTCGAGTCCTGGTCAATCGTGACCTGGGCCGATTGCACCAACAATCTCCCCCTTTTTGATGTTTGACAAAAACTAAACAGATTATTGAGTTAGAACACTAACTCAAATCCTTTACCAATTATCCCAAATTGGTAAATACTCTCCAAATGTTCTCCCCCAAACATTCTCCCCCTTTTTGACTAACATCAAAAAGGTTTTCTCTCCAAGGAGGTCAATGTCTCATGTCCCAATGAGATCTTACAATCTCCCCCTTTGTCCAAAAATACCTAGGATGCCTACCATCTTCCTAGTGATAAGTCCCATATCACTCAAGAGAGGCAATCCTATACTCTCTCCCAATTTCCAAATTGGGTCTCTCAAAAATCCCATCAATTTCCCAATTGATGTCATATTCTCCCAATAACTTCTCTTTAAGGAGAAAAAAAACACATCCATCATCCCAAGATGGATATCTCCCCCTAAAGGCTTGCTCCCCCTTGACCATTGCACCAACAATGTCCTTGGGAAGTCCCTAAGCCAATAGGAACTCTAAACTATCAAAATTAAGGTTAGAAATTCAACATTGAACTTTCCAATACCTTAACATTGATACAAACCCTAAACAACTCTCCTAATCCATATCCAATGGATTTTCACCCTTTATAATGCTTCCCAAAGCATATCCTAGGGTTAGGAGTGGTTAGGGACCTTTACCATGGCTGAACACGGGCTAACTAACCCTAGTTTTCCCGAAATCAGCCTTGGCAGTCGACTCTGTCAAATACCAATGATCACACACTCATCGATCGGCCGCCACTCGAGGCGGTCGTTTATAAATCAAATTTCGAATTTCAGTTATCAGAATCGAGTTTTAGAAATTCATAAATAATTATACATATATCGAAAAATCACGAAATTTGATACGTATAATACTTATGACACATACAACGGGTGAAAAATATTTTAAAATTATTTTACCCATAAAATAGTGAATTTGATACAAAACTCAAAAACATTGAAATTTTCAATGTTTTGGCCCTATTTTGTATCAACTTCATCAATGGTGATTGCTATCAAAAGATAGACTTCACCAAGGTTTTTCAAAATGATTTTAAAATGTTTTCAAAACCTTATTTTGGATCATATTCCTTGGGCTCATTGTACATGACTTGTACACAAGCTTTCCCAATGATCCACATTTGAAATTAGATGAGTTTTAGTTCATCTAGATGCAAAAACTATGCACCTTGAACTTAACTCATATCCTAACATCTCACATGTATCTAGGGTGTATAAATACACATACATGTCAATTGGATGTGAGATGTGGGTTTTGGTTCATTTAAACTAGGGTTTCATGCATCTTTCTAAGGCAACCCTACTTGATTCCCTTATAAATGGGACTCCAAGTCATGCCATTGTCCTTAATTCAATTTCAATCAAATTATCTTAAATGCATGAGTGATTATGGCATTTGAGATGATATAGATAAACACATGCTCATAATCATGATGTCATGACATAAGATGAAATCTAAAAACACATGACATTTAAAGCCTTAATCCTAAACATGTACATGACATATAGAATGATTAAAAATAAGCATGATGTCATGGCATGTTATATGGCAAACAAAGCATGGCATATAAAATATATAGGTATAGTAATACCTAAATTTTAATATTAATTGCCATTTGATATAATTAAGTATATTTTGCCATATTAACCTAAATTTTTCCAAGTGTGCCAAAAACCCAAAATGACACACTACGACCTCTAAACCTAAATTGTGTCAATTTGACCATTTTATCAAGCTTCTCAAATAATATTGGCACACCCTAAAATCTTTTAGGATGATAATTCAAAACTATTTCCAAGGTATCCATAACCTTGAAAATAACCTAAAGTGCCACCTTTGCCATGGTTGAGTTAACTACCCATCCATTTAAGGTTGGCACACCCTAACCCATCTAGCGTGAATCAATCACGCTCTTAGGAACCCAAAACCGATTTGAGCTCCTAGGGTTAATTAGGTATTCCTTAGGGATAACCTCCCTAGATACCTTCCTAATGACCTTCCTAGGCTTGTTAGCCTTGGTCATTTGGGTCTTACCTAGGTTGACTCTAGGGGTAACTCCCCTTGCAACCTTCTTAGTGGTCACCCTAGGTTTCCTAGAAACCTTAGCCACTAGGCACAACCCTTGGTCAACTCTAGGGATGACTTCCCTATTGACCTTAGTCTTCCTAGACCTAGTTTGTGTTCCATAATCAAATGAAACACTATGGTAAGCCACCTTAGGCTTAGGTTTGTGACCCAAACCTTGCTTGCCCTTGGTTGACTTTCGACTCTTAGGTCCTAGGTGTTGACTTTGACTTTTGGACCTAGAAGTTTGACTAATTGACCCTTGCATTTGATTTTGCATAACCTTAAGGGTCTTTTCAAGTTTTTCAAGCCTTGATCTCAAGGCTTGATTTTCCTTTTCTAATATCTCAATTTTTGATTTTTCATTTTCTCTTGAGATATTTTTATTTCTAGGCATATGTCTAGATTTCTTAGCATTAAAGCCTATATGTTCTCCTATTTTCTTAATGCTTTCCTTAGGTAATATATTTTTAGGGACATTAGTCCCAAATTTCTTCTTATTTCCTAAGTGAACACTCTTAGCTCCTAGACAAATATATCTATTATTTCTAGCATGCTTTTCATGCACAATAGCAAGACTATTAAAATTATTCCTAGCATGCTTCTTATCCCTAGAAATTGAAGGTGCATTAATAAATTTTACCTTAGGGTTTGCCTTGGAGGCTCCCCCTACTTGTGTTGCTCCTTCTTGCCCTTTCTTCTTTTCCCTTGGACATTGACTCCGATAATGTCCCTTTGAGTTGCACTTGAAGCATATAATATGCTCCTTGCTCTTTTGACTCGAGGGACCGGCATCCTTGGCCTTTGGTGCCGGTGGAGCTTTCCTAACCTTCTTTGGGCACTTGCTCTTATAGTGCCTAAATTCCCTACACTCAAAACACATAATATGATTTTTATTGGAAGATAAAGTGTTTGAGTTACCTAGGGTGGTGGTAGGTGCCGGAGTTGAATTTTGAGCTTCCTCATCTTGATCGGATGTTGAAGGCTCTTCTTGAAGTTGCTCCGGTGTAGAGGATGGTCTCTCCTCCTCAATCCTAGAAGTAGATGCTTCTTCCATCTCTTCTACTTCTTCTTTCTCCGATCCGGAAGTTGACTCCATCTCAACTTCCGATTCCTCACTTTCACTTGAGGATGAACTCTCCTCATGGAATCTT
Organism: Wurfbainia villosa; assembly: GCA_025175895.1. Classification (NCBI taxonomy): domain Eukaryota; kingdom Viridiplantae; phylum Streptophyta; class Magnoliopsida; order Zingiberales; family Zingiberaceae; genus Wurfbainia; species Wurfbainia villosa. The sequence goes on from CM045990.1 coordinate 13,513,808, forward strand.
GCCAATTTTCTCCATAGCTCCTTGGCATACATGTAATCCCCTAGCTTGCACAAAACATCATTAGGGATTAAGTCTTCCAAAAGTTTCATTACCTTAATTTCGGTCTTGAGCTTTTGGCGTTGCTCTTGGGTCCACTTTTTCAATTTTAGGACATTTCCCTTCTTATCCCTAGGGGGTTCAAGGCTTTCAACGAGGATGAACCAATCCTCTATGTTCATCATCAAGAATGTTTCCATTCTTGCTCTCCACACCGGAAAATCTTCTGGATCATATGGAGGTGGAGTATTGATATCCCATCCAAGCTTGTCTTGGAATTCCATCTTCACCCTCTAGCCTCTTCTCTTAGCTCCGGGCGGTTAGTCCGTAGAAGAGCCCCGGGCTCTGATACCACTTGTTGGGGATATTGGAACGCCGCTAGAGGGGGGGGGTGAATAGCGTCAATGGAATTCGATCTCGTTCGTGTCTACAATTTCGTTAGTGCGCAGCGGAAATAGAAATAATACAATAACGAAATAGACAATTACACACGAACACGAGTATGTAACGTGGTTCGGAACCGCACGGTTCCTACTCCACGGATCGGGCTCAAACGAGCCCTAGCGATGCCACAAGAACACCACTATGTAATAACTCCTTCTCGGAACAATCCGGAGGTGGAGAAACCTCGTACAATGTATACAACAGTAATACAAGATGAATACAAGCAATATAATGAAATACAAAGCAATACAAGTAAAGAAAACACTTTACAAATGCTCTTTGAATGCTTGATCACTTGGTTGCTTGATATCAACTTGGAGACCCTGATTTGCAACAGCAAATCGCCCCAAATCACCTCAAACAACCCCTTTGTTTTTCCTCCATCACGAGCTCCATATATAGCTTCAACCTGTGCTGGAAAAAGTCGATCAGTCGACTGATCGGGACCATCAGTGGACTGATGCCACTGTTGTCATGAGACAATGGCTAAATCCACGCTGGATAAGTCCAACGGAACCTTCATCAGTCGACTGATTGTGACCATTAGTCGACTGATGGAGTCCTCACTCGACCAGTCGAGTCTTGACTCCGATACATGGCCGATTTTTGAGCACGATCGGTGATCCGATCACGATCACCGATCGGCTGTCGATCGACTTCCCACCTCGCGCATGATGTTAGGCCATAACCCGCAGTCAAACCCTAGTTGACTCGGTCCAGTCGACTGCCACATGGCACCAGTCGACTGACACACCTCAAAAATGAGGTTTTAACCCAAGTATGGTTCCCCCATACTTGCTAGACCACCCTTAGCCTAGACCTAAGCCTTCTAGCCACCTCCATCATCCTCACGCCTCTCGGATCCCTCCAAGTCATCCATGACTTATTCATCCATCGCGCTAGCCTTCAGGTGCTTCCGTCGGCTATGACATGCTAACGGTGTCTACACCGCCAAGGCACATTGGACTTACGCTGCCAAGACTCCGCTTGGACTTTATGCCGCCAACCATTGGACTTATGCTGCCAAGACTCCCGCTTGGACTTTACGCTGCCAATATCAAACCCTTGGACTTCTCAAATGCCAAGACTCAAGCTTGGACTTTCCCTTGCCAACCCATGTTGGACTTTTCATTCCAAGACCATCCTTGGACTTTCCTTGCCAACCCATGTTGGACTTTTCATGCCAAGACCATGCTTGGACTTTCCTTGCCAACCCATGTTGGACTTTCCATGCCAAGACCAGGCTTGGACTTTACATTGCCAAGACCCATGCTTGGACTTTTCCCAATGCCAAGTGTCCCACTTGGACTTTCCATGCCAAGTACTCAAGACTTGGACTTTACCAAATGACAATTACATTGTCATATGTTTTTGTCGAAACATCAAAACATCACTCGAGTCAAACTCGAGTCCTGGTCAATCGTGACCTGGGCCGATTGCACCAACAATCCTAACCCATTTAGTGTGAGTCAATCACGCTCCTTGGAATCAAAAATCTTTTTGAGCTCATTGGATTAATTAGGTATTCCTTAGGGATGACTTCCCTAGATACCTTTCTAATGACCCTTCTAGGCTTGTTAGCCTTGGTCATTATGGTCTTGCCATGGTTAGCCTTAGGGATTGCCTCCCTAGTAACCTTCTTAGTGACTTCCTTACGTTTCTTAGAAACCCTAGCCACTAGGCACATACTATGGTTGGCCTTAGGGATAATTTCCCTAGAGACTTTGGTTTTCTTAGATTTAGGTTTAGTTCCATAATCAAATGGAACATTGTGATAAGTAGGCATTACTTTCTTAGACATAGGCTTGTGACCCAAACCTTGTCTCCTAGATGATTCTTGCCTCTTACACCCTTTTTGTAGACTTCTAGATCCTAGAGTTTGACAATTTGACCCTTTAAATTGATTTTGCATACTTGCAAGGGTCTTTTCCAATTTTTCAAGCCTTGACCTCAAGGCTTGATTTTCTAACTCTAATTGCCCAATTGATTTTTGATTAGGTTTTTGGGCATTACCATTCTCTTTAGGCATATGCCTACCCTTATTAGAGTTAATGCCTAAATGGTTTTTGATTTTCTTAATTGTTTCCTTAGGAAGGACATTTCTAGGGACATTAGTCCCAAATTTCTCCTTCTTTGAAATTGGTCTAGAGTCATCATTTCTAGATTTCTTCTTAGACCAAAAACCAACATGTTTAGCTTCTAGACACCCATAATTATTATTTCTAGCATGCTTTGATTCATGAGTAATAGAAAAATTGTTTAAGTTATTTCTAGCATGCTTTTGCTTAGAATTTAAAAAGTGAGCATTATGAGAATATACCTTAGGGTTAGTCTTAGAGACTCCTCCTACTTGTGAAGCTCCCTCCTTTCTTCTAGGACATTGGCTTCTATAGTGTCCCGGTTGTCGGCATTTGAAACACACCACGTGCTCCTTGCTCTTCTTAGTGGGGATACTGGCATCCTTGACTTTTTCATTTACTTTCGGTGCCGGAGGACCTTTCTTGACCCTTTTTGGACACTTACTCTTGTAGTGTCCGGATTCCCTACACTCAAAGCATATTATATGAATTTTATTATTAATTGACATGCTTGAGTAACCTAGGGTGGTGATGAGGTTCTCTTGAGCTTGCTCTTCCTCTCTACCGGATATAGATGGTTCTTCTTGAGATTGCTCCAGTGTAGATGCTCTAATCTCCTCCCCCTCAATCCTAGAGGTGGAGGTCTCCTCTTCTTCCACCAATCTTGAAGTTGATTCCTTCTCAACTTCCGAGTCCTCACTCGCTTGCGAAGATGATGATGATTCTTCCTCGACTTCTTCCTCTTCTTGAGACGATGAAGATTCTTCTTCTTCTACTTGTGCCAAGTGAGGCTTCTCATGGAAGTTGGCCAATTTGTCCCATAGCTCCTTGGCATCTTGAAATTCACCTAAACTAGACAAAATGTCATTAGGTATCAAATCTTCTAAAAACTTTGTTACCATGACTTCGGTTTTGAACTTGAGATGTTGCTCTTGTGTCCACTTCTTCAATTTCAAGATGTTTCCGTTCTTATCCCGAGGAGGTTCAAAGCCTTCTACGAGGATGAACTAATCCTCTATATCCATCATCATGAATGTCTCCATTCTTGCTCTCCATGCCGAAAAGTCTTCTCGATCATATGACGGTGGAGTGTTGATGTCCCATCCAAGCTTATCTTGGAATTCCATCTTCCCTCTAGCTTCTTTAACTCCCGGCGGTTAATCAGTAGAAGAGCCCTGGGCTATGATACCAATTGTAAGTGATGGAATTCATTTCGCGTTCGTCTACAAATTTCGTTAGTGCACAGCGGAATAATAATGAAGTAATACAAAATAGACAAACACAAATACACAAGTATTTAACGTGGTTCGGAACTGAACGATTCCTACTCCATGGATCGAGCTCTAAAGAGCTCTAGCGATGCCAATGCAATCACTAACCACAAATACTCCTTTTCGACACAAGCCGGAGGCAGAGAAATCTCTTACAAACTATTCTTACAACAATAAGAAATAGATACAAGCAATTACAATAATGAAATACAATGCAAGTAAAGAAAACTACTTTACAATTGCTCTTTGAATGCTTGATCGCTTGGTTTCTTGAAAAGAACTTGGAAACTCTGATTTGTAGCAGCAAATCACCCCAAATGCCCTCAAGAACCAGTTGGTTTTTTCTCCATCACGAGCTCCTTTTATAGCTTCAACCTGTGCTGGAAAAAGTCGATCACTCGACTGCTCGGGACCATCAGTCGACTGATCACACTGTTGCTGTGAGACAACGGTGTAATCCACGCTGGAAAAATCCAACGGCTAGGACATCAGTCGACTGATAATTACCATCAGTTGACTGTTCAAGCCATCACTCGACTGCTCATCCCAGCGGTCAAGTGAGACTCCACTCTGTATCCCAAAATCCGAGCATCAGTCGACTGCTCATCCAATCAGTCAAGTGCCAAGCTCCGACAGTCAACTGTTGGGACACATCTCGCAGTCAACCCTAGTTGACTCATACCAGTCGATTGCCACATGGAATCAATCGACTGGCACACCTCAAATATGAGGTTTTAGCCCAAGTATGGTTTCCCCATACTTGCTAGACCACCCTTAGCCTAGACCTAAGCCTTCTAGCCACCTCCATCAGCCTCACGCCTCTCGAATCCCTCCAAGTCATTCATGGCTTGTTCATCCATCGCACTAGCCTCCAGGTGGTTCCATCAGCTATGTCATGCTAACAGTATCGACACCGCCAAGGCACATTGGACTTATGCCGCCAAGACTTCGCTTGGACTTTACGCCGCCAATCATTGGATCTTATGCTGCCAAGACTCCGCTTGGACTTTACGCCGCCAATATCAACCCCTTGGACTTCTCAAATGCCAAGTACCCATGACTTGGACTTTCCTTGCCAAGTGTCCCACTTGGACTTTCCCAATGCCAAGTACCCGTAACTTGGACTATACCATAATCACATGGTCAACCCTAGTCAACCATTTAACATCTCCCTCGAGTCAAACTCGAGTCCGGTTAATTATAACCGACATTAATGTCAAACATCAATGTCCACTCACTTTGTCAAACATACTATGTCAAACATCAAAACATCACTCGAGCCAAACTTCAATCTGGTTAATCGTGACCTGGGCCGATTGCACCAACAGTAGATATTGCTTGGTAGTAGTAGATGACTATACTAGATATACATGGACTTTCTTTCTCAAACATAAGGATCAAACGTTAGAAATTTTTATTTCTTTTTGTAGAAGAATTGAGAATGAGAAAAATGCAACAATTAAAACAATTAGAAGCGATCATGGAGGATAATTTGAAAACATGAGGTTTAAAGACTTTTGTTTAGAAAAGGGTACAAATACGAATTTTCCACTCCTAGGATGCCACAACAAAATGGTGTGGTAGAGAGGAAGAATTGAGTTTTACAAGAAGCTGCGAGGAGTATGCTAAATGTGTATGCTCTTCCTAGTTACTTGTGGGCTGAGGCGATTAATACTGCATGCTATGTTCAAAATAGAGTTTTGATACATAGATTCTTAGGAAAAATGCCTCATGAACTATGGTTTGGAAAACCACCAACAGTCAAACACCTTAGGGTATTTGGTTGCAAGGTGTTTATTTTAAACACTAAGGATCATCTAGGAAAATTCACCGCAAAAGAAGATGATGGTGTCCTTTTAGGATACTCTCTCACTAGTAAGGCTTATCGAGTTTATAACAAAAGAACGAATCTGGTTGAGGAATCCTCAAATGTAGTTTTTGAAGAATGTAGAGAGCAAATTGACTCTAAGGATAAGAGCGATGAAGTTGAGTTTGAATGAGAACACTAATGTAGGGGGAGTTAAATTTGACTCTGATAATGAAAAACCTAGGTCAGAAGGGTCATCACTTGAGCTTGTGCTAAATTGTGAGGTTCAAGAAACATCTCAAGTACCAAGATCCACTAGAACGGTTGCTAGTCATCCCCAAGACCAAGTTGTTGGAGACATCCATCATGGGGTGAGGACTAGATCATTCTTTAGGAATGAAGTGAATCAAGTAGCATTAATCTCTGAAATTGAACCTAAAGTAATTGATGAAGCCTTGCTTGATCCAGACTGGATTATAGCAATGCAAGATGAATTGGGGCAATTTGAGAGAAGTCAAGTTTGGGATTTAGTCCCAAGACCTAATCAAGCTACCATAATAGGGACAAAATGTGTATTTAAAAATAAAATGAATGATAAGGGAGAAGTAGTTAGAAATAAAGCTAGGTTAGTTGCCAAATGGTACAATCAAGTTGAGGGACTTGATTATGATGAAACTTATGGACCCGTAGCTAGATTAGAATCCATAAGACTTATGCTAGCATTTGCAGCATATAAAGGCTTCAAATTATATCAAATGGATGTGAAATCGGCATTTTTGAACAGTTTTATAAAGGAGGAAGTCTATGTTGAACAACCACCGGGATTTGAAAATTCTGCATTTTCAAATCACATGTATAAGCTTAAGAAGGCTCTTTACGGGCTGAAACAAGCACCTCATGCTTGGTATGAAAGGTTGTCAACTTTTCTAGTTGAGAGGGGTTTTAGAAGAGGTCAAATTGATCCCACACTATTTCTGAAAAGAAATGGTGAAGATATATTTGTAGCTCAAATTTATGTTGATGACATAATTTGTGGCTCAAACAATAGGGATTACGTCAATGAATTCATAGAACACATGGAGAGTGAGTTTGAGATGATTCTTGTAGGAGAATTGACATTTTTCCTTGGACTGCAAATCAAACAAACCAAAAGAAGGAATTCATGTCTATCAATCATAATATGCCATGGAATTGCTAAAAAGATTCAACATGGAAAATGTTAAAGAGGTTTTCACTCCAATGGCACAAAACACTCATTTAGATAGTGATGTAGATGGAAAACCTATTGATTTAAATCTTTATAGGAGTCCCATAGGTAGTCTGTTATGTTGGACTTTTTGAGCCGCAAAAACCGCTTTTTACGTTGCGAAAACCCCGGAAGTCCGGCCACGGATCCGTGCGAAGATATATTAAAACAAAAAAACATGTATGTGTTTACTAAACCTAGATCTACCTTAGATCTAGAGGTTGAGAGTGTTACCCTCGATACGACGCCCTTCACAAATCCCACTCGTCCAAATAGCTTGCCGAAACTCTAGAGTGTCAAGTGAACACTCCTCTATTGGTATCCACACAAGCAATAGGTGGAGAAAAACACAACCTTGAGTGTGCTAGCACTCTTTGGATGGTTCGGCCAAGAAGGAGAGGGAGCTTGAGAGTATGATCCAAGGAAGAAGATGAAGTTGTTGTCACTCACAAAAATGAATTCCCCATCTAATGGAGTGGCCGACCACTTCAAGGCTTGGGAGGTTACATGCATGCATGTAACTCCAAGAGCCAATCACTCTTGGTCTCCCTCATGAGGTGGCACCACATGATAAGTCAATGATGATGTGGAGCATCATCATTGGCCGGCCATGCCAAGTCATCATCATGACATGGCATTTGGTCAAGTCAAACTTGACCTTTCATCTTCCCTCTCAAGTCAAGTCAAACTTGACCTCTAATCTCCCATGGTTGATCAAATCCAACCATTTGATTCAAGTCAATTTAATTTAATGAATCTCTATTCATTAATTTAAATTGATTTGATGAATCAAATCTAAATTAGACTCATTCAACACTTGAATCAAATTGAGTCCAACTCAATTAGTCTAATTTGGATTACTCTTAATCCAATTTGGTTCATCCTATGAACCTAATCCTCATGGTTCATCATATGAACCTAATCTCCATCTAATTGCCCTTTTTGTGTGACCCTATAAGTTCTTGTAACGTTGGCAATGTCTCTAAACCGATTTAGGAACATAAGCAATGAGCGGTATCTAGCAACACATCATTGCTACCCAAGTTACAAGAATGTTGAGCTCCAACATCACCTTTGTGACTACTAATTGTGACTCTCACAATATGTGACAATGTCCCTCTATCCTTGACATCTAGATTGACCAATTGAGGCATAGACCATGTCATCCTCGGTACAATCTATATCTTGAACTCTAAGTAGACTCACTCTAATCAAAGGAGCTCAATATCTCATATTGACTCATTTGGGCATGACCATGCATTTCGTGGTCTCACTCTATCAAGAATATCGATGTCACCCTCGTCATATAGGAGGGATAGATCCCATCTACATCACTCACATCCCTCCGCATAATTTGTCACATACCCAGTAATCGCCTTTATAGTCCACCCATTTACAGGTGACGTTTGACGAAGCCAAAGTATGCAACTCCTTATGTAGGGAACCATGGTGACTTCAGGTCTAAGGACTAATAGTCATACTAATAGCCACATGAGAAAGTATATGACACTCATATAACGATCCATGATACTTTCTCATGGCGTGTCATTCAGTATATATTCTCCAATGCATATCCATGTGTCAACTTAATATCTCATATCCATGACTTGTGAGATCAAGTCATCGTGTTGACTTACATGCTAGTCTCTACGCATTAACATTATCCCTGAATGTTAATACTTGACTAGGAATGATTAAGAGCAGTGTTCTCTATATCATCTCATTATCGATTCAACCAAACGATTGATATAGATAAGAACCTACTACTCAAGGACATTATTATATTTAGTTATTTAGAACCAATACAAGTAAATATAATAACCATGCCTTTATAAATAGAAATATGATACAATAAAGTACATACAACAATCATCACATGATTGGCTCTAGGGCTTTCACTAACATGTTATACCTTACAGCAAGTAGACCTAATATAGTATTTGCTATAGGTATGTGTGCACGATATCAATCGTGTGCAAAAGAGTCTCATTGGATTGCTGTTAAAAGGATTATGAGATATCTTAAAGCAACCATAACAGTTGGATTGTTGTATCCCCGAACTGAGTCTTTTGATTTAGTAGGCTATACCGATTCAGATTATGCAGGATTCAAACTAGATAGGAAAAGCACTAGTGGGGGATGTCAGTTCTTAGGTTCAGCATTAGTTAGTTGGTTAAGTCGAAAGCAACATTGTGTCGCTCTCTCCATGACTGAAGCTGAGTACATAGCCATGGGAGAGAGTGTATCGCAATTGTTATGGATGACTCACACATTGGAAGATTATGAGTTTTCATATAAGAACGTGCAATTACTTTGTGATAATATTAGCTTGATAAACTTAATGAAAAACCCAGTCCATCATTCCAGAATGAAACACATTGAAGTGAGACGTCACTTCATTAGGGATCATATAGCAAGAGGAGATATTATACTCAATTATGTTGAGTCTAAGGCTAATCTTGCTGATATTTTCACAAAACCTCTTCCAGAAAATGAATTTAGTTATTTAAGAAGAGAGTTAGGAATGTGTGTCGCTGAGTAAAAACTCTCCATGATCATAAGGACTAATTCATAAGTACAAGAGAAATGGAAAAATGATTTTGGGATACCTTGGGAGAACATCTCACACAAACCTTAGGAATGTTTGTGTATTGCTAGATTGGGGTGAGATGTTAGGAGCAACCCATTTACTCAAAATGCTTGTTATGATGCATCAATTTGAGTAATGAGGCTAAAAGTAACACAAATCATTAAATTGACCAATTATGGGGAAGACCAATACATAATTCATGTGTATTTGGTTCTAATATCATAATTGGACATTCCAACCAAGTCAAATTGGTTAGCCATCCTAAACAATGATAAAACCCAACTAAAACATCAAAAATATGTTAGAAATTGTCTATCAAGTGTATTGACACTTGTTAAATGGTTTAGGGACTTAAGGTCAACGAATTTAGGACTTAAAAAAACTTAGAAAACAAAATTTTAGATTAGGCATTTGATGTGATCAATCTAGTCAATTGCTATGGGAAAAGTAATCGAGGCACACTCGACCAACACCTTGACTAGGCGATTTAAAATTTTAGACTGGTTTAATCTCAAGACGGTTTAAAATTTCAGACTGTTCAATTTCAGGGGGGTTTAAAATTTCAGACGGGTTTAATTTTAGGGCAGTTTAAGTTTCAGACTGGTTTAAATTCAGACCGATTTAAATTTCAGACAAAGGCATAGAATCGAGGTAAACTCGACCCATGCCTCGATTGCTTCATCAGTCGAGGCGTTTAACTTATCGCCTCGACTGCTCGACTCAGGATTATATAAGGAAACCAGTTTTCCGCCTCTCCCATACCCGATTCTCGACTAGACTATTTCCCATCGCGATTTTGCTCCTGTCGCATTCGCTGTCGCTACTGAACTCTCCGACCAAGTTCGACGCTGACTAAACCCTAAACTACCTCCCTCGCACCCAAAATAACCTAGAGTAAGTCCTCTAGCTTCTCCTTCCTTTTCTTGGTCAAGACCTAACCCTAATCACCGGCTCTCTACAGCTAGGGTTCGTCTGACTTTTCTTCTCACCTGAGAAATCACTCTCGCCTGGAGATCTTGTCATCTCTGAGGTTTATTCAGACCAAATCTTCCTAAACAACATCCAATGGCGGCAAATATAGATCTCTACCTCTTCTCCCTATTTTCATGTTTAGCAGTTAATTGTGTTCACTAATCATCTTTTGATTTCTATCATTCATCATATCGCATCATATTGCATTCTCATTTTGGGTATAAATTTTTGCATCATTAGGAAAAAACGAAAAGTAGTCAAGAGTAGTGGGATGGAAACAACTAGGGAGAAATCATCTACGGACTCCCGATTTCCTTCTAAACATCATCAGCATACATTCATGAACCATAAATTCCAGCTGATGCCTACTCGCTCGTTAGACAAAGATTTTTTCGATGTGTATGCTCAAAATGTCATAGGTGTAGATTTTTTTATAGGCTTAGTAAGTTAGTCTACTGTGACCATGACATTAATGTAGACTTAGTTACTGAGTTCTATAACAACCTACAACCTACAGGAGATAGGCTGATTTATAAAAGTAGGGTAGCCAGGAGGGATATTTCATTTACTCCTGATATTCTCAGGGCATTTCTAGAATGTAGAGAGTCAAGGTCAACACTTGAATGCTATCCAAGCATTCAAGAACCAGTTGAGGGATACTCAATCAATGTCATTCATGAGTATTTCTTTAAAAAACCACGACAACCCAGTGTTAATCTGTTTCCAGCCATGACACTAGCTGCACCCGATAATGTCCTATATAAGGTCATCGTAGGTTGCATCCTTCCCATTGTCACTCGGGGCAAGCTAAAGTCAGACCACATCATTTACTCACCCTGCATCTCCTAAAGAATCGTCTAGACTTTAATGTTGCATTAAACATCTTTCTTTGCATTGTGCACTTCACAGTTCCTATCCAAAAGAAAATTTACATGCCATTTGGACATATCATCACCTTTTGGCAAGAATCCATAGGCATCAACACAAGCAGGGGCAAGGTTAAGCAAATGACGGACTTCGATTTCATGAAATGGAGAAATTTTTCACTGGCCCACATGTCTCAAGTATGTAATAGCATTGAGTGGGTCGATGGACATCAGGCTGGTGAAAGGTGGGATATGGGAGCAGAAGAAGAAGAAGAGGAAGCACATCTAGCCCTAGCTGACGAACCATATTCTTCCGTGTCTGAGAAGCTAGAGAACCTGCGCAACGATTATGCTGAGTTCGTGGAGTCGGTTGATATAAAATACAAGGAGCTCAATATGACGATTGATACTAGATTCGAGGAGCTTCAAACCAGGATAGATACGCGATTTTCAGAAGTTTCTGCCCAACAGCAGGAGATTCTTAATCTCCTACGTTCCTTGGCGACTGATTCATCAGGTCCATCATCACCAGTTGTGTAGTTTTGAAAAGTCTTGTGTGTGTGCATCAAACTTTTAGAATTCTAGAAAACTCTCTAAATGGTTGTTTATAAATTTAGTAAATCTGTATATGAGCTTCACTGATGAATATTGGATGTTGAAGTTGAATGGTTGTTTCATATGTTTGTTTCACTGATAAATTTGAGTTTGATAGTTCTTTTTTAGTGTCTATATGTGTTTATATATTATTAATAGGTTTTATCACAACTATTTTTAAAGGAAATTCTGTCAATTTTTTTTTGTTTTCTATGCCTTTCAATATATATGCATGATCGATATCTATGTTGTTGAAATACATTGTTGGTGCATTGGATAACTAAGGGTAATGATTCAGGGGGAGGATACTATAGATTGCACTTTTTGCGTGTTTGACAAAGGGGGAGAGATAAGTGTGGGTTTTAAGTTTAAGGTGTGAAGATAAGTGGAATAAGTGGAGTTTAAGCTGAAGGTGGGATCTTAAACCTTTAACCTTACTTATATGGAAGTTTTGTAATTCATTGCAAATCTATACCTCTCTATATCTCATTTGAAAATAACATAAATTGTAAATTTCCTGAATGTCAAACGTATTGCAAGTCTATATCTCATTTGAAATAAAAATCTTATTGCACATCTTATTTGATGATTTGTTAAAGTTCTGAAATTCTATACAATTCTGAGAATATTATATTGTGCTATAATTGCATCACCTAAATTTAAACTATGTTGTCAAACATCAAAAAGGGAGAGATTATTGGTGCAATCAGGCCCAAATGATGTTTTGGTGTTTGACAAGGGTTTAAGTCAAGGTGATAATTATGTGTTATCTCATGTGGTTATTTGAGATGTATTTTTAGGAAATTCCTTGTAGGACGAGGACTGGATGCAAGGTAGTGAAGACTCGGACGAGGAGTCCTGGCAAGTGAAGTCCCGGACGAGGAGTCCTGGCAAGTGAAGAACCGGACGAGGAGTCCTAGAATGAAGACCTGAACGAGGAGTCCTAGCAAGAAGACCCAGACGAGGAGTCTTGGCACGAAGTCCCTGAAGCGATTCTTAGCACGGATGACCTATGAACAGTGGTTCACAGGAATTAGGTAAAGGGTATAGAGTAGACCCCTTCTTAGGCGTGGTTTCAGCTCTAGGCGAGTTGAAACGGTCAAGGGTTAAGGCAATAGGCGAGGCGGCGCCTCGAATGAAAATAGCTACCCGGATGAGCTACATGTTCTAAGCAGACTCATATCAGTCGAGGCAGCGCCTCGACTGATGCTTGGTTCAACCAAACAGAGGCAAGGCATTGTCGACTGCAAGCTTGACTGAAGTAGCTTAACTTAAGATGAAACTCATAAGCAGTCGAGGCGTTGCCTCAACTGGTGCTCGGTTCGATTGAAACAAAAGAGAGGGAGGCTCGACTGAAGGGTCGACTAAAGTCTTATAGTGGAGGCGATGAACCATCGCCTCGACTGGACCTATGTTACAACTGACGAATAATTCAAATTATGGTGGAAAACTTACCGTTGGAACCTTCATTAAATGCGAGTTAAAGAGCCAGTCGAGGCGACTCGATTGCGCGGGCTGAAAAAGCCATAATCGGGCTCAATTTAAAAGGTTTATATGGTTGTTTTTTAAAACAATCAATTACTACTGCTCACGACAACCTTTGAAGCCAAGTCTCTAGCGAGGGTTCCTTCATCCTCCAAGTTCTAATCATCCTCAAAGGCAATCAAAGGTTTTGAAGAGAAGAAGCTCTATTCTTACACTGTATACACTGTAATCTTTCTCTTCTCAATCTCTTCCAGTTGTAAGTTCTTGTGTAATCATTGTAAACCTGTGATAAGAGGTTTCTCCACCTTAGGTGTGTCACCGAGAAGGAGAAGTATTATAGTGGTGGTGTGCATCACTAGAGCCGACTAGGGCTTGACCGTGGAGTAGGAACTAGGGTTCTGAACCACATAAAATCATCATGTTGTGCTTGTTGTGTGATTGGTATTCGTATTTGTACTTGTATTTGTGTTTCCGCTGCGTACTAAAAATTGTAGACAAGCACGATGAATCGAAGAGACGATCATTTGCTATTCATCCCTCCCAGCTAGTGAAGCCAACGGTCCTATAGGTTTGACATATTTCCTAAAGTAATAAAGTAATATGATTAATTATCTATAATGTCAAGTGAATTGTAAATATCGAAGCGTTCTCTTTGTTCAATATTCAACTTGAGCAAGAATTTTAATTCTCCAGATGGCATTATTCTAAATAAGTACACTCAAGAGTCTACTAGTCAAATAATTCAAAATTAAAGATTTGATAAATCTCAATTATTTTCTTGGAATGGATATAGCTTAATCAAATATAAGTATCTCAGTTGTCCAACAAAAATATATTTAGGATCTTTTGAAAGAAACAAGAATGCTCGGATGAAAGTCAATCGACATTCTCATGGACTCGATAATCAAACTAGGAACCAAATATAATTTAAGCACCAATTGTGCTCGGAAAATCTGAGAGAGAGGTAATTACCTCATGCATTGCGGAATCTCATAGGCTCAGAAAGAAGGCTACTAGAGTCTTCTTTGTAGTTCCTCGCTCCAAATGCCCTTGGGATCCGATGGTGATTTCCCGTGGAGAAGTTTTGCACTCGTAATCTAGAGAGAAAATGGAGTAGCTTTCTTGGATAATCTACTTGAGAAGCCAAGACCCCTTTCCCTTATAAAGGGGCCAAAAAGTTTCTTTGGCAACCTTTCCCAAATGGTGCCATCTTTGGGCAACCATTGGTAACATCTCCCACTTGCCCATTGAGGGCACAATAAAATGTCAATTTCTCACTAAGAGCAATTCATCTCTCGACACTTGCTTCTCAATCTAACATACGGCGAATAGAGTGAGCGACCTTACAAGAGTCGGCAAAACATATGAGTAGTGATCTATTAAGTTATCATCAAAACTAATAGATCACAATACTCTAAAAGAATCTCGTGGTACCTAGATATCTTCAATATTCACCAGTTTTGACATCCCGGATCTCTTAAAAACTAGCGATGTCAGAACTCGAATATTTTGTGCTCACGACTTTATTGCCACTAAGTCAACATAGTCCCTGGAGGTATGAGCCAGAAAACATGGTGTAATATATAGATGTCTTTCTTGAGTTCTCATGTCAATTCAATTAGTCTTGACCGCATTCCTAGTCATGTCCCACTGGACTGTATCAGCCATAGCCCTAAGATGCATGCTAAAGTAGTGATATCAAGCTTCCTTTTCATGACATAAATCTCAAGTCCTAAGGGTACAGATGAATCAACAAATTATGATCCAACAACTCACACAATGATGAAACAGAGATCTCTACATCATTCTCTTTAATGATCGCATGCGGTATGGTCACATGCTATAGTGTTCTTCAATCATTATGGGCATATCACATACAACATAATCAAACACCATACGGTTCTTAGTCTAGCCACTCCCACTGTGGCTAACCCGAGTCTCATGACGTCTTATCATAAAACTCACAATCGGGTTAAAGAAGGCTTCACGGATTTGATTCTCATATCTTATGATCGATCCAGAGGGATCTCATCTTAATTCAGTTTAAGGAGACAATAAACAATAAAAATTATCTTGCTCACTCTCATAGCACCATAGATACAAAAATGATCTCATCTTGCTCGCTTTCTTAGCGCCATGGCGAATGACCCGTGTGAGGGAGTCCATTCAGAGCCTAGTGACACTTTTCCTGATGTGTAAAGTATTCCAACCATAGACACACATAAGGAAGGAAAACATAATCAAAAAAATATTTTGCATATTACAATTTACACAATCCCATATTTCTAATATGGGTTACAAATGTCTCCCTCGGGATTTGTTTAGTTAGTGGATCGGCCAACATATGACCTGTTGAAATGTGTCGAAGAACCACCAACTCCTTTGCAACTAAATCCCGAATGTAGTGATAACGAATGTCAATGTGTTTGGTTCGTCCATGGTATTTAGGGTCCTTAGCATAGGCTAAGGCTGAGGTGCTATCAACATACATCACCACTACTTCCTTTGACAATGGTGTCATGGCCAATCTCTATATGAAATTCTTCAACCAAACAACCTCTTGACATGCAGCAGAACAAGCCACATATTCTGATTCCATGGTGGATAAAGCAATGCATGTTTGTTTCTTGCTATTCTAAGAAATGACCCCTCCACCTAACATAAACACATAGCCTGAGGTGGATTTGTGTTCATCTTTATCACCGACCCAATCAACATCATTGTAACCTCTCAATCTTAAGTCACCTCCTTTGTAACATAAGACAAGGTCCGAAGTACCATGGAGATATCGAAAAATCCTCTTAACTGCTTTCCAGTGAGTGAGACCAGGATTGCTTTGATAACGACTAACAAGGCCTACAGCAAAACTAATGTCTGGTCGTGTACATAACATGACATACATTAGACTTCCATTTGCTGCAACATATGGCATTTTAGACATTTCATTCTTTTCCTTATCAGTTTGTGGACATTTACTGATACTTAAAACACAACTCTTATCAACTGGAATATCGATTGGTTTGGAATAATGAATCCGAAATCGCTCAAGAATCTTATTAATACAAGTCTCCTGTGACAAATACAGAAGTTTATTCGAGCGATCTCTAGTAATTTTTATTCCTAGTACATAATTTGCTTCACCCATGTCTTTTATCTCAAAGACAGAAGACAACCATTTTCTAGTGGCTTCGATAGATTTCATGTCATTTCCAGCCAATAAAATGTCATCAACATATAATAACAAAATAAGAATATTTTCCGTCGTACGTTTAACATACACACAGTGGTCTTCTTCAATCATCTCAAAACCAAATGAGATAATAGATTTATAAAATCTAAAATACCACTGTCTAGACGATTGTTTGAGGCCATAAATTGAACGTTTGAGACGACAAACTATGCGCTCTTGTCCCTTTGTCTTAAATTCTTCTGGTTGAGCCATATACATTTCTTCGTCTAGTTCTCCATTGAGAAATGTTGTTTTAATGTCCATCTGAAAAAGTTCTAAGTCTAAATGTGCAATAATGGCTAGAATAAGGCGAACCGATGTGATTCTCACCACTAGGGAGAATGTCTCATCAAAATCTATACCCTCCTTTTGAGTGTATCCTTTCGCTACAAGTCATGCTTTATACTTGTTGATTGATCCATTTGCCTTGCATTTGACTTTGAAAATCCATTTATTTCCAATAGCCTTACGCCCTGGAGGGAGGTCGACAAGTTCCCAAACCTGATTCTTATTCATAGAATCCATCTCATCTTGCATTGCTTCCTTCCACTCTTTACTAGCAGATGAAGTTAACACTTCTAACAGAAGTAGGCTCATCATCATCAGCCAGTTGGCACACAAGGACTTCCTCTTTAATCTCAAATCGATGATGAGGTATGTGTCCACGTTGGCTACGGTGTATCTAATCATCTTGTGCTTCTATAGGTGTGCTCCCACTGGGCACAAAGCTTCCACTATCATGATTATCTCTACTATCTCTGGCAATTTCCTAGATAGGAACTAATTCCCTCCCTCCGCTGGAAGATGGTAGTGTTAGTGAAAGCCCTAGAGTCAATCATGTAATGATTGTAGTATGGACTTTGTTGTATCATATTCCTATTTATAAAGGCATTTCTTTATGGTTATTATACTTACTTGTATTGGTGCCAAATAACTAAGTATAATAACGTCCTTGAGTAGTAGGTTCTTATCTATATCAATCGATTGGTTGAATCGATAATGAGATGATATAGAGAACACTACTCTTAATCATTCCTAGTCAAGTATTAATATTCAGGGACAATGTTAATGCGAAGAGACTAGCATGTAAGTCAACTCGATGACTTGATCTCACAAGTTATGGATATGATATATCAAGTTGACACATGGGTATGCATTGAAGAATGTATAGTGAATGACCCGCCATGAGAAAGTATCATGGATCGTTATATGAGTGTCATATACTTTCTCATGTGACTATTAGTATGACTATTAGTCCTTGGACCTGAAGTCACCATGGTTCCCTGCATAAGGAGTTACATACTTTGGCTTCGTCAAACGTCACCTGTAAATGGGTGGACTATAAAGGCGATTACTGGGTATGTAACAAATTGTGCAGAGGGATATGAGTGATGTAGATGGGATCTATCCCTCTTATATGATGGGAGTGACATCATGATTCTTGATAGAGTGAGACCACTAAGTGTATGGCCATGCCCAAATGAGTCAATATGAGATATTGAGCTCATTTGATTAGAGTGAGTCTACTTAGAATTCAAGATATATATTGTACAGAGGATGACATGGTTGTAGGGGATCGATATGGCCGGCTAGAGGGGGGTGAATAGCCCTCGTACGTTGGACGTTGTAAATTGCTCGTCTACAAAAATGTTAGCGCAAGCGGAATATACAAATACAAAGCAAAAGACAAACAATAAAACAAATGCTAATACGATGGTATAACGTGGTTCACGGCTACGCCGCTAATCCACGGTCCGATTTGTCCACGGTGAATCACTCCGCCAAAACCAATCACTATCGGTCTCTCCTTTGCACAAAGCTAGGTGGAGGTAACCTTTACAACCAAGATCACTCTTCTTACAATAGGATTGAAGTAAAGACAAGTAAGAAGAGTTTAGAGCTTGTGGGGCACTAGGAAGATCGTTTGGAGTATGAGCATTAGCCTCTCAAAGGCTCACACCCTCTCTTTTTATAGAGAGGGCTAACTTCTTCCCGTTTGCCGCCATCAGTCGACTGCCGTCACTACAACGGCCTCCGAACACGTCGGATCCCGACCGTTGTAGTCCAACGGAACTCTTGGCAGTCGACTGATGGACCTCATCAGTCGACTGCTGCCTCCGTAGTCGACTTCCCAGTCGGCTACGAACGGTTCTGTGGCCGAACCCTTATTGACTCATCGATCACGCCTTGGCCGATCGATGGTCTTAGCAATGTGATCGCCCACGATGGCGATGCAATCGATCGATTATACCGGAACTCACGAAAACCCATCCGACACTTGGCCAAATGGCCAAGTTTCACCTAAGAGCTACCCTTCCCCGGGTTACAATCGCTCACTCTCATTTCTCGGAGTCCCTCGCCTTCGAAGTTCTCTTCGTTCTTGGCCACGTCCCTCGGCAGCATCAGGCGCACGGCTCTGCAATGCTCCTTCGCGTCTCTTGCCTCGAAGTCTACTTCCTCCGGCTTCACTCCAAGCTTCTCGTCCGGCGGTCCCTCGGATGCTCCAAGCGCACGGCTTCCGCAAAGCTATCCTTCACCGACTCAAGGCACGAGTCATGAGATGTGAAACTCGCCACGGCTCCATGTGTGAATTACTAAGTCCTGCACGACTTCAACGCACATATCACATCAACATATCAAACTAACTTAAACCCTTTGCCACACCATCAAAACCATATTACGGCAAGAGATTGCCCTAACAATCTCCCCCTTTTTGATGTGTGGCAATCCGTTTAAGTTAGGTAAAAACATTTGATATAAATTCTAAGGTAAGAAAGCATGTAAAGATAAACATGATATAACAACATGCAATTCCCCCCTTAATCCATGAAACTCTCTATGCAAATTTTCTATCATATATTTCTCCCCCTAAAATATATTTCTCCCCCTAAAGTGATTAACTTAAACATACTTATTTCTCCCCCTTTGACACTATCAAAAAGATTAACACTAGGTTATAAGCTCATGGCATCAAGTATAATGGAGGGAAAAATATGACAAGTTGATTTAAAATTGGGTACCACTTGTTGATGGCATCAAGTATATTTCTACCACTTGTTGTAGGTTTACAAACTGAATTCGGCCTTCAATGTTCTGATTATGAGGCCACCGATCATCGCTATCGATGGCAATGATCGCACAAAGAATCAAATTTCGATTTTACATAATTTGAAATGCATTATAAATTCCAAAAAATTCTAAAAATCATGAAATTTGGGGAACATATTTCTTTTAAGTATATCTATCAGTGAAAAATATGTTTTCATGAAAAATCATTATATTTCCACATATTTGCCAAAAATCCAAAAGCTCTAAAAACCACTAGGTTTTTGATCATTCTAGTATCAAGTTAGCTACCTAGTTTTGCATCCAATTGTTTCAAAACATGAATACATGTATTTTAAGATAAGAAATTGTTTTGAAAACATATGAAATATCCAACCATGATCTTTGGGCAATATGTCTATGAATTAAACATAAGCCTTCCCCATGATTGGTCTATTATTGCTATTTTGATACTTTAAATGACCATCTAAATGCCATAGGCATTAGTGGACATTTGTATCATCCTAATATCTCACCCATGCTAAGTTTGCAATCAAGTTAGCCTATAGTGAGTGTGAGATGTATCCTAGGGGGGTATTTGTATATACTTAACCCATATATTCATGCAATTCTATCATGGTTAAGTATCAACCTAACATTCTACATGATCATAATGACATATATCAATCAATTCTACATTATGATCATGAAACTCATGTATCCATCAAATAATAGTCATGCATTAGGTATTATACGATGATAATAAACAAATTATCACCTAAAGCATGATTTAATCCTATTTCTCATGATAACATGCCAAATATCAAAATCATAAATCATGATTTAAAACATACATAGGAATTACATCAATCATCATGATTTAAGCATTATTACCTATTTATGGGCACGTTATCATCACCCAACACTATCTAAAAAATGTTGTCCCGTCATCCTAAGTCAACCAAAATATGATATAGGTCAAGTTCATATGGTTGACTACCCTAGGGTTATTCTAACCCTTAAGGATGGATTTTGGAACCCAAAATAAATTCTTTCCTATTGGGTTCACTAAATACTCCTTGGGGATCCATTTCCTAGCAATTACCTTCTTCTTATCTTGTCCCCTAGCTATTAGGCATTTATAGGCCTTTTCATTTTTCTTTTCTTTGTATCCTAGGCCTTTCTTGTTGAAACTAGCTCTTTGGCTCCCTAAGATCATGTTCAATGTGTTGGAGCCAATAGTGAATTTCTCTAGGGCTTTGGTTAAATAATCTACCTTTTCCCTTAAGGCCCTATTTTCATTCATACATGCATCACTAACATCTAATGGCACATAATCATGTGAGCATGCATCATCTAAGCTAGAAGAAATATTTTCATTTTCATTTAAGCATGCTTTTTCTAATTTTTGTTCTAAGTCCTTAATTTGATCTAGCATGCTTTTGTTCTTCTTCTTAGCTCTAAATAAATCTCTAGTTAAGCTAGAAACCATGGAAACTATTTTCTTAGGGGTTAGGTTTGTTACCATAGTTTCCATGTCCTCTTCTTCGGATGAGGAGGATGTGGAAGCTCCCCCTTCATTTAAGCTCTCCCCATTTGAGCTTGATCCTTCATTTTCGGATGAAGAGCAATCCAAGTCATCAAAGGCCATCAAGGCCAAATTGGTGACAAAGGCATTCTCCTCATCCGATGATGAGGAGGAGGATGAGGATGGATCATCCCAAGTCCTTGCCTTGAGAGCCTTAGCCTTTCCCTTCTCCTTTGTCTTCTTCTCCTCTTCCTTCTTTTTCTTGCTCCCCTTTTTCTTCTTCTTTTCTTCTTTCTTTTTCCTTTCTTCCTTGCTCTTGTTTAGGAGAGGACAATTGTCCCTTATGTGCCCTTCTCCTTGGCAATTGTAGCATATGACCTTCCCCCTTGGTCTTCTATTCCTATCATTAGATTTATCAAATCTAAAATTCTTAAATGCTCGTCTTACCCTCCTTACCATGTAGGCTTCTTCGGTGCTATCCATGGAGGAGGAGGAAGATGCTTCGTCATCGGAGGAGGAGGTGATTTCCATCTTCTTCTTCCCCTTACTTGCCAATAATGCTACTCCTCTTGAGGGTTGAATTTTAGGCTCCTCTTGTATTCCTTCAAGCCTAGTTTCGTGGAGTTCCATTGTTGAGAAGAACTCCTCCAAGGTGCTCACTTCTAAATTCTTTGAGATATAGAATGAGTCCACCATGGAGCTCCACTTTGAGGACCGGGGAAAGGCATCTATAGCCTTCATGAGCATGTCCCGGTTTGATAGCTTCTCACCTACACTTGTTAGCCCAATTAAAATTTCTTTAAACCTAGAGTGTAGTGAGGTTACCTTTTCTCCCTTTTCTAGTTTTATATTGGATAGTTGGGAGCGGAGGAGGTCTCTCCTTGCTAGCTTGGCCTCGGATGTGCCTTCATGGAGTTCTATAAGCTTCTCCCACATCTCTTTGGCGCTAGCACATTCTCCGATCCGGTTGATCTCTTGTTGGGGGAGCACATTGAAAAGATGATGTTTTGCCTTTGAGTTCGCAAGGTGCTCCTCTCTTTGCTTCTTAGTCCATCGTGATTTTTCGATTGGTTTCCCTTCTTCATCCCTAGGCAAAACGAAACTGGATTCCATTGTAATCATTATATCAAAATGCTTTGAAGAATACCTCCATTCGCTTCTTCCACCAAGCGAATTCTCCTTCAAACTTCGGAGGATGAATGTTGGAGCCGGCCATTTTGAAAGTTGCTTGTTGTGGCGGTTAGTCCTCGACAAGCTTTCCTTGGCTCTGATACCACTTGTAGGGGATCGATATGGCCGGCTAGAGGGGGGTGAATAGCCCTCGTACGTTGGACGTTGTAAATTGCTCGTCTACAAAAACGTTAGCGCAAGCGGAATATACAAATACAAAGCAAAAGACAAACAATAAAACAAACGCTAACACGATGGTATAACGTGGTTCACGGCTACGCCGCTAATCCACGGTCCGATTCCACTGGTGAATCACTCCGCCAAAACCAATCACTATCGGTCTCTCCTTTGCACAAAGCTAGGTGGAGGTAACCTTTACAACCAAGATCACTCTTCTTACAATAGGATTGAAGTAAAGACAAGTAAGAAGAGTTTAGAGCTTGTGGGGCACTAGGAAGATCGTTTGGAGTATGAGCATTAGCCTCTCAAAGGCTCACACCCTCTCTTTATAGAGAGGGCTAACTTCTTCCGTTTGCCGCCATCGATCCGATCCGCCCTTGGCGGTCCTACAACGGCCTCCGAACACGTCGGATCCCGGCCGTTGTAGTCCAACGGAACTCTTAGCGATCGGCCCGATGGACCTCATCGATCACGCCTCCGTAGTCGACCCGGGCCTACGGCTAACGGTCTGCGGGTCGAACCCTTATTGACGATCCCGCGCCGGCCGATCGGCGATGATCGATGGTCTTAGCGTATGGCGATCGATGGCGCCAATCGATCGACAATCCCGGTCGATACTCACGAACTACTCGACTTCGAAGCGATCGCCATGACATGGCGATCGGCCCGTGTCGAAAAACCCATCCGACACTTGGCCAAATGGCCAAGTTTCACCTAAGAGCTACCCTTCCCCGGGTTACAATCGCTCACTCTCATTTCTCGGAGTCCCTCGCCTTCGAAGTTCTCTTCGTTCTCGGCCATGTCCCTCGGCAGCATCAGGCGCACGGCTCTGCAATGCTCCTTCGCGTCTCTTGCCTCGAAGTCTACTTCCTCCGGCTTCACTCCAAGCTTCTCGTCCGGCGGTCCCTCGGATGCTCCAAGCGCACGGCTTCCGCAAAGCTATCCTTCACCGACTCAAGGCACGAGTCATGAGATGTGAAACTCGCCACGGCTCCATGTGCGAATTACTAAGTCCTGCACGACTTCAACGCACATATCACATCAACATATCAAACTAACTTAAACCCTTTGCCACACCATCAAAACCATATTATGGCAAGAGATTGCCCTAACAATGGTCTATGCCTCAATTAGTCAATCTAAATGTCAAGGATAGATGGACATTGTCACATATTGTGAGATTCACAATTAGTAGTTACAAAGGTGATGTTGGATCTCAACATTCTTATAACTTGGGTAGCAATGATGTGTTTCTAGATAGCGCTCATTGCTTATGTTTCTAAATCGATTTAGGAGCATTGCCAACGTTACAAGAACTTATAGGGTCACACACAAAGGGAAATTAGATGGAGATTAGGTTCATATGATGGACCAAGAGGATTAGGTTCATGTGATGAACCAAATTGGATTAAGAGTAATCCAAATTAGACTAATTGAGTTGGACTCAATTTGATTCAAGTGTTGAATGTGTCTAATTTAGATTTGATTCATTGAGTCAATTTAAACTGATGAATAGAGATTCCTTAAATTAAAGTGACTTGAATCAAATGGTTGGATTTGATCAACCATGGGAGATAAGAGGTCAAGTTTGACTTGACTTGAGAGGGAAGATGAAAGGTCAAGTTTGACTTGACCAAATGCCACATCATGGTGATTTGGCATGGGACCGGCCAATTATGATGTTCCACATCATCATGGACACATCATGGTGTGCCACCTCATGAGGGAGACCAAGTGCCATGGCTCTTGGTATTACATGAAGGTATTTAACCCTACATAAAGTGGCCAACCACTTTAGAGATGTGCATTAGTGTGAAGTTAGTGGGAATTAACTTCATATTCTTCCTTCCTCCTCTCTTGTGATCTCCCTCATCCTTCTTGCCGTGAGCTTCTTAGGGTGCTAGCACACTCTAAGTTATCTTCTCCACCTATTGTTCGTGTGGATACTTGTAGAGGAGTGTACGCTTGACACTCTACGAGATTCGGCAAGCCATTTGGACGAGCGGGATAAGCGAAGGTCGTCACTACAAGGGTAATGCCCTTCACATGTAGATCTAAGGTAGATCTAAGGTTTTTAACATGTACATGTATTATTTTGTTTATCTTCACACGGATCCATGGTCGACATCCGAGGTTTCCACAACACAAAAAGTGGTTTTTGTGGCTCGGATAGTCCAACAGGTAGAATATCATTAGGGTCATCCAACTCATGGAGACCAAGACTCTTTCCAGTGTCGCCGATACTAGGAAATTCTGTTTCTAAGAAAACAATATCTCGGACGTCTTTTTCTATCATTCCTCCATTCGGATGTTGTCTGTACATGACATAACCCTTAGAACCTTCAAGATATCTTATAAAGATAAACTTTCTGGCTTTAGGGACAAGTTTTCCAAACTTGTGAGAAATGTTATAGACATATCCCACGGTACCTGATAACTACCATTTTGTTGTGTTATTTTGGTCCTTAATATCACTGTTTTAATCCTCTCTAGTGGTTAATTATCGATTATTTGCATGTTTTATGAGTTGGATCATTTTTGGACCTGATTGTTGTAGAGGATTCGATGGCCGCTAGAGGAGGGGTGAATAGCTCGTTTCGATGCTTGATGGAATTTGTTCGCGTTTGATCATCTACAATCTTGTTAGCACAGCGGAATAGTAATAACAAAAAGAAATAACAAGAAACACAATCACGCAAACACGATAATATAACGTGGTTCGGAACCGAACAGTTCCTACTCCACGGATCGAGCTCAACGAGCTCTAACAATGCAACCACACACCACTAATCAAGAATAACTTCTTCTCGGAACAATCCGGAGGTGGAGAAACCTCGTACAATTTATACAACAGTAATACAATAAAAATACAAGCAAATACAATGGAATGCAAGTAAAGAAAACTTTACAAAGAGCTTTGGATTGTTTGATCTTTGATTGCCTTGGACTAGCCTTGAAGACCCTGATTTGTAACAGTAAATCGCTCCAATTCACCCAAGAAAATTGCTGCTCTAAACCTCCTCCACGAGCTCCATTTAAAGTTGTTTCCTAGGCTGGAAATCGCCTATCAGTCGACTGACCAGAACCATCAGTCGACTGATGACAATATTGTTGTGAGACAACGGTGCAATCCACGCAGAAAAAATCCAACGGATAGGACATCAGTCGACAGATCATGTCCATCAGTCAACTGATCGAGCCTTCACTCGATTTCTAACCCTAACAGTCGAGTCAGACTCCATTATATGCCCGAAATACCGAGCACCAGTCAACTGATCACAAGATTAGTCTACTACTCGGTACAGCAATCGACTGCCCATCTCTACAGTCGACTACTAGGACACTCCCCATAGTCAAACCCTAGTTGACTCACACCAGTCGACTGTCACATGGTACCAGTCGACTGATACACCTTAAACATGAGGTTTTAACCTCAAACTTGAGGTTTAACCCAAGTATGGTGCCCCCATACTTGCTAGACCACCTGTAGCCTAGACCTAAACCTTCTAGCCACCTCCGTCAGCCTCG
Source organism: Wurfbainia villosa (assembly GCA_025175895.1). Classification (NCBI taxonomy): domain Eukaryota; kingdom Viridiplantae; phylum Streptophyta; class Magnoliopsida; order Zingiberales; family Zingiberaceae; genus Wurfbainia; species Wurfbainia villosa. The sequence continues at coordinate 13,539,877 of CM045990.1, forward strand.
CGCCTATTGGATCCCTCCAAGTCATCCATGACTTATTCATCCATATGCTAGCCTTCAGGTGCTTCCATCGGCTATGTCATGCTAACGGTGTCTACACCGCCAAGGCACATTGGACTTATGTTGCCAAGACTCCACTTGGACTTTACGCCGCCAACTATTGGACTTATACTGCAAAGACTTCACCCTTGGACTTTACGCAACCAATATCAAACCCCTTGGACTTCTCAAATGCCAAGACTCAAGCTTGGTCTTTCCCTTGCCAACCCATGTTGGACTTTCCATGCCAAGACCCATGCTTGGACTTTTCCTTGCCAAGACCCATGCTTGGACTTTACATGCCAAGTACTCAAGACTTGGACTTTCCATGACATTGTCAACTCCAGTCAACCATTAAAATCCCCCTTGAGTCAAACTCGAGTCCGGTCAATCATGACCCAGGTCGATTGCACCAATAATCTCCCCAAAACATTATCAGACATCAATGTCAAACATCAAAACATCTCTCGAGCCAAACTCGAGTCCGGTCAATTGTGACCTGGGTCGATTGCACCAACAATCTCCCCCTTTTTGATATTTGACAAAACCACATACCTTTGAGTTAGAACACTAACTCAAATCTTCTTACCAATTATCCCAAATTGGTAATCGCATAAATTTTCAATAATTCTTCCAAACATTCTCCCCCTTTTTGACTAACATCAAAAAAGTTTTCTCTCCAAGGAGGTCAATGTCTCATGTCCCAATGAGATCTTACAGTCTCTCCCTTGATCCAAAAATACCTAGGATGTCTACAATCTTCCTAGTGATAAGTTACATATCACTCGAGAGAGGCAATCCTACAAACTCTCCCAATTTCCAAATTGGGTATCTCAAAATTCCCATTGCCCCCTTCTGAGGAAAAAATACCATCCATCATCCCATGATGGATACCTCCCCCTAAAGGCTTGTTCCCCCTTGACCATTGCACCAACAATGTCCTTGGGAAGTCCCTAAGCCAATAGGAACTCTAAACCATCAAAAATAAGGGTCAAAGTTCAACATTGAACTTTCCAACCCCTTAAATTTGATACATCACCCTAACAACTCTCCTAATCCATATCCAATGGATTTTCATCCTTTATAATGCTTCCCAAAGCATATCCTAGGGTTAGGAGTTGTTAGGAAACTTTACTGTAGCTGAAAACGGGCTAAAAAATCTTATTTTCCTCGAAATCAGCCTGGCAGTCGACTCTATCAGAAATCAGTCAACTGTCGTGTCCATCAGTCGACTACCACCAAGGGCAGTCGACTGATAACTGAAATATCAAAATTTCATTTATCAGAAAATGAAATTCGGAAAAGTGTAAGTAATTCTATGTATATTGAAAAATCATGAAAATTCATATGTATCTTACTTATAAGCAATACAATGGGTGAAAAATGTTTGAAAAATACTTTACCCATAAAATATCGAAATTGATACAAAGTTCAAAAGTGAAGAAAAACTTCAATGTTTTAGCTCACTTTGTATCAACTTCATCAATGGTGATTGCTATCAAAAGATAGACTTCACCAAGGTTTTCTAAAAGGATTTTAAAATGATTTTGAAAACCTATATTAAAACATATTCCTTGGGCTTAATGTAAATGACTTGTACACTAGCTTTCCTAATGATCCACAATTAAGATAAGATGAGTTTTAGTTCATCTAGATGCAAAAGCTATGCACCTTGAACTTAACTCATATCCTAGCATCTCATATGTATCTAGGGTGTATAAATACACATACATGTCAATTTAGATGTGAGATGTGGGTTTTGTTTTCTTAATCTAAGGCCTCATGCATTTTCTAAGGCAACACTACTTGATTCCCTTATAAATGGGACTCTAAGTCATGTCATTATCCTTAAATCAATTTTAATCAAATTAAATGCATGAATGATCATGGCATAAATAATAACATAATTAAGCATGGCCAATGATCATGATGTCATGGCATATGATATAATCTAAAAACACATGACATTTTTTTAACCTTAATCCTAAACATGATCATGACATATTAAATGATTAAAAATAAATATAATGTCATGGCATGTTATATGACAAATAAGACATGACAAATAAGATGTATACGTATAATAATACCTAAAATTTAATATTGATTGCCATTTGTCATTATTAAGTATATTTTGCCATATTTTCATTTATCTTCTAAAGTGTGCCAAAAACCTAAAATGACACACTATGACCTCTAAACCTAAATTGTGCCAATTTGGTTGATTTTTCAAACTTCTCAAATAGTTTTGGCACATCCTAAAAACCTTTAGGATTTAAGATCAAAACACATTCCCAAGGTAACCATAACCTTGAAAATGACCTAAAGTGCCACCTTTACCATGGTTAGGTTAACTACCCATCCATTTAAAGTTGGCACAACCTAAACCCATCTAGCGTGAATCGATCACGCTCCTAGGAACCCAAAATCTATTTGAGCTCCTTGAATTTACTAGGTATTCCTTAGTGATAACCTCCCTAGATACCCTTCTAATGACTCTCCTAGGCTTAGAAGCCTTGGTCATTTGGGTCTTGCCTAGGTTAACTCTAGGGGTGACTCCCCTTGTAACCTTCTTAGTGGCTTTCCTAGGTTTCTTCGAAATCCTAGCCACTAGGCACATACCTTGGTCAACCTTAGGGATGACTTCCCTATTGACCTTGGTCTTCCTAGACTTAAATTTAGTTCCATAATCAAATGGAACATTATGGTAGGTATTTTTGGGCATAAGTTTGCCCTTGGATGGTTCTTGATTTTTAGGTCTTTGACTTTGACTTCTAGACCATAGGCTTTGACTTTGACCATTTGACCCTTTAAATTGATTTTGTATATTCCTAAGGGTCTTTTCTAATTTCTCAAGCATTGACCTCATGGCTTGATTTCAATCTCTAATTGCCCAATTTTTGAATTTTGATTTAATCCTTGGGCATGGTTCTTCCTAGGCATATGCCTAGTCCATTTGGGGTTAAAACCTAGGTGCTCTTATACCTTTCTAATTGTCTCCCTAGGTAGAATTGATCTAGAATTATTTGACCTAGATTTATTTTTAGGTAAATTTGTTTTAGGGACATTAGTCCCAAATTTCTCCTTATTCCTAAGGTTGACATTCTTAGCTCCTAAACAATATTCATTGTTCCTAGCATGCTTTTCATGTACAATAACAAGATTGTTAAAATTATTCCTAGCATGCTTTTTTGACATTTAAACTAGAAGGTACATTATTAAAATATACCTTAGGGTTAGCCTTAGCTCCCCCTACATGTGATGCTCCTTCTTGGGTCTTTTTCTTCTCCTTTTGACATTGACTCCGGTAATGTCCCTTTTGATGGCATTTGAAGCACACCACGTGCTTCTTGCTCTTCTTGGTGGGGACCCCGACTTCATTTAACTTCTCTTGACTTTTAGGTGCCGGTGGAGTCTTCTTTACTCTTTTTGGACACTTGCTTTTATAGTGCCCATTTTCTCTACACTCAAAACATATTATATGCATTTTATTATTAACACATATGTTTGAGTTACCTAGGTCTATGGTGGAAGCCTCTTGAGCTTGTTCATCTTCTCGACCGGAGGTTGATGGTTCCTCTTCAGGTTGCTCCGGTGTATATGCTCTAATCTCCTCCCCCTCAATTCTAGAGGTGGAGGCTTCTCCTACTTCTTCCTCTTCTTCCACCGATCCCGATCCGGATGTTGATTCTCCATCAACTTTTGAATCATCACTTTCTTGTGATGAGGATGATGTGCTCTCTTCTTCGGTCTTCTCCTCCAACTGAGTCGATGAGTACTCTTGTTCTTTGGGTTCCTCATGGAATCTTGCCAACTTGCTCCATAGCTCCTTGGCATCCATGTAATCTCCTAGCCTAGACAAAACATCATTATGTATCAAATCTTCTAAAAGTTTTGTTACCTTAACTTCGGTTTTGAACTTAAGACGTTGCTCTTGGGTCCACTTCTTAAACTTCAAGACCTCTCCCTTGTTGTTCGAAGGTGATTCAAAACCTTCCATGACGATGAACCAATCTTCTATGTCCATCATCAAGAATGTTTCTATTCTAGCCCTCCACGCCAGAAAATCTTCTTGATCGTATGGTGGTGGTGTGTTGATGTCCCATCCTAGCTTTTCTTGAAAATCCATCTTCTTTCCCTCTAGCGGTTTTGCTACCGAGTGTTAATCCGTAGAAGAGCTCCTAGCTCTGATACCAATTGTAGAGGATTCGGTGGCCGCTAGAGGGGGGGGGGGGTGAATAGCGTGTTTTGATGCTTGATGGAATTTGTTCGAGATTGATTGTCTACAATCTTGTTAGCACAATGAAATAGTAATAACAAAAAGAAATAACAAGAAACACAATCACGCAAACACGATAATATAACGTGGTTCGGAACCGAACGGTTCCTACTCCACGGATCGAACTCAACGAGCTCTAGCGATGCAACCACACACCACTAATCAAGAATAACTCCTCGGAACAATCCAGAGGTGGAGAAACCTCGTACAATGTATACAATATTAATACAATAAAAATACAAGCAAATACAATGGAATGCAAGTAAAGAAAACTTACAAAGAGCTTTGGATTGCATGATCTTTGATTGCCTTGAACTAGCCTTGAAGACCCTGATTTGCAACAGCAAATCACTCCAATTCACCCAAGAAAATTGTTGCTCCAAACCTCCTCCATGAGCTCCATTTAAAGCTGCTGCCTGGGCTAGAAATCTCCTATCAGTCGACTGATCGGGACCGTCAATCGACTGATGACACTATTGCTGTGAGACAATGGTGCAATCCACGTTGGAAAAATTCAACGGATAGGATATCAATCGACTGATCATGTCCATCAGTCGACTGATCGAGCCTTCACTCGACTGCTAACCCCAACACTCGAGTCAGACTCCATTCTGTGCCCAAAATATCGAGCATCAGTTGACTAATCACAAGATCAATCGATTGCTCGGTCCAGCAGTCGACTGCCCATCTCTCTAGTCAAACTCGAGTTCGATCAATCATGACCTGGGACGATTGCACCAAAAATTAAAAATTCTCCTAAATTTTGGACTTATATGTGAATTTTATCTTTGTTTGTAGAAGATCGAGATGAGCCACTAGACTAGACTCAAGTTGGATCAAATATGGCTTCATCTAAGGGTTATAATGAGCATTTTAAGTTTGAAGAATCTGAGCCCCTCATCAAGATCAGAAGCAGTTAATCAAAGGGTTCAGATCTATTTAATTCTGACCGTCTGATGAGATCTGATTGATCTGAGCCATCCATCTAAATATGGAGAGATCCAGTCCATACATTTAGATCTGGACATCTGAGCCCTTCCTCCAGATTCAACCGATCATGATTATCCATTCAGATTGATCAAATCCATCCATTCAGAGTTGGATTGATCACAACCGTTGGATGCATTGCATAGTTCATGGATTAATCATATTTAATTAACCTAGCTTAAATGGACGACTGGGATTCAATGGGCTTCGATCGGATGGCCAAGGAAAAGGGGCTTTAAAAACCAACATTTTCACCCTTCTTCTTCCATCGTGCAACACAGAGTTTATTCATCGATCGCCCCTTTCACACGCGAGCAGCCGACGCCACCTCCATCTTCCTCCCTGGTCACCGGAGAGGAAAGAGGATTCCCTCCTCCGGTGATCGGTGATCCCCCTCCATAACGCCTCCACAGTCGGCTTCCATCTTCCTCCTCCATCGCACGACGGCGGCGCCTTCTCCTTCCATGCCCAAGCACCGTCGACCGTCTCCTTCTCCACCGACTGTAGCTCCCCTAGCCCTTACCCAGCTCTGTTGCCACTGATCACCAGAGTGGGGATTCCCCTCCGGTATCATCTCATTCCATCCGTCATCCGACAGATCCATTTCCACCACTATAGCCACCGTTTTCTTTAGACAGATAGGAATTCCAGCTTCCGGACATGCCAATTGCAGACTTCTTCCAATATTGATGTCTTATCTGTTTGTTTCTTCGTTTAGTTTGTAGAATGTTTGTAATAGATTCAATCTTTCATGTTTAGATTGCACGTATTCGATTTAGTTTGTTTCATGCCTTGTTGGTGTTCGATAAAATGCTTGTTAGAGTAATTAGGTTGTAGTTGGTTAGTTTAGATTTAGTTTCATGCTTTACTTTAATTGCTCTCTTTTATGATGTTCATGCAGTAGATTTCATTGATGCATTGTTTATTTCATTTGGTTGTTAGTTAAATCTCTTCTTCCCTTAATCCCTAGCAGTCGCCTCCACCTTCCTTCCTTCCATTGTCCTCTTCGGATTCGTGGAGGAGTTCCACCCCGATGACACTTCTTCAAGCTCAACCAGATCTGTGAGAGTTTAGAGTATCCATCAAACTACTGGATTCAGGAGTTTGTACCATCCCACATCCACCGTCATTTGCGGAGTTTCGATCGAGCTTCGTTGGACTTAGCCGGAGGAACTTGTTCATTTACCAAGCCTATCTTTGGTTGATTAAATCTTTTATTTCCTCTTCTGGTTTTTGGTTGATTTAATTTCTACATTGTTTGATTCATTTATTGCATGTTAGTTTAGAGTTTTAATTACCTTGCAACTGTAGGTTAGAGCTCTAATCTCAAACCCCCATCTTCAATAGAAAACCCAAAGTAATAATTAGAAATCCTAAGTTTATTATTCTATCGATTAAACTCGTTGGAAAATGATCTAGGCCGTTCACTATGCTATATTAGTGTAGAGAGAGTTTGGTAATTAATTTGTAACAGTACCATGACAAATACCTGTTATCAAATTTTTGCAACGTTGTCGGGGAATGTAATGATGTTTGGTAGCCATACGATTGTTTGTCCATTTTTCTAAAAAAAAAAATTCAAAATTCAAAACTTTTGTTGAGGGCTTAATTCTTTTATGTATTGTATATCCATATGTTATATTTTGTTTATTTCTTGTATATTTTGATTTTGTTTGCCAGTGTTTCAGGATAAAAACAGGAGATTTCTTTGATCATGGATCCCTATTATCAGAGATTAGGAGGCTTTCATCAGGCTTATAATTCAGGGATTAGTAGAACTGTCAAGGAACTCACCGCACCAAATGTTGCTTGTCAATCTTTTTGCATTCAATTTCCTGAATTAAATGTGGATGTTGAACTCTTTGAAATTGTACATTTTCTTCCGAAATTCCATGGTTATGCTAGCGAAGATCCAATTAGGCACTTGTAAGAATTTTATATGGTATGCTCAACAATGAAGCCATGAGGTATATCATAGGAGGACAATATGCTCAGAGTATTTCTATTCTCTTTATCAGACAGGGTAAAGGATTGGATTTATTATCTTCCTCCTGGCTCTATTACATGTTGGAGTGAAATGAAGAAAGCCTTTTTGGAAAAGTTTTTCCCTGCATCCAAGACCAAAGAAATTCGAAAGAGCATTTGTGGTATTGAGCAAATGAGAGGAGAGACTCTATATGAGTATTGGGAGAGATTCAAAATATTGTGTGCTAGTTGCCCCATCACCAAATTAGCGATCACCTACTCATCCTGCACTTCTATGATGGATTATTTCCTATGGATAGGTGTATGCTTGATCTAGCTAGTGGAGGGGCCCTAGTCAACAAGACTCCTACTCAGGCTAGAGAAATTATTGAGGTCATGGCTGCGAATTCACAACATTCGTATCAGTCTCCACTAGCATTTCAGAGGTTGGCTCCTGAGTTCTAGAATATCCCAATGCTTAATAGCCCACAGTAGTCCCAGCAAATGCAAGCACAAGGATTTATTCAGCCTTCGTTAGAGACCATTTCTCTGGATATCGATGCACTAGAGGAGATGGATTGTGGAGTATGTGATAGCGAAGCTTATGATTCTACTACTCTATAGGACTCTGATATTTCTATGTGCTACGGTAGTGAAGCTATGGATGATGTGACTATTATTATTGATAAGAGTGAAGATATTATTGTAGATGATACTATTACTCCTGATATTATTAATGTTGTACATGATATTTCAGATGTAGCAGATACTGTTACTTATATTGAGGTTGATGATGTTGTAAAGGAGATAGTGTCTGCAGAATTGTTATGTTCAGATGTGCAACTACCTGATAAGCCTGACCAGAATTACTCTGAAGATATCAAGATGATTTCTATAGGAGTGATGGATAGTTGGAGAACCCCAGACTAGACACTTCTATTATAGCCTAAGCCTCCAATATTTCTGCTTAACAAGGCCCCAACACTAAATATAGCAGTCTAGCTTCTAGACTGGTTGCTCCAAAAAAATCATCTCTGCCTGCCTGAGATAGCCTTTGAGAAGATGATAGTGAAAGGAGTGGATTTCATCTTAGCTCTTATTATTCTACTTATGGGTTGGATTTTACACTGGATTATTCTCAGCCACTTAGAAGAACCTTCACAAAGATGATGATGGAGGGAGCTAGACTTTACAACATAGACCACATGAAGAAGATGCTCACTTCCACTCGATCCAATCCACTCCCAGCCTGGCTACTACTCCTGAACCTCCTCCAACTGCCAGGACCCCAGGGGAGTTCATTCCTTTTCCCATCTCTTTTCTTTTTCTTTGTATATATACATTTCCTTGCTTTTGTTTATTTTTTTCTTTAGCTAGTTATTTTGATTATCGAGTTTTTAGTGTCGAGTCTTTGTTAAGTCGTGTTTTGAAATAAATTTCCTATACATTCCTTTATATCATCTCAGAAGTAGTGAAAGCTAGTTAAATTTGATTGTCGAGTTTCGGGGATTTATTGTCATGAATGGATTATTTGATTACATATGGTTACTATTTGGTGATGGATTCTATGTTGATAGACTGAGTTGATTATTTTTGTTTACCTAGTGAGGATTGGGCCTATTTTTATTGCTTGTGTGTGGTGCACTTGTGGTTATTGTAACTCTAGAACTTGCTTTGGTTCTTTCGAGACCACACAACAGTAGGTTTGCATGATTATTATGAAAGCAATCACATTTGTTTTCCATCACTTCTTTTATCATCACACGCTTATTTGAATAACATTCTAGTCATTCATCCTTACATTTTTTTTCTTTCCTTCCATTACTTTCTTCTCCATTTCTATTTTTGGATGTGGAATACTTAGATGATCCATGATGAGTGTTTTGCCCAAGACGGACAAAAGTTGAAGTGTGGGGGAGAGAGTAGCTTAGGAGAATTTAGTGTAAGCATAGGCAAGTCATGCTTGATCACCATGAGCTAGCCATGCTCTTTATCTTTTTAGTTGAGCTTGATGTTGGAGCATAGGGAAGTGCACTACATGTCAAAAAAAAAGAGTTTGAAAAAAAAAGCTAAAAAAAATAGAAAGTTGAAAATAATAAATTGGGTACCCATGAAAAAAAAATATTATGAAAATTTTGACATGTTGTGCCATTTTTTATTTATGTGTGATAGTATTTTTGTTAACGACATCCCTTGTTACAATTATTGAGAGATTTATTGTATATCATTAGTAGATTTGTATTGAAGAATATGATAAGGGTTGTTTACATGTTTATTGGGTTGGAAGAGAAAAATTTTAGGGCAATGCTTTCTTGTACTCATCTATGTAGCATTCCAGTATTTCCATATCTTCTTGCATTTCTTTAGATATTTCCTACCTTTCTTTCCTTACACACATACCATTATTTTCTTTTATTCATGTTTCCCTTACATTCCTAATAAGCCTTCAATGATTGTGCATTCTTATGTGTATATAGTGGTGAAGGTAGAAGAAAAGCAAGCATATGGTAGTTCATAAACCATGAGTAGCTTGAGTGAACTCCACTATTACATACTTATAAGAGCGAGAGAAACCACCACTTATCTTGTGAGGCTTAATCATTTTTAGTTTATTCAGGATGGATTGAAGTCACCATGTTTGTTAACCTGTGTAAGATTTGAGTCAATGATTGCTTGAGTTTTTGAGAATTGATAATCCTAGGTAACTTTCTTTCACGATTTTCTATGTATGCTTGGGAATTGCTAGGGAAATATAGTTTCAGTTTATTTTTAGTTTTCTTTACTTCCTCAGGGCGTGCAAGAATAAGTGTGGGGGAATTGATAATTACCATTTTGTCGTGTTATTTTGGTCCTTAATATCACTGTTTTAATCCTCTCTAGTGATTAATTATCAATTATTTGCATGTTTTATGAGTTGGATCATTTTTGGACATGATTGTAAATTCTCCTAAATTTTGGACTTATATGTGAATTTTATCTTTGTTTGTAGGAGATCGAGATAAGCCACTGGACTAGACTGAAGTTTGATCAAATATGACTTCATATAAGGGTCATAATGGGAATTTTAAGTTGGAAGAATCTGAGGCCTTCATCAAGATCAGAAGCAGTTAATCAAAGGGTTCATATCTATTTAATCATGATTGTCTAATGAGATCTGATTGATCTAAGCCATCCATCTAAATCTGGAGAGATCCGGTCCGTACATTTTAATCTGAACATCTTAGACCTTCCTTAAGATTCGACCGATCATGATTATCCATTCAGATTGATCAGATCCATCAATTTAGAGTTGGATTGATCACAGTCTTTGGATGCATTGCCTAGTTCATGGATTAATCAGATTCAATTAACCTAGCTTAAATGAATGGCTGGGATTCGATGGGCTTCGATCGGACGGCCAAGGAAAATGGGCTTTAAAAACAAACATTTTCACCCTTCTTCCTCTATCGTGCAACACAGAGTTTCTTCATCGATTGCGCTTTTCATGTGTGAGCAGCCGACGCCACCTCCATCTTCCTCGCCGGTCGCCAGAGAGGAAAGGGGATTCCCTCCTTCTCCGGTGACTGGTGGTCCCCTCCATCACACCTCCACAGTAGGCATCCATCTTCCTCCTCCATCGCGTGACGGCGGTGCCTTCTCCTTCCACACCCAAGCACCGTCGGTCGTCTCCTTCTCCACCGACTGTAGCTTCGCCATCCCTTACCAAGCTCTGTTGCTGCCGATGTAATGCCCGTAAAATTCCTAACAATTTTATAAGAATTTTTGCATGATTATAATAGGCTTTGTATGGGCTCTTTCAAAAAAATAAAAGAAATAGAGCCAAATAGGATGCATGACCCAGGATTTGAACCCTAAACCCCCAAGTAGATAGCTAAACCTTAAGATGCATCCAATAACCAGAAGCCCAGCAGGGTTGTGCTATTAGAAGGATATGGAAAATGATAGATAAGGGTAAGGGAGGATAAGGGACACCTTCAAGTGAATAAATAGGGGAATGAGGAGACAAGAGAAACCACAATTGCCATTCTCCACTTCCCTTCTTCTTCTTCACCGAAACCCTAAGCTCCCCCTCTTCCATTTTCGAAAAACCAACTAAGATAGGAGAAAGCTCTAGTCTTGGCACAACCTAGGGTATTTTCTACTACTAAACAAATCGAAGGATGTAAGTATCCCCTCACCTGTAGTCAAGTTGCTTCGGGTGATGGTTGTTAAGAAAATTCCTTAGGAAACATTCAGTCAAAACCTCCTCAAAGCTTTCCATGATTGTCCATGATATGTTTTGTATGAATATGATGATAATAGGTTTCTAGATAAACTAAATTTAAGTGTTTGATCTTCAACTTCATGAACTCTCGGCCAAGTCCCCTTTTGACCCCTAATGGTTTTTTATGCTATGCTCTATATGTGGTCATGCTATGTTTTGATTGTAGATGAAGATAGTATGTTGAAAGCTAAACTAAATTTAAGTGTTGACCTTCAAACTTCATGAAACTCTCGGCCAAGTCCCCTTTTTACCCCGAATGGTTTTCTATGCTATGCTCGATATGTGGTCATGCTATGTTTTGATTGTAGATGAAGATAGTATGTTGATAACTAAGCTAAACTTAAATGTTTGATCTTAAAATCTTCATGAAACATTCGGCCAAGACCCATTTAGGCTCCTAATGGTCTACCATGCTATGATCTATAAGTTGTCATGCTATGTTTTGAATGTAGATGAAGATAACATGTTGTTAGCTAAACTAAATTTGAGTGGTTGATCTTTAAGCTCCTTGAAACTTTTGGCCAAGACCTATTTAGGCTCCTAATGGTCTATCATGCTATGATCTATAAGTTGTCATGCTATGTTTTGAATGTAGATGAAGATAACATGTTGTTAGCTAAACTAAATTTGAGTGGTTGATCTTTAAGCTCCTTTAAACTTTCGGCCAAGACCTATTTAGGCTCCTAATGGTCTATCATGCTATGATCTATAAGTTGTCATGCTATGTTTTGAATGTATATGAAGGTAACATGTTGATAGCTAATCTAGATTTAAGAAATTGATCTTAAGGTTCCTTGAATCTCTCGGCCAAGACTCATTTAAACTCCTAAGGGCCTTCCATGCCATGATCTATATGTGATGGAATTAACATGTGGTTAGTTAGATCTTGTACAAGTTGTTAAGGGTTTAAAATTTTGTGAGAACCCCATGAAGTTTAGATCACACCAAGTTATGCTTGTTCATGATGTTTATTCCATACTCTATATGTATGTGATGTTAGTATGATGTTAAGTAGACCTTGCACAAGTTGTTTAGCATGTAAACTCCTAAGAACCCTCCCTTAGGGTTTCGGCCAACCTATGTACATGCCCTCTACTAAGTCCTCTATGCCATGCTACATGTAGAAAAAGATGCAAACATGATGTTAGTTAGATTTTATTATAGCATGATTGGTTGATGTCACTACTTTATGTCCATGTTAATTGTATGAATGTATGATTATGTTATGCTCATTGCCATGTTAATTGTATGAGTACATGATATATCATAAAGAAGGAACATGATATGATATGAAAAGAAATATGATATGTTATGAAGAAGGAAACATGATATGTTACAAAGAAGGAACATGCTATGTTATGAAAAGAAATATGATATGTTATGAAGAAGGAACACGATAAGCTATGAAGAAGAAACATGATATGCCATGATAAGGAACATGATATGTTTATGAAAAGAAATATTATATGTTATAATAAGGAACATGATATGTTATTTTACTTTCTACATGGCTTGTACCGGACCGTAACAAGGTCCAAGGGATGGGCTCCTACGTGCCCCTGGGTCGATGGTCGTAGTACGGACTCAGTACGGGATGGGCTCCCAGATGCCCTAGGCCGACAGTCATAAGTACGGACTTAGGATGGACTTCTATGTTATGTTGCCCCTAGGTCGACGGACATAGTACGGGCCTAGTACTCTAGTGGGTTCGGGATTAGCTACCTCGGGTCTATTAGGGATGTGCGCTATGATGATGATGTATGTGGTACAATGTTGGGCCCAATATGTTGAGATTATGTTTAAGTACCTACAATATATATGTTTTCAAAGAGTATCTTGCATATACCTTTATTCCATGTCTAGATCATTATGATGTTATTATGGTTGTTATGCTTATATGTTTATGAATGCTCATGTCATTTCTTTTATATGAATGCTATGCTTATGTTCTGGTATGTTTATATGCATGTTATGCTTGCTTATGTTCTTGAATGTTTATATGAATGCTATGCTCATGTTCTGGTATGTTTATATGCATGCTATGCTTGCTTATATGTTCGTGTAAGTTTATATGAATGTTATGCTTATATGAGCTTATATGATCATGTCACTACTCTATGCTTAATGCTTGATGTATGATTTTTGTGAGTAGGACAGGATCTTACTAAGCCTATGTGCTTATAGTTTTATATTCCCTTGTACTGCAAATAAGGGTAAAGAATGGCTAAACTAAAGGGAGCTACAGGAGGGGCAAAGTGTGTGTGGTAGTGGCATGGTGGAGGAGATCTGTTTATGTTCCCATACTTATGCACGTTTTCTTTAAGTTGAATGTCATGAACTGGAACTAAGTATTTATGAAATGATGATGCATGCTTATGTTTAAAAGAAAGAAAAAAAAAGAAGTTTAAAGTCTTCCGGTGTAAGAAGTATATGTAGTCTTCCGCTGTAATGCATGTATTTACGATCGCGTTGCGCCTCCCTCCAACCCCTGGAAAGGGCGGGCATGACAGGTTGGTATCAGAGAAGATCTGCCTTTCCACTACACACACATCAAGATCCAAATCCTGCCGCTCCAAGTAAGAAATTCTATGCCTACTCTATTTTTTTGTTCATGTATGATAAGAAAGGCTTTTAGCTTAAATATGCATGAAAATATGTATGATAACCTTATGCTAGCCTTAGTTTAAATATGCATAGATAGATGAATGATAATCTCATACTAGCCTTATTCTAATATATGAAGATAAACATGGCTGGGAGACGCAGTAGTAGAGTTGATGAGATAACACCCTCGCATGACCTCACGCATATGGTTACTGAACTTCAGCGTCAAGTTGTTGGCAACGTGCTATTCCTCGGAGTGCTCATCGGCTCCCATGTCCCCGGATTTAAATTTTCACTAATGAAAACTAATCCGGATGGGATGAGTTTCCTTAGCACAACCAATTCGTCGTCGTGCCAACGACTCGAGCGATCGCTTGAACAAACTTGTTGTTCAAGCAATCAACTCTTCTAGTCGGTTAGCCGCGGAAGAGACGACGGACGGATCGCCGGTTTTTGTGTTTGTCTTCGGGGTCCATGATTATACAAATACATACAAATGTAAACTAGTATAATCAACATATACTAACATAAAGAACATAAGCTAGCATATCAATAAGAACATGCAAAGAACAATAATAAAAATTGTAAAACTTTTATACCTCTTGATCTTCTATCGTATGTCCTAACTGTTAGGGCAATCTCTTACCGTAATATGGTTTTGATGGTGTGGCAAAGGGTTTAAGTTAGTCTGTTATGTTGATTTGATATGTGCGTTGAAGTTGTGCAGGACTTAGTAATTCACACATGGAGCCGTGACAAGTTTCACATCTCATGACTCGTGCCTTGAGTCGGTGAATGATAGCTTTATGGAAGTCGTGCGCTTGGAGCATCCGAGGGACCGCCGGACGAGGAGCTTGGAGTGAAGCCGGAGGAAGTAGACTTCAAGGCAAGAAACGCGAAGGAGCATTGCAGAGCCGTGCGCCTGATGCTGCCGAGGGACGTGGCCGCGAACGAAGAGAACTTCGAAGGCGAGGGACTCCGAGAGATGAGAGTGAGCGAATGTAACCCAGAAAGGGGTAGCTATTAGGTGAAACTTGGTCATTTGGCCAAGTGTCGGATGAGTTTTTACCGACACCAGTCGACTGCTCTGAGTCAATGGGTCGATCGACTGGTATAAAACCAATTTAGTGCTTGGCGCCGATTGCAATGGGATCAACGACGATGTCGGACGGATGACTACCGGGGAATGGCGGTGATCGATGGCATCGCATGGGCACAGAATGGAGTCGACTCCATTGAGCACTCGACTGATCGAGCATCAGTCGACTGATGGTAGGATCAGTCGACTGATGCCAATACCATTGGATGGAATCCAACGTGGAAAGTGGTCATTATTGGGCAACGGCTACGGGATCAGTCGACTGATCGAGGGCATCAGTCGACTGATCCTGTGTCAACGGGAAGAAACCCTTTTCCTCTATAAAAAGGAAAGGGGTGGGGGTTTGGGAAAAAAATGTTGATGCTCTAATACTCTCCCAAGTTCCCTAAAGCTTTCCATCCTCTTACTCAAGTTTATTTCCATTATATTTGTAAGAGGAGCGTTTTTGTGTAAAGAGGTTACCTCCACCTAGCTTTGTGCAAAGGAGAGATCTAGTGGATAGATTTGGAGGAGTGATTCGCCTTGGACGAATCGGACCGTGGATTAGCGGCATAGCCGTGAACCACGTTACATCTCGTGTTTGTATTGCTTGTTTATATTTTGCTTGTCTTTATTTATATTTTCATATTCCGCTTGCGCTAACGTTTTATAGACGAACAAAATACGACATCCATCGTAAGAGGGCTATTCACTCCCCCTCTAGCCGGCCAACCGATCCCTAACAAGTGGTATCAGAGCAAGGTTGCTTGTCATCGGACTAACCGCCGCAACAAGCTCTACATCTCAAATGGCCGGCTCAAACATCCACCCACCGAAGTTCGACGGCAAATTCTCTTGGTGGAAAAAGAGAATGGAGGTATTCTTCGAAACCGACTTTGAAATATTGTTAATTATGGAAAACAGTTTCGAGTTGCCTAGGAACAAAGATGGGGAGCCATTGGAAAAATCGAGATGGAGCAAAAGACAAAGAGAGGAGTATTTGGCAAATTCAAAGGCCAAGCACCACCTCTACAATGTTCTCCCTCAACAAGAAGTCAATAGGATAGGGGAGTGTGCTAGCGCCAAGGAAATGTGGGAGAAATTAATAGAGATTCATGAAGGCACATCCGAGGCAAAGCTAGCAAGGAGAGATGTCCTTCGCTCCCAATTGCCCAATATCAAACTCGAAAAGGGAGAGAAGGTAAAATCCCTACACTCTAGATTTAAGGAAATTCTAACCGGTTTAACAAGTGTAGGTGAAAAGCTTTCCAACTGGGATATGGTAATGAAGGTCATAGATGCCTTTCCCCGGTCCTCAAGATGGAGTTCCATGGTGGATTCATTTTACATCTCCAAGAACTTGGAAGTAAGTACCGTGGAGGAGTTTTTCTCAACAATGGAGCTCCACGAAACTAGGCTTGAAGGAATACAAGAAGAGCCTAGAATTCAACTCTCAAGAGGAGTAGCCTTAATGGCAAATAAGGGAAAGAAGAAGATGGAGATTCCCTCCTCCTCCGACGATGAAGCATCCTCATCCTCCTCCATGGATAGCACCGAAGAAGCATATATGGTAAGGAGGGTAAGACGTGCTTTAAAGGGTTTTAAATTTAACAAATCAAATGATAGGAATAGGAGACCAAGAGGGAAGATCATATGCTACAATTGCCAAGGAGAGGGACATATAAGGGATAATTGTCCCCTCCTAAACAAGAGCAAGGAAGAAAGGAAGAAGAAAGAAGAAAAGAAGAAGAAGAAGGGGAGCAAGAGAAAGGAAGAAGAAAAGAAGGCCAAGGAAAAGGGAAAGGCCATGACACTCAAAGCGAAGACATGGGATGACCTTGCCTCTTCATCCTCATCCGAAGAAGAAGAGCATGTCTACTCCAACCTAGCACTAATGGCTCTTCATGACTCGGATTTCTCCTCCTCCTCAAATGAAGAATCAAGAACAAGTGGGGAGAGCTCAAATAAAGGGGGAGCTTCTACATCCTCATCATCCGAAGAAGAAGAAGAAGACATGGAAACTATGGTAACGAATGCCTCTCCTAAGAAAATAGTTTCCATAATTTCTAGTTTAACTAAGGACTTATTTGGAATGAAAAAGAAAAATAAAAGCATGCTTGATCAAATTAAGGATTTAGAGCATAAGCTAGAAAATGCATGCTTAAATGATAATGATAATATTTCTTCTAGCTTAAATGATGCATGCTCACATGAATATATGCCATTTAATGTTAGTGATGCATGTATGGATGAAAATAGGGCTCTAAGGGAAAAGGTAGATTACTTGACAAAAGCCCTAGAAAAATTTACAATTGGCTCCAACACCCTTAACATGATAATTGGGAGCCAAAGAGCTAGCTTCAATAAGAAAGGCCTAGGATACAAAGAAAAGAAAAATGAAAAGGCCTACAAATGCCTAATTGCTAGGGGACAAGATAAGAAGAAAGTAATAGCTAAGAAATGGATCCCCAAGGAGTACTTAGTGAACCCAATAGGAAAGAACTTATTTTGGGTTCCAAAATCCATCCTTAAGGGTTAGGATAACCCTAGGGTAGTCAACCATATGCAATTGACCTATATCATATTTTGGTTGACTTAGGATGACGGGATAACATTTTTAAATAGTGTTGGGTGATGATAACGTACCCATAAATTGATAATAATGCTTAAATCATGATGATTGAAGTAATTCCTACACATGTTTGCAATCATGATTTATGCTATTGATATTTGGCACATAATCATGAGAAATAGGGTTAAATCATGCTTTAGGTGATACTTTGTTCATTATTATGATATAATACCTAATGCATGATTATTAATTGATGAATACTTTAGGTTCATGATCATAATGTAAAATTAATTGATATATGCTTTTATGATCATGAGGTTTGTTAGGTTGATACTTAACCTTGATAGAATTGTATGAATATAATGGTTAAGTATATACAAATCCCCCCCTAGGATGCATCTCACACTCACCATAGGCTACCTTGATTGCAAACTTAGCATGAGTGAGATGTTAGGATGATACAAATGTCCACTAGTGCCTATGTCATTTAGATGGTCATTTAATGTATCAAAATAGCAATAATAGACCAATCATGGGGAAGGCTTATGTTTAATTCATAGACATATTGCCCAAAGATCATGGTTGGATATTTCATATGTTTTCAAAATAAATTTCTTACTTTAAAATCTATGTATTCATGTTTTGAAACAATTGGAATCAAAACTAAGTGTTAAACTTGATACTTTTATGATAAAAACCTAGTAGTTTTTAAATCTTTTGGATTTTTGGAAAATACGTGGAAATATAATGATTTTTCATGAAAACCTATTTTTCACTGATAGATATACTTAAAAGAAATGTGTTCCCCAAATTTCATGATTTTTAGGATTTTCTGGAATTTTTAACGCATTTTAGAAATTCGGTCCGAAAATCAAGAAATTCTGAAAATCATGTGCCAGTCGACTGGTATCTGAACTAGTCGACTGATGGCCTGTAAATCAGACCAGTTGAGGCCGAATTCTGAATTTAAATCAATTTTTGGTATTTTTCCTTATCTTAGACTTGATGCCATGAGTTTATAACTTAATATTAATCTTCTTGATGGTGTCAAAGGGGGAGAAATAATTATGTTTAAGTTATGATAGGGGGAGAAATTTGTATGATAGGGGGAGAAATTGTAAAGAGAGTTTCATGGATTAAGGGGGAGTTGCATGTTGCTATATCATGTTTATGTTTACATGCTTTCTTACCTTAAAATTTTTTATCAAATATTTTTACCTAACTTAAACGGATTGCCACACATTAAAAAGGGGGAGATTGTTAGGGCAATCTCTTGCCGTAATATGGTTTTGATGGTGTGGAAAAGGGTTTAAGTTAGTCTGTTATGTTGATTTGATATGTGCGTTGAAGTTGTGCAGGACTTAGTAATTCGCACATGGAGCCGTGGCAAGTTTCACATCTCATGACTCGTGCCTTGAGTCGGTGAAGGATAGCTTTACGGAAGCCGTGCGCTTGGAGCATCCGAGGGACCGCCGGACGAGGAGCTTGGAGTGAAGCCGGAGGAAGTAGACTTCGAGGCAAGAAACGCGAAGGAGCATTGCAGAGTCGTGCGCCTGATGCTGCCGAGGGACGTGGCCGCGAACGAAGAGAACTTCAAAGGCGAGGGACTCCGAGAGATGAGAGTGAGCGAATGTAACCCGGGAAGGGGTAGCTCTTAGGTGAAACTTGGCCATTTGGCCAAGTGTCGGATGAGTTTTTTCCGACACCGATCGCCATGTCATGGCGATCATCGCTGAGTCGAGTCGATCGATCGATCCGTATAAAACCGATTTAGTGCTTGGCGATCAATGCAATGGGAATGGCGATCATTGCCGAGGGAATGGCGACTCCATTGAGCACTCGATCGATCGAGCATCACGATCGATGGTAGGATCACGACCGATACAATCGCTGGATGGAATCCAACGTGGAAAGCGGTCGTTATTGGACAACGGCTACGGGATCAGTCGACTGATCGAGGGCATCAGTCGACTGATCCTGTGTCAACGGGGAGAAACCCTCTTCCTCTATAAAAAGGAAGGGGGTGGGGGTTTGGGAAAAAAAATGCTGATGCTCTAATACTCTCCCAAGTTCCCTAAAGCTTTCCATCCTCTTACTCAAGCTTATTTCCATTATATTTGTAAGAGGAGCATTTTTGTGTAAAGAGGTTACCTCCACCTAGCTTTGTGCAAAGGAGAGATCTAGTGGATAGATTTGGAGGAGTGATTCGCCTTGGACGAATCGGACCGTGGATTAGCGGCGTAGCCGTGAACCACGTTACATCTCGTGTTTGTATTTCTTGTTTATATTTTGCTTGACTTTATTTATATTTGCATATTTTGCTTGCGCTAACGTTTTGTAGACGAGCAAAATACGACATCCATCGTAAGAGGGCTGTTCACTCCCCCTCTAGCCGGCCAACCGATCCCACCCTCGCATGACCTCATGCATATGGTTACTGAACTTCAGCGTCAAGTTGTTGGCAACGTGCTATTCGTCGGAGTGCTCATCGGCTCCCATGTCCCCGGATTTAAATTTTCACTAATGAAAACTAATCCGGATGGGATGAGTTTCCTTAGCACAACCAATTCGTCGTCGTGCCAACGACTCGAGCGATCGCTTGAAGAAACTTGTTGTTCAAGCAATCAACTCTTCTAGTCGGTTAGCCGCGGAAGAGACGACGGACGTATCGTCGGTTTTTGTGTTTGTCTTCGGGGTCCATGATTATACAAATACATACAAATGTAAACTAGTATAATCAACATATACTAACATAATGAACATAAGCTAGCATATCAATAAGAACATGCAAAGAACAATAATAAAAATTGTAAAACTTTTATACCTCTTGATCTTCTATCGTATGTCCTAACCTCCTTGTAGACTTCGTGTGGGCGAAGATCCTCCACAAGTCGAAGCTTCCTAGATCTTCTTCAATCCAAAGAAAGAAGAACTCTCTTTCCCTTCTTGCTTGAGCCAACCACAAATCCACAAAGGATTGATGCCGCCGGCCCCAAGAATAGAGAGAATAATATGGAAACCACCAAGGAACCAAACTAGGGACAAACCCTAGCTTCTAGTGCCGCCGGCCAAGATGGAATGAAGAGAAGAAGAGGAATACATTGGGTGCCGGCCAAGGTGGAGGGAATAGAGGAAGGAGCCAGCCACACCCTAGGATGAAGAAGAGCTCCTCTCCTATAGTTGCCGCCCAACTTCCTTGTAATCCCTAGCAGTCCAACCATAGGAGCCAAACCCTAATTAGGGTTTCCTCCTTAGGCTTTCTTGCCGCCCAACCATGGTGGAGAGAAGAGATCTAGGAGCTAGCCACCTTCAAGGAAGAAGAAGAGATCTTCCACAAGTTGCCGCCCACCCTTCTTCCCTAACCTTGGCCGCCCAACCAAAGGAGCCAAACCCTAATTAGAGTTTCCTCCTTAGGCTTTCTTGCCGCCCAAGCAAGGCTAGGAAAAACCCTAATCTCCTTAGCATCCATCATCCAACCAAAAAACTTAGTTGCCGCCCAACCCAATCTCCCATATATATAAAGTTAGGTTTAGGCCTTGGTTTAATCTCCACCGTCGGTTCTAGGGTTTTAATCTCAACCGTCGGATCTAGAGATTTAATCTCAACCGTCGGTTCTAGGGTTTTAATCCCAACCGTCGAATCTAGAGATTTAATCTCAACCGTCGGTTCTAGGGTTTTAATCCCAACCGTCGGATCTAGAGATTTAATCTCCACCGTCGGTTTTAGGGATTTAATCCCAACCGTCGGATCTAGAGATTTAATCTCAACCGTCGGTTCTAGGGTTTTAATCCCAACCGTCGGATCTAGAGATTTAATCTCCACCGTCGGTTCTAGGGATTTAATCCCAACCGTCGGATCTAGAGATTTGTTTTCCATCATTTGATCTAGACTTCATGAGGTTTATATTAGGCTATGATAGGGACCATGAGGAGGAGTTGGATCTTGGGCACCCGATGGATCGGAACCACACAAACTTGATCCATCAATGATGTTCCATTCCACTAGAGGATCATCATTGAACTACCTCACCAACCCCGATAAATTAATATGGGCTCCATATATTATTTGTACATTCATCTCCCCGTGTTTAAGATATCGAATGTCCGTCAATTAATTGATTTACTGACCATCAATGAATTAACATCTAACTCCTCGAGTAGTACCACTCAACCTTATCATCATGTTGACTAAGTCAACCTGCAGGGTTTACATGAAGAACCATATGAGCTCCTCAAGGGGACATCATCAACCTAATATATAGGACACGGTTTCCTCCTATAATCAACGACACACCATGTAAATAATATCATTTCCCAACTTACCGGGCATATTGATTTAATCTATAGAAATCTCACCCCCTGTTAAATCAAAGAAATAAATACTAAGTACATGTGCCCGTTATTATATCGGGATTAAGAGCATGTACAACATAATATCCGAGGTCCGATTCAATTATGTAGTCAGCAATAAATTGAATCAACTCTATGTCGGTCCTGCTCAATACACCTAAGTGTACTAGTGTAACTCTATGTTCAAGACAAAATAATACCAAGTTACACTACAACCATGCCAATGGTTTGTCCAAAACCATCTTGGTTGTGAGCCTCTACTTATATTCTACAAGGAACTGATAACATGATCTTCTGTGCCACACCAAGCACCATGTTATCTACAATGTAAAATATTAGACAATATGCACACATATAATAAATATAAAGTGCAAACAATGATCATGTGATTCTTATTTCAAAATAAAATGTTCATACAAAAAGAGCTAGGCTTTCAGTATACATTCCAAAAATCTCCCACTTATACTAAAAGACTATGCTGTCCTCTTACTGCCATACATCTGATTCCCCTTCCCTCCACATGCCTATCAAAGCTCTTGCTAGAAGGGCCTTAGTGAAAGGGTCTACCAGGTCATCCTCTGATGCAATCTTGGTGACAACAACTTCTACCTCCTTAGCGATTTCTCGTATCAGGTGGTACATGCGCTCTATGCATTTACTTACCTTATGGGCTCATGGTTCCTTCGAGTTTGCAACTGCACCATTATTATCACAATAAATTGTGATATTTCTGGGAAAACTAGGAATCACATCCAAGTCCATCAGGAAGTTCCTGAGCCACCTAGCTTCTTTGGCCGCCTAAGAGGCTGCCACATACTCAGCTTCCATGGTGGAGTCCGCCACGTATTTCTGCTGGACACTCCTCCATACAATGGCTCCACCTCCCAAAGTAAATACAAAACCTGAGGTAGACTTACTGTTATCCCTATCAGATTGGAAATCGGAATCTATGTAACCCACAGGGAGTAATTGGTCTGCCCGGTAAACTAGCATATAATCCCTAGTCCTTCTCAGGCACTACAATATATGCTTTACCGTAGTCCAATGTCCCTGTCTTGGATTACTCTGATATCTGCTAACCATGCCCATGGCATAGCAGATATCGGGTCTCGTACATAGCATCGTATACATGAGGCTTCCTACTGCCGAAGCATAAAGAACCACCTTCATCTCCTCTATCTCCTCAGATGATCTAGGACATATCTCCTTAGATAAAGGAACTCCATGCCTGAAAGGTGGAAAACCTTTCTTGGAGTTTTGCATGCTAAAACAATCCATAATCGTGTCTTTGTATGAAGCTTGGGATTAGCACACTAACCTTGATCCCAAGGACGTGTCCCACTTCTCCCAAGTCCTTCAAAAACTATTTGGACAACCATATCCTTACGTCTGATAACACTCTGATATTGTTGCCAACTACCAAAATATTATCTACGTATAGTACAAGAAATACCACTACGTTTCCGTCACATCTCTTGTATACACAAGACTCATCCGAACTTTGAATAAATCCATAAGTCTGGATTTACCTCATCAAAGCGGATGTTCCAAGACCTCGAAGCTTGTTTCAATCCATAAATGGACCGATTAAGCTTACATATAAGATACTCTTTGCCCTTAGCAATGAATCTCTGGTTGCTTCATATAGATGTTCTCCTCAAGACTTCCATTAAGGAAAGCTGTCTTGACATCCATCTGCCACATCTCATAATCCATATGAGCAGCTATGCATAAGAGTTCCCAGTCCTGATTTGAATCCATAGATTCAATCTCAGTATTCATTGCACTTTGCAAAAATGCTGCATCTTTATCTTGGATTGCCTTTGTCGTATTTTCAGGGATCAAGTTCATGTTCGCCAGGGACCAAATCAGAAGATTCTCCCAAGAACATGAATCTATCAGGCTGTCTAACAACCCTCCCACTACGATGAGGTATCATCTGTGTATCCTTTGTGACACGTGGTGCAGTGACATGTGGTATATCCTCTTGTACCGGTGGTACTAAAGAAGTGACTTCCCTTTTAACTCCTCCAGAACAATTTTACTCTTGGTCTTATGGCTTATCACATAGTCTTCCTCTAGAAATCTGGCATTCGTGTTAACGATCACTCACTGATCTCTAGGACTATAAAAGAAGTCAGAATAACTCATCATCGATCTAATCATCTCCATAAGAGTCCTATTCCTTCGCTCTGCTACACCGCTCACTGGGTGTGCTAGTGCGATAATTGGGATTGAATCCCAACCTCTGATAAGTAGTTCCTAAACTCTCCCAAGAGGTTCTCACCACCACGATCAGATCGTAGTGTCATCCATATCTTGAATAATTGTCTATAAAAGAGACGAAATATTCAAGACCACCTCTTGCCTAGATAGTCATAGGACCACACAAATCAGAATGAACCATTTCTAACACATCTTTGGCTCTATACCCCTTGGCCTTAAAAAGGCCTCTTGGTCATCTTACCCTCCAAGCAAGATTCGTAGGTTGGGAGACCCTCCACCACTAATGAACCCAAAGGTCCATTAGCTATCAACCTTTGAATTCTGCTTAGGTTAATGTGACCAAGCTTAAGAAGCCAAAGATATGTTTGGTTCATCTTCGAAGGTTCTTTTCTCTTATTGGAATTAGAAGATGAGTTATTAACTTCAATTTGCATCGTGGGAGGTTTTGGTTCAAATTTCCTTTCAAAGTATCTGAATAGATATTCTCCCTATTCCTTTTTATAACAACTCTTTCATTAAAAGAAATAGAATATCCATCCATAATAATTTAGAAACTGAAACTAAATTCTTTCTAAATAAAGGTACATAAAGGGAATTTTCCAGAACCAAAGTTTTATTATTTTCAAGAGATAAATAAATCTTCTCCCACTGCAATAGCCACCACCATCAAGGCATTGCCCAAGTAAATTGTAATCTCCCCTTTAGCTAGTCATCGGGTTTCCTGGAACCCCTGCAAATTGTTGCAGACATGATTAGTGGCTCCCGTATCTACTCACCAGGTGCCGGTAGATATCACCGCTAATCATGTTTCAATGACTAGTCCAAAAGATATACCTATGTTTTGTTTTGGATTGGGACAGTCCTTCTTCCAATGTCCATCCTGATTGCAAGTGAAGTACTTGCCTTTCGGCTTCTTCACTCTTCCTTGAGATCCTCCCATCATCTTTGCCTCACCTTGTTTCTTCTTCTTCTTGCCTTTCGGCATAGAAGTAGAAACCTTTTTGAGCAATGATGGCTTGAGGACACTCTTTGAAGAGTGCATACTTGTACTCCTTAGCAGATAAGACAATATCTAGAATCTTTTCCAATCAACATTAATTGGGTACAGTAAGTTTATTTCCTTTAGTATCACAGTAAGTGGACTGAAAGTCAATTTTGAAAATCCTAAGAATCACATGGATCATTATTTTAGATTTCAAATATTATTGATTCCTCAAAATAATAAAATTCCGAAATCAACCAACACCTCAAAACACCGAGAATATCGCATGCCACGCAGTGTGGACGTATACGAATTCTACATTTGTAAGAGGAGGTTTTACCCATTAATTTTATTATCTTGTCAACCTTACTTTTTGACAAATAAAATTAATAGTTGGTTCCTCTTTGGCCCTACAAATAAAAGCAGTGACTCCGATGGGGAGGATACTTTATATTTGCATCTAAGTGTACACCATTACACGATACTAAGGGAATTATTTCAGATTATGTACCTTACCGCTGTGGAAGTACACACGCTCCTAGATAATTTCCTATAACCATTATTTGACCTAGTGATCCGCACACTAACTCATCCGCAGGGAG
The DNA here is from genome assembly GCA_025175895.1 of Wurfbainia villosa. Classification (NCBI taxonomy): domain Eukaryota; kingdom Viridiplantae; phylum Streptophyta; class Magnoliopsida; order Zingiberales; family Zingiberaceae; genus Wurfbainia; species Wurfbainia villosa. The sequence continues at coordinate 13,565,821 of CM045990.1, forward strand.
GAAGGCACTCAGAGCCGACACGCAAGTTTGTTGCATCACACGTCAAATTGTAATAGAGGCCGCGGGAATTAATTAAAATATCCCTCTCCCACTTAGTAAATTTAAAATGAGGAATTTTCAAGAGCACACAACATGCTTATTATTACTGTAGATTTCAATAAAAATTATTGATTCCTCAAACAATAAAATTTCGAAATCAACCAATACCTCAAACACCGAGAATATCGCATGCCACGCTGTGTGGACGTATACGAATTCTACATTTGTAAGAGGAGGTTTAACCCATTAATTTTATTATCTTGTCAACCTTACTTTTTGACAAATAAAATTAATAGTTGGTTTCTCTTCCGCCCTACAAATAAAACTACTTTTTATTTGCATCTAAGTGTGCACCATTACACTGTACTAAGGGAATTATTTTGGATTATGTGTCTTACCGCTGTTGAAGTACACACACTCCTAGATAATTTCCTATAACCATTATTTGACCCAGTGATCCGCAAACAAACTCATCCGAAGGGAGGAAGGCACTCAGAGCCGACAGGCAAGTTTGTTGCATCACACATCAAATTGTAATGGAGGCCGCGGGAATTAATTAAAATATCCCTCTCCCACTTAGTAAATTCAAAATGAGGAATTTTCAAGCACACAAAACATGCATATAAAACAAATCAGCAATAAATATGGAAAAAACATAATAGTTCGAACTATTATGGCATTGTTCTCCAATATGCGTCCCGTCGTGTCGCCACCTCGTCTGCTCCTCCTATGCCATGTACGAGCCATCCGGAGATCCGAGCCGAGAATAAAACCTATTTTATTTTACATCCATCGATCCTATACTCCACGAGGGAGTGTACATGAAATCTAGATCGAAAGTAAAATAAAATAAAGAGTGGCTAAACAATGCCGTATTCAATTACAAAAATTAAATACTAATTTAGCCTCGTCAACCCCGAGGATTCAAATAATATACATACAATCACACACAAACAACCACATACACACATATAGCCATAATAGTCGGATCTTATGCCTGCAACCAAAAAGCTAGCCTACGCACATCCTACTATTATCCGGCATACTCAATATATGATATGTGCATGAAAGTAACCGAATCCAAAACACACAAAACTGGAAACTGTGGCTCTGATACAAATTGTTGGCAACGTGCTATTCCTCGGAGTGCTCATCGACTCCCATGTCCTCGGATTTAAATTTTCAATAATGAAAACTAATCCGGATGGGATGAGTTTCCTTAGCACAACCAATTCATCGTCGTGCCAACGACTCGAGCGATCGCTTGAACAAACTTGTTGTTCAAGCAATCAACTCTTCTAGTCGGTTAGCCGCGGAAGAGACGACGGACGGATCGCCGGTTTTTCAGTTTGTCTTCGGGGTCCATGATTATACAAATACATACAAATGTAAACTAGTATAATCAACATATACTAACATAAAGAACATAAGCTAGCATATCAATAAGAACATGCAAAGAACAATAATAAAAATTGTAAAACTTTTATACCTCTTGATCTTCTATCGTATGTCCTAACCTCCTTGTAGACTTCGTGTGGGCGAAGATCCTCCACAAGTAGAAGCATCCAAGATCTTCTTCAATCCAAAGAAAGAAGAACTCTCTTTCCCTTCTTGCTTGAGCCAACCACCAATCCACAAAGGATTGATGCCGTCGGCCCCAAGAATAGAGAGAATAATATGGAAACCACCAAGGAACCAAACTAGGGACAAACCCTAGCTTCTAGTCCCGCCGGCCAAGATGGAATGAAGAGGAGAAGAGGAATACATTGGGCGCCGGCCAAGGTGGAGGGAATAGAGGAAGGAGCCGGCCACACCCTAGGATGAAGAAGAGCTCCTCTCCTATAGTTGCCGCCCAACTTCCTTGCAATCCCTAGCCGTCCAACCATAGGAGCCAAACCCTAATTAGGGTTTCCTCCTTAGGCTTTCTTGCCGCCCAACCATGGTGGAGAGAAGAGATCTAAAAGCTAGCCACCTTCAAGGAAGAAGAAGAGATCTTCCACAAGTTGTCGCCCACCCTTCTTTCCTAACCTTGGCCGCCCAACCCTAATTAGGGTTTCCTCCTTAGGCTTTCTTTCCACCCAAGCAAGGCTAGGCAAAACCCTAATCTCCTTAGCATCCATCATCCAACCAAAAAACTTAGTTGCCGCCCAACCCAATCTCCCATATATATAGAGTTAGGTTTAGGCCTTGGTTTAATCTCCACCGTCGGTTCTAGGGTTTTAATCTCAACCGTTGGATCTAGAGATTTAATCTCAACCGTCGGTTCTAGGGTTTTAATCCCAACCGTCGGATCTAGAGATTTAATCTCAACCGTCGGTTCTAGGGTTTTAATCCCCAACCGTCGGATCTAAAGATTTAATCTCCACCGTCGGTTTTAGAACCGTCGGATCTAGAGATTTAATCTCAACCGTCGGTTCTAGGGTTTTAATCCCAACCGTCGGATTTAGAGATTTAATCTCCACCGTCGGTTCTAGGGATTTAATCCCAACCGTCGGATCTAGAGATTTGTTTTCCATCATTTGATCTAGACTTCATGAGGTTTATATTAGGCTACGATAGGGACCATGAGGAGGAGTTGGATCTTGGGCACCCGATGGATCGGAACCACACAAACTTGATCCATCAATGATGTTCCATTCCACTAGAGGATCATCATTGAACTACCTCACCAACCCCCATAAATTAATATGGGCTCCATATATTATTTGTACATTCATCTCCCCGTGTTTAAGATATCGAATGTCCGTCAATTAATTGATTTACTGACCATCAATTAATTAACATCTAACTCCTCGAGTATTACCACTCAACCTTATCATCATGTTGACTAAGTCAACCTGCAGGGTTTACATGATGAACCTTATGAGCTCCTCAAGGGGACATCATCAACCTAATATATAGGACACGGTTTCCTCCTATAATCAACGACACACCATGTAAATAATATCATTTCCCAACTTACTGGGCATATTGATTTGATCCATAGAAATCTCACCCTCTGGTAAATCAAAGAAATAAATACTAAGTACATGTGCCCATTATTATATCGGGATTAAGAGCATGTACAACATAATATCCGAGGTCCGATTCAATTATGTAGTCAGCAATAAATTGAATCACCTCTATGTCGGTCCTGCCCAATACACCTAAGTGTACTAGTGTAACTCTATGTTCAAGACAAAATAATACCAAGTTACACTACAACCATGCCAATGGTTTGTCCAAAACCATCTTGGTTGTGAGCCTCTACTTATATTCTACAAGGAACTGATAACATGATCTTCTGTGCCACACCAAGCACCATGTTATCTACAATGTAAAATATTAGACAATATGCATACATATAATTAATATAAAGTGCAAACAATGATCATGTGATTCTTATTTCAAAATAAAATGTTCATACAAAAAGAGCTAGGCTTTCAGTATACATTCCAAAAATCTCCCACTTATACTAAAAGACTATGCTGTCCTCTTACTGGCATACATTTGATTCCTCTTCCCTCCATGTGCCTATCAAAGCTCTTGCTAGAAGGGCCTTAGTGAAAGGGTCTACCAGGTCATCCTCTGATGCAATCTTGGCGACAACAACTTCTACCTCCTTAGCGATTTCTCGTATCAGGTGGTACTTGCACTCTATGCATTTACTTACCTTATGGGCTTGTGGTTCCTTCGAGTTTGCAACTACACCATTATTATCACAATAAATTGTGATATTTCTGGGCAAAATAGGAATCACATCCAAGTCCATCAGGAAGTTCCTGAGCCACCCAGCTTCTTTGGCCGCCTAAGAGGCTACCACATACTCAGCTTCCATGGTGGAGTCCGCCACGCATTTCTACTGGACACTCCTCAATACAATGGCTCCACCTCCCAAAGTAAATACAAAACCTGAGGTAGACTTACTGTTATCCCTATCAGATTGGAAATCAGAATCTATGTAACCCATAGGGAGTAATTGGTCTGCCCGGTAAACTAGCATATAATCCCTAGTCCTTCTCAGTCACTACAATATATGCTTTACCGTAGTCCAATGTCCCTGTCTTGGATTACTCTGATATCTGCTGACCATGCCCATGGCATACCAGATATCGGGTCTCGTACATAGCATCGTATACATGAGGCTTCCTACTGTTGAAGCATAAAGAACCGCCTTCATCTCCTCTATCTCCTCAGATGATCTAGGACATATCTCCTTAGATAAAGGAACTCCATGCCTGAAAGGTGGAAAACCATTCTTGGAGTTTTGCATGCTAAAACGATCGATAATCGTGTCTTTGTATGAAGCTTGGGATTAGCACACTAAACTTGATCCCAAGGACGTGTCCCACTTCTCCCAAGTCCTTCAAAAACTGTTTGGACAACCATACCCTTACGTCTGATAACACTCTGATATTGTTGCCAACTACCAAAATATTATCTACGTATAGTACAAGAAATACCACTATGTTTCCGTCACATCTCTTGTATACACAAGACTCATCCGAACTTTGAATAAATCCATAAGTCTGGATTTACCTCATCAAAGCGGATGTTCCAAGACCTCGAAGCTTGTTTCAATCCATAAATGGACCGATTAAGCTTACATATAAGATGCTCTTTGCCCTTAGCAATGAATCTCTGGTTGCTTCATATAGATGTTCTCCTCAAGACTTCCATTAAGGAAAGCTGTCTTGACATCCATCTGGCACACCTCATAATCCATATGAGATGCTATGCATAAGAGTTCCCAGTACTGATTTGAATCCATAGATTCAATCTTAGTATTCATTGCACTTTGCAAAAATGCTGCATCTTTATCTTGGATTGCCTTTGTCGTATTTTCAGGGATCAGGTTCATGTTCGCCAGGGACCAAATCAGAAGATTCTCCCAAGAACATGAATCTATCAGGCTGTCTAACAACCCTCCTACTACGACGAGGTATCATCTGTGTATCCTTTATGACACGCGGTGCAGTGACATGTGGTATATCCTCTTGTACCGGTGGTACTAAAGAAGTGACTTCCCTTTTAACTCCTCCAGAACAATTTTACTCTTGGGCTTGTGGCTTATCACATAGTCTTCCTCTAGAAATCTGGCGTTCGTGTTAACGATCACTCTCTGATCTCTAGGACTATAAAACAAGTCAGAATAACTCATCATCGATCTAATCATCTTCATAAGAGTCTTATTCCTTCGCTCTGCTACACCGTTCTGCTGGGGTGTGCCAGGTGCAGTCAATTGGGATTGAATCCCAACCTCTGATAAGTAGTTCCTAAACTCTCCCAAGAGGTTCTCACCGCCACGATCAGATTGTAGTGTCATCCATATCTTGAATAATTGCCTATAAAAGAGACGAAATATTCAAGACCACCTCTTGCCTAGATAGTCATAGGACCACACAAATCAGAATGAACCATTTTAAACACATCTTTGGCTTTATACCCCATGGCCTTAAAAAGGCCTCTTGGTCATCTTACCCTTCAAGCAAGATTCGTAGGTTGCGAGATCCTCCACCACTAAGGAACCCAAAGGTCCATCAGCTATCAACCTTTAAATTCTGCTTAGGTTAATGTGACCAAGCTTAAGAAGCCAAAGATATGTTTGGTTCATCTTCGAAGGTTCTTTTCTCTTATTGGAATTAGAAGATGAGTTATTAACTTCAATTTGCATCGTGGGAGGTTTTGGTTCAAATTTCCTTTCAATGTACCTGAAAAGATATTCTCCCTATTCCTTTTTATAACAACTCTGTCATTAAAAGAAATAGAATATCCATCCATAATAATTTAGAAACTGAAACTAAATTCTTTCTAAATAAAGGTACATAAAGGGAATCTTACAGAACCAAAGTTTTATTATTTTCAAGAGATAAATAAAACTTCTCCCACTGCAATAGCCGCCACCATCATGGCATTGCCCAAGTAAATTGTAATCTCCCCTTTAGCTAGTCATCGGGTTTCCTGGAACCCCTGCAAATTGTTGCAGACATGATTAGTGGCTCCTGTATCTACTCACCAGGTGCCGATAGATATCACCGCTAATCATGTTTCAATGACTAGTCCAAAAGATATACCTATGTTCTGTTTTGGATTGGGACAGTCCTTCTTCCAATGTCTATCCTACTTGCAAGTGAAGTACTTGCCTTTCGGCTTCTTCACTCTTCCTTGAGATCCTCCCATCATCTTTGCCTCACCTTGTTTATTCTTCTTCTTGCCTTTCGGCTTAGAAGTAGAAACCTTTTTGAGCAATGATGGCTTGAGGACACTCTTTGAAGAGTGCATACTTGTACTCCTTAACAGATAAGACAATATATAGAATCTTTTCCGATCAACATTAATTGGGTACAGTAAGTTTATTTCCTTTAGTATCACAGTAAGTGGACTGAAAGTCAATTTTGAAAATCCTAAGAATCACATGGATCATTATTTTAGATTTCAAATATTATTGATTCCTACAAACAATAAAATTCCGAAATCAACCAACACCTCAAAACACCGAGAATATCGCATGCCACGCAGTGTGGACGTATACGAATTCTACATTTGTAAGAGGAGGTTTTACCCATTAATTTTATTATCTTGTCAACCTTACTTTTTGACAAATAAAATTAATAGTTGGTTCCTCTTTGGCCCTACAAATAAAAGCAGTGACTCCGATGGGGAGGATACTTTATATTTGCATCTAAGTGTGCACCATTACACGATACTAAGGGAATTATTTCGGATTATGTACCTTACCGCTGTGGAAGTACACACGCTCCTAGATAATTTCCTATAACCATTATTTGACCTAGTGATCCGCAAACTAACTCATCTGCAGGGAGGAAGGCACTCAGAGCCGACACGCAAGTTTGTTGCATCACACGTCAAATTGTAATAGAGGCTGCGGGAATTAATTAAAATATCCCTCTCCCACTTAGTAAATTGAAAATGAGGAATTTTCAAGCACACACAACATGCTTATTATTACTGTAGATTTCAATAAAAATTATTGATTCCTCAAACAATAAAATTTCGAAATCAACCAACACCTCAAACACCGAGAATATCGCATGCCACGCTGTGTGGACGTATACGAATTCTACATTTGTAAGAGGAGGTTTAACCCATTAATTTTATTATCTTGTCAACCTTACTTTTTGACAAATAAAATTAATAGTTAGTTTCTCTTCCGCCCTACAAAGAAAACTACTTTTTATTTGCATCTAAGTGTGCACCATTACACTGTACTAAGGGAATTATTTTGGATTATGTGTCTTACCGCTGTGGAAGTACACACACTCCTAGATAATTTCCTATAACCATTATTTGACCCAGTGATCCGCAAACAAACTCATCCAAAGGGAGGAAGGCACTCAGAGCCGACACGCAAGTTTGTTGTATCACACGTCAAATTGTAATGGAGGCCGCGGGAATTAATTAAAATATCCCTCTCCCACTTAGTAAATTGAAAATGAGGAATTTTCAAGCACACACAACATGCATATAAAACAAATCAGCAATAAATATGGAAAAAAACATAATATTTCTAACTATTATGACATTGTTCTCCAATATGCATCCCATCGTGTCGCCACCTCGTCCGCTCCTCCTATGCCATGTACGAGCCATCCGGAGATCCGAGCCGAGAATAAAACCTATTTTATTTTACATCCATCGATCCTATACTCCACGAGGGAGTGTACATGAAATCTAGATCGAAAGTAAAATAAAATAAAGAGTGGCTAAACAATGTCGTATTCAATTACAAAAATTAAATACTAATTTAGCCTCGTCAACCCCGAGGATTCAAATAATATACATACAATCACACACAAACAACCACATACACACATATAGCCATAATAGTCGGATCTTATGCCTGCAACCAAAAAGTTAGCCTACGCACATCCTACTATTATCCGGCATACTCAATATATGATATGTGCATGAAAGTAACCCAATCCAAAACACACAAAACCGGAAACCGTGGCTCTGATACCAATTGTTGGCAACGTGCTATTCCTCGGAGTGCTCATCGGCTCCCATGTCCCCGGATTTAAATTTTCACTAATGAAAACTAATCCAGATGGGATGAGTTTCCTTAGCACAACCAATTCGTCGTCGTGCCTGTTGGGTTTCCGGCACCGCGGTGTGTGTGTGTTCGATCATGTTTCGTAAACATGAACACAGCGGAAGCAATAAAAATAATAAATCTACATTTATTACAACACACACAACACACGCATGCATATTACAACAAGTGTAGACATAACCGTAAATTTAAATTTGCAATAAAAGGAAATTTATCTACGTTATACCTTTCGTATGACGTGTAGCGGGAACGACATCAACCGGAACGATCCTCGCTAGAATCGTCTCTATCCATATCCACGCCAAGTATCCTTAGGATGACTTCGCTAAGCCACGAGCTTCATCTTCGTATGGGTTACTAGCCTCGTGTTGAAGACGACGTGATCGAGAGATGATCACGATCCGAATCCAAATTCGGATCCAAAACGAGTCCTCAAAACTCGCTTCTCCGGAGAGGTATTTGTCAACCGATTGACGAATCCTTCGTCCTCCACCTCAGAGGATTACCGGAGATCGAATCCCCGGTAAGTTAGCCGCTGTCAGAGCTCTAACCGTCGTCCAAACGACGCTCCGACGAGAGGAGAACAAGCTGTCCAGAAAACTGGACAGCTTTGGTGGAGGAGATAGGCGCCGGCCAACCAAGGAAAGATAAAGCTCACCTTGATGCCAAACCTAAAGGAGATCACCGGATGGTCGCCGGAGGATCACCGGATGAAGCTTGGTCGCCGGCAAGGAGCTGGACGGCGGCACAAGGGGCTGGGCGGCAAAGGAGGTTGGGCGGCAACTCCCTCAATGGGGTGGGCGGCAACTCCTTGCTAGGGTTTTTGGATTAGGGCTTAATTATCCCTTAAGCCCTCTTTTATAGAGAACTAATTCTCTTAATGGTTATTGGATCATAACCATTAGGCCCGTTAACCCGCTCCATTAAGATAAGTTAAAATAAACCAAACCATGATGGTTTATTTTAAGTTAAAATGAACCGAACCAACTTTTGGTTCATTCGTTTAAAATAAACCAAACCCTTTGGTTTATTCTCCTCCATTGGATTAGAACCAAACCATTTTAGTTCATCCATTACGTCTTCATAAGACTCGGCCCATCCACGCTTCCATTGCGACTGAAACGATTTCATGCTCGCTTTATGTTTGGTCCAACCAAACCTTGTTTCTCTCGGTCTGAGAATCTCATTCTCAAGCTCGTTTTAAATCCTTTGGATTACGCTCGTTGTGCGTGTGACCAAATAGGTTCTCGGTTTATGTTGGCCGTCTATAATTAACCATTAATTATAGAACGATCATGAGTGGCACCTAGTAGTACATCATGATCCCCAATTAACCGAAAAGATCAACGGTTGATCCAGAACTATTTCTGAAACCCTTCAGCAGCTCGAATGATTCGTACCCCATTCCCTTCACTCATCTTATACCCACTTGGTTCAGGACATGGTCTATTGTGTCAGTCCCCACTAGACTGACTAGTCACACCTAGCCCAAGTATCATTTCCTCGTCCTACGGATTCTAGTTACTCCACATGTATCGAAGAGTACCTTACTCTAAACATGTAATGCTTTGGCCAAAGACTTTAGTAACAATCCGACGAGAGGCCATGGGTATACATCTCCTCGCAAGGAGTGGTGAATCCTTTATAGGCTATTCAAACACCTTTGATCACTTCGACTTATACCCAATCATCCCGGGTCCACATCTCCTTAGAGATGTTTGCTTAAGATGTCAAAGCATAAGTCTCCACGATCAAGATGACTTGAATACCGCAAGTCAAAGGAACATCGCACTTAAGCTACAGTAAGAACTTCATTGACATATCTATATATGCAGAGAACCATATGAAGTCTTACGGCTGGTCACTCCAATGAACTAGTTACCATAACTAGCATCCACGATTAACTCCGGACATCACAATGTCTCCAGCCAGTGAGAATCAGCTGCTTGGATATACCAAGGAGTATACCTCGTGCTAGTCTCGACAGAATTGATGGTGTCCAAATCTATCAATTCATCGACTAGGGATAATTCCGATACATCACAATTACACATGTAGAGATACTCACTAGTTGTGATCCAATCACAAATTCTCTCATGCTGTGAATCGTATCGTGGACATTCAGTAAATGAGTTTAAGATCCAATCAAATACATAAAACATGTATACTCAAATAGTGAATCTTCATTTATCATATAAATGGTTCATACATAAGGCGATTGCCTTAGGACATCTCTCATATATTACTAACAGTGCCAATGACTCGAGCGATCGCTTGAACAAACTTGTAGTTCAAGCAATCAAATCTTCTAGTCGGTTAGCCGCGGAAGAGACGACGGATGGATCGCCGGTTTTTGTGTTTGTCTTCGGGGTCCATGATTATACAAATACATACAAATGTAAACTAGTATAATCAACATATACTAACATAAAGAACATAAGCTAGCATATCAATAAGAACATGCAAAGAACAATAATAAAAATTGTAAAACTTTTATACCTCTTGATCTTCTATCGTATGTCCTAACCTCCTTGTAGACTTCGTGTGGGCGAAGATCCTCCACAAGTCGAAGCTTCCTAGATCTTCTTCAATCCAAAGAAAGAAGAACTCTCTTTCCCTTTTTGCTTGAGCCAACCACCAATCCATAAAGGATTGATGCCGCCTGCCCCAAGAATAGAGAGAATAATATGGAAACCACTAAGGAACCAAACTAGGGACAAACCCTAGCTTCTAGTGCCTCCGGCCAAGATGGAATGAAGAGGAGAAGAGGAATACATTGGGTGCCGGCCAAGGTGGAGGGAATAGAGGAAGGAGCCGGCCACACCCTAGGATGAAGAAGAGCTCCTCTCCTATAGTTGCCGCCCAACTTCTTTGCAATCCCTAGCCGTCCAACCATAGGAGCCAAACCCTAATTAGGGTTTCCTCCTTAGGCTTTCTTGCCGCCCAACCATGGTGGAGAGAAGAGATCAAGGAGCTAGCCACCTTCAAGGAAGAAGAAGAGATCTTCCACAAGTTGTCGCCCACCCTTCTTTCCTAACCTTGGCCGCCCAACCAAAGGAGCCAAACCCTAATTAGGGTTTCCTCCTTAGGCTTTCTTGCCGCCCAAGCAAGGCTAGGCAAAACACTAATCTCCTTAGCATCCATCATCCAACCAAAAAACTTAGTTGCCGCCCAACCCAATCTCCCATATATATAGAGTTAGGTTTAGGCCTTGGTTTAATCTCCACCGTCGGTTCTAGGGTTTTAATCTCAACCGTCGGATCTAGAGATTTAATCTCAACCGTCGGCTCTAGGGTTTTAATCCCAACCGTCGGATCTAGAGATTTAATCTCAACCGTCGGTTCTAGGGTTTTAATCCCAACCGTCGGATCTATAGATTTAATCTCCACCGTCGATTTTAGGGATTTAATCCCAACCGTCGGATCTAGAGATTTAATCTCAACCGTTGGTTCTAGGGTTTTAATCCCAACCGTCGGATCTAGAGATTTAATCTCCACCGTCGATTCTAGGGATTTAATCCCAACCGTCGGATCTAGAGATTTAATCTCCATCGTCGATTTTAGGGATTTAATTCCAACCGTCGAATCTAGAGATTTAATCTCAACCGTCGGTTCTAGGGTTTTAATCCCAACCATCGGATCTAGAGATTTAATCTCCACCGTCGGTTCTAGGGATTTAATCCCAACCGTCGGATCTAGAGATTTGTTTTCCATCATTTGATCTAGACTTCATGAGGTTTATATTAGGCTACGATAGAGACCATGAGGAGGAGTTGGATCTTGGCCACCCGATGGATCGGAACCACACAAACTTGATCCATCAATGATGTTCCATTCCACTAGAGGATCATCATTGAACTACCTCACCAACCCCCATAAATTATTATGGGCTCCATATATTATTTGTACATTCATCTCCCCATGTTTAAGATATCGAATGTCCGTCAATTAATTGATTTACTGACCATCAATTAATTAACATCTAACTCCTCGAGTAGTACCACTCAACCTTATCATCATGTTGACTATGTCAACCTGCAGGGTTTACATGATGAACCTTATGAGCTCCTCAAGGGGACATCATTAACCTAATATATAGGACACGGTTTCCTCCTATAATCAATGGCACACCATGTAAATAATATCATTTCCCAACTTACCGGGCATATTGATTTAATCCATAGAAATCTCACCCTCTGGTAAATCAAAGAAATAAATACTAAGTACATGTGCCCGTTATTATATCGGGATTAAGAGCATGTACAACATAATATCCGAGGTCCGTTTCAATTATGTAGTTAGCAATAAATTGAATCACCTCTATGTCGGTCCTGCTCAATACACCTAAGTGTACTAGTGTAACTCTATGTTCAAGACAAAACAATACCAAGTTACACTACAACCATTCCAATGGTTTGTCCAAAACCATCTTGGTTGTGAGCCTCTACTTATATTCTACAAGGAACTGATAACATGATCTTCTGTGCCACACCAAGCACCATGTTATCTACAATGTAAAATATTAGACAATATGCACACATATAATGAATATAAAGTACAAACAATGATCATGTGATTCTTATTTCAAAATAAAATGTTCATACAAAAAGAGCTAGGCTTTCAGTATACATTCCAACACAAGTCACAGAGCAACAACAAGTGATAAATGCCTTAATGAATCAGTGTGGAAACCCTACCGCCCAACCAGAGGGCCTTGGCCTGATAGTTTGACAGGAAGCTTACCTAATCCAGTGGCAGAGGCTAAAGTCGGAAAATTTCTCTGGTACTGGTGAACCATGGGATGCCCAGGCCTGGTTCAAGACTGTGGAAAGCATTGTAGAGCTACTGGACTGGCCCGAATGCGAGAAGATTAAGTGTGCATCATTTTGCCTTTCGGGAGATGCCCGAATGTGGTGGGAAAGGGTTAAAGCAAAAAGGCAAGTGAATCAGATGAGATGGACGGACTTCGAGTATGAATTTTTCGAATAATTCTTCCATATGCGGGTGACAAACAAGCATTACGACGAGTTCATTGGGTTCCGGCAAGGTGACCTATCAGTTAGTGAAGTTGTGAAGAGATTCAACTGACTTGTACGCCTATGCCCAGAGTTGGTCAGTACAGAAAGAGAAAGGGTCAAGCTTATGCTGAAGATGCTCCGACCCGAGATAGCTCTGAACGTGGCCGGCGGAGTTAATAGACCACAGACCGCAGAGGAGATGTTCAGTAGTGTCTTGATTAGCGAACATTACCTGAACAACATTTACTAGTAAAAGAAGGCACTGAGTGAAGGCAGGAGTCAAGCTCAGTCAGGAGGTCAGAGAATCTAGAGTACTTGGAAAGGGAACCACACTGGCAAGAGAAAGCAATGGGATGACTCTAAAGGTGGTCCAGCGAACAAGCAGCCCAAGATCCCTCTGTGTGCTACATGTGGGAAGATACATCCCGGAGTATGCTACAGAGGCACAAATAGATGCTACAACTGTGGACGGGAAGGGCATAGAGTCAAGGACTTCCCTATTCAAGTTCAGGCACCTCCTCAATAGTATGCCCAGTACAGGGGTGCTCCTCCATAGCTACACCAGATGCAGGCTGCAATCGAAGGTACCCCGATAAGTCAAGGGAGATTGGAAGCCCCGCCAGTTATGACGGATGCCAGGGTATTCTCTCTCACCCAAGAAGATGTGGCGAACGCTTCTATGGTTGTCACAGGTCAGATATTTATTTTCTGTCAGCATGCTACTGCATTATTTGATACTGGGGCAACACATTCGTTTGTTTCTACACCTTTCATGAAAAAGATGGACATACCACCACAAGCTTTGGATCGCAAGTTCTTAACTACCCTGCCCTTGGGAGAAGTAATGCCCTCTACTCATATGCTACGAGCCGCACCCATAAGAATCGCAGACAGAGACCTCTACTATGATCTGATAGTGCTCGACATGCAGGATTATGATATTATATTGGGCATGGATTTCTTAAGCAAGTACGGTGCTTCGATCGAGTGTCGTAAAAGAAAAGTGGTCTTCCAGCCGGAGGCAGAACCTATGTTTGAATTTATTGGAGAGCCAAGGAAAAGAATCGATAAATTTCTATCAGCTCTACAGGATCGCAAGATGTTAGACAGTGGATGCACTGGGTTTCTAGCACATGTGATTGATATAAGTCAAGCCGAGGACCAAAAGCTAGAAGATGTTAGAGTTGTATGCAATTACCCAGAGTTATTTCCAGATGAACTACCAGGGTTAGCCTCAGATAGAGAAATTGAATTTGAGATCGAATTGATTCTTGGTACTAACCCGATCTCTAAAGCACCTTACCGTATGGCGCCGGCTGAATTGAAGGAACTTCAAGGACAGCTACAGGAGTTACTCGACAAGGGACTCATATGCCCAAGTCACTCTCCATGGGGAGCTCCAGTACTGTTGGTGAAGAAGAAAGATGGGTCTATGCGAATGTGCATAGACTACCAAGCGCTAAATAATGTGACGATCAAGAATAGGTATCCTTTACCGCGGATTGATGACATGTTCGACCAGCTAAAGGGTGCCACCGCCTTCTCTAAGATTGACCTGAGGTCTGGCTATCATCAAGTGAAAGTGAAACCAGATGATATACCAAAGATGGCTTTCCGAACAAGATACGAACATTATGAGTTCATAGTTATGCCCTTCGGAGTGACGAATGCACCTGCTATGTTCATGGATCTGATGAATCGGGTTTTCTCGACATTCCTCGACAAATTTGTAATCGTTTTCATTGACTATATACTGATATATTCGAGAACCCAAGAAGAGCATGCAGAACACCTGAATATGGTATTACCGATTCTTCGGGAAAAGCAGCTGTATGCAAAGTTCCGCTCGATCAAGTATCATTTTTGGGTCATGTTATATCCAAGCACGGAGTGATGGTAGACCCAATAAAGATTGAAGCTGCGAGTAATTGGAACAGGCAAAAGAATGCCAGCGAGATCAGAAGCTTTCTTGGGCTAGCAAGCTACTACAGGAAGTTTGTAGAGAACTTCTCTAGAATTGCAGCCCCTATGATAGTTCTCACCAAAAAGAACAAAAAGTATGAATGGATGGACGCCTGCGAGAAGAGTTTCACAGAATTGAAAAAGACACTAACCAGTGCTCCAATCCTTGTTCTTTCGGACAGTAACGAAGGCTTCGACATGTACAACGATGCTTCCAAGTTGGGACTCGGAGATGTACTCATGTAGAATGGCAAGGTCATTGTCTACGCCTCTAGGCAACTCAAGGAACATGAAAGGAATTATCCCACTCATGATCTAGAGCTAGCGGTCGTGGTCTTTGCTCTCAAAACATGGAGGCATTATCTATATGGAGCTCAGTGTAGGATCTATACAGACCACCAGAGTCTGAAATATTTCTTCACACAGAAGGACCTAAACATGAGACAATGCAAATGGCTCGAGCTCGTCAAGGATTATGACTGTGAGATCTTCTACCATCTAGGAAAAGCGAACAAGGTGGTCGATGCACTCAGTAGGAAGTCCTGTGCCACCTTGATGTCTCTATCAGTATTATCTCGGCCCTTAGAAAAGGAGATTATGCATTACGGGGTTGAAATCATTTCCGGACGGCTTTCTACCATGACGATAGCACCGACGCTGTTCGACGATATACTAGAAAAGCAAACCCGTGACCCGAGCCTTCAAAGGATTAAGCAAGAGGTCCTAGAAGGAAAGGATGATGGATTTCGTATCTCTGACAGTGGAGTACTCTACCTCAGGGATTGCTTGTGTATTTCCGATGATCCAGAATTACTGAAGAAGATATTTGAGGAAGCTCACAGAACCCCTTATGCGATGCATCCTGGAACTACCAAGATGTACCAAGATCTGAAAAGGAAATTCTGGTGGTTCGGTATAAAAAGAGATGTGGCTCAGTATGTCAGTACCTACCTGACCTGCCAGATGGTTAAAGAAGAACACCAGACACCTGGAGGAACACTGCAGCCGATCAAAATTCCAGAATGGAAATGGGAAGATATTTCTATGGATTTCATCTCAGGACCGCCCAAGACGATGAACGGATATAACACTATATGGGTAATTGTGGACAGATTGACGAAGTCTGCTCATTTCTTAGCAATCAAGATAACCTATTCAACTGAGCAACTGGCTCAATTATATGCTAAGAAAATTATCAGATTGCATGGGATTTCTAAGACCATCATTTCTGACAGAGATGGTCACTTTATTTCTCATTTCGGGGAATATGTTCAGAAGGCCCTTGGCACGAAGCTATTATTCAGTACTGCCTTTCATCCTCAGACTGATGGACAGACTGAAAGGGTGAATCAAGTATTGGAGGATATGTTACGAGCGTGCGCCTTGGATTTCAAAGGGAGTTGGTGCCGATACTTATGCTTGGCAGAATTCACCTAAAATAATAGCTACCAAGCTACTATTGGAATGGCGCCCTACGAGGCTATATACGGGAGGAAATGTAGATCTCCTATATGCTGGTACGAGGGTGGTGAAAAGAAGGGGATGGGACTTCAAACAGATTTCATTGACGACACCACCCGAGCAATACAGAACATCCGCCAAAGAATTGAAACTGCTCAGAGCCAGCAAAAGAGCTATGCAGATATGCGACGTAGACCGTTGGAATTTAACGTCGGGGATCTGGTATTCCTCAAGGTAGCCCCTATGAAGGGAGTGATGAGATTCGGAAAGAAGGGTAAGCTGAGTCCACGCTATGTGGGACCGTATCCGATACTGAAAAGAGTTGGCAAGGTAGCTTACGAGCTAGAGCTGCCTCAAGAGATGTCGGCTATTCACAACGTGTTCCACGTTTCGATGCTCAAGAAGTGAATTTCCAGTACAGACAAAGTGATCGAGCCACAAATAGTGCAAGTTCAAGAGGACCTGAGTTATTAAAGTTGGCCTATCCAGATACTAGACCGAGAAGTCAAAAGACTAAGGAATAAAGAGGTGCCCCTAGTGAAAGTCCTGTGGCAAAATCAACGGTACGAAGAAGCCACCTGGGAACGCGAGGAGGACACGAAACAGAAGTACCCAGAGTTATTCTAAGTTTCGAGGATGAAACTTTTAAAAGGTATGAAGGATTGTAATGCCCGTAAAATTCCTAACAATTTTACAAGAATTTTTGCATGATTATAACGGGGTTTGTATGAGCTCTTTCCAAAAAATAAAAGAAATAGAGCCAAAAAGGATGCATGGCCCAGGATTTGAACCCTAAACCCCCAAGTAGATAGCTAAACCTTAAGATGCATCCAATAACCAAAAGCCCAGCAGGGTTGTGCTATTAGAAGGATATGGGAAATGATAGATAAGGGTAAGGGAGGCTAAGGGACATCTTCAAGTGAATAAATAGGGGAATGAGGAGACAAGAGAAACCACAATTGCCATTCTCCACTTCCCTTCTTCTTCCTCACCGAAACCCTAAGCTCCCCCTCTTCCATTTTCCGAAAACCAACTAAGCTAGGAGAAAGCTCTAGTCTTGGCACAACCTAGGGTATTTTATACTACTAAACAAAGCGAAGGATGTAAGTATCCCCTCAACTGCAGTCAAGTTGCTTCAGTTGATGGTTGTTAAGAAAATTCCTTAGGAAACATTCGGTCAAAACCTCCTCTAAGCTTTCCATGATTGTCCATGATATGTTTTGTATGAATATGATGATAATAGGTTTCTAGATAAACTAAATTTAAGCGTTTGATCTTCAACTTCATGAACTCTCGGCCAAGTCCCCTTTTGACCCCTAATGGTTTTCTATGCTATGCTCTATATGTGGTCATGCTATGTTTTGATTGTATATGAAGATAGTATGTTGATAGCTAAACTAAATTTAAGTGTTGACCTTCAAACTTCATGAAACTCTCGGCCAAGTCCCCTTTTGACCCCTAATGGTTTTCTATGCTATGCTCTATATGTGGTCATGCTATGTTTTGATTGTAGATGAAGATAGTATGTTGATAACTAAGCTAAACTTAAATGTTTGATCTTAAAAGCTTCATGAAACTTTCGGCCAAGACCCATTTAAGCTCCTAATGGTCTACCATGCTATGATCTATAAGTTGTCATGCTATGTTTTGAATGTAGATGAAGATAACATGTTGTTAGCTAAACTAAATTTGAGTGGTTGATCTTTAAGCTCCTTGAAACTTTTGGCCAAGACCTATTTAGGCTCCTAATGGTCTATCATGCTATGATCTATAAGTTGTCATGCTATGTTTTGAATGTAGATGAAGATAACATGTTGTTAGCTAAACTAAATTTGAGTGGTTGATCTTTAAGCTCCTTTAAACTTTCGGCCAAGAACTATTTAGGCTCCTAATGGTCTATCATGCTATGATCTATAAGTTGTCATGCTATGTTTTGAATGTAGATGAAGGTAACATGTTGATAGCTAAGCTAGATTTAAGAAATTGATCTAAAGGTTCCTTGAAGCTCTCGGCCAAGACCCATTTAAACTCCTAAGGGCCTTCCATGCCATGATCTATATGTGATGGAATTAACATGTGGTTAGTTAGATCTTGTACAAGTTGTTTAGGGTTTAAAATTTTGTGAGAACACCATGAAGTTTAGATCACACCAAGTTATGCTTTTTCATGATGTTTATGCCATACTCTATATGTGTGGGATGTTAGTATGATGTTAAGTATACCTTGTACAAGTTGTTTAGCATGTAACCTCCTAAGAACCCTCCCTTAGGGTTTCGGCCAGCCTATGTACATGCCCTCTACTAAGTCCTCCATGTCATGCTACATGTAGAAAAAGATGCAAACATGATGTTAGTTAGATTTTATGATAGCATGATTGGTTGATGTCACTACTTTATGTCCATGTTAATTATATGAATGTATGATTATGTTATGCTAATTGCCATGTTAATTGTATGTGTACATGATATGTCATAAAGAAGGAACATGATATGATATGAAAAGAAATATGATATGTTATGAAGAAGGAAACATGATATGTTATAAAGAAGGAACATGCTATGTTATGAAAAAAAATATGATATGTTATAAAGAAGGAACACGATATGCTATGAAGAAAAAACATGATATGCCATGATAAGGAACATGATATGTTTATGAAAAGAAATATGATATGTTATGATAAGGAACATGATATGATATTTTACTTTCTGTACGGCTTGTACCGGACCCTAATAAGGTCCAAGGGATGGGCTCCTACGTGCCCCTGGGTCAACGGTCGTAGTACGGACTCAGTACGGGATGGGCTCCAAGATGCCCTAGGTCGACAGTCATAAGTACGGGCTTAGGATGGGCTTCTATGTTATGTTTCCCCTAGGCCGACAGACATAGTACGGGCCATGTACTCTAGTGGGTTCGGGATTAGCTACCTCGGGTCTATTAGGGATGTGCGCTATGATGATGATGTATGTGGTACAATGTCGGGCCCAATATGTTGAGATTATGTTTAAGTACCTACAATATATATGTTTTCAAAGAGCATCTTGAATATACCTATATTCCATGTCTAGATCATTATGATGTTATTATGGTTGTTATGCTTATATGTTTCTGAATGCTCATGTCATTTCTTTTATATAAATGCTATGCTTATGTTCTGGTATGTTTATATGCATGTTATGCTTACTTATGTTCTTGAATGTTTATATGAATGCTATACTCATGTTCTGCTATGTTTATATGCATGCTATGCTTGCTTATATGTTCGTGTATGTTTATATGAATGTTATGCTTATATGAGCTTATACGATCATGTCACTACTCTATGCTTAATGCTTGACGTATGGTTTTTGTGAGTAGGACATGATCTTACTAAGCCTATGTACTTATAGTTTTATGTTCCCTTGTACTACAGATAAGGGTAAAGAATGGCTAAACTAAAGGGAGCAGCAGGAGGGGCAAAGTGTGTGTGGTAGTGGCATGGTGGAGGAGATCTGTTTATGTTCCCATACTTATGCACGTTTTCTTTAAGTTGAATGTCATGAACTGGAACTAAGTATTTATGAAATGATGATGCATGCTTATGTTTAAAAGAAAGAAAGAAAAAAAAGTTTAAAGTCTTCCGCTGTAAGAAGTATATGTAGTCTTCCGCTGTAATGCATGTATGTACGATCGCGTCGTGCTGCCCTCCAACCCCTGGAAAGGGTGGACATGACAGCCGATCACCGGAGTGGGGATTCCCCTCCGGTATCATCTCATTCCATCTGTCATCTGGCAACTCCATTCCACCACTACAGCCATCATTTTCTTCGGACAGATAGGAATTCCAGCTTCCGGACAGGCCAATTGTAGACTTCTTCCAATATTAATGTCTTATCTGTTTGTTTCTTCGTTTAGTTTGTAGAATGTTTGTAATAGATTCAATCTTCCATGTTTAGATTGCACGTATTCGATTTACTTTGTTTCATGGCTTGCTGGTGTTCGATAAAATGCTTCTTAGAGTAATTAGGTTATAGTTGGTTAGTTTAGATTTAGTTTCATGGTTTACTTTAATTGCTCTCTTTTAATCATGTTCATGCAGTAGATTTTGTTGATGGATTGCTTATTTCATTTGATTGTTAGTTAAATCTCTTCTTCCCTTGAGCCCTAGCAGCCGCCTCCACCTTCCTTCCATCCATTATCCTCTTCAGATTCGAGGAGGAGTTCCACCCCGACAACACTGTTGGAACGTCGGTGGTCAGCTAGAGGGGGGTGAATAGCTATAATCGCGTGTGGGGTGGAATTCAATCATTCTTGCATCTACAATCTTGTTAGTGCAGCGGAATAACAATAATAATACTAACAAGATATACAAATACACCAAAGTGCACAAGAGACAACAATATATGTGGTTCGGAACCTTAGGGTTCCCACTCCACGGGGCGAGCTCAACGAGCTCTAGAGATGCACACGACAATACTCAAACTCCTTCTCGACAACACGTCGGAGGTGGAGAAACCTCGTACAAGCAATTACACTATGTAATACAAGTAAAGAACACTTTATAAACCTCGCTTTGAACACTTGCTTGTTGCTTGCTTTGGATTGCTCTTGAAGGTCTGGAATGCAACAACAATTCTCCTCCAAAATCTCCCCAAAAGTCTTGGCAAAATCCTCCATCTCGAGCTCCATTTATAACCTGCATCGAGCTGATTTTGTGCCTAGCAGTCGAATGCCAAAAGACCCCAGTCGACTGCTCCTATAGCCGTTGTCTAACAATGGCTCGATCCATACTGGACAAGTTCCAACGGATCCTCCATCAGTCGACTGATGATGACCGTCAACTAACTGCTGACCTCATAGCCGACTGTCCAATCAACTACGGAGTGTTCTGTGCCCGTGACATTTCCCATCAGTCGACTGTTGTCCCTTGGCAGTCGACTTCTGGCGACATCAGTCGACTGCCATCCCTTGGCAATCGACTGCCATGCCACATAATGTAGTCTAATACCAGTCGATTGCCATCGACTTGGATCAGTCGAACTTGCACCTATGCTAGTCGACTATTGTCGGGTGAAACCTCAAACACCAAGTTGTTTGAGCATTCGACGTCGGGTAAACCCTCAAACACTATGTTTGAGCATCCGACACTCAGTCTTAGCCACTTGGCCAAGTCCACCTCACCCTCTCATGGAGTTCCCCACCGAAGCTCTCTTCCCTCGGCATACGTCCCTCGGATGCATCAAGCGCACGACTTCGCAATGTCATCCTTCGCGTCTCTTGCCCTCGAAGTATTCTTCCCTTGGGCTTCATTCCATTTGCTCTCCATCCGACGGTCCCTCGGATGCACCAAGCGCACATCTTCACAATGCCATCCTTCACTGACTCAAGGACCCCGAGCCTAGTGAACTTGCCAAGTCCTCAAGACTTCCCACACCAAGCCCCATGCTTGGACTTTTCACCACCAAGGCTACACACTTGGATTTATGTGGCCAACCCATGTTGGACTTCCCATGACAATCCCATGTCATACATTTTGTCTAACATCAATATACAGTTCGAGTCAAACTCGAGTCTGGGCGGATTGCACCAACAATCTCCCCCTTTATGATGTTTGACAAAATCTCAAACTCAAGTCTACCAATTATCCTCAATTGGCAATTCTCACATCCCAATGAGAATTCCAACTATCCCAATTGGTAACTTCTTCCCCTTTTTGAAATACATAAAAAAGGTCCTCCCCAAAGGTATGAATGTCTCATATCCCAATGAGAACTTACAATCTCTCCCTTGGAGGAACACACATGCCTACAATCTTTCTAGTGATAAGTCCCATATCACTTAAGAGAGGCAACCCAATTTTCCTCCCATGAGGAAAAAGTACACATCCATCTTCCCATCATGGATACCTCCCCCTAAAGGCTTGCTCCCCCTTGACCATTGCACCAACAATGTCCTTGGAGAGTCCCTAAGCCAATAGAAACATTAAAACGATCAAAATTAAGGCAAAGTTCAACAATAAACTGCCATCCATTTTAAAATTGATACTCACCCTAACACTTCTCCTAATCCATATCCAATGGATTTCCACCCTTTCTAATACTTTCCATAGCATGTCCTAGGGTTAGGAGTGGTTAGGGGACCAAAACATAGCTGAACGTAGGCCTAACAACCAAGATTTACCCAAAATCAGCCTAGTAGTCGACTCTGATAGAAATCAGTCGACTGACACCCTCATCAGTCTACTGCCATCCATGGTAGTCGACTATTAACTGCAAATGTAGAAATCAGATTTTTAGAAATGAATTTCTGAAATTCGTAAGTAAATATACATAAGTTGAAAAATCATGAAAATTCATATGTATATTACTTATTACAATTATTATGGGTGAAAAATATTGGAAAATTATTTTACCCATAAAATAGTGAGATTGATACAAAGTTAAAAAATTAAGAAAAGATTCAATATTGAGCCCTCTTTGTATCATCTCATTCAATGGTGATTGCTATCAAAACATAGAGTTCACCAAGGTTTTTCAAAATGATTTTGAAATGTTTTTAAAACCTTTAATTTTATTTTCCTAAACATCTCACTTGTATCTAGATGTGTAAAAACACATACAAGTCAAGTATTAGTGAGATGTGGGGTCTTTGTTATTTAGGGTTTCATGCATATCTTTAGGCAATATTATTTGATTCCCTTATGCATGAGACTTCAAATCATGCCTTAGTCCTTAAATCCATTTTATTTATGCATGAATGATGATTATGACATAATTGATAACATGAATAAGCATGTGTCAAAAATCATGTTGTCATGGCATGTGAATGAAATCTAAACATACATGACATAAAAATAACCCTAAAAATGATCATGACATTTTATATGATAAAAATAAATATGATGTCATGTCATGGCAAGACAAACAAAGCATGACAATTATAAAGTGCTAAGGTATGAAATACCTAAGTATTAAATTCAAATTTCCATTTCTTAGAATTAAATTCATTTTTGCCTTAATGTCATTTATCCCCCTAGTGTGCCAAAGGCCCAAAATGGCACACCATTACTCCTAAGATCTAATTGTACCAATTTAATCATTTTTCAACTTCTCAAAGCATATTGGCAGATCCTAAGGTGTCAACTCACCATAGCTAGGTTAACTACCTATCCACTTAGGGTTGACACACCCTAACCCATCTAGCGTGAATCAATCACGCTCCTAGGAACCCAATACCTATTGGAGCTCTTTGGGTTAACAAGGTATTCACTAGGGATAACTTCCCTAGATACCTTCCTAATGACCCTTTTTGGCTTTGAAACCTTAGTCCTTTGGGTCTTTTCTAGGTCAACTCTAGAGGTCCCCCTTTGACCTTCTTAGTGGCTACTTTAGTTTTCCTTGAATCCTTAGCCACTAAACACACACCATGGCTAGTCTTAGGGATATCTTCCCTATTAGCCTTGGTTTTCCTAGACCTAGAAGTTGTTCCATAATTGAATAGAACATTGTGATAAGACATAGGTTTGTGACCCAAACCTCTCTTGCCCTTTACCGATTCTTGTTTCCTAGGCCTTAAATTTTGATACTTTGACCCCTTAAATGAATTTGTAATTATTGCTAGGGTCTTCTCTCAAGCCTTGACCGCAAGGGTTGATTCTCCACCTCCAACCTTCCCAATTTTGATTTTTTATTTATATTTTGGGAATTGTTTTTCTTTTTAGGTATATGCCTAGATTTTTTGGGGTTAATGCCCAAGTTCTCTTCTATTCTCCTCTTGGACTCCCTAGGTAGGATTGGTCTAGAGTTATGATGTCTAGGTTTGTCCTTAGGTAAACTAACATGCTTGGCACCTAGACAAAAATATTTATTTCTACTAGCATGCTATTCATTGATAATAGCAAGTGAACTAAAGTAATTAGCATGCCTCTTTGTCCTAGAAATTGAAGGTGCATTAACTAAATTTACCTTAGGGTTAGTTTTGGAAGCTCCCCCTATTAGGGCAATCTCTTGCTGTGATATGGTTTTGATGTGTGTGGTAAAGGGTTTAAGTTAGGTTGTTATTATGATTTGATATGTGCATTAGAGTCTTGCAGGACTTAGTAATTCGTATATGGAGCCTTGGCGAGTTTCACCTCTCATGACTCGTTCCTTGAGTCGGTGAAGGATGGATTTGCGGAAGCCGTGCGCTTGGAGCATCCGAGGGACCGCCGGACGAGGAGCTTGGAGTGAAGTAGGAGGAAGTAGACATCAGGGCGAGACGCGAAGGATGGCACTGCAGAGCCGTGAGCTTGGCGCATCCGAGGGACGTGGTCGGATGAAGATAACTTCAAAGGCGAGGGACTCCGAGGGATGAGAGTGAGCGAATGTAACCCAGGAAGGGGTAGTGCTCCTAGGTGAAACTTGGCCATTTGGCTAAGTGTCAGATGAGTTTTCCCGATATCAATCGACAGCTATGGAATGACAGTCGACTGCTCTGAGTCAAACGGGTTCGACTGGAATCCGACTAAGTGGTTTTTGGGCCAGCAGTCGACTGTCATATGTTGGCAGTCGACTGCCAAGACCATCAGTCGACTGCTGATGGCAGCAGTCAACTGGTCAAGAGGGTTTGGGCCACAGAACCGCTCGTAGCCGACTGGGCAGTCGACTACGAGGCATCAGTCGACTGATGGATACATCAGTCGACTGCCAAGGGTTCCGTTAGACTACAACGGTCGGGATCTGACGTGTCCGGAGGCCGTTGTAGTGACGGCAGTCGACTGCCAAGGGCAGCAGTCGACTGGTGGCGACCAACGGGAAGAAATCAACCCTCTCTATAAAAAGAGAGGGTGTGGGCTTTTGGATGGCTAATGCTTATATTCCAAACCATCATTTAAGTGCTCTACAAGTGATAAACTCCTTCTTCTAGTTTCTTTCACATCAATTGTAAAAGAAGGAGTGTTCTTGAGTTGTAAGGGTTACCTCCACCTAGCTTGGTGCAAAGGAGAGACCAATAGTGGATTGGTTGCGGAGTGATTCACTGAGGACGAATCGGGGACCGTGGATTAGCGGCGTAGCCGTGAACCACGTTACATATTGTGTTAGCATTGTTTATCTTTGCATTTGTTATTTTGTTTGCTTGTTTATTAGTATTCCGCTTGCGCTAACGATTTTGTAGACAAGCAAATTACGTCATCGAATGAAAGAGGGCTATTCACCCCCCTCTAGTCGGCCAATACACACCGATTGATCCCCTACAAGTGGTATCAGAGCCAAGTCGCTTGTTGAGGACTAACCGCCGCAACAAGCAATTCATTCAAGAATGTCCATCTCCAACATTCACCCACCAAAATTTGAAGGCGAATTCTCTTGGTGGAAAAAGAGAATGGAGGTATTTTTTGAAACCGACTTCGAAATTCTTTTAATTATGGAAAACGGTTTCGAAATGCCTAGGAATGAAGATGGGGAGCCATTGGAGAAATCAAGGTGGAGCAAGAGGCAAAGGGAGGAGTACTTGGCAAACTCAAAAGCCAAACATCACCTATACAATGTACTCCCCCAACAAGAAGTAAACCGGATTGGGGAATTCTCTAGTGCCAAGGAGATGTGGGAGAAGCTAGTAGAGCTTCATGAAGGCACTTCGGAGGCCAAGCTTGCAAGAAGAGACCTCCTCCGCTCCCAACTATCAAACATCAAATTAGAAAAGGGAGAAAAGGTAACATCATTGCATTCTAGGTTTAAAGAAATTTTGATTGTACTAACAAGTGTAGGAGAAAGACTTTCGAACCAGGATATGCTTATGAAAGCAATCGATGCTTTTCCCTGGTCATCGAAATGGAGCTCAATGGTGGACTCCTTCTACATGTCCAAGAATTTAGAAGTGAGCACCTTGGAGGAGTTCTTCTCAACTATGGAGCTCCACGAAACAAGACTTGAAGGAATAATAGAAGAGCCAAGAATTCAACCTTCAAGAGGAGTGGCACTTTTGGCCAAAAAGGGAAAGAAGAAGATGAAGACTCCCTCCTCCTCCGACGAAGCATCCTCCTCCTCCTCCATGGATATCACGGAAGAAGCCTATATGGTAAGGAGGGTAATGCGTGCATTAAAAGATTTTAAATTTAATAAATCTAATGATAGGAGGAGAAGACCAAGGGGGAAGGTTATTTGCTATAATTGCCAAGGGGAGGGACATATAAGGGATAATTGTCCCCTCTTGAGCAAGAGCAAGGAGGAGAAGAGAAAGAAAGAAGAAAAGAAGAAGAAGAAGGGGAGCAAGAAGAAGAAAGAAGAAGAGAAGAAGGCCAAAGAAAAAGGGAAGGTCAAAGCACTCAAGGCAAGGACATGGGATGATCCTTCCTCTTCATCATCCTCATCCGAAGGAGAAGAAGAACATGTCTACTCCAATCTAGCCTTGATGGCATTTGACGACCTAGACTCCACTTCCTCCTCCGAGCAAGAAGAAAGATCAAGCACAAGTGAGGAGAGCTCTAGTGAAGGGGGAGCTTCATCATCCTCCTTATCCGAAGAAGAGGACATGGAAACTATGGTAACGAACCTTTCACCAAGTAAAATAGTTTCCATGATTTCTAGTCTTACTAAGGATCTATTTAGAGCCAAAAAGAAAAAAAAGCATTCTTGATCAAATTAAGGATTTAGAACAAAAATTAGAAAAAGCATGTTTTAATGATAATGAAAATATTTCTTCTTGTCATGATGATGCATGCTCACATGATCTTTATATGCCATTTGATGTTAATGATGCATGCATAGAGGAAAATAGGGCTCTAAGGGAAAAGGTAGATCATTTTACCAAGGCCCTAGAAAAGTTCACTATAGGCTCCAATACCCTTAACATGATAATTGGGAGCGAAAGGGCAAGCTTTAACAAGAAAGGCCTAGGATATAAAGAAAATAAAAATGAAAAGGACTATAAATGTTTAATAGCTAGGGTCAAGATAAAAAGAAAACAATTGCTAGAAAATGGATCCCTAAGGAGTATTTAGTGAACCCAATAGGAAAGAACTTATTTTGGGTTCCTAAATCCATCCTAAAGGGTTAGGAAAACCCTAGGATAGTCAACCATATGGACTTTACCTATATCATATTTTTGGTTGACTTAGGATGGCGGGACATAATTTTTGAAATAGTGTTGGGTGATGATAATGTGCCCATAAATTGATAATAATGCTTAAATCATGATGATTAATGTAATTGTTATACATGTTTGCAATCATGATTTATGATCTTGATATTTGCCACATAGTGATGGGCTTTAGGGTTTAAATCATGCTTTAGGTGATACTTTGCTTACTATCATGTTTTATACCTAATGCATGATTACAATTTGATGAATACATTTGTTTAATGATCATAATGTGAAATTAATTCATATATGTCTTTATGATCATGTGAGTTGTTAGGATGATACTTAACCTTAGGTAGAATTGCATGAAATTGAAGGTTAAGTATATACAAATACCTTTAGGATACATCTCACACTCACCATAGGCTACCTTGATTGAAAACTTAGCATGGGTGAGATGATAGGATGATACTAATGGTCCACTAATTCCTATGACATTTAGATGGTCATTTAAGGTATCAAATAGCAATAATAGACCAATCATGAGGAAGACTTATGTTTAATTCATAGACATATTTCCCAACGATCATGGTTGGATATTTCATATGTTTTCAAAACAATTTCATACTTTAAAATCTGTGTGTTCATGTTTTGAAACAATCCAAAGCAAAACTAGGTGTTAAAATGGATACAAACTTGATAAAAACACTAGTTGTTTTTAAAGCTTTTGGATTTTTGGTAAATCATTGAAAATATAAGTATTTTTCATGGAAAACTATTTTTCGTTGATAAAGAACCCTAAAAGAAATATGTTCTCCAAATTTCACGATTTTTCAAATTTTTTGGAATTTATAGTGCATCTCTGAATTTCGTCCAGAAAATTAGAAAACCTGATTTCTTTGTGCCAGTCGACTGCCATACTGATAGCAGTCGACTGATGGA
This sequence comes from Wurfbainia villosa, assembly GCA_025175895.1. Taxonomy (NCBI): domain Eukaryota; kingdom Viridiplantae; phylum Streptophyta; class Magnoliopsida; order Zingiberales; family Zingiberaceae; genus Wurfbainia; species Wurfbainia villosa. Next base: position 13,594,332 of record CM045990.1, read on the forward strand.
CTGTAAACAAGCACAGTAAACTGATTTTATTATGTTTTTGAGTGATTTTGATTTTTTTTTCTCTCTAGACTTTGTTGGGTTTCCGGCACCGCGGCGTGTGTGTGTTCGATCATGTTTCGTAAACATGAGCACAGCGGAAGCAATTAAAAATAATAAATCTATATTTATTACAACACACACAACACACGCATGCTATTACAACAAGTGTAGACATAACCGTAAATTAAAATTTGCAATAAAAGGAAATTAAACTACGTTATACCTTCCGTATGACGTGTAGCGGGAACGGCATCAACCGGAACGATCCTCGTAAGAATCGTCTCTATCCGTATCCACGCCGAGCTCCTCGGGATGACTTCGCTAAGTCACGAGCTTCGTCTTCGTACGGGTTACTAGCCTCGTGTTGAAGACGACGTGATCGAGAGATGATCACGATCCGAATCCAAATTCGGATCCTAAAATGAGTTCTCAAAACTCGCTTCTCCGGAGAGGTATTCGTCAACCGTTTGATGAATCCTTCGTCCTCCACCTCAGAGGATTACCGGAGATCAAATCCCCGGTAAGTTAGCCGCTGTCGGAGCACTAACCGTCGTCCAAACGAAGCTCCGACGAGAGGAGAAGAAGCTGTCCAGAAAAACTGGACAGCTTGGTGGAGGAGTAGGCGCCGGCCAAAACAAGGAGAGAAAAAGCTCACCTTGATGCCGAACCTATAGGAGATCACCGGAGGGTCGCCGGAGGTTCACCGGCTGGAGCTTGGACGCCGGCAAGGGTCTTGGACGGCGGCACAAAGCTGGCGGCGGCTTTAGGGTTGGCGCCGATTAACTCCTCAAGGAGTGGCGGCTCAAGGGGGGGGGCTAGGGTTTGGATTAGTTAGGGTTTAACAATCCCTTAAGCCCACTTTTATAGAGAACTAATTCTCTTAATGGTTAATGGATCATATCCATAAAGCCCGTTAACCCGCTCCATTAAGATAAGTTAAAATAAACCAAACCATGATGGTTTATTTTAAGTTAAAATGAACCGAACCAACTTTTGGTTCATTCGTTTAAAATAAACCAAACCCTTTGGTTTATTCTTATCCATTGGATTAGAACCAAACCATTTTGGTCCATCCATTACGTCTTCATAAGACGCAGCCCATCCACGCTTCCATTGCGACTGAAACGATTTCATGCTCGCTTTATGTTTGGTCCAACCAAACCTAGTTTCTCTCGGTCTGAGAATCCAATTCTCAAGCTCGTTTTAAATCTTTTGGATTACACTCGTTGTGCGTGTGACCAAATAGGTTCTCGGTTTATGTTGGCCGTCTATAATTAACCATAACGATCATGAGTGGCACCTAGTAGTACATCATGATCCCCAATTAACCGAAAAGATCAACGGTTGATCCAGAACTATTTCTGAAACCCTTCAGTAGCTCGAATGAATCGTGCCCCATTCCCTTCACTCATCTTATACCCACTTGGTTCAGGACATGGTCTATTGTGTCAGTCCCCACTAGGCTGACTACGTCACACCTAGCCCAAGTATCATTTCCTCGTCCTACGGATTCTAGTTACTCCACATGTATCGAAGAGTACTTTACTCTAAACATGTAATGCTTTGGCCAAAGACTTTAGTAACAATCCGACGAGAGGCCATGGGTATACATCTCCTCACAAGGAGTGGTGAATCCTTTATAGGCTATTCAAACACCTTCGATCACTTGACTTATACCCAATCATCCCGGGTCCACATCTCCTTAGAGATGTTTGCTTAAGATGTCAAAGCATAAGTCTCCATGATCAAGATGACTTGAATACCGCAAGTCAAAGGAACATCGCACTTAAGCCACAGTAAGAACTTCATTGACATATCTATATATGCGAGAACCATATGAAGTCTTACGGTGGTCACTCCAATGAACTAGTTACCATAACTAGCATCCACGATTAACTCGGACATCACTATGTCTCGACCGGTGAGAATCATTTGCTTGGATACACCAAGGAGTATACCTCGTGCTAGTCTCGGCGAATTGATGGTGTCCAAATCCATCAATTCATCGACTAGGATAATTCCGATACATCACAATTACACATGTAGAGATACTCACTAGTTGTGATCCAATCACAAATTCTCTCATCTTTGTGAATCGTATCGTGGACATTGATAAATGAGTTTAAGATCCAATCAAATACATAAAACATGTATACTCAAATAGTGAATCTTCATTTATCATATAAATGGTTCATACATAAGGCGATTGCCTTAGGACATCTCTCATATATTACTAACAGACTCCCACTTTGCCTAATGCCAATCGCTACGGTATCCAATACCATAAGCTCTAACATGACCCTCAAACTTACTTTGAGGTAATGCTTTAGTCAAAGGATCCGCTAAGTTCCTTTCAGTGGGAATTTTCTCGATTTGTATTTCGTTCCTACTTATGATCTCTCTGATAAGATGATAGCGGCGAAGCACATGTTTGGATCATTGATGAGACCACATCAAGTTCATAGATGAACTTATTGATCCAAACCGCTTCCTTTGCTGCTTCCAAAGATGCAACGTATTCTGCCTTAGTGGCAGAATCCGCTATAGTGTCAAGCTTGGAACCTTTCCAACTTATTGCACCTCCATTTTAGGTGAATACATACCCAGACTAAGACATGGAATCATCCTTGTCTGTCTGGAGCTGGCATCCGTATACCCACGTATCACCATGTACCCTTCTCCATATATTAGGAACGCATCCTTAGTTCTTCTTAAGTACTTAAGGATCGTCTTAACAGTCACCCAATGATCCATTCCTGGATCGGACTAGTATCTGCTCGTGACACTCAGAGCGTACGATACATCGGGCCTTGTACATAACATAGCATACATGATAGATCCTATTGCGGATGCATAGGGAATCTTACTCATGCAAATCCTCTCGTCTTCTGTGCGCGGACACATAGACTTCGAAAGGTGTACCCCATGCCTGATGGGTATGAAGCCTTTCTTGGATTCCGACATGCTAAACCTCTTTAGCACTCGGTCTATATATGTAGACTGCGAAAGACCAAGCAACCGTTTCGATCTATCTCTATAGATCTTAATCCCGAGGATGTAGGTTGCTTCTCCCAGGTCTTTCATGGAGAATGTCTTCGATAACCAAACCTTAATCGATCAGAAGATTGACACACATCGCTTCCTATAAGTAATATGTCATCGACATACAATACTAGGAACACGATCGCACTCCCACTAACCTTCTTGTACACACAAGGTTCGCTCGATTTTGTGAGAAATCAAACTTTTGATTGTCTCATCAAAACGGATATTCCAGCCTCGATGCTTGCTTCAATCCATAAATGGATCGTCGCAATTTGCATACCTTGGTTTTATCAACCGATGTGAAACCTCAGTCAGATTATCATACACGCCCTCGAGCAAGTTTCCATTAAGGAAAGCCGCTTACATCCATCCGCCATATCTCATAATCATAATGAGCCGCTATGGCCGTGAGCATCCGAATGGATTTAAGATAGCTACAAAGTAATAGGTTTCGCCATAATCAACACCTTGTTTTTGACGATATCCTTTCGCCACCAATCTAGCCTTATAGGTAATCACATTACCATCCATGTCGGTTTTCTTCTTGAAAACCCACTTGCACCCTATAGGCTTTATGCCTTCAGGTGGGTCAACTAAGTTCCAAACTTGGTTTTCGTACATGGAATCCATTTCCGACTTCATGGCACCAAGCCACTTATCCCTTTCTGAACTTGTCAGCACTTCTTCATAACCGTAGGCTCTCATCATCAATGAGTAACACGTCGCTCGATTCACTTACGAAATCCATATCTCGTGAATATTGCGTGTTCTACCAGATCTACGAAGATGTGGTGTTACAATAGGTCCAAATTGATTGCTCATCACTATGAGTTTTACCGTGTGCTTCACTCAGGTATCTCATCAATGTCTATTTGAGTCTCTCGAGCCTCCTCAAGCTCGACGACACTCCCATCGCTTTCTTGCAAGAGAAACTCTTTCTCTAGAAACACAGCATGCCTTGAAACAAACACCTTTTGTTCCACAGGATGATAGAATTGGTAACCCCTTGTTTCCTTAGGGTATCCAATAAATAGACATTTATCAGACTTAGCATCCAGTTTGTCTGATACAGTCCGCTTCACATAAGCAGGACAACCCCATATCTTCAAGTAAGATACATGAGGTTTCTTACTAGCCCATATCTCATATGGAGTAGTAGAGACTACCTTGGTAGGCATTCTGTTTAACAAGTAAACAGCTGTCTGAAGTGCATAACCCCAAAAGGACTTGGGAAGAGTCGCATGATTCATCATTGACCTGACCATGTCCAACAAGGTCCGGTTACGCCTCTCAGATACACCATTATGCTGTGGTGTATAGGGCGGAGTCCATTGAGACAATATGCCATTGTCTCTTAGATAATCAAGAAACTCTTGACTTAAGTATTCACCACCTCGATCCGATCGAAGTATTTTAATACTTTTGTCATGTTGTTTCTCTACTTCATTTCTGAATTCTTTGAACCTTTCAAAGGCTTCAGACTTGTGTTTCATCAAGAACACATACCCAAACCGTGAGTGATCATCGGTGAAGGTAATGAAGTAGCTATAGCCTCCTAAAGATTGAGTTGACATAGGTCCATATACATCACTATGTATTAGGCCTAGCAACTCTCCCACTCGTTCACCTTTTCCCGTAAAAGGTAACTTAGTCATCTTGCCTTTTAAGCATGATTCGCATGTATCGTATGAATCCAATTCAAACGATTCCAGAATTCCACATCGGTGTAATTCGGACATGCGTTTCTTGCTTACATGGCCAAGACGACAATGCCACATGTAGGAGTCTATTTGATTATCCTTTCGAGCACTCTTGTTGCTCGCTTCGATATTGCAAATGTCACTGGATACGTCCAACGTATAAACACCATTGCTTAAAGTTCCAGTCCCATAAAGAACCCCATTCAAAGTTATGTAACAACAATTGTTACTAAACGTCAAATGGAAACCATTTCTATTTGAACAAGAAATAGAAATGATGTTCTTTATCAACGAAGGAATATAAAAGCAATTGTCCAGTACTAAGACAAGTCCTACACGGAGTTCCATGGCGCGCAAAGAACCGCTGCTCCATTCCCAACACGTAAATTTGACTCTCCTCGACGAGTCTTCTTCTATTCCTTAGCCCATGTATGTCATTACATATATGTGAGCCACACCCAAGATCCAATACCCAAGTGTCCGAGGAAATAGAATGACAATCAATAAAGAAGATTTCAAGAAGATGGGGCATCCGATGCCTTATCCTTCTTCACTGGACTCAAGATAAATCTTGTACTTTCTTCAATGGCTCTCCTTGCCATAATGATGGCAAGTTTCCTTTGTGCTAGTTCTACCTTCTTAGCCCTTCTCTTCTTTCCCTTCCTGTTCCTTTTGACTTCCTCTTAGAACCTTTCTTCGAGGAACAAAGACTGCCCCCTGCTCATGCTTCTCGTAAAGACTCCACGCCTTCAACATATTGAGCAAGACTACGATGAACCTCCTAGCATCTCAGAGGTGAAGAGGAGCTTTGAGACTTCGAACCTTTCGAATCTCACTTGCTCATCAACCAACTCACAAAGATGAAGGACTACGATATGAGCATCCAAATGCTCATGTTGCTTTCGTAGCTTGGGTTCCATCGTGGCTAGCATGATGCAACTCATTTGTTCAAAATCACTCACATGTTTCTGATAGGCCAACAATTGGTCCAGAGTTGCATTGTCACTAGGATGGGCGGGAAGAGGCGCTTCGAGGACATACTCAAGCTTTTCCACCTTGAGAACAATTCTCAAGTTTCTAAGCTAGTCCAAGAAGCTTGGCCCAGTCAATTTATTTGAATCCAAAATGGAACGCAAATTCAAACACATCATGATCAATATATTAACTTAGAAATACAAAACGAGCATATATGAGAAAGATGATTTTAAAATGCATCAATATACATTTATAAATCCCATTCATTTTTCGAATTTCAAAAACCCCAAAATCACTTCGGGAGATCGTAGGTCCATCTCCGAATGGGCTGATATCCATCATAGTTATGAACAACCTTGGAGAGAGTCCAACAAGCCATTCATAACTACGACGGTAGGTATCTTCTATACCGATTGCATATCACGTATATGCAACTATCACAATGTGCTATCAACTAATTGAATGTTCACACATACATCGGGTTGTTAACACATTAACAAGTATGCATCATATGCATAGCACCCAACTTCACCTCCCTTTACATCGACCTTGAGAGAGTCCAACAAGCCGATGCTCGTGTTAAAGCCAACCCATTAATCGACATAGTTTTAATATGGTTAGAGCGCATTCAACCAATTAGCCCAGCTTGGAGAGAGTCCAACAACCAAAGCTAACGATTGACCTCGACTCTTACCATATTAGTATTAAACTATTCCATGGTTTGAACATATTCAGTTCGAGCCGGGCTTGAGAGAGTCCAACAACCCAAACAAGAAATGTAACTCGTTCTAACCATATTAATGGAAGGTGTAGGCTTTAATATTGATTAAGGGTTTTTATGTCTCATCCTCTTTGCATGCAAATAACTATTATCTACATGGCATGGCATACATGGCATACATCTACATGTCATGACACGCATGGCACAATGTTATGCATCTAATGCAATTACATGGCATACAATTATGTCATGTCTATATTTCCTTATATGTCATAACTATTTATGGAAATAAAATATGTTTAAGATTTGATTCTCCAAATCAAATCATAATTAAATTAGGAAACAAATTTCCAAATCTAATCACATATTTTATTCATGGAATTATTTGATTAAGGAAAATCTATTTAGGAAACCAATTTCCTAAATCATTAAAACTACTTATGGAAATAAAATATTTTAAGATTTGATTTCCCAAATCAAATCATGATTAAATTAGGAAACAAATTTCCAGAATCTAATCAAATATTTTATTTATGGAAAATATCAATTTCCATAAATACTTCCAACTTTCCAAAAGTGGAAGATTTCCATAAATACTTCTAGACTTTCCAAAATTGAAAAATTTCCATAAATACTTCTAAATTTCCAAAATTAGAAAATTTCCAGAAATACATTATGACTATTGCAAAACCATTTTTACGATTATGTCGAAACACAACCTGGGCTCTGATACCACTGTTGGGTTTCCGGCACCGCGGCGTGTGTGTGTTCGATCATGTTTCGTAAACATGAGCACTGCGGAAGCAATTAAAAATAATAAATCTATATTTATTACAACACACACAACACACGCATGCTATTACAACAAGTGTAGACATAACCGTAAATTAAAATTTGCAATAAAAGAAATTATCTACGTTATACCTTTCGTATGACGTGTAGCGGGAACGGCATCAACCGGAACGATCCTCGTAAGAATCGTCTCTATCCGTATCCACGCCGAGCTCCTCGGGATCACTTCGCTAAGTCACGAGCTTCGTCTTCGTACGGGTTACTAGCCTCGTGTTGAAGATGACGTGATCGAGAGATGATCACGATCCGAATCCAAATTCGGATCCTAAAACGAGTTCTCAAAACTCGCATCTCCGGAGAGGTATTCATCAACCAATTGACGAATCCTTCGTCCTCCACCTCAGAGGATTACCGGAGATCGAATCCCCGGCAAGTTAGCCGCTGTCGGAGCTCTAACCGTCATCCAAACGACGCTCCGACGAGAGGAGAAGAAGCTGTCCAGAAAACTGGACAGCTTGGTGGAGGAGTAGGCGCCGGCCAAAACAAGGAGAGAAAAAGCTCACCTTGATGCCTGACCTATAGGAGATCACCGGAGGGTCGCCGGAGGTTCACCGGCTGGAGCTTGGACGCCGGCAAGGGTCTTTGAAGGCGGCACAAAGCTGGGCGGCGACAGCTTTAGGGTTGGCGCCGATTAACTCCTCCAAGGAGTGGGCGGCAACTCAAGGGGGGGGCTAGGGTTTGGATTTGTTAGGGTTTAACAATCCCTTAAGCCCACTTTTATAGAGAACTAATTCTCTTAATGGTTAATGGATCATATCCATAAAGCCCGTTAACCCGCTCCATTAAGATAAGTTAAAATAAACCAAACCATGATGGTTTATTTTAAGTTAAAACGAACCGAACCAACTTTTGGTTCATTCATTTAAAATAAACCAAACCCTTTGGTTTATTCTTATCCATTGGATTAGAACCAAACCATTTTGGTCCATCCATTACGTCTTCATAAGATGCAGCCCATCCACGCTTCCATTGCGACTGAAACGATTTCATGCTCGCTTTATGTTTGGTCCAACCAAACCTAGTTTCTCTCGGTCTGAGAATCCAATTCTCAAGCTCGTTTTAAATCCTTTGGATTACACTCGTTGTGCGTGTGACCAAATAGGTTCTCGGTTTATGTTGGCCGTCTATAATTAACCATTAATTATAGAACGATCATGAGTGTCACCTAATAGTACATCATGATCCCCAATTAACCAAAAGATCAACGGTTGATCCGAACTATTTCAAACCCTTCAAGAGCTTCGAATGAATCGTGCCCCATTCCCTTCACTCATCTTATACCCACTTGGTTCAGACATGGTCTATAGTGTCACCCTCACTAGGTCGACTACGTTACACCTAGCCCAAGTATCATTTCCTCGTCCTACGGATTCTAGTTACTCCACATGTATCGAAGAGTACTTTACTCTAAACATGTAATGCTTTGGCCAAAGACTTTAGTAACAATCCGACGAGAGGCCATGGGTATACATCTCCTCGCAAGGAGTGGTGAATCCTTTATAGGCTATTCAAACACCTTCGATCACTTTGACTTATACCCAATCATCCCGGGTCCACATCTCCTCGGAGATGTTTGCTTAAGATGTCAAAGCATAAGTCTCCATGATCAAGATGACTTGAATACCGCAAGTCAAAGGAACATCGCACTTAAGCCACAGTAAGAACTTCATTGACATATCTATATATGCAGAGAACCATATGAAGTCTTACTACCGGTCACTCCAATGAACTAGTTACCATAACTAGCATCCACGATTAACTCCGACATCACTATGTCTCCTGAGAATCACCGCTTGGATACACCAAGGAGTATACCGGTTAGTCTCGGCTGTAATTGATGGTGTCCAAATCCATCAATTCATCGACTAGGGATAATTCCGATACATCACAATTACACATGTAGAGATACTCACTAGTTGTGATCCAATCACAAATTCTCTCATGCTGTGAATCGTATCATGGACATTCAGTAAATGAGTTTAAGATCCAATCAAATACATAAAACATGTATACTCAAATAGTGAATCTTCATTTATCATATAAATGGTTCATACATAAGGCGATTGCCTTAGGACATCTCTCATATATTACTAACAGACTTGATGCCATGATATATAAACTTTGTTTAATCTTTTTGATGGTGTCAAAAGGAGAGAAAACTATATGTTTAAGTAAGTGGGGAATATATTTAGGAGGAGTTTCATGTATTAAGGGGGAGAGTTGCTAATCATTTTATTCACATGCTTTCTTTCCTTAATATTTTATTAAATATTTTTACCAAACTTAAACAGATTGTCACACATCAAAAAGGGGGAGATTGTTAGGGCAATCTCTTGCCGTGATATGGTTTTGATGTGTGTGGCAAAGGGTTTAAGTTAGGTTGTTATTATGATTTGATATGTGTGTTAGAGTCTTGCAGGACTTAGTAATTCGTACATGGAATCATGGCGAGTTTCACCTGTTATGACTCAGTCCTTGAGTCGGTGAAGGATGACTTTGTGGAAGCCGTGCGCTTGGAGCATCCGAGGGACCGCCGGACGAGGAGCTTGGAGTGAAGCCGGAGGAAGTAGACTTTAGGGCGAGATGCGAAGGATGGCGCTACAGAGTCGTGCGCTTGACGCATCCGAGGGATGTGGCCGGATGAAGATAACTTCAAAGGCGAGGGACTCCGAGGGATGAGAGTGAGCGAATGTAACCTGGGAAGGGGTAGTGCTCCTAGGTGAAACTTGGCCATTTGGCTAAGTGTCCGATGAGTTTTCCCAACATCATGGAATGACAATAATCGCTCAGTCGACAGTTCGTATCCGATTAAGTGGTTTTTGGGCAAGCAATGATCGATAAGACCATCGATCGCCGATCACGTGATCGGATCGTCAAGAGGGTTTGGGCCAGCCGTGAGCCGATCGGGCAATCGACTATGAGGCATCAGTCGACTGATGGATACATCAGTCGATTGCCAAGGATTCCGTTGGACTACAACAGTCGGGATCTGACGTGTTCGGAGGCCGTTGTAGTGGCGGCAGTCGACTGCCAAGGGCAGCAGTTGACTGGTGGTGGCCAACGGGAAGAAATCAACCCTCTCTATAAAAAGAGAGGGTGTGGGGTTTTGGATGGCTAATGCTTATATTCCAAACCATCATCCAAGTGTTCTACAAGTGATAAACTCCTTCTTCTAGTTTCTTTCACATCAATTGTAAAAGAATGAGTGTTCTTGAGTTGTAAGGGTTACCTCCACCTATCTTGGTGCAAAGGAGAGACCAATAGTGGATTGGTTGCGGAGTGATTCAGCGAGGACGAATCGAGGACCGTGGATTAGCGGCGTAGCCGTGAACCACGTTACATATTGTATTAGCATTGTTTATCTTTGCATTTGTTGTTTTGTTTGCTTGTTTATTAGTATTCTTCTTACGCTAACGATTTTGTAGACAAGCAAATTACGGCATCGAACGAAAGAGGGCTATTCACCCCCCTCTAGCCGGCCAATACACACCGATCGATCCCCTACACCCCCTACATGTGATACACCTTCTTGCTCTTTCTTCCTCCCCCTAGGGCATTGGCTCCTATAATGTCCCCTTTGGTTACATTTGAAGCACACAATGTGCTCCTTGCTTCTAGTTGAGGGAACTCCGACATCTTTCAATTTTGGTATCGGTTGAGCTTTCTTCACCTCCTTGGGACACTTACTTTTATAGTGTTCTTACTCCCTACACTCAAAGCATACTATGTGTTTTTTATCTTTAATTATAATGCATGAGGTACCTAGGGAGGTGGTGGAAGCATCTTGATCACTTCTTCCGGAGGTAGATGTTTCGTTTTGATCTTGCTCCGGAATGGAAGACCTCTCCTCCCCCTCAATGCTAGAGGTGGAGGTTTCCTCCAAGTCATCCACATCTTCAAATGTAGATGGCGATTCTTCAACATCGTCGGATCCAGATGTTGATGGGCATTCTTCCTCGGTTTCCTTTTCTACTTGTGCCAGTTCGGGATGTTCATTTAATTTGATCATTTTATTCCATAAATCCTTTTCATCCCTATAATTACCTAATCTAGACCAAATATCGTTAGGAATCAAATCATTTAGCATTTTTATTACCTCGATATTTGTCTTGAAATCCTTGATTTGTTCCTTGGTCCATCTTGAATTTTCTATTGGCTTATTTTTCTTATCCCTAGGCACTTCAAAACCATTTTCAATAATTAACATGAAATCAAAATCGGTTTCGATATATACCTCCATCTTTCTTCTCCACCATTGGAAATCTCCTTCGAATTTCAGTGGTTGGAGGTTGTAGCTGGCCATCTTGTCATGCTTGTGTTGGCGGTTAGTCCTCGACAAGCAACCCGCTCTGATACCACTTGTTGGAACGTTGGTGGCTGACTAGAGGGGGTGAATAGCCCTAATCGTGTGTGCGGTGGAATTCGATCATTCTTGCATATACAATCTTGTTAGCATAGCAGAATAACAATAATAATACTAACAAGATATACAAATACACACAAGCGCACAAGAGACAACAATATACATGGTTCGGAACCCTAGGGTTCCGACTCAATGTGGCGAGCTCTAGAGATGCCCACGACAATACTCAAACTCCTTCTTGACAACACGTCGGAGGTGGAGAAACCTCGTACAAGCAATTACACTAAGTAATACAGGCAAATACAAATACAAGAAGAAATACAAGTAAAGAACACTTTATAAACTTCGCTTTGAACACTTGCTTGTTGCTTGCTTTGGATTGCTCTTGAAGGTCTGGAATGCAGCAACAATTTCCCTTCAAAATCTCCCCAAAAGTCTTGGAAAAAACCTTCATCTTGAGCTCCATTTATAACCTGCATCGAGCTGATTTTGTTTGGTTTCCGACACCGCGGCGAGTGTGTGTTATGACATGTTTCATAAACATGTGCGCAGCGGAAGAAATAAAAAGCAATAAATCTAATTTATTACATCACACACACCACATGCATGCATAGTTCAACATGTGTAGACATAATCGTAGTTTCAAATTTTGCAATAAAAGGAAATTACTCTACGTATACCTGACGTATCACGTGTAGTGGGAAAGACATCAACCGGAGTGACTCTCGCTAGAATCGCCTCTATCCGTATCCATGCCAAGTATTGTCAGGATGACTTCGCAAAGCCACGAGCCTCATCTTCGTACGAGTCACTAGCCTCGTGTCGAAGACGATGTGATCGAGAGAAAAACAACAATCCAAATCAAAATTCGGATTCAAAAATGAGTCCCCAAAACTCGCTTCTCCGGAGAGGTATTCGTCAACCGTTTGATGAATCCTTTGTACTCCACCTATGAGGATTACTGGAGATTGAATCCCCAGCAAGGTAGCCATTGTCAGAGCTCCAAACATTGTCCAAACGATGCTTCGACACGAAGGATAAAAGCTGTCCAGAAAACTGGACAGCTTGGTGGAGGATGTTGCGCTGGCCAAAGAGGATGGCCGGACAACCCTTGGTTGGCGGAACCAAGGTGAGTCACCGGAGGGTCGCCGGAGGAGTGGCCGGCAGCAGCTGGACGCCGACGACAAGGCTGGACGGTGGCAAAAAGTTGGGCGGCGTGGAACCCTTGGGCGGCGGCAAGGAGAAGAGAGGGAAAGGGTGGCTAGGTTTTCCAACACCAAAAGTTATCCACGAAAAATCCTTAAGCCATGTTTTTATAGAGAACACATTCTCTTAACGGTTATTGGATCATAACCAAAACCCGTTAACCCACTCCAATAACTTAAGTTAAAATAAATCAAACCGCGTTGGTCTATTTTAAGTTAAAACGAACCGAACCAACTTTTGGTTCATTCGTTTAAAACAAACCAAACTCCTTTGGTTTATTCTCCACCATTGGATTAGAACCAAACCAATTTGGTTCATCCATCATGTCTTCATAAGACATGGCCCATCCATGCTTCCATTGCGACTGAAATGATTTCATGCTCGATCCTTGTTTGGTCCAACCAAACCTAGTTTCTCTCGGTCTAAGAATCTAATTCTCAAGCTCATTTTAAATCCTTCGGATTACGCTCATTGTGCGTGTGACCAAATAAGTTCTCGGTTTATGTTGGCCATCTATAATTAACCATTAATTATAGAATGATCATGAGTGACATCTAGTAGTACATCACAATCCCCAATTAACCGAAAAATCAACGATTGATCTAGAACCACTTCTGAAAACCTTCAGCAGCTACAATGAATCGTGCCCCATTCCCTTCACGCATCTTATACCCACTTGGTTCAGGATATGGTCTATAGTGTCAGTCCTCACTAGGCTGACTACGTCACACCTAGCCCAAGTATCATTTCCTCGTCCTACGGATTCTAGTTGTTGCACATGTATCCATGAGTACCTTACTCTAAACATGTAATTCTTTGGCCAAAGACTTTAGTAACAATCCAACGAGAGGTCATGGGTATACATCTCCTCGCAAGGAGTGGTGTATCCTTTATAGGCTATTCAAACACCTTCGACCACTTCGACTTATACCCAATCATTCTGGGTCCGCATCTCCTTAGAGATGCTTGCTTAAGATGTCAAAGCATAAGTCTTCATGACCAAGATGACTTGAATACCGCAAGTCAAAGGAACATCGCACTTAAGCTGCAGTAAGAACTTCATTGACATATCTATATATGCAGAGAACCATATGAAGTCTTATAGCTGGTCACTCCAATGAACTAGTTACCATAATTAGCATCCACGATTAACTCCGAACATCATAATGTCTCCAGCCAGTGAGAATCAGTTGCTTGGATACACCAAAAAGTATACCTCGTGCTAGTCTCGACGGAATTGATGATGTCCAAATCCATCAATTCATCGACTAGGGATAATTCTAATACATCACAATTACACATGTAGAGATACTCACTAGTTGTGATCCAATTATAAATTCTCTCATGTTGTGAATCATATTGCGGACATTCAGTAAATGAGTTTAAGATCCAATCAAATACATGAAAACATGTATACTCAAATAGTGAATCTTCATTTATTAAAAAAATGGTACAACCATAAGGCGATTGCCTTAGGACACCTCTCATATATTACTAATAGATTTCGTGCCTAGCAGTCGACTGCCAAAAGGCCCCAATCGACTGCTCCTGTAGTCGTTGTCTCACAATGGCTCGATCCACGCTGGACAAGTTCTAATGGATCCTCCATCAGTCGACTGATGATGACCATCAGTCGACTGCTGACCTCGTAGCCGACTGCCCAGTCGGCTATGGAGCATTCTGTGCCTGTGACATTTCCCATCAGTCGATTGTCGTCCCTTGACAATGATCATCGGCGACATCATCGACTAACATCCCTTAGCGGTCATTGTCAAGCCACGCATCGCGTTTAACACTAGTCGATTGCACATCGACTTGGATCGATCGCAATGCTGCTACGACCATCGCCGGTAAAACCTCAAACACCAAGTTGTTTGAGCATCCGACCGTCGGGTAAACCCTCAAACACCACATTTGAGAATCCGACACTCAGTCTTAGCCACTTGGCCAAGTCCACCTCATCCTCTCATGGAGTTCCCAATCGAAGATCTCTTCCCTCAGCCTACGTCCCTCGGATGCACCAAGCACATGCCTTCGCAATGCCATCCATCACATCTCTTTCCCTGAAAGTATGCTTCCCTTGGGCCTCACTCCATTCGCTCCCCGTCCGGCGGTCCCTCGGATGCACCAAGAGCACAGCTTCGCAATGCCATCCTTCACCGACTCAAGGACCCCGAGCCTAGTGAACTTGTCAAGTCCTCAAGACTTCCCACACCAAGCCCGATGCTTGGACTTTTTGTTGATGCAGTAGGCACCTAAGTCGAACCTGAGTTTTGATTATAGCAAATGATAGAAAGTTAAGCTCATTTTTTTTATCTCACGAGCTAAGTCAAGTGTGTAAAAAAGTGCTAAAGCTAGAGCTGAAGGTCAGTGACACCCGGAGGGAGCCATGGTGGTCGGGCGACACCGGGATGACTTCGGAGGAAGCCGAAGGAATTAAGTGGAAGACCGAAAGCAAAAGCTACAAGGTAAATGTTGAGGTAAGCTCGTGTGAGTAAGTGCAAGGAAGGTCGTGTCTTATATACGGGGACGTTCTTAGGCGACGATCCGACCAAGACCTCCCATGGAAGGTCTAAGTCGAGATCGGATGGTGTATGACCATTTAATTTACATGTATTAACTGTATTTTCAAGCTAACTCTTCGTTGCATCTGGGAAACCTGCCATCAGTGGACTGAGGGCTTGTATCAGTCGACTGGTAAGGGTAGCAGTCGATTGTTGGTCAAGGATCAACTTCAAGGAGAGTCAAAGTTTATCTCCATTTTTGAAGGGATAGGAGGCTTGCTCTCATTGGTTGAAGATGTGAACATCTAGGGTATGCAAGGCTATAAAAGTAGGGCTTCTCCACCCTATTTTCATCATCAAAATCTCTCCAAAAAGCCTCCACTATGATACTCTTCTACGATGACTTTACGACGACGAAGGGCTACTGCATCTCCGACGACAAGTGCCTACCTTTCATTAATTTAATAGTAATCGGTATTCTTTCTTATTGTCATCTTAAATTCTGTATTTAATCATTCTTTAATCATAACAAGGAGAGGGGGAGTGTCCCTCTACCTTGAGTTTTTTCATTGATTGTATTCGCTTACTCCTTCCTCTAACGAGGAGGAGTGTTTTTAGTATTTTGCCCTCCGTACGCGGTCTAGGATTGTTAGGGCCTTGGACTAGTAGCCGAAGGCTATGAACCAAGTAAAAACAAATGAGTATTATTTTCATTCCACTACATTTACTCTTACTCTCATTTTATATCGAACAAACGAACGAAGAGAATTTTGCACCATTCACCCCCCCTCTAGCGCTCTAAATGATCCAACAATTGGTATCAGAGCCGGGAGTGCTAAGATTTGGTGAAACAACCAATCAATATTTTTTACAGATTTAATTTCATTTTTATTTCTGTTTATTTTTAATTTTTTTTACAAGCTCTTTCGTTCGATTAGATTGTCTCCCGCACTACTAATCCAAGATGCGAGTCTTGGTACATTCCGCTTGTTTTTGTCGTTGCTAGGTTTTTTTGTGTTTTTCTTGCTCTTTTTGTATCAATGGCCCATCTTGAGGGTTTTAGCATTGTCTGACCTCCGTTTTACAATGGAGATGACTTTCATTATTGGAAGGGTCAGATGGAGTACTTCCTTAAGACCCAAATCGAGATGTGGATCATAATCCAAACGGGATTCACACTTTCGACTAACAAAGTGGGTGAATCTTTGGATTATGATCAATGGACCAATGCTACAAAAAGACAAGTTGAAGCCAACGCCAAGGCGACTCAAATCGTCCAATGTGGCTTGTCCAAGGAGGAGCTTAATCGCGTCGGCCCCTTCATCAGTGCAAAGGACTTATGGACCAAATTAGTGGAATTGCACGAAGGAACCGATGAAGCAAAGGTATGAAAACGGGACCTTATTTTTAATAAATTATAAAACTTAAAAATGCAGGAACATGAGACCGTGACTCAACTACACGCCCGAGTACAAGACATCGTCAACAACTTGCACGCCATCGGACAAAAGGTCAAAAACCGCGACCTAATAAGGTATGTCTTGAACTCATTTCCTAGGACTACCTTGTGGGCATCCATGGTCGATGCCTACAAGGTCTCTAAGGACTTATCAAAAATTAGGTTAGATGAATTATTTTCAGAATTTGAACTCCACAAATAGTCTAACTCGGTACCCGAGAAAGGTATAGCTCTCATTGCAGGTCAAAAGAAGAAACCCGCAAGTAAGCCACCCTCGAAGGAAGAAGAAGACGAGTACGAGTCGGAGGTCAATCCGGAGATGGAGACCGAACTAGTCAACCTAGTTCGAAGGATGATCAAGAGGCGAAGATGACCCCTCACTCAACCCAATGAAGGTAAATCTAAAACTAGTTCTAATGTTTGGTGCTATGAATGCAATAGGTTCGGACATGTTAAGTCAGAATGCCCGAAGCTTAAAAACAAAGCACCAAAGTTCAAAAAGGCGCTCAATGCTACATGGGAAGAGGCATCGGAGGAAGAAGTCGATGACCTCATCTTCATGGCTAAACCAACCGAATCGAAGCCAGAGTCCGAAGCTGAACCTGAGGATGAGTCAGACTACGAATCTCTATTCAAAACAAACCACTGATACACATCCGGTTCAAGAGAAACTCTCAAGGTAAGTCGGTCTCTCATTAGTACCTTATACAATGCAATTAAGTTTCTAACTAGGAAGTTAGCTAAGTCCGAGTCCAAGGTCGAGACCCTTTTCGAGGAGGTTAAACTCCTTAAACACGAAATCTCCCTAACCTCTTTGACTAGTCAAGTTCAAGAGAAGGACTCAACTCGGGTTGAAAAGCTCGAAGTTGAGAACTAACTTTTGAAAAGTCAAGTCGAAGATCTTAGGAACACGTTGGAAAGGTTCACATTGGGATCCAAGGGACTTGACCTCTTACTTGGATCGCAAAGGGCCATGTACAATAAGGCCGGGCTTGGGTTTAGCTCAAATATGACTAACAAGTCGTATATGTCAATCATAAATCGAAATAGAATACATGTCCAAGCATGGGTCCCTAAGACCGCTTTGATTTCTCACTTAGGATCCAACCAGTACTAGGTTCCCAAGGACCAAATCCACTATGTGGAAAGACCGAACCGATTCAATGGTCCAGGGGGAGCTAGTACAAAACTTGTTCGTGCTATTACTTAGAAATTGCATGCTTAGTTTCTCTTTCTTTTCTTTTTTAGAGTGGTTAGATAGGGACTATAACTCATCAATACTTGATAACATAGTACCAGGACGTGGTGAGATGATAGTACGCTAGGAAAGTGAAGTCTTGGGTACTCGATCCAGATAAGGCATATCTAGTTCGGTTCACTTGACTGAGTGGAACTAGCTGAAGCTACCTCATCGTATCCTAGACTAGTTAGACCAGGAAGTGGTCTTAAGTAAGTCAAGTTACTATTTTCTCGAAATTGGCTTTGTCTAAGAAAGTGGTTGTTTTTCCGATCAAAGAAGGCCCCTGTGCCTTGCCACGACCTGGAAGCCAAGATCTTGAAAAGGTGACTTAATGAGCTTAGGGTCAAATCCGAATCTAACGCAAGGTTGACTAGTTTCGATTCATTAAAATTAATAAAGTAAAATTGAATTCGTCTCACAAGAACATATAAGGATAACATGTTTGATCATGTAGAAGTGGGTGAGATGATCTAGGTTTAATAATTTACATCCAAATTTTAAATTCCAATATTCAATCCAACTACCTTGCATGTAGGATCAATGGATATTGGATAGTGGTTGCTCCTGACACATGACCAGGGATCAACTTAAGTTTTCAAAGCTTCGATTTAAGCGAGAAGGATCGTTAGCCTTTGGAAACAACGACAAGCTCAAAATCATCGGATCAGGTGATATTGAGCTCAACCCAAACTTTATCATTCAAAATGTTTTACTAGTTGAAAATTTCAAATATATTTTACTTAGCATAAGTCAACTGTGTGATAATAACTATAAGGTCATATTCCTAGAAAATGAATGCGCAATTAAAACAAATGAAACCTCTAAAACAATCCTTAAAGGAACTAGGAATAGCAACATCTATACTATTAATCTACCTAACTTCTCAACCAAGTGTCTTATGACACAGCAAGAGGAATCTTGGTTATGTCACCAATGACTCGGTCACTCGCACCCAAGACTGGTCCACAAGATGAGTCAGAGTGGCTTAGTCAGAGGTTTGCCCAACCTTGACAACTTAGACAATAAAATTTGTAATTCTTGTCAACAAGGTAAACAATCTAGGACACAACATCAACTAACTAATCAAGAATGAACCAAAAGTGTTCTTGAGCTCCTACATATGGATCTATTCAATTCATAAGGAGCTAAGTAACTTAATGTTAGTCAATTTTGCTTAGTCATAAGTGATGACTATTCTAGGTTTACCTGGGTTAGGTTCATCAAACATAAAAGTGATACCCTAGATCAACTCATCAACTTATTTAAGCTAATTGAAAATCAAAAGAACCTTAAAATTAAAAGACTTAGGAGTGATCATGGTGGTGAATTCAAAAACCACAGGTTTACAGATTTCTGTAACCTAAACGAATATCACCATGAATTCTCGTGTCCTAGAACCCCACAAAAAAATGGTATAGTCGAACGTAAAAATAGAACTCTATAAGAAGCCGCTAGGACAATGCTAAACGAGTATAACCTACCCGATAGGTTTTGGGCAGAAGTCGTTAGTACGACTTGCTATGTCCAAAATAGGATCCTTTATCTAAAGAGGCACCTTAAGACCTCGTACGAAATCTATCATGACAAAGTACCTAACATCAAGTACTTTAGGGTATTTGGATGTAAGGTACATATTCTGAACACTACGGATTACCTAGGAATGTTCACCTCCAAAACATCTATCGAAATCTTCTTAGGATACTCCACTACAAGTAGAGCATATAGGCTATACAACCATGACACCCTTAGAGTTGAAGAGACTATTAATGTAGTGTTCAATGAAGGACACGAACCTACAAAACCCGTAGCTACACCAACTAGCGAACCGACTCATAGTAGATTCGACTCTGACCCTGAGACCGAGTCTAGTATTAATCCTAACCCAAGTCCAACGAGTCATCCAGTTGACCAAGTCATAGGTGACCCTAACCCAAATCAAATTAGGATTCAAACGAATCATCCTATCGACCAAGTGATAGGTGATCCTAGCTTAGGGGTTCGAACTAGATCATCTTATAGAAACCTTAGTCAAATCTCCTTGATTTCGAAAATCGAATCCAAAACCATTGAACAAGCTCTTCTTGATTCCGATTGGATTATTGCAATGCAAGAAGAGCTAGCTCAATTCACTAGCAACAAGGTTTGGGAATTAGTCCCACCACCTAAAGATAAATCAGTTATTGGAACAAGGTGGGTCTTCCAAAACAAACTTAATGACAAAGGTGAAGTAGTTAGAAATAAAGCAAGATTAGTCGCCAAAGGTTTCAGTCAAGTAGAAGGATTAGATTACGATAAAACCTATGCCTCGGTAGCTAGACTAGAATCCATCTGAATGTTGTTAGCCTACGCTGCACATCGAGTATTTAAGTTATTTCAAATTGATGTCAAGTCAACATTTTTAAATGGACTTATTAAAGAAGAGGTATACGTTAGTCAACCCCCCGGATTCGAAAGCCTAGATAAACCCGACCATGTCCTTAAACTAAAGAAAGATCTTTATGGACTCAAACAAGCTCCTCGAGCTTGGTATGAGAGGCTTTCAATTTATCTTAAGTCAAAAGGGTTTAACCAAGGCCTAGTCGATCCAACCATCTTCGTAAAGACTGTAGGTAAGGAAATATTTATAGCCCAAATTTATGTAGACAATATCATTTTTGGAACAACCAATTCAATCCTACTAAACGAATTCATTTCACTTATGGAAAGTGAATTTGAAATGAATTTAGTAGGTGAATTGAGTTTATTTCTAGGACTACAAATCAAACAAACTAAGGATGGAATATATTTACATCAACAAAAATATACTAGAGAATTAATTAAATGTTTTGGAATGCAAGACGCTAAAACCTTCAATACACCCATGGCAAATAATTTCAATATAGGAGAGGACAATTAGAAGGAAAGCCCATCGACCTAAAATACTATAGGAGTGTGATAGGGAGTCTTATACACTTTACCATGAGTCGACCCAACATTTTATTCGCGGTAAGTATGTGTGTAAGGTTTCAAACCTGTGCCAAGGAGTCTCACCTAACTTTAGTTAAGCGTCTCCTTAGGTATCTAAAGGGCACGCTAAGCGTAGGTATTTGGTACCCTAGATCTACCGAGTTCGAACTAATCGACTACTCCGACTCGGACTATGCCAGTAGTAAACTCGATAGGAAGAGCACGAGTATTTGTTGTCAACATTTCGGCTCGAGTCTAGTGAGTTGGTACAGTAGGAAGCAACACTGTGCTGCTTTATCTACCACCGAAGCCGAATACGTTGCGATGGGTGAGTGTGTGGTTCAACTTATTTGGATGAAGCACACTCTCCAAGACTTTAACTTAAACTTCAACAATATTAAATTCACATAAATAATATTAGCTCCATCAACTTAACCAAAAATCCTATTTTCCATTCTAGGACCAAACATATAGAAGTTAAACATCACTTTATTCGAGAACATGTAGCTAACAGAACCATTAAACTCGAATATGTGGAATCCAAGTCAAACCTAGCCGATCTTTTTACCAAGCCACTACCCGAAGCCGAATTTAGTCAACTAAGACGAAAATTAGGCATGTGCGTAATAGAGTAGGACCTACATTCTTTTTATATACTCTAGTATTTACTTCTCTTTTCATGTTAATGGAACTAGCTTAGGACTTACCCTAGATATCATGCACCTATAGATTTAAAGAGCCAATACATCTCACAACACATAAGACTAATGTGTTTGTGTACTTACCCACGTAGATGGCCGTGAGATGTTAGGATCTTACTCCTGGTTCCAGATGTAGAGCTAGTGTATCGCCATGAACCACGGAGTATAATCATATATATTATCCAACTCTGACCAGGACTTGTTGATCTTTCATATCAATCAAGTCGAATAAGAGTTGAACATTTAATAGATGAGCTTATTTTTAGTATATTTTTTTCAAAATAATATGGAACATGATTGGACTTGGAACTTAAACTTAATACTTATATTTTTCAAAACCCCTCTTTCCGATTTATGGAAAAAGGGGGAGAAAAGGCCAAAGTTAAGGGATCATTTTTTTTTATAACTTAACTTAGTAACTTAATTCTATATTCTTATTGTCAAACGTTAATATTTTACTGGAGAAAGGGGGAGAAAGGGCAAGTTAAGAAATCTTCTTAACTTAAACTTATTTTTTAATACTAAGGCCAACTTTAAATAATTGTTTACTTAAACTCTTTCTAAATAGCAGACATCAAGGGGGAGGATTAAGATCTTCCTTCAAGACTCACCCTCGGTCAAGGGGGAGGTTTCCTCAAGGGGGAGTACTTGGAAGAAAGTCTCTATTACTCCTACTTAATCTTTGATTCTTCATGCATATTATTTCCTTAACTTTGTATGAGTTTGCCATAGATCAAAAAGGGGGAGATTGTTGGTGCAGTAGACACCTAAGTCGATCCTGAGTTTTGATTATAGCAAATGATACAAAGTTAAGCTCATTTTGTTATCTCACAAGCTAAATCAAGTGTGCAGAAAAGTGTTAAAGCTAGAGCTGAAGGTCAGCGACACCCGGAGGGATAAGTTAGAGTAGTAAGGATTTTCTTCAAGTACTCCCCCTTGGGAAAACCTCCCCCTTGACCCAGGGTGAGTCTTGAAAGAAAAACCTTAATCCTCCCCCTTGAGGGTTGCTATTTAGGAAGAGTTTAAGTAATTAACATTACTTAAATTTGGCCTTAGTGAAACGTTTAGGTTAAGAGGACTTCTTAACTTGGCCCTTTCTCCCCCTTTCTTAAGTAAAACATTAACGTTTGGCCATAGTGTTTAAAAATAAGTTTAAGTTAAGAATTCTCTTAACTTGGCCTTTACTTCCTTCTTGTTAACAAGTTAAGTAAATTTTCAAAACTTAAAGTTAAGTAAACATTTACTTAACTTTTGGTCATGTAAATAAATATGAAGTTAAGTTATCAAAAATTAAAAATTTTGATCCCTTAACTTTGGCCTTTTATTTTTGATCCCTTAACTTTGGCCTTTTAAAAAATTTTGATCCCTTAACTTAACTTTGGCCTTTTTCTCCCCCTTTTGCCATATATCGAAAAGAGTGAGGGTGTGTGGAAAACAAAATTAAGTATTACATTTAAATTCCAAGCATGTTCCATATTATTTTAAAAATAATATACTGAAAATAAGCTCATCTATAAAATGTTCGACTCATATTTGGCTTGATTAATATGAAAGATCAACCAGTCCTGGTCAGAGTCGATTAATATGTATGATTATACACCGTGGTTCATAGCGATGCACTTGCTCTACATCTGGAACCAGGAGTGAGGTCCTAACATCTCACACCCATCTACGTGGCTAAATACACAAACACATTAGTCCTATGTGTTGTGAGATGTATTGGCTCCTTAAATCTATAGGTGCATGATATCTAAGGTATGTCCTATGCTAGTTCCATAAAAATGAAAAGTAAGAAATAATAGTAAGTAAATATAATTTGCAAGTTCCTATCCTACTACGCACATGCCCAATTTTTGTCTTAATAGACTAAAATCGGCTTCGGGTAGGGGTTTAGTAAATAGGTCTGTCAAGTTAGACTTTGATTCGACGTATTCGAGTTGTATGGCTCCGTTGGCCATATGTTCTCGAATGTAATGGTGTTTGACCTCTATATGTTTGGTCCTAGAGTGACATATTGGATTCTTAGTAAGGTTAATTGAACTAATGTTATCTATGTGAAGTTTAGTATTTGTAAAGTCTAACTTAAAGTCGCGGAGAGTGTGATTCATCCAAAGAAGCTGAGTGACACACTCACCCATCGCGAAGTATTCGACTTCGATGGTAGATAAGGCAACACAATGTTGCTTCCTACTGCACCAACTTACTAGACTCGAGCCGAGAAGTTGACAACAACCACTCGTACTCTTTCTATCGAGCTTACTACCAGCATAGTCCGAATTGGAGTAGTCGGTTAGTTCGAAATCGGTAGATCTAGGGTACCAAATACCGACATTAAGTATACCCTTTAGATATCTAAGGATACGCTTGACTAGAGTTAGGTGAGACTCCTTGGCACAGGTTTGGAATCTTGCTCACATACTTAGTGCAAATAAGATATCAGGTCGGCTTGCAGTTAAGTAAAGGAGACTCCCTATTATGCTCCTATAGTATTTTAAATCAATTGAGTTTCCAATTACATCTTCTTCTATATTCCCATTAGTTGCCATTGGAGTATTAATAATTTTAGCATCTTGCATTCCAAAGCATTTAATTAATTGTCTGGTATATTTGCGTTGATGTAGGTAAATTTCATCTTTAGTTTGTTTAATTTGTAGACCTAAGAAGAAACTTAACTCACCTACTAAATTCATTTCAAATTCACTTTCCATAAGTGAAATGAACTCATTCAGTAGGATCGAGTTGGTGGTTCTGAAAATAATATTATCTACGTAGATTTGAGCTATGAATATGTCTTTACCTAAGGTTTTTACAAAAAGAGTTGGGTCAACTATACCCTGGTTAAATCCTTTGGACTTAAGATACATCGAAAGTCTCTCGTACCAAGCTCGAGGAGCTTTGTTTATGTCCATAGAGGGCTTTCTTTAACCTAAGGACATGGTCGGGTTTATCTAAACTTTCGAAACCGGGGGGTTGACTAACATAAACCTCTTCTTTAATGTATCCATTCAAGAATGCTGATTTCACATCCATTTGAAATAACTTAAATCCTCGATGTGCAGCATACGCTAATAACATTCGAATGGACTCTAATCTAGCTACTGGGGCATAGGTCTCGTCGTAATCTAAACCTTCAACTTGACTAAACCCTTTAGCGACTAGTCTAGCTTTATTTCTAACTACTTCACCTTTATCATCAAGTTTATTTCTAAACACCCACCTTGTTCCAATGATTGTTTTATCTTTAAGTGGTGGTACTAATTCCCATACTTCGTTCCTAGTGAATTGAGCCAGCTCTTCTTGCATTGCAATAATCCAATCGGGATCAAGAAAAGCTTGGTCAATAGTTTTGGGTTCAATTTTAGAAATCAAGGAGATTTGACTAAGGTTTCTGTATGAGGCTCTAGTTCGAACTCCTAGACTTGGATCATTCGTTTGCGTCGTAGTTGGATTTGGGTTTGAGTCTACCACTTGGTCAATAGGATGACCCGTTTGAGTCCTAGTTTGATTAGAGTCATCTACCACTTGGTTGATAGACTGACTTGGTTGACTTAGGTTAGGATTAACACTAGACTTGATCTCTGGATCGGAGTTGAGTCTAGTATGAATTGGCTCGCTAATTGGGGTTGCCGGGGGGTTTTTTAGGTTTGTGTCCTTCATCAAATACTACATTGATAGTCTCCTCGACTCTAAGGGTGTCATGATTGTATACTCTATACGCTCTACTCGTAGTCGAATATCCTAGAAAGATTCCGGTCGAGGTTTTGGATGTAAACTTCCTTAGGTAATCCTTAGTGTTTAGGATATGTACCTTACACCCAAATACCCTAAAGTAAATGATGTTAGGTATTTTATCATGATAAATCTCGTATGAGGTCTTCAGGTGCCTCTTTACCATAAGGATCCTATTTTGGACATAGCATGTCATACTCACAGCTTCCACCCAAAACCAATCGGGTAGGTTATACTCGTTTAACATTGTCCTAGCGACTTCTTGTAGGGTTCTATTTTTGCGTTCTACTAGCCCATTTTGTTGTGGAGTTCTAGGGAAAGAGAACTCATGGTGGTATCCATTTAGGTTATAGAATTCTGTAAACCTGTGGTTCTCGAATTCACCACCATGATCAGTCCTAAGTCTTTTGATTTTAATGCTTTGTTGATTTTCTATTAACTTAAATAGGTTGATTAATTGATCTAGGGTATCACTTTTATGTTTGATGAACCTAACCCAAGTAAATCTAGAATAGTCATCAATTATGACTAAGCAGAATTTACTCCCATTAAGTGACTTAGCTCCGTGTGAATCAAATAGATCCATGTGTAGGAGCTCAAGAACACTTTTGGTTCATTCTTGATTAGTTAGTGGATGTTGTGTCCTAGATTGTTTACCTTGTTGACAAGCATTACATATTTTATTATCCAAGTTATTGAGGTTAGGCAAACCTTTGACTAAGTCACTCTGACTCATCTTGTGGATGAGTCTTGGGTGTGAGTGACCGAGTCGTCGGTGCCATAACCATGATTCCTCTTGCCGTGTCATAAGACACTTAGTTGAGGAGTAAGTAAAGTTAATTGTGTAAATATTGTTATTTCTGGTTCCCTTAAGGATTGTTTTAGAGGTTTCATTTGTATTAATTATGCATTTATTTTCTAGAAATATGACCTTATATTTATTATCACACAATTGGTTTACACTAAGTAAATTATATTGAAAATTTTCTACCAATAAGACATTTTGAATAATAAAGTTAGAGTTGAGCTCAATATCACCTGATCCGATGATTTTGAGCTTCCCGTTGTTTCCGAAGGCTACCGATCCTTGTCGTTTGAATCGAAGCTTCAAAAATTTGAGTTGATCCCCGGTCATATGTCGGGAGCAACCACTATCCAACATCCATTGATCCTACACGCAAGGTAGTTGGATCGGATATTGGATTTATTAAAGATTGGTTGAAGTTTATTAACCTAAATCATCTCACCCATGTCTACATGATCAAACATGTTAACCCTATATGTTCTTGTGAGATGACTTCCAATTTTACTTGATTTAAGTTTAATGAATTAAACACTTTTCAACCTTGCGTTAGATTCGGATTTGACCTTAGGCTCATCAAGTCACTTTTTCAAGATCATGGCTTCCAGGTCGTGGCGAGGCATAGAGGCCTTCTTTGATCGGAACAACGACCACTTCCTTAGACAAAGCCATTTTCAAGAAAATAGAAACTTGACTTACCTAAGACCAATTCCTGGTCTAACTAGTCTAGGATACGGTGAGGTAGCTTCACCTAGTTCCGCTCAGTCAAATGCACCGAACTAGATATGCCTTATCTAGCCCGAATACACAAGACTCCGCTTTCCTAGCGTACTATCATCTCGCCACGTCCTGGTACTATGTTATCAAGTATTGACGAGTTATAGTCCTAGCTAGTCATTCTAAAAAGAAAAATCAAAATAAAGAACCTAAGCATGCAATTTCTAAGTTAAAATACAAACAAGTTTTGTACTGGCTCCCCCTAGACCGTTGAATCGGTTCGGTCTTTCCACATAGTGGATTTGGTCCTTGGGAACCAAGTACTGGTTCGATCCTAAGTTTGAAATCAAGGCGATCTTAGGGACCCATGCTTGGGCACATTTTTTATGTCGACTCACAATTGACATATACGACTTGTTGGTCGTATTTGAGCTAAACCCTAGTCTGACCTTGTTGTATATGACCCTTTGTAATCCAAGTAGGAGGTCAAGTCCTTTGGATCCAAAAGTAAACCTTTCCAATGTGTTCCTAAGATCTTCGACTTGACTCTTCAAGAGTGAGTTCTCAACTTCGAGTTTTTCAACCCGAGTTGAGTCCTCCTCTCGAACTTGACTAGTCAAAGAGGTTAGGGATACCTCGTGTTTGAGGAGTTTAACTTCCTCAACCAGGGTCTTGACCTTGGACTCGGACTTAGCTAATTTTCTAGTTAACAAATTAATTTCACTATAAAGCGTACTAATAAGGGATAGACTTACCTTGAGTGTATCTTTTAAACCGGATGCGTATCCGTGGCTTGTCTTGAATAGCGTTTCGTAGTCTGACTCGTCTTCGATTTCTGACTCGTGTTTTGGTTCTGACTCCGTCTCCGATTCCACCAGTTTAGCCAAGAGGATGTGATCATCATCTTCTTCCTCAGACACTTCTTCCCATGTAGCATTGAGTGCCTTTTTGTGTTTTGGTGCTTTGCTCTTGAGTTTTGGGCATTCAGACTTGATGTGTCCAAACCTGTTGTATTCGTAACATCTAATATTCGAACTTTTAGGCTTACCTTAGTTGGGTCGAGTGACGGTTCATTTTCGAACCTTGACTATCCTCCGAACTAGGTTGACTAATTCATCCTCCATTTCCGTGTTGACCTCCGAATCGGACTCACCCTCTTCTTCCTTCGGGGGGTGGCTTGCTTGCAGTTTTCTTCCTCGAACCTGCAAAAAGTGCTATACCCTTCTCGGATTCCGAGTTAGACTGCTCATGAAGTTCAAAATCGGAAAATAACTCATCTAACCTATGTTTTGAAAGATTCGTGGAGACCTTGTAGGCATCGACCATGGATGCCCACAAGGTAGTCCTCGGAAAGGAGTTAAGAACATACCTTATAAGGTCACGGTTTTTGACCTTTTGCCCGATCCCGTCTAGGTTATTGACTATGTCTTGAACGCGAGCGTGAAGTTGTGTCGTCGTTTTATGTTCATGCATTTTTAGATTATATAATTTATTAAACAAAAGATCGCGCTTACATACCTTGGCTTCATCGGTCCCTTCGTATAGCTCCACTAGCTTTGTACAAAGATCCTTTGCGCTAATGAAGGGGCCGACGCGATTAAGCTCCTCCTTGGACAAGCCACATTGGAGGATTTGAGTTGCCTTGGCGTCGGCTTTGACTTGCCTTTTTGTCGCAATGGTCCATTGGTCATAATCCAAGGATTCACCCACTTCATTAGTCGAAAGTGTGAATCCCGTTTGGATTATGATTCACATCTCGATTTGAGTTTTAAGAAAGCATTCCATCCGACCCTTCCAATAACGGAAGAGTTGTAGCTTTGCGGAGGCTTTTGGAAGCTTAGAATTGATGATGAAACCCTAGGATAGACCCTCCTTTTATAGCCTTTGAGCCCCTTTTTGAGAGGAACTTCAGCCAATCAAAATTGAGCACCACTCCCCTTGAAATGAGGTGATAAGCCTTGACTCCTCGAAGCTGATCCTTGACCATCATTCAACTGATAGCCATCATCAGTCGATTGATGGCGATCGATCGAATGTTGACCGTACCGATCGATTGAGAATGAGTCCTCCAAGCCGGGCAATGATCGATGCTATTTGAAATGACAAGTTAGCTAAACAAAAACATTATTTCGACGACCTCTGACCGTCCGATCTTGACCTAGACCACCGATGGGATGTCTTGGGTCGGATCTATGCTTAAGCCTATCCCCGTAAGGAGGATATGACCTCACTTACACTCGCACACAAACGAACTTACCTCGATACTTACCGCATCACTTTCGCTTTCGGCCTTCCACTCTATTCCTTCGGCTCCCTCTGAAGTCACTCGAGTGTCGCCCGATGATCGTGGATTCCTCCAGGTGTCGCTAACCTTCAGCTCCAGCTATAGCACTTTTCTGCATACTCGATTCAGCTCGTGAGATAATGATATGAGCTTAACTTTGTATCGTTTTCTATAATCAAAACTCAGGTTCGACTTAGGTGCCTACGGCACCAACACTCATCTCACAAAGGCTAGAAAGGTATATATTTGTTCACCTGCCTACTCGCTTCTCTACCTTATTCGGAGGAGTGGCACGCCAGACTCCCTGAGCTTCCCGACCTCAAGGAATGCCACTCTAGTTGTCCCTTCTCTTCCACTCTGTTGGAATGTCATAGGAGCATGCACAACAGAAAGATGTAAATAAAATTATTTTTATTTCCTCCCAGACATCCCCTGGAGCCAGGAATTCACACTTTGACATAATCACATAATAAACGAGAGGAAAAGTGAAGTTTTATACCTTCGGAATTCTTTTTGTATCCGTAGAAACCAAGAGCAAGACCAACAGGCCTTGCCTTTATCAGTATCCATGTTGGGATTACCGAAAATAACTCCTCGAGCAGTAAGTCTTCGTCTTCGATTGGTGCTAGTCAACCGACGGAGATGAGAGGGGGAGAGAGAGGAAAAGCAACTAGCAAGAAAAACCTAAAGGCTCTCCTATAAAGATTATCAAGGGATCTATTTATAGAGCTCTTAATTAGGGAATATTAGGAGGTTTAAATGGAAACTATCTTTCCATAATTATCCCATAATTAAGGTAAGAAAAACCCAAGAAATTTCCATACAAGCTTGCACCAAAATCGATGGCCCACGACACGGTCGTGTGTTGTACACATGGCCTAGTCGTGTGTTCTATTAGGCACAACCTCAACTTTGGACGATTTTGACTAGGGCTAGGCATGACCATGTGAAGCTCTATATCGTCTGCTTAACTTCGTTTAAGTGCGATATGGTTATGCTAAGCCTTGGCATGGAAATAGAAGGTTCCATAGCCTCCGTTTCACACCCTTTTGGCTTAGTCCAACCAGATATATTCTCTTTCATTGAGAATCTAATTCTCAAACTTATTTTACATCTCGAGATCAGCCGTATTGCGTGTGCCCTAATAGGTTCCAAGCTATGTTGTCCATTCATAATTAACCCCTTAATTATGAATAGATCATGTGTGACACCTAGTAGTACATCATGACCCCCAATTGAACCGAAAGTCTAAATTCACTTCAGAACGTTTCTGAACCCTTCAGCAGCTACAATAACTTTGTGTCTTGTTCCTTTCACTCATCTTATATCCACTTGGTTCAGGACATGGTCTATGTGCTCGTCCCCACTAGGATGATTACGTCACACCTAGCCCAAGTTAGTTTTCTTATCCTGTGGATTCAAGTTACTCTTACATGTTTCTAAAAAGACTGTCTTCTTAACATGTTTGCTCTGGCCAGAAACTTCTGAGTAACAATCTTGACAATAGACTTAGGGTATACATCTCTCTTTTAAAGAAGCGATGAATTCTCTATGAGCTATTCAAACATCTTCGATCACTTTGAATTGTACCTAATCAATCTAGAGTTACACCTCCTATAGAGATGGCTATGAAGAGGTCAAAGTATAAGGCTCCATGATCAAGATGACTTGAATACCTCATGTCTAAGGTATCTCGCACTCGAGCTACAATTTTTAGGAGTATTAGGAATACACTCAAAGTTCCACATTGGTAAGACATGGAAAAGATCATTGCTCATAAGATGAAAAGATATCTCCATTAGTATGAAGACATTTGAGTAAAACCCAAAAACAAAACTATGAGGGCTTAGGCCCAAAGTGGAAAATATCATACCATTATGGAGGTATATGAATCTTATAGGCACTAACAATTGGTATCAAAGTCATGGTCCATGTCAAACCATGCACCTCGAATGAAGGAAGTGGGGCTCCTATGTCCGGATCAAGAGAACCAGACACCATGCAGGAAATCCAGTTGGGTCAGGAGGACCAATCAACTGACAGGAAGTCCAGTTGGGTCAGAAGGACCGAACAATTGGCAGGAAGTCTAGTTGGGTTAGGAGGATCAGATAATTAGCAGGAAGACCTAGTGGATTGATGATCGGACATCAAGCAGAGGAAGTCCTTTGAGGATGGTCAGGCTTGAAGGGAGGCCCAATGTAGTCCTTCATTTGAGGGGGGGGGGGGAGGATTGTTGGGATTATTGGGAATACAATAAAAGTCCCACATTGGTAAGACATGGAAAAGATCATGTGCTTATAAGATGAAAAGATATCTCCATTGGTATAAGACCTTTTGGGTAAAATCCAAAAACAAAACCATGAGAGCTTAGACCCAAATGGACAATATAATACTATTGTAGAGATATGTGAATCTTATAGGCACTAACAACAATGAGATCTTCAATGACATATAGAACCATATGAAGTCTCATAGCAGGTCACTCCAATGAACATGTTACCTAACTAGCATCCACATATTCACTCTCAGCATCCCTATACTTCCATTCAGTGAGTATTGAATGCTTGGATAAATCAAGGAGCATAACATGTGCTAGTCTCACAGAATTGATGATGTCCAATCTCATCAATTCATTGATTAGGGATAGTTTCAATATTTACACATTTAACATAATGAGAAATCCACTAATTATGATCCAATCACAATTTCTATAATGCTATGTATCATATTGTGGACTTTAGTAGATGAGTTTAAGATCCAATCAAATACATAGATAATGTATACTCAAATAGTAAATTTATTAATAACTTCTAAGAAAATTATCTTAGGACACCTCTCATTTACATCATACTCTCACTTGGCCTACAACCAATCGCCTTGGTATCTAATATCATAGGCCTCTATATGCCTCTCAAATTTTTCTTGAGGAAAATGCTTTGTCAAGGGATCTACTAGATTCCTATCAGTGGGTAATGGTATTGGCGAAGTACGTGCTTGGATCTCTTTGATCCAACAACGGTCTCTTTGAAATACTAGATTCCTATTTGTACATCTATTCTACCTATGATCTCTTTGATCATATGGTAATGGCGAAGTACGTGATTGGATCGTTGACGAGACCGTTGTTCCTTCGCATGTGCAATGACACCATTGTTGTCGCAGTAAATCAGTAATGCTTTAATAATGCTCAAAATGACTCCAAGTTCTTGATCCAGACTGCCTCCTTTGCTGCTTCAAAAGCTACAATGTACTCTACCTCCATGGTAGAATCAGCAATGGTATCTTGTTTGAAACTTTTCCAACTCACCGCACCTCTATTCAAGATGAATATGTATCTAGACTGAGATTTGAAATCATCCTTATCCATCTGTAAGCTAGAATCAGTATACCCGCTTACTACAATATCACTTGTTCCATATACCAAGAACAAATCCTTAGGTCTTATCAAGTACTTAAGGATTGCCTTGACAGCCTCCCAATGGTCCATACAAGGATTCGACTGGTATCTACTCTTAACACTTAAAATATTGATAAGTGCAGCGACGATGAATCGCTACTGTCAGTTTAATTGCCAAACCCTCTCTATGCCAAAATAGCATAGGGAATGACTCGGATCATCTACCACGGAAAGCAACTATGAAAGTTGGCTCTAGAGTAAAGGTTTTTCTTAATAGGATGGGGGTTTGGATATGAGGATTATGCAACTACACAAGATAACATGAATTAAAGAAATAAACTATAATAATGAAGGTAAATTCAGCAACTAACAATTAAATGCACTTGAAGTAAAAGCTATTGTAAGAAGCAATTCACCAAACACATTGAGTGCAAAATAACTAAACAACTACACAACTGAAAATTCATCCAATTTCAAATGTCAAGGGATTGACAACTATAAAGTAAGTGTAACAAGCAATAAAATGAAGTAAATGATCATCCCACTAAGATTTGCCCGAATAATGGATAGAATACTCCAACTACGTTCGACGGAGCTCAATCGAGTCTTCGGAGCGAAATGAATGGCGAAGATGATGCAACTCCTAAATCTGGAAGCTTGGTGGTGACTCCTTTCTCTCCTGAATCCGGTGAACCTTGGATGATGTCATCGAGGCGGAACTCCTTCGTGAATCCACAAGATAAGATGATAGTCGGCTAGAAGGTAGAGAACGTCATCAGATTCTTCCAATAGAGTGGTTCTTCATCAAATACGATGAAGAAAGGGTGATGGAGGGTTGTGACGGTGTGTGTTACGGCTCAAAAGTGGAGAAGATGCCCTAAAAACCCTAGAAAATCCATTTTATAGCTGTCCAAATGGAGTTTTTTCACCGCGATACGGTCGTGCCAAAAAGACACGGCCGACCGTGTTGCATTCTGTGAAAAAAAATATTTCTACTGCTATAGTAAATTGCTACAGTAATTCCACTGTAGCTACAGAACCACGCCGTATTTGATTCTGATCTTTTTCCATGCTGCTACATTGATTTCACTGTAGCTACAGTACGCTGCTACAATAATCTGCTACTGTACTGTTGCTACAGTATTTTCTGTGATTTTCACTCAAATTTATTACAAAATAAAAGTAAGCAACAATGTGTCAAGGACATTAAGTTAGCATATATTTGCATTAAAGCGCTAAAACGATTCACATTCATAAAACATGATAAAATACGACAATTTAAGCATACGAGTGGATTAAAATGTTAAGGAATGAATCAAAATAATGCATCAAAATATGAGTTATCAATTCCCCCACACTTATTCTTGCATGTCTCGAGCAAGTATCAAAAGTGACGAATAATCAAATCCATTTTTCCCAAGCAATTTCTCCTAATATCATGAAAATAAAAAAAGGAAGTTACTTAGGGTTGTCAATCTACAAAAATCATGACATTCATGCACTTAGTTCTTGCATTAGTTAACAAGTATTGTGGCTTCAATAAATCCTAAATAGACCAAGAATGATAAACCTTACCGGATCAATTCTCATAAGCATTGCAAAGGTAGAGCTCACTCAAATCTACTCAAGATGTTACACTACTATATGATTGCTTATTTCCTACTCTCCACCACTTCAACCACATGAATGCATGATTTAGAAGGATTTTCAAGAATTGCAATGAAGAACAAGCACAAGATATAAGAATGGCACAAATATAGGAATAGAAAGCAATGAAGACAAGAGGCAATTGAAATAACATCATGTTGCATTCAATTAAACAATGTCCATTCACATCTCCTTCCATTCTCTAAACTAACAACCATTATCGTTCTCCACATTCATGTTCATCTACAAGAAACATACACCTATATATCTGTCAAGCCCTGAGAGTATGCTGAGCCGAAAAGCAAACAGACAATATCTCCCCTGTACGTGGTAACATATCCTATTTATACAAGCCTTTCAGCCATAGCCACAAGAACATAAATAAATGTAAACATAACAATACACAGCGGAAACTAACACAACGACATAACAACCTACATACAGTGCATACTGGTATGACTAACACCAAAACATATAGAAAACATCGACAAACCACAAACAACAAGTGTGTGTACAACAATAATGTTTAAGACACAACCACCATATAAATCCAAGTACATAACAAAATATACGAAAAACCTAAAACGACCATAGGAGCCTCAGAAGTGATATGAGATGGATCAACCAGTGATGCTCCAAGCCATCACCAAGACTTCAACATGTTACCTGGGCGACAAGAAAACCCAGGGTATGTGGTGGTGAGTATAACTCAGTGGTAATAAGAATAAAAGTGTATGTATAATTTATATATATCACATGCGAGTCAACAATATGCTATCAAACAGTATAACATGTATACAACAACATGATATAACAACTATATAACTAAACTGATCAGCAATATCAACATAAGGTACTGACATACCAGAAGATCGGCAACGATGCAACTCATACAACCTGAGTATAAGTAACATAATACAATACCTACAACATGGTAGAGTAAATCTAACTCTAGAAGCGACAAACCACCATACTAACATCCTATGGAAAATACAATGATGAACCGGATCTATCCCGTATCATCTCAAGGTACTAGTCAAAGGTATACGACAGTGTGACCAACTCATACTCAGGTATCCCACGCACTATCATATAGCAAATGCAGTAGTATGTATGATGATGTACAAACAAATGCAGCAAGCATAGTACAAATAAATGCAATATCATAGTAAGCATACATATAGACTGCATCTATATATATATTAATCACAGTCATCCATATATATATATATACAAAATACCATAAGACACGATAATGCAAAATGCATGGTCATGTCGGCTCACCCTAAAGCTACCACGACCCCAATGTGGCCTCAGTGGCTCAACATGACAACTGTCCCAACTCAACACCAACCACTAATCTCGAGTGGCCGAGTGGGCAGTATGGTCAAGTACCATATAATAATAAAGAGCTAGCTACACAATGGGGGTCCATGCTGTTGGCCACTCCGACAGTCACTACTCATAAGTGGTCGAGTGCCACACATGCAGGACAACTGCACGCAACTCCAACTATCACGGTATATAGTGGTCGAGTGCGGAGAAACAATGCTCTTCCCTCACACCAGTTATCCCTCCATGAGTAACCTCGGAGGCAGGATGATTGACGACCCACTCAACCACAAGGGAGACCAAGTCGCCAGCATGCATGTAAATGACATGAATGCACAGTCACACATACTCAACTGATCATAACACTCTCTATCCTGCAGAGAGTCATACTCGACTAATCAATGCACTCTCTATCCTGCAGAGAGTCGTACACAACTGATCATAACACTCTCTATCCTGTAGAGAGTCATACTCGACTGATCAACACACTCTCTATCCTGCAGAGAGTTATCCTACAGAGAGTTATAATCGATTGATCATAACCAAGTTAGGACCACCAGTCCATAGCGACGTTGTATCCACAATCACATGTTCATACACGACTATTTGATCCATAGTGGATATATACACATCATCAAGATATAACATGGAAACTCAACTTTACTTCTAGAATCCTACTCATCCCCGGATTATTTATCTAGATTGTAGAATTCAGTTTTACAACCGAATTTAGCTACGTACACATAGGTAAACCACTACAGGTCCACTTACCATAACAATCTATAATTCATAACAAACATGAATGAATAGATTGTAGGTTTTGTGATCAATCAGTGAGGGGAAACTTCGCTTCCTACTTCACCTCGGTTGCTTGTTCATGGCGATCCCATCGATGTCCCCAGATTAAAAAAAATTAATCCTAGGCAAAAGGGATTGCCCAAACAACCAAGTCATCGTCGTGCTATTCGTTTAGAGAGATCGCTTGAACAAACTAATTGTTCAAGCGACCAATCTCTATTATACGAGTAGCCGCGGAATAGATGATGTACGGATCGCCGACTTTCGTGTTTATGTTCGGGATCCAA
Organism: Wurfbainia villosa; assembly: GCA_025175895.1. NCBI lineage: Eukaryota > Viridiplantae > Streptophyta > Magnoliopsida > Zingiberales > Zingiberaceae > Wurfbainia > Wurfbainia villosa. Next base: position 13,631,076 of record CM045990.1, read on the forward strand.
GTATTATTTAGCCACATACATAAAGTAAACATAAAAAAAACATGCATATAATTGAAAAACAATTATAAACATAATACAAAAGAACACTAATCAAAATAAACAAGATTATACCTCTTGTTATACCTCTTGATCTTCTATTGTATGTCCTTCCTCCTTTTGGACGTCGTGTGGGCGATGATCTTCCAAAAGTCGAAGCTCCTAGATCACCAATCTTCCTTCCTTGCTCGTTCCGAGCAAGAGGAAGATCATAAAAACTAAACTCTTCTCTTATCTAGGACCAACCATCAAGCTCCAAGCTTGATGCTTGCCGTCGGCCCAAAGAGATGAAGATTAGAAGTGTGGGCGCTGACCCAAAGCTTCAAGGAAAGAATCCCTAGCTCTTGTTTCCACCGGCCAAGGAGAAGAAGAGGAATAGATTGAGCTCCGGCCAAGGTAAAGAGGAGAATTATGGGCGTCGACAATCACCTTAATAAGAAGAAATAAAACCCTCCATAGTTGCCTCCCAAGTACCCTCTCAAACCCTAGCCACCCAACCTAAATCGTATCTCAATTAGGATTCATTGCCACCCAATGAAGGAAACCCTAATCTCCTAAGCCATAGATGAAGGGAAGAAGGTTGGACACTGGCCAAACCAAGGAGAGAATAGGGAAGAAGGGCACCGACCACCTCAAGGAAGAAGAAGAAGAAAACATCTTTCCTTAATTGTGGCCACCCAAACCCTAAGCCTCCCTTGCCCTTGCCGCCCAAAACCCTAGCCCCCTTTTCTCTAATTATTCTTGCCGCCCACCCTCAAGCCCATATTTATAGAGTTAGGCTTAAGGATTGATTTAATCTCCACCATTGGTTCTAGGGATTTAATCTCAACCGTCGGATCTAGAGATTTAATCTCAACCATCGGATCTAGAGATTTAATCTCTACCTTTGGATCTAGAGTTTTGTTTTCATCCATTGGATCTAAGCTTCATGAGGTGTTAATAGGATACAATAGGGACCATGAGGAGGAGTTGGATCTTGGCCACCTAATGGATCAAGCCCACATAAAGTCCGATCCATTAATGATTATCCATTCCACTAGAAGATTATCATTGATCTACCTCACCAACCCCCATAAGTTAATATGGGCTCCATATATTATTTGTACATTTTCTCCCCATGTTTAAGATCTCGAATATCCGTCGATTAATTAATTTACTGATCATTAATTAATCAACATCTAACTCCATGAGTAGTACCACTCAACCTTTTCATCATGCCGGACCAAGTCCACCTGCAGGGTTTACATGATGAACCTTATGAGCTCCTCAAGGGGACATCATCATCCTAATATATAGGACACGGTTTCCTCTTATAATCAATGACACACCATATAAATAATATCATCTCCTAACTTACCGAGCCTATCGATTTAATCTATAAATCTCGCCCATTGGTAAATCAAAGAGATGACTACTAAGTATATGTGCCCATTATTATATCGGGATTAAGAGCATGTACAATATAATATCTGAGGTCTGATTCAATTATGTAGTCAACAATAAATCGAATCACCTCTAAGTCAGTGCTGCTCAATACACACAAAGTGCACTAGTGTGATTCTATGGTCAAGACAAACCAATATCAAATCACACTACAACCATTCCGATGGTTTGTCCAAAGTGATCTCGGTTGTGAGCCTTTACTTATACTTTACAAGGAGCCAATAACATGATCTCCCGTGTGACACCACACACCATGTTATCTACAATGTAATGTATTAGACAATATTGCATAACCATAAAAATGCAAACAATGATAATGTGATTCTTATTTCAAAAATAAAGATGTTCATACAAAAGATAGACTTTTCAGTATACATCCCAACAATCTCCCACTTATACTAAAAGACTATGTTGTCCTCATACTGTCATACATCTGATTCCCCTTCCCTCCACATGCCTATCAAAGCTCATGCTAGAAGGGCCTTAATTAAAAGGATCTACCAGGTCATCCTCTGATGCATTCTAGGCGACAGCAACTTCTACCTCCTTTACGATTTCTCGTATCAAGTGATACTTGCGCTCTATGCATTTACTTACCTTATGGGTTCGTGGTTCCTTCGAGTTTGCAACTGCAACATTATTATCACAATAAATTGTGATAGTTCTGGGCAAACCAGGAATCACATCCAAGTCCATCAGGAAGTTCCTGAGCCACACAGCTTCTTTGGCTGCCTCAGAGGCTGCCACATACTCATCTTCCATGGTAGAGTCTGCCACGCATTTCTGCTTGACACTCCTCCATACAATGGCTCCACCTCCTAAAGTAAACACAAAACCTGAGGTAGACTTACTGTTATCCCTATCAGATTGGAAGTCGAAATCCGTGTAACTTACAGGGAGTGATTGGTCTGCTTGGTAAACCAGCATATAATCCCTAGTCCTTCTCAGGTACTTCAATATATGCTTTACCGCAGTACAATGTCCCTGTCCTGGATTACTCTGATATCTACTGACCATGCTCACGACAAAGCAGATATTTGGTCTCGTATATAGCATCGCATACATGAGGCTTCCTACTGCCAAAGCATAAGGAACCGCCTTCATCTCTTCTATCTCCTTAGATGTTCTAGGACACATCTCCTTAGATAAGGGAACTCCATGCCTGAAAGGTAGAAAACCCTTCTTGGAGTTCTGCATGTTAAAACGATCCATAATCATGTCTTTGTATAAAGCTTGGGATAAGCACAATATTCTTTTCCTGTGATCCCTTATAACCTTGATCCCAAGGATGTGTCCCACTTCTCCCAAGTCCTTCATATCAAACTGTTTGGACAACCATACCCTTACGTCCGATAACACCTTGATATTGTTGCCAATCATCAAAATGTCATCTATGTATAGTACAAGAAATACCACTATATTTTCGTTACTTCTCTTGTATACACAAGACTCATCCGGACATTGAATAAATCCATAAGACTGGATTACTTCATCAAATCGGATGTTCCAAGACCTTGAAGCTTGCTTCAATCCATAAATGGACCGATTAAGCTTACATACAAGATGCTCTTTGCCTTTAGCAATAAATCCCTCTGCTTTCTTCATATAGATATTTTCCTCAAGACTTCCATTAAGGAAAGCTGTCTTGACATCCATCTGCCACACCTCATAATCCATATGAGCTGCTATGCATAAGAGAATCCAGAGAGACTTAAGCATGGCTACCGGCGAAAAGGTCTCCTCATAATCGATACCCTCTTTCTGAGTATACCCCTTCATAATAAGCCTCGCTTTGAAGGTCTCAACCTTCTCATCTATTCCTCTCTTTCTTTTGTAGATCCACTTGCATCCAATGGTTTTTACACCATCTGGTGGTTCTACTAGCTCCCAGACCTGATTTAAATCCATAGATTCAATCTCAGTATTCATTGCACTTTTCCAAGATGTTGTATCTTTATCTTGGATTGCCTCGTCATATGTCTAGGGATCAGGTTCATATTCGTCAGGGACCAAATTAGAAGATTCTCCCAAGAACATGAATCTATCAGGTTGTCTCACAACCCTCCCATTACAACGAGGTATCACCTGTGTATCCTCTGTGACATGTGGTGCAGTGACTTGTGGTATATCCTCTTGTACCAGTGGTACTGAAGAAGTGACTTCCCCTTTTAATTCCTCCAGAACAATTTTACTCTTGGGATTGTGGCTCATCATATAGTCTTCCTCTAGAAATTTGGCATTCATGCTAACGATCACCTTCTGATCTCTAGGACTATAAAACAAACCACCCTTCGTTCCTCTAGGATAGCCAACGAACATGTGTACTTCTGTACGAGGTTCCAACTTACCAGCATCTGCCTTTAGCACATGTGCTGGACTCCCCATATCCGAATATGTCTTAGACTAGGCTTTCTCCCAGTCCACAATTCTGTGGGAGTAGAAGGCACTGATTTAGATGGAACCAAGTTCAGAATGTACACCGCCGTATCTAGAGCATATCCCTAGAACGAATCTGGCAACTCAGAATAACTCATCATCGATCTAACCATCTCCATAAGAGTCATATTCCTTCGCTCTGCTACACCATTCTACTGGGGTGTGCCAGGTGCAGTCAATTGGGATTGAATCCCAGCCTTTGATAGGTAATTCCTAAACTCTCCCAAGGGGTACTCGCCACCACGATCAGATCGTAGTGTCTTGATACTTTTACCTTGACGTTTCTCCACATCAGCCTTGAATTCTTTGAACTTGTCAAAGCATTCAGACTTGCGGTGCATCAGGTAAATGTATCCCTATCTTGAGTAATCGTCTATAAAAGAGACGAAATACTCAAAACAACCTCTAGCCTGGATAGACATAGGAACACACAAATCAGAATGAACCAATTCTAACACATCTTTGGCTCTATACCCCTTGGTCTTAAAAGGCCTCTTGGTCATTTTACCCTCTAAGCAAGAATTACAGGTTGGGAAATCCTCCACCACTAATGAACCCAAAGGTCCATCAGCTATCAACCTTTGAATTCTGCTTAGGTTAATATGACCAAGCCTAAGATGCCAAAGATATGTTTGGTTCATCTTCGAAGGTTCTTTTCTCTTATTAAAATTAGAAGATGAGTTATTATCTTCAATTTACATCGTGGGAGGTTTTGGTTCAAGTGTGTACAAATTTCCTATCAATGTACCTAAGCAGATATTCTCCCTATTTCTTTTTATAACAATTCTGTCATTAAAAGAAATAGAATATCCATCCATACCCAATTTAGAAACCGAAATTGAATTCTTTCTAGATAAAGGTACATAAAGGCAATTCTTAAGAACCAAAACTTTATTTTTCTCAAAAGATAAAACATCTCCCACTGCAATAGCCGCCACCTTCGTGGCATTACCCAAGTAAATGGTAATCTCTCCCTCAGCCCGTCGTTGGGTTTCCTGGAACCCCTGCAAAGTATTGTAGACATGATCAGAGGCTCCTGTATCTACACACCAGGTTCCGGTAGATAATACCGCTAAACATGTTTCAACGACTAGACCAAAAGATATACCTTTGTTCTTGCTTCGGATTGGGACAATCCTTCCTCCAATGTCCATCCTGCTTACAAGTGAAGTACTTGCCTTTCGACTTCTTCACTCCAACCTGAGATCCTCCCACCAACTTTGCTCCACCTTGTTTCTTCTTCTTCTTGCCTTTCGGCTTTAAAGTAGAAACATTCTGAGCAACCATGGCCTTAGCCTGAGCAAGCCTTTCTGTCGACTGGAGAATGATATCGACCTGGGTTTCCCCATAGATCTTAGCTCTAAGGACTTTCAGCTCATTCGCAGGCTTAGGAGGACACTCTTCGAAGAGTTCATATTTGTACTCCTTAGCAGTTAAGACAATATCTAGATTCTTTTCCAATCAACATTATTTGGGTACAGTAAATTTATTTTCCTTTAGTATCATAGCAAGTGGGTTGAAATTCATTTTTGAAAATCCTAAGAATCACATAGATCATTACTGTAGATTTCAAAAAATTATTGATTCCTCAAATAAAAAAATTTTAAAATCAACCAACACCTTAAAACACCGAGAATATCGTATGCCACGATAGTGTGGACGTATATGAATTCTACATTTGTAAGAGGAGGTTTTACCCATTAATTTTACTATCTTGTCAACCTAACTTTTTGACAAGTAAAATTTATAGTTGGTTCCTCTTTGGCCCTACAAATAAAAGCAGTGACTCCGATGGGGAGGATACTTATATTTGTATCTAAGTGTTCACCATTACTTAGTACCAAGGTAATTAACTCGGGTTATGTGCCTTACGATAGGGAAGTACACACGCTCCTTAATAATTTCCTATAACCATATTCGACCTTGTGATTTGCAAAAAAACTCATCCGATGGGGAGGAAGGCACTCAGAGCCGACGCACAAGTTTGTTTGTATCACTTGTCAAATCGTAATGGAGGCCGTGGGAATTTATAAAAATATCCCTCTCCCACTTAGTAATTTGAAATTGAGGAATTTTCCTAGCCTACGACATGCATATCAAACAAAAAGCAATAAATATGAAAAATAAATTATTTTCCAACTATTATGGCTTTTATCATCAATGTGTCTCCCGTCGCATCGCCTTCTCGTCTGTTCCTCTTACGCCATGTACGAGCCATTCGGAGATCCGAGCCGAGACTAAAATCTATTTTAATTTACATCCATCGATCCTATACTCCACGAGGGAGTGTACATGAAATCTAGATCGAAAGTAAACTAAAATAAAAGGAGTGGCTAAACAATGTCATATCTAATTTACAAAAATTAAATACTAGCCTCGTCAACCCCGAGGATTCAACAAAATAAACATTTACACACATACAATCACATACACACATATTGTTGGTGCAACAATGCTCCAAGCATTTATATGTTTTGATGTTTGGATAATCATTTAAGTTAGGCAATGTGTTGTGATCTAATTGCGAATGTGTTTAAGTGACAGGTAAAAGAGAAGTCCAAGTATGATCTTGGCAAAGGAAGTCCAAGGGATGGACTTGGCAGCATAAGACCAAGCTTGTAGTCTTGGCAGCGTAAAGTCCAAGTGAACCTTGGCAAAGGAAGTCCAAAGTAAGGTCTTGGCAGCATAAGTCCAAGCTTGTAGTCTTGGCAGCGTAAAGTCCAAGTGAACCTTGGCAAAGGAAGTCCAAAGTAAGGTCTTGGCAGCATAAGTCCAAGCTTGTAGTCTTGGCGGCGTAAAGTCCAAGCATTTGGCAACCCAAGACATGACGAAACCGAAGGAAGCTCTTGGAAGCAAAGTGCAAAGGATGAACAAGTCGCGGACTCGGAGGGATCCTGAAGGCGCAAGGCTTAATACGGAGCTAGAAGGTTGAGTCTAGGTCTAGGGTATAAAAACAAGTATGAATTATTCATACTTAATGAGTATCAGTCGACTGATACGATGTATCACCGACCGTCGTCGTTTACCGTGAGTCGGTGAAACTCGACCATCGATCGGCTTGCCTTGGGCATGTCGGATCGATGATCACCGATCGATCGGGCAATGATCGATCAAGGAAAGAAATGCCGAATGCGCCTCACTCATTGCCGCCGTGATCACTGATCGATCACTCCATCACGATCGATGGAGAGATCACCGATCGATCACCGCCGTTGGAGATTGCGGCTACGAATCTCCGCGAGATCGCGTTTCGTGGCCCGGCGCAATGATCGATGGCATGCATCACGACCGATCGAGGCCCAACGGAAAAACAGCTTCTATAAAAGGGGTCATGGGGAGCATGGGTAGGCTAGTGCTCTAACTCCTAACTTCATCCTCGTGCTCACCAAGTTTTCTAAGTGTTTTTAGCAATCCAAAACCTCCTCTTCTCTTGTTCTTCATCATCCATCATTGTAAAGAAGAGGAGTGTATTGTAAGAAAGGTTTCTCCACCTTGGTTCATCCAAAGGAGAAGATAGTGAAGCTTGGCTAGGGCTAATCCACCTTACGGATTGCCGTGGAGTAGGAGCGTCATCTCCGAACCACGTAAATTGGGTGTTAGCGTTTGGTTTCTTATTTCGTATTTGTATTCGTTTTGTATTTGTATTGCTTCCGCTAACTTGATTGTAGAAACGAAGAAACGCTAATCACCCCCCCTCTAGCGTTACAAAGGTCATAACACATATTGCCATAATAGTCGGATCTTATGCCTGCAACCAAAGAGTTAAACTACGCATATCCTACTATTATTCGGCACATATAATATATGAAAAGTGCATAAAAATTAACCGAATCCTAAACACACAAAACCGAAAACCTTTGCTCTGATACCAATTGTAGGTTTTGTGATCAATCCGTGAGGGGAAACTTCGCTTCCCACTTCACCTTGGTTGCTTGTTCATGGCGATCCCATCGATGTCCCCGGATTAAAAAAAAAATAATCCTAGACAAAAGGGATTGCCCAAACAACCAAGTCATCGTCGTGCTATTCGTTTAGAGAGGTCACTTGAAAAAACTCGTTGTTCAAGCGACCAACCTCTATTCTACGAGTAGCTGCGGAATAGACGATGTACGGATCGTCGACTTTCGTGTTTATGTTCGGGATCCAAGTATTATTTAGCCACATACATAAAGTAAACATCCACACAAAACATGCATATAATTGAAAAACAATTATAAACATAATACAAAAGAACACTAATCAAAATAAACAAGATTATACCTCTTGATCTTCTATTGTATGTCCTTCCTCCTTTTGGACATCGTGTGGGCGACGATCTTCCAAAAGTCGAAGCTCCTAGATCGCCAATCTTCCTTCCTTGCTCATTCTGAGCAAGAGGAAGATCATAAAAACTAAACTCTTCTCTTATCTAGGACCAACCATCAAGCTCCAAGCTTGATGCTTGTCGTCGGCCCAAAGAGATGAAGATTAGAAGTGTGGGCGCCGGCCAAAAGAATCCCTAGCTCTTGTTTCCACCGGCCAAGGAGAAGAAGAGGAATACATTGAGCTCCGGCCAAGGCAAAGAGGAGAATTATTGGCACCGGTAATCACCTTAGGAGAAGAAAGAAAACCCTCCATAGTTGCCGCCCAAGCACCCTCTCAAACCCTAGCCACCTAACCTAAATCCTATCTCAATTAGGATTCATTGCCACCCAAGGAAGGAAACCCTAATATCCTAAGCCATAGATGAAGGGGAGAAGGTTGGATGCCAGCTAAACCAAGGAGAGAATAGGGAAGAAGGGTGCCGTCCACCTCAAGGAAGAAGAAGAAGAAAACATCTTTCCATAATTGTGGCCACCCAAAACCCTAAGCCTCCCTTGCCCTTGCCGCCCAAAACCCTAGCCCCCTTTTCTCTAATTATTCTTGCCGCCCACCCTCAAGCCCATATTTATAGAGTTAGGCTTAAGGATTGATTTAATCTCCACCATTGGTTCTAGGGATTTAATCTCAACCATCGGATCTAGAGATTTAATCTCAACCGTCGGATCTAGAGATTTAATCTCTACCTTTGGATCTAGAGTTTTATTTTCATCCATTGGATCTAAGCTTCATGAGGTGTTAATAGGCTACAATAGGGACCATGAGGAGGAGTTGGATCTTGGCCACCCAATGGATCAAGCCCTCATAAAGTCCGATCCATTAATGATTATCCATTCCACTAGAGGATTATCATTGATCTACCTCACCAACCCCCATAAGTTAATATGGGCTCCATATATTATTTGTACATTTTCACCCCGTGTTTAAGATCTCGAATGTCCTGTCGATTAATTAATTTACTGGCCATTAATTAATCAACATCTAACTCCATGAGTAGTACCACTCAACCTTTTCATCATGCCGGACCAAGTCCACCTGCAGGGTTTACATGATGAACCTTATGAGCTCCTCAAGGGGACATCATCATCCTAGTATATAGGACACGATTTCCTCCTATAATCAACGACACACCATATAAATAATATCATCTCCCAACTTACCGAGTCTATCGATTTAATCTATAAATCTCGCCCATTGGTAAATCAAAGAGATGACTACTAAGTATATGTGCCCGTTATTATAACGGGATTAAGAGCATGTACAATATAATATCTGAGGTCCGATTCGATTATGTAGTCAGCAATAAATTGAATCACCTCTAAGTCGGTGCTTCTCAATACACACAAAGTTCACTAGTGTGATTCTATGGTCAAGACAAACCAATACCAAATCACACTACAACCTTTCCAATGGTTTTTCCAAAGCCATCTCGGTGTGAGCCTTTACTTATACTTTACAAGGAGCCGATAACATGATCTCCCGTGTGACACCACACACCATGTTATCTACAATGTAATGTATTAGACAATATTGCATAACCATAAAAGTGCAAACAATGATCATATGATTCTTATTTCAAAAATAAAGATGTTCATACAAAAGATAGACTTTTCAGTATACATCCCAACATATATAATAACAATAACAAAGTATTTAAGTGCAAAGGAAAAAGTATCAAGCATAAAAAAAACTAGAATGGAGTCAAGGTTAAAGTGACAATAATATGAAGTTATATACTTCAGGGTTTATCTGCTACCTGAATAGGGTAGGAAATTACCCACTAGCCTTATAGACTATGTCGATAGTCTTCACGTCCATGAACCTATCTTAAACCAAGGTGCTGAAATCAACATCCTGCAAATAAAACATATACGATTCAACCATATTGTCAATTCCAATATTAGGATCAAATCCTAATCCTGCATCAACTTTATATCTCGATCAACAAATTGAGCAACTTCCTCCATTAGCTCTTAATTAGCAAATCAATAATAGTCTAGCTATAGATCGAACATTCTCATCCATAGCACTTAAATCACAACTCACCTTGATTAATTTCACCCGTATAACTTCTTGCCCCAATCCATATCTACTCTGTATCAAACAAACAAATTAAGGCAAGACCAATTCCAACCCTGACAATCACAAGGTACCACAACTATCACAAGATCATTACCCGATCTACAACCTTTTGAAATTAAAATCCAAGTAACAAAGATAAGGCACATCGATTACCTGAAGGTTGATGGGTAACCAAAAGGACTGAGTGGCTAGCAACAAGCCTCGAAGCATTCTGTGTAGGTGATTAACACAGTAAACGATGACAAAGTTGTTAGCCACAATAAGGTCAAGCTCCCCTTGATTTTCTTCGATATAGAATTTTCACCATCCATTACTGTCTTCCTTATTCAATAAATCACAGATTCACCCAAAAGCAACCTGCATTTCGGATCAGTAGAGGTTGAACACAATGCCAAAACATAAACTCATAAATACACCGAAATAAAGGATCGTTGGCTTGCCAGGTGGTTGTGATTTAGATCCCGAATCACCCTATGAAGCGAAAACAGAACACAACATGGAGGAGAAGACAGGAATCAATAGCTCTTACCCTTGAACTTATGATCAATCTTGGAAGATGACCACACTCTCGATCGGTAACACCATCGAGAAGATTATATTCGTCGACTGCAACTCGTAATAGCAAACCAAGGGATCACTAACTTGCCCTCATCGGTGATCCAAATCAACACACCGTGGAGGAGGTAAATCACCAGTTGGAGCTCACAAACCACCGATGGAGGGATGAAGGGCAGTGGTAGATGAGGTCGACAACAAGTTGGCTCGGTGGCTATGGAGGTTGTCCCATGCACGGAAGCAACTCGACGGCTGGAGGAGCTCGTGTTGGTCGACGAGCAGGAAGAAAGGCTGCACATCGAAAGAGGAAGAAAAGGCAGAGAGAAAAATAAAAAATGCTCGAGACATTGAAGGATAACGACGGAAATAAAGGTTGGACAGCGAACTATAGAAACCGAGAGAAGATGGAATCGAGTTGAGATGGGGCAGCGACATCGATCGGTCATAGCCACCGCATCAACTCACCTAGCTCCGATAGAAATCACGACTCCTAAACAAAACAAGGTGTAGGATGCCACAGATGTAAGCTCCCCTCGCCACTCCACACTCTCTGCTGTCACTCATTCGTAGGGATCGTCGAGGACGATCCGGTTGTCGCCATTTGTCGTGAGGAGAAAAGGGCGAGAGGAGGAAGAGTGAAGGGTCGGCGGTGCGGAGAGGTGAGGTCATGAGAAGGAAAGGGAAGAGGCACTTTGATGGTCGCAACGGCTGGAATCGGGGAAGGTGAACACAGTAATTGTTGCAGTTGGGAAATGCTCAAAGAAAAGAAAACTAACTGGTGTGGAGGAGAAAACAACGTGAAATGGATGGGGTTAAACGGGTTTGGAAAACAATTGGGTCTAATAATGGGTCAAATTTTAATTAATCCATTAATCTTAGGGTTAGGTTAATAAACCCAATTAACCTCTCAATCACCTACCTAAGTAATTAATTTGCATACTTTTTTTCGGTATCTTACATTCTCCCCACTAATAAAAATTTAGTCCCCAAATTTCGTACTTAAGCACAACTAGTAAGCACTATCATATTAATCAACTCAAGTACTTCGAGAAAAGTAAGGCACCTCAAGTAAACAAGTGAGGGTATTGAACTCAAATATGATTTTCTAGCTCTCATATAGTCTCTAACATCAATCTTCTATACTCCCAACAGACGTTCTATAGTCTGAATAATACACTATGTTTAACCACCTAACTGCGGGTGAATAATTGCACCAGAGTGGAGCTTTATATTCGTGACTTGTTGGAGACTTTGTCAGAATCGTAAGACGAATCTCGAATCACTACCAGATGCAATACTCAAGATACTCCAAGAAAATCAAAAATCTCCTTACAGTAAAATTTCGTCGAGTGACCCAACGAAATACATTTTATGGCTCGGTAGAAAATGAACGGACTTGGCTAGTTGATCACCGATTACTCCAAATTGTACCATATCCTTTCTGAATTCCAAATAATCTCCCAACACTGTCCATCATGTTGGTGATCGATTGGCCGGCTAGAGGGGGGTGAATAGCCCTCGTTCGTTGTTCGTCGTATTTTGTTCGTTCTCGTCTACAATTCTTGTTAGCGCAGCGGAATAACAATAATAATACTAACAAGAAACACACATACACACAAACAAAACACAACGATATACGTGGTTCGGAACCGAATGGTTCCTACTCCACGGGTGAGCTCCTCGAGCTCTAGTTATGCTCACGGCACTAACTATAACACTCCTTTTCGACAACACGTCGGAGGTGGAGAAACCTCTCACAAGCTATTACACTAAGTAATGAAATACAACAAGAAATACAAAGACAATACAAAAGAGAACTTTTACACCGATTGCTTTTGATCGCTTTCTTGTTGCTTGCTTTTGCTTGCTCTTGAAGGTCTGGAATGCAACAGCAATTCCCCTCCAAAGTCACCCAAAAAGCCTTGGCGAAATCCTCCAACTCGTGCTCCATTTATAACCTGCATCAAGCTGTTTTCTCGCCCATCAGTCGACTGATCGTGACCATCAGTTGACTGGTATCGTAGCCGTTGTCTCACAACGGCCGGATCCACGTTGGTTAAGTTCTAACGGATCACACATCAGTCGACTGATGGCACCCATCAGTCGACTGATCAACCATCAGTCGAGTGCTGGCGAGCTCGACTCCATTCTGTGCCGCAGACGATCATCATCGATCCGCCATCCCTCGGATCGATATCCAACAATGACGCCTCCTCGGCGATGCCGATCCGCTAAAACCTCAAACATAACGATGTTTGAGCCTCCGACACTCCGTCTTAGCCACTTGGCCAAGTCCACCTTATCCCTCATGGAGTTCCCCACCGAAGCTCTCTTCCCTCGGCCTACGTCCCTCGGATGCGCCAAGCGCACGGCTTTGCAACGCCATCCTTCGCGTCTCATGCCCTAGAAGTATGCTTCCCTTCAATTCGCTCCCCGTCCGGCGGTCCCTCGGATGCACCAAGCACACGGCTTCGCAATGCCATCCTTCACCGACTCAAGGACCCCGAGCCTAGTGAACTTACCAAGTCCTCAAGACTTCCCATATGCACCAAGCGCACGGCTTCGCAATGCATCTCTCACCAAGCACCAAGCGCACGGCTTCACAATGCTTTGGACTTTCCCACACCAAGCTCCATGCTTGGATTTTCCATGCCAACTCCATGTTGGACTTTCCCATGACAATCCCATGTCATGAGTTTTGTCTATCATCAAAATACTATCAGGGTACTGCTCGAGTCAAACTCGAGTCAACCTGGGACGATTGCACCAACAATCTCCCCCTTTTAGATGATTGACAAAACTACCATCTCAAGTCTACCAATTCTCCCATATTGACAATTCTCATATCCCAATGAGAATTCCAAACCTAATTGGCAACTTGGTAATATCTCCCCCTTTTTGACATTACATCAAAAAGGTCCTCCCCAAGGGTATGAATGTCTCATATCCCAATGAGATCTTATATCTCTCCCTTGGAGGAACACATGCCTACCATCTTTCTAGTGATCCCATATCACTTAAAGAGAGGCAACCCAATTTCCTCCCATGAGGAAATACACATCCATCTTCCCATGATGGATATCTCCCCCTAGAGGCTTGCTCCCCCTTGACCATTGCACCAACAATGTCCTTGGAGAGTCCCTAAGCCAATAGGAACATAAAACCAATCAAAATTAAGGTAAAGTTTAACAATGAACTTTCTTCCACCTCAAAATTGATACTCTCCCTAAACTCTTCTCCTAATCCATATCCAATGGATTTCCACCCTCTCCAATGCTCTCCCAAGCATATCCTAGGGTTAGGAGTGGTTAGGGACCCAAAACATGGCTAAACATGGGCCTAACTATCAAGTTTACGAAATCAGCTGTGCGGTCGACTCTGTCGATCTAATCATTGGACCTCCCATCACCATTGCCATTGCAAGCGATCGATACTTACTATATCTTGATTTTGATTTCAGAAATTGGATTTTCGAAATCCATAAGTAAATATACATAAGTTTAAAAATCATGAAATTTCATATTCATATTACTTATCCTAAACACTATGGGTGAAAAATATTGGAAAATTATTTTACCCATTAAATTAGGAGATTGATACAAAGTTCAAAATTTTAGAAAAGCTTCAATAATAAGCCTTCTTTGTATCATTCCATTCAATGGTGATAGCTATCAAAAGATAGACTTCACCAATGTTTTTCAAAATGTTTTCAAAACCTTTATTTTCATTTTCCTAAACATCTCACAAATATCTAGATGTGTAAAACACATTCAAGGCAATTAATCTAGTGAGATGTGGGTTTTTGTTCTTTTAAATTCTCATGCATATTTCTAAGGCAATATTATTTGATTCCCATCAAATCATGCCATAGTCCTTAATTTCATTTTAATTTATGCATGATGATGATTATGGCATACATATGATTTAGATAAAAACATATGCCAATATCATGATGTCATGGCATGTGAATGAAAATTAAGCATACATGACATACAAACATAAGTCTAAACATTATCATGACATTTTTATAAATAAAAATGAGAATGATGTCATGACATGGCAAGGCAAACAAATCATGGCAAGTAAAGTATACTAAGGTATAAAATACCTAAGTGTTAGAATCAATTTGTCATTTCTAGGAATTAATTCAATTTTGCCTTAATGCCATTCATTTTCCTAGTGTGCCAAAAACCCAAAATGGCACACCAATACCTCTAAGACCTAATTGTGCCAATTTAAATCATTTTAAACTTCTCAAGCATATTGGCACATCCTAATGTGTCAACTCTTCTATGTTTAGGTTAACTACCCATCCATTTAGGGTTGACACACCCTAACCCATTTAGCGTGAATCGATCACGCTTTTAAGAACCCAATACCTATTGGAGCTCCTTGGGTTGGGTTAACAAGGTATTCCCTAGGGATAACTTCCCTAGATACCTTCCTAATGACCCTTTTAGGCTTTAAAGCCATAGTCTTTTGGGTCTTACTTGAGTCAACTCTAGATGTGACTCCTCCATTGACCTTCTTAGTGGCTTTCTTGGTTTTACTTAAGTCCTTGGCCACTAAACATACACCATAGCTAGACTTAGGGATAACTTCCCTATTAGCCTTGGTTTTTCTAGACCTAGATGTGGTTCCATAATTAAATGGAACATTATGATAGGACATAGGTTTGTGACCCAAACCCTTCTTGCCCTTAGATATTTCTTGCTTCCTAGGTCTTGACTTTTGGGAATTTGACCCCTTAACCGAATTTGATATTATTTTTAGGGTCTTCTCCAATTTTTCTAGCCTTGACCTCAAGGCTTGGTTCTCTAGCTCTAATTTCCTCAATTTTGAATTTTCATTAGATTTTTGAGGAATGATTTTCTTTTTAGGCATGTGCCTAGATTTCTTGGGATTAACACCCAAGTTTTCTTGGACTTTCCTAATTTACTCTCTAGGTATAATAGATCTAGTGTTTTGAGTCCTAGGTTTGTCTTTAGTTATATGAACATGTTTGGCACCTAGACAATATACCTTATTATTTCTCTTAGCATGCTTTTCATTGATAATAGCAAGAGAACTAAAATAATTTTTAGCATGCTTTTTAACTTTAGGAATTAAAGGTGCATTAAGTAAATTTACCTTAGGGTTAGCTTTAGGAGCTCCCCCTACATGAGTTGCACCTTCTTGCCCTTTCTTCCTCCCCCTAGGGCATTGGCTTCGGTAGTGTCCCTTTTGATTGCATTTGAAGCACACAATGTGCTCTTTGCTCTTGATTTTGGGAACACTGGCATCCTTTGACTTTGGGTTGACTTTCGGTCTTGATGCCTTTTCCTTAGCCAATTTAGGGCATTTGCTCTTGTAATGCCCTTTCTCCCTACACTCAAAGCATATTATGTGATTTTTATTTAAAATAATAACACTTGAGTTACCTAGGGAGGTGGTGGAGGCCTCTTCATGATCTTCACTTCTCCCGGATGTGGATGCTTCTTGTTCTTGCTCCGGGATGGAAGATTGCCTTTCCTCCCCTTCAATGCTAGAGGTGGAGGTCTCCACCAAATCATCAACATCTTCAAATGTTGTGGGTGCTTCTTCTTCGGCATTCTCCTCTACTTGTGCCGATTGGGAATTTTCTTGGAATTTCATTATTTTCTCCCATAATTCCTTCGCATCCCTATAGTCACCCAATCTAGACCAAATAGTGTTAGGTAATAAATCACTAAGTAATTTTATTACCTCAAGATTTGTCTTGAAGTCCTTAATTTGGTCTTGGGTCCACCTTGACTTTTCAATTGGCTTGTTGTATTTGTCCCTAGGCATCTTAAAACCATTTTCTACAATTAACATAGAATCAAAATCGGTTTCAAGATATACCTCCATCCGTTTCCTCCACCAAGCAAAATCTCCATCGAATTTCGGTGGATGGATGAAGCCGGCCATTTGTAGTGCTCTCGCGGCGGTTAGTCCTCGAAGAGCGACCTCGCTCTGATACCACTTGTTGGTGATCGATTGGCCGGCTAGAGGGGGGTGAATAGCCCTCGTTCGTTGTTCGTCGTATTTTGTTCGTTCTCGTCTACAATTCTTGTTAGCGCAGCGAAATAACAATAATAATACTAACAAGAAACACACATACACACAAACAAAACACAACGATATACGTGGTTCGGAACCGAATGGTTCCTACTCCACGGGTGAGCTCCTCGAGCTCTAGTTATGCTCACGGCACTAACTATAACACTCCTTTTCGACAACACGTCGGAGGTGGAGAAACCTCTCACAAGCTATTACACTAAGTAATGAAATACAACAAGAAATACAAAGACAATACAAAAGAGAACTTTTACACCGATTGCTTTTGATCGCTTTCTTGTTGCTTGCTTTTGCTTGCTCTTGAAGGTCTGGAATGCAACAGCAATTCCCCTCCAAAGTCACCCAAAAAGCCTTGGCGAAATCCTCCAACTCGTGCTCCATTTATAACCTACATCAAGTTGTTTTCCGCCATCCCATCGATCGTGATCGTGACCATCGATCGGAGTATCGTAGCCGTTGTCTCACAACGGCCGGATCCACATTGGTTAAGTTCCAACGGATCACACATCAGTCGACTGATGGCACCCATCGATCGGTGATCAACCATCGATCAGTCTTTGGCGAGCTCAACTCCGATTCTCGTGCCCGTGCGGTGTCATCGATCATTGCCATCCCTCGGCGATCGGTGATACTCACGATCATTGCCCTCCTCGGCGGTCGGTGATCGGAACTTGGTTGATCAGCGGGTCGAACCCATACGACCTAGGCGGTCGGCCGATGTCGGCTAAAACCTCAAACATAACGATGTTTGAGCCTCCGACGTCTTAGCCACTTGGCCAAGTCCACCTTATCCTCATGGAGTTCCCCACCGGCTCTCTTCCCTCGGCCTCGCCCCTCGGATGCACCAAGCGCACGGCTTTGCAGCGCCATCCTTAGAAGTATGCTTCCCTTTGGGCTCACTCAATTCGCTCCCCGTCCGGCGGTCCCTCGGATGCACCAAGTGCACGGCTTCGCAATGCCATCCTTCACCGACTCAAGGACCCCAAGCCTAGTGAACTTACCAAGTCCTCAAGACTTCCCATATGCACCAAGCGTACGGCTTCGCAATTCATCTCTCACCAAGCACCAAGCGCACGACTTCGCAATGCTTTGGACTTTCCCACACCAAGCTCCATGCTTGGATTTTCCATGCCAACTCCATGTTGGACTTTCCCATGACAATCCCATGTCATGAGTTTTGTCTATCATCAAAATACTATCAGGGTACTGCTCGAGTCAAACTCGAGTCAACCTGGGACGATTGCACCAACACATCATACTAGGCTCCCACTTCCATTCCAGAATTGGAATTTCCTAGAGCAACCCAATGGGTTTCTGATGTTAAGCCTTTACCTACTGGCATATTAAACATCGAGCAACAAAGTCTGAAATATCTCTCTTCATACCATTCCACCAGTATAAATGTTTAAAATCTCGATACATCCGAGTACCACCAGGATGTATAGCAAATCTCGAATGATGTGCTTCTTGTAGCAACTCTTCCTTAAACAATGCAACTTTGGAACCCACTATCCTTATCAGAGACGGGGAATTATCTTTTCACAAGAGAAGTCCTTCTACTATCCAAAATCCCATGAGCATTCTTGCTCCATACATCCATAAATTAGGATAATATCCATTAAGTCCATGTCATTTATATGACAGCTTGTCTCGCAGTCGCTCAACTATCGTAAGCTTAAGATACGCCTCATTCAACTGCATCGGGATCGCTTCGATCCCTGAAATGATTCATATGTGTACAACATCCTTCCATCCACCATGGAAAGATTTACTAATACCCGTGCAAAAGTTAACCACCATCTAGGTCCTGTAAACTGGTTTCACCAGCTTCCGACTAAGTGAATTGCATCACCCTTTTGGTCAAACAAGTCCATGGTATAGTAATGCCAAACATTCTATCCACATCTACAATAATAACCACATCGTACAAGGAAACCACCATCTACGGTGGCCGAGTGCGTAACTCTAACTGTCACCATCAACAGTGGCCAAGTTACGTAACTCCGACAACCACAACTGATACAATCGTGTCCAGAATACACGATTTCTCAAATCCATGGACGACTAAATCGTTAAGTAGTCTAATAACATAATCAAAAGCTCATAAACTTCATACCGAGTATGAAATGTCGTCCTCCATACACCTGCATCCTCTTTACTCTAAGCTGATGATATATCAATCATCACAACGATAATGATAATTGTATGACGTCATGTCACTACAATATCAACGCACAAATCTTAAATCAACCCTAGAGTCTACACAGGTGTCCTTTAGCTAATCCAAACAGATCATTTATCCTCAACGAAGAATATTCATTCTCCACAACTACTGCACTCCATCATCAAGAATCGATCCATAACCTCAAAGGTCCATCTCTCTTTTAACAAAGAGTTCCTAATCTTCTCTAGAAGAAATAATGGGACAGATAAATATCCCATCCAACACATCCTATAATCGCAATTTATGTTCTTTCAAATTCCATAGTGTTTAGCAACACTATTACTAATAAAATTATCTTCTAGTAAAATCATCATTCCAACAAATACCTCATGTGCATCATCATCCTTGCCAACTTTACAAACCCGATCACTGAGGGTATCAATCAACTTGATTAGGCTCACTACCAATGAATAACATTGCATTGAGTACATCATGAGCTTCAACTACTTTGTGTGCTTTACACTAGCCCTCAGCCAATACACCATAAGTAAAGACATTTGGCTCCAAAATATCATTACCTTAATTGATAAAGTAATCATCAGAAATTTTCTCCCGATATGAGGTCTTTAGTATCAAAACTATTCCCAAAATCACTCCGACCGTATACTCCACTTGCCTATGCAATGGCAAGCCTAGGAGTTCATCCAAACTACATCTGAGAGACATTTTATACCGTCATTTCAACATCATAACATCCAAGTTAATATCAAGATATCCACATCATATCAACCAAGTCAACAATATAACAACTAAGTCAACTCTCCCACCATAATATAACATCTCCAATAATCAACCTCTAAATATTCAAAATCAATATTGTAACCCTCTGATAATCATCACAGTAATCAACTCAACATCTCACCTGTCAGTGGAAACACAAATAATCCACATGATCCAAATATAGAAATCCTTCTAATCCTATCTATGAATGTTCTAGACAAAGATACCTATAAATTACCAGTATCTCTCAATATATCATCAAGTAAGGTAAACTACAGTAATACCCCAAATGATCAATCCTTCGACCCCCCTACATCTCCTCTGGGGTAGTCATGTATACTCCTCCAACTTCTGCTCCTAGTGACTGAGTTCATGTAGGTGCAAAAGACTACCAAGGAGAAACTAAAGTCAACTGCCAAAATGGAGATGCAAGTCGGAACAACTCAGAACCCATGACTTTGATCTTGCTCCTTTTATCCAACATTCGGAGGCTTCTGATTTTAATAATTTGACCTACAATATTTGCTTATCGGTCACCAACTCTTAAACACTTATACAGAGTCATTTCTAAACTCCTGACTCGATCCAATGTCTTCCGCAGGATCTGTTAGAAGATCCGAACATCCTAATCCAACTGTAAGCCAATAACCCGTGGGTGGCTTAAAACATCCATTCACACTCCTGTGCTATTAGGTGTGCATAAACTCTACAAGTCTAATGACTCTGCATGGTATTCCTATTACCGACGATCACCCTACTTGAAGCTCAAGAATTCCCTGACAACAAGTCAAAGAAAATGATGTGGGGAAATACTCTCCCACAACATCACTTAATCGTGATCAAGTGATATATTATTCCTCGAAGGTTATTTCCTACATCTTCAACCAAGTACCGGCTTAATTCCGATAATGGTATACTACTAACTATACTTTCTCTGTATAACATGTTTTAAGTACTCAAAAGTACCTTCAAAGTTATACAGCCCAGCATGACAAACTCAGGGATCAAAATCCCTATGATACACCATATACTAACCCTCTGCTTGTTGTAGCAATAATGGTATAGACACCTAGTCCATTACCCCATAGGTAATGATCTGACTACCACCGTTAGTGAAAATCCTTAAGACTGCAATGTCTGATTTCCACAATAAATGCGACAACCTGACCCCTATTATCTGACCTGGTATCAGTCAGCTCTCAAAGGTAATTCACCTTTTCGACAGCAGGTTTAAGTCTCACAGACTCAACACGTCATTCTCGTGGTCAACTCATACCACGGTTACGAATAGTGATTAACCAACACACTACATGTTATTCCCTATTATAAACACTAAATGCATAGCCAACAAAACCGAGAGTATAAACACTAAAGCCAACTCTGGCTGGTCGCTTTAGTGGTCGACCCCTACTACGAGTCTGCACATGTATCATAACTCTGACTATATACACCTGTTGAACAAGTTTAAATAAGTATCTATCCAGAATATAAGTTATCAGAAATTCTTACCTTCGTGCTGCTCAGAGCTCAGGCCGCTGTCAATCTCATCTCACAAAATCAAAACCGAAACAAATCGACTCCCGAGAATCCAAGACTCGACAAAAACAATATTGTATGGCATTACAAAACCTAGGGCTCTGATACCACTAAAGTTGTCACGCCCCGAGAGTATGCTGAGCCGAAAAGCAAATGGACATCATCTCCCCTGTACGTGGCAACATATGCTATTTATACAAGCCTTTCGGCCACAACCACAAGAACATAAATAAATGTAAACATAACAATACACAGCGGAAACTAACACAACGACATAACAACCTACATATACTACATACTGATATGACTAACACCAAAACATACAGAAAACATCGGCAAACCCAAAACAACAAGTGTGTACAACAACAATGTCTAACACACAACCACCATATAAATCCAAGTACATAACAAAACATATGGAAAACCCAAAATGACCATAGGAGCCTCGGAAGTGAGATGAGTCCAAGCCATCACCAAGACTTCTACCTATTACCGGGGCGACAAGAATACCCAAGGTCTGTGGTGGTGAGTATAACTCAGCAGTAATAAGAATAAAAGTGCATGCATAATTTATATATATCACATGCGAGTCAACAATATGCTGTCTAACGGTATAACAGGTATATAACAACTGTATAACTAAACTAATTAGCAATATCAACATAAGGTACTGACATATCTGAAGATTGGCAATGATGCAACTCATACAACTTGAGTATAAGAAACATAATACAACACCTACAACATGGTAGAGTAAATCTAACTCTATAAACGACAAACCACCATTCTAACATCCTATGGCAAATACAACGATGAATCGGATCCATGTCGTATCATCTCAAGGTACTGGTCAAAGGTATACGACAGTCTGACCAAATCATACACAGGTATCCCACACAGTATCATATAGCAAATGCAGTAGCATGTATGATGATGTACAAATAAATACAGCAAGCATAGTACAAACAAATGCAACATCATAGTAAGCATACATATAGACTGCATCTATATATATACCTAATCACAGTCATCCATATATATATATATATATGTGAGTCGACATGACCATGTATATATATATATATATATATATATATATATACATGGTCATGTCGACTCACCATAAAGAAACCACGACCCTAGTGTGGCCTCGGTGGCTCAACATGACAACTATCCCAACTCAACACCAACCACTACTCTTGAGTGGTCGAGTAGGCAGTATGGTCAAGTAGCATATAAGCATAAAGAGCTAGCTACACAATGGGGGTCCCTGTTATTGGCCACTCCGACAGTCACTACCCATGAGTGGTCGAGTGCCACACACGCAGGACAACTGCACGCAACTCCAATTACCACCCTCTATAGTGGTCGAGTGCGACGCAATAATGCTCT
The DNA here is from genome assembly GCA_025175895.1 of Wurfbainia villosa. NCBI lineage: Eukaryota > Viridiplantae > Streptophyta > Magnoliopsida > Zingiberales > Zingiberaceae > Wurfbainia > Wurfbainia villosa. The sequence goes on from CM045990.1 coordinate 13,653,937, forward strand.
GCCCTCACACCAGTTACCCCTCCATGAGTAACCAGGGAGGCAGGATGACTTACGACCCTCTCAACCATAAGGGAGACCAAGTCGCCAGCATGGATGTAAATGACATGAATGCACAATCACACATACTCAACTGATCATAATGTAGGGTCGATGTTGGACGACTAGAGGGGGGTGAATAGCCTTTATCGTAGACGGTGGAAGTCGTCGTTCATTGCTTGTCTACAAACACTATTAGCACAAGCATAATATACTAATACAAACAATAAAGATAAAGCAAAGTAAATAGAAATTCGCTAACAAGAGAATAAAACATGGTTCATGGTCTCGCCGCTAATCCACGACCCGATTCGTCCAAGGTGAATCACTCCTTTGCCAAATCCACTAGATCTCTCCAGTGCACCAAGCTAGGTGGAGGTAACCTCTTTACAATCTCTCTTCTTACAATAGAATGGAATAATAGCAAGTAAGAAGAGTGGGAATCCTTTAGGGCACTTTGAGAGTTGTTAGGAGTTAAAGCATTAGGCTCCCAAATGCCCTCATCCCTTCTTTTTATAGAAGAAGAGGGTTTCTTCCCGTTAACACAGGACCAGTCGACTGATGCCCCGACCAGTCGACTGATCCCGTATCCGTTGCTCAATAACGACTTCTTTCATGTTGGATTCCATCCAATGGCTGCCACATCAATTGACTGATCTTACCATCAGTCGACTGATGGAGCTATCAGTCGAGTGTCGTAAGTGAACACTCCATTATGTGCTCGAAACCCTTGCGACCAGTCGACTGATGCCTTCACCAGTCGACTGGTGGTCTCATAGTCGACTGTCAATCCATGGCAGTCGACTGTTGGCACATGAACCAGACTCGAACACTAGTCGAGTCATAGTCGACGTAGAGTAGTTGACTACCATTACATGGCAGTCGACTGATGTCGGGAAATCCCATCCGATACTTAGCCAATTGGCCAAGTTCCACCTAAGCGCACTACCCCTTCCCGGGTTACATTCGCTCACTCTCATCCCTTGGAGTTCCTCGCCTTTGAAGTTGTCTTCGTCCGACCACGTCCCTTGGATGCGCCAAGCGCACGTCTCTGCAGTGTCATCCTTCGCGTCTCTCCCTAAAATCTACTTCCTCCAGCTTCAGTCCAATGCTCCTCGTCCGGCGGTCCCTCGGATGCTCCAATCACACGGCTTCCGCAAAGCCATCCTTCACCGACTCAAGGACCGAGTCATGAGAGGTGAAACTCGCCAATACTCAATGTGTGAATTACTAAGTCCAGTAAAACTTCAATGCACATATCAAATCTAAACATCCTAACTTAAACCCTTTGCCACACACATCAAAACCATATCACGGGTTGATTGCCCTAACAATCTCCCCCTTTTTGATGTGTGGCAATCCGTTTAAGTTAGGTAAACATTTGATAAAAATATTAAGGTAAGAAAACATGATTATCAACTCTCCCCCTTAATACATGAAACTCCCCCTAAATGCAATTCTCCCCTTACTTAAACATGTATATTTCTCCCCCTTTGACTCCATCAAAAATATTAAACAAGGTTTATACAAGCGTAGCATCAATTCTAGGGAAAAAAATTACCAAAACATGCCTTAAATCTGATAAAAGAAAGTTATTGGGCATGTTATCAGTTGATCAGTCGACTGGTTCAGACTACCAGTTGACTGGCACTCTGATTTCGGGTTTTTTATATTTTCAGGGTGAAGTTCAGAAATGCATAAAAAATTCTATAAAATTCGAAAAATCATGAAATTTAGGGAACACATTTCTTGTAGGTATCTTTATCAATGAAAAATAGTTTTTAATGAAAAATCATTATATTTTCGAAAATTAGCCAAAAATCCAAAAGCTTCAAAAACAACTAGGTTTTTTTGATCAAGTTAGTATCAATTTTAACACCAAGTTTTGCTTTAGATTGTTTCAAAACATGAACACACAAATTTTAAAGTAAGAAATTGTTTTGAAAACATATAAAATATCCAACCATGATATTTGGGCAATATGTCTATGAATTAAACATAAGTCTTCCCCATGATTGGTCTATTATTGCTATTTTGATACTTTAAATGACCATCGAAATGCCATAGGCATTAGTGAACCATTGGTATCATCCTATCATCTCACCCCTGCTAAGTTTTCAATCAAGGTAGCCTATAGTGAGTGTGAGATGTTCCTAGAGGTATTTATATATACTTAACCTTCAATTTCATGCAATTCTACCCATGGTTAAGTATCATCCTAACAACCCACATGATCATAAAGACATATATGTATTCATTTTACATTATGATCATGAAACAAATGTATCTATCAATTTGTAATCATGCATTAGGTATGAATTATGATAATGAGCAAAGTATCACCCAAGGCATGATTTAAAACCTTATTGCCCATGACTATGTGCCAAATATCAAGATCATAAATCATGATTACAAACATATACAACAATTATATTAACTATCATAATTTAAGCATTATTATCAATTTATGGGCACATTATCATCACTCAACACTATGCTAAAAATGTATAGGTCATGAGTATCAACATATATAACACTAAGTGTTGAGCATGATTCATATTATTTAAGGGTGCATTATCATCACCCAACACTATTTCAAAAATTAAGTCACCTCATCCTAAGTCAACCAAAACATAAGATATAGGTGAAATCCTTATGGTTGACTATCCTAGGGTTTTCCTAACCCTTAAGGATGGATTTAGGAACCCAAAACAAATTCTTTCCTATGGGGTTCACTAAAAATTCCTTAGGGATCCATTTTCTTGCAATTGTTTTCTTTTTATCTTGACCCCTAGCAATTAAACACTTATAGGCTTTTTCATTTTTATTTTCCTTATATCCTAGGCCTTTCTTATTGAAACTAGCCCTTTGGCTCCATATGATCATGTTAAGGGTGTTGGAGGCAATGGTGAATTTTTCTAGGGCCTTGGTCAAGTGGTCTACCTTTTCCCTTAAGACCCTATTTTCTTCAATGCATGCATCATTAACATCAAGAGGCATATAAAGATCATGTGAGCATGCATCATCATCATTATTAACATGTAAACATACTTGTTCTAATTTATTTTCTAGATCCTTAATTTGATCAAGCATACTTTTGTTCTTTTTCTTAGCCCTAAATAAATAAATCCTTAGTAAGGCTAGAAATCATGGAAACTATTTTATTGGGTGAGAGATTCGTTACCATAGTTTCCATGTCCTCTTCCTCCGATTCCGATGATGATGAGGATGAAGCTCCCCCTTCACTTGAGCTCTCTTTACTAGTGCTTCTTTCTTCTTTCTCAGAGGAGGAAGTGTCTAGGTCATCAAACACCATTAGGGCAAGATTTGAGTAGACATGTTCTTCTTCTTCGGATGATGATGATGATGAGGGATCATCCCATGTCTTTGCCTTTAGTGCCTTTGTCTTCCCTTTCTCCTTGGCCTTCTTCTCCTCTTCCTTTTTCTTCTTGCTCCCCTTCTTCTTCTTTTCTTCTTTCTTTCTCCTCTCCTCTTTGCTCTTGTTCAAGAGGGGACAATTATCCCTTATGTGTCCCTCTTGTTGGCAATTGTATCAAATTACCTTCCCCCCTTAGTCTTCTCCTCCTATCATTAGATTTATTAAATTTGAAACCTTTTAATGCACGCCTTACCTTCCTTACCATATAAGCTTCTTCCGTGCTATCCATGGAGGAGGAGGAGGCTTCATCGGAGGAGGAGGGAGTCTCCATCTTCTTCTTCCCTTTGTCGGCTAATAATGCCACTCCTCTCGATGGTTGAATTCTTGGCTCTTCTACTACTCCTTCGAGCCTTGTTTCGTGGAGCTCCATGGTTGAGAAGAATTCCTCCAAGGTGCTAACTTTTAGGTTCTTGGAGATGTAAAAGGAATCCACCATTAAGCTCCATCTTGAGGACCGGGGAAAGGCATCTATAGCCTTCATTACCATATCCCGGTTGGAGAGCTTTTCCCCTACACTTGTCAAACCGGTTTGAATTTCTTTAAACCTAGAGTGTAGAGATTTTACCTTCTCTCCCTTTTCGAGTTTGATATTGGTTAGTTGGGAGCGAAGGACATCTCTCCTTTCTGTTAGGGCAATCTCTTGCCGTAATATAGTTTTGATGGTATGGCAAAGGGTTTAAGTTAGGTTGGTATATTTATTTGATATGTGCGTTGGAGTCTTGCAGGACTTAGTAATTCGCACATGGAGCCTTGGCGGGTTCACCCTCACAACCTCGGTCCTTGAGTCGGTGAAGGATGACTTTGCAGAAGCCGTGCGCTTGGAGCATCCGAGGGACCGCCGGACGAGATGACTTGAAGTGAAGCCAAGGAAGTAGACTTCGGAGGCAAGAGACGCGAAGGAGCATTGCAGAGCCGTGCGCCTGATGCTGCCAAGGGATGTGGCCGCGAACGAAGAGAGCTTCGGCGAGGGACTTCGAGTGAGATGAGAGAATGAGTGAAATGTAAGTAGCTCATTAGGTGAACTTGGCCGAATGGCTAAGTGTCGGAGACTTGACCGCAAGGGTTAAGGTTTACCCGGCCGCCGGAAGCTCAAACTTATGTTAAGTTTGAGTTTCACACGGCACCAGTCGACTGCCATGGAATGGCAGTCGACTGCTCTGAGTCGAGTGGTTTCGACTGGTATCCGACTGATGGGTTTATGCCCAGCAATCGACTGCCATGGAATGGTAGTCGACTGCCAGAGGATATCGTGGGCACAGAACCGCTCGTAGCCGACTGGGCAGTCGACTACGGGGTCAGCAGTCGATTGCCAAGTGTGCCATTGGACTACAACGGTCGGGATCCGACGTGTTCGGAGGCTGTTGGAGTGGCGGCAGTCAACTGCCAAGGACAGCAGTCGACTGATGGCGGCCAACGGGAAGAAATCAACCTTCTCTATAAAAAGAGAAGGTGTGGAGCTTTGGGAGGTTAATGCTCAAGTTCTAAACGATCATCCAAGTGCTCCACATGATTCAAACTCCTTCTTTTAGCTTTCTTTCACATCTATTGTAAAAGAGGGAGTGTGCTTGATTTGTAAAGGTTACCTCCACCTAGCTTGGTGCAAAGGAGAGACCAATATTGGATTGGCTTTGAAGGAGTGATTCACCTCGGACGAATCGGGATCGTGGATTAGCGGCGTAGCCGTGAACCACGTTATATTCTTTGTTAGCATTTGTATTTTCATTTATTGCTTGTCTTAGTTTATTGCTTCCGCTTGCTCTAACGTTTTTGTAGACGAGCAAAATACGACGTCCATCGAAGAGGGCTATTCACCCCCCCTCTAGCCGGCCATTCAATCCCCTACAAGTGGTATCAGAGCCAAGGAAAGCTTGTCGAGGACTAACCGCCACAACAAGCAACATTCAAAATGGCCGGCTCAAACATCCACCCACCGAAGTTCGACGGCGAATTCTCTTGGTGGAAAAAGAGAATGGAGGTATTCTTCGAGACCGATTTTGATATTATGCTAATAATGGAAAATGGGTTCGAGTTGCCTAGGGATGAAAAGTGTGAACCAATCGAAAAATCACGATGGACTAAGAAGCAAAGAGAGGAGCACCTTGCGAACTCAAAGGCAAAACATCATCTTTTCAATGTGCTCCCCCAACAAGAGATCAACCGGATTGGAGAATGTGCTAGCGCCAAAGAGATGTGGGAGAAGCTTATAGAACTTCATGAAGGCACATCCGAGGCCAAGCTAGCAAGGAGAGACCTCCTCCGCTCCCAACTATCCAATATAAAACTAGAAAAGGGAGAAAAGGTAACCTCACTACACTCTAGGTTTAAAGAAATTTTAATTGGGCTAACAAGTGTAGGTGAGAAGCTATCAAACCGGGACATGCTCATGAAGGCTATAGATGCCTTTCCCCGGTCCTCAAAGTGGAGCTCCATGGTGGATTCGTTCTACATCTATAAGAACTTGGAAGTAAGTACCTTGGAGGAATTTTTCTCAACAATGGAGCTCCACGAAACTAGGCTTGAAGGAATACAAGAGGAGCCTAGAATTCAACCCTCAAGAGGAGTAGCATTGTTGGCAAATAAGGGGAAGAAGAAGATAGAGATCTCCTCCTCCTCCGATGATGAAGCGTCTTCCTCCTCCATGGATAGCACGGAAGAAGCCTACATGGTAAGGAAGGTAAGACGTGCATTTAAGAATTTTAGATTTGATAAATCTCATGATAGGAATAGAAGACCAAGGGGGAAGGTCATATGCTACAATTGCCAAGGAGAAGGGCACATAAGGGATAATTGTCCCCTCCTAAACAAAAGCAAAGAAGAAAAGAAAAAGAAGGAAGAAAAGAAGAAGAAAAAGGGGAGCAAGAAGAAAAAGGAAGAGGAGAAGACAAAGGAAAAGGGAAAGGTCAAAGCCCGAAAGGCAAGGACTTGGGATGACCCATCCTCATCCTCTTCATCATCATCGGATGAGGAGAATGCCTTTGTCACCAATTTGGCCTTGATGGCCTTTGATGACTTGGATTGCTCTTCCTCCGAAAATGAAGGATCAAGCTCAAGAGGAGAGAGCTCAAGTGAAGGGGGAGCTTCTACATCCTCCTCATCCGAAGAAGAAGAAGAAGATATGGAAACTATGGTAACGAAAGCTTCTCCTAAGAAAATAGTTTCCATAATTTCTAGTTTAACTAAGGACTTATTTGGAATGAAAAAGAAAAATAAAAGCATGCTTAATCAAATTAAGGCTTTGGAATATAAGCTAGAAAATGCATGTTTAAATAATAATGATACCTCTTCTTGCCATGATGATGCATGCTCACATGATTATATGCCTTTGGATGTTAATGATGCATGCATAGAGGAAAATAGGGCATTAAGGGAAAAGGTAGATTATTTAACCAAAGACCTAGAGAAATTCACAATTGGCTCCAACACCTTAAATATGATCTTAGGGAGCCAAAGAGCTAGTTTCAACAAGAAAGGCCTAGGATACAAAGAAAAGAAAAATGAAAAGGCCTATAAATGCCTAATAGCTAGGGGACAAGATAAAAAGAAAGTAATTGCTAGGAAATGGATCCCCAAGGAGTATTTAGTGAACCCAATAGGAAAAAATTTATTTTGGGTTCCAAAATCCATCCTTAAGGGTTAGAAAACCCCTAGGGTAGTCAACCATATGAACTTGACCTATATCATATTTTGGTTGACTTAGGATGACGGGACAACATTTTTTAGATAGTGTTGGGTGATGATAATGTGCCCATAAATAGATAATATTGCTTAAATCATGATGATTGATGTAATCTCTATGTATATTTGCAATCATGATTTATGTTCTTGAAATTTGGCACGTTATAATGAGAAATAGGTTTGAATCATGCTTTAGGTGATACTTTGCTTATTGTCATCATATAATACCTAATGCATGATTATAATTTGATGAAAACATGTATTTCATGATCATAATGTAGAATTAAATCATATATGTCATTATGATCATGTAGGTTGTTAGGTTGATACTTAACCATGATAGAATTGCATGAATATAATGGTTAAGTATATACAAATACCCCCTAGGATGCATCTCACACTCACTATAGGCTAACTTGATTGCAAACTTAGCATGGGTGAGATATTAGGATGATACAAATGTCCACTAATGCCTATGGCATTTAGATGGTCATTTAAAGTATCAAAATAGCAATAATAGACCAATCATGGGGAAGACTTATGTTTAATTCATAGAAATATTGCCCAAAGATCATGGTTGGATATTTCATATGTTTTCAAAACAATTCCTTAATCTAAAATCTATGTATTCATGTTTTGGAACAATTCAAAGCAAGACTAGGTGTTAAAATGGATACTAACATGCTCAGAAACTAGTGGTTTTTCAAGTGTTTGAATTTTTAGCAAATCTCGGAAAATATAATGATTTTTCATGAAAAACTATTTTTCCTTGATAGATATACTTAATAGAAATATGCTCCTCAAATTTCATGATTTTTCGAATTTTCTGGAATTTTTAATGCATTTCTGAAATTCGAAAATCGTAATTTGAATCAATTGTGCGATCATTGCCATATCGATAGATCGACTTCTCACTTGAAAATCAGCCTGCAATTTTCTGATTTCAGATTTTAAACAATTTTTTGGTATTTTCCCTCCATTATACTTGATGCCATGAGTTTATAACTTCGTGTTAATCTTTTTTGATGGTGTCAAAGGGGGAGAAATAAAATAATTATGTTTAAGTTAATTGCTTTAGGGGGAGAAATATATGATAAGGGAGAAAATTTTTATGTGAAGTTTCATGGATTAAGGGGGAGTTGCATGTTGCTATATCATGTTTATGTTTACATGCTTTCTTACCTTAGAAATTTATATCAAATGTTTTTACCTAACTTAAACGGATTGCCACACATCAAAAAGGGGGAGATTGTTAGGGCAATCTCTTGCCGTAATATAGTCTTGATGGTATGGCAAAGGGTTTAAGTTAGGTTGGTATGTTTATTTGATATGTGCATTGGAGTCTTGCAGGACTTAGTAATTCGCACATGGAGCCTTGGCGGGTTCACCCTCACAACCTCGGTCCTTGAGTCGGTGAAGGATGACTTTGCGAGCCGTCGCTTGGAGCATCCGAGGACCGCGGGACGAGATGACTTGAAGTGAAGCCAAGGCGGACTTGGAGGCAAGAGGCGAAGGAGCATTGCAGCCGTGCGATCTTGCCAAGGGAGGCGTGGCCCGAGCGAGAGCGGCGAGGGACTTCGAGTGAGATGAGAGAATGAGTGAAATGTAAGTAGCTCATTAGGTGAACTTGGCCGAATGGCTAAGTGTCGGAGACTTGACCGCAAGGGTTAAGGTTTACCCGGCCGTCGGAAGCTCAAACTTATGTTAAGTTTGAGTTTCACACGGCACCGATCGCCATGGAATGACAATCGATGCTGAGTCGAGTGGTTTCATTGGTATCCGTGATGGGTTTATGCCCGTGCAATCGATCGCCATGGAATGGTAGTCATTGCCGAAGGATATCGTGGGCACGGAACCACTCGTGGCCGACGCGAAGTCGACTACGAGTCGCGGGATCGTGGTGAGGTCCAGCAATGATCGTAGTGTGCCGTTGGACTACACGGTCGATCCGAGACATGTTGGAGTGGCGTGACGATCGACTACCAAGCGCGTGATCGTGATGGCGGCCAACGGGAAGAAATCAGCCTTCTCTATAAAAAGAGAAGGTGTGGAGCTTTGGGATGTTAATGCTCATGTTCTAAACGACCATCCAAGTGCTCCACAAGATTCAAACTCCTTCTTTTAGCTTTCTTTCACATCTATTGTAAAAGAGGGAGTGTCCTTGATTTGTAAAGGTTACCTCCACCTAGCTTGGTGCAAAGGAGAGACCAATATTGGATTGGCTTTGAAGGAGTGATTCACCTCGGACGAATCGGGATCGTGGATTAGCGGCGTAGCCGTGAACCACGTTATATTCTTTGTTAGCATTTGTATTTTCATTTATTGCTTGTCTTAGTTTATTGCTTCCGCTTGCGCTAACGTTTTTGTAGACGAGCAAAATAGGATGTCCATCGAAGAGGGCTATTCACCCCCCCCTCTAGCCAGCCATTCAATCCCCTACACTTTCTAGCTTGGCCTCGGATGTGCCTTCATGAATCTCTATGAGTTTGTCCCACATTTCCTTGGCGCTAGCACATTCTCCTATTCGGTTGACTTCTTGTTGGGGGAGTACATTGTAGAGATGGTGCTTTGCCTTTGAGTTCGCCAAGTACTCCTCCCTTTGCCTCTTACTCCACCTTGATTTTTTCAATGGCTCTCCTTCTTCATCCCTAGGCATCTCGAAACCATTTTCCATAATTAATAAGATTTCGAAGTCGGTTTCGAAAAATACCTCCATTCTCTTCTTCCACTAAGCGAATTCCCCCTCGAACTTCGGCGGATGAATATTAGAGTTGGCCATATCATGATGTAGTGCTTGTTGCAGCGGTTAGTCCGGTGACAAGCGTCTTGGCTCTGATACCACTTGTAAGGTCGATGTTGGCCAGCTAGAGGGGGGTGAATAGCCTTTATCGTAGACGGTGGAAGTCGTTCGTTCGTTGCTCTTCTACAAACACTATTAGCGCAAGCGGAATATACTAATACAAACAATAAAGATAAAGAAAAGTAAAGAGAAATTCGCTAACAAGAGAATATGTTGGATCGAAGCGGATCGCTAGAGGGGGGTGAATAGCGATAAACCTTTTTTTATTAATTCATTCGTTAAAACTAGAGTAGACAGTTAATTGTAGCGGAAAGATAAACTATAAATAAATAAGACAGATATTTTTTTACTTGGTTCGTAGCCTTCGCCTACTACTCCAAGACCCTAGTGATCCTTGATCACGCACGGAGGGCAATTCACTAAAAACACTCCTCCTCGTTGGAGGTAGGAGTTTGACGATTACAAAAAAAACTTCGAAAGAAAAGATAGAGAGACAAACCCTCTCTTCTATTAATGTAAAGTGCAACGATAGAAAACCTCGATTAATAAAAGGAATTGCAATATTTAAAGAGACGACAAAATAAGAATATCAACAACTAAAAGAGTAGAAAGTAAACTAGGGTTGTTGGCTGACTTCATAGAGTCGTCGGAAAATCGCAGAGTTGTGGAGGTTTGTGAGCACTTAGAGATGATGAAAAACCCTAGGAGAAGCCCTCCTTTTATAGCCTTTAAGCCCCTCATCGAATGGGTCTTAAACCAATATGAATTGGGTACAAAACTCCTTGAAAAATGGTCATAAAGCTTGACTCCTCGAGGCTGATTTTTGACCATCGGTTGAACTGGCCAGTTGAACTGGCCCGGTTGAACTGGTCGATTGAACTAGCCCGGTTGAACTGGCTGGTTGAACTGATGGCCAGGATTTTTGACTACAATAAAGAGTTAGCTCAAAATAGAAGTGAATTCGACGGCCACTTGCCGTCCGATCTCAACATAGACCTTCCATGGGAAGTCTTGGGTCGGATCGTCGCCTAAGGACGTCCCCGTACAAAGGACACGACCTCACTTCACTTTACTCACTCGAGCTTACCTTGATATTTACTATGTCGCTTTTTCTTCCGACCTTCCACTTGATTCCTTTGGCTCCCTCCGAAGTCACTCGAGTGTCGCCCGACCACCGCGGCTTCCTTCGGGTGTCGCTAGCCTTCAGCTCCAGCTATAGCAATTTTCTGCACACTCGATTCAGCTCGTGAGATAACGACATGAGCTTAACTTTGTATCGTTTTCTATAATCAAAACTCAGGTTCGACTTAGATGCCTACTGCACCAACAGAATATAACGTGGTTCACGACCTTGCCGCTAATCCATGACCCGATTCGTCCAAGGTGAATCACTCCTTTGCCAAATCCACTAGATCTCTCCTTTGCACCAAGATAGGTGGAGGTAACCTCTTTACAATCTCTCTTCTTACAATAGAATGGAATAATAGCAAGTAAGAAGAGTGGGAATCTTTTAGGGCACTTTGAGAGTTGTTAGGAGTTAAAACATTAGGCTCCCAAATGCCCTCACCCCTTCTTTTTATAGAAGAAGAGGGTTTCTTCCCATTAACACAGGACCAGTCTACTGATGCTCCGATCAGTCGACTGATCCCCTAGCCGTTGCTCAATAATGGCTTCTTCCAGGTTGGATTTCATCCAACGGCTCCCACATCAGTCGACTGATCTTACCATCCCGGAGTGCCGGAAGCGAACACTCCATTCTATGCCTGAAACCCTTGCGACCAGTCGACTGATGCCTTCATCAGTCGACTGGTGGTCTCGTAGTCGACTACCAATCCATGGCAGTGGACTGTTGGCACATGAACCGAACTTGAACACTAGTCGAGTCACAGTCGACTTAGAGTAGTCGACTACCATTACATGGTAGTCGACTGATGTCGGGAAATCCCATCGGACACTTAGCCAATTGGCCAAGTTCCACCTAAGCGCACTACACCTTCCCGGGTTACATTCGCTCACTCTCATCCCTTGGAGTTCCTCACCTTTGAAGTTGTCTTCCTCCGGCCACATCCCTCGGATGCACCAAGCGCGCAGCTTTTCAGCACCATGCATTGCGTCTTTCCCTGAAGTCTACTTCCTCCGGCTTCACTCCAATGCTCCTCGTCTGGCAGTCCCTCGGATGCTCCAAGCACACGGCTTTATCAAAGCCATCCTTCACCGACTCAAGGACCGAGTCATGAGAGGTGAAACTCGCCAATGCTCAATGTGCGAATTACTAAGTTCTGTAAGACTCCAACGCATATATCAAATCCAAACATCCTAACTTAAACCCTTTGCCACACACATCAAAACCATATCACGGGTTGATTGCCCTAATACATAACTCTCTCTATCCTGCAGAGAGTCATACTCGACTAATCAACGCACTCTTTATTATGCAGAGAGTCATACACAACTGATCATAACAATCTATCCTGCAGAGAGTCATACTCGATTGATCAACACACTCTCTATCCTGCAGAGAGTTATACTCGACTGATCAACACACTCTCTATCTTGCAGAGAGTTATACTCGACTGATCAACACACTCTCTATCCTGTAGAGAGTTATACTCGATTGATCATAACCAAGATAGGACCACCGGTCCATAGCGATGCTTTATCGACAATCACACGTTCATACATGACAACCTGATCCATAGTGGATATGTACACATCATCATGATATAACACGGAAACTCAACTTTACTTCTAGAATCCTACTCATCCCCAGATGATTTATCTAGATTGCACAATTCAGTTTTACAACAGAATTTAGCTACATACACATAGGTAAACCACTACAGGTCCACTTACCATAACAATATGTAATTCATAACAAAGATGAATAAATAGATAACAACAATAACAGAGTAATTAAGTGCAAAGGCAAAAGTATCAAGCATCAGAAAAACTAGAGTGGAGTCAAGGTTAAAGTGACAATAATATGAAGTTATATACTTCAGGGTTTAGTTGCTACCTGACCAGGGTAGGAAATTACCCACCTGCCATATAGACTATGTCGATAGTCTTCACGTCCATGAACCTATCTTGAACCAAGGTCCTGAAATCAACATCCTGCAAATAAAACATATACGATCCAATCATACTGTCAATTCCAATATTAGGATCAAATCCTAATCCTACATCAACTTTATATCTCGATCAACAAACTGAGCAACTTCCTCCATTATCTCTTAATCAGCAAATCAATAATAGTCTAGCTATAGATCGAACATTCTCATCCATAGCACTTAAATCACAACTCACCTTGATTAATTTCACCCGTACAACTTCTTGCCCCAATCAATATCTACACTGTATCAAACAACCAAATTAAGGCAATACCAATTCCATCCCTGACAATCACAAGGTACCACAACTATCACAAGATCATTACCGGATCTATAACCTTTTGAAATTAAAATCCAAGTAATAAAGATAAGGCACATCGATTACCTGAAGATTGAAGGGTAACCATAATACTGAGTGGTTAGCAACAAGCCTCGAAGCATTCTGTGTAGGTGATTAACACAACAAACGACAGCAAAGTTGTTAGCCATAGGAAGGTCAAGCTTTCCTTGATTTTATTCGATACAGAATTTGCCCTATCCATTACTGTCTTCCTTATTCAACAAATCACAGATTCACCCAAAAGTAACCTGCATTTCGGATCAGCAGATGTTGAACATAATGCCAAAACATAAACTCATAAATACACCAAAATAAAGGATCGTTGGCTTGCCAGGTGGCTGTGATCAAGATCCAAAATCACCTTATGAAGCGAAAAAAGAACACAACATGGAGGAGAAGACAGAAATCAACATCTCTTACCCCTGAACTCACGACCAATCTTGGAAGATGACCACACTCTCGATCGGTAACACCACCAAGAAGATCAGATTCGTCGACTACAACTCGTAATAGCAGACCAAGGGATCACTGATGTGAGCAAAACATATAGGGTTTTAGGAGTAGTTTTCACTCACATCTTGTTACATTTTGTGTTAGTTTCATGTATATGTTACTATATTCTTGCATGCATTGCCTATTTTTTGGTTTGGAGGTTTGCTCATTGTACTTTTGTTTGCAGGTTAGCTTTTCTGGTGAAAAAGATGCGTTTTCGGAGCAAAAGGACTTTCGCAGCTAGACATAGAGTGGGACACGGCCAAGGCATGTGGATTCACATGACCGTGTCCAATGGGCAAAGAACAACACCCCATGGCCGCACATGGCCTGGCCATGTGGAATCACATGACCGTGTGGCTGCCCGATAGATTTGCGCGACTAGAGCTTTTTTCAGATTTTGTAGCGGTCCTAGGCGATGTCTATATAAGGATGGTTCCGCCCAAACCCTAGGGGGGAAGCACGATGGCTAGGACGGCACGCCGAAGCCCTAAAAAGCTTCGGTAACTCACAGTAGGGAGGAGGAACGCTGCCGGAGGTCCACAACTTGCAATACAACGCCGGAGAGAAGATCACGAAGCTCGTATATCTCTATTTCTGCGCTTTATTTCTATTGTATTCGAACTTAAACATGTTTTGTGATTCTTCCTTCGTATTTATGGAGTAGTACTTCTGATTCTAGGATTAGGGAGTAGCTTGTGTACATAAACAATGTTTGTTCATATTAAATTCTGGCCAAAAGTTTGATTTGACAATTAGTAGTTGCTCTCTATTATATCTTCGTGAGTTTGGCTTTCTTTCTGCTGTGCTTAGACGATACGAGGTGGTGACAGCCCTCGCAATCTAAATTTAGGAGGTTTGATCCAAGGAACCTAGGGGTAAACTTGACCTCCCGTAACTGCTGGGAGAAGCGAGTGGTGGAATCGAAAATGGTCCACTTGAAGGATTGATTTGGCATCCTCGTACCCTCTATCCCATCCTTTTGGGCGGAGGTAGCTTCCGGTGAATGCGGCGGCTCTACGGGAGAGTGTATGATATCCCTTCCCCAAAACCGTAGGTAGACGTTTAGACGACGCCAATTGACAACATTGTTCTGTGGTACACAAGCGAAACCAAAGTCCTAGAATTGCCTTTTAACACTCTGACACACTCTTTTCCTCCTCCGTGTGACACTGTACTGAGTAGGGTCCACCGATAGTCCTCACCAACCGACTCTCTCAGAGATTTTATCTGAACAATCGCAACCACTTAGTGTATTGGTATTCGAATCCCAGTCCCTGTGGGATCGATAAATCTTTATTACTTGACGACATTCGTGCACTTGAGGGCATTGAGCGCGAGCGCGCACTTTGAGTCAACGACGATATCCGTCGTGAGATTTGAGGTCGCGCCTGTGAGCATCAATCACTAATTTGCC
Source organism: Wurfbainia villosa (assembly GCA_025175895.1). NCBI lineage: Eukaryota > Viridiplantae > Streptophyta > Magnoliopsida > Zingiberales > Zingiberaceae > Wurfbainia > Wurfbainia villosa. The sequence continues at coordinate 13,669,246 of CM045990.1, forward strand.
CTCATTGGTGATCCAAATCAACACACTGTGGAGGAGGTAAATCACCAATTGGAGCTCACAAACCACCGATGGAGGGATGAAGGGCAAGGGTAGAAGAGGTCGACAACGAGTTGGCTCGGTGGCCACGGAGGTCGTCCCATGCACCGAAGCAACCTAGACGGCTAGAGGAGCTCGCGGTGGTCGACAAGTAGGAAGAAAGGTTGTGCATCAGAAGTGGAAGAAAAGGCAAAGAGAAAAATCGAAAATGCTCGAGACATTGAAGGAGAACGACGAAAATAAAGGCTGGATGGCAAACTGTAGAAACCGCGAGAAGATGGAATCGAGGTGGGATGGGGCGGCGACATCGATTGGTCACAACCACCGCATTAACTCACCTAGCTCCGGCAGAAATCGCGGCTCCCGAACAGAACAAGGTGTAGGATGCCGCTGATGCAAGCTTCCCCCGCCACTCCACACTCTTTGTTGTCGCTCATCCTCAGGGATCATCAAGGACAAACCGATCGTCGCCGTTTGCCGCGAGGAGAAAAGGGCGAGAGGAGGAAGAGGGAAGGGTCGACTGTGCAGAGAGGTGAGGTCACGAGAAGGAAAGGGAAGAGGCACTTTGATGGTCGCGATGGCTAGAATTGGGGAAGGTGAACGCATTAATCATTGCGGCTGGGAAACGCTTGAAGAAAAGAAAACTAACCGATGGGGAGGAGAAAACGTCGTGAAACGGATGGGGTTAAATGGGTTTGGAAAACAATTGGGTCTAATAACGGGTCGGATTTTAATTAATCCATTAATCTTAGGGTTATGTTAATAAACCCAATTAACCCCTCAATCACCTACTTAAATAATTAATCTGCATACTTTTTTTTTCGGTATCTTACAATATCTCATGCAAGGAATAAATAAAGCTCATCAACAAGAATCATTCTCCATTCAAGAAAATAGCACGTCATCTAAAAATATCCACTTTTTTTCTTTTTCTTTTTTATTCATGTCAAATTTTTTTCTTATTTTTTTATGGGCGCCCTAACATCAAGAATAATTCTCTTGTTTTTTTCTCTCTCTTTTTTTTTTCAAATCAGTTTTTTTTATGACGTGCTCTTTCCTTAATGGACTTGCAATACAAAAACACATACTCACAGGCAAATAAAACATAGCTAAACCATTGTGATCAAGCATGGTTCACTCATGCACCATTTAAATCTAGCCTTTCTGCAATAAATCCTCAACTATGATTCTCCCAACTATTTCCTCCCCCACACTTAAATTTGATCGTCTCAGGCAATAGATCCAACATGATAAAGTTCAAATGTCTCAACATCGAAAGAATAACAAGACTTGTCATAGAAGAAGGGGAAATGAAGAAGGACAAGCACTCTCTAACCACATGACAAAGAGTATTTATTAATAACACATGTATCAGAAGAGTATCAATAAAGAACAATAAGAAGGTGGCCTTCATCATAATCATGCAACTTATGGTAATGTGGTCTCGACAAGGAGCAAAGCAAGTTCTAAAGTGTTAACAAGCATGAGTGCTACCCACATACAAGGAGAATAATAATCATGAAGGCTCAAATCTTCACTGGGTGTATGAAATAATCAAGCTTAGTCTATTAAAATAAAATTCAACACCACACAAGTAACCAAATGCAATCAATATAGTCAATCATATCCAATCAATTTCTAGGTTCAACAACCAAACTTAACTAGCTTTTACAACATCCAAGACTCGGTTAAGAATGCTCATGAAATTGAACTCGATATCCGATAAAACCCAAGAATCGATTATTCAAAAATCATGAAAGAAACAAAACTATGCAATAGAACTACAAAAGGAAAGTGCATATATACAAAAAGAAAGAAGTGAAGAGGAACAAACTCCCCACAAGTCGGGTAAATGTCAATCCACTAGGGAAGGGCAATCTTGCTAAAATTTTTGATGAATCGCCTGCAGAATCCTGCATGTCCAAGAAAATAATGCACTTCCCGCACCGGTACGGGGTAAGATAACAGAGAAATAGTATCGATTTTCACAGGATTTACTTCACTATCCTTCCTAGAGACTATATGACCAAAAACTATACCCTGTGTAACCATGAAATGACATTTTTCATAATTCAATATCAGGTCAGTCTCTATGTACCTATGTAAGACTTGTGACAAACTATCCAAATAGGTATCAAATGAGTTGTCATATACAGTAAAATCATCAATGAATACTGTTAGGGCAATCAACCCATGAATGATGTGTTTTGATGTGTGTGGCAAAGGTTTAAGTTAGTTTGTTTGTGGATTTGATATGTGTATTGAAGTCGTGCAAGACTTAGTAATTCACATATGGTTAGCTTGACAAAGCATTGGCAAGATCCCCATCTCATGACTCGGTCCTTGAGTCGGTGAAGGACAACATTGCAAAGTCGTGCGCTTAGTGCATCCAAGGGACCGCCGGACGAGGAGGATTGGAGTGAAGCCAAGGAAGTAGACTTCAGGGCGAGACGCGAAGGATGGCATTACGAATCCATGCGCTTGGTACATCCGAGGTTGTCAAGTGTCGGATGCTCAACCAAAGGTTGGTTTAAGGTTTTACCCGACACCAATCAACTGCTATAGGTAGTAGTCGACTGCTTTAGGTCGATTAGACTTGACCAATGTTCGACTGAACTTTTTCTAGCCAAATAGTCAACTTCTAGGGTTTGGCAGTTGACTGCTCAACCATCAGTCGACTTCCAAGGGATGGTAGTCAACTGATCGAGGCAAGATCGGGCACAGAAGCTTTGGCAGTCGAGTGATCTCGTTGACCACTCGACTGTTGGCTCCATCAGTCGACTAATGGGAAGATCAGTCAATTGATGTGGGAGTCGTTGGTTGGAATCCAACGTGGATGAAGTCGTTGCGAGGCAACATCTACAACAACAGTCGACTGATGGCTGCATGAGTCGACTGCTCAGTGCCCAACGGGAAGAATGACCTCTTCCCTATAAGAAGGGGCCTTGGGTTACTTGGGATGGTAAAAGCTTCATCTCTAAACATACTCCCAAGTGCTTAAACATTTTCTTTCCTCTTTCTTGATATTATTTCAATCATATTGTAAAGAGGGAGATTCTTGTAAGAAAGGTTACCTATACCTAGCTTAGTGCAAAGGAGAGATTAGTGAATGGTTTAGGCGCGATTCACTTGGAACGAATCGAGTCGTGGATTAGCATCAAGGGTCATGAACCACATTACATCAACATGTTAGCGTTTGTATTCTTTGTTTCTTTGCATTGTCTTTTATTATTCCGTTGCGCTAACCTTGTACATAGATAATTAAGTGATCGAACTCCACCATCTACGAAGAAGGCTATTCACCCCCTCTAGCCGGCCACCGATCCTCCAACAAGTGGCATCAGAGCCAAGGTTGCTTGTCACCAGACTCACCGCCGCAACAAGCACGACAACCAAGATGGCCAGCTCTAATATCCACCCACTCAAGTTCGAGGGCAAATTCGCTTGGTGGAAAAAGCGAATGGAGGTATTTTTCAAAACTAATTTCAAAATCATGCTAATCATGGAGAATGGTTTTGAGATGCCTAGGGATGAAGAGGGGAGACTACTAGAGAAGTCAAGGTGGACCAAGAAGCAAAGGGAGGAGCACCTTGCAAATTCAAAGGTCAAGCACCATCTTTTTAATGTGCTCCCCCAACAAGAGATAAACCGGATAGGAGAATGCTCTAGCGCCTTCATTTTGTAATTGTCCCACTATCAAACTTTGGATGAGACTTAACTAAGGGTCTCAATTAGATTGAGAAACACCTAGAGGCATATCCTAATAGTTAGGAAACATGGGTTAGAGAGCATCTACACTAAGTCTTGGGCGATTAGCCAAAGCTAACTCAAGATGATGTGTAATATGGATCTTGGCCCCTCTTTATGAAAGAATTGCATGTGATGCAATTGGTAAATTGTTACCTACCTAATCATACTAAATCTTGGGTGATTAGCCAAAGCTAACTCAAGGTGAAGTATGATGTGGATCTTGCCCCACGTGCATCTATGATTCAGTGGGAGTCTCATTTAATCAAAGGCCTAATTAAATGATTTAAATCTATGATACTCAATTCTGCATATTATTTCTGTTGTAGATCACTATGTCTTCAAATACGTCAAATACCCTATCTCTGCGATCGGTCCTTGAGAAGGGCAAGCTCAATGGAGCAAACTTTGTTGACTAGTATAGTAATTTGAGAATAGTTCTCAAACAGGAGCGGAAACTCTATGTCCTAGAGCAACCCATTCCTGAACCACCCACCAACAATTCCACTCGTGCTGATAAGGATACTTACAAGAAACATCAAGATGATGCATTAGATGCAGCATGCCTTATGCTTGCAACCATGAACTCTGAGCTTCAGAAGCAACATGAGAACATGGATGCCTTTGCTATGGTTGCACACCTGAAGCAACTATATCAAGGGCAAGCGAGGCACGAGAGATTTGAGGTATCTAAGGCATTGTTTCAATGCAAGATGCAAGAAGGAGCACCCGTAGGAACTCACGTACTCAAGATGATTGGGTACGTGGAGAACCTTGATAGATTGAGATTTTCTTTAGACTAAGAGTTGGCCACTGACCTTATTCTGCAGTCCTTGCCTAGAGGCTTTAGTCAATTTGTCATGAATTATTACATGAGTGAAATTGACAAACCGTTGCCTGAGCTCTTAAGCATGTTAAGAACTGTTGAGAGAAATCTTAAGAAGATACAACCTAGTACTAGTGATGTGCTTATGGTTAAAAAGGGCAAAGGTAAGAAGAAGTCTAAAGGCAAGACCCAAGAAAAGGGCACGAAAGCATTGAAGCTCAAAGGTGGGGTGGCCAAGGAAGGGACTTGCTTCCACTGTAAGGAAGCTAGACATTGGAAGAGGAATTGTAAAAAGTATCTTGAGGAAGTCAAGAAGAAGTAAGACTTCTGCTTTAGGTATACATGTTATAGAAGTTAACCTATCTATTTCTTCTTCATGGGTATTGAATATCGGTTGTGCTTCTCACATTTGTACAAATGTGCAGGGCCTGAGAAGAAGTAGATCATTGACACAAGGAGAAGTAGACCTGCGTGTGGGCAATGGCGCAAGAGTTGCTGCTATAGGCGTAGGAACATATTTCTTATTATTGCCAAGTGGTTTGGTTTTACAACTTGATGAGTGCTATTTTGTACCTGCAATAACTAAGAACATTATGTCTGTTTCTATTTTGGACAAGAAAGGGTTTTCATTTACTATAAAGGACAAACATTGTTCTATTTATTTAAATGAAATGTTCTATTACAGTACACATTTGATGAATGGACTCTATGTTCTAGATCTAGAAAACCTAGTCTATAACATAAATACCAAACGATTCAAATCTAATGATTTGAATCATACATATCTTTGGCATTGTGCTTGGGTCACATAAATGAGAGTCGCATATCCCAGCTCCATAGAGATGGATTACTAGACTCATTTGATTTTGAATCATATAAGACATGCGAATCTTGTCTTTTAGGCAAGCTGGCCAAGACTCCATTTAGTGGATAAGGTGAACGAGCGACAGATTTGTTAGGCCTCATACATAGTGATGTTTGTGGTCCTTTTAATGTCGCAGTCAGAGGTGGTTATCAGTACTTTATTACATTTATTGATGATTTCAGTAGATATGGATATGTGTATCTTATGAGGCACAAATTAGAATCCTTTGAAAAGTTCAAAGAATTCAAGAATGAAGTACAGAACCAACTTGGAAAGAGTATTAAGATGCTTCAATCAGATCGAGGTGGGGAATACCTTAGCCAAGAGTTTCATGACTATCTAATTGAGTGTGGGATACGATCTCAACTCACTCCACCCGGAATACCATAGTTGAATGGTGTATCCGAGAGGAGAAATTGTACTATGTTAGACATGGTACGATTAATGATGAGTTATACAAATCTTCCTCCTTCCTTCTGGGGATATGCTCTAGAGACAACTGCTTTCACACTTAACCGCGTCCCATCTAAGGCAGTCATAAAGATACCATATGCGATATGGACTGGAAAGAGTACCAAAATATCTTTTATGAAGATTTGGGGTTGTGAGACTTATGTTTGACATCATGTCTCCAATAAACTAGGCCCCAAATCAGACAAGTGTTATTTTGTAGGATATCCTAAGGAAACGAAAGGATATTACTTTTACAATTCCACTCTAGGCAAAGTTCTTGTCGCCAAAAATGATGTCATGCTAGATGAGCCAACATCCTATCAGGAAGCTATAATGAGCCCAGATTCTGAGAAATGGCTTGAGGTCATGAGATCCGAAATGGAATCCATGTACACTAACCAAGTATGGACTTTGGTTGATCCATCTTAAGGGGTCAAATCCATTGGGTGTAAGTGGGTCTTTAGGAGAAAGACTGACATGGATGGTAATGTTCATACCTATAAGGGGCGATTGGTAGCAAAAGGATTCAAGCAGATTCATGGTATTGACTATGATGAAACCTTTTCTCCAGTTGCGATGCTCAAATACATTCGGATCATGCTTGCTATTGCTGCTTACTATGACTATGAAATATGGCAGATGGATGTCAAAACTGCATTTCTTAATGGAAATCTACTCGAGGATGTGTATATGACACAACCTGAGGGTTTTGTCAATCCAAAGGATGTTGGAAAGGTCTGTAAGTTGCATAGGTCAATTTATGGTTTAAAGCAAGCTTCTAGAAGCTGGAATCATCGATTCGATGATGCGATAAAAATGTTTGATTTCATTAAGAACAAAGATGAACCTTGTGTCTACAAGAAGGCTAGTGGGAGCACAGTTGTTTTCCTCATTTTGTATGTAGATGACATACTACTCATTGGAAATGATATCCCTATGCTGAAGTCTGTGAAGACTTGGCTTGGGAATTGTTTCTCAATGAAGGACTTAGGTGAAGCAGCCTAAATTCTTGGCATCAAGTTCTATAGGGATAAATCTAGGAGATTGCTTGGCCTGAGTCAGAGTACATATATTGACAAGGTGCTTAAGCATTTTGCCATGCAGAATTCCAAGAAGGGATTTTTGCCAATGTCACATGGTGTAAGTCTTTCGAAGACTCAATGTCCCTCTGCTGTGGAAGAGAAGCAATGCATGGATCCGATCACTTATGCATCTGCTATAGGATCTATCATATACACCATGATTTATACTTGCCTCAATGTCTCGTATGCTTTGAGAATGATGAGTAGGTACCAGTCAGATCCCAGTGAGTGCCACTGGACAACAGTCAAGAATATTCTTAAGTACTTGAGAAGGACAAAAGAATATTTCTTAATCTTTGGAGGTGATGATGAGCTAGTTGTAAAGGGTTACAGCGATACAAGCTTCCAAACCGATAGAGATGATTCACGATCGCATTCAGGGTATGTATTTTGTCTGAATGGTGGTGTTGTGAGCTGGAAGAGTTCAAAACAGGACACAGTCGCAGATTCTACAATAGAAGTCGAGTACATTACTGCATCTGATGCAACAAAGGAGGTTGTTTGGATCAGGAAGTTCATTGCTGAACTTGGGGTGGTTCCTAGCATAGCAGATCCTATATCCCTTTATTGTGATAGCAATGGGGCTATTGTTTAGGCTAAGTAACCTCACTCTCATCAGAGGACCAAACACATACTACGGCAGTATCACCTCATTCGAGAGATCATCGATAGAGGGGATGTGCGAATATGCAAAGTAGATATTGATGCTAACATTGCGGATCCCTTGACCAAGGCTTTGGCACAGAGGAAGCATGATGGTCATACTAGGTCACTGGGTCTTAGAGATTACAGTGATTGGAACTAGTGCTAGTGGGAGATTATTAGTGTCAGCCCTTAGTGTCAATCAAGAGATGATTGATTAGGGATCAGGTGTATCATATTTCATTAATAAAAGACAAAGATTGTTTATTATATTTACTTTATGCATGTTCCAGATAAAATAAATATAATAATGCCCTTGAATAGTAGGTTATAATCTACAGTATATCAATTAGTAGAATTGATTATGAGAAGTTGTAGAGAACACTATTCTTAATATTCCTAGTCAAGTATTAATAGACAATGGCAATATTAATACATTGAGACTAGCATATAGGTCAATGGATGACTTGATCTCACAAGTCATGGATATGTGATATCACATTGACACATAGTATATATATTGGAGAATATATGTACTGAATTGACCCACCTTGAGAAAGTATCATGGATCATTATATGAGTGTCATATACTTTCTCATGTGACTATTGGTATGAATAGTCCTTAGACCTAAAGTACTATGGTTCCCTACATAAGGAGTTATGTACTTTGGTATCGTCTAACGTCACACCGTAATAGGGTTCACTAAAACGGTGATCACTGTGTATGGAATGAATTATGCGGAGGGATGTGAGTGATGTAGATGGGATCTATCCCTCCCATATGATGGGAGTGATATCTTTGGGCTCTTGATAGAGTAGGACCACGAAATGCATGACCATGCTCAAATGAGTCAATATGAGATATTGAGTTCATTTGTTTGAGTGAGTCTACTTGGGGATCAAGAAACATAAAGATCGATAAGGGGATGACACGGTATATGCCTCATTGATCGATCTAAGATATCAGAGATAGAAGGACATCGTCATACATGATAATAGTCACGGAAAGGTTCTCGAATCTCGACGATCTTGTAACTTGGGTAGCAATGACGTATTGCTAGATGTCGCTCATTGCTTATGTATCTAAAATGGTTTTAGATACATTGCCAACGTTACAAGAGCCTATAGGGTCACACACAAAAGATATTCTGTTTTGGAGATGATTTCTTTTAATTGGACTAAAAGATAATTTAGCATATGACCAAGACTTGAGTTAGACTCAAACTGGTTAAACTTGAGTTAGACTCAAGTTCAACCATGGAAGATGATTCATCATCATGCATGATTAATTTGATTAATCATGCATGGGAATACCAAGGGCCTTGGTATTCTTGATGAAGGAGAATACCAAGAGTCATGGTATTAAGATTTTTCTTAATGGGGAGATAATGGGAATTGATGGCTAGTGGCTTAAAATTGCTTTGAACGTTCAAAGCAAAAGGGTGGCCAAGGATTTTTGGGTGTTCCAACATGCAAGCAAAAAGCCAAGAGAAAAGTTCTCTCATCCATCTCCTTCCTCTCCTTCTTCTTCCAAAGGGTTCTTGGTGTTTTGCTGGGGGTTGCTAGCACAACGTGACTCCAAAAGGTTGGGTGTCAGTGTGGATACCTTAGAGATACGGTTATCCTTACCGTATTGAGATCCGACAACATTTGGAAATACGAGATTGCGAAGGGCACGCACCGAAGGTATACTTCTCCTTCTAGATAGGATCTAGAAAAGTAGGGTACGAAATGACGTATATAGTTTTGCATGGATCTCTGGTGGGATCCGGTTTATAGTTATTATTTTTGCTGCAGTTGTGCAAAGTATTCGCCCGCGATGTTGTGAACATCAGATTTGGAGTTTTCCCAATAGTAACACGTTGGAAGTCACCAATATCTTAGCCACTCACGTTGAGGTCGTGAGTGGATTACAACATGCCACACACGCACTCTCTATGCACCTATGTAATACTCGTGACAAACTATCCAAATAGGTATCAAATGAGGTGTCATATACAGTAAAATCATCCATGAAAAATGTTAGGGCAATCAACCCATGAATGATGTATTTTGATGTGTGTGGAAAAGGTTGAAGTTAGTTTGTTTGTGGATTTGATATGTGTGTTGAAGTCGTGCAGAACTTAGTAATTCACATATGGTTAGCTTGACAAAGCATTGACAATATCACCATCTCATGACTCGGTCCTTGAGTCGGTGAAGGATGTCATTACGAAGTCATGCGCTTGGTGCATCCGAGGGACCGCCAGATGAGGAGCATTGGAGTGAAGCTAAGGAAGAAGACTTCAGGGCGAGACGCGAAGGATGGCATTGCGAAGTCATGCGCTTGGTGCATCCGAGGGACGTGGCCGGACGAAGAGAACTTCAAGGCGAAGGACTCCAAGGGAGATGAAAGTGAGCGATTGTAACCCAGGACAGGGTAGCTCATAGGTGAACTTGGCCGAATGGCTAAGTCAAGTGTCGGATGCTCAACCAAAGGTTGGTTTAAGGTTTTACCCGATACCAGTTGACTGCTATAGGTAGCAACCGACTTCTCAAGGTCGATTGTGTTGGTATCGAGGCTTGCTAGAGGGGGGGAGTGAATAGCGAGTTTTAAAAAATTCTAACTCACTCTTGACGACAAAACAAAGGATTATGTAGCGGAAATAGAAAAAACAAGAACACAAAACACAATCACAACCAAACGCAGGTATTTACGTGGTTCGGAACTCAGTAGTTCCTACTCCACGGGCAGCTCAAAAGGAAAGTCTACTATGTATGATCGGAATGGTTCCGAAGGTGAAAAACTTCACCCCTTACAAGCTTACAAGACAATGAATATACTTTAAGAACAGTAAGCTAAGTATTAAAAACCAGTTACAGATTGCTATTCAGCTTCTTGCATTGAAGATGGAGTTGTAGAGCTTGCAAGAAGGTGATCGACAGCAATTGAGAGCAATTGTTGGAGATGAGGTGATATGAGAGCAAGGCTTTTTCACTCCTTCTCCTTCAGAATGAATCACTGGAAGATTTTGCATTTTTTTTCTTTTCTAAGTCTCTTCCTCTATTTTTCTTCCTTCTCATCTTATAGTCGTTCCTTCCAGCGAGCTATCTGTTTTCCGCCATTGGAGTCCTAGAGACCAGGCCCGACCAAACTCTGGTCACTTGAGCTTGTCCTCGTAACTGCCTCCAACTTCTAGTGGTTTGTCAAGAACGGAGCCTGTTCCTCCAACCGAAAGTCAACGCATTTGAATCTTTACTCGAAATGGAATCATCTCGTTGCTGCCTTCATCAGTCGAGCCCGCAGTCGAGTCTGACTTGCGTCTGTTCTTGAAAAATACCTGTTAGTCGAGCCCGCATTTGAGTCGGGCTCGGTTCTGTGACTGAATTCATAGCTATCAGTTGAGCCGCTACCAAATCGACTCGATTGAAAATTGCTCTAGTGAAAGTACCCTGGCGATAATTTGCCCTAGTGACAAAGTGCCCTGGAGGAGTCGAGCCCGTAGTTGAGCTGGGCTCGGTTCTGTGGTATACATAGTGAGCAGTCGAGTTAGTAGTCAAGCCAGCTCGATTCTGTGCCTTTGTGCAAGAGTGCCAGTTGAGCTGATAGTTGAGCCAGCTCGATTTTGTGCCTTTGTGCAAGAGTGCCAGTCGAGCTGACCCCATGGTGGCTCAACTGACAATGGAAATATTTGAAGTACATGAGTATCTTTCCTAATAAGTTGCCATTTCAAGCACGCTAGTAAGAGACCAAGCACGTTACGGTGCCTTCTACATCTAACGAATGCTCAAAGTACCCTAGGCAAAGAACGAGCGCGTTACTACGCCTTCCTTGCCTAACGAGTACTCCATGTACCCTAGACAAAGAACGAGCGTGTTACTACGCCCTCCTTGCCTAACGAGTACTCCATGTACCCTAGACAAAGAACGAGTGCGTTACTACGCCGCCTATCTTAACGAGTACTCCATGTACCTGTTGGGATGTATACTGAAAGCCTAGATATTTTTGTATGAACATTTTATTTTGAAATAAGAATCATATGATCATTGTTTGCACTTTATAATTATTATATGTGGTCATATTGTCTAATACTCTACATTGTAGATAACTTGGTGCTTGGTGTGCCACAGAAGATCATGTTGTCAGTCCCTTGTAGAATATAAGTAGAGGCTCACAACCAAGATAGTTTTGGACAAACCATTGGCATGGTTGTAGTGTAGCTTGGTATTGGTTTGTCTTGACCATAGAGTTACACTAGTACACTTAGGTGTATTGAGTAGGACCGACATAGTGGTGATTCAATTTATTGCTGACTACATAATTGAATCGAACCTCGGATATTATGTTGTACATGCTCTTAATCCCGATATAATAACGGGCACATGTACTTAGTATTTATTTCTTTGATTTACCAAAGGGTGAGATTTCTATGGATTAAATCAATATGCCCGGTAAGTTGGGAAATGATATTATTTACATGGTGTGCCATTGATTATAGGAGGAAACCGTGTCCTATATATTAGGTTGATGATGTCCCCTTGAGGAGCTCATAAGGTTCATCATGTAAACCCTGCAGGTTGACTTAGTCAACATGATGATAAGGTTGAGTGGTACTACTCGAGGAGTTAAATGTTAATTGATTGATGGTCAGTAAATCAATCAATTGACGGACATTCGATATCTTAAACACGGGGAGACGGATGTACAAATAATATATGGAGCACATATTAATTTATGTGGGTTGGTGAGCTAATTCAATGATGATCCTCTAGTGGAATGGAACATCATTGATGGATCAAGTTTGTGTGGTTCCGATCCATCGGGTGGCCAAGATCCAACTCCTCCTCATGGTCCCTATCGTAGCCTAATATAATCCTCATGAAGTCTAGATCCAATGATGGAAAACAAATCTCTAGAACCGACGGTTGAGATTAAATCTCTAGAACCGACGGTGAAGATTAAATCTCTAGATCCGACGGTTGAGATTAAATCTCTAGAACCGACGGTTGAGATTAAATCTCTAGAACCGATGGTTGAGATTAAATCCCTAGATCCGACGATTGAGATTAAATCTCTAGAACCGATGGTTGAAATTAAATCCCTAGAACCGACGGTTGAGATTAAATCTCTAGATCCGATGGTTGAGATTAAATCTCTAGATCCGATGGTTGAGATTAAATCTCTAGATCCGATGGTTGAGATTAAATCCCTAGAACCAACGGTGGAGATTAAACCAAGGCTTATCCCTAACTCTATAAAAGGGTGGCTTAGGGTGGGCGGCAAGAGGTGGTTGGTTTTTGAGGGAGATTAGGGTTTGCCAATCAAAAGGTTGGGCGGCAAGAAACCCTAGGAGGATTAGGGTTTTGCCTATCTTTTGTTGGGCGGCAAGAAACCCTAGGAGAATTATGGATTTGCCTATCATTTGTTGGGCGGAAAGAAACCCTAGAAGGTTAGGAGGTTGGGCGGCTAGGGTTTGGAAGCTAAGGTGGGCGGCAACTATAGGAGAGGTATTCTTCTTCTTCCTAAGGGGTGGCAGTCTCCTACCTCTTCTTCGTTCTACCTTGGTCGGGGCTCAACTGATTTCCTCTTCTCCTCTTTTTTTCCTCTTGGCCGGCGGCACAAAGGAGCTAGGGATTGTTCCCTAGTTCGGTTCCTTGGTTGGCCATCTTGTTCTCTCCATTCTTGGGGCCGACTGCATCAATCCTTTGTGGATTGGTGGTTGGCTCAAGCAAAAAGGGAAGGAGAGTTCTTTTTTCTTTAGATTGAAGAAGATCTAGGAAGCTTCAACTTGTGGAGGATCTTCGCCCACACGAAGTCTACAAGGAGGTTAGGACATATGATAGAAGGTATAAAACTTTTACAAGTTTTATTATTGATCTTTGCATGTTCTTATTTATATGTTAGTATGTGTTGATTATACATGTCTATATCCATATGTAATTGTATAATCATGGACCCCGAAGATAAACACAAAAACCGGCGATCCGTCCGTCGTCTCTTCCGCGGCTAACCGACTAGAAGAGTATTGTTGCTTGAACAACTAGTTTGTTCAAGCGATCACTCAAGTCATTAGCATGACGATGAATTGGTTAATCTTAGGAAACTCATCCCATCCGGATTAGTTTTCATTAGTGAAAATTTTAATCCGGGGACATGGGAGCCAATGAGCCTCTGAAGCAATTCCCATCAATTGGTATCAGAGCCACGGTTTCCGATTTTGTGTGTTTTGGATTCGGTTACTTTCATGCACATATCATATATTGAGTATGTCGGATAATAGTAGGATGTGCGTAGGCTAACTTTTTTTGTTGCAGGCATAAGATCCGACTATTATGGCTATATGTGTGTATGTGATTGTTTGTGTGTAATTGTATGTATATCATTTGAATCCTCGGGGTTGACGAGGCTAGATTAGTATTTAATTTTTGTAATTAAATACGGTATTGTTTAGCCGATAATTTTAGTTTACTTTCGATCTAGATAGTTTGTACACTCCTTCGTGGAGTATAGGATCGATGGATGTAAATTAAAATGATATATCTCGGCTCGGATCTCTTTTGTGGCTTGCGCACGGAAAAGGTGGAGCGGACGAGGTGGCGACACGACGGGACGCATATTGGAGAACAATGCCATAATAGTTGGAAAAATTCTGATTTTTTCCATATTTATTTATGATTTTTTTTATATGCATGTTGTGTGTGCTTGAAAATTCCTCATTTTCAATTTACTAAGTGGGAGAGGGATATTTTAATTAATTCCCGCGGCCTCCATTACAATTTGACATGTGATGCAACAAACTTGCGAGTCGGCTCTGTGTGCCTTCCTCCCCAACGGATGAGTTTATTTGTGGATCACTAGGACAAATAATGGTTATAGGAAATTATTTAGGAGCGTGTGTACTTCCACATCGGTAAGGCACATAATCCGAGATAATTCCCTTAGTATCGTGTAATGGTTCACACTTAGATGCAAATAAAAAGTGTCCTCCCCATCGGAGTCACTGCGTTTATTTGTAGGGCCAAAGAGAAACCAACTATTAATTTTATTTGTCAAAAAGTAAGGTTGATAATATAATAAAATTAATGGGTAAAACCTCCTCTTACAAATGTAGAATTCGTATACGTCCACACTATCGTGGCATGCAATATTCTCGGTGTTTTGAGGTGTTGGTTGATTTAGAACAATGCCATAATAGTTGGGAAAATTCTGATTTTTTCCATATTTATTGCTGATTTGTTTTATATGCATGTTGTGTGTGCTTGAAAATTCCTCATTTTTAATTTACTAAGTGGGAGAGGGATATTTTAATTAATTCCCGCGGCCTCCATTACAATTTGACGTGTGATGCAACAAACTTGCGTGTCGGCTCTGAGTGCCTTCCTCCCCATGGGATGAGTTTGTTTGTGGATCACTAGGTCAAATAATGGTTATAGGAAATTATTTAGGAGCGTGTGTACTTCCACATCGGTAAGGCACATAATCCGAGATAGTTCCCTTAGTATCGTGTAATGGTGCACACTTAGATGCAAATTAAAAGTATCCTCCCCATCAGAGTCACTGCTTTTATTTGTAGGGCCAAAGAGGAACCAACTATTAATTTTATTTGTCAAAAAGTAAGGTTGACAAGATAATAAAATTAATGGGTAAAACCTCCTCTTACAAATGTAGAATTCGTAAAAGTCCACACTATCGTGGCATGCGATATTCTCGGTGTTTTGAGGTGTTGGTTGATTTGAATTTTATTGTTTTGAGAATCAATAATATTTGAAATCTAATATTTTGATCATTGTGATTCTTAGGATTTTCAAAATGACTTTCAGTCCACTTACTATGATACTAAAGGAAATAAACTTCTACCCAAATAATGTTGATTGGAAAAGAATCTACATATTGTCTTATCTGCTAAGAAGTACAAGTATGCACTCTTCAAAGAGTGTCCTCAAGCCATGGTTGCTCAAAAGGTTTCTACTTCTAAGCGAAGGCGAAGAAGGAGAAACAAGGTGGAACAAAGGTGGTGGGAGGATCTCGAGGAGGAGTGAAGAAAGTCGAAGGCAAGTACTTCACTTGTAAGTAGATGGACATAAGAAGGATTATCCCAATCAAGCAAGAACAAATGTATATCCTTTGGTCGATCGTTGAAACATGGTTAGAGGCATTATCTACAGGCACTGGTGTGTAGATACGAGAGCCACTAATCATGTCTGCGCAACACTTTGGGGTTCGAGAAACCAGCGACTAGCTAAAGGAGATTACCATTTACTTGGGCAATGCCATGAAGGTGGCGGCTATTGCGATGGGAGAAGTTTTATTTATCTCTTAAGGAAAATAAAATTTTGGTTCGAAAATTCCTTTATGTACCTTTATTTAGAAAGAATTTAATTTAGTTTCTAAATTGTTTATGGATGGATATTCTATTTCTTTTAATGTGAGTTGTTATAAAAAGGAATAGGGAAAATATCTGTTCAGGTACATTGATAGGAAATTTGTAAACACTTGAACCAAAAACCTCCCACGATGCAAATTGAAGTTTATAACTCATCTTCTAATTCTAATAAGAGAAAAGAACCTTCGAAGATGAACCAAACATATCTTTGGCATCTAAGGCTTGGTCATATTAACCTGAGTAGAATTCAAAGGTTGATAGCTGATGGACCTTTCGATTCATTAGTGGTGGAGGATCTCCCAACCTGCGAATCTTGCTTGGAAGGTAAAATGACCGAGAGGCCTTTTTAGGCCAAGGGGTATAGAGCCAAAGATGTGTTAGGAATGGTTCATTCTGATTTGTGTGGTCCTATGACTATCTAGGCAAGAGATAGTCTCGAATATTTCGTCTCTTTCATAGATGATTATTCAAGATATGGATGACACCACGATCTGATCGTGGTGGTAAGTACCTCTTGGGAGAGTTTAGGAACAACTTATCAGAGGTTGAGATTCAATCCCAATTATGCACTGGCACACAGTGACAAAGCGGTGTAGAAGGAATAGGACTCTTATGGAGATGGTTAGATCGATGATGAGTTATTCGACTTGCGGTTCGTTACGGGAATATGCTCTAGATACGGCGGTGTACATTCTGAACTTGGTTCCATCTAAATCAGTGCCTTCTACTCCCACAGAGTTGTGGACTGGGCGAAAGCCTAGTCTAAGACATATTCGGATATGGGGAGTCCAGCACATGTGCTGAAGGCTGATGCTGGTAAGTTGGAACCTCGTACAGAAGTGCGCTTGTTTATTGGCTATCCTAGGGGAACAAAGGGTGGTTTGTTTTATAGTCCTAGAGATCAGAGGGTGATCGTTAGTACGAATGCCATATTTCTAGAGGAGGACTATGTGATGAACCACAAGCCCACGAGTAGGATTGTTCTTGAGGAGTTGACAGGGGAAGTCCCGACTTCAGTACCACCGGTACAAGAGGATATACCACATGTCACTGCACCGCGTGTCACAGAGGATACACAGGTGATACCTCGTCGTAGTGGGAGGGTTGTGAGACAGGCTGATAGATTCATGTTCTTGGGAGAATCTTTCGATTTGGGCCTTGCCGAACATGAACCTGATCCCTGGACATATGACGAGGCAATCCAAGATAAAGATGCAGCATCTTTGCAAAGTGCAATGAATACTGAGAATGAATCTATGGATTCAAATAAGGTCTGGGAGCGCTTATGCATAGCAGCTCATGTGGATTATGAGGTGTGGCAGATGGATGTCAAGACAACTTTCCTTAATGGAAGTCTTGAGGAGAACATCTATATGAAGCAACCATAGGGATTCAATTCTAAGGGCAAAGAGCATCTTGTATGTAAGCTTAATCGGTCCATTTATGGATTGAAACAAGCTTCGAGGTCTTGGAACATCCGCTTTGATGAGGTAAATCCAGACTTATGGATTTATTCAAAGTCCGGATGAGTCTGGTGTATACAAGAGATGTGACGGAAACGTAGTGGTATTTCTTGTACTATACGTAGATAATATTTTGGTAGTTGGCAACAATATCAGAGTGTTATCAGACGTAAGGGTATGGTTGTCCAAACAGTTTGATATGAAGGACTTGGGAGAAGTGGGACACATCCTTGGGATCAAGGTTAGTGTGCTAATCCCAAGCTTCATACATAGACACGATAATGGATCGTTTTAGCATGCAAAACTCCAAGAAAGGTTTTCTACCTTTCAGGCATGGAGTTCGTTTATCTAAGGAGATGTGTCCTAGATCATCTGAGGAGATAGAGAAGATGAAGGCGGTTCCTTATGCTTCGGCAGTAGGAAGCCTCATGTATACGATGCTATGTACGAGACCCGATATCTGCTATGTCGTGGGCATGGTCAGCAGATATCAGAGTAATCCAGGACAGGGACATTGGACTGCGGTAAAGCATATATTGTAGTGCCTGAGAAGGACTAGGGATTATATGCTAGTTTACCGGGCAGACCAATTACTCCTTGTGGGTTACACGGATTTCGATTTCCAATCTGATAGGGATAACAGTAAGTCTACCTCGGGTTTTGTATTTACTTTGGGAGGTGGAACCATTGTATGGAGGAGTGTCCAGCAGAAATGCGTGACGGACTCCACCATGGAAGCTGAGTATGTGGCAGCCTCTTAGGCGGCCAAAGAAGCTGTGTGGCTCAGGAACTTCCTGATGGACTTGGATGTGATTCCTGGTTTACCCAGAAATATCACAATTTATTGTTATAATAATGGTGCAGTTGTAAACTCGAAGGAACCACGAGCCCATAAGGTAAGTAAATTCATAGAGCGCAAGTACCACCTGAAACGAGAAATCATAAAGGAGGTAGAAGTTGCTGTCGCCTAGATTGCATCAGAGGATGACCTGGTAGACCCTTTCACTAAGGCCCTTCTAGCGAGAGCTTTGATAGGCATGTGGAGGGAAAGGAAATCAGATGTATGTCAGTGTGATGACAGCATAGTCTTTTAGTATAAGTGGGAGATTGTTGGGATGTATACTGAAAGCCTAGCTCTTTTTGTATGAACATTTTATTTTGAAATAAGAATCACATGATCATTGTTTGCACTTTATATTTATTATATGTGTGCATATTGTCTAATACTCTACATTGTAGATAACATGGTGCTTGGTGTGGCACAGAAGATCATGTTGTCAGTCCCTTCTAGAATATAAGTAGAGGCTCACAACCAAGATAGTTTTGGACAAACCATTGGCATGGTTGTAGTGTAGCTTGGTATTGGTTTATCTTGACCATAGAGTTACACTAGTACACTTAGGTGTATTGAGCAGGACCGACATAGTGGTGATTCAATTTATTATTGACTAAATATTTGTATCTGACCTCGGATATTATGTTGTACATGCTCTTAATCCCGATATAATAATGGGCACATGTACTTAGTATTTATTTCTTTGATTTACCAAAGGCTGAGATTTCTATGGATTAAATCAATATGCCCGGTAAGTTGGGAAATGATATTATTTACATGGTGTGCCGTTGATTATAGGAGGAAACCGTGTCCCATATATTAGGCTGATGATGTCCCCTTGAGGAGCTCATAAGGTTCATCATGTAAACCCTGCAGGTTGACTTAGTCAACATGATGATAAGGTTGAGTGGTACTAATCGAGGAGTTAGATGTTAATTGATTGATTGTCAGTAAATCAATCAATTGACGAACATTCGATATCTTAAACACGGGGAGACGGATGTACAAATAATATATGGAGCCCATATTAATTTATGGGGGTTGGTGAGGTAATTCAATGATGATCCTCTAGTGGAATGGAACATCATTGATGGATCAAGTTTGTGTGGTTCCGATCCATCGGGTGGCCAAGATCCAACTCCTCCTCATGGTCCATATCGTAGCCTAATATAATCCTCATGAAGTCTAGATCCAATGATGGAAAACAAATCTCTAGAACCGATGGTTGAGATTAAATCTCTAGAACCGACGATGAAGATTAAATCTCTAGATCCGACGGTTGAGATTAAATCTCTAGAACCGACGGTTGAGATTAAATCTCTAGAACCGACGGTTGAGATTAAATCCCTAGATCCGACGGTTGAGATTAAATCTCTAGAACCGACGGTTGAGATTAAATCCCTAGAACCGATGGTTGAGATTAAATCTTTAGATCCGATGGTTGAGATTAAATCTCTAGATCCGATGGTTGAGATTAAATCTCTAGATCCGATGGTTGAGATTAAATTTCTAGATCCGATGGTTGAGATTAAATCCCTAGAACCAATGGTGGAGATTAAACCAAGGCTTATCCCTAACTCTATAAAAGGGTGGCTTAGGGTGGGCGGCAAGAGGTGGTTGGTTTTTGATGGAGATTAGGGTTTGCCAATCAAAAGGTTGGGCGGCAAGAAACCCTAGGAGGATTAGGGTTTTGCCTATCTTTTGTTGGGCGGAAAGAAACCCTAGGAGGACTAGGGTTTTGCCTATCTTTTGTTGGGCGGCAAGAAACCCTAGGAGAATTAGGGTTTTGCCTATCTTTTGTTGGGCGGCAAGAAACCCTAGAAGGTTAGGAGGTCGGGAGGCTAGGGTTTGGAAGCTAAGGTGGGCAGCAACTATAGGAGAGGTGTTCTTCTTCTTCCTAAGGGGTGGCAGGCTCCTACCTCTTCTTCCTTCTACCTTGGTCGGGGCTCAACCGATTTCCTCTTCTCCTCTTTTTTTCCTCTTGGCCGGTGGCACAAAGGAGCTAGGGATTGTTCCCTAGTTCGGTTCCTTGGTTGGCCATCTTCTTCTCTCCATTCTTGGGGCCGGCGGCATCAATCCTTTGTGGATTGGTGGTTGGCTCATGCAAGAAGGGAAGGAGAGTTTTTTTTTCTTTCGATTGAAGAAGATCTAGAAAGCTTCAACTTGTGGAGGATCTTCGCCCACACGAAATCTACAAGGAGGTTAGGACATATGATAGAAGGTATAAAACTTTTACAAGTTTTATTATTGATCTTTGCATGTTCTTATTTATATGTTAGTATGTGTTGATTATACATGTCTATATCCATATGTATTTGTATAATCATGGACCCCGAAGATAAACACAAAAACCGGCGATCCGTCCGTCGTCTCTTCCGCGGCTAACCGACTAGAAGAGTATTGTTGCTTGAACAACTAGTTTGTTCAAGTGATCGCTCAAGTCATTAGCACGACGACGAATTGGTTAATCTTAGGAAACTCATCCCATCCGGATTAGTTTTCATTAGTGAAAATTTTAATCCAGGGACATGGGAGCCAATGAGCCTCCTAAGCAATTCCCATCAATTGGTATCAGAGCCACGGTTTCCGGTTTTGTGTGTTTTGGATTCGGTTACTTTCATGCACATATCATATATTGAGTATGCCGGATAATAGTAGGATGTGCGTAGGCTAACTTTTTTGGTTGCAGGCATAAGATCCGACTATTATGGCTATATGTGTGTATGTGATTGTTTGTGTGTGATTGTATGTATATCATTTGAATCCTCGGGGTTGACGAGGCTAGATTAGTATTTAATTTTTGTAATTAAATACAACATTGTTTAGCCGATCATTTTAGTTTACTTTCGATCTAGATAGTTTGTATACTCGTTCGTGGAGTATAGGATCGATGGATGTAAATTAAAATGATATATCTCGACTCGGATCTCTTTTGTGGCTTGCACACGGAAAAGGTGAAGCGGACGAGGTGGCGACACGACGGGACGCATATTGGAGAACAATGCCATAATAGTTGGAAAAATTCTAATTTTTTCCATATTTATTTATGATTTGTTTTATATGAATGTTGTGTGTGCTTGAAAATTCCTCATTTTCAATTTACTAAGTGGTAGAGGGATATTTTAATTAATTCCCACGGCCTCCATTACAATTTGACATGTGATGCAACAAACTTGTGTGTCGGCTCTGAGTGCCTTACTCCCCAATGGATGGGTTTGTTTGTGGATCACTAGGTCAAATAATGGTTATAGGAAATTATTTAGGAGCGTGTGTACTTCCACATCGGTAAGGCACATAATCCGAGATAATTCCCTTAGTATTGTGTAATGGTTCACACTTAGATGCAAATAAAAAGTGTCCTCCCCATCGGAGTCACTGCGTTTATTTGTAGGGCCAAAGAGAAACCAACTATTAATTTTATTTGTCAAAAAGTAAGGTTGATAAGATAATAAAATTAATGGGTAAAACCTCCTCTTACAAATGTAGAATTCGTATACGTCCACACTATCGTGGCATGCGATATTCTCGGTGTTTTGAGGTGTTGGTTGATTTAGAACAATGCCATAATAGTTGGGAAAATTCTGATTTTTTCCATATTTATTGCTGATTTGTTTTATATGCATGTTGTGTGTGCTTGAAAATTCCTCATTTTCAATTTACTAAGTGGGAGAGGGATATTTTAATTAATTCCCACGGCCTCCATTACAATTTGATGTGTGATGCAACAAACTTGCGTGTCGCCTCTGAGTGCCTTCCTCCCCATCAGATGAGTTTGTTTGTGGATCACTAGGTCAAATAATGGTTATAGGAAATTATTTAAGAGAGTGTGTACTTCCACATCGGTAAGGCACATAATCCGAGATAGTTCCCTTAGTATCATGTAATGGTGCACACTTTGATGCAAATTAAAAGTATCTTCCCCATCGGAGTCACTGCTTTTATTTGTAGGGCCAAAGTGGAACCAACTATTAATTTTATTTGTCAAAAAGTAAGGTTGACAAGATAGTAAAATTAATGGGTAAAACCTCCTCTTAGAAATGTAGAATTCTTATACGTCCACACTATCGTGGCATGCGATATTCTCGGTGTTTTGAGGTGTTGGTTGATTTCGGAATTTTATTGTTTTGTGGAATCAATAATATTTGAAATCTAATATTTTGATCATTGTGATTCTTAGGATTTTCAAAAATGACTTTCAGTCGACTTACTATGATACTAAAGGAAATAAACTTACTGTAACCAAATAATGTTGATTGGAAAAGAATCTACATATTATCTTATCTGCTAAGAAGTACAAGTATGCACTCTACAAAGAGTTTCCTCAAGCCATGGTTGCTCAAAAAGGTTTCTACTTCTAAGCCGAAAGGCAAGAAGAAGGAGAAACAAGGTGGAGCAAAGGTGGTGGGAGGATCTCAGGGAGGAGTGAAGAAGACGAATGGCAAGTACTTCACTTGTAAGTAGACTGGACATAAGAAGAAGGATTATCCCAATCTAAAGCAAGAACAAATGTATATCCTTTGGTCCAGTCATTGAAACATGGTTAGAGGCATTATCTACCGGCACCTGGTGTATAGATACGAGAGCCACTAATCATGTCTGCAACACTTTGCAGGGGTTCCAGGGAACCCGACGACTAGCTAAAGGGGAGATTACCATTTACTTGGGCAATGCCATGAAGGTGGCGGCTATTGTAGTGGGAGAAGTTTTATTTATCTCTTAAGGAAAATAAAATTTTGGTTCTGGAAAATTCCCTTTATGTACCTTTATTTAGAAAGAATTTAATTTCGCTTTCTAAATCTTTTATGGATGGATATTCTATTTCTTTTAATGACAGAGTTGTTATAAAAAGGAATAGGGAAAATATCTGTTCAGGTACATTGATAGGAAATTTGTAAACACTTGAACCAAAAACCTCCCACGATGCAAATTGAAGTTTATAACTCATCTTCTAATTCTAATAAGAGAAAAGAACCTTCGAAGATGAACCAAACATATCTTTGGCATCTAAGGCTTGGTCATATTAACCTGAGTAGAATTCAAAGGTTGATAGCTGATGGACCTTTCGGTTCATTAGTGGTGGAGGATCTCTCAACCTGCAAATCTTGCTTGGAAGGTAAAATGACCGAGAGGCCTTTTTAGGCTAAGGGGTATAGAGCCAAAGATGTGTTAGGAATGGTTCATTCTGATTTGTGTGGTCCTATGACTATCTAGGCAAGAGGTAGTCTCGAATATTTCGTCTCTTTCATAGATGATTATTCAAGATATGGATGACACCACGATCTGATCGTGGTGGTAAGTACCTCTTGGGAGAGTTTAGTAACTACTTATCAGAGGTTGGGATTCAATCCCAATTGTTTGCACCTGGCACACCCCAGCAGAACGGTGTAACAAAGCGAAGGAATAAGACTCTTATGGAGATGGTTAGAACGATGATGAGTTATTCTGACTTGCTAGATTCGTTTTGGGGATATGCTCTAGATACGGCGGTGTACATTCTGAACTTGGTTCCATCTAAATAAGTGCCTTCTACTCCCACAGAGTTGTGGATTTGGCGAAAGCCTAGTCTAAGACATATTCGGATATGGGGAGTCCAATACATGTGCTGAAGGCTGATGCTGGTAAGTTGGAACCTCGTACAGAAGTGCGCTTGTTTGTTGGCTATCCTAGGGGAACAAAGGGTGGTTTGTTTTATAGTCCTAGAGATCAGAGGGTGATTGTTAGTACGAATGCCAGATTTCTAGAGGAGGACTATGTGATGAACCACAAGCCCACGAGTAGAATTGTTCTTAAGGAGTTGACAGGGGAAGTCCCGACTTCAGTACCACCGGTATAAGAGGATATACCACATGTCAATGCACCGTGTGTCACAGAGGATACACAGGTGATACCTCATCGTAGTGGGAGGGTTGTGAGACAGCCTGATAGATTAATGTTCTTGGAAGAATCTTTCAATTTGGTCCTTGGCGAACATGAACCTGATCCCTGGACATATGACGAAGCAATCCAAGATAAAGATGTAGCATCTTTACAAAGTGCAATGAATACTGAGATTGAATCTATGGATTCAAATCAGGTCTGGGAGCTCTTATGCATAGCAGCTCATGTGGATTATGAGGTGTGGCAGATGGATGTCAAGACAGCTTTCCTTAATGGAAGTTTTGAGGAGAACATCTATATGAAGCAACCAGAGGGATTCATTACTAAGGGCAAGGAGCATCTTGTATGTAAGCTTAATCGGTCCATTTATGGATTGAAACAAGCTTCGAGGTCTTGGAACATCTGCTTTGATGAGGTAAATCCAGACTTATGGATTTATTCAAAGTCCGGATGAGTCTTGTATATACAAGAGATGTGACGGAAACGTAGTGGTATTTCTTGTACTATACGTAGATAATATTTTGGTAGTTGGCAACAATATCAGAGTGTTATCAGACGTAAGGGTATGGTTGTCCAAACAGTTTGATATGAAAAACTTGGGAGAAGTGGGACACATCCTTGGGATCAAGGTTAGTGTGCTAATCCCAAGCTTCATACATAGACACGATAATGGATCGTTTTAGCATGCAAAAATCCAAGAAAGGTTTTCTACCTTTGAGGCATGGAGTTCCTTTATCTAAGGAGATGTGTCCTAGATCATCTGAGGAGATAGAGAAGATGAAGGCGGTTCCTTATGCTTCGGCAGTAGGAAGCCTCATGTATACGATGCTAAGTACGAGACCCGATATCTGCTATGTCGTGGGCATGGTCAGTAGATATCAGAGTAATCCAGGACAGGGACATTGGACTTCGGTAAAGCATATATTGTAGTGCCTGAGAAGGACTAGGGATTATATGCTAGTTTACCGGGCAGACCAATTACTCCTTGTGGGTTACACGGATTCCGATTTCCAATCTGATAGGGATAACAGTAAGTCTACCTCGGGTTTTGTATTTACTTTGGGAGGTGGAGCCATTGTATGGAGGAGTATCCAGCAGAAATGCGTGACAGACTCCACCATGGAAGCTGAGTATGTGGCAGCCTCTTAGGCGGAAAAAGAAGTTGTATGGCTCAGGAACTTCCTGATGGACTTTGATGTGATTCCTGGTTTGCCCAGAAATATCACAATTTATTGTGATAATAATGGTGCAGTTGCAAACTCGAAGGAACCATGAGCCCATAAGGTAAGTAAATTCATAGAGCGCAAGTACCACGTGAAATGAGAAATCATAAAGGAGGAAAAAGTTGTTGTCGCCTAGATTGCATCAGAGGATGACCTGGTAGACCCTTTCACTAAGGCCCTTCTAGCGAGAGCTTTGATAGGCATGTGGAGGGAAAGGGAATCAGATGTATGGCAGTGTGATGACAGCATAGTCTTTTAGAATAAGTGGGAGATTGTTGGGATGTATACTGAAAGTCTAGCTCTTTTTGTATGAACATTTTATTTTGAAATAAGAATCACATGATCATTGTTTGCACTTTATATTTATTATATGTGTGCATATTGTCTAATACTCTACATTGTAGATAACTTGGTGCTTGGTGTGGCACAGAAGATCATGTTGTCAGTCCCTTGTAGAATATAAGTAGAGGCTCACAACCAAGATAGTTTTGGACAAACCATTGGCATGGTTGTAGTGTAGCTTGGTATTGGTTTATCTTGACCATAGAGTTACACTAGTACACTTAGGTGTATTGAGCAGGACCGACATAGTGGTGATTCAATTTATTGCTGACTACATAATTGAATCGAACCTCGGATATTATGTTGTACATGCTCTTAATCCCGATATAATAACGGGCACATGTACTTAGTATTTATTTCTTTGATTTACCAAAGGGTGAGATTTCTATGGATTAAATAAATATGCCCGGTAAGTTGGGAAATGATATTATTTACATGGTGTGCCGTTGATTATAGGAGGAAACCGTGTCCTATATATTAGGTTGATGATGTCCCCTTGAGGAGCTCATAAGGTTCATCATGTAAACCCTGCAAGTTGACTTAGTCAACATGATGATAAGGTTGAGTGGTACTACTCGAGGAGTTAGATGTTAATTGATTGATGGTCAGTAAATCAATCAATTGACGGACATTCGATATCTTAAACACGGGGAGACGGATGTACAAATAATATATGGAGCCCATATTAATTTATGGGGGTTAGTGAGGTAATTCAATGATGATCCTCTAGTGGAATGGAACATCATTGATGGATCAAGTTTGTGTGGTTCCGATCCATCGGGTGGCCAAGATCCAACTCCTCCTCATGGTCCCTATCGTAGCCTAATATAATCCTCATGAAGTCTAGATCCAATGATGGAAAACAAATCTCTAGAACCGATGGTTGAGATTAAATCTCTAGAACCGACGGTGAAGATTAAATCTCTAGATCCGACGGTTGAGATTAAATCTCTAGAACTGACGGTTGAGATTAAATCTCTAGAACCGACGGTTGAGATTAAATCTCTAGATCCGACGGTTCAGAATAAATCTCTAGAACCGACGGTTGAGATTAAATCCCTAGAACCGACGGTTGATATTAAATCTCTAGATCCGATGGTTGAGATTAAATCTCTAGATCCGATGGTTGAGATTAAATCTCTAGATCCGATGGTTGAGATTAAATCCCTAGAACCAACGGTGGAGATTAAATCCCTAGAACCAACGGTGGAGATTAAACCAAGGCTTATCCCTAACTCTATAAAAGGGTGGCTTAGGGTGGGCGGCAAGAGGTGGTTGGTTTTTGAGAGAGATTAGGGTTTGCCAATCAAAAGGTTGGGCGGCAAGAAACCCTAGGAGGATTAGGGTTTTGCCTATCTTTTGTTGGGCGGCAAGAAACCCTAGGAGGATTAGGGTTTTGCCTATCTTATGTTGGGAGGCAAGAAACCCTAGGAGAATTAGGGTTTTGCCTATCTTTTGTTGGGCGGCAAGAAACCCTAGAAGGTTAGGAGGTTGGGCGGCTAGGGTTTGGAAGCTAAGGTGGGCGGCAACTATAGGAGAGGTGTTCTTCTTCTTCCTAAGGAGTGGCAGGCTCCTACCTCTTCTTCCTTCTACCTTGGTCGGGGCTCAACCGATTTCCTCTTCTCCTCTTTTTTTCCTCTTGGCCGGCGGCACAAAGGAGCTAGGGATTGTTCCCTAGTTCAGTTCCTTGGTTGGCCATCTTGTTCTCTCCATTCTTGTTGTCGGCGGCATCAATCCTTTGTGGATTGGTGGTTGGCTCAAGCAAGAAGGGAAGGAGAGTTTTTTTTTTTTCGATTGAAGAAGATCTAGGAAGCTTCAACTTGTGGAGGATCTTCGCCCACACGAAGTCTACAAGGAGGTTAGGACATATGATAGAAGGTATAAAACTTTTACAAGTTTTATTATTGATCTTTGCATGTTCTTATTTATATGTTAGTATGTGTTGATTATACATGTCTATATCCATATGTAATTGTATAATCATGGACCCCGAAGATAAACACAAAAACCGACGATCCGTCCGTCGTCTCTTCCGCGGCTAACTGACTAGAAGAGTATTGTTGCTTGAACAACTAGTTTGTTCAAGCGATCGCTCAAGTCATTAGCACGACGACGAATTGGTTAATCTTAGAAAACTCATCCCATCCGGATTAATTTTTATTAGTGAAAATTTTAATCCGGGGATATGGGAGCCAATGAGCCTCCGAAGCAATTCCTATCAATTGGTATCACAGCCACGGTTTCCGGTTTTGTGTGTTTTGCATTCGGTTACTTTCATGCACATATCATATATTGAGTATGCCGGATAATAGTAGGATGTGCGTAGGCTAACTTTTTTGGTTGCAGGCATAAGATCCGACTATTATGGCTATATGTGTGTATGTGATTGTTTGTGTGTGATTGTATGTATATCATTTGAATCCTCGGGGTTGACGAGGCTAGATTAGTATTTAATTTTTGTAATTAAATACGGCATTGTTTAGCCGATCATTTTAGTTTACTTTCGATCTAGATAGTTTGTACACTCCTTCGTGTAGTATAGGATCGATTGATGTAAATTAAAATGATATATCTCGGCTCGGATCTATTTTGTGGCTTGCGCACGGAAAAGGTGGAGCGGACGAGGTGGCGAAACAACGGGACGCATATTGGAGAACAATGCCATAATAGTTGGAAAAATTCTGATTTTTTCCATATTTATTGCTGATTTGTTTTATATGCATGTTGTGTGTGCTTGAAAATTCCTCATTTTCAATTTACTAAGTGGGAGATGGATATTTTAATTAATTCCCGCGGCCTCCATTACAATTTGACGTGTGATGCAACAAACTTGCATGTCGGCTCTGAGTGCCTTCCTCCCCATTGGATGAGTTTGTTTGTGGATCACTAGGTCAAATAATGGTTATAGGAAATTATTTAGGAGAGTGTGTACTTCCACATCGGTAAGGCACATAATCCGAGATAGTTCCCTTAGTAACATGTAATGGTGCACACTTAGATGCAAATTAAAAGTATCTTCCCCATCGGAGTCACTGCTTTTATTTGTAGGGCCAAAGTGGAACCAACTATTAATTTTATTTGTCAAAAAGTAAGGTTGACAAGATAGTAAAATTAATGGGTAAAACCTCCTCTTACAAATGTAGAATTTTTATACGTCCACACTATCGTGGCATGCGATATTCTCGGTGTTTTGAGGTGTTGGTTGATTTAGAACAATGCCATAATAGTTGGGAAAATTCTGATTTTTTCCATATTTATTTCTGATTTATTTTATATGCATGTTGTGTGTGCTTGAAAATTCCTCATTTTCAATTTACTAAGTGGGAGAGGGATATTTTAATTAATTCCCGCGACCTCCATTACAATTTGACGTGTGATGCAACAAACTTGCGTGTCGACTCTGAGTGCCTTCCTCCCCAGCGGATGAGTTTGTTTGTGGATCACTAGGTCAAATAATGGTTATATGAAATTTTTTAGGAGTGTGTGTACTTCCACATCGGTAAGGCACATAATCCGAGATAGTTCTCTTAGTATCGTGTAATGGTGCACACTTAGATGCAAATTAAAAGTATCCTCCCCATCGGAGTCACTGCTTTTATTTGTAGGGCCAAAGAGGAACCAACTATTAATTTTATTTGTCAAAAAGTAAGGTTGACAAGATAGTAAAATTAATGGGTAAAACCTCCTCTTACAAATTTAGAATTCGTATACGTCCACACTATCGTGGCATGCGATATTCTCGGTGTTTTGAGGTGTTGGTTGATTTCGGAATTTTATTGTTTTGTGGAATCAATAATATTTGAAATCTAATATTTTGATCATTGTGATTCTTAGGATTTTCAAAAATGACTTTCAGTCGACTTACTATGATACTAAAGGAAATAAACTTACTGTACCCAAATAATGTTGATTGGAAAAGAATCTACATATTGTCTTATCTGCTAAGATGTACAAGTATGCACTCTTCAAAGAGTGTCCTCAAGCCATGGTTGCTCAAAAACGTTTCTACTTCTAAGCCGAAAGGCAAGAAGAAGGAGAAACAAGGTGGAGCAAAGGTGGTGGGAGGATCTCAGGGAGGAGTGAAGAAGCCGAAAGGTAAGTACTTCACTTGTAAGTAGACTGGACATAAGAAGAAAGATTATCCCAATCCAAAGCAATAACAAATGTATATCCTTTTGTCCAGTCGTTGAAACATGGTTAGAGGCATTATCTACCGGCACCTGGTGTATAGATACGAGAGCCACTAATCATGTCTGCAATACTTTGCAGGGGTTCCAGGAAACCCGACGACTAGCTAAAGGGGAGATTACCATTTACTTGGGCAATGCCATGAAGGTGGAGGCTATTGCAGTGGGAGAAGTTTTATTTATCTCTTAAGGATAATAAAATTTTGGTTGTGGAAAATTCCCTTTATGTACCTTTATTTAGAAAGAATTTAATTTCGGTTTCTAAATTGTTTATGGATGGATATTCTATTTCTTTTAATGACAGAGTTGTTATAAAAAGGAATAGGGAAAATATCTGTTCAGGTACATTGATAGGAAATTTATAAACACTTGAACCAAAAACCTCCCACGATGCAAATTGAAGTTTATAACTCATCTTCTAATTCTAATAAGAGAAAAGAACCTTCGAAGATGAACCAAACATATCTTTGGCATCTAAGGCTTGGTCATATTAACCTGAGTAGAATTCAAAGGTTGATAGCTGATGGACCTTTGGGTTCATTAGTGGTGGAGGATCTCCCAACCTGCGAATCTTGCTTGGAAGGTAAAATGATCGAGAGGCCTTTTTAGGCCAAGGGGTATAGAGCCGAAGATGTGTTAGGAATGGTTCATTCTGATTTGTGTGGTCCTATGACAATCTAGGCAAGAGGTAGTCTCGAATATTTCGTCTCTTTCATAGATGATTATTCAAGATATGGATGACACCACGATCTGAACGTGGTGGTAAGTACCTCTTGGGAGAGTTTAGGAACTACTTGTCAGAGGTTATGATTCAATCCCAATTGTCTGCACCTGGCACACCCCAGTAGAACGATGTAACAAAGCGAAGGAATAGGACTCTTATGGAGATGGTTAGATCGATGATGAGTTATTCTGATTTGCCAGATTCGTTCTGGGGATATTCTCTAGATACGGCGGTGTGCATTCTGAACTTGGTTCCATCTAAATCAGTGCCTTCTACTCCCACAGAGTTGTGGACAGGGCGAAAGCCTAGTCTAAGACATATTCGGATATGGGGAGTCCAGCACATGTGCTTAAGGCTGATGCTGGTAAGTTGGAACCTCGTACAGAAGTGCGCTTGTTTGTTGGCTATCCTAGGGGAACAAAGGGTGGTTTGTTTTATAGTCCTAGAGATCAGAGGGTGATCGTTAGTACGAATGTCAAATTTCTAGAGGAGGACTATGTGATGAACCACAAGCCCACGAGTAGGATTGTTCTTGAGGAGTTGACAGGGGAAGTCTCGACTTCAGTACGACCGGTACAAGAGGATATACCACATGTCACTGCACCGCGTGACACAGAGGATACACAGGTGATACCTCATCGTAGTGGGAGGGTTGTGAGACAGCCTGATAGATTCATGTTCTTGGGAGAATCTTTCGATTTGGTCCTTGGCGAACATGAACCTGATCCCTGGACATATGACGAGGCAATCCAAGATAAAGATGCAGCATCTTTGCAAAGTGCAATGAATACTGAGATTGAATCTATGGATTCAAATCAGGTCTGGGAGCTCTTATATATAGCAGCTCATGTGGATTATGAGGTGTGGCAGATGGATGTCAAGACAGCTTTCCTTAATGGAAGTCTTGAGGAGAACATCTATATGAAGCAACCAGAGGGATTCATTGCTAAGGGCAAATAGCATCTTGTATGTAAGCTTAATCGGTCCATTTATGGATTGAAACAAGCTTCGAGGTCTTGGAACCTCCGCTTTGATGAGGTAAATCCAGACTTATGGATTTATTCAAAGTCCAGATGAGTCTTGTGTATACAAGAGATGTGACGGAAACGTAGTGGTATTTCTTGTACTATACATAGATAATATTTTGATAGTTGGCAACAATATCAGAGTGTTATCAGACGTAAGGGTATGGTTGTCCAAACAGTTTGATATGAAGGACTTGGGAGAAGTGGGACACATCCTTGGGATCAAGGTTAGTGTGCTAATCCCAAGCTTCATACATAGACACGATAATGGATCGTTTTAGCATGCAAAACTCCAAGAAAGGTTTTCTACCTCTCAGGCATGGAGTTCCTTTATCTAAGGAGATGTGTCCTAGATCATCTGAGGAGATAAAGAAGATGAAGGCGGTTTCTTATGCTTCAGCAGTAGGAAGCCTCATGTATATGATGCTATGTACGAGACCCGATATCTGCTATGTCGTGGGCATGGTCAGTAGATATCAGAGTAATCCAGGACAGGGACATTGGACTGCGGTAAAGCATATATTGTAGTGCCTGAGAAGGACTAGGGATTATATGCTAGTTTACCGGGCAGACCAATTACTCCCTGTGGGTTACACGGATTCTAATTTCCAATCTGATAGGGATAACAGTAAGTCTACCTCGGGTTTTGTATTTACTTTGGGAGGTGGAGCCATTGTATGGAGGAGTGTCCAGCAGAAATGCATGTCGGACTCCACCATGGAAGCTGAGTATGTGGCAGCCTCTTAGGTGGCCAAAGAAGCTGTGTGGCTCAGGAACTTCCTGATGGACTTGGATGTGATTCCTGGTTTGCCCAGAAATATCACAATTTATTGTTATAATAATGGTGCAGTTGCAAACTCGAAGGAACCACGAGCCCATAAGGTAAGTAAATTCATAGAGCGCAAGTACTACCTGAAACGAGAAACCATAAAGAAGGTAGAAGTTGTTGTCGCCTAGATTGCATCAGATGTATGGCAGTGTGATGACAGCATAGTCTTTTAGTATAAGTGGGAGATTGTTGGGATGTATACCGAAAGCCTAGCTCTTTTTGTATGAACATTTTATTTTGAAATAAGAATCACATGATCATTGTTTGCACTTTATATTTATTATATGTGTGCATATTATCTAATACTCTACATTATAGATAACATGGTGCTTGGTGTGGCACAGAAGATCATGTTGTCAGTCCCTTGTAGAATATAAGTAGAGGCTCACAACCAAGATAGTTTTGGACAAACCATTGGCATGGTTGTAGTGTAGCTTGGTATTGGTTTGTCTTGACCATAGAGTTACACTAGTACACTTAGGTGTATTGAGCAGGACCGACATAGTGGTGATTCAATTTATTGCTGACTACATAATTGAATCGAACCTCGGATATTATGTTGTACATGCTCTTAATCCCGATATAATAATGGGCACATGTACTTAGTATTTATTTCTTTGATTTACCAAAGGGTGAGATTTCTATGGATTAATTAAATATGCCCGGTAAGTTGGGAAATGATATTATTTACATGGTGTGCCGTTGATTATAGGAGGAAACCGTGTCCTATATATTAGGTTGATGATGTCCCCTTGAGGAGCTCATAAGGTTCATCATGTAAACCCTACAGGTTGACTTAGTCAACATGATGATAAGGTTGAGTGGTACTACTCGAGGAGTTAGATGTTAATTGATTGATGGTCAGTAAATCAATAAATTGACAGACATTCGATATCTTAAACACGGGGAGATGGATGTACAAATAATATATGGAGCCCATATTAATTTATGGGGGTTGGTGAGGTAATTCAATGATGATCTTCTAGTGGAATGGAACATCATTGATGGATCAAGTTTGTGTGGTTCCGATCCATCGGGTGGCCAAGATCTAACTCCTCCTCATGGTCCATATCGTAGCCTAATATAATCCTCATGATGTCTAGATCCAATGATGGAAAACAAATCACTAGAACCGACGGTTGAGATTAAATCTCTAGAACCGACGGTGAAGATTAAATCTCTAGATCCGACGGTTGAGATTAAATCTCTAGAACCGATGGTTGAGATTAAATCTCTAGAACCGACGGTTGAGATTAAATCTCTAGAACCGACGGTTGAGATTAAATCCCTAGATCCGACGGTTGAGATTAAATCTCTAGAACCGACGGTTGAGATTAAATCCCTAGAACCGACAGTTGAGATTAAATCTTTAGATCCGATGGTTGAGATTAAATCTCTAGATCCGATGGTTGAGATTAAATCTCTAGATCCAATGGTTGAGATTAAATCCCTAGAACCAACGGTGGAGATTAAACCAAGGCTTATCCCTAACTCTATAAAAGGGTGGCTTAGGGTGGGCGGCAAGAGGTGGTTGGTTTTTGAGGGAGATTAGGGTTTGCCAATCAAAAGGTTGGGCAGCAAGAAACCTTAGGAGGATTAGGGTTTTGCCTATCTTTTGTTGGGCGGAAAGAAACCCTAGGAGGATTAGGGTTTTGCCTATCTTTTGTTGGGCGGCAAGAAACCCTAGAAGGTTAGGAGGTTGGGCGGCTAGGGTTTAGAAGCTAAGGTGGGCGGCAACTATAGGAGAGGTGTTCTTCTTCTTCCTAAGGGGTGGCCGGCTCCTACCTCTTCTTCCTTCTACCTTGGTCGGGGCGCAACCGATTTCCTCTTCTCCTCTTCTTTTCCTCTTGGCCGGCGGCACAAAGGAGCTAGGGATTGTTCCCTAGTTCAGTTCCTTGGTTGGCCATCTTGTTCTCTCCATTCTTGGGGCTGGCGGCATCAATCCTTTGTGGATTGGTGGTTGGCTCAAGCAAGAAGGAAGGAGAGTTCTTCTTTCTTTCGATTGAAGAAGATCTAGGAAGCTTCAACTTGTGGAGGATCTTCGCCCACACGAAGTCTACAAGGATGTTAGGACATACGATAGAAGATCGAGAGATATAAAACTTTTACAAGTTTTATTATTGATCTTTGCATGTTCTTATTTATATGTTAGTATGTGTTGATTATACATGTCTATATCCATAAGTATTTTTATAATCATGGACCCGAAGATAAACACAAAAACCGGCGATCCGTCCGTCGTCTCTTCCGCGGCTAACCGACTAGAAGAGTATTGTTGCTTGAACAACTAGTTTGTTCAAGCGATCGCTCAAGTCATTAGCACGACGATGAATTGGTTAAGCTTAGGAAACTCATCCCATCCGGATTAGTTTTCATTAGTGAAAATTTTAATCCGGGGACATGGGAGCCAATGAGCCTCCGAAGCAATTCCCATCAGTACCCTAGACAAAGAACGAGCGCATTACTACACCCTCCTTGCCTAACGAGTACTCCATGTACCCTAAACAAAGAACGAGCGTGTTACTACGCCCTCCTTGCCTAACGAGTACTCCTAGTACCCTAGACAAAGAACGAGCGCGTTACTATGCCCTCCTTGCCTAACGAGTATTGGGCCCATGTACCTTAGTAAGAGACTGAGCACGTTACTGTGCTCTCTCTTACTAACAAGTACACTAGCTAGAGACCGAGCACTCCCTTGTGCCCTCTCTAACTTCAATGGAGAATGAGCACGTTACTATGCCCTCTCCATCACCAAGCTTCCGGGCCTCCGGCCAGCTTGTACTCTTCCTTTACCAAGGTTCCCCCTTGGATTTCTCAATTGCCAAGACTCAAGCTTGGACTTTTCCTTGCCAACCCATGTTGGACTTCTCATGCCAAGACCAGGTTGGACTTCCCATGTCAAGACCTACCCTTGGATTTCTCATCCACGGGTCTAATGTCAATCTAAACATCTAACATAGTGACCTTAGGTTTGAATCAGTCGAGGTAATGTCTTGACTACACTCTAGCTCAAACTAGATTTCAATTTCCTAGACTTAAACCTTGTTGTTAAACATTGAAACATTTGATGGGCTTGACTGCACTAACAATCTCTGTTAGTAATATATGAGAGATGTCATAAGGCAATCGCCTTATGTATGAACCATTTATATGATAAATGAAGATTCACTATTTGAGTGTACATGTTTCATGTATTTGATTGGATCTTAAACTCATTTACTGAATGTCCACGATGAGATTCACAGCATGAGAGAATTTGTGATTGGATCACAACTAGTGAGTATCTCTACATGTGTAATTGTGATGTATCGGAATTAACCCTAGTCGATGAATTGATGAATTTGGACACCATCAATTATGTCGAGACTAGCATGAAGTATACTCCATGGTGTATCCAAGCAGCTGATTCTCACTGGCTGGAGACATTGTGATGTCCGGAGTTAATCGTGGATTCTAGTTATGGTAACAAGTTCATTGGAGTGACCAGCCGTAAGACTTCATATGGTTCTCTGCATATATAGATATGTCAATGAAGTTCTTACTGTAGCTTAAGTGCGATGTTCCTTTGACTTGCGGTATTCAAGTCATCTTGATCATAAAGACTTATGCTTTGACATCTTAAGCAAGCATCTCTGTGGAGATGTGGACCCGGGATGATTGGGTATAAGTCGAAGTGATCGAAGGTGTTTGAATAGCCTATAAAGGATTCACCACTCCTTGCGAGGAGATGTATACCCATGGCCTCTCATCGGATTGTTACTAAAGTCTTTGGCCAAAGCATTACATGTTTAGAGTAAGGTACTCTTCGATACATGTGCAGTAACTAAAATCCGTAGGACAAGGAAATGATACTTGGGCTAGGTGTGACGTAGTCAGCCTAGTGGGGACTGACACTATAGACCATGTCCTGAACCAAGTGGGTATAAGATGAGTGAAGGGAATGGGGCACGATTCATTCGAGCTGCTGAAGGGTTTCAGAAATAGTTCTGGATCAACCATTGATCTTTTCGGTTAATTGGGAATCATGATGTACTACTAGGTACCACTCATGATCGTTCTATAATTAATGGTTAATTATAGACAGCCAACATAAACCGAGAACCTATTTGGTCACACGCACAACGAGCGTAATCCGAAGGATTTAAAACGAGCTTGAGAATGAGATTCTCAGACCGAGAGAAACTAGGTTTGGTTGGACCAAACAAGAAGCGAGCATGAAATTGTTTCAGTCGCAATGGAAGCATGGATGGGCCGTGTCTTATGAAGACATAATGGATGAACCAAAATGGTTTGGTTCTAATCCAATGGAGGAGAATAAACCAAAGGGTTTGGTTTATTTTAAACGAATGAACCAAAAGTTGGTTCGGTTCGTTTTAACTTAAAATAAACCATCATGGTTTGGTTTATTTTAACTTATATTAATGGAGCGGGTTAACGGGCCTTATGGTTATGATCCAATAACCATTAAGAGAATTAGTTCTCTATAAAAGAGGGCTTAAGGTGTTGTTAAGCCCTAATCCAAAACCCTAACCTAAGAGTTGCCGCCCACCTCCCCTTGGTGATTTCGGCGCCAACCCTCCTCCTTGCCGCCGCCCACCTTGAAGCTCCTTGGCCGGTGTCCAGAAGGTGCTGACCTTCACTCTTTCCGGCGTCGAGCTGTTGCCGGAGGAGCTCCGGTGATCTCCATTGGGTTTGGCATCAAGGTGAGCTTCATCCTACCTTTTTGGCCGGCCCTAATTCCTCCACCAAAGCTGTCCAGTTTTCTGGACAGCTTATTTCCCTCTCATCGGAGCGTCATTTGGACGATGGTTGGAGCTCTGACAGCGCCTAAATTACCGGGGATTCGATCTCCGGTAATCCTCATAGGTGGAGGACGAAGGATTCGTCAAACGGTTAACGAATACCTCTCCGGAGAAGCGAGTTTTGAGGACTCGTCTTTGGATCCGAATTTGGATTCGGATCATGATCCTCTCTCAATCATGTCGTCTTCAACACGAGGCTAGTAACCCATACGAAGACGAAGCTTGTGACTTTGTGAAGTCATCCCGAAGATACTAGGCGTGGATAAGGATAGCGACGATTCTAGCGAGGATCGTTCCGGTTGATGCCGTTCCCGCTACACGTGATATGAAAGGTATACATAGTTAAATTTCCTTTTATTACAAAATTTAAATTTATGGTTATGTCTACACATGTTGTAATATGAATGCGTGTGATGTGTGTGTTGTAATAAATGTAGATTTATTATTTTTATTTCTTCCGCTGTGCACATGTTTGCGAAACACGTTCGAACACACACTCGCCGCGGTGCCGAAAACCCAACAAGTGGTATCAGAGCCCAGGTTGTGTTTCGACATAATCATAAAATGGTTTTGCGATAGTCATAATGATATTTCTTGAAATTTTCTACTTTTGGAAAGTTAGAAGTATTTTTGGAAATTTTTCAATTTTTGAAAGTCTAGAAGTATTTATGGAAATCTTCCACTTTTGGAAAGTTTGAAGTATTTATGGAAATTAATATTTTCATAAATAAAATATTAGATTAGATTTTGGAAATTTGTTTCCTAATTTAATCTTGATTTGATTTGGGAAATCAAATCTTAAAATATTTTATTTCCATAAGTAGTTTTGATGATTTAGGAAATTGGTTTCCTAAATTGACTTTTCTTAATCAACTATTTCCACAAATAAAATATGTGATTAGATTTGGAAATTTGTTTCCTAATTTAATCATGATTTGATTTGGAGAATCAAATCTTAAACATATTTTATTTCCATAAATAGTTATGACATATAAGGAAATATTGTACATGACATAATTGTATGCCATGTAATTGCATTAGATGCATATCATTATGCCATGCGTGTCGTGACATGTAGATGTATGTCATGTATGTCATGTCATGTAGATAATAGTTATTTGCATGCAAAGAGGATGAGACATAAACCCTTACTCAATATTAAAGCCTACACCTTCCATTAATATGGTTAGAACCAGAGTTCTGTTTCTTGTTCGGGTTGTTGGACTCTCTCCAAGCCCGGCTCGAACCCGAACATGTTCAAACCATGGAATAGTTTAATACTAATATGGTAAGAGTCAGAGGTCAATCGTTAGCTTTGGTTGTTGGACTCTCTCCAAGCGGGGCTAATTGGTTGAATGCGCTCTAACCATATTAAAACTATTTCTCGATTAATGGGTTAGCTTTAACCTGGAGCATCGGCTTGTTGGACTCTCTCCAAGGTCGATGTAAAGGGAGGTGAAGTTGGGTGCTATGCATATGATGCATACTTGTTAATGTGTTAACAACCCGATGTATGTGTGAACATTCAATTAGTTGATAGCACATTGTGATAGTTGCATATACGTGATATGCAATCGGTATATTTGATACCTACCATCGTAATTATGAATGGCTTGTTGGACTCTCTCCAAGGTTGTTCATATCTATGATGGATATCAGCCCATTCGGAGATGGACCTACGATCTCCCGAAGTGATTTTGGGGTTTTATGAAATTCAAAAAATGAATGGGATTTATAAATGTATATTGATGCATTTTAAAATCATTTTCTCATATATGCTCGTTTTGTATTTCTAGGTCAATCGATTAATCATGACGTCTTTGAATTTGCGCACTATTTTGGATTCAAATAAACTGATTGGGCCTAACTTTCTGGACTGACTTAGAAACCTGAGAATTTTTCTCAAGGCAGAAAAGCTAGCATATGTCCTTGAAGAGCCTCTTCCCAACCGTCCTAAGGACGATGCAACTCAAGACCAAATGTTGGTCTATCAGAAGCATGTGGCAGATTCTGAGCTGGCGAGTTGCATCATGCTAGCGGCGATGGTACCTGAGCTGCAAAAGCAGCATGAGCATATGGATGCTAATACCATGGTCTTCCATCTTCATGAGTTGTTTGATGAGAAAGCGAGATCCGAAAGGTTCGAAGTCTCCAGGCTCCTCTTCACCATGAAGATGCAAGAAGGTTCGTCTGTAGTGCAGTTTGTGCTAAAGATGTACGGGTACATCGAGCGGCTAGCTACCCTCAGGTTCGTGATGGATCACGAATTAAGTATTGACTTAATTCTGCATTGTTTGCCCAAGAGTTTCTCACAATTTGTGATGAACTATCGGATGAACAAATTAGAATCCACTATTCCTGAGCTCCTCAATATGCTGAAGACTGTGGAGCCTTCTGTGAAGCATGAGGAGAAGGTGGTTCTGTTAGTTGATTCCTCAAAGAAAGGTTCTAAGAGGAAGGCAAAAGAACAGAAGAAAGGGAAGAACAAAAAGGCAAAGAAGGCAGAACCAGCACAAAAAGGCACTTGCCATCATTGTGGCAAGGAAGGCCACTGGCGAAGAAACTGCAAGATTTATCTTGAGTCCATGAAGAAGAAGAAGGCATCCGATGCCCCATCCTCTTCAGGTATCTTCGTTATTGATTATCATTCTATTTCCTTAGACACTTGGGTATTGGATACTGGGTGTGGCTCACATATATGTAATGACATACAGGGGCTAAGGAATAGAAGAAGACTCGTCAGAGGGGAGTCAAATTTGCGAGTTGGCAATGGAGCAAAGGTTCTCTTATCGCCATCGAAACTTATTTATTTGAAACTCCTAGTGGACTAGTCTTGGAACTGGATAATTGTTATTGTGTTCCTTCTCTAATAAAGAACATTATTTCTATTTCCTACTTAAATAGAAATGGTTTCCATTTGACGTTTAGTAACAATTGTTGTTATATAACTTTGAATGGCGTACTTTATGGGACTGGAACTTTGAGCAATGGCATTTATACGTTGGACGTATCCAGTGACATTTTCAATATCGAAGCGAGCAACAAGCGTGCTCGAAAAGATAATCAATTAGACTCCTACATGTGGCATTGTCGTCTTGGCCATGTAAGCAAGAAACGTATGTCCGAATTACACAGATGTGGAATTCTGGAATCGTTTTAATTGGATTCATACGATACATGCAAATCATGCTTAAAAGGCAAGATGACTAAGTTACCTTTTACTGGAAAAGGTGAACGAGTGGGAGAGTTACTAGGTCTAATACATACTGATGTATGTGGACCTATGTCAACTCAAGCTTTAGGAGGCTATAGCTACTTCATTACCTTCACCGATGATCACTCACGGTTTGGGTATGTGTTCTTGATGAAACACAAGTCTGAAGCCTTTGAAAGGTTCAAAGAATTCAGAAATGAAGTAGTGAAACAACATGTCAAGAGTATTAAAATACTTCGATCAGATCGAGGTGGTGAATACTTAAGTCAAGAGTTTCTTGATTATCTAAGAGACAATGTCATATTGTCTCAATGGACTCCGCCATATACACCACAACATAATTGTGTATCTGAGAGGCGTAACCGGACCTTGTTGGACATGGTCAGGTCAATGATGAATCATGCGAATCTTCCCAAGTCCTTTTGGGGCTATGCACTTCAGATATCTGTTTACCTGTTAAACAAAATGCCAACCAAGGTAGTCTCTACTACTCCATATGAGATATGGAATGGTAAGAAACCTCATGTATCTTACTTGAAGATATGGGGTTGTCCTGCTTATGTGAAGCGGACTGTATCAGACAAATTGGATGCTAAGTCTGATAAATGTCTATTTATTGGATACCCTAAGGAAACAAGGGGTTACCAATTTTATCATCCTGTGGAACAAAAGGTGTTTGTTTCAAGGCATGCTATGTTTCTAGAGAAAGAGTTTCTCTTGCAAGAAAACAGTGGGAGTGTCATCGAGCTTGAGGAGGCTCGAGAGACTCAAATAGACATTGATGAGATACCTGGTGAAGCACAACAACCGACAACTCATAGTGATGAGCAATTGGTTGGACCTATTGTAACACCACATCTTCGTAGATCTGGTAGAACACGCAACATTCCTGAGAGATATGGATTTCTCGTAAGTGAATCGAATGACGTGTTACTCATTGATGATGAGGAGCCTACCAGTTATGAAGAAGTGCTGACAAGTTCAGAAAGGGATAAGTGGCTTAATGCCATGAAGTCGGAAATGGATTCCATGTAAGAAAACCAAGTTTGGAACTTGGTTGACCCACCTGAAGGCATCAAGCCTATAGGGTGCAAGTGGGTTTTCAAGAAGAAAACCGACATGGATGATAATGTGATTACCTATAAAGCTAGATTAGTGGCGAAAGGATATCATCAAAAACAAGGTGTTGATTATGACGAAACCTATTCACCTGTAGCTATGCTTAAATCCATTCGGATGCTCCTGGCCATAGCAGCTCATTATGATTATGAGATATGACAGATGGATGTGAAAACAACTTTCCTTAATGGAAATATGCTCGAGGACGTGTATATGATACAACCTAAGGGTTTCACATCGGTTGATAAAACCAAGGTATGCAAATTGCGACGGTCCATATATGTATTGAAGCAAGCATCCAGGAGCTGGAATATCCATTTTGATGAGATGATCAAAAAGTTTGATTTCTCATAAAATCCAGACGAACCTTGTGTGTACAAGAAGGTTAGTGGGAGTGCAGTCGTGTTCCTAGTATTATATGTCGATGACATATTACTTATCGGAAACGATGTTTCAATCTTACAGTCAGATAAGGTTTGGTTATCCAAGACATTCTCCATGAAAGACCTGGGAGAAGCAACCTACATCCTCGGGATTAAGATCTATAGAGATAGATCGAAATAGTTGCTTGGTCTTTCGCAGTTTACATATATAGACCGAGTGCTAAAAGAGGTTTAGCATGTCGAAATCCAAGAAAGGTTTCCTTCCCATCAGGCATGGGATACACCTTTCGAAGTCTATGTGTCCGCGCACAGAAGACGAGAGGATTTGCATGAGTAATATTCCCTATGCATCCGTAATAGGATCTATCATGTATGCTATGTTATGTGCGAGGCCCGATGTATCATATGCTATGAGTGTCACGAGTAGATACCAGTCTGATCTAGGAATGGATCATTGGGTGGCTGTTAAGACGATCGTTAAGTACTTAAGAAGAACTAAGGATGTGTTCCTAATATATGGAGAAGGGTACATGGTGATACGTAGGTATACGGATGCCAGCTCCAGACAGACAAGGATGATTCCATGTCTCAGTCTGGGTATGTATTCACCTAGAATGGAGGCGCAATAAGTTGGAAAGGTTCCAAGCTTGACACTATAGCGGATTCTGCCACTAAGGCAGAAAATATTGCAGCTTTAGAACCAGCAAAGGAAGCGGTTTGGATCAAGAAGTTCATCTCTGAACTTGATGTGATCTCATCAACGATCCAAACATATGCTTCGCCACTATCATCTTATCAGAGAGATCATCAGTAGGAAGGAAATACAAATCGAGAAAATCCCCACTGAAAGGAACTTAGCAGATCCTTTGACTAAGGCATTACCTCAAAGCAAGTTTGAGGGTCATGTTAGAGCTTATGGTATTGGATATCGTAGCGATTGGCATTAGGCCAAGTGGGAGTCTGTTAGTAATATATGAGAGATGTCCTAAGGCAATCGCCTTATGTATGAACCATTTATATGATAAATGAATATTTACTATTTGAGTATACATGTTTCATGTATTTGATTGGATCTTAAACTCATTTACTGAATGTCCACGATACGATTCACAGCATGAGAGAATTTGTGATTGGATCACAACTAGTGAGTATCTCTACATGTGTAATTGTGATGTATCAGAATTATCCCTAGTCGATGAATTGATGGATTTGGACACCATCAATTCTGTCGAGACTAGCACGAAGAATACTCCTTGGTGTATCCAAGTAGGTGATTCTCACTGGCTGGAGACATTGTGATGTCTGGAGTTAATCGTGGATGCTAGTTATGGTAACTAGTTCATTGGAGTGACCAGCCGTAAGACTTCATATGGTTCTCTGCATATATAGATATGTCAATGAAGTTCTTACTGTAGCTTAAGTGCGATGTTCCTTTGACTTGCGGTATTCAAGTCATCTTGATCATAAAGACTTATGCTTTGACATCTTAAGCAAGCATCTCTGTGGAGATGTGGACCCAGGATGATTGGGTATAAGTCGAAGTGATCGAAGGTGTTTGAATAGCCTATAAAGGATTCACCACTCCTTGCGAGGAGATGTATACCCATGGCCTCTCGTCGGATTGTTACTAAAGTCTTTGGCCAAAGCATTACATGTTTAGAGTAAGGTACTCTTCGATACATGTGCAGTAACTAGAATCCGTAGGACGAGGAAATGATACATGGGCTAGGTGTGACATTGTCAGCCTAGTGGGGATTGACACTATAGACCATATCCTGAACCAAGTGGGTATAAGATGAGTGAAGGGAATGGGGCACGATTCATTCGAGCTGCTGAAGGGTTTCAGAAATAGTTCTGGATCAACCGTTGATCTTTTCGGTTAATTGGGGATCATGATGTACTACTAGGTTCCACTCATGATCGTTCTATAATTAATGGTTAATTATAGACGACCAACATAAACCGAGAACCTATTTGGTCACACGCACAACGAGCGTAATCCGAAGGATTTAAAATGAGCTTGAGAATGAGATTCTCAGACCGAGAGAAACTAGGTTTGGTTGGACCAAACAAGAAGCGAGCATGAAATTATTTCAGTCGCAATGGAAGCGTAGATGGGCCGTGTCTTATGAAGACATAATGGATGAACCAAAATGGTTTGGTTCTAATCCAATGGAGGAGAATAAACCAAAGGGTTTGGTTTATTTTAAACGAATGAACCAAAAGTTGGTTCGGTTCGTTTTAACTTAAAATAAACCATCATGGTTTGGTTTATTTTAACTTATATTAATGGAGCGGGTTAACGGGCCTTATGGTTATGATCCAATAACCATTAAGAGAATTAGTTCTCTATAAAAGAGGGCTTAAGGTGTTGTTAAGCCCTAATCCAAAACCCTAACCTAAGAGTTGCCGCCCACCTCCCCTTGGTGATTTCGCGCCAACCCTCCTCCTTGCCGCCGCCCACCTTGAAGCTCCTTGGCCGGCATCCAGAAGGTGCTGACCTTCACTCTTGCCGGTGTCGAGTTGGGTTTGGCATCAAGGTGAGCTTCATCCTACCTTTTTGGCCGGCCATAATTCCTCAACCAAAGCTGTCCAGTTTTCTGGACAGCTTATTTCCCTCTCATCGGAGTGTCGTTTGGACGATGGTTGGAGCTCCGACAGCGCCTAAATTACCGGGGATTCGATCTCCGGTAATCCTCATAGGTGGAGG
Source organism: Wurfbainia villosa (assembly GCA_025175895.1). Classification (NCBI taxonomy): domain Eukaryota; kingdom Viridiplantae; phylum Streptophyta; class Magnoliopsida; order Zingiberales; family Zingiberaceae; genus Wurfbainia; species Wurfbainia villosa. The sequence goes on from CM045990.1 coordinate 13,713,993, forward strand.
ACGAAGGATTCGTCAAACGGTTGACGAATACCTCTCCGGAGAACCGAGTTTTGAGGACTCGTCTTTGGATCCGAATTTGGATTCGGATCGTGATCCTCTCTCGATCACGTCGTCTTCAACACGAGGCTAGTAACCCGTACGAAGACGAAGCTTGTGACTTTGTGAAGTCATCCCGAAGATACTCGGCGTGGATATGGATAGAGACGATTCTAGCGAGGATCGTTCCGGTTGATGCCGTTCCCGCTACACGTGATACGAAAGGTATACGTAGTTAAATTTCTTTTTATTGCAGAATTTAAATTTACGGTTATGTCTACACATGTTGTACTATGCATGCGTGTGATGTGTGTGTTGTAATAAATGTAGATTTATTATTTTTATTTCTTCCGTTGTGCACATGTTTGCCAAACATGTTCGAACACACACTCGCCGCAGTGCCGGAAACCCAACAATCTCCCCCTTTTTGATGTTTGACAACATGGTTTAAATTTAGTTGATATAAATTCAGTTTATCTCAAATTCTGAAATATAGCATGAAGTGCAGAAATAGTTCATGTTAGAAACTTATCATGAGTCGCATAAAATTTCATATTAGTAATTAAGCATGAGGTGCAGAAATATTTCATATCAGTAATTTAGCATGAGTTGCAGAAATATTTCATATCAGTAATTTAGCATGAGGTGCAGAAATATATCATATCAGTAATTAAGCATGAGGTGCAGAAATATTTCATATCAGTAATTTATCATTCATGTAATAAGGATGATATAACTTGAAGTGCAGAAATTTTACATGTTTGTTACACATAAAAAAAAGGCAATGTCAATTTGAATAATATCACCAATATTATAGAGTGATCTTTGGAAGCTAGAGGGGAGGGGGGTGAATAGCTTGTTTTCTTTTCTACAAAAAGATTAGTGGAAGCATAAACAAAAACAACAATAATAAAGGAAATAAAAGCACAATGCTAACACGAATCCTTTATGTGGTTCGGAGATAACGCTCCTACTCCACGGCGATCCTTAAGGTGGATCAACCCTAAGCAATCTCACTATGAAGCTTTCTTTACAACAACCCTCCTCTTCTTACAAAGGATGAATATGAAGTATAGAGAAGAGGAGGGGAATTAAAGCACTAGAAAGCTTGGAAAAATAGTGGAGGATTGAGAGTATGATCAAAAGGTAAGCATTAACCCTCCCAACCACCACAAGCCCTCTTTTTATAGAGAGAGGGTTGTTTTTCCCATTGGGCCACAATCAGTCGACTGATGTACAATATTAGTCGACTATTGCCGAAGCCAATGTCTTCTGACGAAGCAAATCCGCGGAGATTTACAGCAGCTATTTCAAACGGTTGCCTAATCAGTCGACTGATGGAGCGATCAGTCGAGTGAGACTCCATTCTGTGCCCGTTGTCGACCTGATCAATCGACTACCGGTATTGGCAGTCGACTGATGGTGACATTAGTCAACTACCAATACCAGGAAGTCAACTGTTCATCATCCTTTCAGCCTGACTTAGTCGAGTACCCTACCAGTCGACTGATACATCATGTTAGTCGACTGATACTCGTCAAGTATGAATAATTCATACTTGAATTGACCCCCTAGACCTAGACTCAACCTTCTAGCTCTTCCTTAAGCCTTGCGCCTCCAGGATCCCTCCGAGTCCGTGACTTGTTCATCCTTTTCACTTTGCTTCCAAGAGCTTCCTTCGGTTTTGTCATGTCTTGGGTTCCCTTTGCCAAAGCGTGCTTGGACTTTACGCCGCCAAGACTACATGCTTGGACTTACGCTGCCAAGACTTGCCTTTGAACTTCCTTTGCCAAGATTACACTTGGACTTTGCCTTTACCAAGTCTTCATACTTGGATTTTCCTGTCACTTAAAACACATTCACAATTAGATCACAAAGTATTGCCTAACTTAGATGATTATCCAAACATCAAAATATATAAATGCTTGGGGCATTGTTGCACCAATAATCTCTCCCTTTTTGATGTTTGGTAATCATTTAAGTTAGGTCTTTAAAACATGCACATAATCATATTTCCAATATGAATTCTATCTTTAGACATTCATGCACATAATCATATTTCCATCATATTACATTCATGCACATAATCATATTTCCATCATATTTTCAATATGATTCCTAACTTAAACATTCCTTCTCCCCCTTTGACATACATCAAAAAGAGAAAATACATAATTTTGCATGAAAGAGTGAAGTTTCGTGTATCTTGAACTAAGGCATGAAATTTGAAATTAAGCTCCCCATTAACCCAAGATATGGTTCATGATGAATGACAAACATGTGGAGCAAAGCCTAACAAAGAATCGGAGGTTAAATCCTAACTTTGCACCAAAAATATAAGTTAAAGGGATGAAAAATTTTGAGATGCAGAAACTCCCCCTAAAGCATTACATAAAACAGTCCTAAAACTTGTCTATAATGAAGAGTATCACGCCATAGATTTAGGACATCAAAAGTACACTAAATACCAGCAAATGGAGCTATTTTTCAGAAAAAAAACAGCATAGCGATGAGTCCCTCAAAACCGACTGAGGCCCATCACGACCGGCGTGAGCGTGACCGATAGTCTTGGCCGAGGCGGCGGCTAGCACTGCTAGGCGATTTCGCCAGGCGGTTTCGCGAGTAGTTTCGCCAAGGTAGTGTCGCCGTGCGCCGTGCCGTGCGGTGGTTTTGCTAGGCGATTTACGAGGCGATTTTGCTTCGGCGATTCGGCCGTGTCGTATCACGGAGCAGCCATCGCGACTACCTCAGAGGCTGTCGACTGATAACTGAAAAACCAGTTTTTAGTTATCTGAATTCGAATTTGAAAAAGCATAAGTAATTATACATAGCTTGAAATATCACGAAATTTCATATGTATAATACTTATAACACATACAATCAGTGAAAAATATTGAAAAAATATTTTAACCATTAAAATAGGAGATTGATACAAAGTTCAAAAACTATTAAAACTTTAAAGTTTTTGATCTACTTTGTATCAACTTCTACAATGATGATTGCTATCAAAAGATAGACTTCACCAAGGTTTTCTAAAGTGATTTTAAAATGTTTTTGAAAATCTATTTTGAACCATGGACTCTTAGCTAAATATATGAGTGTAGGGAATGAAAAGATATAGATTATGATTCTCCCCCTAAAACACTGCATCAATCAGTCCTAAACCTTCTTGTTGCTGAAGATTATCATACTTGGGGTTAGGACACTTAAGAATTACAACCAAAACTAGGAGATGGGCTGAATTTGCATAAAAATTAGAGTAGTAGTTGACTGATTTCTGAGTCAGTCGACTGACATTCCTAAAATCCGAATTTCAGCCTTTTCAGCCTAAGTTCAGAAATGCGTTCAAAAATTCTAAAGACCTCGAAAAATCACGAAATTTTGTGTGCACATTTCTGAAATCATCCTTTATCAAAGAAAAATAATTTGAAAAATATATATTTTCCAGATTTCAAGATTGATAAAATCTTGGAAACTAACAAAAGTTATAATGTTTTTGCAAACTTTGTATCACTTTTGTGTTCCACTTGAAAACTATTTTCCAAAGTTTGATAAACATAGTTTAAATTATGTTTTATTTGATATTTCCAATCATATTCTTGGAGCTATATGCACATTAATTGTGTATAAGCCTTCCCAATGATTGGTCCAATGAAGGATTAATGTCTCTAGATAGCACATTGGTTCAGAGTAATGCATCATAATAAGCATGATGAACAAAGTGCATCTTCCTAACATCTCACATGTTGTCTAAGTGGCTCAATGCAAAAATCATGGTTTCTTAGATATTTTGTGAGATGCTTAAAGATATAAATCCTAGGATTTCTATAGGATCATGCAAACATACACCATTATTCAATTAAGCACATCCCAAGTTCTCTCCTAAGTGATGAAAATTCTACTTCAGGGAGAGCCTTGGTAAAGATGTCAGCTAGGTTGGACTTGGATTCAATGTAATTAAGCTCAATGTCCCCCCTAGCCACATGATCTCTAATGAAGTGATGTTTCACTTCAATGTGCTTGGTCCTAGAGTGATGCACTGGATTTTTAGTCAAATTTATAGTGCTCACATTATCACAAAATACTTTCATGTTGGAGTAAGATAGTTCATAGTCCTCTAAAGTATGTTTCATCCATAGTAGTTGAGCTACACATCCACCCATAGCCACATACTCGGCCTCGGTGGTGGATAGGGCAACACAAGGTTGCTTCCTACTACTCCAACTAACTAGGGAGGACCCAAGGAATTGGCATCCACCACTAGTACTCTTCCGATCCAATTTGCAACTGGCATAATCGAAATCGGTGTACCCAACTAAATCAAATGACCTAGTCCTAGGGTACCATAGTCCTACATTTAGTGTGCCTTTAATATATCTTAGGATTCTCTTAACGGCAACTAAATGAGATTCTTTGGCACATGATTGGTACCTAGCACACATACCAACCGCAAATAATATATCGGGTCTAGTAGCGGTTAGGTACAAGAGATTACCAATCATACTCCTATAGAGTGTAAGGTCAATTTGTTTTCCTTCATTATCACTATCTATTTTTGTATTAGTTGTCATAGGGGTTGAAACTACTTTAGCATTTTCCAAACCAAATTTCTTAATCATTTCTTTAGCATATTTGGTTTGATAAATACAAATTCCTTCACTTGTTTGTTTGACTTGTAGTCCTAGGAAGAAATTTAGTTCCCCAACTAGACTCATCTCAAACTCATTTTCCATATTTTTGATAAAGTCTTGAAGAAGATCATCATTTGTTGACCCAAAGATAATGCATCAACATATACTTGGGCTACAAAGATGTATTTTGATGTTGACTTTATAAATAAAGTTTGATCTACACTACCCCTCTTAAAGTACTTAGAGATCAAGAAAGATGATAATCTTTCATACCAAGCCCAGGGAGCTTGTTTCAAACCATATAAAGCTTTCCTAAGCTTGTATACATGGTTTGAATATTCTATACTCTCAAACCTGGGAGGTTGTTCTACATATACCTCTTCCTTAATGAACCCATTTAGGAATGCCGATTTAACATCCATTTGGTGGAGTTTGAAACCCATATAAGAGGCATACCCTAATAGGATCCTAATAGACTCTAATCTAGCAATCGGGGCTTATGTTTTATCATAGTCAAGTCCTTCAACTTGATTAAAACCCCTTGCAACTAACCTTGCCTTATTCATAGTAATATTACCTTGGTCATCTAGTTTTTTTCCTAAAGACCCATCTTGTAGTAATGATGGTGTTGTCATTGGGTCTATGAACTAACTCTCATACTTGACTTCTTTGAAATTGAGCCAATTCATCTTGCATTGCTAAGATCCAATCCAGATCAAGTAATGCATCTTTGATTGTTTTGGGCTCAATTTGGGAAATTAGGGCTATATGACTAGAGGGATCCCTATGAAATGACTGTTGGTGCAACAATGCTCCAAGCATTTATATATGTTTTGATGTTTGGATAATCATCTAAGTTAGGCAATATCTTGTGATCTAATTGCGAAAATGTTTAAGTAACAGGGAAGTCCAAGTATGATCTTGGCAAAGGAAGTCCAAGTATGATCTTGGCAAAGGAAGTACAAGGGATGGACTTGGCAGCGTAAGACCAAGCCTATAGTCTTGGCAGCGTAAAGTCCAAGTGAACCTTGACAAAGGAAGTCCAAAGTAAAGTCTTGGCAGCATAAGTCCAAGCTTGTAGTCTTGGCGGCATAAAGTCCAAGCATTTGGCAACCCAAGACATGACGAAACCGAAGGAAGCTCTTGGAAGCAAAGCGCAAAGGATGAACAAGTCGCGGACTCGGAGGGATCCTGAAGGCGCAAGGCTTATTGAGGAGCTAGAAGGTTGAGTCTAGGTCTAGGGTATAAATCAAGTATGAATTACTCATACTTGATGAGTATCGATCGGCCCGATCGATGTCGATCGGTCGGTGATCACGGTCGGTGAAACCTAACCATCGATCGGTTTCGTGGCGGTCGATCGTGATCGATCGGTGCCAGGGCATCGATCGGTGATCAATCGCCGCGAATCAGTCTCACTCGCCTTGATCACTCGGTGATCACCCATCGATCGGTGATGGAGGATCGATCGTGATCACTGGCCGTTGAGATTGCGGCTCTGAATCTCCGAGATCGCGTTTCAAGCCGTTGGCCCGTGATCGTGATGGTATGCATCGGTCGTGATCCAATCAATGGGAAAAACAACCCCTCTTATATAAAAAGGGGCCATGGGGAGCTTGGTGAAGCTAGTGCTCTTGCTCCTAACTACACCTCGTGCTCACCAAGCTTTCCAAGTGTTTTTAGCAATCCAAAACCTCCTCTTCTCTAATCCTTAATCATCCATCATTGTAAAGAAGAGAGTGCATTGTAAGATAAGGTTTCTCCACCTTGGTTCATCGAAGGTTCTAGTGAAGATTGATTAGGCTAATCCACCTTACGGATTGCCGTGGAGTAGGAGCGTCATCTCGAACCACGTTACATCGGTGTTAGCTTTGTTTCTTATTTTGTTTGTGTTTATATTTGTATTGCTTCGCTAACTTTTTGTAGAAAGAAAGAAAGAAAGGCTAATCACCCCCTCTAGCCGTTCAAGGGTCCTAACAAGTGGTATCGAGCGGATAGCTTGGAAGATCTCACCATCAACCAAGACATCAATGGCTCTTCAAGAGGGATATAGCACCGCCAAGCCACGCTCTTCGATGGAGCCATTTGCGTATTGGAAAGGTAGGATGAAGTACTATCTTATGAGTAATATTGAAATTTGGCATAGTATTGTAGATGGCTTGAGGAACCGGTGGATGAACATGGACACCCTATTCAAGCAAGGATTGGACAAGAGAAATAAACAAGAAATTTGAATCAAATGCAAAGGCGGTACTCACCATCAATGCACATTACCATGGAGCAACTCAACAAGGTGGGGCCTTTTGAATCCGCCAAGGAGCTATGGGAAAAGCTCATTGAGCTAAATGAAGGTTCAAGGAATCAAAGAGGGCCAAGAAGGACCTATTAATTGGACAACTTCAAGCCTTCCAAATGAAGATGCATGAAATAAGTCAAATGCATGGAAGGTTCAAAGAAATTGTGCGGACTCCATATCATAGGTGGGCGAGTTGACAATCGGGATTTGGTAAGGTATATTTTACAAGCATTTCCTAGAAATTCTTTATGGACTTCTATAGTTGATGCCATTAAGGTAACTAGGGATCTTTAGCAAATTAAAATTGATGAATTATTTTGTGAGTTTGAATTACATGAGCAAACTAACATGTCCTCTAAGGAAAAGGGTTTAGCTCTATTTGTTGAGAAGAAAGAAAAGAAGAAGAAGGAAAGAAAAGAAGCATCATCATCATCCAAGTCGGAGGATGAGTCAAGTAGTGATGAAGACTCATCTAGTGAAATGGCAAATTTTGTCAAGAAGCTTTATAGAATCAAAAGAGTTCAAGAATAGAGAAGCAAGGAAGGGTCTCATTCTCAAAGGTAAATTTAAGTGGTAATTCAAGTTTTAATAATGTGATTTGCCATGCTTGCAACAAGAAGGGCACATAAAGCGAATTGCCGGAGCTAAAGAAGAAGGAGGAAAAGAAAGAAAAAGAAGGACAAGAAGGAGAAGAAGAAGAAGGAGGCTATGGTGGCTCAAACCACATGGGACACACCAAGTGTTGAAGACTCTTCCTCCGATGATGAGCTTTGCCACATCACCATGTGGCACTCATGGCATTAGGAGATGATTCGGCACATCAAGCCAAGAAGATTCCTCAAGCGATGATCGTCATCTAGTGACGATGAGGTAATGAATTCTCCCAAGATTAAGCTTCTTTATAAATCAATTGCCTATCTTAAAGAAGCTCTAGATAAGTCAAAATCTAAGGTTAAGAGCATGAAGGTAGAACTAAAGGCCATTAGGGATGAAAAACTTTCACATATTGACTCTTGCATGCTTAAGGAAGAAAATGACAAACTTAAGGATGAGGTTAGTGAATTGAAAGTATGTTTAGAAAAATTTTCAAATGGCTCGAAGTGTCTTGATATGATTCTTAGTAGGCAAAGAGCGGTTTATAACGGCTTAGGATATAAGCCAAAGAAAAGAAGTTGCTTATATATTTCATTAATAAATAGGAAAGCAACTATTAAGGGTAAGGTTAAGAAAGCTTGGGTACCTAAGAAGTTTTTACTTAATGTTACCGGTCCAAATGTTTGGGTACCAAAAGCTTGTGTTTTTCATGTGATTTAGGTAGGAGAGCGAGGTATGTGGATTGTGGATAGCGGTTGCTCAACACATATGAGGATGTGAGCAAGTTCTCCACAATTAAATATGTGAAGAAGGGAGCGTGTGTCCTTTGGGAATAGTGGAAAACTCAAGATATTAGGTAGAGGAACAATTGAGGTATCCCCCAAAATTGTTATTCACAAAGTCTTGCTAGTTGAAAATATGAAATTTAATTTATTAAGTGTTAGTCAACTTTGTGATGCAAACTATCATGTCTCCTTTGAATCCTCTAAATGCATGATTATACACAAGGAATTAAATGATTGCATGTTATTTGGATATAGGAAATCAAATATCTATTATGTTGATCTTTCATATGCTTCTAACATTTCTACTAAGTGTTTTGTTGCAAAAGAAGAGGAAAGTTGGCTATGGCATAGAAGATTGGGGCATATCAAGATGAAAAACATAGCCAAGGTAGCCAAGATGGAGTTGGTCAAAGGGCTACCAAAGATCAAGTATGTCAAGAACAAATTGTGTGATGCATGCCAAGAAGGAAAACAAACAAAGGCATTGTTAGGGCAATCTCTTGCCGTAATATGGTTTTGATGGTGTGGCAAAGGGTTTAAGTTAGTTTGATATGTTGATTTGATATGTGCGTTGAAGTCGTGCAGGACTTAGTAATTCGCACATGGAGCCGTGGCGAGTTTCACATCTCATGACTCGTGCCTTGAGTCGGTGAAGGATAGCTTTACGGAAGTCGTGCGCTTGGAACATTCGAGGGACCGCCGGACGAGAAGCTTGGAGTGAAGCCGGAGGAAGTAGACTTCGAGGCAAGAGATGCGAAGGAGCATTGTAGAGTCGTGCGCCTGATGCTGCCGAGGGACGTGGCCGAGAACGAAGAGAACTTCGAAGGCGAGGGACTCCGAGAGATGAGAGTGAGCGAATGATACCTTAGAAATAATCTTAGGTGAAACTTGGCCATTGCCATGTCAATCGAATGAAGGGCGGGATCGCCAAGACAATGATCGGCCAAGGCGGATCGGTAGTCAATAGGGTTTAGCCACGAACCGTCGTAGCCGATCGGGCGTCGACTACGGAGGCGAATGATCGGATAAGGTCCATCGCCGATCGCCAAGAGTTCCGCTGGACTACAACGGTCGAGGATCCGACGTGTTGGGAGGTTGAAGTTAGGCAATGATCGCCAAGGGCGGCAATGATCGTGACGGCCAACGGGAAGAAATCAGCCCTCTCTATAAAAAGAGAGGGTGTGAGCCTTTGAGAGGCTAATGCTTATGCTCCAAGTGATCTTCCTAGTGCCCCACAAGATCTAAACTCTTCTTACTTGTTTTTACTTCATTCTATTTGTAAGAAGAGTGATCTTGATTGTAAAGGTTACCTCCACCTAGCTTGGTGCAAAGGAGAGACCAATAGTGATTGGATTTGGAGGAGTGATTCACCTCGGACGAATCGGGATCGTGGATTAGCGACGTAGCCGTGAACCACGTTACATTCTTTGTTAGCGTTTGTTTTCTCGTATTTCCATTTGCTTGTCTTTATTAGTCTTGCTAATGCTTCCCGTTTCAGTTACATGTGCTGGATCAAGCGAAAGATTATTCCCATGGCATGCACATTAAGGCCTCGCACACAAAGGTAAAACCCTAACCAATACCTTTTTACCATTAGAATTATTGCATCTTGACTTATTTGATTGCCATAGTACTCCATCTTTAAATGGTAATAAATATTGTTTGGTTATAGTAGATGATTTTTCTAGGTATACTTGGGTCTATTTTATGAAACATAAGAATGATACCTTAGAAATAATCATAGGATTTAGTAAAAGGGTTGAAAATGAAAAGAGTCTCAAAATCAACCGGATCCATAGTGATCATGGTGGTGAATTTGAAAATCTAAAATTTTCACAATTTTGTTTAGAGCAAGGGTACAAGCATGAGTTCTCTTGTCCTAGAACACCCCAACAAAATGGGGTGGTAGAAAGGAGAAATCGTGCCCTACAAGAGGCGGCTAGGACTATGCTTAATGCATATTCTCTACCTAGCTACTTGTGGGCGGAAGCGGTTAATACCGCTTGCTATATCCAAAATAGGGTTCAAATCCATAGGTTTTTAGGAAAAACACCATTTGAATTATGGAATGGGACTATACCCACAATTCATTATTTCAAAGTCTTTGGATGTAAAGTTTATATTCTAAACACCAAAGATAACTTAGGAAAATTTGAATCAAAAGCGGATGAGGAATCCTAGTTGGATACTCATCCACAAGTAGAGGTATAGAGTCTACAATAAGAGAACCAAAGGGATTGAGAGTCTTCCAATGTTCAATTTGATGAAACTACTAGTACCTACCTAGAAAGTCCTCCATTGATAAGGATATTAATGACAATAATCAAGACATTACCCAAAAACTTCAAAATTTGACCATTAGGGTAATGATCAAGAGGGAGGAAGAGGAGACTCGATGATGAAAGAAGGGTGGAAGATAACAATGATCAAATTGAAACCCCTTCTAGAAACCTAAGAATTCATCAAGATCATCCACTTGACCAAGTAGTAGGAGATCTATCTCAAGGAGTAAGAACTAGGTCATTTCATAGACCTCCTACTAGTCAAGTTGCTCTTATCTCACAAATTGAGCACAAATCTATCAATGATTCATTACATGATCCGTATTGGATTTTGGCAATGCAAGATGAATTGGCTCAATTTGAGAGAAGTCAAGTGTGGGAATTAGTACCTAGACCCAATGATAGCACCATAATTACTACAAGATGGGTCTTTAGGAATAAGCTAGATGATCAAGGAAATATCACTAGAAATAAGGCTAGGTTGGTTGCTAGGGGATTCAATCAAGTTGAGGGGCTTGACTATGATGAGACTTATGCCCCGGTTGCAAGGTTAGAATCTATTAGGATTCTCTTAGGGTATGCGTCCTACATGGGATTTAAACTTTACCAAATGGATGTTAAATCGGCATTCTTAAATGGTTTTATTAAGGAGGACGTATATGTAGAGCAACCACCGGTTGAGAACATAGATTATCCAAATCATGTATGTAAGCTTAGGAAAGCATTATATGGGTTAAAACAAGCTCCCGGGCATGGTATGAAAGATTGTCATCTTTCTTAATTTCTAAGGATTTTAGAAGAGGCCAAGTAGATCAAACTTTGTTTATAAAGTCAATATTAAAGATATATTCATAGCCCAAGTATATGTTGATGATATCATTTTTGGGTCAACAAATGATAATCTTCTTCAAGACTTTATAAAAAATATGGAAAATGAATTTGAAATGAGTTTGGTTGGAGAGCTTACCTTTTTCCTAGGTTTACAAGTCAAACAAACCAATGAGGGTATTCATATTTATCAAACCAAATATGCAAATGAAATGATCAAGAAATTTGGTTTGGAAAATGCCAAAATTGTAACCACTCCTATGGCCACTAGCACTAGAATAGATAGTGATCATGAAGGTAAATCAATTGATCTTAAACTGTATAGGAGTATGATTGGTAGCTTACTATACCTAACCGCTAGTAGACCCGACATTTTATTTGCGGTAGGTATGTGTGCAAGATACCAATCTTGTGCCAAAGAATTACATTTGGTAGCCGTCAAAAGAATATTAAGATATATTAAAGGCACCCTAAATGTAGGACTTTGGTATCCTAGGACTAGGTCATTTGAATTGCTTGGATATATCGATTCCGATTATGCCGGGTGCAAATTGGATAGGAAGAGTACTAGTGGTGGATGCTAATTTCTTGGGTCCTCCCTAGTTAGTTGGAGTAGTAGGAAGCAACATTGTGTTGCTTTATCAACCACCGAAGCCGAATATGTGGCTATGGGTGGTTGTGTAGCTCAATTACTTTGGATGAGACATACTCTTGTGGACTATGAGCTACACTACTCTAACATTAAAGTTTATTGTGATAATGTGAGTACCATCAACTTGACCAAAAATCCGGTACATCACTCTATGACCAAGCACATTGAAGTGAAACATCACTTCATAAGAGATCATGTGGCAAGAGGGGACATTGAACTAAATTATGTAGAATCTAAGTCCAACCTTGCGATATCTTCACCAAAGCTCTTCCCGGTGAATTTTCATCATTAAGGAGAGCTTGGTATGTGCTTTAGAGTAAAATTCTAGATTTGCATGATACTATAATTATATATCTTCTTTATACATAGATGCATCTCACAAAAGCATTAAGAAACCTTGATTTTTTTATTGAAATACTTAGAAACATGTGAGATGATAGGGAAGGTGTACTTGACTCATCATGCTTGTTATGATGCATTACTATGAGCCAACACTACACCTAGAGACATGAATACCTTATGGACCAATCATTGGGAAGGCTTGTATTCAAGTAATGAATACATAGCTCAAAGAACATGGTTGGAAATTCCAAATAATATATATTTTAAACTATGTTCATCATATTTTGACAAACAGTTTTCAATTGGAACACAAAAGTGATACAAAGTTTGCAAAATCTTTAGAACTTTTGATAGGTTCCAAGTTTGTATCAATCTTGTAATCTGAAAAACATATATTTTTCAAATTATTTTTCCTTGATAAAGTATGAATTCAGAAATGTGTACGCAAAATTTTGTGATTTTTCGAGAATTCTGGAATTTCTACCGCATTTCTGAAATTGGGATGAAAAGGCTGAAATTTCGGTTTCAGGCCTAGCAGTCGACTGGTTCAGAAACCAGTCGACTGATACACTGTGTTTTCTGATAATAAACTCTATTTTCTGATATTTGGTGTATCTTTGATGTCCTAACACTATAGTATGATAATATTGCGTATAAACAAGATTTAGGACTGACTAATGCAGTGTTTTAGGGGGAATTTTCATAAGTTATATCTTTTTCATCCCCAAAACCATTGTTGGTGCAAAGTTAGGACTTAATTTTTGAATTTTTGGTATGCTTTTGCTTCAACTATTGTTTACACATTATAAAGCATATCTTGGATTAAGGGGGAGCTTAATTTCAATATTGTACCTTAGTCCAAGATCTAACACATTATTTTCTTCATGTTTGAATCCTTCTCTTTTTGATGTATGTCAAAGGGGGAGAAGGAGTGTTTAAGTTATAATTCATATTGAAAATTTGATTATGTGTGTATTTAAAGACCTAACTCAAATGATTGCCAAACATCAAAAAGGGGGAGATTGTTGGTGCAACAATGCTCCAAGCATTTATATTTGTTTTGATGTTTGGATAATCATCTAAGTTAGGCAATATCTTGTGATCTAATTGCGAAAATGTTTAAGTGACAGGGAAGTCCAAGTATGATCATGGCAAAGGAAGTCCAAGTATGATCTTGGCAAAGGAAGTACAAGGGATGGACTTGGCAGCGTAAGACCAAGCTTGTAGTCTTGGCCAGAAAGTCCAAGTGAACCTTGACAAAGGAAGTCCAAAGTAAAGTCTTGGCAGCATAAGTCCAAGCTTGTAGTCTTGGCGGCGTAAAGTCCAAGCATTTGGCAACCCAAGACATGACGAAACCGAAAGAAGCTCTTGGAAGCAAAGTGCAAAGGATGAACAAGTCGCGGACTCGGAGGGATCCTGAAGGCGCAAGGCTTATTGAGGAGCTAGAAGGTTGAGTCTAGGTCTAGAGTATAAAATCAAGTATGAATTACTCATACTTGATGAGTATCACGATCGAACGATGTATCGACCGACCGTCGAGCGCTCGACCGAGTCCGTGGTGAAACCCTAACTATCACCGATCCGCTGGCGCAGCAATCGATCGATCGTGATCCGATCGGTGCCAAGGGCATCACCGACCGATCAAGGAGAATATCGCCACGAATGCGCCTCACTCGATCGCGCGCTTGATCACCGATCGATCACCCCATCGCTGGATCGATGGAGGATCACCGACCGATCACCGCCGTTAGAGATTGCGGCTACGAATCTCCACGGAGATCGCTGTTGTCGGTTGGCTTGGCGCCGATCGACCGATGGTAAGCATCGACCGATCAAGCCTAACGGGGAAAAACAGCCCCTCTTCTATAAAAAGGGGCCATGGGGAGCTTGGTGAAGCTAGTGCTCTTGCTCCAAACTACACCTACGTGCTCACCAAGCTTTCCAAGTGTTTTTAGCAATCCAATACCTCCTATTCTCTACTCCTAATCTTCCATCATTGTAAAGAAGAGGAGTGCATTGTAAGATAAGGTTTCTCCACCTTGGTTCATCCAAAGGAGGCTCTAGTGAAGATTGATTAGGGCTAATCCACCTTACGGATTGCCGTGGAGTAGGAGCGTCATCTCCGAACCACGTTACATCGGGTGTTAGCTTTGTTTCTTGTTTTTGTTTGTGCTTATATTTGTATTGCTTCGGCTAACATTTTTGTAGAAAGAAAGAAAGGATAATCACCCCCCCCCCCCCCCGTCTAGCCGTTCCAAGGGTCCTAACAATGACCTAGTCCTAACTCCTTGAGATAATTCACCTACAATTTGATCTAGAGGGTGATTTTGATGAACTCTTATTGTTCTAGGAGGTGTATTAATTTGATTTTGATCTTAAATATCCCCAATTCTTCTTTCATCATCGGAATCACCACTTACTCCCTCTTGATTCAATTCTCCCCATTGATCATTACCCCCTAAAGTTAAATCTTGAAATTGCTGGATAATTTCTTGATTTTTGTCATTGATATCATCATCAATGGGGGATTTCCTAGGGTATGTATTAGAGGTTTCATCAAATTGGACATTTGAAGACTCCTCAATCTTTTGAGTTCTTTTATTATAAACTCTATAACCTACACTAGTGGATGAGTATCCAACTAGGATTCCCTCATCCGCTTTGGACTCAAATTTGCCTAGGTTGTCTTTGGTGTTTAAAATATAAACTTTGCATCCAAAAACCTTAAAATAGTGAATTGTTGGAATTGTACCATTCCATAATTCAAATGGGGTTTTTCCTAAAAACCTATGAATTAAAACCCTATTTTGGATATAGAAAGCGGTGTTGACCGCTTCCGCCCACAAGTAGCTAGGTAAAGAATATGCATTTAGCATAGTCCTAGCCACTTCTTGTAGGGCATGATTTTTCCTTTCCACAACCCGATTTTGTTGGGGTGTTCTAGGACAAGAAAATTCGTGCTTGTACCCTTGTTCTAGACAAAAAGTTGAGAAATTAGAATTCTTAAATTCTCCACCATGATCACTATGGATCCAGTTGATTTTGAGTTTTCTTTCATTCTCTACTCTCTTACTAAATCCTATGATTATTCCTAGGATTTCATCCTTATTTTTCATGAAAAATACCCAAGTAAATCTAGAGAAATCATCTACTATTACTAAGCAATATTTACTACCAATCATGGAAGGGGTACTATGACAATCAAATAAGTCCATATGCAATAGTTCTAAAGGTAAAGCGGTACTAAGTAAAGTTTTACCTTTGTGTGATGTTTTTGATTGTTTCCCTTCTTGGCATGCATCACACATTTTGTCCTTGAGAAACTTAACTTTTGGCAACCCTTTGACTAACTTCATTTTGGCTATTTTGGCTATGTTCTTCATGTTTATGTGCCCTAGCCTCCTATGCCAAAGCCAACTCTCTTCTTCTTTTGCAACAAGACACTTAGTAGAAGCATTAGTAGCATAGAATAAATCAACATAATATATATTTGATTTCCTAAAACCTACTAGCATGCAATCATTTAATGTTTTGTGTCTTATGAAATATTTTGAAGAGTCAAATTGAACATCAAAATTTACATCACATAGTTGACTCACACTAAGTAAATTAAATTTCATATTTTTAACTAACAACACTTTATGAATGGCAAGATTGGGGGATACCTCAATTGTGCCCTTTCCTAGAATCTTAAGTTTACCACTATTTCCAAAAGACACCTTCCCCTTGCTAGTGTGATTGATAGTGGAAAATTTTCTCTTATCACCGGTCATGTGTTTTGAGCACCCACTATCAACAATACATAAGCTTGGTACTTCTACCTATACAACATGAAAAATGCAAGCCTTAGGGACCACTAGCATCAATCAAAAACTTCTTAGGGACCCAAGCCTTTCTAACCTTGTTCTTAATGGTGGATTTTCTACTAACAAGAGATGTAAATGCTACCTCCTTTTCTTTAGGCCTATATCCTATTCCGGCCTTGTTGTAAATAGCCCTTTGATTTTTAATTATTATATCTAGGTATTTAGTATTGGTGCAATCGGCCCAGCAGTACCTTGATGGTATTTTGATGATAGGCAAAACTCATGACATGGGATTGTCATGGGAAAGCCCAACATGGGTTGGCATGGAAAATCCAAGCATGGAGCTTGGTGTGGAAGTCCAAGGGGGAAGCCTTGGCATGGGAAAGTCCAAAGCATTGCGAAGTCGTGCGCTTGGTGCTTGGCATGGGAAATCCAAAGCATTGCGAAGCCGTGCACTTGGTGCTTGGTGAGAAATGCATTGCGAAGCCGTGCGCTTGGTGCATTTGGGAAGTCTTGAGAACTTGGCAAGTTCACTAGGCTCGGGGTCCTTGAGTCGGTGAAGGATGGCATTGCGAAGTCGTGCGCTTGGTGCATCCGAGGGACCGCCGGACGGGGAGCGAATGGAGTGAGCCCAAAGGGAAGCATACTTCTAGGGCATGAGACGCGAAGGATGGCGTTGCGAAGCCATGCGCTTGGCGCATCCGAGTGACGTAGGCCGAGGGAAGAGAGCTTCGGTGGGGAACTCCATGAGGGATAAGGTGGACTTGGCCAAGTGGCTAAGACTGAGTGTCAGAGCTCAAACTTGGTGTTTGACGGTTTACCCGACGGTCGGATGCTCAAACAACTTGGTGTTTGAGGTTTCATCACCCGACATAGGTGCTTCGATCGATCCAAGTCGACTAGAGTTCGGTGTAAGGCTAGGGTTTTATGCTGGCAATGATGCCATGGACTAGCGATCAAATCGGCAATGATCGGTCGCGATCGGCAATGATCGCGAGGGATGGCGATCGGTGATGGGAGTGTCGCGAGCAGACGCTCCGTAGTCGACAGCGCGATCGACTCTTGGTCACCTGATCCGTGATGGGCATCATCAGTCGACTGGTAGGTGATCCATTGGAACTTGTCCAACATGGATCTGGCCATTGTGAGACAACAGCTACAGGGGCAGTCGACTGGGGCCTTTTGGCAGTCGACTGCTAGGCACGAAAATAGCTCGATGCAGGTTATAAAAGGAGCTCGAGATGGAGGTTTTTGCCAAGGTTTTTGTGGAGCTATTGGAGGGGAATTGCTGCTGCATTCCAGTCCTTCAAGAGCCAATCAAAGCAAGCAACAAGCAAAGTGATCAAAGCAATCGGTGAAAGTTTTCTTTTGTATTGTATTTGTGTATTTTCTTGTATTTCTATATTACATTGTAATTGCTTGTGAGAGGTTTCTCCACCTCCGACGTGTTGTCGAGAAGGAGTGTTATAGTTAGTGTCGTGCGCATAACTAGAGCTCGGTGAGCTCGCTCGTGGAGTAGGAACCATTCGGTTCCGAACCACGTATATCTTGTGTTGTGTGATTGTGTATTGTTGTTAGTTTCATTATTATTGTTATTCTGCTGAGCTAATGACAATCGTAGACAAGCAACGCAAGAAGAACAAATGAATTACGACATCCATCGTACGAGCGCTATTCACCCCCTCTAGTCGGCCAACCGATCCGTCCCAACAAGTGGTATCAGAGCCGAGGTCGCTCTTCAAGGACTAACCGCCGTGAGAGCACTACAAGATGGCCAACTTCATCCATCCACCGAAATTCGATGGAGATTTTTCTTGGTGGAGGAAACGGATGGAGGTATACCTAGAAACCAATTTTGATTTTATGATTATTATAGAAAACGGTTTTGAAATGCCTAGGGACATACACAACAAGCCCATTGAGAAGTCAAAATGGACCCAAGACCAAATCAAAGACTTCAAGACAAATCTCAAGGTAATCAAGTTGATTAGTGATTTGTTACCCAACACTATTTGGTCTAGATTGGGTGATTATAGGGATGCAAGGGAATTATGGAATAAGGTAATGAAATTCCAAGAAAATTCCCAATCGGCACAAGAAGAGGAGAATGCCGAAGAAGAACCCACAACATTTGAAGATGTTGATGATTTGGTGGAGACCTCCACCTCTAGCATTGAGGGGGAGGAGAGGCAATCTTCCATCCCGGAGCAAGAACAAGAAGCATCCACATCCGGGAGAAGTGAAGATCGGGAAGAGGCTTCCACCAACTCCCTAGGTGACTCATGTATTATAATTAATCGTAAAGATTATATTATTTGTTTTGAGTGTAGGGAGAAAGGGCATTACAAAAGCAAATGCCCTAAATTGGCTAAGAAGAAGGCATCGACACCAAAAGTCAACCCAAAGTCAAACGATGCCGGTGTTCCCAAAATCAAGAGCAAAAAGCACATTGTGTGCTTCAAATGCAATCAAAAGGGACACTACCGAAGCCAATGCCCTAGGGGGAGGAAGAAAGGGCAAGAAGGTGCTGTTGGATCGAAAGTGTCGCTAGAGGGGGGGGGGGGTGAATAGCGATACGGTGTCGTTAAAAACTTTTGCAATAAGTAAAAAGCAAGTAGAGAATGCACAGCGGAAATATAAAGTAGACAAGATATTTTTACGTGGTTCACAATCTTTCGATTGCTAATCCACGGCCCTAGTGATCCTTGATCACGTACGGAGGGCAATTCACTAAAACCACTCCTCTTCGTTGGAAGTAGGAGCAACGATTACAAAAAGAAATCAAGGCAAAGGGACACTCCCCCTTTCCTTGTTACGATTAAAGCACAAAGACAATTTAAAGAAGTAGAACTTAAATAAATATACCGACAACTCTTATAAGTAGAAGATGTAGCTTTCGTTGTCGGCGGCACTTCGTCGTAGCAAATGTGAGTAGTAGTAGCGGCGTTACGACGGCGTGTTGAGAGCTCTTGAATTCTTGTCATTTGCTTGGCTTGAACATGTCTATTTATGGATATTGATCTATGAATTTAGACATAGGTAGTGTCCAAGGTGAGGTTCTTATCCCCCAAGACTTGTTCATCCACATCCTTTGCGCCAACTCAAGGATGAGGTGTTTCATCCAACCACCTTGTGCCACCTCCAACCTCCTTGTGCGCCAACTCAAGGATGAGGTGTTTCATCCAACCACCTTGTGCCACCTCCAACCTCCTTGGGCGCCAACTTGTTGGAGCCATTCAACTTGTGCCACATCATGGGAGCCAACCATCTTGTGCCAACTCACCTTATTTTGGGCGTCCACCACAAGGAAGCTTGGTGATGGTTTGGATGTCCACCTTGATGCCACATCACCCTTTGTACCAAAACACGAGTCAAGTCCAAATTCACCCCTTGAAATTCGAGCTCTTCTCGAGGTCGAACTTGACTAGCAGTTGATCTGTAGTCAAAGGGTTTTGGACCGATACAAGTTAGCTTAAAATATAAAGTACGATGGTTCTAACCATCGATCTGACCTAGACCTTCCATTGGAGGTATTGGGTCGGATCTACGCTAACGACCTTGCTTCGCTTTCACACGAGCTTACCTTGTAGCCTCGCTCGGTCTTCACCCGAGTACCTCGGCTTCCTCCGAGTCCTCGGCGTTGCCCGACCACCTCGGTTCCCACCGGGTGTCGCAGACCTTCCGCTCAACTTTAGCATTTACAGACACTTAATTGAGCTCGTAAGATAACAAATATACCCTTAACTATTGAGCCTTTTGCCATAATCAAAATACGGTTCGACTTTGGTGCCTTTGCACTCAACAATCTCCCTTTGATTCATGGCAAACCGACACAAAGTTAAGGAAAAATTAAGCATAACAAAGAAGCTAGCATAATGATTAAGCATGAATGAGCTAGCATAAAGATTAAATATGAATGAGCTAGCATAATGATTAAATATGAATGAGCTAGCATAATGATTAAATATGAATGAGCTAGCATAATGATTAAGTATGAATGAGCTAGCATAATGATTAAATATGAATGAGCTAGCATAATGATTAAGTATGAATGAGCTAGCATATAGATTAAGCATGAGTGAGCTAGCATAAAGATTAAGCATGAGTGAGAAATATTATTGTTTCAAGTTCTCCCCTTTGAGGTAACCTCCCCCTTGACCGAAGGTGAGTTCTTGAAAAATAATTTTTACTCCCCCTTAATAGTTGCTTAAGTAAACGGAATTACTTAATATAAAAGGTAATAATTTTGTTTACTTTCTTCTTTACTTTTGTGACTTTCTCCCCCTTTTGCCTTAACTCAAAAAGTTTGTAAATATATTTTAAGGTTTGTAAGTCCAAGCAAGTTCCCAATATAAATATATATATTTTTTTTTTTTTAAATAATAATAAGCTTGAAAATATGTTCATCTAAAATGTACAACTCCGGTTGGACTTGATTGATATAGAATGATCAATAAGTCTTGAAGGAGTTGATTAATTTTAAATAATTATACTCCATGGTTCATGTCTATGCACAATCTACATCTGGAACTGTGAGTAAGGTCCTAACATCTCACGCGTCCTCATTGGCTAAGTACACAAACACATTAGTCCTATGTGTTGTGAGATGTGTTGGCTCCTTAAATCTATAGGTATATGATTTCTAAGGTAAGACTTAGGCTAATTTCATAAAAAGAAGCAAAAGTAGAGTACATATATAGAAAAATTTAAATCCTACTCTATTACGCACATACCTAACTTTCGTCTTAATAAACTAAATTGACCGGGTAGTGGTTTGGTGAAGATGTCCGCTAGGTTTGATTTGGACTCAACATACTCTAGTTGTATAGTTCCATTAGTTACATGTTCCCTAATGAAGTGGTGTTTAACTTCTATATGTTTTGTCCTAGAATGACATATTGGATTTTTAGTTAAGTTAATTGAACTAATGTTATCTATGTAGGTTTTAATGTTGTTAAAGATTAAGCTAAAGTCTTGGAGAGTGTGCTTCATCCACAGAGTGAGAGACACACTCACCCATCGCAACGTATTCCCGGTGGTAGATAAGGCAACGCAATCTTTGCTTCCTACGCACCAACTTACTAGACTCGAGCGAGGATTTGACAACAACCACTCGTGCTCTTTCTATCGAGTTTACTACCGCATAGTCGAGTCGGAGTAGCCGATTAGATTAAACTCGGTAGATCTAGGGTACCAAATACCTACGTTTAGCGTGCCCTTTAGATATCTAAGGATACGCTTGACTAGGGTTAGGTGAGACTCCTGGCACAGTTTGTAACCTTGCGCACATACTTACCGCGAATAAAATGTCGGGTCGGCTCATGGTTAAGTATAGGAGACTTCCTATTGCGCTCCTATAGTATTTTAGGTCAACGGGTTTTCCTTCTACATCTTCGTTTATATTAACATTAGTTGCCATAGGTGTATTGATTATTTTAGCATATTGCATTCCAAAACGATTTATTAAGTCCTTAGTATATTTTTTTTGATGTAAATATATTACATCTTTATTTTTTTTAATATGTAAACCTAAGAAGAAACTTAACTCTCCCACTAAATTCATTTCAAATTCACTTTCCATAAGTGAGATGAATTCGTTTAGCGAGGATCGAGTTGGTAGTTCCAAAAATTATATCATCTACATAGATTTGGGCTATAAAGATTTCTTTTCCTACGGTTTTAACGAATAAGGTTGGGTCGACTAAACCTTGGTTGAATCCTTTGGACTTAAGATAGATCGAAGCCTTCGCATCAAGCTCTTTTTGTTTGAGTCCATATAGGGCTTTCTTAAGTCTAAGGACATGGTCAGTTTATCTAGATTTTCAATCCGGAGGTTGACGACGTAAACTTCTTCCTTAATGTATCCATTCAAAATGCCGACTTGACATCCATTTGAAACAATTTAAAACCTCGATGTGCAAAGATATGCTAACAACATTCTGATGGACTCTAGTCCGCTACGGGCGAGGTCTCATCGTAATCTAAACCTTCGACTTGACTAAACCCTTTGACTAACCTAGCTTTATTTCTAACTACTTCACCTTTATCATCAAGTTTATTTCAAATACCCACCTTGTTCCAATAATTGATTTTTCTTTAGGTGGTGGTACTAATTCCTGCATTTCATTTCTAGTGAATTGAGCTAGCTCTTCTTGCATAGCAATAATCCAATGGATCAAGAAGTGCTTGTTCAATAGTTTTGGGTTCGATTTTGGAAATTAATGATATTTGACTAAGGTTTCGATATGAAGCTCTAGTTCGAACCCCTAAATTTGGATCACCTATAACTTGATTGATAGGATGATTTGTTTGAGTCTTAGTGTGACTCGGGTTAGGGTCATCTATCACTTGGTCGATAGGATGACTTGGGTGAGTTCTAGTTTGACTAGTTAGAGTCATCTATCACTTGGTCGATAGGATGACTTGGGTTAGGACGAGATTCAAGTTCAAGATCGAGTCGGGTTCGCTTATAAGTTGATTTGCTAGTTGGTTTTGTTAAGGATTGAACGGTTCGTGTCCTTCGTCAAAACTATATTAATGGTTTCTTCGACTCTAAGAGTGTAGGATCAATGGAATTACTAAAGGGTTGTTTGTAAGTTTTTTAAACCTAAATCATCTCACCAATATCTACATGATCAAAACATGTTATTCCTATGTGTTACTGTGAGATGACTTTCAATTTTACTTGATTAATTTTAATGAATTTAAATTAACCAACATTAGGTTAGATTCGGATTTAGTCTAAGCTCATCAAGTAATCTTTTCAAGAGATTAGCTTCTGTGTCGGGCGAGGCAGAGGCCTTCTTTGATCGAACAACGACCACTTCCTTAGACAAAGCTAATTTCAAGAAATTGATAACTCGACTTACTTGAGACTACGCCTTGGTCTAACTAGTTATTTTTGAAAAGAGGCTCCCGAGGCTCAATCTTTCGTGAGGATTTTAGTTGGTTTATTTTTGAAAAGAGGCTCCCGAGGCTCAATCTTTTCGCAGGATTTTAGTTGGTTATGAGTCCTATCTAACCATTCTAAAAATAAAGGAGAAAACTAAGCATGCAATTTCTAAGACTTAACAAAAATACATTTTGTATTGGCTCTCGACCATTGAATCGAGTGGGTCTATTAACATAGTGAATATGGTCCTTGGGAACCCAATACATGTTAGATCCTAAAGTTGAAATCAAAGTGATCTTAGGGACCCATGCTTGGACATTTTTCTTATGTTGGTTTACTATAGACATATATGACTTAATGGTTGTATTTGAGTTAAAACCGAGTCCGGCCTTGTTGTAAACGGACCTTTGTGATCCAAGTAAGAGGTCAAGTCCCTTGGATCCAAAAGTCAAACTTTCCAACGACTTCCTAAGCTCTTCGACTTGTGTTTACAAAAGAGAGTTCTCAACTTCAATCTTTTCAACTTGAGTTGAGTCCTCCTCTTGAATACGAGTAGTCGAAGAGGTTAGGGAGACCTCATGTTTGAGTAGGTTAACCTCCTCAATTAGGGTCTCGACCTTGGACTCGGACTTAGCTATTTTCTTATTTAAAAATTTAATTGCACCATACAAAGTATTAAGTAACGACCGACTTACCCTTAATGATTCTTTTGAACCGGATACGGATCCGTGGCTTGTCTTGAATGGAAGCTCATCATCGGATTCGACTCTGACTTTCTTCGGTTTCGAGTCGGCTCGGTCGGCTGGCCATTAGAGCTTGATATCGCCTTCTTCCTCCGACAACTCCTCCCAAGTAGCGCTTAGCGCTTGGTCTTTGATGGGTTATTCTTTAGCTTTGGGCACTCGGACTTGATGTGACCGAACTCGCTGCACTCATAGCATCTAAAATTAGAAGTATTTGAATTAGGTTTAGGCTTACCTTGAGTTGTTGGTCATTTCGCCTCTTGATCATCTTCCAACTAGATTGACTAGTTCGATTCTATTTCGAGTCTACTTCCGATTCGACTCGCCTTCTTCCTTCTGGGGTGGCTTGCTTTGCGCTTCTTCTTGGAACTCGCAACTAATGCAATACTCTTCTCACCGACCACGCTAGTTTGCTCATGTAATTCAAGTTCAAAACAATTCGCCTAACCTAATTTTAGAAAGGTCTTGGAGACCTTGTAGGCATCGACCATGGATGCCTACAAGGTGGTCCTAGGAAACGAGTTAAGAGAATACCGATAAGGTCGCGATTCTCGACCTTTGTCCGATGGCATGGAGTTGGTTGACGGCGTCTTGGATACGAGCATGTAGTTGAGTTGCGGTCTCGCTTTCCTACATTTTCAAGTTATACAATTTATTTAAAAGTAAATCTCTTTACATACCTTCGTGTCGCTTGGTGCCTTCGTAGTTCCACTAGCTTGGTCCATAAGTCCTTTGCACTAATGAAGGGGCCGACGCGTTGAGCTCTTCCTTGACAACCCACATTGCAAGATTTGAGTTGCCTTGGCATCGCTTCTACTTGTTTTTTCATGGATTTGACCATTGATCGTGAACCCAAAGATTCACCATCTTCATTAATAGGAAGTGTGAAACCGTTTGATTAATCCACATCTCGATTTGGGTTTTAAGAAAGCATTCCATCCGACCCTTCCAATAACGAAAGTCATTACCGCTGTAAACGGGGGTCGGCGGTGCTAAACCCTTCGAGATGGGCCATTTAAAAACAAGAAGAAGAACGCATTTAAAAGAATTCTTGCAAAACACACACGAAAGAATATTCCAAGACTTTCGCCTTGGATTAGTAAAAGGGAAGTAAAAAAATATATAAAATGTAACTTGCAAAAGAAATAAACAATCAAATGCGAATGTCGCTGAAGTTCCGAGGACAACCTTACTCGATCTAACCCAAGGACAACCTTATCCGGATCCTAAAGCCTCTAATGCAATTCTATATGTAGGAGAAGATAAGCAAGTGAAATAATTATACTAAAACAGAAATAAATAAATAAAAATCTGTAAAAAAGAAAACAAAGCTAGATTGGTGGTTTCACCGAATCTTAGCGCCCGACTCGATACCAATTGTTGGATCGAAAGTGTCGCTAGAGGGGGTGAATAGCGATACTGATGTCGTTAAAAACTTTGCAATAAGTAAAAGCAAGTAGAGAATGCACATGGAAATATAAAGTAGACAAGATATTTTTACGTGGTTCACAATCTTCGATTGCTAATCCACGGCCCTAGTGATCCTTGATCACGACGGAGGGCAATTCACTAAAACCACCTCCTCGCAAGGTAGGAGCAACGACATAAAAAGAAATCAAGGCAAAGGACACTCCCTTTCCTTGTTACGATTAAAGCACAAAGACAATTTAAAGAAGTAGAACTTAAATAAATATACCGACAACTCTTATAAGTAGAAGATGTAGCTTTCGCTGTCGGGCGACTTCGTCAGAGCAAATGTGAGTAGTAGTAGCATGCTATTTACGTGTTGAGAGCTCTTGAATTCTTGTCATTTGCTTGGCTTGAACATGTCTATTTATGGATATTGATCTATGAATTTAGACATAGGTAGTGTCCAAGGTGAGGTTCTTATCCCCAAGACTTGTTCATCCACATCCTTTGGCGCTAACTCAAGGATGAGGTGTTTCATCCAACCACCTTGTGCCACCTCCAACCTCCTTGTGCGCCAACTCAAGGATGAGGTGTTTCATCCAACCACCTTGTGCCACCTCCAACCTCCTTGGGCGCCAACTTGTTGGAGCCATTCAACTTGTGCCACATCATGGGAGCCAACCATCTTGTGCCAACTCACCTTATTTTGGCCCACCACAAGGAAGCTTGGTGATGGTTTGATGTCCACCTTGATGCCACATCACCCTTTGTACCAAAACACGAGTCAAGTCCAAATTCACCCCTTGAAATTCGAGCTCTTCTCGAGGCTGGAACTTGACTAGCAGTTGACTGTAGTCAAAGGGTTTTGGACTGCAGTACAAGTTAGCTTAAAATATAAAGTACGATGGTTCTAACCATCTGATCTCGACCTAGACCTTCCATTGGAGGTATTGGGTCGGATCTACGCTTAACGACCTTGCTTCGCTTTCACACGAGCTTACCTTGTAGCCTCGCTCGCCTTCACCCGAGTACTTCGCCTCCAAGTCCTCGGCGTTCGACCACCCTTGCTTCCCACCGGGTGTCGCAGACCTTCCGCTCAACTTTAGCATTTCTGCACACTTAATTGAGCTCGTAAGATAACAAATATACCCTTAACTATTGAGCCTTTTGCCATAATCAAAATACCGGTTCGACTTTGGTGCCCACTGCACCAACAGGTGCAACTCATGTAGGGGGAGCTCCTAAAGCTAACCCTAAGGTACATTTAGTTAATGCACCTTTAATTCCTAAAGTCAAAAAGCATGCTAAAAATTATTTTAGTTCTCTTGCCATTATTAATGAAAAGCATGCTAGGAGAAACAATAAGGTTTATTGCTTAGGTGCCAAGCATGTTCATATGACTAAAGACAAACCTAGGACTCATAATTCTAGAAATATCTTGCCTAGGGAGTCAATTAGGAGAGTAGAAGAAAATTTGGGTATTAATGCCAAAAAGTCTAGGCACATGCCTAAGAAGAAGAGGTTTTCCCAAAAACCTAATGAAAATTCAAAAATGAGAAAATTAGAGCTAGAGAACCAAGTCTTGAGGTCAAGACTTGAGAGAATGGAGAAAGCCCTTAGAATCATAGAAAATTCAATTCTAGGGTCAAATGCCCAAAAGTCAAGACCTAAGGTTCAAAAACGGTCTAAGGGCAAGGAAGGTTTGGGTGACAAACCTAAGCCCAAGAAGACTTATCATAATGTTCCATTTAATTATGGAACTATTTCTAGGTCTAGGGAAACCAAGGCTAATAGGGAAACCATCCCTAAGTCTAGCCATGGTATGTGTTTAGTGGCTAACACCTCAAAGAAATCAAATGTAGCCACTAAGAAGGTCAATGGAGGAGTCACCTCTAGAGTTGACTTAGGAAAGACCCAAAAGACTATGGCTTCAAAGCCTAAAAGGGTCATTAGGAAGGTATCTAGGGAAGTTATCCCTAGGGAATACCTTGTTAACCCAAGGAGCTCCAATAGATATTGGGTTCCTAAAAGTGTGATTGATTCACGCTAAATGGGTTAGGGTGTGTCAACCCTAAGTGGATGGGTGGTTAACCTAGCCATTATGAGTTGACACATTAGGGTGTGCCAATATGGTTTGAGAAGTTAAAAATGATTTAAATTGGCACAATTAGGTCATAGAGGTCGTGGTGTGCTATTTTGGGTTTTTGGCACACTAAGGAAATAATGACATTAAGGCAAAGTGTATTTAATCCCTAAAAATGGCAAATTGATTTTAACACTTAGGTATTTTATACCTTAGTATATTTTTCTTTCCATGCTTTATTTGCCTTGTCATGTCATTGTTAGGGCAATCTCTTGCCGTAATATGGTTTTGATGGTGTGGCAAAGGGTTTAAGTTAGTTTGATATGTTGATGTGATATGTGCGTTGAAGTCGTGCAGGACTTAGTAATTCGCACATGGAGCCGTGGCGAGTTTCACATCTCATGACTCGTGCCTTGAGTCGGTGAAGGATAGCTTTGCGGAAGCCGTGCGCTTGGAGCATCCGAGGGACCGCCGGACGAGAAGCTTGGAGTGAAGCCGGAGGAAGTAGACTTCGAGGCAAGAGACGCGAAGGAGCATTGCAGAGCCGTGCGCCTGATGCTGCCGAGGGACGTGGCCGAGAACGAAGAGAACTTCGAAGGCGAGGGACTCCGAGAAATGAGAGTGAGCGATTGTAACCCGGGGAAGGGTAGCTCTTAGGTGAAACTTGGCCATTTGGCCAAGTGTCGGATGGGTTTTCCCGACACCGATCGCCATGTCATGGCGCCGATCGCTCAGTCGAGTGTAGCTCGACCGGTATACGATCGATGGTTTGTGGCGGCAGCCGATCGCCATACGCTGGCGCCGATCGCCAAGATTAATCGATCGGCCAAGGCGCAATGATCGGTCAATAGGGTTTTGGCCAGACCGCTGTGAGCCGATCGCGCCGACGATGGGGTCGCAGTGATCGGGTGAGGTCCAAAGCAGCCGATCGCTAAGAGTTCCGCTGACAACAACGGCATCCGACGTGTTCGGAGGCCGCAGGACGGCAGATCGCCATGCGCAATGATCGTGATGGCGGCCAACGGGAAGAAGTTAGCCCTCTCTATAAAAAGAGAGGGTGTGAGCCTTTGAGAGGCTAATGCTTAAGTTCCAAACAATCTTCCTAGTGCCCCACAAGCTCTAAACTCTTCTTACTCGCTTTTACTCCATTCTATTTGTAAGAAGAGTGATCTTGATTGTAAAGGTTACCTCCACCTAGCTTGGTGCAAAGGAGAGACCATTTAGTGGATTGGTTTAGCGGAGTGATTCACCGAGGACGAATCGGGGACCGTGGATTAGCGGCGTAGCCGTGAACCACGTTACATTCTTTGTTAGCGTTTGTTTTCTCGTATTTCTATTTGCTTGTCTTTATTAGTCTTCCGCTTGCGCTAATTAGTTTTGTAGACGAGCAAATACTGGCATCCAAACGAAAAGGGCTATTCACCCCCCTCTAGCCGGCCATCCGATCACTCACAAGTGGTATCAGAGCCGAGGTTGCTTGTCACCGGACTAACCGCCGCAACAAGCCCTACATCAAAAATGGCCGGCTCCAACATCCATCCTCCGAAGTTTGAAGGAGAATTCGCTTGGTGGAAGAAGCGAATGGAGGTATTTTTCGAAACGGATTTTGATATAATGATTACCATGGAATCCGGTTTCGTTTTGCCTAGGGATGAAGAAGGGAAGCCAATAGAGAAATCTAGGTGGACCAAGAGGCAAAGAGAGGAGCACCTTGCAAACTCCAAAGCCAAGCACCATCTCTACAATGTGCTCCCTCAACAAGAGATCAACCGGATCGGAGAATGTGCTAGCGCCAAAGAGATGTGGGAGAAGCTTATAGAGCTTCATGAAGGCACCTCGGAGGCCAAGCTTGCAAGAAGAGACCTCCTCCGCTCCCAACTATCCAATATAAAACTAGAAAAGGGAGAAAAGGTAACCTCACTACACTCTAGGTTTAAAGAAATTTTAATTGGGCTAACAAGTGTAGGTGAGAAGCTATCGAACCGGGACATGCTCATGAAGGCTATAGATGCATTTCCCCGGTCCTCAAAGTGGAGTTCCATGGTGGACTCCTTCTATATGTCCAAGAACTTGGAAGTAAGTACCTTGGAGGAGTTCTTCTCGACAATGGAGCTCCACGAAACGAGGCTTGAAGGAATTCAAGAAGAGCCAAGAATTCAACCCTCAAGAGGAGTAGCATTGTTGGCAAACAAGGGGAAGAAGAAGATGGAAGTCCCTTCCTCCTCCGATGATGAAGCCTCCTCCTCCTCCATGGATAGCACCGAGGAAGCCTACATGGTAAGGAAGGTGAGGCGTGTATTTAAGAATTTTAGATTTGATAAATCTAATGATAGGAATAGAAGACCAAGGGGGAAGGTGATATGCTACAATTGCCAAGGAGAGGGACACATAAGGGACAATTGTCCTCTCCTAAACAAAAGCAAGGAAGAGAGGAAAAAGAAAGAAGAAAAGAAGAAGAAAAAGGGGAGCAAGAAAAAGAAGGAAGAGGAGACGAAGACACAAGAAAAGGGGAAGGCCAAAGCATTCAAGGCCAAGACATGGGATGATCCTTCCTCATCCTCCTCCTCATCATCGGATGAGGAGAATGCCTTTGTCGCCAATTTGGCCTTGATGGCCTTTGACGATTTGGATTGCTCCTCCTCCGAAAATGAAGGATCAAGCACAAGAGGAGAGAGCTCAAGTGAAGGGAGCCTCCTCCACATCATCATCCTCCTCATCATCCAAGAAGAAGAAGAGGACATGGAAACTATGGTAACGAAAGCCTCTCCTAGTAAAATAGTTTCTATGATTTCTAGTTTAACTAGGAATTTGTTTAGAGCAAAGAAGAAAAATAAATGCATGCTAGATCAAATTAAGGCATTAGAAAATAAGCTAGAAAATGCATGCTTAAATAATAATGATACTTCTTCTTGCCATGATGATGCATGCTCACATGATAATTATGTGCCTTTAGATGTTAGTGATGCATGCATAGAAGAAAATAGGGCATTAAGGGAAAAGGTAGATTATTTAACCAAAGCCCTAGGAAAATTCACAATTGGCTCCAACACCTTGAATATGATCATAGGGAGCCAAAGGGCAAGTTTTAACAAGAAAGGCCTAGGATATAAAGAGAAGAAAAATGAGAAGGCCTATAGATGCCTAATAGCTAGGGGACAAGACAAAAACAAAGTAATAGCTAAGAAATGGATCCCCAAGGAATTTCTAGTGAACCCCATAGGCAAAAATCTATTTTGGGTTCCAAAATCCATCCTTAAGGGTTAGAAAACCCCTAGGGTAGTCAACCATATGAACCTAATCTATATCATATTTTGGTTGACTTAGGATGACGGGACAACATTTTTAGATAGTGTTGGGTGATGATAACGTGCCCATAAATAGGTAATAATGCTTAAATCATGATGATTAATGCAATTGCTATGTATATGTGTAATCATGATTTATGATTTTGATATTGGGCACATTATCATGAAAAATAGGTTTAAATCATGCTTTAGGTGATAACTTATTTATTATCATCATATAATGCCTAATGCATGGTTATAATTTGATGAAAACATGTATTTCATGGTCATAATGTGAAATTAAATCATATATATCATTATGATCATGTAGGTTGACACTTAACCTTGATAGAATTGCATGAATATATTGGTTAAGTATATACAAATACCCCCTAGGATGCATCTCACACTCACTATAGGCTAACTTGATTGCAAACTTAGCATGGGTGAGATGTTAGGATGATACAAATGTCCACTAATGCCTATGGCATTTAGATGGTCATTTAAAGTATCAAAATATCAATAATAGACCAATCATGGGGAAGGCTTATGTTTAATTAATAGACATATTGCCCAAAGATCATGGTTGGATATTTCTAATGTTTTCAAAACAATTTCTTACCTTAAAATACATGTATTCATGTTTTGAAACAATTGGATGCAAAACTAGGTGTTAAAATGGATACTAACATGCTCAAAAACTAGTGGTTTTTCAAGTGTTTGGATTTTTGGCAAATCTTGTAAAATATAATGATTTTTCATGAAAACCTATTTTTCCTTGATAGGTATACTTAAGAGAAATATGTTCCTCGAATTTCATGATTTTTTGAATTTTCTGGAATTTTTAATGCATTTCTGAATTTCATCCAGAAAAATAGAAATTCGGCTTCCTTTGTGCTATGACGCCATACCGATAGCAATGATCGTGGCCTGTAAATCAGAACATTGAAGGCCGATTTCAGTTTGTAAACTTACAAGTGGTACCCAATTTTATAACTTGTCATATTTTCCCTCCATTAGACTTGATGCCATGGGTTCTTAACTTAGTGATAATCTTTTTGATGGTGTCAAAGGGGGAGAAAATATTATGTTTAAGTTAATTATAAAAGGGGAGAAATATATGATAGGGGGAGAAAATTTTTACAGAAAGTTTCATGGATTAAGGGGGAGTTGCATGTTGTTATATCATGTTTATCTTTACATGCTTTCTTACCCTTAGAATTTATATCAAATGTTTTTACCTAACTTAAACGGATTGCCACACATCAAAAAGGGGGAGATTGTTAGGGCAATCTCTTGCCGTGATATGGTTTTGATGGTGTGGCAAAGGGTTTAAGTTAGTTTGATATGTTGATGTGATATGTGCGTTGAAGTCGTGCAGGACTTAGTAATTCGCACATGGAGCCGTGGCGAGTTTCACATCTCATGACTCGTGCCTTGAGTCGGTGAAGGATAGCTTTGCGGAAGCCGTGTGCTTGGAGCATCCGAGGGACCGCCGGACGAGAAGCTTGGAGTGAAGCCGGAGGAAGTAGACTTCGAGGCAAGAGACGCGAAGGAGCATTGCAGAGCCGTGCTCTGAGGCGTGGCGAACGAAGAGAACCGGGCGAGGACTCAGAAATGAGTGGAGCGATTGTAACCGAGGAAGGGTAGCTCTAGGTGAAACTTGGCCATTTGGCCAAGTGTCGGATGGGTTTTCGACGACGCCGATGTCATGTGTCGGCCGATCGCGTATGCTTCCCGTTTCAGTTACATATTGCTGGTAGAAGACTGAGGTTTATGGCTGATCGGCGCCATGCGTTAAGCGATCAGCGCAAGAACGATCCTAACTGGCGGCGATGACAATAATCACAGAACCGCTCGGGGGATCATCTGGTCAGCGATCGGCCCAGGTGAGTCCGGTGATCGGCCCGCCAGTTACAACACGGTCGGCATCGCGTGTTCGGAGGCCGTTGTAGTAACAGCGGTCGGCGCCATGGCGTGATCGGGATGTGATAGTGGGAAGAGTTAGCCCTCTCTATAAAAGAGAGGTGTGAGAGAGGCTAATGCTTAAGTTCAAACAATCTTCCTAGTGCCCCTAGCTCTAAACTCTTCTTACTGCACTCCATTCTATTTGTAAGAAGAGTGATCTTGGAAAAGGTTACCTCCACTAGCTTGGTGCAAAGGAGACCATTTAGTGGATTGGTTTAGCGGAGTGATTCACGAGAATCGGGGACCGTGGATTAGGCGTAGCCGTTTACGTATTGCTGTTGATTCTTTGGTTAAGTTTGTCAGAAGTCATTTGCTTGTCTTTATTAGTCTTAGCACTTCTAGTTTTGGCGAGCAAATCATCAACGAAAAGCTATTCACCCCTCATGGCCTTAGATCACTCACAGTCATGACATCATTTTCATTTTCATCTATAAAAATGTCATGATCATGTTTAGATTTATGTTTAGATGTCATGTATGCTTAAGTTTCATTCACATGCCATGACATCATGATATTGGCATATGTTTTTATCTATATCATATCTATGCCATAATCATATCATGCATGAATTAAAATGGAGTTAAGGACTATGGCATAATTTGAAAGGAATCAAATAATGTTGCCTAGAAATATGCATGAAAACATAAACAAAATAAAACCCACATCTCACAAAAATTTGACTTGTATGTGTGTTACACATCTAGATATTGGTGAGATGTTTAGGAAAAAGAAAATAAAGGTTTGAAAAACATTTTAAAAAACCTTGGTGAAGTCTATCTTTTGATAGCTATCACCATTGAATGGGATGATACAAAGATGACTCTTTATTGAAGCTTTTCTTAAATTTTGAACTTTGTATCAATCTCCTAATTTAATGGGTAAAAAAAATTTCCAATATTTTTCACCCATAGTGTTTAGGATAAGTATTATACGTATGCATTTTAAAGATTTTTAAAATTACGTATATTTACTTATGGATTTCGAAAATCCAATTTTCAAATCAAAATCGTGGAATCGATCGATCGATCATTCGAATGGCAATGATCGATGGTAAGTCCAATGATAGTTAGGCCCATGTTTAGCCATGTTTTGGTCCCCTAACCACTCCTAACCCTAGGATATTCTTGGGAGAGCATTAGAGAGGGTGAAAATCCATTGGATATGGATTAGGAGTTGGGTTGAGGGTTAGTATCAATTTTAAGGTAGATGAGAGTTCATTGTTGAACTTTGCCTTAATTTTGATTTGGTTAATGTTCCTATTGGCTTAGGGACTCTCCAAGGACATTGTTGGTGCAATGGTCAAGGGGGAGCAAGCCTCTAGGGGGAGGTATCCATCATGGGAAGATGGATGTGTATTTCCTCATGGGAGGAAAATTGGGTTGCCTCTCTTTAAGTGATATGGGATCACTAGAAAGATGGTAGGCATGTGTTCCTCCAAGGGAGAAATTGTAAGATCTCATTGGGATATGAGACATTCATACCCTTGGGGAGGACCTTTTTGATGTAATGTCAAAAAGGGGGAGAAGTTAACAAGTTACCAATTAGGGTTCGTTGGAATTCTCATTGGGATATGAGAATTGCCAATAGGGGAGAATTGGTAGACTTGAGATGGTAGTTTTGTCAATCATCAAAAAGGGGGAGATTGTTGGTGCAATCGGCCCAGCAGTACCTTGATGGTATTTTGATGATAGACAAAACTCATGACATGGGATTGTCATGGGAAAGTCCAACATGGGTTGGCATGGAAAATCCAAGCATGGAGCTTGGTGTGGAAGTCCAAGGGGGAAGCCTTGGCATGGGAAAGTCCAAAGCATTGCGAAGCCGTGCGCTTGGTGCTTGGCATGGGAAATCCAAAGCATTGCGAAGTCGTGCGCTTGGTGCTTGGTGAGAAATGCATTGCGAAGCCGTGCGCTTGGTGCATTTGGGAAGTCTTGAGAACTTGGCAAGTTCACTAGGCTCGGGTCCTTGAGTCGGTGAAGGATGGCATTGCGAAGCCGTGCGCTTGGTGCATCCGAGGGACCGCCGGACGGGGAGCGAATGGAGTGAGCCCAAAGGGAAGCATACTTCTAGGGCATGAGACGCGAAGGATGGCGTTGCGAAGCCGTGCGCTTGGCGCATCCGAGGGACGTAGGCCGAGGGAAGAGAGCTTCGGTGGGGAACTCCATGAGGGATAAGGTGGACTTGGCCAAGTGGCTAAGACTGAGTGTCGGAGGCTCAAACTTGATGTTTGAGGGTTTACCCGACGGTCGGATGCTCAAACAACTTGGTGTTTGAGGTTTTGCCCGACATCAGTCGACTGGCATAGGTGTCGGTTCGACTGATCCAAGTCGACTAGAGTTCGACTGGTGTAAGGCTAGGGTTTTGTGCTTGGCGGCTTGCCATGATGGATCGGCCGAAATGACGCCGAGGATGGCGATGATGGGAGTGTCGCGAGACAGCGCTCCAGATCGGGGCGATCGATTATCGGTCACCAATGATCGGTGATGGGCATCATCAATCGATCGTAGGTGATCCGCTGGAACTTGTCCAACGTGGATCCGTCGCCAGAGACAACCCGGCCTTTGGCGCGGAGCTCGAGATGGAGGTTTTTGCCAAGGTTTTTGTGGAGCTATTGGAGGGGAATTGCTGCTGCATTCCAGTCCTTCAAGAGCCAATCAAAGCAAGCAACAAGCAAAGCAATCAAAGCAATCGGTGAAAGTTTTCTTTTGTATTGTATTTGTGTATTTGCTTGTATTTCTATATTACATTGTAATTGCTTGTGAGAGGTTTCTCCACCTCCGACGTGTTGTCGAGAAGGAGTGTTATAGTTAGTGTCGTGCGCATAACTAGAGCTCGGTGAGCTCGCCCGTGGAGTAGGAACCATTCGGTTCCAAACCACGTATATCTTGTGTTGTGTGATTGTGTATTGTTGTTAGTTTCATTATTATTGTTATTCCACTGCGCTAACGACAATCGTAGACAAGCAACGCAAGAAGAACGAACGAATTACGACATCCATCGTACGAGCGCTATTCACCCCCCTCTAGCCGGCCAACCGATCCGTCCCAACATTTAGAACCATTTGTAAATTTTTCTAATCATGCTCTTAGTTCACCTATTTCTTTTCTTAATTCATCATTTTCATCTCTAAGTGTACATGTATCATCACAAAGTGGTTCTACATTCTTAAGTACCTTAATTTCTACTTTTAAGTCCTTAATCCTAGTTTTTGATCTATTTAGAGCATTTTGAAGGCAAGCAATGGTTTTGTAAAGTAAATCTACCCTAGGGGAGTTGCTTACCTCATCATCACTTGATGATGATTCGTCGCTTGAAGAAGAAGATGAAGACTCCTCACTTGAGCTTCCGGCTTCCTCCTCCAAGGCCATGAGAGCTAGGTTCTAGGTGGCATGACACACTTCTTCTTCATCGGAAGAGTCCTCTATGCTTAGTGTATCCCATGTTTGAGCCACCATTACCTCCTTCTTCTTTTTCTCCTTCTTTTCCTTCTTCTCCTTATGCTTCTTTTCTTTCTCCTCCTCCTTCTTTAGTTCCGGGCAATTTGGCTTGATGTGCCCTTTCTTGTTGCAACCATAACAAGTTA
The DNA here is from genome assembly GCA_025175895.1 of Wurfbainia villosa. NCBI lineage: Eukaryota > Viridiplantae > Streptophyta > Magnoliopsida > Zingiberales > Zingiberaceae > Wurfbainia > Wurfbainia villosa. The sequence continues at coordinate 13,750,208 of CM045990.1, forward strand.
CATTAGATGAAGGAATTAAACTAGTTGAGGTTTTACCTTTGGAGGATTGGAACATCCTCCTCACATCCTTCTTGGTGAGTTTCCTTGACCTCCCACCAAACTTTTTGACATAATGAGCTACCTCGCTTGCCGATAGCTCATCTTCACTACTAGATGAATCTTCCTCGGATTTGGATGAGGAAGACACTTCTTTCTTCTCCTTCTTCTTCTTGTCCTTCTTTCCTACAAAAAGAGCTACACCTTTCTCTTTGGATGAAGTGTTAGCTTGCTTGTGCAACTCAAATTTACAAAATAACTCATCTAATTTAACAAAAGAAAGATCCCTAGAGACCTTATAGGCATCTACCATTGAAGCCCATAAGGTTGTTCTAGGGAAGGCTTGGAGTACATACCTCACAAGGTCTCGGTTGTCGACCCTCTCACCTATCACATGTAGTCCATTGACTACTTCCTTGAAGCGACCGTGCATTTGGCCCACGGTCTCATTGGTCTTCATGGTGAAGCTTTGAAGTTGGTCTATTACGAGATCTCTCTTGGCTCTTCTTGTTTCCTTGGATCCCTCGTTGAGCTCAATTAACTTCTCCCAAAGTTCCTTCGCCGATTCAAAAGGCCCCACCTTGCTTAGTTTCTCTTTTGATAACCCACATTGAAGTGTGGTTGTTGCCTTGGCATTGGCTTGAGGCTTCTTGGCTATGTCCCTCGTCCAATCCTTGGTCGATATGGGCGCTTCATGTTCATCGACCGACTTCTCAAAACCATCTACAACGCTAAACCAATTTTCAATATCATTCATAAGATAATACTCCATCCTACCTTTCCAGTAGCCGAAGTCGTTTTGATCGAAGAATGGAGGCCTCACCATGCTATACCCCTCTTGGGAAGCCATCTTGCTCCGGTTGATTGTTAGATCTTCCGATGCGATCCGGGCTCTGATGCAACTTGTAGAGTGATCTTTGGAAGTTAGAGGGGGTGGTGAATAGCTTGTTTTCGTTTCTACAAAAAGATTAGCCGAAGCACAAACAAAAACAACAATAATAAAGGAAATAAAAGCACAATGCTAACACGAATCCTTTACGTGGTTCGGAGATAACGCTCCTACTCCATGGCGATCCTTAAGGTGGATCAACCCTAAGAAATCTCACTATGAAGCTTTCTTTACAACAACCCTCCTCTTCTTACAAAGGATGAATATGAAGTCTAGAGAAGAGGAAGGGAATTAAAGCACTAGAAAGCTTGGAAAAATCGTGGAGGATTGAGAGTATGATCAGAAGGTAAGCATTAACCCTCTCAACCACCATAAGCCCTCTTTTTATAGAGAGAGGGTTGTTTTTTCCTTTGGGCCACGATCAGTCGACTGATGTACAACATCAGTTGACTGTTGTCGAAGCCAACGGCTTCTGATGAAGCAAATCCACGGAGATTTGCAGTCACCATTTCCAATGGTTGTCTGATCAGTCGACTGATCACTCCATCAGTCGACTAATGGAGTGATCAATCAAGTTATCGCCGCGGAGAGTCGAGTGAGACTCCATTCTGCGTTATCGACTGATCGATCACCGCCGATATTGGCGGTCGATTGCGACATCGATCGATCGCCAATACCAGTAAGCCGATCGCTCGCACGACCTTTCACCGACTTAGTCGAGCACCCTACCGGTCGGATCGATACATCGTGTCATCACCAATCGATACTTTCATACATGAATTGACCCCCTAGACCTAGACTCAACCTTCTAGCTCTTTCTTAAGCCTTGCGCCTCTAGGATCCCTCCGAGTCCACGACTTGTTCATCCTTTGCACTTTGCTTCCAAGAGCTTCCTTCGGTTTTGTCATGTCTTGGGTTCCCTTTTCCAAAGCGTGCTTGGACTTTACGCCGCCAAGACTACATGCTTGGACTTACACTGCCAAGACTTGCCTTTGGACTTCCTTTGCCAAGATCACACTTGGACTTTGCCTTTACCAAGTCTTCATACTTGGATTTTCCTGTTACTTAAAACACGTTCACAATTAGATCACAAAGTATTGCCTAACTTAGATGATTATCCAAACATCAAAACATATAAATGCTTGGGGCATTGTTGCACCAACAAATATCACTAATAACTTTAAACCCTTACTCTCTCCCCCTTTGTCACACATCAAAAAATTTCCCTAAGGTGGTCAACGTTTCATATCCAAATTGAGTATTCCAAGTTTTTCAATTTCTCCCCCTTATGAGGAAGAACCACTTCCATCATCCCATGAATGATAGTTCCTCCTAAAAGCTTGCTCCCCCTTGACCATTGCATCAACAATGTCCGTGGGAAGTCCCTAAGCCTATAGGAGCTTTAAATCACCAAGGTTAAGGTTAAAGGTTCAACATTGAATTTTCCCTCACCTTGAGTTTGATACATCATTCTGACAACCCTCCTAATCTATAACCAATGAATTTTAACCCTTTCTAATGCTTCCCAAAGCATATCTTAGGGTTAGGAGTGGTTAGAGAGCTCAAACATAGGCAGTTGATTCTGACAGTAATCATTCGTTTGTGACACACACATCAGTCGACTAAAACTCTGAGTTTTAGGGAAGTTTTCTGCCAGGGTAGTTCTGTTAGAATGTATACTGAAAGCCTATCTCTTTTTGAATGAACATTTTATTTTGAAATAAGAATCACATGATCATTGTTTGCATTTTATATATTCATTATATATGTGTGCATATTGTCTAATATTTTACATTGTAGATAACATGGTGCTTGGTGTGGCACAGAAGATCATGTTATTAGTACCTTGTAAAATATAAGTAGAGGCTCACAACCAAGATGGTTTTGGACAAACCATTGGCATGGTTGTAGTGTAGCTTGGTATTGTTTTATCTTGAACATAGAGTTACACTAGTACACTTAGGTGTATTGAGCAGGACCGAAATAGAGGTGATTCAATTTAGTGCTGACTACATAATTGAATCGGACCTCGGATATTATGTTGTACATACTCTTAATCCCGATATAATAACGGGCACATGTACTTAGTATTTATTTCTTTGATTTACTAGTGGGTGAGATTTAAATGGATTAAATCAATAAGCCCGGTAAGTTGGGAAATAATATTATTTACATGGTGTGCCGTTGATTATAGGAGGAAACCGTGTCCTATATATTAGGTTGATGATGTCCCCTTGAGGAGCTCATAAGATTCATCATGTAAACCCAGCTGGTTGACTTAGTCAACATGATGATAAGGTTGAGTGGTACTACTCGAGGAGTTAGATGTTAATTAATTGATGGTCAGTAAATCAATTAATTGACGGACATTCGATATCTTAAACACAGGGAGATAAATGTACAAATAATATATGGAGCCCATATTAATTTATGGGGGTTGGTGAGGTAGTTCAATGATGATCCTCTAGTGGAATGGAACATCATTGATGGATCAAGTTTGTGTGGTTCCGATCCATCGGGTGGCCAAGACTCAACTCCTCCTTATGGTCCCTATCGTAGCCTATTATAATCCTTGTGAAGTCTAGATCCAAGAATGTAAAACAAAACCTAGAACCAACGGTTGGATTGAATCCATAGATCCGATGGTTGGGATGAAACCCTAGAACCAACGGTTGGATTAAATCCATAGATCCGATGGTTAGGATGAAACCCTAGAATCGACGGTTAGGATGAAATCCTAGATCCGACGGTTGGGATGAAATCCTAGATCCGACGGTTGGGATGAAATCCTAGATCCTACGGTTGGGATGAAATCCTAGATCCGACGGTTGGGATAAAATCCTAGATCCGACGGTGGAGATTAAATCCTAGATCCTACGGTGGAGATTAAATCCCTAGATCCGACGGTGGAGATTAGAGGAGGCTTAAGCCTAAATTCTAGAATTAGGGTTTGGCTCATCCATGGGTTGGGCGGCAACAAACCCTAGAGGAGTTAGGGGTTGGGCGGCAAGAATATAGGAGTTAGTTCCTATGTTTTAGGCTAACCAACTTTCTCCTAAATTCTATAAATATATGGCTTAGGGTTGGGCGAAAAGAAAGACATAGGAGTTGGTTCGAATTGAAGTTAGGGTTTTGGCTCTTATCAAGGTGGTCGGCTAGGGTTTGGAGATAGAGCTTGGGCGGCAAACTTTCTCCTTCATTGATTGTTGTCGGCGCCCATTCTTCTCCATCAGGGCTTGGCCGGCGTCCATCTTATAGACCTCTCCTTTCTTCCTTGGCCATCTCTCATTATTCTCCTTTAATCCTTGGTAGCCGGTGGTTCCAAGCTTCTTGGTGGCCGGCGCTCATCCATTGGTGGCCGGCAGCACACTTTCAAAGTTGGCGGAGTTCATTCATTCGTTCCTTGGCGTGGTTACATCAAACTTCTTTACATGGTGGCCGGTTCTAGAAAGGAAAAGGTTTTGTACGTGATTCTCTTTGATCGCAGCGGACAAGTTAGAGGAGACCACGATCTAGAAGGCTTCTACTCGAGGAGGATCTTCGTCCACGTCGTCCACGAGAGGGATAGGACATACGGTAGAAGATCGTGAGGTATAAAGTTATTTTAACTTTATGTACAGATCTGAGCATGTTCTTCTTTGTTTTGATTATGCATGTGTGTGTGTGCAAATATCTTGTATAATCATGGACCCGAAGACAAACACAAAAACCGGCGATCCGTCTGGCTCTCTTCCGCAGCTAATCAACTAGAAGAGTAGAGTTGCTTGAACAACTAGTTTGTTCGAGCGACCACTCAAGTTGTTAGCACGACGACGAAATGGTGTTGCTAAGGAAGCTCATCCCATCCGGATTAATCCTTTCATTAGTGAAAATTTTAATCCGGGGACATGGGAGCCAATGAGCCTCCGAAGCGACATATACCAACAACTGGTATCAGAGCCACGGTTTCCGGTTTTGTGTGTTATGGATTCGGTTAATTTTTATGCATTTTTCATATATTATATGTGCCGGATAATAGTAGGATATGCGTAGTTTAACTCTTTGGTTGCAGGCATAAGATCCGACTATTATGGCCATGTGTGTGTATGTGAATGGATGTGTGTAAAAATTTATTATTTGAATCCTCGGGGTTGACGAGGCTAGATTAGTATTTAATTTTTGTAATTAAATACGGCATTGTTTAGCCGCTCATTTTAGTTTACTTTCGATCTAGATTATTTGTACACTCCTTCGTGGAGTATAGGATCGATGGATGTAAATTAATATGATTTATCTCGGCTCGGAACTCTTTGGTGACTTGCGCACGGGAAAAGATGGAGCGGACGAGGTGGCGACACGACGGGATGCGTATTGGAGAACAATGCCATAATAGTTGGAAAAATTCTGATTTTTCCATATTTATTGCTTATTTGTTTTATATGCATGTTGTGTATGTTTAAAATTCCTCGATTGCAATTTACTAAGTGGGAGAGGGACATTTTAATTAATTCCCGCGGCCTCCATTACAATTTGACGTGTGATGCAAACAAACTTGTGTGTTGGCTCTGAGTGCCTTCCTCCCCATCGGATGGGTTTGTTTGCGGATCACTAGGTCAAATAATGGTTATAGGAAATTATTTAGGAGCGTGTGTACTTCCCCATCGGTAAGGCACATAATCCGAAATAATTCCCTTAGTATCGTGTAATGGTGCACACTTAAATGCAAATAAAAAGTATCCTCCCCATCGGAGTCACTGCTTTTATTTGTAGGGCTAAAGAGGAACCAACTATTAATTTTATTTGTCAAAAAGTAAGGTTGACAAGATAATAAAATTAATGGGTAAAACCTCCTCTTACAAATGGAGAATTCGTATACGTCCACACTATCGTGGCATGCGATATTCTCGGTGTTTTGAGGTGTTGGTTGATTTCGAGATTTTATTGTTTTGAGGAATCAATATTATTTGAAATCTGATATTTTTTGATCATTGTGATTTTTAGGATTTTCAAATGGCTTTCAACCCACTTGCTGTGATTTTAAAAGAAAACAAACTTACTGGTCCAAACTACATTGATTGGAAAAGAAACCTGGATATTGTCTTAACTGCGGAGGAGTACAAATTTGTACTCTTCGAGGTCTGTCCTCCTAAGCCCACCGATGACTCTGATGAAAAGGAGAAAGAACATTATAAGAAATGGGTTAAGGCAGATGAGATGGCGCGGTGTTACATTTTGGCATCTATGTCAAATGTGCTGCAACATCAGCATCAGGCCATAGCCACAGCTTATGACATGATGTTCAATCTCAAGGAACTTTTCGGACATCAGAGTAGGGCGGCTAGGCAGGAGGCAATGAGAAACTTGATGACGACCACCATGGTCGAGGGAACACCCGTTAGGGACCATGTTCTCAAGATGATGGCTCATCTTAATGAGATGGAAGTCCTCGGAGCTGAGATCGATGGGGAAACCCAGGTCGATAACATTCTCCAGTCTCTGCCTAGGAGTTTTGAGCAGTTCCACCTCAACTACAACATGAACAAGAGGTTGTATTCGTTGGCGGAGCTTCTGACAGAACTCCAGGCGGCAGAGGGGCTTTTTCGTCAGAGTTCTCAAGCCATGGTCGCTCAGAAGGTTTCTTCCTCTAAACCGAAAGGTAAGAAGAAGAAGAAGCAAGGTAGAGCGAAGAAAGTGGCAAATGGGACCCGAGGAGTGAAGAAGCCGAAAGGCAAGTGCTTCACTTGCAAGCTGGACATTGGAAGGCGGTGTCCTCGAAAGAACAAAGGTATATCTTCTTGTTTAGTTGTTGAAACATGTTTAGCGGTGTTATCTACGATTCGGTGTGTAGATACAGAGCCATGATCATGTCTGCAATACTTTGCGGGGTTCCAGGAAACCCGACGACTATGAGGAGAGGTTACAGTCTACATGGGCAATGCTTCAAAGGTGGCGGCTATTATTGCAGCGTGGGAGTTATTTATCTTTTGATAGGAATAAAGTTTTGGTTTTAAGAAATTGTCTTTATGTACCTACTTTTAGAAAGAATTTAATTTCAGTTTCTAAATTGTTTTTGGATGGGTATTCTGTTTCTTTTAATGACAGAGTTGTTATAAAAAGGAATAGAGAGATTATCTGTTCTGGTACATTGGTTGGCAATTTATATACTCTTGAACCAAAAACTCCCACGATGCAAATAGAAATAAATAGCTCATCTTCTAAATCTAATAAGAGAAAAGAACCTTCGCAAATGAACCAAACATATCTCTGGCATCTGAGGCTTGGTCATATTAACCTAAGTAGAATTCAAAGGTTGATAGCTGATGGACCTTTGGGTTCATTAGTGGTGGAGGATCTCCCAACCTGCGAATCTTTCTTGGAAGGTAAAATGACCAAGAGGCCTTTTAAGGCCAAGGGGTATAGAGCCAAAGATGTGTTAGAACTGGTTCATTCTGAATTGTGCGGTCCTATATCTATCCAGGCAAGAGGTGGTTTTGAATATTTCGTCTCTTTTATAGACGATTATTCAAGATATGGATACATTTACTTAATGTGCCGCAAGTCTGAATGCTTTGACAGGTTCAAAGAATTCAAGGCTGATGTGGAGAACCGTCAAGGTAAAAGTATCAAGACATTACAATCTGATCGTGGTGGCGAGTACCTCTTGGGAGAGTTTAGGAGTTACTTATCAGAGGCTGGGATTCAATCCCAATTATCTGCACCTGGCACACCCCAGCAGAATGGTGTAGCAGAGCGAAGGAATAGGACTCTTATGGAGATGGTGAGATCGATGATGAGTTATTCTGAGTTACCTGTTTCATTCTGGGGGTTTGCTCTGGAAACAGCAGCACACATTTTGAACTTGGTTCCATCTAAGTCAGAACCCTCTACTCCCACAGAGTTGTGGACTAGGCGAAAGCCTAGTCTAAGACATATTCGGATTTGGGGTAGTCCAAAGACATGTCAAGGGAGATCTTGGTAAGTTGGAATCTAAATGTGCATGTGCATGTTTGTTGGCTACCCCAAGGGAACGAAAGGTGGTTTATTTTATAATCCTAGAGATCAGAGGGTGATCGTTAGCACGAACGCCAGATTTCTAGAGGAGGATTATGTAATGAACCACAAGCCCACGAGTAGGATTGTTCTTGAGGAGTTGACGGGGGAAGCACCGACTTCAGTACCACCGGTACAAGAGGAGACACCACAAGTCACTGCACCGCGTGTCACAAAGCATACACAGGAGGCACCTCGTCGTAGTGGGAGGGTTGTTAGACAACCCGACAGATTCATGTTTTTGTGAGAGTCTTCAGAATTAGTCCCTGGTGAACATGAACCTGATACCTGTACATATGACTAGGCACTCCAAGATAGAGATGCGTTATCTTGGCATAGTGCGATGAATTCAGAGATAGAATCTATGGATTCTAATCAGGTCTGGGAGCTAGTAAACCCACCCGATGGTGTAAAAACCATTGGATGCAAGTGGATCTACAAGAGAAAGAGAGGAGTAGACGGGAAGGTTGAGACCTTCAAAGCCAGGCTTGTTGCGAAAGGGTATACTCAGAAAGAGGGTATCGATTATGAGGAGACCTTTTCACCGGTAGCTATGCTTAAGTCTATCCGGATTCTCTTATCTATAGCTGCTCATATGGATTATGAGATATGACAGATGGATGTCAAGACAGCTTTCCTTAACGGAAGTCTTGAGGAGAACATCTATATGCGGCAACCAGAGGGATTCATTGCTAAAGGCAAAGAGCATCTTGTATGTAAGCTTAATCGGTCCATTTATGGATTGAAGCAAGCTTCTAGATCTTGGAACATCCGATTTGATGAGGTAATCCAGTCATATGGATTTATTCAAAGTCCGGATGAGCCTTGTGTATACAAGAGATGTGACGGAAACGTAGTGGTGTTTCTTGTACTATACGTAGATGACATTTTGTTAGTTGGCAACAATATCAAAGTATTATCAGACGTAAGGGTATGGTTGTCAAAACAGTTTGACATGAAGGACTTGGGAGAAGTGGGACACATCCTTGGGATCAAAGTTATAAGGGATCGCAAGAAAAGGATGTTGTGCTTGTCTCAAGCTTCATATATTGACACTATCCTTGCTCGTTTTAGCATGCAGAACTCCAAGAAAGGTTTTCTACCTTTTAGGCATGGAGTTCCTTTATCTAAAGAGATGTGTCCCAAAACATCAAAGGAGATAGAGGACATGAAGGCGGTTCCTTATGCTTCGGCAGTAGGAAGCCTTATGTACGCTATGCTATATGTGAGGAGACCGGATATCTGCTTCCGTGAGCATGGTTAGCGAGATATCGAGTAATCTGACAGGACATTGGATCGCAGTAAAGCATATATTGAAGTACCGAGAAGGACTAGGGATTATATCAGTTTACGGGCGGATCAATTAGTCCCTGTGGGTTACGGATTCGGATTTCCAATCAGATAGGGACAAGAGTAAGTCTACCTCGGGGTTTGTGTTTACTTTTGGAGGTGGAGCCATAGTATGGAGGAGTGTCAAGCAGAAATGCGTGGCGGACTCCACCATGGGAGCTGAGTATGTGGCGACCTGAGGCGTAAGGAAGTCAGTATGGCTCAGGAACTTCTTGATGGACTTGGATGTGATTCCTGGTTTGCCCAGAACTATCACAATTTATTGTGATAACAGTGGTGCAATTGCAAACTCGAAGGAACCACGAGCCCACAAGGCGAGTAAACACATAGAGCGCAAGTACCACCTTATACGAGAGATCGTAAAGCGAGGAGAAGTTGCTGTCGCCAAGATTGCATCAGAGGATAACCTGGCGGATCCATTCACTAAGGCCCTTCCAGCGAAAGTGTTTGATAGGCATGTGGAGGACATGGGGATCAGATGTATGGCAGAGAGATGACGGCATAGTCTTTTAGTATAAGTGAGATCATAGAATGTATACCAAAGCCTAGCTTTTTGTATGAACATTTTATTTTGAAATAAGAATCACATGATCATTGTTTGCATTTTATATATTCATTATATATGTGATATTGTCTAATATTTTACATTGTAGATAACATGGTGCTTGGTGTGGCACAAGATCATGTTATCGCACTTGTAAAATATAAGTAGAGGCTCACAACCAAGATGGTTTTGACAAACCATTGGCATGGTTGTAGTGTAGCTTGCATTGTTTTATCTTGAACATAGAGTTACACTAGTACACTTAGGTGTATTGAGCAGACTGAAATAGAGGTGATTCAATTTAGTGTCGACTACATAATTGAATCAACTCTGATATTATGTTGTACATACTCTAATCCCGATATAATAACGCACATGTACTTAGTATTTATTTCTTTGATTTACTAAAGGTGAGATTTAAATGGATTAAATCAATAAGCCCTTAAGTTGGGAAATAGTATTATTTACATGGTGTGCCGCTGATTATAGGAGGAAACCGTGTCCTATATATTAGGTTGATGATGTCCCCTTGAGGAGCTCATAAGGTTCATCATGTAAACTCACCGGGTTGACTTAGTCAACATGATGATAAGGTTGAGTGGTACTACTGAGGAGTTAGATGTTAATTAATTGATGGTGATAAAATCAATTAATTGACTGGACATTCGATATCTTAAACACGGGAGATAAATGTACAAATAATATATGGAGCCCATATTAATTTATGGGGTTGGTGAGGTAGTTCAATGATGATCCTCTAGTGGAATGGAACATCATTGATGGATCAAGTTTGTGTGGTTCCGATCCATCGGGTGGCCAAGACCCAACTCCTCCTTATGGTCCCTATCGTAGCCTTATAATCCTTGTGAAGTCTAGATCCAAGAATGTAAACAAAACCTAGAACCAACGGCTGGATTGAATCCATAGATCCGATGGTTGGGATGAAACCCTAGAACCAACTGCTGATTAAATCCATAGATCCGATGGTTAGATGAAACCCTAGAATCGACTGCTAGGATGAAATCCTAGATCCGACGGTTGGGATGAAATCCTAGATCCGACGCTGGGAAGAAATCCTAGATCCTACGGTTGGGATGAAATCCTAGATCCTACGCTAGGGATGAAATCATAGATACGACGGTTGAGATTAAATCCCTAGATCCGACGGTGGAGATTAAATCCTAGATCCGGCCGGTGGAGATTAGAGGAGGCTTAAGCCTAAATTCTAGAATTAGGGTTTGGCTCATCCATGGGTTGGGCGGCAACAAACCCTAGAGGAGTTAGGGGTTGGGCGGCAAGAATATAGGAGTTAGTTCCTATGTTTTAGGCTAACCAACTTTCTCCTAAATTCTATAAATATATGGCTTAGGGTTGGGCGAAAAGAAAGACATAGGAGTTGGTTCGAATTGAAGTTAGGGTTTTGGCTCTTATCAAGGTGGTCGGCTAGGGTTTGGAGATAGAGCTTGGGCGGCAAACTTTCTCCTTCATTGATTGTTGTCGGCGCCCATTCTTCTCCATCAAGGCTTGGCCGGCGTCCATCTTATAGACCTCTCCTTTCTTCCTTGGCCAGCTCTCATTATTCTCCTTTAATCCTTGGTGGCCGGTGGTTCCAAGCTTCTTGGTGGCCGGCGCTCATCCATTGGTGGCCGGCGGCAACTTTGTTTCAAAGTTGGCCGGAGTTCATTCATTCGTTCCTTGGCCAGTGGTTACATCAAACTTCTTTACTTGGTGGCCGGTTCTAGAAAGGAAAAGGTTTTGTTCGTTTTTCTCTTTGTTCGCAGCGGACAAGGTAGAGGAGAACTCGATCTAGAAGGCTTCTACTCATGGAGGATCTTCGTCCACACGTCGTCCACGAGAGGGATAGGACATACGGTAGAAGATCGTGAGGTATAAAGTTATTTTAACTTTATGTACAGATCTGAGCATGTTCTTATTTGTTTTGATTATGCATGTGTGTGTGTGCAAATATATTGTATAATCATGGACCCCGAAGACAAACACAAAAACCGGCGATCCGTCCGTCGTCTCTTCCGCGGCTAATCAACTAGAAGAGTAGAGTTGCTTGAACAACTAGTTTGTTCGAGCGACTACTCAAGTTGTTAGCACGACGACGAAATGGTGTTGCTAAGGAAGCTCATCCCATCCGGATTAATCCTTTCATTAGTGAAAATTTTAATCCGGGGACATGGGAGCCAATGAGCCTCCGAAGTGACATATACCAACAAGTTCTTCGTCAGGGTAGTTCTTCGGTGCGGTTTTCCAGGGCAGTTTTGTGCCAGGGAAGTTTGCCGCTAGGGAGGTTTTGCCATGCCAGCGTGGTTTGCCGCCAAGGCAATTTTTCCTGCAGCCAGGCGCTACTTAGGGCGATCTGCCACGGTAGTTTATGTCGCCGAGCCGTTTGTCGCGCCAAGATGTCTCTAGGGCGTCTGCGCCAGGCAATTTGCCTTCAAGCGGTTGCCACCCGGTAGTTTGCGCCCGAGCGATCGGCCTCGAGGCGCTTGCCTCCTAGGGCGATTTTGCCGCGCTAGGGGGGTTTTGCCATGCCAGGGTGGTTTTGCCGCCCAAGGTAGTCTGCCGCCCATCATTCGATCGCCATGGATGGCACTCGACTAATAACTGCAATTTTTGAATTTCAGTTTTCAGAAATCAAACTTCGAAAAAGCATAAGTTAATTTACGTAAGTTGAAAAATCACGAAATTTTATACGTATATTACTTATCACAAATACAATGGGTAAAAAAATGTTTGAAAATTAATTTATCCATAAAATAGTGAGTTTGATACAAAACTCAAAACTTTTGAAAATTTCAATGTTTTGGTCGATTTTTGTATCAACTCTCTCAATGGTGATTGCTATCAAAAGATAAACTTCACTAAGATTTTCTAAAATGGTTTTGAAATGTTATTCTAACATGGTGACACTCAGATCTTAGGGTATCTTAGGGTATTGTTGGGCTTGGGATATAAAATATATGGAAAGCTTTCACTAATACTGTGGATTTCCCAAACTGTAGCTCCCTTTTAATCAAACATTCTTTTAGGGTTGATTAGGTGCACACATAATGATTGCACTAACAATGGTGGGATGGAGTCAAGGTTTGAGTTGTTCGGGTGGCGCTAACAAGAATTGCATATTCAACAAGAAGTTTGATAGACACTAACTGACTCACCCACACATAATCAATAATAGATCACATAACAGAAAACAGAATGAACCAAAAGTTGACTTTCCAAAAACTGTTTCACAAGAACAATCATAGTTAGAAGTTTAAACACACAATCAAACATCCATAGTACAACCATCCTAGGTGAATTGACACAAATTGAGATCATTAATGTGATTCTATTTGTTGGGGGTTGATGTAGAAGGTTCCTCCGAGCTACTTCCCCAACTGATCATGATCTCTTTGATTTCCTTCTGCTCTTGAATGATTTTATCTTGGGTGTCTTGTATTTGAGTCAATCGTAGGTTGGTTTGTAGATGGAAATCTGATATCGTCGTTGTGATTTTATTCACAAACATCTCATATGCTTCACGGAGTTGTGATAACTGGTCCGTGATAGTGGTCAATTGTTCAGCTTGGTTAGGAGCCAGATGGTGTGGTTCTTCAGCAGGAAGATCAAGTTCTTCCTCAATATCCCTATGCTCCTCACCTTGATGACCATCCTTCCATTGAATTTCTCCTGTACGCGTACGAATCATGTCAGCTAAAGATAAATTCTTCCAATGGATAGAGTCCAGCCTTTTCACCTGCCTTACTTTTCCCCTAGATGTATTTATGCCTAGGGACTCTAACCAGAATGTGAGGATGTGACCAAAAGGCATATAAACCTTTTTCTTGACTGGAACGGAGAAATGGATAATACACAAAAACATGTTCAAGGCTATGTTAAAATCAAGGTGGTTTTTGAGAAGGTGGAGAGTCAATAAATGATGTGGCCTAACTTTGGCTTTCCCTTTGGTGACTATGGGTAAAATGCATCTGACTTTGACTTTGTATAAGATATTTTCAGGAGCCGTTAGTGCCAGGGATGACACAAATTTACTCCTTCATCTCTAGGATGTCTAAATAAGGATTCATGAATTGAATTGAGGTCAAAGCCTTCCAAATTTTCAGAAAGAGTTGCATAGCATTCCAAGTTAGAGGAGGACTCTCTACATCCTAGAAATGATCTCCAGATGGCTAGAGTAAGAGTGACATCAGTTTTGGCTACCCTAGACTTATAGATAAGCCTATCTTCAGTGGGTTGTAGGTTGTTATAGAATTCGATAAGTAAGTCTTCATTGATATCATGATCGCAGTAGACTAACTTATCGAGTCTATAGTGCTCAATCATTTTACTAACATATGGTGCATTATTTGAGAAGAAAGGACCATCTATGGACCGGATGCTTAAGAGTTCAAACTCGTGGGTCCTAAAGGTGTGCAAATGATATTCTGAAGGGAACCGATGGTCCAAGCAAGTCCTCTCTCGTGAGGGCCTAGAGGAGGAGGACTCAGGTTGCGTTCCTTTCTTTTTAGTCAAGAATGGCATGTGTCAAATATGTCATGCACACAAGATTGATCCATGAATGAATGCAAGGAATGAAATGATGCATGTCAAGTGGGGAAAGTGATTAGTTGCTTAGAAATCCTCTAAAATCACAAGGAAAGTAAGGAAGAAGTCTTACTTGGGTGCCATAGAACCAAGAACAAGTGCTGGCTGAGGAAGACATATTTTTCTTGCTAGAACCCTAGTTGTGGGCGAGTGGTCAGAGATTAGGGTTAGGGTTAATAGAAAATGGCAAGGAGAAGGAAGAAGATCCTTACCCTAGTCTAGAGAAGGCTTGTCTTGAGGTTGTAAAGCTTGGATGGAGATAAAGAGCTCAACTAGCGCTTGTCACAGTCGGAAGAGCACGATTGTTGGGAAGAAAACATCGTGGAATGAAAGGGTTTAGGGTTTAAATCTGCGAGACATCAGTCGAGGTGATGAGTGGGTCGGCTTGACTGGTAACACCAGTGGAGGCGACGGTCGAAGCGCACTGGATTCTGAGTGTGATCAGAATTGGCCAGTCGAGGCGTCAGTCGAAGTGCACTCAATTCTAAGTGTGATCGGAATTGGCCAGTCGAAGCGCACTCGATTCTGAGTGTTAAAAACTCATGCCAGTCGGGGCACTGATCGAGTTTGTCTCAGTTGTTAGGCTTAACAAACTGGATTTCAATATCTGAACACTCCAACTGAGTTCCATGTAATTCCTAAGGCTTAGGTAAGTGTTAAAAACACTCGATACGATAACCTAACACATTTTTGATTGTTTTAAACAATTGCTATCTATGTTCTTGGTCTCAAAGAAAATCCAACTAATTTTACTTGGTTGGAATGTCTAGTTATGATCTTGGAACCACAAACACAAGAATGTGTAATGGTCTTCCCCATAACTAGTCACATTAGTGATTTTGTCTCGTCAACCTCTCTATCTCAGGGATGCAATGAGCATTTGAATTAGAGTGGTTAAATCTATCATCTCACCCCATTTCTAGCAATACAAAAATAGTTTTGTGATCCTTATCATTTTTGTGAGATGATCCCAGGTCTTCCCCTTTTAAATTCCCATTTCTCTTGTTAAATGGATTTTTATATTAACCTAAGATCATGGAGGGATCCTCCTTCATTGAGCAACATACATGCCCAACTCTCTTTTCAAATGGCTAAACTCATTTTCGGGAAGAGGTTTTGTGAATAAGTCGGCTAGGTTAGACTTGGACACAACATGGCTGAGTTCAATGTCTCCTCTAGCTACATGATCTCTAATGAAGTGATGCCTCACTTCAATGTGTTTGGTCCTTGAGTGATGAACTGGATTTTTGGTGAGATGAATAGTGCTAACGTTATCACATAGCACTTGTACATTCCTATAGGTTAGTCCATAATCTTTTAAGGTGTGTGTTAGCCATAGCAATTGTGATACACATTCTCCCATAGCTACATATACAGCTTCGATTGTGGAAAGTGCTACACAATGTTGTTTACGACTTGACGAACTAACCAAGGCCGAACCTAAGAAATGGCAGCCCCCACTAGTGCTTTTCCTATCCAACTTGCATCCGGCATAGTCGGAATCAGTATAGCCAACTAAATCAAAAGATTCACTCCGGGGGTACCACAATCCTACATTGATAATGCCTTTTAAGTATCTCATGATTCTTTTTACAGCAATCATGTGAGACTCCTTAGCACAAGCTTGAAATCTATCACACATACCAACAGCGAATAAAATATCAGGTCGACTTGCTGTTAAGTATAATAAACTACCTATTATACTCCAATAATTTTTCAAATCCACTACCTTCCCTTTCTCATCACTATCTAGACGAGTATTGACAGCAATAGGTGTGCTTACTTCCTTAGCTTCCTCCATATGAAACCTTTTCAGTAACTCCAATGCGTACTTAGGTTGATGTATAAAAATTCCTTCCTTGGTTTGCTTTATCTCGAGTCCTAGAAAGAAGGTCATTTCTCCTACTAGACTCATCTCAAATTCACTTTCCATGTGACCAATAAACTCATTGAGATAATCCCTATTATTTGAGCCACAGATAATGTCATCAACATAAACCTGGGCAACAAATATCTATTCACCATCCCTTTTTAAGAATAGTGTGGGATCTATCTGTCCTCTCCTAAAACCTTTCTCAATTAGGAAAGTTGACAACTGCTCATACCAAGCACGAGGTACTTGTTTAAGCCCATAAAGAGCCTTTTTTAGTTTGTACGGGTGGTTTGGGAATTGTGCATTCTCAAACCCCAGGGGTTGTTCAACATAAACTTCCTCCTTGATGACTCCATTCAAGAAGGCTGACTTCACATCCATTTGATATAGTTTGAAGCCTTTGTATGATGCATAAGCAAGCATTAGTCTTATGGATTCTAACCTTGCTACAGGGGCATAAGTCTCATCATAGTCTAACCCCTCAATTTGGTTGTACCCTTTGGCTACTAACCTTGCCTTATTTCTAACTATTTCTCCTCTATGATTTCTCTTATTCTTAAACACCCATTTAGTCCTAATAATGGAGGTTTGACCAGGTCTAGGGATTAAATCCCAAACTTGATTTCTCTCAAATTGGCCTAACTCATCTTGCATTGCAATGATCCATTCTGGATCGAGCAAAGCTTCATCCACTAACTTGGGCTCAATCTCAAAAATCAAGGCAACTTCATTTCCTTCATTTCTTAAAAATGATCTAGTCCTAACCCCATGTTGGATGCCTCCAATAATCTGGTTTTGGGGATGGCTAGAATCATTCCTAGTGGATCTTGTGACTTGAGATGGTTCGGGTACAGCTGAAATTTGTTCAGGTTCTCCAACCTCAAGTGATGACCCTTGAGCTCTCACTCTCTCTTCATCAGAATCCACTCTTGCTTCCCTTATAGGGTTGCTATCTCCCAATTCCAGCTTCCTCAATTCCAGCTCAAACTCAACCAATTTTCTATCTGAATCAATATTCATTCCTTTTTCTTCAAACACAACATTAGTTGACTCTTCTATGAGCTTAGTCCTATGGTTGTAGACTCTATAAGCTTTGCTAGTGAGGGAATAACCAACAAGGATACCCTCATCAGCTTTTGCAGAAAATTTTCCTAAATGATCTTTGGTATTTAGGATATACACCGTACAACCAAATACCCTAAGGTGCTTGATTGTTGGTGGCTTTCTAAACCAAAGTTCATGTGGTGTTTTTCTTAAGAATCTATGTATCAAAACTCGATTTTGAACATAGCACGCAGTACTAACTGCTTCAGCCCATAAGTAGTTTGATAATTGGTATTCGTTTAGCATACTCCTAGCTACCTCTTGCAAGGCTCTATTTCTCCTTTCTACAACACCATTTTGCTGTGGTGTTCTAGGTGTGGAGAATTCATGTTTGTATCCTTTCTCTAAACAAAAGTCCTTAAGTTTAGCATTTTCAAACTCTCCTCCATGATCACTTCTAATGATTTTAATTGTTGAGTTTTTCTCATTCTCAACTCTTCTACAAAAGAAAATGAATGTTTCTACTGTTTGATCCTTATGTTTAAGAAAATAAGTCCAAGTATATCTAGTGTAATCATCCACAATAACCAAGTAATATCTACTACCATTGATAGATCTACTAGTGCCAGTATCAAACAAATCCATGTGTAGTAAATCTAATGCTTGTAAACAACTTACAGAATTCTTCCCTTTGTGGGAAGATCTTACTTGCTTTCCTTTTTGGCACGCCCCACAAACCTTATCCTTCTCATAGGTGATTGAGGGCAGTCCTCTTACAAGTTCCTTCTTTGCCAAATTCTTGATGTTCTTCATGTTGACATGGGTCAATCTCCTATGCCATAACCAAGACTCTTCTTCCTTGGATATGAAACACTTAAAAGACATGTTAGTAACACTACTAAATCTAACTTAATAAATGTTTTCCTTCCTAGATCCTATTATCATGATTTCATTGGTGTCACTGTGGATCACAAGGCATTGAGTTGAGTGAAACTCAACCCTATACCCTGCATCACACAATTGACTTACACTTAACAAGTTAAATGACATTCCTTTCACTAACAACACATTTCTAATTACAAATTTTTCAGAAATGCTAATGTTACCTACTCCTATAACCTTCAATTTACCACTATTATCAAAAGAAACTATACCTTGATCTTTGGCATGAATTGAGGAAAACAAAGAGGAGTTTCCTGTCATATGTTTGGAGCATCCGCTGTCCGCACACCATGTAGTTGGGCGCTCCCCCTTGACGGGTCCCTGCTAAACACGGAAAATTTGGTCTTTTGGAACCCACAAGTTGGGTCCCTCAGCATCTACTACAAATTTCCTAGGAATCCAAGCCTTAGAAGTTCTAATAAAAGGTGATCTAGTAGAAACAAAACCAGCAGTAATAGTTCTACCATTATCAAATTTAGACCTAGTAGTTCTTGCATTAACAGATTTTCCTTTAGCAGTTTTGGATCCACTAATTCCACCAAAAGAAACTTTGGATTTAGATGCATGTTTCCTAGACACTAAGGACATATAACTAAGTTCCTTTTGTTGTGTATTGTACCCTAGTCCAACCTTGTTATAGACTGCACGTTGGGCTCCTAGAATCATGTTTAATGTCTTTGATCCATTGGTGAATTTCTCATGTGTGCACTTGAGATCTTCCACCTGAACTTTCAAGGATGTATTCTCATCTTTGATCTCCTCCAAATGAGGATTTCCTACACCACTGTCATCAGACAGTGTATTAGAATTCTTAACTAATTCTAATTCAGTTTTCAGTAACTTAACCATAGTTTTGGAATTTTCCAGAGCATTTGTCAAACAAGCAATAGTTTCATATAATTTATCTAGATGGAGAGAGTTTACCTTATCATCGTCAGAAGATGATGATGAAGAGTCTGAACTTGGTTGCTCCCCATTAGAATGGTTCAGTTCTCCATCTAATTCAGAATCTTCAGAATTCTCCAATGCCATGAGAGCCTTTTGCTTTGCTCTCTTCTCCTCACTTTCTTCTTCTGATGAGGAGGATTAGGATGAAGTATCATCCCAAGTAGCCTTCAATGCTTTCTTCCTCTTGGCCTTTTCTTCCTTCTTTTTGTACTTAGGGCATTCACTTTTGAAGTGGCCTTTCTTATGACAATGAAAACACTCTACATTAGATTTATCCTGATTAATTTCTGAACTTTTACCTTTCTTGGTGAAGTATTTCTTCACATCCTTCTTGTTGTATTTTTGGCTTCTTCTCATCAATCTCCTCACAAAGTTAGCCATCTCTCTAGAGGATGACTCATCATCTCCATCCGAATCTGATGATGAAGAGGAGGAAGAAGCTTCCTTCTTCTCCTTCTTCTTCTTACTCTCCTTGCTACGATCTCCTGCAATAAAAGCTAGACCCTTCTCCTTTGGGCTTCAATTAGCTTGTTCATGCAATTCCAATTCACAAAATAATTCATTAATCTTAATTGTTGAAAGATCCCTTGATACTTTGTAGGCATCCACCATAGATGACCACAAAGTATTCCTAGGGAAAGATTTGAGTACATACCTAGTTATGTCCCTATTCTCAATAGCCTCTCCAACAGAATGGAGGCCATTGAGTATTTCTTTGAACCTACCATGCAGTTCACTTACTGTTTCAGTCTCCTTCATGCTGAAAATTTGAAGTTGGTTCAAGTAGTGATCCCTCTTCGCTGCCCTTGAATCTCTGGTTCCTTCATGTAGCTCCATCAACTTCCTCCAAAGTTCCTGAGCACTACTGAAGGGGTCGACTTTGTTGAGTTGGTCCTTAGCTACACCGCACTGCAGAGTTACGGTTGCTTTGGCATTGGCCTAGGCTCTTCTCCTTTGTTCTGGCAACCACAGAGAGGACACCAAAACCCTTCCTTCGTCATCAGTTGGTGGTGTGAATCCCTTTGAGACTGAGAACCACATATCCATGTCCATCATCAAGTAATATTCCATTCAGCTCTTCCAATACTAGAAGTTTTGGCCGTCAAAATATGGAGGGCGTGTTGTGCTGAAACCCTCTTGCGTTGCCATTCCTTGATGATCTGGTGGAGGTGAATCCAGTGCAAAGACCTTGCTCTGACACCACCTATTGGGATCGAGGCTCACTAGAGGGGGGGGTGAATAGCGAGATTTAAAAAATTCTAACTCACTCTTGACTACATAACAAAGGATTATACAGTGGAAATAGAAAAAACAAGAACACAAAACACAATCACAACCAAACGTAGGTATTTATGTGGTTCGAAACTCAGTAGTTCCTACTCCATGGGAAGCTCAAAAGGAAAGTCTACTATGTATGATCGGAATGGTTCCGGAGGTGAAAAAATTCACCCCTTACAAGCTTACAAGACAATGAATATACTTTAAGAACAGTAAGCTAAGTATTAAAAACTAGTTATAGATAGTTGTTCAGCTTCTTGCATTGAAGATGAAGTTGTAGCGCTTACAAGAAGGTGATCGAAAGTAGTTGGGAGCACTTGTTGGAGAGGAGGTGAGGTGAGAGCAAGAATTTTTCACTCCTTCTCCTTCAGAATGAATCACTGGAAGCTTTTGCATTTTTTTTCTTTTCTAAGTCTATTCCTCTATTTTTCTTCCTTCTCATCTTATAGTCATTTCTTCCACCGAGCTATCTGTCATCCACCGTTGGAGCCCTAGAGACCACGCCCGACCAAACTCTGGTCACCTGGGCTTGTCCCCATAACTGCCTCCAACTTCTGGTGGTTTGCCAAGAACGGAGCCTGTTCCTTCAACTGGAAGTCGGTGCATTTGAATCTTTACTCGAAACAGAAACATCTCGTTGTCGTCTCCATCAATCAAGCCCGCAGTCGAGTCTGACTCGCGTTAGTGCTTGAAAAATACCTATCAGTCGAGCTTGTATTTGAGCCCGGCTCGGTTATGTGACTGAATTCATAGCTATCAGTCGAGCCGCTACCAAATCGACTTGACTGAAAATTTCTCACGTGAAAGTGCCCTGGTGACAATCTGCCTTGGCGACAAAGTGCCCTGGAGCAGTCGAGCCCACAGTTGAGCTGGGCTCGATTCTGTGTTGTACGTAGTGAGCAGTCGAGTTGGTAGTCAAGCCAGCTCGATTATGTACCTTTGTGCAAGAGTGTCAGTTGAGCTGATAGTTGAGCCAGCTCGATTCTGTGCCTTTGTGCAAGTGTCAGTCGAGCTGACCCCATGGTGGCTCGACTGACACTAGAAATATTTGAAGCACATGAGTATCTTTCCTAGTAAGCTGTCATTTCAAGCACCCTAGTAAGAGACCAACCACGTTACGGTGCCTTCTCCAACTAACGAATGCTCTAAGTACCCTAGGCACAGAACGAGCGCGTTACTACGCTCTCCTTGCCTAACGAGTACTCCATGTACCCTAGATAAAGAACGAGTGCGTTACTACTGTTGGGATGTATACTGAAAAGTCTATCTTTTGTATGAACATCTTTATTTTAAAATAAGAATCACATGATCATTGCTTGCATATTTTTATGGTTATGAATATTGTCTAATACATTACATTGTAGATAAAATGGTGTGTGGTGTCACATGGGAGATCATGTTATCGGCTCCTTGTAAAGTATAAGTATAGGCTCACAACCAAGATGGCTTTGGACAAACCATTGGTATGGTTGTAGTGTGATTTGGTATTGGTTTGTCTTAACCATAAAATGACACTAGTACACTTTGTGTGTATTGAGCAGGACTGACTTAGAGGTGATTCGATTCATTGCTGACTACATAATCGAATCGGACCTCAAATATTATATTGTACATACTCTTAATCCCGATATAATAACGAGCACATATACTTAGTATTCATTTCTTTGATTTACCAATGTGCGAGATTTATAGATTAAATCGATAGGCTCGATAAGTTAGGAAATTATATTATTTATATGGTGTGCCGTTGATTATAGGAGGAAACCGTATCCTATATATTAGGATGATGATGTCCCCTTGAGGAGCTCATAAGGTTCATCATGTAAACCCTGCAGGTGGACTTGGTCCGGCATGATGAAAAGGTTGAGTGGTACTACTCATGGAGTTAGATATTGATTAATTAATGGTCAGTAAATTAATTAATCGAAAGACAGTCGAGATCTTAAACACGGGGAGAAAATGTATATATAATATTTGGAGTGAAGGGTTTTGCTTATCAAGTCCGTGAGGGGAAACTTCGCTTCCCACTTCACCTTGGTCGCTTGTTCATGATGATCCCATCGATGTCCCCGGATTAAATAAAAATTAATCCTAGACAAAAGGGATTGCCCAAACAACCAAGTCATCGTCGTGTTATTCGTTTAGAGAGGTCACTTGAACAAACTTATTGTTCAAGCAACCAACCTCTATTCTACGAGTAGCCGCGAAATAGACTATGTCAAGATCGCCGACTTTTGTGTTTATGTTCGGGATCCAAGTATTATTTAGCCACAAACAGAATATATCATGCTCATAATTGAAAAACAAATACAAACATGTAACATATGAAAATAGAGAATCGATATACCACTCGATCTTCTATTGAATGACCTTCCTCCTTTCGGACGTCGTGTGGGCGACGATCTACCAAAAGTCGAAGCTCCTAGATCACCAATCTTCCTTCCTTGTCACTCCGAACAAAGGAAGATCATAAAAACTAAACTCTTCTCTTATCTAGGACCAACCATCAAGCTCCAAGCTTGATGCTTGCCGCCGGCCCAAAGAGATGAAGACTAGAAGTGTAGGCGCCGGCCAAAAGCTTCGAGAAAAGAATCCCTAGCTCTTGTGTCCACCGGCCAAGGAGAAGAAGAGGAATAGGTTGAGCTCCAGCCAAGGTGTAAAGGAAAAAGATGGGCGCTGACCACCAAGGAAGAAGAAGAAAAACATTTTTCCCATTGTTGCCGCCCACCCCTTCTCAAACCCTAGCCGCCCAATCCCAATCCTAACCAAACTAGGATTCCTTGCCACCCAAGGGAAGCAAACCCTAATCTCCTAAGCCATAGATGAAGGGGAGAAGGTTGGATGCCGGCCAAAACAAGGAGAGAATAGGGAAGAAGGGCGCCGACCACTTCAAGGAAGAAGAAGAAGAAAATATCTTTCCTTAATTGTGGCCACCCAAAACCCTAAGCCTCCCTTGCCCTTGCCGCCCAAAACCCTAGCCCCTTTCCTCTAATTATTCTTGCCGCCCACCCTCAAGCCAATATTTATAGAGTTAG
Organism: Wurfbainia villosa; assembly: GCA_025175895.1. NCBI lineage: Eukaryota > Viridiplantae > Streptophyta > Magnoliopsida > Zingiberales > Zingiberaceae > Wurfbainia > Wurfbainia villosa. Next base: position 13,773,775 of record CM045990.1, read on the forward strand.
GCTTAAGGCTTGATTTAATCTCCACCATTGGTTCTAGGGATTTAATCTCAACCGTCGGATCTAGAGATTTAATCTCAACCGTCGGATCTAGAGATTTAATCTCTACCTTTGGATCTAGAGTTTTGTTTTCATCCATTGGATCTAAGCTTCATGAGGTGTTAATAGGCTACAATAGGGACCATGAGGAGGAGTTGGATCTTGGCCACCCATGGATCAAGCCCACATAAAGTCTGATCCATAAATGATAATCAAATCCACTAAAGGATTATCACTGATCTACCTCACCAACCCCCATAAGTTAATATGGGATTCATATATTATTTATACATTTTCTCTCCGTGTTTAAGATCTCGAATGTCCGTCGATTAATTAATTTACTGGCCATTAATTAATCAACATCTAACTCCATGAGTAGTACCACTCAATCTTTTCATCATGCCGGACCAAGTCCACCTGTAGGGTTTACATGATGAACCTTATGAGCTCCTCAAGGGGACATCATCATCCTAATATATAGGACACGGTTTCCTCTTATAATCAACGACACACCATATAAATAATATCATCTTCCAATTTACCGAGCGTATCGATTTAATCTATAAATCTCGCCCATTGGTAAATCAAAGAGATGAGTACTAAGTATATGTGCCCGTTATTATATCGGGATTAAGAGCATGTACAATATAATATCTGAGGTCCGATTCGATTATGTAGTCAGCAATAAATCGAATCACCTCTAAGTCGGTCCTGCTCAATACACACAAAGTGTACTAGTGTGATTCTATGGTCAAGACAAACCAATACCAAATCACACTACAACCATTCCGATGGTTTGTCCAAAGTCATCTCTGTTGTGAGCCTTTACTTATACTTTATAAGGAGCCAATAACATGATCTCCCGTGTGACACCACACACCATGTTATCTACAATGTAATGTATTAGACAATATTGCATAACCATAAAAATGCAAACAATGATCATGTGATTCTTATTTCAAAAATAAAGATATTCATACAAAAGATAGACTTTTCAGTATACATCCCAACAATCTCCCACTTATACTAAAAGACTATGCTGTCCTCATACTGCCATACATCTGATTGCCCTTCCCTCCACATGCCTATCAAAGCTCTCGCTAGAAGGGCCTTAATGAAAAGGGTCTACCAGGTCATCCTCTTATGCAATCTAGGTGACAGCAACTTCTACCTCCTTTACGGTTTCACGTATCAGGTGGACTTGCGCTCTATGAATTTACTTACCTTATGGGCTCGTGGTTCTTTCGAGTTTGCAACTACACCATTATTATCACAATAAATTGTGATAGTTCTGAGCAAACTAGGAATCACATCCAAGTCCATCAGAAAGTTCCTAAGTCATACATCTTCTTTGGCCGCCTCAGAGGCTGCCACATACTCAGCTTCCATGGTGGAGCCCGCCACGCATTTCTGCTTCACACTCCTCAATACAATGGCTCCTCCTCCCAAAGTAAATACAAAACCTTAAGTATTCTTACTGTTATCCCTATCTGATTGGAGGTCGTAATCCGTGTAACCCACAGGGAGTAATTGGTCTGCCTGGTAAACTAGCATATAATCTCTAGTCCTTCACAGGCACTTCAATATATGCTTTTCCGCAGTCCAATGTCCCTGTCCTGGATTACTGTGATATCTGCTGACCATGCCCATGGCATAGTAGATATCTGGTCTCGTACATAACATCGCATACATGAGGCTTCCTACTGCCGAAGCATAAGGAACCACCTTTATCTCCTCTATCTCCTCAGATGATCTAGGACACATCTCCTTAGATAAAGGAACTCCATGCCTAAAAGGCAGAAAACTCTTCTTAGAGTTCTGCATGCTAAAACGATCCAGAATCGTGTCTATGTATGAAGCTTGGGATAAGCACAACATCCTTTTCCTGCGATCCCTTATAACCTTGATCCCAAGGATGTGTCCCACCTCTCCCAAGTCCTTCATATCAAACTGTTTGGACAACCATACCCTTACGTCCGATAACACCTTGATATTGTTGCCAATCACCAAAATGTTATCTACGTATAGTATAAGAAATACAACTACGTTTCCGTCACATCTCTTGTATACACAAGACTCATCCGGACTTTGAATAAATCCATAATACTGGATTATCTCATCAAAGTGGATGTTCTAAGACCTTGAAGCTTGCTTCAATCCATAAATGGACCGATTAAGCTTACATACAAGATGCTCTTTGCCTTTAGCAATGAATCCCTCTGGTTGCTTCATATAGATGTTTTCCTTAAGACTTCCATTAAGGAAAGCTTTCTTGACATCCATCGGCCACACCTCATAATCCATATGAGCTACAATGCATAAGAGAATCCAGAAAGACTTAAGCATGACTACCGGAGAAAAGGTCTCCTCATAATCGATACCCTCTTTCTGAGTATACCCCTTCGCAACAAGCCTCGCTTTGAAGGTCTCAACCTTCCCATCTATTCCTCTCTTTCTTTTGTAGATCCACTTGCATCCAATGGTTTTTACACCATCGGGTGGTTCTACTAGCTCCCAGACCTGATTTGAATCCATAGATTCAATCTCAGCATTTATTGCACTTTGCCAAGATACTGCATCTTTATCTTGGATTGCCTCGTCATATGTCGAGGGATCAGGTTCATGTTCGTCAGGGACCAAATCAGAAGATTCTCCCAAGAACATGAATCTATCAGGCTGTCTAACAACCCTCCCACTAGTACGAGGTATCTCTTGTGCATCCTCTGTGACACGCGGTGTAGTGACTTGTGGTATATCTTCTTGTACCGGTGGTACTGAAGAAGTGACTTCCCCTTTTAATTCCTCCAAAACAATTTTACTCTTGGGCTTGTGGCTCATCACATAGTCTTCCTCTAGAAATCGGGCATTCGTGCTAACGATCATCCTCTGATCTCTAGGACTATAAAACAAACCACCCTTCGTTCCTCTAGGATAGCCAACGAACATGCGTACTTCTGTATGAGGTTCCAACTTACCAGCATCTATCTTCAGCACATGTGCTGGACTCCCCCATATCCGAATATGTCTTAGACTAGGCTTTTGCCCACTCCACAACTCTGTGGGAGTAGAAGAGACTGATTTAAATGGAACCAAGTTCAGAATGTACACCGCCGTATCTAGAGCATATCCCCAGAACTAATCTGACAATCTTAGAATAACTCATCATCGATATAACCATCTCTATAAGAGTTCTATTCCTTCACTCTGCTACATCGTTCTGCTGGGGTGTGCCAGGTGCAGAAAATTGGGATTGAATCCCAACCTCTGATAAGTAGTTCCTAAACTCTCCCAAGAGGTATTCGTCACCACGAGCAAATCATAGTGTCATCCATATCTTTAATAATCGTCTATGAAAAAGACAAAATATTCAAAACCACCTCTAGCCTGGATAGACATAGGACCACATAAATCAGAATGAACCAATTCTAACACATCTTTGGCTCTATACCCCTTGGCCTTAAAAGGTCTCTTTATTATTTTATCCTCCAAGCAAGATTCGCAGGTTGGGAAATCTTCCACCACTAATAAACCCAGAGGTCCATCAGCTATCAACCTTTGAATTCTTCTTAGGTTAATATGACTAAGCCTAAGATTCCAAAGATATATTTGGTTAATCTTCGAAGGTTCTTTTCTCTCATTGGAATTAGAAGATGAGTTATTAACTTTTATTTGCATCGTGGGAGCTTTTGGATCAAGTGTGTACAAATTTCCTATCAATGTACCTGAACAGATAATGTCCCTATTCCTTTTTATAATAACTCTGTCAATAAAAGAAATAGAATATCCATCCATAAACAATTTAGAAACTAAAATTAAATTCTTTCTAAATAAAGGTACATAAAGGGAATTTTTCAGAACCAAAGTTTTATTTTTCTCAAAAAATAAATGAACATCTCCCACTACAACAGCCGCCACCTTCGTGGCATCGCCCAAGTACACGGTAATCTCCCCCTCAGCCAGTCGTCAGGTTTCCTAGAACCCCTGCAAAGTATTGCAGACATGATCAGAGGCTCCTGTATCTACACACCAGGTGCCGGTAGATAACACCGCTAACCATGTTTCAACGACTAGACGAAAGGATATACCTTTGTTCTGCTTCAGATTGGGACAGTCCTTCTTCCAATGTCCATCCTGCTTGCTAGTGAAGTACTTGCCTTTCGGCTTCTTCACTCCTCCCTAAGATCCTCCCACCACCTTTGCTCCACCTTGTTTCTTGTTCTTCTTGCCTTTTGGCTTAGAAGTAGAAACCTTCTGAGCAACCATGGCCTAAGCCTGAGCAAGCCATTCTATCTGCTGGAGAATGATATCGACCTGGGTTTCCCCATCGATCTCAGCTCCAAGGACTTCCAGCTTATTCGCAGGCTTAGGAGGACACTCTTCGAAGAGTACATACTTGTACTCCTTAGCAGATAAGACAATATCTAGATTCTTTTCCAATTAACATTATTTGGGTAGAGTAAGTTTATTTTCCTTTAGTATCATAGCAAGTGGACTGAAAGTCATTTTTGAAAATCCTAAGAATCACATAGATCATTACTTTAGATTTTAAAAATTATTGATTCCTCAAAAAATAAAATTTAAAAATCAACCAACACCTCAAAACGTCGAGAATATTGTATGCCACGATAGTGTGGACGTATACGAATTCTACATTTGTAAGAGGAGATTTTACCCATTAATTTTACTATCTTGTCAACCTAACTTTTTGACAAGTAAAATTAATAGTTGGTTTCTCTTCATCCCTACAAATAAAAGCAGTGACTCCGATGGGGAGGATACTTATATTTGTATCTAAGTGTTCACCATTACTTGGTACCAAGGTAATTATTTCGGGTTATGTGCCTTACGATGGGGAAGAACACACGCTCCTTAATAATTTCCTATAACCATATTTGAACTTGTGATCTGCAAACAAACTCATCCGATGGGGAGGAAGGCACTCAAAGCCAACGCACAAGTTTGTTTGCATCACTTGTCAAATCGTAATGGAGGTCGTGGGAATTTATAAAAATATCCCTCTCCCACTTAGTAATTTGAAAATGAGGAATTTTCTAGCCTACGACATGCATATCAAACAATAAGCAATAAATATGAAAAATAAATTATTTTCCAACTATTATGACTTTTGTCTTCAATATGTCTCCCGTCGCATCGCCTTCTCGTCCGCTCCTCCTACGTCATGTACGAGCCATCCGGAGATCCGAGCCGAGACTAAAATCTATTTTAATTTATATTCATCGATCCTATACTCCACGAGGGAGTGTACATGAAATCTAGATCGAAAGTAAACTAAAATAAAAGGAGTGGCTAAACAATGTCGTATCTAATTTACAAAAAATTAAATAATAGCCTCGTCAACCCCGAGGATTCAACAAAATAAACATTTACACACATACAATCACAGACACACATATGGCCATAATAGTCGGATCTTATGCATGCAACCAAAGAGTTAACATACGCATATCCTACTATTATCCATCACATATAATATATGAAAAGTGCATAAAAATTAACCGAATCCTAAACACAGTAAACCGGAAAACTTGGCTCTGATACCAATTGAAGGGTTCTGCTTATCGAGTCCGTGAGGGGAAACTTCGCTTCCCACTTCACCTCGGTCGCTTGTTCATGGCGATCCCATCGATGTCCCTGGATTAAAAAAAAAATTAATCCTAGACAAAAGGGATTGCCCAAACAACCAAGTCATCGTCGTGCTATTCGTTTAGAGAGGTCACTTGAACAAACTTGTTGTTCAAGCGACCAACCTCTATTCTACGAGTAGCCGCGGAATAGACTATGTCAAGATCGCCGACTTTTGTGTTTATGTTCGGGATCCAAGTATTATTTAGCCACAAATAGAATATATCATGCTCATAATTGAAAAACAAATACAAACATGTAATATATGAAAATAGAGAATCGATATACCACTCGATCTTCTATTGAATGACCTTCCTCCTTTCGGACATTGTGTGGGCGACGATCTACCAAAAGTCGAAGCTCCTAGATCACCAATCTTCCTTCCTTGTTCACTCCGAACAAAGGAAGATCATAAAAACTAAACTCTTCTCTTATCTAGGACCAACCATCAAGCTCCAAGCTTGATGCTTGCCGCCGGCCCAAAGAGATGATGACTAGAAGTGTAGGCGCCGGCCAAAAGCTTCAAGAAAAGATCCCTAGCTCTTGTGTCCACCGGACAAGGAGAAGAAGAGGAATAGGTTGAGCTCTAGCCAAGGTGTAAAGGAAAAAGATGGGCGCCGACCACCAAGGAAGAAGAAGAAAAACATTTTTCCCATTGTTGCCGCCCACCCCTTCTCAAACCCTAGCCGCCAAATCCCAATCCTAACCAAACTAGGATTCCTTGCCACCCAAGGGAAGAAAACCCTAATCTCCTAAGCCATAGATGAAGGGGAGAAAGTTGGATGCCGGCCAAACCAAGGAGAGAATAGGGAAGAAGGGCGCCGGCCACTTCAAGGAAGAAGAAGAAGAAAACATCTTTCCTTAATTGTGGCCACCCAAAACCCTAAGCCTCCCTTGCCCTTGCCGCCCAAAACCCTAGCCCCTTTCCTCTAATTATTCTTGCCTCCCACCCTCAAGCCAATATTTATAGAGTTAGGCTTAAGGCTTGATTTAATCTCCACCATTGGTTCTAGGGATTTAATCTCAACCATCGGATCTAGAGATTTAATCTCAACCGTCGGATCTAGAGATTTAATCTCTACCTTTGGATCTAGAGTTTTGTTTTCATCCATTGGATCTAAGCTTCATGAGGTGTTAATAGGATACAATAGGGTCCATGAGGAGGAGTTGGATCTTGGCCACCCATGGATCAAGCCCACATATAGTCCGATCCATAAATGATAATCCAATCCACTAAAGGATTATCATTGATCTACTTCACCAAACCCCATAAGTTAATATGGGCTCCATATATTATTTGTACATTTTCTCCCCGTGTTTAAGATCTCGAATGTCCGTCGATTAATTAATTTTTTGACCATTAATTAATCAACATCTAACTCCATGAGTAGTACCACTCAACCTTTTCATCATGTCGGACCAAGTCCACCTGCAGGGTTTACATGATGAACCTTATGAGATCCTCAATGGAACATCATCATCCTAATATATAGGACACAGTTTCCTCCTATAATCAACGACACACCATATAAATAATATCATCTTCCAACTTACCGAGCCTATCGATTTAATCTATAAATCTCGCCCATTTGTAAATCAAAGAGATGACTACTAAGTATATGTGCCCATTATTATATCAAGATTAAAAGCATGTACAATATAATATCTGAGGTCCGATTCAATTATTTAGTCAGCAATAAATCGAATCACCTCTAAGTCGGTCATGCTCAATACACACAAAGTGTACTAGTGTGATTCTATGGTCAAGACAAACCAATACCAAATCACACTACAACCATTCCAATGGTTTGTCCAAAGCCATATCGATTGTGAGCCTTTACTTATACTTTACAAGGAGCCGATAACATGATCTCCCATGTGACACCACACACCATGTTATCTACAATGTAATGTATTAGACAATATTGCATAACCATAAAAATGCAAACAATGATCATGTGATTCTTATTTCAAAAATAAAGATGTTCATACAATAGATAGACTTTTCAGTATACATCCCAACATGGAGCCCATATTAACTTATGGGGGTTGGTGAGGTAGATCAATGATAATCCTTTAGTGGATTGGATTATCATTAATGGATCGGACTTTATGTGGGCTTTATCCATCGGGTGGCCAAGATCCAACTCCTCCTCATGGTCCCTATTATAGCCTATTAATACCTCATGAAGCCTAGATCCAATGGATGGAAACAAAACTCTTGATCCAAAGGTAGAGATTAAATCTCTAGATCCGACGGTTGAGATTAAATCTCTAGATCCGACGGTTGAGATTAAATCCCTAGAACCAATGGTGGAGATTAAAACAAGGCTTATTCCTAAACTCTATAAAAGGAGCCTTTAGGGTTGGCGTGGAGAACAATCAAGGGAAGCAAGGGTGTTAGGACTTGGCGGCAAGAGGTTGGAGATAGGGTTTGGAGCTTGGCGGCACCAAATAAGGAAATTCTTTCCTTCTCTTCTTCTTCTCCATTGGTGGCCGGCGTCCATACAGCCCCTCTCCTCCCTTGGCCGGCATCAAAACCTAGCTCTCCTCTTCTCCTTGGCTGGTGGAACAAAGGCTTAGGGTCCTCCCTGTTAGTGCATATAAGATCCACATATCTCCACAATGGTATGATATTGTCCACTTTGGGCCCAAGCCCTCATGGTTTTGTTTTTGGGCTTTACCCAAAAGGCCTCATACCAATGGAGATATCTTTTTTCTTATAAGCACATGATCTTTTCCATGTCTTACCAATGTGGGACTTTGATTGTATTCCTCATACTCCCAACAATCCCCCCCTCAAACGAAGGACCACATTGGGCCCCCCCTCAAGCCTATCCCTCCTCGAAGGATTTTCTCTGCTTGATGTCCGATCTTCAACCCACCAGGACTTCCTGCCAGTTGTTCGGTCCCCCCGACCCAACTAGACTTCCTTCCTGATGTCTGGTTCTCTTGATCCGGACGTGGGAGCTCAACTTCCTTCGTTCGAGGTTCATGGCTTGACATGGACCATGGCTCTGATACCAATTGTTAGTGCATATAAGATCCACATATCTCCACAATGGTATGATATTGTCCACTTTGGGCCCAAGCCCTCATGGTTTTGTTTTTGGGCTTTACCCAAAAGGCCTCATACCAATGGAGATATCTTTTTTCTTATAAGCACATGATCTTTTCCATGTCTTACCAATGTGGGACTTTGATTGTATTCCTCATACTCCCAACACTCCCTTGGAGCTTTGGCCGACATTCATCTTTTCTCCCTTCTCCTTGTTGGCCGGCGGCAAGCAACTTGCTTGTTGCTTGTTGGTTGGCTAAAGGAAGGAGAAGAGTCTTGTTTCTATTCTTCCTCTTTCTCGGAACGAGCAAGGAAGGAAGATTGGTGATCTTGGAGCTTCAACTTTTGGTAGATCGTCGCTCACACAACGTCCGAAAGGAGGAAGGTCATACAATAGAAGATCGAGAGGTATAACACTTATCTATCTTCATATGTTACATGTTTGTAATTGCTTTTTAATTATATATGCATGATATATTCTGTTTTGTGGCTAATATAACTTGGACCCCGAACATAAACACAAAAGCCGGCGATCCGTACATCGTCTATTCCGCGGCTACTCGTAGAATAGAGGTTGGTCGCTTGAATAACAAGTTTGTTCAAGTGACTACTCTAATCGAATAGCACGATGATGATAAGGCTGCTTGGGCAATCCCTCTTGTCAAGGATAAATTTTTTTATCCGGGGACGTAGAAGGGATCGCCATGAACAAGCGACCGAGTTGAAGTGGGAAGCGAAGTTTCCCCTCTCAACATGTGGTATCAGAGCCACGATTTCTGGTTTTGTGTGTTTAGGATTCGGTTACTCTTATGCATTTTTCATATATTATATGTACCAGATAAAAGTAGGATATGCGTAGGTTGACTCTTTGGTTGCAGGCATAAGATCCGACTATTATGGCCACATGTGTGTGATTGTATATTTTGTTGAATCCTTAGAGTTGACGAGGCTATTATTTAATTTTTTGTAAATTAGATACGACATTGTTTAGACACTCTTTTTATTTTAGTTTACTTTCGATCTAGATTTCATGTACACTCCCTCGTGGAGTATAGGATCGATGGATGTAAATTAAAATAGTTTTTAGTCTCGGCTTGGATCTCCCGATGGCTCGTACATGGCGAGGGTGTAGGGATGTATTCTGAAAAGTCTATCTTTTGTATGAACATCATTATTTTGGAATAAGAATCACATGATCATTGTTTGCATATTTTTATGGTTATGCAATATTGTCTAATACTATACATTGTAGATAACATGGTGTGTGGTGTCACACAGGAGACCATGTTATCGGCCCCTTGAAAAGTATAAGTAAAGGCTCACAACCGAGATGGCTTTGGACAAACCATCGGATTGGATGTAGTGTGATTTGGTATTAGTTTGTCTTGACCATAGAATCACACTAGTGCACTTTGTGTGTATTGAGCAGGACCGACTCAGAGGTTATTCGATTTATTGCTGACTACATAATCGAATCGGACCTCAGATATTATTTAGTACATGCTCTTAATCCCAATATAATAACGGGCACATATACTTAGTACTCATCTCTTTGATTTACCAATGGGCGAGATTTATAGATTAAATCGATAGGCTTGGTAAGTTGGGAGATGATATTATTTATATGGTGTGCCGTTGATTATAGGAGGAAACCGTGTCCTATATATTAGAATGATGATGTCCCCTTGAGGAGCTCATAAGGTTCATCATGTAAACCCTGTAGGTGGACTTGGTCTGGTATGATGAAAAGGTTGAGTGGTACTACTCAAGGAGTTACATGTTGATTAATTAATGGTCAGTAAATTAATTAATCGACGGACATTCGAGATCTTAAACACGGAGAGAAAATGTACAAATAATATATGGAGCCCATATTATCATATGGGGATTGGTGAGGTAGATCAATGATGAACCTTTAGTGGATTGGATCATCATTAGTGGATCGGACTTTATGTGGGCTTGATCCATGGGTGGCCAAGACCCAACTCCTCCTCATGGTCCCTAATGTAGCCTATTAACACCTCATGATTCTTAGATCCAATGGATAGAAACAAAACTCTAAGATCCATAGGTAGAGATTAAATCTCTAAGATCCGACGGTTGAGATTAAATCTCTAGATCCAATGGTTGAGATTAAATCCCTAGAACCAATGGATGAGATTAATTCATGACTTATCCCTAACTCTATAAAAGGATGTCAAGGGAGTTGGCGTGACATTATTGATGAGAGCTAGGGTTTTTGGGCGGCAAGGAAGAGGAATCCTAGTTGAGATAGGATTAGGATTAGGGTTTGGAGGCAAGGGTGGCACCAAATAAGGAAGGTATTCTTCTCTTCTTCTTCCTCTTTTGGCCAATGTCCAGCACCTCTCCAGCCTCTTTTCCAGCCTTGGTCGGCGCTCAAAAGATCCCTTCTCCTTCTCCTTAGGTGGTGGAAACAAGATATAGGGCTTGCCTTGGTGTCTTGGTTGTTTTCCACCATCTTCTCCTTCACCTAGTTGGCCAGTGGCAAGGATAGTTTTAGTTCCTTGTTGGTTGTTTCTAGAAAGGAGAAAAACCTTGTTTCTATTCTTCCTCTTGCTTTGGAAGAGCAAGGAAGGAAGATTTGCGATCTTGGAGCTTCGACTTTTGGTAGATCATCGCCCACACGACGTCCAAAAGGAGGAAGGACATACATTAGAAGATCAAGAGGTATATCTATTCTCTTTTCTCTTTTGTTTGTTGCTTGTTTTTGTTTTTCAATTATAAGCATGTTATAAATCTGTAAATGGCTAAATAATACTTGGATCCTGAGCATAAACACAAAAATCGGTGATCCGGACATCGTCTATTCCTTGGCTACTCGTAGAATAGAGGATGGTCGCTTGAACAACTAGTTTGTTCAAGTGACCTCTCTAAACGAATAGCACGACGATGACTTGGTGGTTTGGAAAATTTTCTAGGATTAAATTTTTTTAATCTGGGAACATCGAAGAGATCGCCATGGACAAGCTACCGAGGTGAAGTGGGAAGCGAAGTTTCCCCTCATGGACTCGATAAGCAAAACCCTTACTGGTATCAGAGCCAAGGTTTCCGGTTTTGTGTGTTTAGGATTCGGTTAATTTTTATGCACTTTTTCATATATTATATGTGCCAGATGATAGTAGGATATGCGTTGTTTAACTCTTTGGCTGCAGGCATAAGATCCGACTATTATGGCCATATGTGTGTAAATATTTATTTTGTTGAATCCTCGGGGTTGACGAGGCTAGTATTTAGTTTTTGTAAATTAAATACGGCATTGTTTAGCCACTCTTTATTTTATTTTACTTTCGATCTAGATTTCATGTACACTGTCTCGTGGAGTATAGGATCGATGGATGTAAATTAAAATAGGTTTTAGTCTCGGTTCGGATCTCCGGATGGTTCGTACATAGCGTAGGAGGAGCGGACGAGATGGCGATGCGACGGGAGTCATATTGAAGACAAAAGCCATAATAGTTGGAAAATAATTTATTTTTCATATTTATTTCTTTTTGTTTGATATGCATGTCGTAGGCTAGGAAAATCCCTCAATTTCAAATTACTAAGTGGGAGAGGGATATTTTTATAAATTCCTGCGGCCTCCATTACGATTTGACAAGTGATGAAAACAAACTTGCGCGTCGTCTATGAGTGCCTTCCTCCATATCGGATGGGTTTGTTTGTGGATCACAAGGTCGAATATGGTTATAGGAAATTATTAAGGAGCGTGTGTACTTGCCCATCGTAAGGCACATAACCCGAGACAATCACCTTAGTACCGAGTAATGGTGAACACTTAGATACAAATATAAGTATCCTTCCCATCGGAGTCACTGCTTTTATTTGTAGGGCCAAAGAGGAACCAACTATTAATTTTACTTGTCAAAAAGTTAGGTTGACAAGATAGTAAAATTAATGGGTAAAACCTCCTTTTACAAATGTAGAATACTTATACGTCCACACTATCGTGGCATACGATATTCTCGGTATTTTGAGGTGTTGGTTAATTTTAAAATTTTATTGTTTGAGGAATCAATAATTTTTTGAAATCTAATGTTTTGATTTATGTGATTCTTAGGTTTTCTTTCATAATGACTTTCAACCCACTTGCTGTGATACTAAAAGAGAACAAACTTACTAGACCCAACTATGTAGATTGGAAGAGGAATCTAGACATTGTCTTGACTGCTGAGGAATACAAATATGTACTCCTCGAAGAGTGCCCTCCCAAGCCTGCAGATAATTCTGGGGAAAAGGAGAGAGAGAGATATAAGAAGTGGATCAAGTGTTGGGATGTATACTGAAAGTCTAGCTCTTTAGTATGAACATCTTTATGTTGAAATAAGAATCACATGATCATTGTTTGCACTTTTATATTTATTATATGTTGTGCATATTGTCTAATACTTTACATTGTAGATAACATGGTGCTTGGGTGATGGCACAGAAGATCATGTTATCAGTCCCTTGTAGAGTATAAGTAGAGGCTCACAACCAAGATGGTCTTGGACAAACCATTGGCATGGTTGTAATGTAGCTTGGTATTGTTTTGTCTTGAACATAGAGTTACACTAGTACACTTAGGTGCATTGAGCAGGACCGACATAGAGGTGATTCAATTTATTGCTGACTACATAATTGAATCGGACCTCGGATATTATGTTGTACATGCTCTTAATCCCGATATAATAACGGGCACATGTACTTAGTATTTATTTCTTTGATTTACCAGAGGGTGAGATTTCTATGGATTAAATCAATATGCCCGGTAAGTTGGGAAATGATATTATTTACATGATGTGCCGTTGATTATAGGAGGAATCCGTGTCCTATATATTAGGTTGATGATGTCCCCTTGAGGAGCTCATAAGGTTTATCATGTAAACCCTGCAGGTTGACTTAGTCAACATGATGATAAGGTTGAGTGGTACTACTCGAGGAGTTAGATGTTAATTGATTGATGGTCGAATCAATCGATTGACGGACATTCGATATCTTAAACACGGGGAGATAAATGTACAAATAATATATGGAGCCCATATTAATTTATGGGGGTTGGTGAGGTAGTTCGATGATGATCCTCTAGTGGAATGGAACATCATTGATGGATCAAGTTTGTGTGGTTCCGATCCATCGGGTGGCCAAGACCCAACTCCTCCTCATGGTCCCTATCATAGCCTTATATAAACCTCATGAAGTCTAGATCAAATGATGGAAAACAAATCTCTAAATCCGATGGTTAGGATTAAATCCCTAGAACTGACGGTGGAGATTAAATCTCTAGATCCGACGGTTGGATTAAAATTCCTAGAACCGACGGTTGCGATTAAATCTCTAGATCCGACGGTTGGGATTAAATTCCTAGAACCGACGGTTGAGATTAAATCTCTAGATCCGACGGTTGGGATTAAAATTCCTAGAACCGACGGTTGAGATTAAATCTCTAGATTCGACGGTTGGGATTAATTCCTAGAACCGACGGTTGAGATTAAATCTCTAGATCCGACGGTTGGGATTAAAATTCCTAGAACCGACGGTTGAGATTAAATCTCTAGATCCGACGGTTGGGATTAATTCTTAGAACCGACGGTTGAGATTAAATCTCTAAATCCGACGGTTGAGATTAAAACCCTAGAACCGACGGTGGAGATTAAACCAAGGCCTAACCCTAACTCTATAAAAGGATGGCTATGGGTTGGGCGGCAATAGGGTTTAATGGTTCATGATGGATGCTAAGGAAATTAGGGTTTTGCCTAGTATGCTTGGGCGGCAAGCAACCTCATGGAGGAAACCCTAATTAAGGTTTTGGCTCCTTAGGTTGGGCGGCCAAGGTGATGAAGGATGGTGGGCGGCAACCTATGGAGGAGCTTGTCTTCTTCATTGAAGGTGGCTAGCTCCTAGATCTCTCCTCTCCACCATGCTTAGGCGGCAAGAAACCTCATGGAGGAAACCCTAATTAAGGTTTTGGCTCCTTAGGTTGGGCGGCCAAGGTGATGAAGGATGGTGGGCGGCAACCTATGGAGGAGCTTGTCTTCTTCATTGAAGGTGGCTAGCTCCTAGATCTCTCCTCTCCACCATGCTTAGGCGGCAAGAAACCTATGGAGGAAACCCTAATTAGATTAGGGTTTGGCTCTTTGGATTGGGCGGCTAGGTTGGAAGTTAGGTTGGGCGGCAACTATAGGGGAAGGGCTCATCTTCTTCCTTCTAAGGGTTGGCCGGCCACTACCTTCTCTTCCTCTACCTTGGGCGGCAAGAAATCCAAAGGAAGCTTGGTTGGGCGGCTAGGGTTTGGAAGGTAAGGTAGGTGGCAACTATAGGGGAAGTGTTCTTCTTCTTCCTAGGGTGTTGGCCGGTTCCTATCCTTTTTCCTATACCTTTTGGTGGTGCCCAACTTATTCCTCTTTTCCTCTTGTTTTCCTCTTGGCCGGCGGCACAAGGAGCTAGGGTTTGTCCCTAGTTCGGTTGCTTGGTTGTTTCCATTATGTTCTCTCTATTCTTGGGGCCGGCGGCATCAATCCTTTGTGGATTGGTGGTTGGCTCAAGCAAGAAGGGAAAGAGAGTTCTTCTTTCTTTGGATTGAAGAAGATCTAAGAAGCTTCGACTTGTGGAGGATCTTCGCCCACACGAAGTCTACAAGGAGGTTAGGACATACGATAGAAGATCAAGAGGTATAAAAGTTTTACAACTTTTATTTATGATCTTTTCATGTTTCTATTCTTAATTGATATGCTAGCTTAAGTTCTTTATGTTAGTATATGTTGATTATACTAGTTTGCATTTGCATGTATTTGTATAATCATAGACCCCGATAAGAAACACAAAAACCGGCGATCCGTCCGTCATCTCTTCCGTGGCTAATCGACTAGGAGAGTTGGTTGCTTGAACAACTAGTTTGTTCAAGCGATCACTCAAGTCGTTAGCACGACGATGAATTGGTTGTGCTTAGGAAACTCATCCCATCCGGATTAGTTTTCATTAGTGAAAATTTTAATCCGGGGACATGGGAGCCAATGAGCATTCCGAGGACTAGCAAATTGCCAACATCAAGGCCGATGAGATGGCGCGGTGTTACATTTTGGCATCTATGTCAAATGTACTGCAACATCAGCATCAAGCCATATCCACTGCTTATGATATGATGCTCAATCTCAAGGAGCTTTTCGGACACTAGAATCGGGTTGCGAGGCAAGAGGCCATGAGAAACTTGATGACGACCACCATGGTCGAGGGAACACCCATGAGGGATTATGTTCTCAAGATGATGGCTCATTTGAATGAGCTGAAGGTCCTAGGAGCTGAGATCGATGGGGAAACCCAGGTCGATATCATACTCCAGTCTCTACCTAGGAGTTTTGAGCAGTTTCGCCTCAACTACAACATGAACAAAAGGTTGTATTCGTTAGTGGAACTTCTGACAGAACTCAGCGGCGGAGGACTATTTCGTCAGTGCTCGGCGCATGCCATGGTGACCCAGGTTTCTACTTCTAAAAGAAAGGCAAGAAGAAGAAACAAGCGGGGCGAAGCGGTGGGAGGTACTCGGGAGGAGAAGAAGCCGAAGGCAAGTGCTTCACTTGTAAGCGAAGGACACTGGAAGAAGGAAAGAACAAAGGTATATCTTTTGGTCTAGTCGTTGAAACATGTTTAGCGGTGTTATCTACGGCACTGGTGTGTAGATCACGAGAGCCAGCGATCATATCTGCAATACTTTGCGAGGGTTCGAGAAAGCAGGACGGTGGTGAGGAGATTACCAGGTACTTAGGCGATGCCACGAAGGTGGCGGTATTCTGATGGGAGATGTTCATTTATCTTTTGAGAAAAATAAACTTTTGGTTCTTAAGTATTGCCTTTATGTACCCTTATTTAGAAAGAATTTATTTTCGGTTTCTAAATTGTTTATGCATGGATATTATTCTATTTCTTTTAATGACAGAGTTGTTATAAGAAGAAATAGGGACATTATCTATTCGGGTGCATTGATAGGAAATTTGTACACACTTGAACCAAAACCTCCCACCATGCAAATTGAAGTTAATAACTCATCTTCTAATTCCAATAAGAGAAAAGAACCTTCGAAGATGAACCAAACATATCTTTGGCATCTTAGGCTTGGTCATATTAACCTAAGCAGAATTCAAAGGTTGATAGCTGATGGACCTTTGGCTTCATTAGTGGTGGAGGATTTCCCAACCTGTGAATCTTGCTCGGAGAGTAAGATGACCAAGAGGCCTTTTAAGGCCAAGGGGGTATAGAGCCAAAGATGTGTTAGAATTGGTTCATTCTGATTTGTGTGGTCCTGTGTCTATCCAGGCTAGAGGTGGTTTTGAGTATTTCGTCTCTTTTATAAATGATTACTCAAGATATGGATATATTTACCTGATGCGCTGCAAGTCTGAATACTTTGACAAGTTCAAAGAATTCAAGGCTGATATGGAGAAACATCAAGGTAAAAGTATCAAGACATTACGATCTGATCGTGGTGGTGACTACCTCTTGGGAGAGTTTAGGAACTACTTATCAGAGGCTAGAATTCAATCCCAATTGACTGCACCTGGCACACCCCAGTAGAACGGTGTAGCAGAGCGAAGGAATAGGACTCTTATGGAGATAGTTAGATCGATGATGAGTTATTCTGACTTGCCAGATTCGTTCTGGGGATATGCTCTAGATACGGCGGTGTACATTCTGAACTTGGTACCATCCAAATCAGTGCCTTCTACTCCCACAGAGTTGTGGACTGGGTGAAAGCCTAGTCTAAGACATATTCGGATATGGGGGAGTCCAGCACATGTGCTAAAGGCAGATGCTGGTAAGTTGGAACCTCGTACAGAAGTATGCATTTTCGTTGGCTATCCCAGGGGAATGAAGGGTGGATTGTTTTATAGTCCTAGAGATCAGAGGGTGATCGTTAGCACGAACGGCAGATTTCTAGAGGAAGAGTATGTGATGTGCCACAAGCCCAAGAGTAAAATTATTCTAGAGGAGTTAAAAGGGGAAGTCACTTCTTTAGTACCACCAGTACAAGAGGATATACCACATGTCACTGCACCGCGTGTCATAGAGGATACACAGATGATACCTCGTCGTAGTGGGAGGGTTGTGAGACAGCCTGATAGATTCATGTTCTTGGGAGAATCTTCTGATTTGGTCCCTAGCGAACATGAACCTGATCCCTGGACATATGACGAGGCAATCCAAGATAAAGATGCAGTATCTTGGCAAAGTGCAATGAATGCTGAGATTGAATCTATGGATTCAAATCAGGTCTGGGAGCTAGTAGAACCACCCGATGGTGTAAAAACCATTGGATGCAAGTGGATCTACAAGAGAAAGAGAGGAATAGATAGGAAGGTTGATACCTTCAAAGCGAGGCTTGTTGCGAAGGGGTATACTCAGAAAGAGGGTATCGATTATGAGGAGACCTTTTCACCGGTAGCCATACTTAAATCTATCCAGATTCTCTTATGCATAGCAGCTCATATGGATTATGAGGTGTGGCAGATGGATGTCAAGACAGCTTTCCTTAATGGAAGTCTTGAGGAAAACATCTACATGAAGCAACCAGAGGGATTCATTGCTAAGGGCAAAGAGCATCTTGTATGTAAGCTTAATCAGTCCATTTATGGATTGAAACAAGCTTCGAGGTCATGGAACATCCGGTTTGATGAGGTGATCTAGTCTTATGGATTTATTCAAAGTCCGGATGAGTCTTGTGTATACAAGAGATGTGACGAAAATATAGTGGTATTTCTTGTACTATACATAGATGACATTTTATTGATTGGCAACAATATCAAGTGTTATCGGACGTAAGGGTATGGTTGTCCAAACAGTTTGATATGAAGGACTTGGGAGAGGTGGGACACATCCTTGGGATAAAGGTTATAAGGGACCGCAGGGAAAGGATGTTGTGCTTATCCCAAGCTTCATACATAGACACGATTATGGAGCATTTTAGCATGCAGAACTCTAAGAAGGGTTTTCTACCTTTCAGGCATAGAGTTCATTTATCTAAGGAGATGTGTCCTAGAACATCTGAGGAGATAGAGGAGATGAAGGTGGTTCCTTATGCTTCGACAGTAGGAAGCCTCATGTATGCAATGCTATGTACGAGACCAAATATCTGCTTTGTCGTGGGCATGGTCAGCAGATATCAGAGTAATCCAGGATAGGGACATTGGACTGTGGTAAAGCATATATTGAAGTACCTTAGAAGGACTAAGGATTATATGCTAGTCTACCAGGCAGACCAATTACTCCCTGTAGGTTACACGGATTTTGACTTTGAATCAGATAGGGATAACAGTAAGTCTACCTCAGGTTTTGTGTTTACTTTGAGAGGTGGAGCCATTGTATGGAGAAGTGTCAAGCAGAAATGCGTGGCGGACTCCACCATGGAAGCTGAGTATGTGGCGGCCTCTGAGGCGGCCAAAGAAGCTGTGTGGCTTAGGAACTTCCTGATGGACTTCGATGTGATTCCTGGTTTGCCCAGAACTATCACAATTTATTGTGATAATAGTGGTGCAGTTGCAAACTCGAAGGAACCACGAGCCCATAAGGCAAGTAAACACATAGAGCACAAGTACCACCTGATACGAGAAATCTTAAAGAGAGGAGAAGTTGTTGTGGCCAAGATTGCATCGAAGGATAACTTGGAAGATCCTTTCACTAAGGCCCTTCCGGCGAGAGATTTTGATAGGCATGTGGAGGGATTGGGGATCAGATGTATGGCAGGTTGAGGATAGCATCGTCTTTTAGTATAAGTGGGAGATTGTTGGGATGTATACTGAAAAGTCTATCTTTTGTATGAACATCTTTATTTTGAAATAAGAATCACATGATCATTGTTTGCATATTTTTATGGTTATGCATATTGTCTAATACATTACATTATAGATAACATGATATGTGGTGTCACACGGGAGATCATGTTAACGGCTCCTTGTAAAGTATAAGTATGGGCTCACAACCGAGATGGCTTTGGACAAACCATTGGTATGGTTGTAGTGTGATTTGGTATTGGTTTGTCTTGACCATAAAATCACACTAGTACACTTTGTGCATATTGAGCAGGACCGACTTAGAGGTGATTCGATTTATTGCTAACTACATAATCGAATCAGACCTCATATATTATATTGTACATACTCTTAATCCTGATATAATAACGGGCACATATACTTAGTATTCATTTTTTTGATTTACCAATGGGCGAGATTTATAGATTAAATTGATAGACTCGGTAAGTTGGGAAATGATATTATTTATATGATTTGCTGTTGATTATAGGAGGAAACTATGTCCTATATAGTAGGATGATGATGTCCCCTTGAGGAGCTCATAAGGTTTATCATGTAAACCCTGCAGGTGGACTTGGTCCGGCAAGATGAAATGGTTGAGTGGTACTACTCATGGAGTTAGATGTTGATTAATTAATGGTCAGTAAATTAATTAATCGACGGACATTTGAGATCTTAAACACGGAGAGAAAATGTACATATAATATGTGGAGCCCATATTAACTTATGGGGGTTGGTGAGGTAGATCAATGATAATCCTTTAGTGGATTGGATTATCATTAATGGATCGGACTTTATGTGGGCTTGATCCATTGGGTGGCCAAGATCCAACTCCTCTCTATGGTCCCTATTGTAGCCTATTAATACCTCATGAAGCCTAGATCCAATGGATGAAAACAAAACTCTATATCTAAAGGTAGGGATTAAATCTCTAGATCCGACGGTTGAGATTAAATCTCTAGATCTGACGGTTGAGATTAAATCCCTAGAACTAATGGTGGAGATTAAAACAAGGCTTATCCCTAAACTCTATAAAAGGAGCCTTTACGGTTGGCATGGAGAACAATCAAGGGAAGCAAGGGTGTTAGGAGTTGGCGGCAAGAGGTTGGAGCTAGGGTTTGGAGCTTGGCAGCACCAAATAAGGAAATTATTTCCTTCTCTTCTTCTTCTCCATTGGTGTCTGGCGTCTATACAGCCCCTCTCCTCCCTTGGCTGGCATCAAAACCCAGCTCTCCTCTTCTCCTTGACCAGTGGAACCAAGGCTTAGGGTCCTCCCTTGGAGCTTTGGCCGGCATTCATCTTTTCTCCCTTCTCCTTGTTGGCCGGCGGCAGGCAACTTGCTTGTTGCTTGTTGGTTGGCTAAAGGAAGGAGAAGAGTCTTGTTTCTATTCTTCCTCTTGCTCGGAATGAGAAAGGAAGGATGATTGGTGATCTTGGAGCTTCAACTTTTGGTAGATCGTCGCCCACACGACGTCCGAAAGGAGGAAGGTCATACAATAGAAGATCGAGAGGTATAACACTTATCTATCTTCATATGTTACAAGTTTGTAATTGTTTTTTAATTATATATGCATGATATATTCTGTTTTGTGTCTAATATAACTTGGACCCCGAACATAAACACAAAAGCCGGTGATCCGTACATCGTCTATTCCGTGACTACTCGTAGAATAGAGGTTGGTCGCTTGAACAACAAGTTTTTTCAAGTGACAACTCTAATCGAATAGCACGACGATTACAAGATTGCTTGGGCAATCCCTCTTGTCAAGGATAAATTTTTTTATCCGGGGACGTAGAAGGGATCGTCATGAACAAGCGACCGAGTTGAAGTGGGAAGCAAAGTTTCCCCTCACAACAACTACGCCCTCCTTGCCTAACGAGTACTCCATGTACCCTAGACAAAGAACGAGCATGTTACTATGCCCTCCTTGCCTAATGAGTACTCCATGTACCCTAGACAAAGAACGAGCGCGTTACTATGTCCTCCTTGTCTAACGAGTACTCCATGTACCCTAGACAAAGAACGAGCACGTTACTATGCCCTCCTTGCCTAACGAGTACTCCCAGTACCCTAGACAAAGAACGAGCATGTTACAACGCCCTCCTTGCCTAACGAGTATTGGGCCCATGTACCCTAGTAAGAGATCGAGCACGTTACTGTGCCCTCTCTTACTAACGAGTACACTAGCTAGAGACCGAGCACTCCCTTGTGTCCTCTCTAACTTCAATGGAGAACGAGCACGTTACTATGCCCTCTCCATCACCTGGCTTTCGGGCCTCCGGCCAGCTTGTACTCTTCCTTTACCAAGGTTCCCCCTTGGATTTCTCAATTGCCAAGACTCAATCTTGGACTTTCCCTTGCCAACCCATGTTGGACTTCTCATGCCATGACCAGGTTGGACTTCCCATGTCAAGACCTACCCTTGGATTTCTCATCCATCGGTCTAATGTCACTCTAAACATCTAACTTAGTGACCTTAGGTTTGAATCAATTGAGGTAATGTCTTGACTACACTGTAGCTTAAACTAGATTTCAATTTCCTAGACTTAAACCTTGTTGTTAAACATTGAAACATTCGATGGGCTTGACTGCACTAACAGATTGGACATGATCGGTGTTCAACTGAACCGTTTCTAGCCCAACAGTTGACTACTAGGGTTTGGTAGTCGACTGCTCGACCATCAGTCGACTGCCAAGGGATGGTAGTCGATTGATCGAGGCAAGATCGGGCATAGAAGCTTTGGCAGGTGAGTGATCTCGTTAACCACTAGACTCTTGGCTCCATCAGTCGACTGATTGGAAGATCAGTCAACTGATGTGGGAGCCGTTAGTTGGAATCCAACATGGATGAAGCTGTTGCGAGGCAATGGCTACAGTAGCAGTCGACTGATGGTTGCATCAGTCGACTGCTCAGTGCCCATCGAGAAGAATGGCCTCTTCCTTATAAGAAGGGGCCTTGGGTCACTAGGGATGGTAAATGCTTCATCTCTAAACATACTCCCAAGTGCTTAAACATTTTCTTCCCTCTTTCTTACTATTATTTCAATCATAAAGAGGGAGATTCTTGTAAGAAAGGTTACCTCCACCTAGCTTAGTGCAAAGGAGAGATTAGTGATTGGTTTAGGTGTGATTCACCTGGAATGAATCGGGTCGTGGATTAGCGGTAAGGGTCATGAACCACGTTACATCAACGTGTAAGCGTTTGTATTCTTTGTTTCTTTGCATTGTCTTTTATTATTATATTGCGCTAACCTTGTATGTAAATAATTAAGCGATCAAACTCCACCATCTACGAAGAAGGTTATTCACCCACCTCTAGTCTTCCACCGATCCTCCAACAAGTGGTATCAGAGCCAAGGTTGCTTGTCACCAGACTCACCGCCGCAATAAGCACGACAACCAAGATGGTCGGCTCCAATATCCATCCATCCAAGTTCGAGGGCGAATTCACTTGGTGGAAAAAGCGAATGGAGGTATTTTTCGAAACTGATTTCGAAATCATGCTAATCATGGAGAATGGTTTTGAGATGCCTAGGGATGAAGAGGGGAGACTACTAGAGAAGTCAAGGTGGACCAAGAAGCAAAGGGAGGAGCACCTTGCAAATTCAAAGGCCAAGCACCACCTTTTCAATGTGCTCCCCCAACAAGAGGTAAATCGGATAGGAGAATGCTCTAGCGCCAAAGAGATGTGGGAGAAGCTAGTGGAGCTTCATGAAGGCACATCCGAGGTCAAGCTAGCAAGAAGAGACCTCCTCCGATCACAATTAAGTAAGATCAAGCTCAAAAAAGTGTTAGGGCAATCTCTTGCCATAATATGGTTTTGATGGTGTGGCAAAGGGTTTAAGTTAGTGTGTTATGTTGATTTGATATGTGCATTAAAGTCGTGCAGGACTTAGTAATTCTCACATGGAGCCGTGGCGAGTTTCACATCTCATGACTCGTGCCTTGAGTCGGTGAAGGATAGCTTTGCGGAAACCGTGCACTTGGAGCATCCGAGGGACCGCCGGACGAGAAGCTTGGAGTGAAGCCGGAGGAAGTAGACTTCGAGGCAAGAGACGCGAAGGAGCATTGCAGAGTCGTGCGCCTGATGCTGCCGAGGGACGTGGCCGAGAACGAAGAGACTTCGAAAGGCAAGGGACTCCGAGAGATGAGAGTGAGCGATTGTAACCCGGGGAGGGGTAGCTCTTAGGTGAAACTTGGCCATTTGGCCAAGTGTCGGATGGGTTTTCCCGACACCCGGTCATTGCCATGTCATGGCGATCGGTGATCGCTTCGAGTTAGTGAGTTCGATGTATACGATCGTGGATTCGGGCAATGATCGCCATCGACGGGCGGGCCGATCGCAGACTCATCGATCAGCTGAGCGCCGATCGGTAGTCAATAGGATTTTAGCCACAGAGCCGTTCGTGGCAACGACTACGGAGCAGCGATCGTGATGAGGTCCATCAGTCGACTGCCAAGAGTTCCGTTGGACTACAACGGCCGGGATCCGACGTGTTCGGAGGCCATTGTAGTGACGGCAGTCGACTGCCAAGGGCGGCAGTCGACTGGTGGCATCCAACGGGAAGAAATCAGCCCTCTCTATAAAAAGGGAGGGTGTAAGCCTTTAAGAGGCTAATGCTTATGCTCTAAGTGATCTTCCTAGTGCCCCACAAGCTCTAAACTCTTCTTACTCATTTTTACTTCATTCTATTTGTAAGAAGAGTGATCTTGATTGTAAAGGTTACCTCCACCTAGCTTGTTGCAAAGGAGAGACCAATAGTGATTTGCTTTGGAGGAGTGATTCACCTCGGACGAATCAGGATCGTGGATTAGCGGCGTAGCCGTGAACCACGTTACATTCCTTGTTAGCGTTTGTTTTCTCGTATTTCTATTTGCTTGTCTTTATTAGTCTTTCGCTTGCGCTAATTAGTTTTGTAGACGAGCAAATACCGGCATCCAAACGAAAAGGGCTATTCACCCCCCTCTAGCCGGCGTATCGATCCCCTACAAGTGGTATCAGAGCCAAGGAATGCTTGTCGAGGACTAACCGCCACAACAAGCAATTTTCGAAATGGCTGGCTCCAACATCCATCCTCCGAAGTTTGAAGGAGAATTCGCTTAGTGGAAGAAGCGAATGGAGGTATTTTTCGAAACGGATTTTGATATTATGATTACAATGGAATCCGGTTTCATTTTGCCTAGGGATGAAGAGGGGAAGCCAATAGGGAAATCTAGGTGGACCAAAAGGCAAAGGGAAGAGCACCTTGCAAATTCAAAAACCAAGCATCATCTCTTCAATATGCTCCCCCAACAAGAAATCAACCGAATAGGAGAATGCCTAAGCGCCAAGGAGATGTGGGAGAAGCTAATTGAGCTTCATGAAGGCACATCCGAGGCGAAGCTAGCTAGGAGAGATCTCCTCCGCTCCCAACTATCCAACATTAAATTAGAAAAGGAAGAAAAGGTAACTTCTTTGCATTCTAGATTCAATGAAATATTAATTGGGCTAACAAGTGTAGGTGAGAAGCTATCAAACCGGGATATGATAATGAAGGCCATAGATGCCTTTCCCCGGTCCTCAAAATGGAGCTCCATGGTGGACTCATTTTACATCTCCAAGAACTTGGAAGTAAGTACCTTGGAGGAATTTTTCTCAACAATGGAGCTTCACGAAACTAGGCTTGAAGGAATACAAGAAGAGCCTAGAATTCAACCCTCAAGAGGAGTAGCTTTGATAGCGAACAAGGGGAAGAAGAAGATGGAAATTCCCTCCTCCTCCGATGACGAAGCGTCTTCCTCCTCTTCCTTGGATAGCACCGAAGAAGCCTATATGGTAAGGAAGGTAAGACGTGCATTTAAGAATTTTAGATTTAATAAATCTAATGATAGGAATAGAAGACCAAGGGGGAAGGTCATATGTTATAATTGCCAAGGAGAGGGACATATAAGGGATAATTGTCCCCTCCTAAACAAGAGCAAGGAAGAAAGAAAGAAGAAAGAAGAAAAGAAGAAGAAGAAGGGAAGTAAAAAGAAGGAAGAGGAGAAGAAGGCAAAAGGAAAAGGGAAGGCCATGGCACTCAAAGCCAAGACATGGGATGACCTTGCCTCTTCATCCTCATCCGAAGAAGAAGAGCATGTCTACTCCAACCTAGCACTAATGGCTCTTCATGACTCGGATTGCTCCTCCTCCACCGAAAATGAAGGATCAAGCTCAAGTGGGGAGAGCTCAAATGAAGGGGGAGCTTCTACATCCTCATCATCCGAAGAAGAAGAAGAAGACATGGAAACTATGGTAACGAATGCTTCCCCTAAGAAAATAGTTTCCATAATTTCTAGTTTAACTAAGGAGTTATTTGGCATGAAAAAGAAAAATAAAAGCATGCTTAATCAAATTAAGGCATTAGAAAATAAGCTAGAAAATGCATGCTTAAATAATAATGATAATGTTTCTTCTTGCCATGATGATGCATGCTCACATGACTATATGCCTTTGGATGTTAATGATGCATGCATAGAGGAAAATAGGGCATTAAGGGAAAAGGTAGATTATTTAACCAAAGCCCTAGAGAAATTCACAATTGGCTCCAACACATTGAACATGATTATAGGGAGCCAAAGGGCAAGCTTCAATAAAAAAGGCCTAGTATATAAGGAAAAGAAAAATGAAAAGGCTTACAAATGCCTAATAGCTAGGGGACAAGATAAAAAGAAAGTAATTGCTAGAAAATGGATCCCCAAGGAATATCTAGTGAACCCAATAGGAAAGAACTTATTTTGGGTTCCAAAATCCATCCTTAAGGGTTAGAATAACCCTAGGGTAGTCAACCACATGGACCTAGCCTATATCATATTTTGGTTGACTTAGGATGACGGGACAACATTTTTTAGATAGTGTTGGGTGATGATAACGTACCCATAAATAGATAATAATGCTTAAATCATGATGATTGATGTAATTCCTATGTATATTTGCAATCATGATTTATGTTTTTGAAATTTGGCACGTTACCATGAGAAATAGGTTTGAATCATGTTTTAGGTAATACTTTGTTTATTATCATCATATAATACCTAATGCATGACTATTATTTGATGAATACATGAGTTTCATGATCATAATGTAGAATTCATTCATATATGTCTTTATGATCATGTAGGATATTAGGTTGATACTTAATCATGTTAGAATTGCATGAACATATTGGTTAAGTATACACAAATACCCCCTAGGATGCATCTCACACTCACCATAGGCTACCTTGATTGAAAACTTAGCAAGAGTGAGATGTTAGGATGATACAAATGTCCACTAATGCCTATGGCATTTAGATGGTCATTTAAAGTATCAAAATAGCAATAATAGACCAATCATGGGGAAGGCTTATGTTTAATTCATAGACATATTGCCCAAAGATCATGGTTGGATATTTCATATGTTTTCAAAACAAATTCTTACTTTAAAATACATGTATTCATGTTTTGAAACAATTGGATGCAAAACTGGGTGTTCAAATGGATATTCTTATGATAAAAAACCTAGTAGTTTTTAAAGCTTTTGGATTTTTGGCAAATACGTGGAAATATAATGATTTTTCATGAAAACATATTTTTCACTGATAGATATACTTAAAAGAAATATGTTCCCCAAAATTTCATGATTTTTCGAATTTTCTAGAATTAATAGTGCATTTCTGAAATTCATCCAGAAAATCAGAAATTCGGATTCTTTTGTGCCAGTCGACTGCCATACTGATAGCAGTCGACTAATGGACTGTGAACAAGTACAATAACCTAATTTTATCAGGTTTTGACTGATTTTAGTGTATGTTTCTCTTTATACTTGATGCCATGAGCTTATAACTTAGTGTTAATCTTTTTGATGGTGTCAAATGGGGAGAAATAATTATGTTTAAGTTAATTATTTTAGGGGGAGAAATATATGATAGGGGGAGAAAATTTGCATAGAGAGTTTCATGGATTAAGGGGGAGTTGCATGTTGCTATATCATGTTTATGTTTACATGCTTTCTTACCTTAGAATTTATATCAAATGTTTTTACCTAACTTAAACGGATTGTCACACATCAAAAAGGGGGAGATTGTTAGGGCAATCTCTTGCCGTAATATGGTTTTGATGGTGTGGCAAAGGGTTTAAGTTAGTGTGTTATGTTGATTTGATATGTGCGTTGAAGTCGTGCAGGACTTAGTAATTCGCACAAGGAGCCGTGGCGAGTTTCACATCTCATGACTCGTGCCTTGAGTCGGTGAAGGATAGCTTTACGGAAGCCGTGCGCTTGGAGCATCCGAGGGACCGCCGGACGAGAAGCTTGGAGTGAAGCCGGAGGAAGTAGACTTCGAGGCAAGAGACGTGAAGGAGCATTGCAGAGTCGTGCGCCTGATGCTGCCGAGGGACGTGGCCGAGAACGAAGAGACTTCGAAAGGCGAGGGACTCCGAGAGATGAGAGTGAGCGATTGTAACCCGGGGAGGGGTAGCTCTTAGGTGAAACTTGGCCATTTGGCCAAGTGTCGGATGGGTTTGCCCGACACCAGTCGACTGCCATGTCATGGCAGTCGACTGCTCTGAGTCGAGTGAGTTCGACTGGTATACGATCGATCCGGATTGGGGCACGACCGCCATACGTGGGCGCGATCGAGACATCACGATCGCCAAGGCAGCAATGACCGGTCAATAGGGTTTTGGCCATACCGCTCGTAGTCGATCGCGGCCGACGACGAGGTAGCAATCCGACCGATGAGGTCCATCACGACGCTAAGAGTTCCGTTGACTACAACGGCCGGGATCCGACGGTTCGGGAGGTCGCTAGGATTTCGCAATGATCGCTAAGGGCGGCAATGACGATCGTGGCGCTAACGGAAGAAATCAGCCCTCTCTATAAAAAGGGAGGGTGTAAGCCTTTAAGAGGCTAATGCTTATGCTCTAAGTGATCTTCCTAGTGCCCCACAAGCTCTAAACTCTTCTTACTCATTTTTACTTCATTCTATTTGTAAGAAGAGTGATCTTGATTGTAAAGGTTACCTCCACCTAGCTTGGTGCAAAGGAGAGACCAATAGTGATTGGCTTTGGAGGAGTGATTCACCTCGGACGAATCGGGATCGTGGATTAGCGGCGTAGCCGTGAACCACGTTACATTCCTTGTTAGCGTTTGTTTTCTCGTATTTCTATTTGCTTGTCTTTATTAGTCTTCCGCTTGCGCTAGTTAGTTTTGTAGACGAGCAAATACCGGCATCCAAACGAAAAGGGCTATTCACCCCCCTCTAGCCGGCGTATCGATCCCCTACAAAAAGGAGAGAAGGTATTATCCTTGCATTCACATTTTAAGGAAATAATAACCAGTTTATCAAGTGTAGGGGAGAAGCTCTCAAATAGAGACTGTTGGTGCAATCGGCCCGGGTTGACTCGAGTTTGACTCAAATAGTATTTTGATGATAGACAACTTATGATATGGGATTGTCATAGGAAAGTCCAACATGGAGTTGGCATGGAAAATCCAAGCTTGGGGCTTGGTGTGGGAAAGTCCAAAGCATTACGAAGTCGTGCACTTGGTGCTTGGTGAGAAATACATTGCGAAGTCATGCGCTTGGTGCATTTGGGAAGTCTTGAGGACTTGGCAAGTTCACTAGGCTCGGGGTCCTTGAGTCGGTAAGGATGGCATTGTGAAGCCATGCGCTTGGTGCATCCGAGGGACCGCCGGACGGGGAGTGAATGGAGTGAGGCCCAAGTGAAGCATACTTCAAGGGCAAGAGACATGAAGGATGGTGTTGCGAAGTCATGCGCTTGGCGTATCCGAGGGACGTAGGCTGAGGGAAGAGAGCTTCGGTGGGGAACTCCATGAGGGATGAGGTGGACTTGGCCAAGTGGCTAAGACTGAGTGTTGGATGCTCAAACAACTTGGTGTTTGAGGTTTTTACCCAACATCAGTCAACTGGCATAGGTACCAGTCGATTTCTCCAAGTCGACAAGGGTTCGACTGGTGTTCGACCGACTGTGGTCCGCCGATCACGACCATCGAGGGATGGCAGCTTGATCGATAACACCATCACGATCGATGATGGAGATCACCGATCGATCGGTATTTTCAGCCACAGAATGTCTTCTAGTTGAGTGCTCGCGCCAGCACTTGACTAATGGGATCATCAGTCGACTGATGGGCATCATCAGTCGACTGATGGGTGATCCGTTGGAACTTGATCAATGTGGATCTGGCCATTATGAGACAACGACTACAAGACCAGTCGACTGATGGTCACGATCAGTCGACTGATGGGCATGAAATCAGCTTGATGTAGGTTATAAATGGAGCTCAAGAGGGAGGATTTCGCCAAGACTTTTGTGAAGCTTTTAAAGGGGAATTGCTGCTGCATTCCAGACCTTCAAGAGACATCTAAAGCCAGCAACAAGCAAAGGTTTCAAAGCAAGCATTGTAAAGTGTTCTTTACGTGTTTTTCGTATTTGTCTTTGTATTGCTTTTATTTCATATTACTTAGTGTAATTGCTTGTGAGAGGTTTCTCCACCTCCGACGTGTTGTCGAGAAGGAGTGTTGTTAGTGTCGTGCGCATAACAGGAGCTCGTTGAGCTCACCCCATGCAGTAGGAACCATTCGGTTCCGAACCACGTATATCTTGTGTATTGCGTGTGATTGTATTGACGTTATTATTTCTATTATTTCCACTGTGTATATTAACGACAATTATAGACAATCATGCAAGAACGATCATATTCTATCATACGACGATTGAGGGCTATTCACCTCCCTCTAGCCGGCCACCAATGCTCCAACAAGTGGTATCAGAGCCAAGTCTCTTGTAGAGGACTAACCGCCGACACAAGCACTACAAGATGGTCGGCTACAACCTCCAACCACCAAAATTTGAAGGGGACTTTCAATGCTGGAGAAGAAAAATAGAGGTATATTTAGAAACCGATTTTGATTTCATGCTAATCTTAGAAAATGGTTTCGAATTGCCTAGGGATGAAAGAAATAGGCAAATTGAGAAGTCAAGGTGGACCCAAGACCAAATGAGGACTTCAAGACAAATCTCAAGGTAATCACATTACTTAGTGATTTGATTCCTAACAACATTTGGTCTAGGCTAGGTGAATATAGGGATGCTAAGGACCTATGGGACAAGGTGATGAGATTTCATGAAGAGCCCACATTGGTCCATGAAGAGGAAGAATGCCCATCAACATCCGGATCCGAGGATGTTGAAGATTTGCCCACCACATTTGAAGATGTTGATGATTTGGTGGAGACCTCCACCTCTAGCATTAAGGGGGAGGAGAGGCCTTCCATCCCGGAGCAAGTTCAACAAGAAACATCCACATCTGGGAGAAATGAAAAGCAAGAAGAAAATTACCTAGGTAACTCAAGTATTTTGATTTTAAATAAAGATCACATAATATGCTTTGAGTGTAGGGAGAAAGGGCATTATAAGAGTAAGTGCCCAAAATTGGCTAAGAAGGTTCAACCGACACCAAAAGTTAAAAATGCCAGAGTCCCCACAATTAGAAGCAAGGAGCATATTGTGTGTTTCAAATGCAACCAACGGGGACACTACCGAAGCCAATGCCCTAGGGGGAAGAAAATGCAAGAAGGGGCATCTCATGTAGGGGGAGCTTCTAAAGCTAACTCTAAGGTAAATTTAATTAATGCGCCTTCAATTTCTAGGGTTAACAAGCATGCTAGAAATTATTTTAGTTCTCTCGCAATTATTAATGAAAAGCATGCTAGTAGAAATAATAAGGTTTATTGTTTAGGTGCTAAACCTGTAAATTCATCTAAGGATAAACCTAGGACCAATAACACTAGAACTATTTTGCCTAGGGAATCAATTAGGAGAATAGAAGAAAAATTGGGTATTAATCCCAAAAAATCTAGGCACATGCTTAAGAAGAAGAGGCCTTTCCAAAAACCTAATGAACAATCAAAATTGGAAAAAAAAAAATTAGAAAACCAAGTCTTGAGGTCAAGACTTGAGAGAATGGAAAAGACCCTTAGGATTATAGAAAATTCTATTCAAGGGTCAAATGCCCAAAAGTCAAGACCTAGGATTCAAGAACGGTCTAAGGGAAAAGAAGGTTTGGGTCACAAACCTAAGCCCAAGAAGACTTATCATAATGTTCTCTTTAATTATGGAACAATTTCTAGGTCTAGGAAAATCAAGGCTAATAGAGAAGTTATCCCTATGATTAGCCATGGTGTGTGTTTGATGGATAAGGACTTAAGAAAAAACAAGAAAGCTACTAAGAAGGTCAAAGGAGGAGTCACCTCTAGAGTTGACCTAGGAAAGACCCAAATGACTAAGGTTGTCACGCCCGCCCTTTTTTAACGACGGCGCGACGCGATCATACATACATACATCTACAGCGGAAGACTACATGCATTTACAGCGGAACACTACATACATAGAACATGAAACATGGAGCATGCATCATCATTTCATAAGTACTTAGTTCAAGTTCATGATAATCAACTTAAATGACACCAAGTAGAAACCATCAACATCAAGTAGAGTTCGACTCTTAACAACTAGTATGCAAAACTTAAAGGAAAACATGCATAAGTTTGTGAACATAAACAGATCTCCTCCACCATGCCACTACCACACACACTTTGCCACTCGTGCTTCTCCCTTTAGTTTAGCCATTCTTTACCCTTATCTGCAGTACAAGGAAAACATGAAACTATAAACACATAGGCTTAGTAAGATCCTTTCTTGCTCACAAAAACCATACATCAAGACTTAGACATAGAGTAGTGAGCATAACATTCATATAAACATTCAAGAACATATAAGCATAGCATCCATATAAACATACAAGATCATATAAGCATAGCATTCATATCATCATACAAGAACATATAAGCATTGCATTCATATAAACGTACAAGAACATATAAGCATAGCATTCATATAAACATACAAGAACATATAAGCATAGCATTCATATAAACATACAAGAACATATAAGCATAGCATTCATATAAACATACAAGAACATATAGACATGGAAAGGGGTATGCAAGATGCTCTTTGAAAACATATATTTTATTGGTACTTAAACATAATCTCAACATATTGGGCCCGGCATTGTACCACATTCATCATCATCATTGCGTGCATCCCTAAATAGACCCGAGGTAGCTAATCCCGAACCTACTAGGTTACTAGGCCCGTACTATGTCCGTCGACCTAGGGGCAATCATAACATTTAAGCCCATCCTAGGCCCGTACTATGTCCGTCGGCCTAGGGCAACTTAGGAGCCCATCCCATACTAGGTTTGTACTATGACCGTCGACCTAGGGGCAATCATAACATAGAAGCCCATCCTATGCCCGTACTATATCCGTCGGCCTAGGGCAACTTAGGAGCCCATCCCTTGGACCTTGTTAGGGTCCGGTACAAGCCATGCATAAAGTAAAATAACATATCATGTTCCTTCTTCATAACATATCATATTTCTTTTCATAACATATCATGTTCCTTACCATAGCATATCATGTTCCTTCTTCATAACATATCATATTTCTTTTCATAACATAAAGAGTGCTCTTAGGGAAGCATCTCTTAGGCATTTTCATCATACATACTTGTTCATCATGATGCAATGAGCATAACATAATCATACATTCATACAATTAACATGGCAATGAGCATAACATAATCATACATTCATACAATTAACATGGTAATAAGGTAGTGACCTAAACCAATCATGCTATCATAAAGTCTAACTAACATCATATTAACATCTTATATACATGTAGCATGGCATGGAGGATTATTAGAGGGCATGAGCATGGGTTGGCCGAAACCCTAAGGGAGGGTTCTTAAGAATTTAAACCCTAAACAACTTGTACAAGATTTAACTAACCACATGTTAACACCCATTACATATAGATCATGACATGGAAGACCATTAGGAGCACAACTAGGACTTGGCCGAAAGTTTGAAGGGGGCTTTGGGATCGACAACTCAAATCAAGCCTAGCTATCAACATATTATCTTCATCTACATACAAAGTTGGCATGGAAACATATATATCATAGCATGGAAGACCATTAGGATCATATATAGGTCTTGGCCGAAAGTTTCAAGGGGCCTTAGGATCAAATGCTCAAACCAAACCTAGCTATCATCATGTCATCTTCATCTACATACAAAACATGGCATGGAAACATATAGATCATAGCATGGAAGACCATTAGGAGCATATATGGGTCTTGTCTGAAAGTTTCAAAGGCCTTGGGATCAAACACTCAAACAAAACCTAGCTATGATCATGTCATTTTCATCTACATACAAAACATGGCATGGAAACATATAGATCATAGCATGGAAGACCATTAAGAGCATATATAGGTCTTGGGCGAAAGTTTCAAGGGCCTTGGGATCAAACACTCAAACCTAGCTATCAACATATTATCATCATATTCATACAAAACATGGCATGGAAACATATAGATCATAGCATGGAAGACCATTAGGAGCATGAATAGGGCTTGGCCAAAAGTTTCAAGGAGAGATTTGGAATCAAACACTCATTCAAGCCTATCTATCCACATGTTATCTTCATATACATACAAAACATGGCATGGAAACATATAGATCATAGCATGGTAGACCATTAAGAGCATAAATAGGGCTTGGCCGAAAGTTTCAAGGATGCTTTGGAATCAAACACTCAATCAAGCCTATCTATCCACATGTTATCTTCATATACATACAAAACATGGAATGGAAACATATATATCATAGCATGGTAGACCATTAATAGCATAAATAGGGCTTGGCCGAAAGTTTCAAGGATGCTTTGGAATCAAACACTCAAATCAAACCTATCTTTCAACATGTTATCTTTATCTACATACAAAACATGGCATGGAAACATATAGATCATAGCATGGTAGACCATTAAGAGCATAAATAGGGCTTGGCCAAAAGTTTCAAGAAGAGCTTTGAAGATCAAACCCTTAGACCAAACCTATCTAGCAACCTATTATCATCATATTCATACTAAACATAGCATAAACAATCATGGAAAGCATAAAAAAGGTCTTGGCCGAAAGTTTCATGTAAGGATTTTCTTAATAACATCAACCGAAACAACTTGTATGCAGGTGAGGGGATACTTACCTATAAATCTAAACACACCTATATAATCTGATCAAAACATATTCTTTATCATTTATCAAACATTTAACATGATCATACTCCCAAAACTCATATAGGAAGCCTTTCAAGACATGCAATCATGCTCTTTGTCCCCAAAACTTATAGGGGAAGCATCTTTGCGATCTTATGTCTTGCTTCAACATGAAATATACATAAAATACCTAAAAATCTAAACAAACATAATCTGGACAGAACATATAAATTCGAATAAAACATGGTGATAGAAGTTAAATGGGCATATCAAAGAGTTATTTATGCTATAGGTGAAAGATTGCATCTTTGTGATCTTAGATCTTGATTAAAAAGACATATACCTTAACTGTAAATCTGATCACACACATATATCATCTGATCCAAACATATAATCTTCAAAACATAGAAAAATAAGCTATATAAAACAATCGAAGAGCTACTTGTACTGCAGGTGAGAGATACTTACATCCTCTCGCTATCGTACTAGTATACCGCTAGGGTTTTTAGGAGATGAAGACCTTACCTTGTTCCTTAGCCTTAGGAGTGATCCTCTAGCATATACTAAGCCTTTGTATCCCCTTGAAACTCTCTCAAAAACACCAAACAAGGGCATTAGGGTCTCGGTGAAGGAGGAAGGAGGAGGGAACATTTCGGTGGAGTTGGATCATCTAGAAATACTAAGACTTGTGGGAACTCCTCTTGGAAACCCCCTCTTAAGAATCCCTACACAAGAAGCCCTAGAGCTTGGGATGAAAAGGGGAGGAAGGAGATTGAGAAATTCGGCCAAGGATGAGGAAGAAGGAGAATGAAGAAGGAAAGTGGGGTTTTTCTTCCTCTCTTGTCTTAATTCTCCTCTTTAATACCTAGGGAATGAACACTCTTCATCCTTTCATGGGGGGATGAACCAACTCCTCATCTTCCCATCAATATTCTTTGTATATTCTTTATATATTTTATCCATGAATCATCCTATGGTCTAGTGGTGTCAAGGTTACCTCCCTATTAGGAGGTTCATGGTTCAAATCCTACCTATACCCATCTTTTATTTTATTTTATTTTAAACCTTTTATGGGCGTTAAAACACATATAACTACTTTGAATGGTTTAGAATTTTACGGGCATTACAAAGGTGGCAAAACCTAAAAGGGTCATTAGGAAGGTATCTAGGGAAGTTATCCCTAGTGAATACCTTGTTAACCCAAGGAGCTCCAATATGCATTGGGTTCCTAGAAGCGTGATCATTCACGCTAGATGGGTTAGGGTGTGTCAACCCTAAGTGGATGGGTAGTTAACCTAGCCATTGTGAGTTGACACAATAGGATGTGCCAATGTGCTTGTTGAAAAATGATTAAATTGGCACAATTAGGTCTTAGAGGTATTGGTGTGTCATTTTGGGTTTATGGCACACTTGGGAGATAATGGTATTAAGGCAAAATAGAATTAACTCCTAGAAATGACAATTTGGATTTAACACTTAGGTATTTTATACCTTAGTATATTTTACTTGCCATGTTTTATATGCCTCGCCATGACATGACATCATCTTCATTTTTATCTCTAAATATGTCATGATCATGTTTTAGACTTAGTTTTTATATGTCATGTATGCTAAAATTTCATTCACATGTCATGACATCATGATTCTGGCACATGCTTAGTTATATCATATATATGCCATAATCATATCATGCATAAAACAAAATTGATTTAAGGACCATTAGCATGACTTGAAGTCCCATGCATAAGGGAATCAAGTAGAGTTGCTTTAGAATATGCATGAGACCATTGAAGAACAAAAACTCACATCTCACTAGAATATTTGACTTGTATGTGTTTTACACATCTAGATACAAGTGAGATATTTAAAAATAAAGGAATTAAAGGTTTTAAAAATATTTTGAAAACATTTTAAAAAACCTTGGTGAAGTCTGTCTTTTGATATCTATCACCATTGAATGGGATGATACAAAGAGGGCTCAATATTGAAGCTTTTCTAAACTTTTGAACTTTGTGTCAATCTCACTAATTTGTGAGTAAAATAATTTTTCAATATTTTTCACCCATTATGATTGTAATAAGTAATATACATACAAAATTTCAAGATTTTTTAACTTATGTATATTTACTTACGAATTTTAGAAATTCATTTCTGAAAATTAAAAAACTACAAATGCAGTTATCAGTAGACTATCAGGGAGGCTAGTCGACTGATGTGGGAAGGAATCGACTGATATCTGATTCAGTCGACTGATATTGCTGATTTCGGGTTAAACCTTGGTGGTTAGGTCCATGTTCAACTATGTTTTGGTCCCCTAACAACTCCTAACCCTAGGACATGCTTGGGAAAGCATTAAAAAGGGTGGAAATCCATTGGATATAGATTAGGAGAAGTGTTTAGGAAGAGTATCAATTTTAAGGTGGATGAGAGTTCATTGTTGAACTTTGCCTTAATTTTGAGTGTTTTAATGTTCCTATTGGCTTAGGGACTCTCCAAGGACATTGTTGGTGCAATGGTCAAGGGGGAGCAAGCCTCTAGGCGGAGGTATCCATCATGGGAAGATGGATGTGTACTTTTTCTCATGGGAGGAAAATTGGGTTGCCTCTCTTTAAGTGATATGGGGCTTATCACTAGAAAGATTGTAGGCGCGTGTTCCTCCAAGGGAGAGATTGTAAGATCTCATTGGGATATGAGACATTCATACCCTCGGGGGAGGAGCTTTTTGATGTAAGTCAAAAAGGGGGAGAAGTTACCAAGTTACCAATTGGGTTTGGAATTCTCATTGGGATGTGAGAATTGCCAATTAGGGATAATTGGTAGACTTGAGGGATAGTTTTGTCAATCATCAAAAAGGGAGAGATTGTTGGTGCAATCGGCCCGGGTTGACTCGAGTTTGACTCGAGCAGTATTTTGATGATAGACAAAACTTATGACATGGGATTGTCATAGGAAAGTCCAACATGGAGTTGGCATAGAAAATCCAAGCTTGGGGCTTGGTGTGGGAAAGTCAAAAGTGTTGGGAGATCGGGATGGCTGGCTAGAGGGGGGGTGAATAGCCCTCGTTCGTTGGATGTCGTAATTCGTTCATTCTCGTGTGCTTGTCTACAATGGTCGTTAATAAATGCAGTGGAATAACAATAGAAATAACAACAATACAAGCACAATCAATACACAAGCATATACGTGGTTCGGAACCAAATGGTTTCTACTCCACGGGGTGAGCTCAACGAGCTCGTGTTATGCGCACGACACTAACAACACTCCTTATCGACTACACGTCGAAGGTGGAGAAACCTCTCACAAGCTATTACAACAAGTAATATGAAATACAAGAAGAAATACAAAGACAATACAAAAGAGAACTTTTACACAATTGCTTTGATCGCTTTCTTGTTGCTTGCTTTGATTGGCTCTTGAAGGACTGGAATGCAGCAGCAATTCCCCTCCAATAGCTCCACAAACACCATAGCAAAAACCTCCATCTCGAGCTCCTTTTATAACCTGAATCGATCTATTTTTGCGCCTAGCAGTCGACTGCCAAAAGGCCCCAGTCGACTGCCCCTATAGTCGTTGTCTCACAACGGCCAGATCCACGTCAGACAAGTTCCAACGGATCACCTACCAGTCGACTGATGATGCCCATCAGTCGACTGGTGACCTAGTAGTCGACTGCCCAGTCGGCTACGGAGCGTTCTGTGCTCACGACACTCCCATCAGTCGACTGCCATCCCTCTGATCGGCTGACATCGCCATCGATCATTGCCGATCCATGGCAATGATCGCCCAAAGACAAACCCTAGCCTTACACCAGTCGAACCCTAGTCGACTTGGACCAGTCGAACCGGCACCTATGCCAGTCGACTGACGTCGGGCAAAACCTCAAACACCAAGTTGTTTGAGCATCCGACCATCGGCTAAACCCTCAAACATCAAGTTTGAGCCTCCGACACTCAGTCTTAGCCACTTGGCCAAGTCAACCTTATCCCTCATGGAGTTCCCCACCGAAGCTCTCTTCCCTCGGCCTACGTCCCTCGGATGCACCAAGCGCATGACTTCGCAATGCCATCCTTCGCGTCTTATACCCTAGAAGTATGCTTCCCTTTGGGCTCACTCCATTCGCTCCCCGTCCGGCGGTCCCTCGGATGCACCAAGCGCACGGCTTCGCAATGCCATCCTTCACCGACTCAAGGACCCCGAGCCTAGTGAACTTACCAAGTCCTCAAGACATCCCAAATGCACCAAGCGCACGGCTTCGCAATGCTTTGGATTTCCCATGCCAAGCACCAAGCGTACGACTTCGCAATGCTTTGGACTTTCCCATGCCAAGGCTTCCCCCCTTGGACTTCCACACCAAGCTCCATGCTTGGATTTTCCATGCCAACCCCATGTTGGACTTTCCCATGACAATCCCATGTCATGAGTTTTGTCGATCATCAAAATACTATCAAGGTACTGCTCGAGTCAAACTCGAGTCAACCTGGGCCGATTGCACCAACAATCTCCCCCTTTTTGATGATTGACAAAACTGCCATCTCAAGTCTACCAATTCTCCCATATTGGCAATTCTCATATTCAAATGAGAATTCCAACGAACCCTAATTGGTAACTTGGTAACTTCTCCCCCTTTTTGACACTACATCAAAAAGGTTCTCTCCAAGGGTATGAATGTCTCATATCCCAATGAGATCTTACAATCTCTCCCTTGGAGGAACACATGCCTACAATCTTTCTAGTGATCTCATATCACTTAAAGAGAGGCAACCCAATTTTCCTCCCATGAGGAAATACACATCCATCTTCCTATGATGGATACCTCCCCCTAGAGGCTTGCTCCCCCTTGACCATTGCACCAACAATGTCCTTGGAGAGTCCCTAAGCCAATAGGAACATTAAACCAAACAAAATTAAGGCAAAGTTCAACAATGAACTCTCTTCCACCTTAAAGTTGATACTCTCCCTAAAACCCTTCTCCTAATCCATGTCCAATGGATTTCCACCCTCTCTAATGCTCTCCCAAGAATATCCTAGGGTTAGGAGTGGTTAGGGGACCTTAACCTAGCTGAACATTGGCCTAACCAACAAGATTTATCCGAAATCAGCTTGGGCAGACGACTGAAATTAGAAATCAGTCACATTTCATCACGATCGCTACCCATGGCAATGATCGATAATCATTTAGCTTTTAAGATTTGTAAATGGATTTCCGAAATCCATAAGTAAATATACATAAGTTTAAAATTCTTGAAATTTGGTATGTATATTACTTATCATAAACACTATGGGTGAAAAATATTGAAAAATTATTTTACCCATTAAATTAGGAGATTGATACAAAGTCCAAACTTTAAGAAAAGCTTCAATAAAGAGCCCTCTTTGTATCATCCCATTCAATTGTGATAGCTATCAAAAGATAGGCTTCACCAAGGTTTTTCAAAATGTTTTTCAAACCTTTATTTTCTTTTTCCTAAACATCTCACCAATATCTAGATGTGTAAAACACATACAAGTCAAATTTTTGTGAGATGTGGGTTTTGTTTTGTTTATGTTCTCATGCATATTTCTAGGCAATATTATTTGATTCCCATCAAATCATGCCATAGTCCTTAATTTCATTTTAATTTATGCATGATGATGATTATGGCATAGATATGATATAAGTAAAACCATATGCCAATATCATGATGTCATGGCATGTGAATGAGATCTAGGCATCTAAATATAAATCTAAACATGATCATGACATTTTTATAGATAAGAATGAAGATGATGTCATGACATGGCAAGGCAAACAAATTATGACAACTAAAATATACTAAGGTATAGAATACCTAAGTGTTAAAATCAATTTGCCATTTCTAGAGATTAAACCAATTTTGCCTTAATGCCATTCATCTCCCTAGTGTGCCAAAAACCCAAAATGGCACACCATGACTTCTATGACCTAATTGTGCCAATTTAAATCTTTTTTAACTTCTCAAACCATATTGGCACACCCTAATGTGTCAACTCACAATGGCTTGGTTAACCACCCATCCACTTAGGGTTGACACACCCTAACCCATTTAGCGTGAATCAATCACGCTCTTAGGAACCCAATATCTATTGGAGCTCCTTGGGTTAACAAGGTATTCCCTAGGGATAACTTCCCTAGATACCTTCATAATGACCCTTTTTGGCTTTGAAGTCATAGACAAATGGGTCTTACTTGGGTCAACTCTAGAGGTGACTCCTCCATTGACCTTCTTAGTGGCTACATTTGATTTCTTTGAGGTGTTAGCTACTAAACACATACCATGGCTAGACTTAGGGATGGATTCCCTATTAGCCTTGGGTTTCCTAGACCTAGATGTGGTTCCATAATTAAATGGAACATTATGGTAGGACATAGGTTTATGACCCAAACCCTTCTTGCCCTTAGACATTTCTTGTTTTCTAGGTCTTGACTTTTGTACATTAAATCCCTTAACCAAATTTGATATTATTGCTAGGGTCTTCTCCAATTTTTCTAGCCTTGACCTCAAGGCTTGGTTTTCTAACTTTAATTTTCCCAATTTTGAATTTTCATTTGACTTTTGGGAAATGTTTTTCTTTTTAGGCATATGCCTAGATTTCTTGGGATTAACACCCAAGTTTTCTTCAATTCTCCTAATTGACTCCCTAGGTAAAATAGGTCTAGAATTATGATTCCTAGGTTTATCCTTAGTTATATGAACATGCTTGGCACCTAAGCAATAAACCTTATTATTTCTCTTAGCATGCTTTTCATTTATAAT
This sequence comes from Wurfbainia villosa, assembly GCA_025175895.1. NCBI lineage: Eukaryota > Viridiplantae > Streptophyta > Magnoliopsida > Zingiberales > Zingiberaceae > Wurfbainia > Wurfbainia villosa. The sequence goes on from CM045990.1 coordinate 13,815,235, forward strand.
TGCAAGAGAACTAAAATAATTCTTACCATGCTTTTTGACTCTAGAAATTAAAGGTGCATTAAGTAAATTTACCTTAGGGTTAGCTTTAGGAGCTCCCCCTACATGAGTTGCACCTTCATGCCCTTTCTTCCTCCCCCTAGGGCATTGACTTCGATAGTGTCCCTTTTGGTTGCATTTAAAGCACACAATGTGCTCTTTGCTCTTGATTTTGGGAAAACCGGCATCCTTTGACTTTGGATTGACTTTTGGTGTTGATGCCTTTTCCTTAGCCAATTTAGGGCATTTGCTCTTGTAATGCCCCTTCTCCCTACACTCAAAGCATGTTATGTGATTTTTATTTAAAATTACAACACTTGAGTTACCTAGGGAGTTGGTGGAGCCTCTTCACTTCTTCCGGAGGTAGAAGCTTCATTTTGATCTTGCTCCGGAATCGAAATCCTTTCCTCCCCGTCAACGCTAGAGGTGGAGGTCTCCACCAAGTCATCCACATCTTCAAAAATGGATGGTGATTCTTCTTCGACATTCTCCTCTACTTGTGCCGATTGGGAATTTTCTTGGAATTTCATTACCTTATTCCATAATTCCCTTGCATCCCTATAATCACCCAATCTAGACCAAATAGTGTTAGGTAACAAATCACTAATCAACTTGATTACCTTGAGATTTGTCTTGAAGTCTTTGATTTGGTCTTGGGTCCATTTTGACTTCTCAATTGGCTTGTTGTACTTGTCCCTAGGCATTTCAAAACCGTTTTCAATAATAATCATAAAATCAAAATCGGTTTCTAGATATACCTCCATTTTTCTTCTCCACCATAGAAAGTCTCCTTCGAATTTGGGTGGTTGAATGTTGTAGCCGGCCATCTTGTAGTGCTCTCGCGGCGCTTAGTCCTTGAAGAGCGACCTCGGCTCTGATACCACTTGTTGGGAGATCGGGACGGCCGGCTAGAGGGGGGTGAATAGCCCTCGTTCTCGTGTGCTTGTCTACAATTGTCGTTAATATACACAGCGGAATAACAATAGAAATAACAACAATACAAGCACAATCAATACATAAGCATATACGTGGTTCGGAACCGAATGATTCCTACTCCACGGGGTGAGCTCAACGAGCTCGTGTTATGCGCACGACACTAACAACACTCCTTATTGACTACACGTCGGAGGTGGAGAAACCTCTCACAAGCTATTACAACATGTAATATGAAATACAAGAAGAAATACAAAGACAATACAAAAGAGAACTTTTACACAATTGCTTTGATCGCTTTCTTGTTGCTTCCTTTGATTGGCTCTTGAAGGACTGGAATGCAGCAGCAATTCCTCTCCAATAGCTCCACAAAAACCATAGCAAAAACCTCCATCTCGAGCTCCTTTTATAACCTCGTGAGAGCTATTTTCGCCTAGCGATCAACTACCCTGGCCGTTGTCTCACAAGCGGCCGGATCCACGTCGAGATAAGTACTCCAGCGGATCACCTACCGATCGGATGATGCCCATCACGATCGGTGGTGACCTAGTAGTCGACGCCCGATCGACTACGGAGCGTTGTGCTCGCGACACTCCCATCGATCGCCATCCCTCTGAGTCGATTCGTCGACATTAGTCATTGCCGATCCATGGCGATCCCGGCCTAAAACCCTAGCCTTACACGGTGAACCTAGTCGACTTGGACCCGATCGAGCGGCACCTATGCGGTCGACGTCTGGCAAAACCTCAAACACCAAGTTGTTTGAGCATCCGACCGTCGGGTAAACCCTCAAACATCAAGTTTGAGCCTCCGACACTCAGTCTTAGCCACTTGGCCAAGTCCGCCTTATCCCTCATGGAGTTCCCCACCGAAGCTCTCTTCCCTCGGCCTACGTCCCTCGGATGCGCCAAATGCACGACTTCGCAACGCCATCCTTCGCGTCTCATATCCTAGAAGTATGCTTCCCTTTGGGCTCACTCCATTCGCTCCCCGTCCGGTGGTCCCTCGGATGCACCAAGCGTACGGCTTCGCAATGTCATCCTTCACCGACTCAAGGACCCTGAGCCTAGTGAACTTACCAAGTCATCAAGACTTCCCAAATGCACCAAGCGCACGGCTTCGCAATGCATTTCTCACCAAGCACCAAGCGCACGGCTTCGCAATGCTTTGGACTTTTCCATGCCAAGGCTTCCCCCTTGGACTTCCACACCAAGCTCCATGCTTGGATTTTCCATGCCAACCCCATGTTGGACTTTCCCGTGACAATCCCATGTCATGAGTTTTGTCCATCATCAAAATACTATCAAGGTATTGCTCGAGTCAAACTCGAGTCAACCTAGGCCGATTGCACCAACACAAAGCATTGCAAAGTCATGCGCTTCGTTCTTGGTGAGAAATGCATTGTGGTGAGAAATGCATTGCGAGGTCATGCGCTTGGTGCATTTGGGAAGTCTTGAGGACTTGGCAAGTTCACTAGGCTCGGGGTCCTTGAGTCGGTGAAGGATGACATTGCGAAGTCGTGTGCTTGGTGCATCCGAGGGACCACCAGATGGGGAGCGAATGGAGTGAGGCCCAAGGGAAGCATACTTCGAGGGCAAGAGACGCTATGGATGGCATTGCGAAGCCGTGCGCTTGGCGCATCCGAGGGACGTAGGCCGAGGGAAGAGAGCTTCGGTGGGGAACTCCATGAGGGATGAGGTGGACTTGACTAAGTGGATAAGACTGAGTGTTAGATGTTCAAACAACTAGGTGTTTGAGGTTTTACCTGACATCAGTCGACTGGCATAGGTGCCAGTTGACTTCTCCAAGTCGACTAGGGTTCGACTAGTGTTCGACTGACCAGGGTCTGGCTGATCAGTCGACTGCCGAGGGATGACAATCGACTGATAACACCATTAGTCGATTGATGATGAAGATCAGTCGACTGATCGGGGTGTTTTCAGCCACAGAATGTCTTCCAGTCGAGTGCTCGTGCCAACACTCGACTGATGGGATCATCAGTCGACTGATGGGATCATCAGTCGACTGATGGGCATCATCAGTCGACTAATGGGTGATCTGTTGGAACTTGACCAACATGGATCTGGCCATTGTGAGACAATGGCTACAGGACCAGTCGACTGATGGTCACGATCAGTCGACTGATGGGCACGAAATCAGCTGATGCAGGTTATAAATGGAGCTCAAGAAGGAGGATTTCGCCAAGACTTTTGTGAAGATTTTGGAGGGAAATTGCTGCTGCATTCTAGACTTTCAAGAGTCATCTAAATCAAGCAACAAGCAAAGGTTTCAAAGCAAGCGTTGTAAAGTGTTCTTTATGTGTATTTCATATTTGTCTTTGTATTGCTTGTATTTCATATTACTTAATGTAATTACTTATGAGAGGTTTCTCCACCTCCTAGATGTTGTCAAGAAGGAGTGTTGTTTGTGTCGTGCGCATAACACGAGCTCGTTGAACTCATCCCATGGAGTAGGAACTATTCGGTTCCGAACCACGTATATCTTGTGTATTGCGTGTGATTGTATTGTTGTTATTATTTCTATTGTTTCCGCTGCATATATTAACGACAATTATAGACAAGCACGCAAGAACGATCGTATTCGATCGTACGACGATTGAGGGCTATTCACCCCCCCCTCTAGCCGACCACCAACGCTCCAACAGAGACATGTTAATGAAGGCCATAGATGCTTTCCCTCGGTCATCCAAATGAAGCTCCTGTTGGTGCAGTAGGCACCTAAGTTGAACCTAAGTTTTGATTATAGCAAACGATACAAAGTTAAGCTCATGTCGTTATCTCACGAGCTGAATCGAGTATGCAGAAGATTGATATAGCTGGAGCTGAAGGCTAGCGACACCCGGAGGAAGCCGCGGTGGTCGGGCGACACTCGAGTGACTTCTGAGAGAGCCGAAGGAATCGAGTGGAAGGCCGGAAGCAAAAGCAACATGTAAGTGTCGAGGTAAGCTCATGTGTGCGAGCGTAAGTGAGGTCGTATCCTCTTTATGGGGATGATCTTAAGCGTAGATCCGACCAAAGACATCCTATAGATGGTCTAGGTCGAGATCGGACGGTCGACGACCGTCAAAATTATGTTTTTGTTGAGCTAACTTTGACTTGCGAAGCATCCGATGCCGCTTGAGGACTCATCGCCACAATCACCGATCCGGAGGTCGGCGACCGATGTCGCCATCGATCCGATCGATGATAGCCATCGATTGGTGATGGTCAATGATCAGATTTGAGGAGTCAAGGCTTATCACCCCATTTCAAGGAGATTGGTGCTCAATTGTGATTGGCTAGGGTTCCTCTCGAAAAGGGGCTCAAAGGCTATAAAAGGAGGGCCAAACCTAGGGTTTCTTCATCATTCTAAAGCTTCCAAAAAGCTTCCGCCAAGCTACAACTTTTCGACCACGAAGTGCTTTCTCTCCGACGTCTAGGTCTTAAATTGTTTTCTATTGTAACGTCGGTTTTTTAGCTCTTATTTAAGTTCATTTCTTTTCGGAGCTTTTATCGTATACGAGGAGAGGGGGAGTGTCCCTCTACCTCAAGCTTTTTCCTTCTTGTATCGATTAACTCCTACCTCCAACGAGGAGGAGTTCCTTTAGTGCTTTTTCCCTCCGTACATGGTCAAGGACCACTAGGGCCTTGGATTAGTAGCCGAAGGCTACGAACCAATTAAAAACTTCATTGTCTCTTTTTACTTTACATTTCCGCTGCAATTAATTATCTCTCGAGTTTTAACGAACGTAAAAAAAAGAAAAAGATTTTTCGCTATTCACCCCCCCTCTAGCGAACCGCATCGATCCAACAATTGGTATCAGAGCCGGGGGTGCTTAGATTTGGTGAAACCACCAATCTAACATTTTTTACAGATTTGTTTTTCGTTCGCTTAAATTTTTTCCCGCACTACTAATCCAAGACGAAGTCTTGGTACTCTTCGTTTGGTTTTGTTTTGCAAGTATTCGCTTTTGGAGTAGCCGACGGTCAAACGGGCATAACTTTTCGTACAAGTTGACCCACGACACGGTCTACCTACCAAATCGAAGCCCTCGCAGAGATCTACACTTCTTACCAGGGTTTACCCCCGTAACAAGTTGTTTTCATCCTCAAAAGTCGACGTTTATTAGCCTTTCGGGGACATCGAAGGTCTTCTTTTTAGTCTCCTTGTTTTTTGTTCTAATGGCCCATCTCGAGGGTTTTAGCACCGTCCGACCTCCGTTTTACAATAGAGATGACTTCCGTTATTGGAAGGGTCAGATGGAATGCTTTCTCAAAACCCAAATCGATATGTGGATCATAATCCAAACGGGTTTCACACTTCCGACTAATGAAGTGGGTGACTCCTTGGATTATGATCAATGGACCATTGCGACAAAACGACAAGTCGAAGCCGACGCCAAGGCAACACAAATCCTCCAATGCGGCCTATCCAAGGAGGAGCTAAATCGCGTCGGCCCCTTCATAAGCGCAAAAGATCTTTGGACAAAACTAGTGGAGCTACACGAAGGGATCGATGAAGCAAAGGTATGTAAGCGTGATCTTCTTTTCAATAAACTATATAACCTAAAAATGCAGGAACACGAGTCTGCGACGCAACTCCACGCCCGGGTCCAAGACATAGTCAACAACCTACACGCAATCGGGCAAAAGGTCGAAAACCGCGACCTTATAAGGTATGTTCTAAACTCTTTTCCGAGGACTACCTTGTGGGCATCCATGGTCGACGCCTACAAGGTCTACAAGGATCTTTCTAAAATTAGGTTAGATGAACTCTTTTCAGATTTCGAATTACATGAGCAGTCCAACTCGAAACCTGAGAGGGGTATAGCCTTGTTTGCAGGTTCAAAGAAGAAGAAAATCGCAAGCAAGCCACCACCAACCGAGGAGGAAGACGAGTCCGAAGAAGAAGTTGACCCGGAGTTGACTGTCGAACTAATGAACCTAGCTCGAAGGATAGCCAAGGGACGAAAGCGAACCACGACTCGACCCAACCAAGGTAAGCCTAAAAGTTCTAATATTAGGTGTTATGAGTGTAACAGGTTTGGACATATCAAGTCCGAGTGCCCCAAGCTCAACCACTAAGCACCTAAGCACAAGAAGGCCCCCAATGCGACATGGGAAGAAGCGTCATCCGAAGAAGACGAAGATCACGTCTTCATGGCGAAATCGATTGAGTCAGACACGGAGACCGAACCTGAACTTGAGTCAGAACCTGAGGATGACTCGGACTACGAAGCTACCTTCAAGTCAAGCCACGGATACGCATCCGATTCAAAAGATACCCTTAAAGTGAGTCGAACTTTATTTAATACTTTACATAATACAGTTAGGTTTTTGTCTAGGAAATTAGTTAAGTCCGAGTCCAAGGTCGAGACCCTGATTGAGGAGGTCAAACTCCTCAAACACAAGGTCTCCCTAACCTCTTCGACTAGTCATGTTCGAGAAGAGGACCTTTCGAGCTGAAAAGCTCGAGTTGAGAACTCTCTCTTGAAAAGTCAAGTTGAAGATCTTAGGAACACGTTGGAAAGGTTCACTTCGGGATCCAAAGGACTTGACCTCCTACTTGGATCTCAAAGGGCGTGTACAACAAAGGGGACTAGGGTTTAACTCAAACACGACTAATAGGTCGTATATATGATTGTAAGTCGACATAGGAAACATGTCAAGCATGGGTCCCTAAGAACTTTTGATTTCAACTCTAGGATCCAACCCGTCTTTGGGTTCCCAGGACCAAACCACTATGTGGATAGACCGAACCGATTCAACAGCCTAGGGGAGCCAAGACAAAACATGTTTGTGCTTTAACTTAGAAATTGCATGCTTTAACTTAGAAAGTTTGTGCTTTAACTTAGAAATTACATGCTTTAACTTAGAAAGTTTGTGCTTTAAAACTTGTGAACTCACTTAGAACACATACATAACCAACTAAAATCCTTCGAAAAGATTGAGCCTCGGGGAGCCTCTTTTCAAAAATAACCAGTTAGACTAGGAAATAGTCTTAGGTGAGTCAAGTCATCATTTTCTTGAAAATCGCTTTTTCTAAGAAAGTGGTCGATGATCCGATAAAAGAAGGCCCCTGTGCCTCGCCACGACCTGGAAGCAATGATCTTGAAAAGGTAAACTTGACAAGCCTAGGGTCAAATCCAAATCTAACATAAAATTACTTGAACCTAAATGCACTTAATCAACTTAATTGGAAGTCATCTCACAAAAAAAAAACACATAAGTATAACATGCTTGATCATATAGACACAGGTGAGATGACCTAGGTTTAACAACTTACAACCAATTTTTTTTTTAAAAAAAAAATCTAACATCCAATCCAACCACCTTGTGTGTAGGATCAATGGATGTTGGACAGCGGTTGCTCCCGACACATGACCGGGGATCAACTCAAATTCACGAAGCTCCGATTCAAACGATAAGGATCAGTAGCCTTTGGGAATAACGGCAAACTCAAAATCATCGGATCAGGTGATACCGAGCTTAACTCGAATTTTGTTATTAAAAATGTATTACTTGTAGAGAATTTTGAATATAACCTGCTTAGCGTAAGCCAATTATGTGACAATAACTATAAGGTCGTATTTTTAGAAAATGAATGTGTAATTAAAACAAATAAAACAGCTAAAACAATACTCAAAGAAACTAGGACAAATAACATTTATACAATTAACTTAATCAAATCCTCAGCCAAATGTCTTATGACACAGGAAGAGGAATCATGGTTGTGGCACCGATGACTCGGTCACTCGCACCCAAGACTCGTCCACAAGATGAGTCAGAGTGGCTTAGTCAGAGGCTTACCCAACCTCAACAATTTGGTTAATAAAATTTGTAATGCTTGTCAACAAGGAAAACAACCTAGGACACAACACAAGTTAACTAACCAAGAACGAACCTCAAGTGTACTTGAGCTCCTGCATATGGATCTGTTGGGACGGATCGATTGGCCGGCTAGACGGGGTGAATAGCCCTCGTTCGTTTGATGTCGTAATTCGTTCGTTCTCGTGTGCTTGTCTACAATTGTCATTAATATACGCAGCGGAAACAATAAAAATAACAACAACACAAGCACAATCAATACACAAGCATATACGTGGTTCGGAACCAAATTATTCCTACTCCACGGGTGAGCTCCTCGAGCTCTAGTTATGTGCACGACACTAACTAAACTCCTTCTCGACTACACGTCGGAGGTGGAGAAACCTCTCACAAGTTATTACAACAAGTAATATGAAATACAACAAGAAATACAAAGACAATACAAAAGAAAACTTTTACACAATTGCTTTGATCGCTTTCTTGTTGCTTGCTTTTGCTTGCTCTTGAAGGTCTGGAATGCAACAACAATTCCCCTCCAAAGTCACCTCAAAAGCCTTGGCGAAATCCTCCAACTCGAGCTCCATTTATAACCTGCATCAAGCTGTTTTCGCGCCCATCAGTCGACTGATCGTGACCATCAGTCGACTGATCCCGTAGCCGTTGTCTCACAACGGCCAGATCCACGTTGGTTAAGTTCCAACGGATCACACATCAGTCGACTGATGGCACCCATCAGTCGACTGATCATCCATCAGTCGAGTGCTGGCGAGCTCGACTCCATTCTGTGCCCGTGCACAGTGTCATCAGTCGACTGCCATCCCTCGGCAGTCGACTGATCTTCCCAACAGTCGACTGCCCTCCCTCGGCAGTCGACTGATCAGCCAGACTTGGTTCAGTCGAACACTGGTCGAACCCATACGACCTAGAGCAGTCGACTGACACCTATGCCAGTCGACTGATGTCGGCTAAAACCTCAAACATAACGATGTTTGAGCCTCCGACACTCAGTCTTAGCCACTTGGCCAAGTCCACCTTATCCCTCATGGAGTTCCCCATCGAAGCTCTCTTCCCTCGGCCTACGTCCCTCGGATGCGCCAAGCGCACGGCTTCGCAACGCCATCCTTCGCGTCTCATGCCCTAGAAGTATGCTTCCCTTTGGGCTCACTCCATTTGCTCCCCGTCCGGCGGTCCCTCGGATGCACCAAGCGCACGGCTTCGCAATGCCATCCTTCACCGACTCAAGGACCCCGAGCCTAGTGAACTTACCAAGTCCTCAAGACTTCCCAAATGCACCAAGCACACGGCTTCGTAATGCATTTCTCACCAAGCACCAAGCGCACGGCTTCGCAATGCTTTGGATTTCCCATGCCAAGCACCAAGCGCACGGCTTCGCAATGCTTTGGACTTTCCCATGCCAAGGCTTCCCCCTTGGACTTCCACACCAAGCTCCATGCTTGGATTTTCCATGCCAACCCCATGTTGGACTTTCCCATGACAATCCCATGTCATGAGTTTTGTCTATCATCAAAATATCATCAAGGTACTGCTCGAGTCAACCTGGGCCGATTGCACCAACAACCTCCCCCTTTTTGATGATTGACAAAACTACCATCTCAAGTCTACCAATTCTCCCATATTGGCAATTCTCATATCCCAATGAGAATTCCAACGAACCCTAATTTGTTACTTGGTAACTTCTCCCCCTTTTTGACATTACATCAAAAAGGTCCTCTCCAAGGGTATGAATGTCTCATATCCCAATGAGATCTTACAATCTCTCCCTTGGAGGAACACATGCCTACCATCTTTCTAGTGATCCCATATCACTTAAAGAGAGACAACCCAATTTTCCTCCCATGAGGAAAATACACATCCATCTTCCCAAGATGGATACCTCCCCCTAGAGGCTTGCTCCCCCTTGACCATTGCACCAACAATGTCCTTGGAGAGTCCCTAAGCCAATAGGAACATTAACCAAATCAAAATTAAGGCAAGGTTCAACAATGAACTCTCATCCACCTTAAAATTGATACTCACCCTCAACCCAACTCCTAATCCATATCCAATGGATTTCCACCCTCTCTAATGCTCTCCCAAGCATATCCTAGGGTTAGGAGTGGTTAGGGGACCAAAACATGGCTAAACATGGGCCTAACACGATACCACGATCGATTTCTACCATCGATCATTGCCATTACAGTAATCGATCGATAATCGTGATTTGCAGCTTTTCGATTTGTAAAATTGGATTTTCGAAATCCATAAGTAAATATACGTAATTTTAAAAATCTTGAAAATGCATACGTATAATACTTATCCTAAACATTATAGGTGAAAAATATTGAAAATTTATTTTACCCATTAAATTAGAAGATTGATACAAAGTTCAAAATTTAAGAAAAGCTTCAATAAAGAGTCATCTTTGTATCATCCCATTCAATGGTGATAGCTATCAAAAGATAGGCTTCACCAAGGTTTTTCAAAATGTTTTTCAAACCTTTATTTTCTTTTTCCTAAACATCTCACCAATATCTAGATGTGTAAAACACATACAAGTCAAATTTTTGTGAGATGTGGGTTTTGTTTTGTTTATGTTTTCATGCATATTTCTAGGCAACATTATTTGATTCCTTTCAAATTATGTCATAGTCCTTAACTCTATTTTAATTCATGCATGATATGATTATGGCATAGATATGATATAGATAAAACATATGCCAATATCATGATGTCATGGCATGTGAATGAAACTTAAGCATACATGACATCTAAACATAAATCTAAACATGATCATGACATTTTTATAGATGAAAATGAAAATGATCTCATGACATGGCAAGGCAAATAAAGCATGACAAGAAAAATATACTAAGGTATAAAATACCTAAGTGTTAAAATCAATTTGCCATTTCTAGGGATTAAATTCATTTTGTCTTAATGCCATTCATTTTCCTAGTGTGTCAAAAACCCAAAATGGCACACCAATACCTCTATGACCTAATTGTGCTAATTTAAATTATTTTAAACTTCTCAAGCATATTGGCACATCCTAATGTGTCAACTCTACTATTGTTAGGTTAACTACCCATCCACTTAGGGTTGACACACCCTAACCCATTTAGCGTGAATCGATCACGCTTTTAGGAACCCAATATCTATTGGAGCTCCTTGGGTTAACAAGGTATTCCCTAGGGATAACTTCCCTAGATACCTTCCTAATGACCCTTTTAGGCTTTGAAGTCATAGTCTTTTGGGTCTTTCCTAAGTCAACTCTAGAGGTGACTCCTCCATTGACCTTCTTAGTGGCTACATTTGATTTCTTTGAGGTGTTAGCCACTAAACACATACCATGGCTAGATTTAGGGATGACTTCCCTATTAGCCTTGGTTTTCCTAGACCTAGAAATAGTTCCATAATTAAATAGAATATTATGATAAGTCTTCTTGGGCTTAGGTTTGTCACCCAAACCTTCCTTGCCCTTAGACCATTTTTGAACCTTAGGTCTTGACTTTTGGGCATTTGACCCTAGAATTGAATTTTCTATGATTCTAAGGGATTTCTCCATTCTCTCAAGTCTTGACCTCAAGACTTGGTTCTCTAGCTCTAATTTTCCCATTTTTGAATTTTCATTAGGTTTTTGGGAAAACCTCTTCTTCTTAGGCATGTGCCTAGACTTTTTGGGATTAATACCCAAATTTTCTTCTACTCTCCTAATTGACTCCCTAGGCAAGATATTTCTAGAATTATGAGTCCTAGGTTTGTCTTTAGTCATACGAACATGCTTGGCACCTAAGCAATAAACCTTATTGTTTCTCCTAGCATGCTTTTCATTAATAATGGCAAGAGAGCTAAAATAATTCTTAGCATGCTTTTTAACTCTAGGAATTAAAGGTGCATTAACTAAATGTACCTTAGGGTTAGCTTTAGGAGCTCCCCCTACATGAGTTGCACCTCCTTGCCCTTTCTTCCTCCCCCTAGGGCATTGGCTTCGGTAGTGTCCCTTTTGATTGCATTTGAAGCACACAATGTGCTCTTTGCTCTTGATTTTGGGAACACCGGCATCGTTTGACTTTGGGTTGACTTTTGGTCTTGATACCTTTTCCTTAGCCAATTTAGGGCATTTGCTCTTATAATGCCCTTTCTCCCTACACTCAAAGCATATTATGTGATTTTTATTTAAAATAATAACACTTGAGTTACCTAGGGAGGTGGTGGAGGCCTCTTCATGATCTTCACTTCTCCCGGATGTGGATGCTTCTTGTTCTTGCTCCGGGATGGAAGATTGCCTCTCCTCCCCCTCAATGCTAGAGGTGGAGGTCTCCACCAAGTCATCAACATCTTCAAATGTTGTGGGTTCTTCCACGGCATCTTCCTCTACTTGTGCCGATTGGGAATTTTCTTGGAATTTCATTACCTTATTCCATAATTCCCTTGCATCCCTATAATCACCCAATCTAGACCAAATAGTGTTAGGTAACAAATCACTAATCAACTTGATTACCTTGAGATTTGTCTTGAAGTCTTTGATTTGGTCTTGGGTCCATTTTGACTTCTCAATGGGCTTGTTGTGTTTGTCCCTAGGCATCTCAAAACCATTTTCTATAATAATCATATAATCAAAATCGATTTCGAGATATACCTCCATTCGTTTTCTCCACCAAGCAAAATCTCCATCGAATTTCGGTGGATGGATGAAGCCGGCCATTTGTAGTGCTCTCGCGGCGGTTAGTCCTTGAAGAGCGACCTCGGCTCTGATACCACTTGTTGGGACAGATCGATTGGCCGGCTAGAAGGGGGTGAATAGCCCTCGTTCGTTTGATGTCGTAATTCGTTCGTTCTCGTGTGCTTGTCTACAATTGTCGTTAATATACGCAGCGGAAACAATAAAAATAACAACAACACAAGCACAATCAATACACAAGCATATACGTGGTTCGGAACCAAATGGTTCCTACTCCACAAGTGAGCTCCTCGAGCACTAGTTATGCGCACGACACTAACTAAACTCCTTCTCGACTACACGTCGGAGGTGGAGAAACCTCTCACAAGTTATTACAACAAGTAATATGAAATACAACAAGAAATACAAAGACAATACAAAAGAAAACTTTTACACAATTGCTTTGATCGCTTTCTTGTTGCTTGCTTTTGCTTGCTCTTGAAGGTCTGGAATGCAACAGCAATTCCCCTCCAAACTCACCTCAAAAGCCTTGGCGAAATCCTCCAACTCGAGCTCCTTTTATAACCTGCATCAAGCTGTTTTCGCGCCCATAAGTCGACTGATCGTGACCATCATTCGACTGATCCCGTAGCCATTGTCTCACAACGGCCAGATCCATGTTGGTTAAGTTCCAACGGATCACACATCAGTCGACTGATGGCACCCATCAGTCGACTGATCAACCATCAGTCGAGTGCTGGCGAGCTCGACTCCATTCTGTGCCCGTGCACAGTGTCATCGATCGGGCCATCCCTCGATGATCGGCCCGCCCTCCATGATCGATCGGCAGACTAGGTTGATCGAACACCGGTCGAACCCATATGACCTAGCAAAGCGATCGGCACCTATTGATCGACTCGATGTCGGCTAAAACCTCAAACATAACGATGTTTGAGCCTCCGACACTCAGTCTTAGCCACTTGGCCAAGTCCACCTTATCCCTCATGGAGTTCCCCACCGAAGCTCTCTTCCCTCGGCCTACGTCCCTCGGATGCGCCAAGCGCACGGCTTCGCAACGCCATCCTTCGCGTCTCATGCCCTAGAAGTATGCTTCCCTTTGGGCTCACTCCATTCGCTCCCCGTCCGGCGGTCCCTCGGATGCACCAAGCCCACGGCTTCGCAATGCCATCCTTCACCGACTCAAGGACCCTGAGCCTAGTGAACTTACCAAGTCCTCAAGACTTCCCAAATACACCAAGCGCACGGCTTCGCAATGCATTTCTCACCAAGCACCAAGCGCACGGCTTCGCAATGCTTTGGATTTCCCATACCAAGCACCAAGCGCACGGCTTCGCAATGCTTTGGACATTCCCATGCCAAGGCTTCCCCCTTGGACTTCCACACCAAGCTCCATGCTTGGATTTTCCATGTCAACCCCATGTTGGACTTTCCCATGACAATCCCATGTCATGAGTTTTGTCTATCATCAAAATATCATCAAGGTATTGCTCGAGTCAAACTCGAGTCAACCTGGGCCAATTGCACCAACAAGATCTATTCGATTCACATGGAGCCAAGTCACTCAATAGAAGTCAATATTGCTTAGTCATAATTGACGACTACTCCAGGTTTACCTGGGTTAGGTTCATCAAACATAAAAATGATACCCTAGATCAATTAATCAATCTATTCAAATTAATCGAGAATCAAAAAACCTTAAGGTTAAAAGAATTAGAAGCGATCATGGTGGTGAATTCGAAAATCAAAGGTTCATTGACTTCTGTAACCTAAACGGATACCACCATGAATTCTCTTGCCCTAGGACCCCTCAACAAAATGGCCTAGTGGAGTGAAAAAACCGAACTCTACAAGAAGCCGCTAGGACCATGTTGAACGAATACGACCTACCTGATAGGTTTTGGGCAGAAGCCGTTAGCACGGCTTGCTATGTCCAGAATAGGATCCTTATGGTAAAGAGGCACCTTAAGACCTCCTACGAGATTTATCACAATAAAGTACCCAACATCAAGTACTTTAGGGTATTTGGATGTAAAGTACATATCTTATCTTCTTGGATACTCAACCACGAGTAGGGCCTATAGGGTATATAACCACGATACCCTTAAAGTCGAAGAGACTATTAATGTAGTGTTCGATGAAGTACCCGAACCTACAAAACCCTTAATGACCCCAAGTGTTGAGCCCACTGATACCAAACTCGTCTCTGACCCTGAGATCGAGTCTAATCCACATCAACCAACTTCTCTTGTCGACCAAGTGACAAGTGATCCGAGTCAAACTAGTGTTCAACCAAGTCACCCCATTGATCAAGCATTAGGTGACACAAACCCAACCCAATCTAGGATTCAGACTAACCACCCTATCGATCAAGTGATAGGAGATCCTAATCTAGGAGTTCGAACTAGAGCATCCTATAGGAACCTTAGTCAAATTTCCTTAATTTCAAAGATAGAACCCAAATCAATTGAACAAGCTCTTCTTGATCCCGATTGGATTATTGCAATGCAAGAAGTGCTAGCTCAATTTACTAGGAATGAAGTGTGGGAATTAGTACCACCACCTAAAGACAAAATGATAATTGGAACAAGGTGGGTGTTTCGAAATAAGCTTGATGATAAAGGTGAAGTAGTTAGAAACAAGGCTAGGTTAGTCACCAAAGGGTTTAGTCAAGTCGAAGGCTTAGATTACGATGAAACCTATGCCCCAGTAGCTAGACTCGAATCCATTCGAATGTTGCTAGCTTATGCCGCACATCGAGGATTTAAGCTGTTTCAAATGGATGTTAAGTCGGCATTCCTAAATGGATACATTAAAAAAGAAGTTTATGTTAGCCAACCCCCCGGATTCGAAAATCTAGATAAACCCGACCATGTTCTAAAACTTAAGAAAGCTCTCTATGGACTTAAACAAGCTCCTCGAGCTTGGTACGAGAGACTTTCAATCCATCTTAAGTCAAAAGGATTTAACCAAGGCTTAGTTGACCCAACTCTCTTCGTAAAAACCTTAGGTAAAGAAATATTCATAGCTCAAATTTACATAGACGATATAATTTTTGGAACCTCTAACTCAGCCTTACTAAACGAGTTCGTTTCACTCATGGAAAGTGAGTTCGAAATGAACTTGGTAGGCGAGTTAAGTTTCTTTTTAGGTCTACAAATTAAACAAACTAAGGATGGTATATACCTATATCAACAAAAATACACTAAGGAGTTAATTAAAAGATTTGGAATGCAAGACGCTAAGGTAATAAACACCCCAATGGCGATTAATGTTAACATAGGAGAAGACCTAGAAAGTAAGTCCATTGACTTAAAGTACTATAGGAGCGCGATAGGAAGTCTCCTATACTTAATCATGATCGACCGACATCCTATTCGCAGTAAGTATGTGCGCCAGGTTTCAAACCTGTGCTAAGGAGTCTCACCTAACCCTAGTTAAGCGTATCCTTAGATATCTAAAGGGTACACTTAATGTCGGTATTTGGTATCCTAGATCTACCGAGTTCGAACTAACCGGCTACTCCGATTCGGACTATGTCGGTAGTAAGCTCGATAGAAAGAGCACGAGTGATTGTTGTCAACTTCTCGGCTCGAGTCTAGTGAGTTGGTGCAGTAAGAAGCAATATTGTGTTGCTTTATCTACCACCGAAGCCGAATACATCGCGATGGGTGAGTGTGTCACGCAGCTTCTTTGGATGAAGCACACTCTCCGCGACTTTAAGTTAGACTTTACGAATACTAAACTTCACGTAGATAACATTAGTTCAATTAATCTTACAAAGAATCCGATATGTCACTCTAGGACCAAACATATAGAGGTCAAACACCATTTTATTCGAGAACATGTGGCCAACGGATCCATACAACTCGAATACGTCGAATCAATGTCTAACTTGGCAGACCTATTTACTAAACCCCTACCCGAAGCCGAATTTAGTCTATTAAGATGAAAATTGGGCATGTGCGTAATAGAATAGGTACTTGCAAATTATATGTTCTTACTACTATTTCTTTAATTTCATGGAACTAGCATAGGACATACCTTAGATATCATGCACCTATAGATTTAAGGAGCCAGTACATCTCACAACACATAGGACTAATGTGTTTGTGTACTTAGCCACGTAGATGGGCGTGAGATGTTAGGACCTTACTCCTGGTTCCAGATGTAGAGCTAGTGCATCGCTATGAACCACGGAGTATAATCATACATACTAACCGACTCTGACCAGGACTGGTTGATCCTTCATATCAATCAAGCCAAATATGAGTCGAACATTTTATAGATGAACCTATTTTCAGTATATTATTTTCAAAATAATGTGGAACATGCTTGGACTTTAAAATTAAAACTTATTTTTTATTCCACACACATCCTCACTCTTTTCGATATATGGCAAAAGGGGGAGAAAAAGGCCAAAGTTAAGGGATCAATTATTTTTATGGCCAAGGCTTACTTAACTTTAAGTTAACAAAACAAGTTAAGGGAACTCTTAACTTAAACACATTTAGTTAACTTGTTTTCGTTAACAATACAATAATTTACTTAACTCTTACTTAACTTGTTAACAAAAAGTAATTTACTTAACTTGTTAACAAAATAGAAGTAAAGGCCAAGGTTAAGAAATCAATTTTTCTTAACTTAAAACTTATTTGAAACACTATGGAAAATATTAAGTAATTTCGGTCACTTAATTCTTTTTTAGTAGCAAATATCAAGGGGGAGAGTTAAAACCCTTTCTCAAGTACTCACCCTCGGTCAAGGGGGTGTTGGGTTTCCGGCACCGCGGCGTGTGTGTGTTCGATCATGTTTCGTAAACATGAGCACAGCGGAAGCAATAAAAATAATAAATCTATATTTATTACAACACACACAACACACGCATGCATATTACAACAAGTGTAGACATAACCGTAAATTTAAATTTGCAATAAAAGGAAATTTA
This sequence comes from Wurfbainia villosa, assembly GCA_025175895.1. Taxonomy (NCBI): domain Eukaryota; kingdom Viridiplantae; phylum Streptophyta; class Magnoliopsida; order Zingiberales; family Zingiberaceae; genus Wurfbainia; species Wurfbainia villosa. Next base: position 13,832,657 of record CM045990.1, read on the forward strand.
TCTACGTTATACCTTTCATATGACGTGTAGCGGGAACGACATCAACCGGAACGATCCTCGCTAGAATCGTCTCTATCCGTATCCACGCCGAGTTCCTCGGGATGACTTCGCTAAGCCACGAGCTTCGTCTTCGTACGGGTTACTAGCCTCGTGTTGAAGACGACGTGATCGAGAGATGATCACGATCCGAATCCAAATTCGGATCCTAAGACGAGTCCTCAAAACTCGCTTCTCCGGAGAGGTATTCGTCAACCGATTGACGAATCCTTCGTCCTCCACCTCAGAGGATTACCGGAGATCGAATCCCTGGTAAGTTAGCCGCTATCGGAGCTCTAACCGTCATCCAAATGACGCTCCGACGAGAGGACAGCTTGGTGGACGAGTAGGTGCCGGCCAAAACAAGGAAGCCAAGTGTTCACCTTGATGCCAAACCTAAGGAGGATCGCCGGAACTCTTCCGGCAGCAGCTCGACGCCGGCGAGGAGGAAGGAAGCAATATACGGACGCCGGTTGGAGGAGCTATGGGCTGGGCGGCAAGAGAAGTTGGCGCCAACTCAAAAGGGGAGATGAGGTGGGCGGCCAAACTAGGGTTGCCTCTTCATTAGTGCTTAACAAACCCTAAAGCCCTTTTTTATAGAGAACTAATTCTCTTAATGGTTATTGGATCATAACCATTAGGCCCGTTAACCCGCTCCATTAAGATAAGTTAAAATAAACCAAACCATGATGGTTTATTTTAAGTTAAAACGAACCGAACCAACTTTTGGTTCATTCGTTTAAAATAAACCAAACCCTTTGATTTATTCTCCTCCATTGGATTAGAACCAAACCATTTTGGTCCATCCATTATGTCTTCATAAGACACGGCCCATCCACGCTTCCATTGCGACTGAAACGATTTCATGCTCACTTCAAGTTTGGTCCAACCAAACTTAGTTTCTCTCGGTCTGATAATCTCATTCTCAAGCTCGTTTTAAATCCTTTGGAGTACGCTCGTTGTGCGTGTGACCAAATAGGTTCTCGGTTTATGTTGGTCGTCTATAATTAACCATTAATTATAGAACGATCATGAGTGGCACCTAGTAGTACATCATGATCCCCAATTAACCGAAAAGATCAACGGTTGATCCAGAACTATTTCTGAAACCCTTCAGTAGCTCGAATGAATCGTGCCCCATTCCCTTCACTCATCTTATACCCACTTGGTTCAGGACATGGTCTATAGTGTCATTCCCCACTAGGCTGACTACGTCACACCTAGCCCAAGTATCATTTCCTCGTCCTACGGATTCTAGTTACTCCACATGTATCGAAGAGTACCTTACTCTAAACATGTAATGCTTTGGCCAAAGACTTTAGTAACAATCCGACGAGAGGCCATGGGTATACATCTCCTCGCAAGGAGTGGTGAATCCTTTATAGGCTATTCAAACACCTTCGATCACTTCGACTTATACCCAATCATCCCGTGTCCACATCTCCTTAGAGATGTTTGCTTAAGATGTCAAAGCATAAGTCTCCATGATCAAGATGACTTGAATACCGCAAGTCAAAGGAACATCGCACTTAAGCCATAGTAAGAACTTCATTGACATATCTATATATGCAGAGAACCATATGAAGTCTTACGGCTGGTCACTCCATTGAACTAGTTACCATAACTAGCATCCACGATTAACTCCGGACATCACTATGTCTCCAGCCAGTGAGAATCAGCTTCTTGGATACACCAAGGAGTATACCTCGTGCTAGTCTCGACAGAATTGATGGTGTCCAAATCCATCAATTCATCGACTAGGGATAATTCCGATACATCACAATTACACATGTAGAGATACTCACTAGTTGTGATCCAATCACAAATTCTCTCATGCCGTGAATCGATCGTGACATTCAAGAAATGAGTTTAAGATCCAATCAAATACATAAAACATGTATACTCAAATAGTGAATCTTCATTTATCATATAAATGGTTCATACATAAGGCGATTGCCTTAGGACATCTCTCATATATAACAGACTCCCACTTGGCCTAATGCCAATCGCTACGGTATCCAATACCATAAGCTATAACATGACCCTCAAACTTACTTTGAGGTAATGCCTTAGTCAAAGGATCCGCTAAGTTCCTTTCAGAGGGAATTTTCTCGATTTGTATTTCGTTCCTACTGATGATCTCTCTGATAAGATGATAGCGGCGAAGCACATGTTTGGATCATTGATGAGACCATATCAAGTTCAGAGATGATCTTCTTGATCCAAACCGCCTCTTTGTCGCCTAAAGTCGCAATGTATTCTCGCTTTAGTGGCGTAATCCGCTATAGTGTCAAGCTTGGAACCTTTCCAACTTATTGCGCCCATTCTAGGTGAATACATACCTGCATCGAGACATGGAATCATCCTTGTCTCCTCGAGTCCGCATCCGTGATACCCACGATCACCATGTACCCTTCTCCATATATTAGGAACACATCCTTAGTTCTTCTTAAGTACTTAAGGATCATCTTAATACCCACCCAATGATCCATTCCTCGATCATCTGTATCCGCCGTGACACTCGTGAGCATACGATACATCGGGGCCTCGTGACATAACATAGCATACATGATAGATCCTATTGGATGCATAGGAATCTTACTCATGCAAATCGCCTTCTCGGGCGACACATACAGACTTTCAAAGGTGTACCCTATGCCCGATGGGTAGGAAACCTTTCTTGGATTCCGACATGCTAAACCTCTTTAGCACTCGGCCTATATATGTAGACCGCGAAGACCACAACTGCTTCGATCTATCTCTATAGATCTTAATCCCAAGGATGTAGGTTGCTTCTCCTGTGTCTTTCATGGAGAATGTCTTGGATAACCAAACCTTAATCGATCAGAAGATTGAAACATCGCTTTATAAGTAATATGTCATCGACATACAATACTAGGAACACGATCGCACTCCCACTAACCTTCTTGTACACACAAGGTTCGTCGATTTTGTGAGAAATCAAACTTTTGATCGCCTCATCAAAACGGATATTCCAAATCTGGATGCTTGCTTCAATCCATAAATGGATCGTCGCAATTTGCATACCTTGGTTTTATCAACCGATGTGAAACCTCAGTCGTATCATATACACGCCCTCGAAGGTTTCCATTAAGGAAAGCTGTTTTCACATCCATCCGCCATATCTCATAATCATAATGAGCCGCTATGGCCAGAGCATCCGAATGGATTTAAGCATAGCTACAAAGTAATAGGTTTCCATAATCAACACCTTGTTTTGACGATATCCTTTCGCCACCAATCTAGCCTTATAGGTAATCACATTACCATCCATGTCTTTTCTTCTTGAAAACCCACTTGCACCCTATAGGCTTTATGCCTTCAGTGGGTCAACCAAGTTCCAAACTTGGTTTTCATACATGGAATCCATTTCCGACTTCATGGCACCAAGCCACTTATCCCTTTCTCAACTTGTCAAGACTTCTTCATAACCTGTAGGCTCTCATCATCAATGAGTAACACGTCGTTCGATTCACTTACGAGAAATCCATATCTCTCAGGAATATTGCGTGTTCTACCAGATCTACGAAGATGTGGTGTTACAATAGGTCCAGCCGATTGCTCATCACTATGAGTTGTCCGCTGTTGTGCTTCACCAGGTATCTCATCAATGTCTATTTGAGTCTCTCGAGCCTCCTCAAGCTCGACGACACTCCCACTATTTTCTTGGAAGAGAAACTCTTTCTCTAGAAACACAGCATGCCTTGAAACAAACACCTTTTGTTCCACAGGATGATAGAATTGGTAACCCCTTGTTTCCTTAGGGTATCCAATAAATAGACATTTATCAGACTTAGCATCCAATTTGTCTGATACAATCCGCTTCACATAAGCAAGACAACCCCATATCTTCAAGTAAGATACATGAGGTTTCTTACTATTCCATATCTCATATGGAGTAGTTGAGACTACCTTGGTAGGCATTCTGTTTAACAAGTAAACAGCTGTCTGAAGTGCATAACCCCAAAAGGACTTGGGAAGAGTCGCATGATTCATCATTGACCTGACCATGTCCAACAAGGTCCGGTTACGCCTCTCAGATACACCATTATGTTGTGGTGTATAGGGCGGAGTCCATTGAGACAATATTCCATTGTCTCTTAGATAATCAAGAAACTCTTGACTTAAGTATTCACCACCTCGATCCGATCGAAGTATTTTAATACTTTTGTCATGTTGTTTCTCTACTTCATTTCTGAATTCTTTGAACCTTTCAAAGGCTTCAGACTTGTGTTTCATCAAGAACACATACCCAAACCGTGATTGATCATCGGTGAAGGTAATGAAGTAGCTATAGCCTCCTAAAGCTTGAGTTGACATAGGTCCACATACATCAGTATGTACTAGACCTAGTAACTCTCCCACTCGTTCACCCTTTCCAGTAAAAGGTAACTTGGTCATCTTGCCTTTTAAGCATGATTTGCATGTATCGTATGAATCCAATTCAAACGATTCCAGAATTCCACATCGGTGTAATTCGGACATGCGTTTCTTGCTTATATGGCCAAGATGACAATGCCACATATAGGAGTCTATGTGATTATCCTTTTGAGCACGTGTGTTGCTCGCTTCGATATTGAAAATGTCACTGGATACGTCCAAGGTATAAACACCATTGCTTAAAGTTTCAGTCCCATAAAGAACTCCATTCAAAGTTATGTAACAACAATTGTTACTAAAAGTCAAATGGAACCCATTTCTATTTAGACAAGAAATAGAAATGATGTTCTTTATCAACGAAGGAACATAAAAGCAATTGTCCAGTTCTAAGACAAGTCCTATAGGGAGTCTCAACAAATACGTTCTGATGGCAAGTGCAGCAACCTTTGCTCCATTCCCATCACGTAAATTTGACTCTCCCTTGACGAGTCTTCTTCTATTCCTTAGCACATGTATGTCATTACATATATGTGAGCCACACCCAGTATCCAATACCCAAGTGTCTAAGGAAATAGAATGACAATCAATAACGAAGATACCTAAAGAAGATGGGGCATCCGATGCCTTATCCTTCTTCATAGACTCAAGATAAATCTTGCAATTTCTTCGCCAATGGCCCTCCTTGCCATGATGATGGCAAGTGCCCTTTTGAGCTAGTTCTGCCTTTTTAGCCCTATTTCTTCTTCCCCTTCTGTTGTTCCTTTGACTCCCTCTTAGAACCTTTCTTCGAGGAATCAACTAACAACACCGTCCCCTACTCATGCTTCTCAGAAGGCTCCACAGTCTTCAGCATGTTGAGCAGTACTACAGATGAACCTTCTTACATCTCAGAGGTGAAGAGGAGCTTGAATACTTCGAACCTTTTGAATCTCACTTGCTCATCAACCAACTCATAAAGATGAAGGACTACGATATGAGCATCCATATGCTCATGCTGTTTTCGTAGCTTGGGTTCCATCATGGCTAGCATGATGCAACTCATTTGTTCAGAATCACTCACATGTTTCTGATAGGCCAACAATTGGTCCAGAGTTGCATTGTCACTAGGATGGGCGGGAAGAGGCGCTTCGAGGACATACGCAAGCTTTTCCACCTTGAGAACAATTCTCAAGTTTCTAAGCTAGTCCAAGAAGTTCGGCCCAGTCAATTTATTTGAATCCAAAATGGAACGCAAATTCAAACACATCATGATCAACATATTAACTTAGAAATACAAAACGAGCATATATAAGAAAGATGATTTTAAAAATGCATCAATATACATTTATAAATCCCATTCATTTTTCGAATTTTAAAAACCCCAAAATCACTTCGGGAGATTGTAGGTCCATCTCCGAATGGGCTGATATCCATCATAGTTATGAACAACCTTGGAGAGAGTCCAACAAGCCATTCATAACTACAACGGTAGGTATCATCTATACCGATTGCATATCACGTATATGCAACTATCACAATGTGCTATCAACTAATTGAATGTTCACACATACATCGGGTTGTTAACACATTAACAAGTATGCATCGTATGCATAGCACCCAACTTCACCTCCCTTTACATCGACCTTGGAGAGAGTCCAACAAGCCGATGCTCCAGGTTAAAGCCAACCCATTAATCAGGACATAGTTTTAATATGGTTAGAGCGCATTCAACCAATTAGCCCAGCTTGGAGAGAGTCCAACAACCAAAGCTAATGATTGACCTCTGACTCTTACCATATTAGTATTAAACTATTCCATGGTTTGAACATATTCGGGTTCGAGCCGGGCTTGGAGAGAGTCCAACAACCCAAACAAGAAACAGAACTCTGGTTCTAACCATATTAATGGAAGGTGTAGGCTTTAATATTGAGTTAGGGTTTTTATGTCTCATCCTCTTTGCATGCAAATAACTATTATCTACATGGCATGGCATACATGGCATACATCTACATGTCACGACACGCATGGCATAATGTTATGCATCTAATGCAATTACATGGCATACAATTATGTCATGTACATAATTTCCTTATTTGTCATAACTATTTATGGAAATAAAATATGTTTAAGATTTGATTCTCCAAATCAAATCATAATTAAATTAGGAAACAAATTTCCAAATCTAATCACATATTTTATTCATGGAATTATTTGATTAAGGAAAATCTATTTAGGAAACCAATTTCCTAAATCTTTAAAACTACTTATGAAAATAAAATATTTTAAGATTTGATTTCCCAAATCAAATCATGATTAAATTAGGAAACAAATTTCCAGAATCTAATCAAATATTTTATTTATGGAAAATATCAATTTCCATAAATACTTCCAACTTTCCAAAAGTGGAAGATTTCCATAAATACTTCTAGACTTTCCAAAATTGAAAAATTTCCATAAATACTTCTAAATTTCAAATATTTAGAAAATTTCCAGAAATACATTATGACTATCACAAAACCATTTTTACGATTATGTCGAAACACAACCTGGGCTCTGATACCACTGTTGGGTTTCCGGCACCGCGGCGTGTGTGTGTTCGATCATGTTTCGTAAACATGAGCACAGCGGAAGCAATAAAAATAATAATTCTACATTTATTACAACACACACAACACACGCATGCATATTACAACAAGTGTAGACATAACCGTAAATTTAAATTTGCAATAAAAGGAAATTTATCTACGTTATACCTTTTGTATGACGTGTAGCGGGAACGGCATCAACCGGAACGATCCTCGCTAGAATCGTCTCTATCCGTATCCACGCCGAGTTCCTCGGGATGACTTCGCTAAGCCACGAGCTTCGTCTTCGTACGGGTTACTAGCCTCGTGTTGAAGACGACGTGATCGAGAGATGATCACGATCCGAATCCAAATTCGGATCCTAAGACGAGTCCTCAAAACTCGCTTCTCCGGAGAGGTATTCGTCAACCGATTGACGAATCCTTCGTCCTCCACCTCAGAGGATTACCGGAGATCGAATCCCTGGTAAGTTAGCCGCTATCGGAGCTCTAACCGTCATCCAAACGATGCTCCGACGAGAGGAGAAGAAGCTGTCCAGAAAACTGGACAGCTTGGTGGAGGAGTAGGCGCCGGCCAAAACAAGGAAGCCAAGTGCTCACCTTGATGCCAAACCTAAGGAAGGAAGCAGCGGAGGCTATGGGCGGGCGGCAAGAGGAGGAGTTGGCGCCAACTCAAAAGGGGAGAGGATGGGCGGCCAAACTAGGGTTGCCTCTTCATTAGTGCTTAACAAACCCTAAAGCCCTTTATAGAGAACTAAGTCTCTTAATGGTTATTGGATCATAACCATTAGGCCCGTTAACCCGCTCCATTAAGATAAGTTAAAATAAACCAAACCATGATGGTTTATTTTAAGTTAAAACGAACCGAACCAACTTTTGGTTCATTCATTTAAAATAAACCAAACCCTTTGGTTTATTCTCCTCCATTGGATTAGAACCAAACCATTTTGGTCCATCCATTATGTCTTCATAAGACACGGCCCATCCATGCTTCCATTGCGACTGAAACGATTTCATGCTCGCTTCAAGTTTGGTCCAACCAAACTTAGTTTCTCTCGGTCTGAGAATCCCATTCTCAAGCTCGTTTTAAATCCTTTGGATTACGCTCGTTGTGCGTGTGACCAAATAGGTTCTCGGTTTATGTTGACCATCTATAATTAACCATTAATTATAGAACGATCAGGAGTGGTACCTAGTAGTACATCATGATCCCCAATTAACGAAAAGATCAACGGTTGATCCAGAACTATTTCTGAAACCCTTCAGCAGCTCGAATGATTCGTGCCCCATTCCCTTCACTCATCTTATACCCACTTGGTTCAGGACATGGTCTATAGTGTCAGTCCCCACTAGGTCGACTCACGCCACACCTAGCCCAAGTATCATTTCCTCGCCCTACGGATTCTAGTTACTCCACATGTATCAAGAGTACCTTACTCTAAACATGTAATGCTTTGGCCAAAGACTTTAGTAACAATCCGAGAGAGGCCATGGGTATACATCTCCTCGCAAGGAGTGGTGAATCCTTTATAGGCTATTCAAACACCTTCGATCACTTCGACTTATACCCAATCATCCCGGGTCCACATCTCCTTAGAGATGTTTGCTTAAGATGTCAAAGCATAAGTCTCCATGATCAAGATGACTTGAATACCGCAAGTCAAAGGAACATCGCACTTAAGCCACAGTAAGAACTTCATTGACATATCTATATATGCAGAGAACCATATGAAGTCTTACGGCTGGTCACTCCAATGAACTAGTTACCATAACTAGCATCCATGATTAACTTCGGACATCACTATGTCTCCAGCCAGTGAGAATCAGCTTCTTGGATACACCAAGGAGTATACCTCGTGCTAGTCTCGACAGAATTGATGGTGTCTAAATCCATCAATTCATCGACTAGGGATAATTCCGATACATCACAATTACACATGTAGAGAAACTCACTAGTTGTGATCCAATCACAAATTCTCTCATGTTGTGAATCGTATCGTGGACATTCAGTAAATGAGTTTAAGATCCAATCAAATACATAAAACATGTATACTCAAATAGTGAATCTTCATTTATCATATAAATGGTTCATACATAAGGCGATTGCCTTAGGACATCTCTCATATATTACTAACAGGGGGAGGATTCCTCAAGGGGGAGCACTTGAAAAAGAGTTTTTACTCCTACACATTCATGCATATCTCTTGCTCATTTTACTTAATGCACTTAATTTGTTTTTTCTTAACTTTGTATGTGGGTTTGCCATAAATCAAAAAGGGGGAGATTGTTGGTGCAGTAGGCACCTAAATCGAACCTGAGTTTTGATTATAGCAAACGATACAAAGTTAAGCTCATGTCGTTATCTCAGGAGCTGAATCGAGTATGCAGAAGATTGATATAGCTTGAGTCAAGGCTAGCGACACCGGAGGAAGTCGCTGTGGGGCGACACTCGAGTGACTTCGGAGGAGTCGAAGGAATCGAGTGGAAGGCCGGAAGCAAAGCAACATGTAAGTGAGGTAAGCTCGTGTGTGCGGCGTAAGTGAGGTCGTATCCTCTTTATGGGGATGATCTTAAGCGTAGATCCGACCAAAGACATCCTATAGATGGTCTAGGGTCGACGACCGGCCGAAATTATGTTTTTGTTGAGCTAACTTTGACTTGCGAAGCATCACCGATCGCTTTGAGGACTCGACCGCCGCCAATCACGATCGCTGAGGTCGACTGACCGATGCTTCCATCACCGATCGATGATAGCCATCACCGATCGATGGTCAATGATCAGATTCGAGGAGTCAAGGCTTATCACCCCATTTCAAGGAGATTGGTGCTCAATTGTGATTGGCTAGGGTTCCTCTCGAAAAGGGGCTCAAAGGCTATAAAAGGAGGGCCAAACCTAGGGTTTCTTCATCATTCTAAAGCTTCCAAAAAGCCTCCGCCAAGCTACAACTTTTCGACCACGAAGTGCTTTCTCTCCGACATCTAGGTCTTAAATTCTTTTCTATTGTAACGTCGGTTTTTTAGCTCTTATTTAAGTTCATTTCTTTTCGGAGCTTTTATCATATACGAGGAGAGGGGGAGTGTCCCTCTACCTCAAGCTTTTTTCCTTCTTGTATCGATTAACTCCTACCTCCAACGAGGAGGAGTTCCTTTAGTGCTTTTGCCCTCCGTACGTGGTCAAGGACCACTAGGGTCTTGGATTAGTAGCCGAAGGCTACGAACCAAGTAAAAACTTCATTGTCTCTTTTTTACTTTACATTTCCACTGCATTTAATTATCTCTCGAGTTTTAACGAACGTAAAAAAAAGGAAAAGGTTTTTCGCTATTCACCCCCCCCCTCTAGCGAACCGCATTGATCCAACAGCTCCATGGTGGACTCCTTCTACATTTCCAAGAATCTAGAGGTGAGTACTCTAGAGGAATTTTTCTCCACCATAGAATTGCATGAGACTAGGCTTGAAGGCATAGTTGAAGATCAAATCAAGCCATCAAGGGGAGTGGCACTAGTGGCGGAAAAAGGAAAGAAGAAGAACAAGGAGACTCCACCCTCTTCCTCTGATGAAGAATCCTCCTCCTCCATGGATAATAATGAAGAAGCCTACATGGTAAGGAAGGTAAGACATGCACTTAAAAGTTTTAGATTTAATAAATCTCATGATAGGGGAAGAAGGCCAAGGAGAAAAATTATTTGCTACAATTGACAAGAAGAGGGGCACATAAGGGATGATTGTCCCCTCTTGAACAAAAGCAAGGAAGAGAGGAGAAAGAAAGAAGACAAGAAGAAAGGGAGCAAGAAGAAGGATGAAGAGAAGAAATCAAAAGAAAAAGGGAAAGCCAAGGCACACAAAGCGACATGGGATGATGCATCCTCATCGGAGGAAGATCAAACCTTCACAAGCCTTGCACTTATGGCAATAGAAGACTTAGACTCCACCTCCTCCGAAAAAGAAGAAACAAGTTCAAGTGAGGAGAGCTCAAGTGAAGGGGGAGCTTCATCCTCATCCTCATCAGAATCAGAGGAGGAAGATATGGTAAGTATGGTAAGAAATCTTCCTACTCAAGAAATTGTTTCTATGATTTCTAGTCTTACTAGAGATTTATTTAGGAGTAAGAAGATAAGTAAATGCATGCTTGATGATATTAGGAAATTAGAAGAAAAGAACAAATGCATGCTTGATCAAATTAAGGCCCTAGAAGAAAAACTAGCAAATGCATGCTCACATGATGATTATATGCCTCTTAATATTAATGATGCATGTATTGAAGAAAACAAGGCCTTAAGGGAAAAGGTAGATCATCTAACTAAGGCCCTAGAGAAATTTACAATTGGCTCCAACACTTTGAACATGATTATAGGGAGCCAAAGGGCAAGTTTTAATAAGAAAGGATTAGGCTATAAGGGAAACAAAAATGAGAAGGCCTACCATTGCCTAATTGCTAGGGGTCAAGCCAAAACTACAATGGTAGGAGTATTTGGTGACCCCTATTGGAAAGAACTTGTATTGGGTTCCCAAGTCCATCCTCAAGGGTTAGGAAAATGCTAGGTTAGTAACCATAAGTGAACTTAACTTATATCATGATAAATGGTTGACTTAGGATGATGAGGATGTTAATCTTAGACTTATCATTTTTTATTTATGAGCATGGGTCATGATTTTTGATTTATAGTGTTGGGTGATGATAATTTGATCATAATATGGAATCATGAATTTTTTTTGATTTATGATCATGATATGCAATAATTGAAAATATTTGATCATGATTGATAATATGTGATTTTATGATCATGTTGGGTGTTTTAGGATATAGATACTTAACCTTAGTAGAATTGCATGAAAATTGATGGTTAAGTATAATACCTTTAGGTACATCTCACACTCACTATAGGCTAACTTGATTGAAAACATAGCATGAGTGAGATGTTAGGATGATACAAATGACTCACTTATGATTATAACATTTTGATGAGTCATTATAGGTATCATGATAGCAATAATAGACCAATCATGGGGAAAGCATATGTTTAATTCATAGACATATTGCCCAAAGATCATGGTTGGATATTTCAAATATTTTAAAACCATTTTATGTTTGATAATCTGTATGTTCATGTTTTAAAATAATTCAAGGCAAAACTAGGCTTTCAAGTTGATAAAAACTTTAGTGATTTTCAAACTTTTGAGTTTTTGCCAAATTTTAAAAAATAGGATGAATTTTCATGAAAAATCATTTTTCATTGATAAAGGGACTTATGAGAAATATGTTCCCCAAATTTCATGATTTTTCGAATTTCCTAGAATTTTTAATGCATTTCTGAAATCGGGTTCCGAAATCAGAAAATTCTGAAATCTGGGTGTGAGTCGACTGATGCTCTATTTTAGTCGACTGATGTACTGTGCACCAACACAATAACCTATTTTATCAGGTTTTGAGTTTTATTTTGGTTATTTTCGTTCCCTAGACTTGATGTCATGCTTATATAACTTATGTTAGATGTTTTTGATGGTGTCAAAGGGGGAGAAATATGAGGGTTTAAGTTAATCATGCTAGAGGGAATTAGCATGTGTTAAGGGGAAGTTGCATGCATTAAGGGGGAGTTGATATTCATGTTTGATATCCATGTTTTAAATGCTTTCCTTCCATATGTATTTCGATTAATGTTCCACCTAACTTAAACATAGTTGCCACATATCAAAAAGGGGGAGATTGTTAGGGCAATCAACCCATGAATGATGTGTTTTGATGTGTGTGGCAAAGGTTTAAGTTAGTTTGTTTGTGGATTTGATATGTGTGTTGAAGTCGTGCAGGACTTAGTAATTCACACATAGTTAGCTTGACAAAGCATTGACAAGATCACCATCTCATGACTCGGTCCTTGAGTCGGTGAAGCATCCGAGGGACCACTGGACGAGGAGGATTGGAGTGAAGCCAAGGAAGCAGACTTCAGGGCGAGACGCGAAGGATGGCATTGCGAAGCCATGCGCTTGGTGCATTCAAGGGACGTGACCGGACGAAGAGAGCTTCAAGGCGAAGGACTCCAAGGGAGATGAGAGTGAGCGATTGTAACCCAGGACGGGGTAGCTCATAGGTGAACTTGGCCAAATGGCTAAGTCAAGTGTCGGATGCTCAACCAAAGGTTGGTTTGAGATTTTACCCGACACCAATCGACTGCTATAGGTAGAAGTCAACTACTCTAGGTCGATTGGACTCGATCGGTGTTCGACTGAACCGTTTTTGGCCCAAAAGTCGACTGCTAGGGTTTGGCAGTCGATTGCTCGACCACCAGTCAACTGCCAAGGGATGTCAATTGACTGATCGAGGCAAGTTCAGGCATAGAAACTTTCGCAGTCGAGTGATCTTGTCAACCACTCGACTATTGGAACCATCAGTCAACTGATGGGAAGATCATTTGACTGATGTGGGATCCATTGGTTGGAATTCAATGTGGATGAAGTCGTTGTGAGACAATGACTACAGCAACAGTCGACTGATGGTTGCATCAATCGACTGCTCGGTGCCCAACGAGAAGAATGACCTCTTCCCTATAAGAAGGGGCCTTGGGTCACTTAGGATGGTAAATGCTTCATCTCTAAACATACTCCCAAGTCCTTAAACATTTTCTTCCCTCTTTCTTGCTATTATTTCAATCATATTGTAAAGAGGGAGATTCTTGTAAGAAAGGTTACTTCCACCTAGCTTAGTGCAAAGGAGAGATTAGTGATTGGTTTAGGCATGATTCACCTTGAACGAATCGGGTCGTGGATTAGTGGCAAAGGCCGTGAACCATGTTACATCAACGTGTTAGCATTTGTATTCTTTGTTTCTTTGCATTGTCTTTTATTATTTCGTTGCGCTAACCTTATACATAGATAATTAAGCGATCGAACTCCACCATCTATGAAGAAGGCTATTCACCCCCCTCTAGTCGGCTACCGATCCTCCAACAAATACTTCCATGCAATGCTCTAATAGATTAGAAAAGATGCTTACCATACACTGTTGGAAGGTACCTGGAGCATTGCAGATCCCAAATGGCATACGTCGGTATGCGTAAGTTTCGAATGAGCATGTGAAGGTAGTCTTCTCTTGATCCTATAGTGCCATGGGAATCTGAAAATATCCTGTGTATCCATCCAAGAAACAATAATAGGACTTCCCTACCAGCCTCTCCAACATCTGATCAATAAATGGTAGGGGGTAGTGATCTTTCTTGGTGACCTTGTTCAGCTTGTGATAATCAATACAAACTCTCCATGCATTCTGCGATCGTGTAGGGATCATCTCATTATGTTGATTCCCTACCATGGTGATACCAGACTTCTTTGGCACCACATGCATGGGACTGACCCAATGACTGTCGAAGACGGGGTATATGACACCAGCCTGAAGAAGCTTGGTTATCTCTATCTTGACAACCTCTGATATAAGTGGGTTCAGTCTACATTGTGGTTGCCTCATTGGCCTCATGCCGTCCTCTAAGAAAATCCGGTGCATACACAAGGTAGGGCTAATACTATGTATATCATCAATCATCCACCCGATAGATTTCTGATGTTGCCTGAGAAGATCTAGCAGACGCTGCTCCTACTCTGGCTCCATATCTCGGCCAATAATGACAGGTCTCTACTCGTCTTCACCTAAGTATGCATACTTAAGGTGCTCAGGCAACGACTTCGATTCCATTATAGGTGGTTGAACAGTCATCGAAAGTAATTTTTCTGAACCTGCTTCCACTGTAGATATCTCTATTTCCTTATCAAAAATAGCCTCACAGATTAAATCTAAACCACCAACATCATCCTCTGCATCACAACCAATCTCTCCCAATGAAATATTTGAATTGTCAAACATGCTCACCCAATCTGTGTCAACATGCTCGGCCTCCTCACAATCTAACTCATCCAGCACGTCTATGCTCAAAAGTGAATTTAGTGTTTTGCCCTCCGTGCGTGGTCAAGGACCACTAGAGCCTTGGAGTAGTAGACGAAGGCTATGAACCAAGTAAAAAATCCACTTGGCTCTTTTATTTGTCATTTATCTTTCTGCTGCATTTAATTGTCTACTCGAACGAATTCGTACAAAAAGTTTTATCACTATTCACCCCCCCTCTAGCGATCCGCTCGATCCAACAATTGGTATCAGAGCCGAGGGTACTAAGATTTGGTGAAACCACCAATCTAGCTTTCTACAATTTTTTTTTCAATTTTTTTTCTGTTTATTTCGATTTTTTTTTCATTCGTGTAGTTTTTCTTCTCCCGCACTACTAATCCAAGACGCGAGTCTTGGGACATTTTCATCGTTTGTGTTTTTAGGTTTCTTTCACTTTATCCACTTGTCCTTTTTTTGTTTCAATGGCCCATCTCGAGGGTTTTAGCACCGTCCGACCTCCGTTTTACAATGGAGATGACTTCCATTATTGGAAGGGTCGGATGAAATGCTTTCTTAAAACTCAAATCGAGATGTGAATCATAATCCAAATGGGATTCACACTTCTGACTAACGAAGTGGGTGAATCCTTGGATTATGTCCAATGAACCAATGCAACAAAAAGACAAGTCGAAGCCGACACCAAGGCAACTCAAATCCTCTAATGCGGCTTGTCCAAGGAGGAGCTTAATCGCGTCGGCCCCTTCATCAGTGCAAAGGACCACTGGACAAAACTAGTGGAGCTTCACAAAGGGACCGATGAAGCCAAGGTATGTAAGCACGATCTTTTGTTCAATAAGTTATATAATTTAAAAATGCAGGAACACGAGACGACGATGCAACTTCACGCTCGCGTTCAAGACATAGTCAACAACCTACACGCAATCGGACAAAATGTTGAAAACCACGACCTTATTAGGTATTTTGTTAACTCATTTCCTAGACTACCTTGTGGGCATCCATGGTCGATGCCTACAAGGTCTCCAAGGATCTTTCAAAACTTAGATTAGATGAGTTGTTTTCCGATTTCGAACTTCATGAGCAGTATAACTCGGAACCCGAGAAGGGTATAGCACTTTTTGCAGGTTCGAGGAAGAAAACTGTGAGCAGGCCACCCCAGAAGGAAGAAGAAGATGAGTCTGATTTGGAGGTTGACCCAGAAATGGAGGCCGAACTAGTCAACCTAGTTCGGAGGATAGTTAAGGGCCGAAAGCGAACTGTCACTCGACCCAATGAAGGTAAGCCTAAAAGTTCTAATATTAGGTGTTACGAATGCAACAGGTTTGGACACATCAAGTCCGAATGTCCGAAGCTCAAGAGCAAAGCACCAAAACACAAAAAGGCACTCAACGCTACGTGGGAAGAAGCA
Organism: Wurfbainia villosa; assembly: GCA_025175895.1. Classification (NCBI taxonomy): domain Eukaryota; kingdom Viridiplantae; phylum Streptophyta; class Magnoliopsida; order Zingiberales; family Zingiberaceae; genus Wurfbainia; species Wurfbainia villosa. The sequence goes on from CM045990.1 coordinate 13,848,949, forward strand.
TCCAAGGAAGAAGACGATGATCACATCCTCATGGCTAAACCGGTTGAATCGGAGGTGGAGTCGGAACCAGAACATGAATCTAAAATTGAAGACAAATTGGACTGCAAAGCACTATTCAAGAAAAGCCACGGATACACATTCGGTTCAAAAGATACACTCAAGGTAAGTTGATCCCTTATTAGTACGCTTTATAGTGCAATTAAATTCTTAACTAGGAAATTACCTAAGTCCTAGTCCAAGGTCGATGTTAGGGCAATCTCTTGCCATGATAAGGTTTTGATGTGTGTGGAAAAGAGTTTAAGTTAGGTTGTTATTATGATTTGATATGTGCGTTGGAGTCTTGCAGGACTTAGTAATTCGCACATGGAAGCCTAGGCGAATTTCGCAACTCATGACTCGGTCCTTGAGTCGGTGAAGTATAGCTTTGCGGAAGCTGTGCGCTTGGAGCATCCGAGGGACCGCCGGACGAGGAGCTTGGAGTGAAGCCGGAGGAAGTAGACTTTAGGGCGAGACACGAAGGATGGCGCTGTAGAGCCGTGCGCTTGGCGCATCCGAGGGACGTGGCCGGACGAAGACAACTTCGAAGGCGAGGGACTCCGAGGGATGAGAGTGAGCGAATGTAACCCGGGAAGGGGTAGTAGCTCCAAGGTGAAACTTTGTCATTTGGCTAAGTGTCGGATGAGTTTTCCCGACATCAGAAGACTGCCATGGAATGGCAGTCGATAGCTCTGAGTCGAATGGGTTCGACTAGTGTCCGACTCATGGGCATTTGGCCCAAGCAGTCGACTGCCATGGACTAGCAGTCGACTGCTGTCGACACCAGTCGACTGCCAAGGGACGACAGTCGACTGATGGCACTATGCACGGGCACAGAATGGAGTCGAGCTCGCGGAGCACTCGACTGATGATGATACCGTTGGATGAAATCCAATATGGAAAGTGGCCGTTATTGGGTAACGGGTATAGGACCAGTCGACTGATCGGGGCATCAGTCGACTACTCCTGTGTCAACGGGAAGAAACCCTCTTCCTTTATAAAAAAGAAGGGGATGAGGCTTTGGGAGGCTAATGCTTGAACTCCAATCTTCTCCCAAAGTGCCATAAACGTCTTCCCACTCTTCTTACTTGCTTTTACTTCATTCTTATTGTAAGAAGAGTGATCTTGGTTGTAAAGGTTACCTCCACCTAGCTTGGTGCAAAGGAGAGACCCAAAAGTGATTGGCTTTGGAGGAGTGATTCACCTTGTGTTAACGTGGATTAGCGGCGTAGCCGTGAACCACGTTACATTTTGTGTTAGCATTTGTATTCTTCTTTGTGTGTCTGCTTGTCTTGTTTTTATTATTTCTGCTTGCGCTGATTAGTTTTGTAGACGAGAAAATACCGTCATCCATCGATCTAGGGCTATTCACCCCCCTCTAGCCGGCCGTTCGATCCCAAACAAATGGTATCAGAGCCAAGGAAAGCTTGTCGAGGACTAACCGCCACAACAAGCATATTCAAAAGATGCTCCAACATTCATCCACCGAAGTTTGAAGGAGAATTCGCTTGGTGGAAGAAGTGAATGGAGGTATTTTTCGAAATGGATTTTGATATTATGATTACAATGGAATCCGGTTTCGTTTTGCCTAGGGATGAAGAGGGGAAGCCAATAGAGAAGTCAAGGTGGACCAAGAGGAAAAGAGAGGACCACCTTGCAAACTCAAAAGCCAAGCACCATCTATACAATGTGCTTCCTCAACAAGAAATAAATAGAATTGGAGAATGCCTAAGTGCCAAGGAGATGTGGGAGAAGCTAGTAGAGCTTCATGAAGGTACCTCGGAGGCTAAACTTGCAAGAAGAGATCTCCTCCGCTCCCAATTATCCAACGTAAATTAGAAAAGGGAGAAAAGGTAACTTCATTGCATTCTAGGTTTAAAGAGATTTTAATTGGGTTAACAAGTGTAGGTGAAAAGCTCTCCAACCGAGATATGGTAATGAAGGCCATAGAGGCTTTTCCTCGATCATCCAAGTGGAGTTCAATGGTGGACTCATTCTATATTTCAAAGAATCTAGAGGTAAGTACTCTAGATGAATTTTTCTCCACTATGGAATAACATGATTCTAGGCTTGAAGGAATACAAGAAGAGCCAAGAATCCAACCTTCAAGAGGAGTAGCATTTTTGGCAAACAAGGGGAAGAAGAAGATAGAGATCCCCTCCTCCTCTGATGATGAAGCATCCTCCTCCTCCATGGATAGCACGGAAGAAGCGTATATGGTAAGGAGGGTAAGGCGTGCTTTAAAAGGTTTTCAATTTAATAAATCTAATGATAGGAGGAGAAGACCAAGAGGGAAAGTCATTTGCTACAATTGTCAAGGAGAGGGACACATAAGGGACAATTGTCCCCTCCTAAACAAGAGCAAGGAATAAAGGAAAAAGAAGGAAGAAAAGAAGAAGAAAAAGGAAGAGGAGAAGAAGGCAAAGGAAAAGGGAAAGGCCAAAGCATTAAAAGCTAGGACTTGGGATGACCCTTCCTCCTCCTCATCATCATCCGAGGAAGAAAATGTATTTGTCACCAACTTAGCATTGATGGCATTTGACGACTTGGATTGCTCCTCCACCGAAAATGAAGAATCAAGTTCAAGTGGAGAGAGCTCAAGTGAAGGGGGAGCCTCCTCTACCTCCTCATCCGAAGAAGAGGACATGAAAACTATGGTAACTAACCTTTCACCTAGTAAAATAGTTTCTATGATTTCTAGCTTAACTAGGGATTTATTTTGAGCAAAGAAGAAAAATAAGAGCATGCTAGATCAAATTAAGGACTTAGAAAATAAACTAGAAAAAGAATGTTTAAATGAAAATGAAAATATTTTTTCTTGTAATGATGATACATGCTCACATGATCTTTATGTGCCATTAGATGTTAATGATGCATGCATAAAAGAAAATAGGGCTTTAAGGGAAAAGGTAGACTATTTGACAAAAGCCCTAGAAAAATTCACTATTGGCTCAAACACCTTGAACATGATCATAGGGAGACAAAGATCAAGTTTTAACAAAAAAAGGCCTAGGATATAAGGAAAAGAAAATTGAAAAGGCCTATAAATGCCTAATAGCTAGGGGTCAAGACAAAGACAAGAAGAAGGTAATTGCTAGAAAAATAGATCCCTAAGGAATTTCTAGTGAACCCCATAGGCAAGAATTTTTATTGGGTTCAAAAATCCATCTTTAAGGGTTAGAAAAACCCTAGGATAGTCAACCATATGGACTTGACCTATATCATAATTTGGTTGACTTAGGATTATGGGACAACATTTTTAAAATAGTGTTGGGTGATGATAATGTGCCCAAAAATAGATAATAATGCTTAAATCGTGATATTTAATGAAATTGCTATGTATGTTTGCAATCATGATTTATGATTTTGATATTTGGCACATAATCATGAGAAATAGGGTTTAAATTAATGAATACATATATTTCATGATCATAATGTGAAATTAGTTCATATATGTCTTTGTGATCATGAGGATTGATAGGATGATACTTAACCTTGATAGAATTGCATGAAAATAATGGTTAAGTACATACAAATACCTTTAGGATACATTTCACACTCACAATAGGCTACTTTGATTGAAAACATATCATGAGTGAGATGTTAGGATGATACAAATGTCCACTAATGCCTATGGCATTTAGATGGTCATTCAAGGTATCAAAATAGCAATAATAGACCAATCGTGGGGAAGGCTTATGTTTAATTCATAGACATATTGCCCAAAGATCATGGTTGGATATTTCATATGTTTTCAAAACAATTTCTTACTTTAAAATCTGTGTATTCATGTTTTGAAACAATTGGATGCAAAACTAGGTAGTAAACTTGATACCAGAATGATCAAAAACCTAGTATTTTTTAAAGCTTTTGAATTTTTGGCAAAAACAAGAAAATCTAATGATTTTTCATGAAAAACTATTTTTCATTGATAGATATACTTAAAATAAATATGTTCTCCAAATTTCATGATTTTTTGAATTTTCTGGAATTTTTAATGCATTTCTGAATTTCACCCCGAAAATCAGAAATCCTGAAATGCACGTGCCAGTCGACTGGTAGTCTGAACCAGTCGACTGGTGGCCTGAAAATCAGAACAGTAAAGGCTAAATTCAATTATTAATCAATTTTAGGTATTTTCCTTCTATTAGACTTGATGCCATGAGTTTATAACTTAGTTTCAATCTTTTTAATGGTGTCAAAGGGGGAGATATAATTGTGTTTAAGTAAATTATGATAGGGGGAGAAATATGTATGGGGAGTTTCATGGATTAAAGGGGAGTTGCATGTTTCTATATCATGTTTATGTTTACATGCTTTCTTACCTTATAAATTCTATCAAATGTTTGTACCTAACTTAAATGGATTGCCACACATCAAAAAGGGGGAGATTGTTAGGGCAATCTCTTGCCATGATAGGGTTTTGATGTGTGTGGCAAAGGGTTTAAGTTAGATTGTTATTATGATTTGATATGTGTGTTGGAGTCTTGCAGGACTTAGTAATTCGCACATGGAAGCCTAGGCGAGTTTCAGAACTCATGACTCGGTCCTTGAGTCGGTGAAGGATAGCTTTGCGGAAGCCGTGCGCTTGGAGCATCCGAGGGACCACCGGACGAGGAGCTTGGAGTAAAGCCAGAAGAAGTAGACTTCAGGGCGAGACGCGAAGGATGGCGCTGCAGAGCCATGCGCTTGGCGCATCCGAGGGACGTGGTCGGACGAAGACAACTTCGAAGGCGAGTGACTCCGAGGGATGAGAGTGAGCGAATGTAACCCGGGAAGGGATAGTAGCTCCTAGGTGAAACTTGGCCATTTGGCTAAGTGTCGGATGAGTTTTCCCGACATCAGTCGACTGCAATGGAATGGCAGTCGACTGCTCTGAGTCGAATGGGTTCGACTAGTGTCCGACTCATGGGCATTAGGCCCAAGCGATCGGCCATGGACTAGCGATCAGCTGCCGACACGATCGGCGCCAAGGATGACGGATCGGCGGATGGCACGCACGCACAAAATAGAGTCAAGCTCGCGGAGCACTCGACTGATGACCCATCAGTCGACTGATGGGAAGATCAGTCGACTGATGATGATACCGTTGGATGAAATCTAACGTGGAAAGTGGTCGTTATTGGGTAACGACTAAAGGACCAGTCGACTGATCGGGGCATCAGTCGACTGCTCCTGTGTCAATGGGAAGAAACCCTCTTCCTTTATAAAAAGGAAGGGGATGAGGCTTTGGGAGGCTAATGCTTGAACTCCAATCTTCTCCCAAAGTGCCATAAGCGTCTTCCCACTCTTCTTACTTGCTTTTACTTCATTCTTATTGTAAGAAGAGTGATCTTGGTTGTAAAGGTTACCTCCACCTAGCTTGGTGCAAAGGAGAGACCAATAGTGATTGGCTTTGGAGGAGTGATTCACCTTGGATGAATCGGACCGTGGATTAGCGGCGTAGCCATGAACCACGTTACATTTTGTGTTAGCATTTGTATTCTTCTTTGTTTGTTTGCTTGTCTTGTTTTTGTTATTTCCGCTTACGCTAATTAGTTTTGTAGATGAGCAAATACCGTCATCCATCGATCGAGGGCTATTCACCCCCTCTAGCCGGCAGTTCAATCCCCAACAAGTGGTATCAGAGCCAAGGAAAGCTTGTCGAGGACTAACCGCCACAACAAGCATATTCAAAAGATGGTCGGCTCCAACATTCATCCACCGAAGTTTGAAGGAGAATTCGCTTGGTGGAAGAAGCGAATGGAGGTATTTTTCGAAACGGATTTTGATATTATGATTACAATGGAATCCAGTTTCGTTTTGCCTAGCGATGAAGAGGGGAAGCCAATAGAGAAGTCAAGGTGGACCAAGAGGCAAAGAGAGGAGAACCTTGCAAACTCAAAAGCCAAGCACCATCTATACAATGTGCTTCCTCAACAAGAAATAAATAGAATTGGAGAATGCCTAAGTGCCAAGGAGATGTGGGAGAAGCTAGTAGAGCTTCATGAAGGTACCTCGGAGGCTAAACTTGCAAGAAGAGATCTCCTCCGCTCCCAATTATCCAACATAAAATTAGAAAAGGGAGAAAAGGTAACTTCATTGCATTCTAGGTTTAAAGAGATTTTAATTGGGTTAACAAGTGTAGGTGAAAAGCTCTCCAACCGAGATATGGTAATGAAGGCCATAGAGGCTTTTCCTCGATCATCCAAGTGGAGTTCAATGGTGGACTCATTCTATATTTCAAAGAATCTAGAGGTAAGTACTCTAGATGAATTTTTCTCCACTATGGAATTACATGATTCTAGGCTTGAAGGAATACAAGAAGAGCCAAGAATCCGACCTTCAAGAGGAGTAACATTTTTGGCAAACAAGGGGAAGAAGAAGATAGAGATCCCCTCCTCCTCCGATGATGAAGCATCCTACTCCTCCTCCATGGATAGCACGGAAGAAGCGTATATGGTAAGAAGGGTAAGGCGTGCTTTAAAAGGTTTTCAATTTAATAAATCTAATGATAGGAGGAGAAGACCAAGAGGGAAAGTCATTTGCTACAATTGTCAAGGAGAGGGACACATAAGGGACAATTGTCCCCTCCTAAACAAGAGCAAGGAAGAAAGGAAAAAGAAGGAAGAAAAGAAGAAGAAAAAGGATGAGGAGAAGAAGGCAAAGGAAAAGGGAAAGGCCAAAGCATTAAAAGCTAGGACTTGGGATGACCCTTCCTCCTCCTCATCATCATCCGAGGAAGAAAATGCATTTGTCACCAACATAGCATTGATGGCATTTGACGACTTGGATTGCTCCTCCACCGAAAATGAAGAATCAAGTTCAAGTGGAGAGAGCTCAAGTGAAGGGGGAGCCTCCTCTACCTCCTCATCCGAAGAAGAGGACATGAAAACTATGGTAACTAACCTTTCACCTAGTAAAATAGTTTCTATGATTTCTAGCTTAACTAGGGATTTATTTAGAGCAAAGAAGAAAAATAAGAGTATGCTAGATCAAATTAAGTACTTAGAAAATAAACTAGAAAAAGCATGCTTAAATGAAAATGAAAATATTTTTTCTTGTAATGATGATGCATGCTCACATGATCTTTATGTGCCATTAGATGTTAATGATTCATGCATAGAAGAAAATAGGGCTTTAAGGGAAAAGGTAGACTATTTGACAAAAGCCCTAGAAAAATTCACTATTGGCTCAAACACCTTGAACATGATCATAGGGAGCCAAAGAGCAAGTTTTAACAAAAAAGGCCTAGGATATAAGGAAAAGAAAAATGAAAAAGCCTATAAATGCCTAATAGCTAGGGGTCAAGACAAAGACAAGAAGAAGGTAATTGCTAGAAAAATAGATCCCTAAGGAATTTCTAGTGAACCCCATAGGCAAGAATTTGTATTGGGTTCCAAAATCAATCCTTAAGGGTTAGAAAAACCCTTGGATAGTCAACCATATGGACTTGACCTATATCATAATTTGGTTGACTTAGGATGATGGGACAATATTTTTTAAATAGTGTTGGGTGATGATAATGTGCCCAAAAATAGATAATAATGCTTAAATCGTGATATTTAATGAAATTGCTATGTATGTTTGCAATCATGATTTATGATTTTGATATTTGGCACATAATCATGAGAAATAGGGTTTAAATTAATGAATACATATATTTCATGATCATAATGTGAAATTAGTTCATATATGTCTTTGTGATCATGAGGATTGATAGGATGATACTTAACCTTGATAGAATTGCATGAAAATAATGGTTAAGTACATACAAATACCTTTAGGATACATTTCACACTCACAATAGGCTACTTTGATTGAAAACTTAGCATGAGTGAGATGTTAGGATGATACAAATGTCCACTAATGCCTATGGCATTTAGATGGTCATTCAAGGTATCAAAATAGCAATAATAGACCAATCATGGGGAAGACTTATGTTTAATTCATAGACATATTGTCTAAAGATCATGGTTGGATATTTCATATGTTTTCAAAATAATTTCTTACTTTAAAATCTGTGTATTCATTTTTTGAAACAATTGGATGCAAAACTAGGTAGTAAACTTGATATCAGAATGATCAAAAACCTAGTATTTTTTAAAGCTTTTGATTTTTTGGCAAAAACAAGAAAATCTAATGATTTTTCATGAAAAACTATTTTTCTTTGATAGATATACTTAAAACAAATATGTTCTACAAATTTCATGATTTTTCAATTTTTTTGGAATTTTTAATGCATTTCTAAATTTCATCCCGAAAATCAGAAATCCTGAAATGCACGTGCCAGTCGACTGGTAGTCTGAACCAGTCGACTGGTGGCCTGAAAATCAGAACAGTAAAGGCTAAATTCAATTTTTAATCAATTTTTGGTATTTTCCTTCTATTAGACTTGATGCCATGAGTTTATAACTTAGTTTCAATCTTTTTGATGGTGTCAAAGGGGGAGAAATAATTGTGTTTAAGTAAATTATGATAGGGGGAGAAATATGTATGGGGAGTTTCATGGATTAAGGGGGAGTTGCATGTTTCTATATCATGTTTATGTTTACATGCTTTCTTACCTTATAAATTCTATTAAATGTTTGTACCTAACTTAAACGGATTGCCACACATCAAAAAGGGAAAGATTGTTAGGGCAATCTCTTACCATGATAAGGTTTTGATGTGTGTGACAAAGGGTTTAAGTTAGGTTGTTATTATGATTTGATATGTGCGTTGGAGTCTTGCAGGACTTAGTAATTCGCACATGGAAGCCTAGGCGAGTTTCGCAACTCATGACTCGATCCTTGAGTCGGTGAAGGATAGCTTTACGAAAGTCGTGCGCTTGGAGCATCCGAGGGACCGCCGAACGAGGAGCTTGGAGTGAAGCCGGAAGAAGTAGACTTCAGGGTGAGACGCGAAGGATGGCACTGCAGAGCTGTGTGCTTGGCACATCCGAGGGACATGGCCGGACGAAGACAACTTCGAAGGCGAGGGACTTCGAGGGATGAGAGTGAGCGAATGTAACCCGGGAAGGGGTAGTAGCTCCTAGGTGAAACTTGGCCATTTGGCTAAGTGTCGGATGAGTTTTCCCGACATCAGTCGACTGCAATGGAATGGCAGTCGACAGCTCTAAGTCGAATGGGTTCGACTAGTGTTCGACTCATGGGCATTTGGCCCAAGCAGTCGACTGTTGTAGACACCAGTCGACTTCCAAGGGACGACAGTCGACTGATGGCACTGTGCATGGGCACAGAATGGAGTCGAGCTCGCGGAGCACTCGACTGATGGTACATCAGTCGACTGATGGCAAGATCAGTCGACTGATGATGATACCGTTGGATGAAATCCAACGTGGAAAGTGGCCGTTATTGGGTAATGGCTCACGGGACGATCATTGATCGGGGCATCGATCAGAAGAAACCCTCTTCCTTTATAAAAAGGAAGGGGATGAGGCTTTGGGAGGCTAATGCTTGAACTCCAATCTTCTCCCAAAGTTCCATAAACGTCTTCCCACTCTTCTTACTTGCTTTTACTTCATTCTTATTGTAAGAAGAGTGATCTTGGTTGTAAAGGTTACCTCCACCTAGCTTGGTGCAAAGGAGAGACCAATAGTGATTGGCTTTGGAGGAGTGATTCACCTTGGATGAATCAGACCGTGGATTAGCGGCGTAGCCGTGAACCACGTTACATTTTGTGTAAGCGTTTGTATTCTTCTTTGTTTGTTTGCTTGTCTTTTTTTTGTTATTTCCACTTGCACTAATTAGTTTTGTAGACGAGCAAATACCGTCATCCATCGATCGAGGGCTATTCACCCCCCTCTAGCCGGCCGTTCGATCCCCAACACTCGAGACCCTGGTTGAGGAAGTTAAACTCCTCAAACACGAGGTCTCCCTAACCTATTCGACTAGTTGAGTTCGAGAGGAGGACTCAACTCGGGTTGAAAAGCTCGAAGTTGAGAACTCACTCTTGAAGAGTCAAGTCGAAGATCTTATAAACACATTGAAAAGGTTTACTTTGTGATCCAAAGGACTTGACCTCCTACTTGGATCGCAAAGGGTCGTGTACAATAAGGTCGGACTAGGGTTTAGCTCAAATACGACCAACAAGTCATATATGTCGATTGTAAGTCGACATAAAAAATGTGTCCAAGCATGGGTCCCTAAGACCTCTTTGATTTCAAACTTAGGGTCAAACCAGTATTGGGTTTCCAAGGACCAAATCCACTATGTGGAGAGACCGAACTGATTCAACGATCCAGGGAGAGCCAGTACAAAACTTGTTTGTGTTTTAACTTAGAAATTACATGCTTAGGTTAGTTATTTATTTTTTATTTTTCTTTTTAGAATAGTTAGATAGGACTATAACTTGTCAATATTTGGTAACATAGTACCAGGATGCGGCGAGATGATAGTACGCTAGGAAAGCGGAGTCTTGTGTATTCGGGCTAGATAAGGTGTATCTAGTTCGGTGCACTTGACTGAGTGGAACTAGCTGAAGATACCTCGCCGTATCCTAGACTAGTTAGACCATAAAGTGGTCTTAGGTAAGTCTGTTGGATCGAAGCGGATCGCTAGAGGGGGGGGGTGAATAGCGATAAACCTTTTCTTTTTCAAATTCATTTTAAAACACTTATACACAGTGAAAAGATAAATGTAAAGTAAATAAGACAAGATAATTTTACTTGGTTCGTAGCCTTCGAGTACTACTCCAAGGCCCTAGTGGTCCTTGACCACATACGGAGGGAAAAACACTAAAGAACTCCTCCTCGTTAGAGGTAGGAGTTAATCGATACAAAAAAACACAAAGCTTGAGGTAGAGGGACACTCCCCCTCTCCTCGTTACGATAAAAGCTCCGAGAAAGTGAAGTAATGAACTGAAATAAAACTTATACCGACGTAACAAAATGAAAGCAATTTAAACCTAGACGTCAGAGAAGAACCACTTCATTGTTAGAGAGTTGTAGCTTGGTGGAGGCTTTTGAAAGCTTAGAATTGATGATGAAACCCTAAGATAGGCCCTCCTTTTATAGCCTTTGAGCCCCTTTTCGAGAGGAACTTTAGCCAATCACAATTGAGCACCACTCCCCTTGAAATGAGATGATAAGCCTTGACTCCTCGAAGCTGATCCTTGACCATCAGTCGACTGATATCCATCATCGATTGGTGATGGCAAGATTCGATCAAATCTTGGCATGACAATGATCGATTTACGGCAATGAGTCCTCCAAGTCGTAATCAACCGATGCTAATAAATGACAAGTTAGCTGAACAATAACATTATTTCGACGGCCTCTGACCGTCCGATCTTGACCTAGACCACCGATGGGATGTCTTGGGTTGGATCTACACTTAAGTCTATCCTCGTAAAAAGGATACGACCTCACTTACACTCGCACACACACGAGCTTACGTCGATACTTACTGTGTCACTTTTGCTTTCGGCCTTCCACTCGATTCCTTCGGCTCCCTCCGAAGTCACTCGAGTGTCGCCCGACCACCGCGGCTTCCTCCGGGTGTCGCTAGCCTTCATCTCCAGCTGTAGTAATTTTCTACACACTCGATTCAGCTCGTGAGATAACGACATGAGCTTAACTTTGTATTGTTTGCTATAATCAAAACTCAGGTTCGATTTAGGTGTCTACTGCACCAACAATCTCTCCCTTTTTGATTTATGGCAAACCCACATACAAAGTTAAGAAAATAGCATGCATGAAGAATAATAATGTGCATGAGAAACAATAATAATAAAGATTAGTAGGAATAGTAAGGATTTTCTTCAAGTACTTCCCCTTGAGGAAACCTCCCCCTTGACTGAGGGTGAGTCTTGAAAGAAGACCTTAGTCCTCCCCCTTGAGGGTTGCTATTTAGGAAGAGTTTAAGTAATTAACATTACTTAAAGTTGGCCTTAGTAAAGTGTTTAAGTTAAGAGGACTTCTTAACTTTACCCTTTCTCCCCCTTAAGTAAAACATTAAGGTTTACTTCCTTTTTTTTAAGAATAAGTTTTTAAGTTAAGAATTCTCTTAACTTAGCCTTTACTTCCTTTTAGTTAACAAAAATGAGTTAAGTGAATTTTCAAGTTAAGTAAAATTTCAAAACTTAAAGTTAAGTAAACATTTACTTAACTTTTGGCCATGTGAATAAATATGAAGTGAGTTAAGTTATCAAAAAATTTCATTTACTTAACTTACTTTTGGCCATGTGAATAAATATGAAGTGAGTTAAGTTATCAAAAAATTTCATTTACTTAAATTTTGTCCATGTGAATAAATATGAAGTGAGTTAAGTTATCAAAAGATTTCATTTACTTAACTTTTGGCCATGTGAATAAATATGAAGTGAGTTAAGTTATCAAAAAATTTTGATCCCTTAACTTTGGCCTTTTTCTCCCCCTTTTGCCATATATCGAAAAGAGTGGGGGTGTGTGAAAGACAAAAATAAGTATTAAATTTAAAGTCCAAGCATGTTCCATATTATTTTAAAAATAATATAATGAAAATAAGCTCATCTATAAAATGTTCGACTCATATTTGGCTTGATTGATATGAAAGATCAACCAGTCCTGGTCAGAGTCGGTTAGTATGTATGATTATACTCCATGGTTCATGGCGATGCACTAGCTCTACATCTGGAACCAAGAGTAAGGTCCTAACATCTCACGCACATCTACGTGGAAAAGTACACAAACACATTAGTCCTATGTGTTGTGAGATGTATTGGCTCCTTAAATATATAGGTGCATGATATCTAAGGTATGTCCTATGCTAGTTCCATGAAAATGAAAAGTAAGAAATATTAGTAAGAAAATATAATTTGTAAGTTCCTATTCTACTACGCACATGCCCAATTTTCGTCTTAATAGACTAAATTCGGCTTCGGGTAGGGGTTTAGTAAATAGGTCTGCCAAGTTAGACTTCGATTCGACATATTCGAGTTGTATGGCTCTGTTGGCCACATATTCTCGAATGAAATGGTGTTTGACCTCTATATGTTTGGTCCTAGAGTGACATATCGGATTCTTAGTAAGGTTAATTGAACTAATGTTATCTATGTGAAGTTTAGTGTTTGTAAAGTCTAACTTAAAGTCGCGGAGAGTGTGCTTCATCAAAATAAGCTGAGTGACACAGTCACCCATTGCGATGTATTCGGCTTCGGTGGTAGATAAGGCAACACAGTGTTTCTTCCTACTGCACCAACTTACTAGACTTGAGCCGAGAAGTTGACAACAACCACTCGTACTCTTTCTATCGAGTTTACTACCGGCATAGTCTGAATCGGAGTAGCCGGTTAGTTCGAACTCGGTAGATCTAGGGTACCAAATACCGACATTAAGTGTACCCTTTAGATATCTAAGGATACGCTTGACTAGAGTTAGGTGAGACTCCTTGGCACAGGTTTGGAACCTTGTGCACATACTTACTACAAATAGGATATCAGGTTAGCTCGCAGTTAAGTAAAGGAGACTCCCTATTATGCTCCTATAGTATTTTAAATCAATTGAATTTCCGATTACATCTTCTATATTCACATTAGTTGCCATTGGGGTATTAATAATTTTAGCATCTTGTATTCCAAAGCGTTTAATTAATTCCCTAGTATATTTGCGTTGATGTAGGTATATTCCATCTTTAGTTTGTTTAATTTGTAGACCTAAGAAGAAACTCAACTCGCCTACTAAACTCATTTCAAATTCACTTTCCATAAGTGAAATGAACTCATTCAGTAGGATCGAGTTGGTGGTTCCGAAAATAAAATCATCTACGTAGATTTGGGCTATGAATATGTCTTTACCTAAGGTTTTTATGAAAAGAGTTGGGTCAACTACACCCTGGTTAAATCCTTTGGACTTAAGATACATCGAAAGTCTCTCGTACCAAGCTCGAGGAGCTTGTTTAAGTCCATAGAGGGCTTTCTTTAACCTAAGGACATGGTCGGGTTTATCTAAACTTTCGAAACCGGGGGGTTGACTAACATAAACCTCTTCTTTAATGTATCCATTCAAGAACGCTGATTTCACATCCATTTGAAACACCTTAAATCCTCGATGTGCAGCATACGCTAATAGCATTCGAATGGACTCTAATCTAGCTACTGGGGCATAGGTCTCATCGTAATCTAAACCTTCGACTTGACTAAACCCTTTAGCGACTAGTCTAGCTTTATTTCTAACTACTTCACCTATATCGTCAAGTTTATTTCTAAACACCCACCTTGTTCCAACGATTGTTTTATCTTTAGATGGTGGTACTAATTCCCATACTTCATTCCTAGTGAATTGAGCCAGCTCTTCCTGCATTGCAATAATCCAATCGGGATCAAGAAGAGCTTGGTCAATAGTTTTGGGTTCAATTTTAGAAATCAAGGAGATTTGACTAAGGTTTCTGTATGAGGCTCTAGTTCGAACTCCTAGACTTGGATCACCTATCACTTGGTCGATAGGATGATTCGTTTGAGTCCTAGTTGGATTTGGGTTTGAGTCTACCACTTGGTCAATAGGATGACTCGTTTGAGTTCTGGTTTGGTTAGAGTCATCTATCACTTGGTCGATAGACTGACTTGGTTAACTTAGGTTAGAATTACCACTAGACTTGATCTCCAGATCGGAGTTGAGTCTGGTATGAATTGGCTCGCTAATTGGGGTTGCCTGGGGATTTGTAGGTTCGTGTCCTTCATCAAATACTACATTGATAGTCTCTTCGACTCTAAGGGTGTCATGATTATATACTCTATACTCTCTACTCGTAGTCGAGTATCCTAGAAAGATTTCGGTCGAGGTTTTGGATGTAAATTTACCTAGGTAATCCTTAGTGTTTAGGATATGTACCTTACACCCAAATACCCTAAAGTACTTGATGTTAGGTATTTTATCATGATAAAACTCTTATGAGGTCTTAAGATGCCTCTTTACCATAAGGATCCTATTTTGGACATAGCATGTCGTACTCACGACTTCTGCCCAAAACCTATCGGGTAGATTATACTCGTTTAATATTGTCCTAGCGGCATCTTGTAGGGTTCTATTCTTACGTTCTACTAGGCCATTCTGTTGTGGGGTTCTAGGACAAGAGAACTCATGGTGGTATCCATTTAGGTTACAGAATTCTGTAAACCTGTGATTCTCGAATTCACCACCATGATCAGTCCTAAGTCTTTTGATTTTAATGCTTTGTTGATTTTCTAGTAGTTTAAATAGGTTAATTAATTGATCTAGGGTGTCACTTTTGTGTTTGATAAACCTAACCCAAGTAAATCTAGAGTAGTCATCAATTATGACTAAACAGAATTTACTTCCATTAAGTGACTTAGCTCCATGTGAATCAAATAGATCCATATGTAGGAGCTCAAGAACACTTTTGGTTCGTTCTTGATTAGTTAGTTGATGTTGTGTCCTAGATTGTTTACCTTGTTGACAAGCATTACATATTTTATTATTCAAGTTATTGAGGTTAGGCAAACCTCTGACTAAGTCACTCTGACTCATCTTGTGGATGAGTCTTGGGTGTGAGTGACCGAGTCATCAGTACCACAACCATGATTCCTCTTGCCGTGTCATAAGACACTTAGTTGAGGAGTTAGTTAAGTTAATAGTGTAAATATTGTTATTTCTGGTTCCCTTAAGGATTGTTTTTAAGGTTTTATTTGTTTTAATTACGTATTCATTTTCTAGAAATATGACCTTATAGTTGTTATCACACAATTGACTTACACTAAGTAAATTATATTAAACATTTTTTACCAATAAGACATTTTGAATAATAAAGTTAGAGTTGAGCTTAATATCACCTGATCCGATGATTTTGAGCTTGCCATTATTTTTGAAGGCTACCGATCCTTGTCATTTGAATCGAAGCTTCGAAAACTTGAGTTGATCCCCGATCATGTGTCGGGAGCAACCACTGTCCAACATCCATTGATCCTACACGCAAGGTAGTTGGATCAGATATTGGATTTATGAAAGATTGGTTGAAGTTTATTAACCTAAATCATCTCACCCATGTCTATATGATCAAACATGTTAACCCTATATGTTCTTGTGAGATGACTTCCAATTTTACTTGATTTAAATTTATTGAATTGAACACTTGTCAACCTTGCGTTAGATTCGGATTTGACCTTAGGCTCATCAAGTCACCTTTTCAAGATCATGGCGAGGCACAAAGGCCTTCTTTGATCGGAACAATGACCACTTCCTTAGACAAAGCAATTTTCAAGAAAATAGAAACTTGACTTACCTAAGACCACTTCCTGGTCTAACTAGTCTAGGATACGGCGAGGTAGCTTCAGCTAGTTCCACTCGGTCAAGTGCATCGAACTAGATACGCCTAATCTGGCCCAAATACACAAGACTCTGTTTTCCTAGCGTACTATCATCTCGTCACGTCCTGGTACTATATTATCAAGTATTGACGAGTTATAGTCCTATCTAGCCATTCTAAAAAGAAAAATCAAACTAAATAAAGAACCTAAGCATGCAATTTCTAAGTTAAAATACAAACAAGTTTCGTACTAGCTCCCCCTGGACCGTTGAATCGGTTCGGTCTCTCCACATAGTGGATTTGGTCCTTGGGAACCCAGTACTGGTTCGATCCTAAGTTTGAAATCAAGGTGGTCTTAGGGACCCATGCTTGGACACATTTTTTATGTCGACTTACAATCAACATATACGACTTGTTAGTCGTGTTTGAGCTAAACCCTAGCCCGCCCTTGTTATACACGGCCCTTTGCGATCCAAGTAGGAGGTCAAGTCCTTTAGATCCCAAAGTAAACCTTTCCAACGTGTTCCTAAGATCTTCGACTTGACTCTTCAAGAGTGAGTTCTCAACTTTGAGCTTTTCAACCCGAGTTGAGTCCTCTCAAACTCGACTAGTCGAAGAGGTTAGGGAGACCTCGTGTTTGAGGAGTTTAACTTCCTCAACCAGGGTCTCGACCTTGGACTCACACTTATCTAATTTTCTAGTTAAAAACTTAATTGCACTATAAAGTGTACTAATGAGGGATCGACTTACCTTGAGTGTATCTTTTGAACCGGATGCGTATCCGTGGCTTGTCATGAATAGTGCTTCGCAGTTTGACTCGTCTTCGGTTTCCAATTCATGTTCCGATTCTGACTCTATCTCTGATTCCATCGGTTTAGCCATTAGAAAACGATCATTATCTTCTTCCTCGGATGCTTCTTCCCAAGTAGCGTTGAGTGCCTTTTTGTGTTTTGGTGCTTTGCTCTTGAGTTTTGGGCATTCGTATTTGATGTGTCCAAACCTGTTGCATTCGTAACATCTAATATTCGAACTTTTAGGCTTACCTTCGTTGGGTCGAGTGACGGTTCATTTTCGGCCCTTGACTATCCTCCGAACTAGGTTGACTAGTTCGGCCTCCATTTCCGAGTCGACCTTCGAATCGGACTCAACCTCTTCTTCCTTCGGGGGTGGCTTGCTTGTAGTTTTCTTCCTCGAACTTGCAAAAAGTGCTATACCCTTCTCGGGTTCCGAGTTAGACTGCTCATGAAGTTCAAAATCAAAAAATAATTCATCTAACCTAAGTTTCGAAAGATCCTTGGAGACCTTGTAGGCATCGACCATGGATGCCCATAAGGTAGTCCTCGAAAAAGAGTTAAGAACATACCTTATAAGGTCGCGGTTTTCGACCTTTTGCCCGATCGCGTGTAGATTATTGACTATGTCTTGAACACGGGCGTGAAGTTGTGTCGCCATTTCGTATTCCTGCATTTTTAGATTATATAATTTATTAATCAAAAGATCACGCTTACATACCTTGGTTTCATCGGTCCCTTCGTGTAGCTCCACTAGCTTTGTCCAAAGGTCCTTTGCGCTGATGAAGGGACTGACGCGATTAAGCTCCTCCTTGGACAAGCCGCATTGGAGGATTTGAGTTGCCTTGGCATCGGCTTCGACTTGTCATTTTGTCGCAATGGTCCAATGGTCATAATCCAAGGATTCACCCACTTCGTTAGTCGGAAGTGTGAATCCCGTTTGGATTATGATCCACATCTCGATTTGAGTTTTAAGAAAGCATTCCATCCGACCCTTCCAATAACGGAAGTCATCTCCATTTTAAAACGGAGGTTAGACGGTGCTAAAACCCTCGAGATGGGCCATTGATACAAAATAAACAAGGAGATGAAGATGAGAAACCTAACAATGACAAAAACACACAAAATGTACCAAGACTCGGGTCTTGGATTAGTAGTGCGGGAAAAAGGCTAACCAAATGAAATATAGTCGAAATAAACAAAAAAAATAAAATAAATCTGTAAAAGGCTAGATCGGTGGTTTCACCAAATCTTAGCACCCCCGACTCTGATACCAATTGTTGGATCGAAGCGGATCGCTAGAGGGGGGGGCTGAATAGCGATAAACCTTTTCTTTTTCGAATTCGTTTTAAAACACTTATACGCAGCGGAAAGATAAATGTAAAGTAAATGAGACAAGAGAATTTTACTTTGTTCATAGCCTTCGGCTACTACTCCAAGGCCCTAGTGGTCCTTGACCATGTACGGAGGGCAAAACACTAAAGAACTCCTCCTCGTTAGAGGTAGGAGTTAATCGATAAAAAAAAACACAAAGCTTGAGTTAGAGGGACACTCCCCTTCTCCTCGTTACAATAAAAGCTCCGAGAAAGTAAAGTAATGAACTGAAAAAAAACTCAAACCGACGTAACAAAATGAAAGCAATTTAAACCTAGACATCGGTGAAGAAGCACTTCGTTGTCAGAGAGTTGTAGCTTGGCGGAGGCTTTTGGAAGCTTAGAATTGATGATGAAACCCTAGGATAGACCCTCCTTTTATAGCCTTTGAGCTCCTTTTCGAGAGGAACTTTAGCCAATCACAATTGAGCACCACTCCCCTTGAAATGAGGTGATAAGCCTTGACTCCTCGAAGCTGATCCTTGACCATCAGTCGATTGATATCCATCATCAATCGACTGATGGCAGCATCAGTCGAATGTTGACTGCAGATAGTCGACTGATTTATAGCAGTCGAGTCCTCCAAGCTGGCAATCGACTGATACTAGCTGAAATAACAAGTTAGCTGAACAATAACATTATTTTGACGGCCTCTGATGGTCCGATCTCGACCTAGACCACCGATGGGATGTCTTGGGTTGGATCTACGCTTAAGTCTATGCCCGTAAAAAGGTACGTCCTCACTTACACTCGCATACACACGAGCTTACCTCGATACTTACTGTGTCGCTTTTGCTTCTGGCCTTCCACTCAATTCTTTCGGCTCCCTCCGAAGTCACCAACAAAGTCAAGTCTCTATTTTCTTGAAAATGGCTATGTCTAAGGAAGTGGTCATTTTTCTGATCAATGAAGGCCTCTGTGCCTCGCCACGACCTGGAAGCCATGATCTTAAAAAGGTGACTTGATGAGCCTAAGGTCAAATCCGAATCTAACGCAAGGTTGACAAGTGTTTAAATCATTAAATTTAAATTAAGTAAAATTGGAAGTCATCTCACAAGAACATATAGGGTTAACATGCTTGATCATGTAAACATGGGTGAGATGATTTACGTTAATAACCTTCAACCAATCTTTAATAAATCCAATATCTGATCCAACTACCTTGCGTGTAGGATCAATGGATGTTGGACAGTGGTTGCTCCCGACACATGACCGGGGATCAACTCAAGTTTTCGAAGCTTCGATTCAAACGACAAGGATCGGTAGCCTTCGAAAATAACGACAAGCTTAAAATCATCGAATCAGGTGATATTGAGCTCAACTCTAACTTTATTATTCAAAATATCTTATTAGTAGAAAATTTTCAATATAATTTACTTAGTGTAAGCCAATTGTGTGATAATAACTATAAGGTCATATTTTTAGAAAATGAATGCATAATTAATGCAAATGAAACTTCTAAAACAATCCTTAAGGGAACCAGAAATAATAATATTTATACTATTAATTTAACTAACTCCTCAACCAAGTGTCTTATTACACGACAAGAGGAATCATGGTTGTGGCATCGATGACTCGGTCACTCACACCCCAGACTCATCCACAAGATGAGTCAGAGTGACTTAGTCAGAGGTTTGCCTAGCATCAATAACTTGGATAATAAAATATTTAATGCTTGTCAACAAGGTAAACAATCTAGGACACAACATCAACTAACTAATCAAGAACGAACCAAAATTGTTGGTGCAATCGGCCCAGGTCACGATTGACCAGACTCAAGTTTGACTCGAGTGAGTTTTTGATGTTTGACAAAGTTGTTTGACATTGATGTCGGTCAATATGTTTTGGGGAGATTGTTTATACAATCGACCTGGGTTATAATTGACAGGACTCGAGTTTGACTCGAGGGAGACTTTGATGGTTGACTAGGGTTGACCATGTGATTAAGGTAAAGTCCAAGCATGGGTCTTGGCATGAAAAGTCCAAGCATGAGCCTTGGCATGGAAAGTCCAACATGGGTTGGCAAGGGAAAGTCCAAGCTTGAGTCTTGACATTTGAGAAGTCCAAGGGGTTTGATATTGGCGGCGTAAAGTCCAAGGGTGGAGTCTTGGCAGCATAAGTCCAATGGTTGGCGGCGTAAAGTCCAAGCGGAGCCTTGGCGGCGTAAGTCCAATGTGCCTTAGCGGTGTAGACGCCGTTAGCATGACATAGCTGATGGAAGCACCTGAAGGCTAGCGCGATGGATGAACAAGTCATGGATGACTTGGAAGGATCCAAGAGGCGTAAGGCTGATGGAGGTGGCTAGAAGGCTTAGGTCTAGGCTAAGGGTGGTCTAGCAAGTATGGGGGAATCATACTTGGGTTAAAACCTCATTTTTGAGGTTGGCAGTCGACTGGCATTATGGCCGGTTCGACTGTCGTGAGTCGACTTGAGTTCGACTATCGGTTTAAGAGCTAAAATCGCTTCGGCGATCGCTCATTGGAGCGATCGGCCCGGTGTAGAATGATCGACTACCAAGGATAGCACCAATTGCTAGTTCATCCGCGAGCGAGAATGCCGTAGCGTGAGGCGATCGTACACTACCGGTGGCGATGATCGACAATAGTGGATCGAGCCGTTGTCTCACGACAGCGTATGGCATCGATCGGTGACTTATAGCTGATCGATAGTAAAATCCAATGAGGTTAAAGAGGAGCTCGTGGAGGATTTCATCATCAGTTCTTGGGGAGCTTTCTTGAGGCGATTTGCGGGTGCATTTCAGGGCCATTCAACCTCATCCAAGCAACCAACAAGCAAAGCGCTCAAACCTTAGTTTTGTAAAGTGTTCTTTACATTTCCTTTATATTTGCTTGTATTTCTTTCGTTTATTGTTGTAAAAATTTGTACAAGGTTTCTCCACCTCCGACTTGTTGTCGGGAAGGAGTTTATTGATTAGTGATTGCATTGGCGTCGCTAGAGCTCGATCCGTGGAGTAGGAACCGTTCGGTTCCGAACCACGTTATATCTTTGTGTTCGTGGTTATTTCAATTCGTTATTGCTTTTATTATTACTATTCCGCTGCGCATAACGAGTTTTGTAGAGACGATCACGAACGATTTCCATCTACGTACGGGCAACGCGCTATTCACCCCCCCCCCCTCTAGCAGGCGCACAAGTCCTAACAAGTGGTATCAGAGCGAGGCCGCTCTTCTAAGTCTAACAACGAAGGGAGCAAGCTAGAGGGTAAAAGATGGAAGTCCAAGAACAATTAGGTTGGGACATCAACACGCCGGTCCCGTACTCATTATATGGACAAGAAGGCTTCGATTCTTGGAAGAGAAGAATTGAAGATTTTTTATTGATGAAGGACATTGAGGAATGAGCCATTTTAATGGAAGGCTTTGAATTGCCAAGAGGGCCAAGAGGAGGATATCTCAAGAAGAAAAGATGGACTCAAGGCCAACTTCAAAAATCCGAAATCAATGACAAGGTAATCGATATGATAGTTAATTTAATACCTAACGAGTTATTGTCCAAGATAGGTGAAGTTCTAGATGCCAAGGAGCTATGGGAAAAATTAGCCAAGCTCCATGAAGAACCATCCATGGCCCAAGAAGGAGAAAGATCATCCTCACAAGAAAGTGAGGATTCGGAGGTTGATAGGGAATCAACTTCCGGATCGGTGGAAGAGGAGATGGAAGAAGTAGAAGAAACCTCCACCTCTAGGATTGAGGGGGAGGAAAGAATTTCCACTCCGGAGCAACAAGAAGAAGCTTCCACATCCGGTCAAGATGAAGAATTTTCAATTCCAACACCTACCACCACCATAGGTAACTCAAACATATCAATTTGCAATAAAAATCATATCATATGTTTTGAGTGTAGGGAAGCTGGACACTACAAGAGCAAGTGCCCAAAGAAGATTAGGAAAGCTCCTCCGGCACCAAGAGTCAAGGATGCCGGTTCTCCAAGTCAAAAGAGCAAGGAGCATGTTATATGCTTCAAGTGCAATTCAAAAGGACATTATAGGAATCAATGTCCTAGGGGGAGGAAGAAGACCCAAGAGGGAGTTTTCACAAGTAGGGGGAGCCACTAAGGCAAACCCTAAGGTATATCATTTCAATAATAATAATGCTTTTTCCTTAGTTAATAGTCAAAAGCATGCTAGGAGTTTTAATTCTCTTGCAATTTATGAAAAGTATGCTAATAGGAACAAGTATTTTTGTTTAGGAGCTAAGAGAGACCATGTAGGAAATAAGGAGAAATTTGGGACTAATGTCCCTAAAAACAACTTATCTAAGGACAAACCTAGGTCAAATAACTCTAGAAAAATTTTACCTAGGGAGACCATTAGAAAGGTGCAAGAGCACCTAGGTTTCAATTCTAAATGGACCAGGCATATGCCTAGGAAGTCCAATGCCCAAGATTTAAATCAAAATTCTAAAATTGGACAATTAGAATTAGAGAATCAAGCCTTGAGATCAAGGCTTGAGAAACTTGAAAAGACCCTAAATAGAATACAAAATCAATTTAAAGGGTCAAGTGATCAAAAGTCTAGGTCCAGAAGTCAAAGTCAACACCTAGGACCTAAGAGTCAAAAGTCAACCAAGGGCAAGCAAGGTTTGGGTCACAAACCTAAGCCTAAGGTGGCTTATCATAGTGTTCCATTTGACTATGGAACACAAACTAGGTCTAGGAAGACCAAGGTCAATAGGGAAGTTATCCCTAAGGTTGACCAAAGGGTGTGCCTAGTGGCTAGGGTTTCTAGGAAACCTAGGGTGGCCACTAAGAAGGTTATTAGGGAGGCAATCCCTAAAGTTAATCATGGCAAGACCATAATGACCAAGGCTTCTAAGCCTAGGAGGGTCATTAGGAAGGTATCTAGGGAGGTTATCCCTAAGGAATACCTAATTAACCCTAGGAGTTCAAATAGATTTTGGGTTCCTAAGAGCGTGATTGATTCACGTTAGGTGGATTTAGGGTGTGCCAACCTTGATTGGATGGGTAGTTAACTCAACCATGGTAAAGGTGGCATTTTAGGTCATTTTCAAGGTTATGGTTACCTTGGAAATACATTTGAGATTTAATCCTAAAAGATTTTAGGATGTGCCAATATTAATTATGAAGTTTGATAAAATGATCAAATTGGCACATTTTAGGTTTAGAGGTTATAGGGTGTCATTTTAGGTTTTTGGCACACTAGGAGAATTTAAGTAATATGGAAAAATATACTTAATTATATCAAATGACAACTAATATTGAAAATTTAGGTATTATATACCTTTATATTTTATTTGCCATGCCTTGTTTGCCATATAACATGCCATGACTTCATGCTTATTTTTAATCATTTTATATGTCATGTTCATGTTTAGGATTAAGGTTGTAAATGTCATGTGTTTCAGATTTTATCATATGCCATGAAATCATGATTATTGGCCATGTTTTAATAATGCTATTATTTATGCCATGATCATACATCCATGCATTAACTTGATTGAAAATTGATTTAAGGACTATGGCATGACTTGAAGTCCCATTTATAAGGGAATCAAGTAGGGTTGCCTTAGAAAATGCATGAAACCCTAGATTAAATGAACCAAAACCCACATCTCATATCCAATTGACATTTATGTGTATTTATACACCCTAGATGCATGTGAGATGCTAGGATATGAGTTGAGTTCAAGGTGCATAGTTTTTGCATCTAGATGGACTATAACTCATCAAATTTCATTAGTGGATCATTGGGAAAGCTTGTGTACAAGTCATGTACATAGAGCCCAAGAAATATGATCCAAAATAAGGTTTTGAAAATATTTTAAAATAATTTTAGAAAACCTTGGTGAAGCCTATCTTTTGATAGCAATCACCATTGATGAGATTCATACAAAGTGAGCTAAAACATTGAAGTTTTTCTTCACTTTTGAATTTTGTATCAATTTCGGTATTTTATGGGTAAAATAATTTTCAAATATTTTTCACCCATTTTATTGACTATAAGTAATATACGTATCAAATTTTGTGATTTTTCGATATACGTAGAATTACTTATGACCTTTCAAAATTCATTTCTGATAGTTGAAATTCGAGAATTTCAGTTATCAGTCGACTGCCGCCTGATGGCAGTCGACTGATGTGAGTGTCAATTGACTGATTACTGTAAGTAGTCAACTGCCAAGCTGATTTCGGGTAAAACAAGGTTGTTTATCTCATTTTCAGCCATGGTAAAGGTCCCTAACCACTCCTAACCCTAGGATATGTGTTGGGAAGCATTATGAAGGGTGAAAATCCATTGGATATGGATTTGGAGAGGTGTTAGGTTAAAGTATCAAATTTAAGGGTGGAAGAGTTCATGTTTGAACTTAGAACCTTAATTTTGAGAGTTTAGAGTTCCTATTGGCTTAGGGACTTCCCAAGGACATTGTTGGTGCAATGGTCAAGGGGGAGCAAGCCTTTAGGGGGAGTTATCCATCTTGGGATGATGGATGTGTTTCTCCTCTTGAAGGGGGAGAAGTTATTGGGAGAGTATCATCAATTGGGAAAATTGATAGGTTTTTGAGAGACCCAATTTGGAAATTGGGAGAGAGTATAGGATTGACTCTTTTGAGTGATATGGGATTTACCACTAGGAAGATGGTAGGCATCCTAGGTATTTTTAGATCAAGGGGGAGATTGTAAGATCTCAATGGGACATGAGACGTTGACCTCCTTGGAGAGATAACCTTTTTGATGTTAGTCAAAAAGGGGGAGAAAGTGAAATTACCAATTTGGGAAATTGGTAAGGGAATTTGAGTTAGGGGCCTAACTCAAGGTTTGTTTTGTCAAACATCAAAAAGGGGGAGATTGTTGGTGCAATCGGCCCAGGTCACGATTGACCAGACTCGAGTGAGGTTTTGATGTTTGACAAAGTTGTTTAACATTGATGTTTAACATTGATGTCGGTCAATATATTTTGGGGAGATTATTTATACAATCGACCCGGGTTATAATTGACAGGACTCGAGTTTGACTCGAGGGAGACTTTGATGGTTGACTAGGGTTGACCATGTGATTAAGGTAAAGTCCAAGCATGGGTCTTGGCATGGAAAGTCCAACATGGGTTGGCAAGGGAAAGTCCAAGCTTGAGTCTTGGCATTTGAGAAGTCCAAGGGGTTTGATATTGGCGGCGGAAAGTCCAAGGGTGGAGTCTTGGCAGCATAAGTCCAATGGTTGGCGGCGTAAAGTCCAAGCGAAGTCTTGGCGGCGTAAGTCCAATGTGCCTTGGCAGTGTAGACACCATTAGCATGACATAGCCGATTGAAGTACCTGAAGGCTAGCGCGATGGATGAACAAGTCATGGATGACTTGGAGCGATCCAAGAGGCATAAGGCTGATGGAGGTGGTTAGAAGGCTTAGGTCTAGGCTAAGGGTGGTCTAACAAGTATGGGGGAATCATACTTAGGTTAAAACCTCATTTTTGAGATTGGCAGTCGACTGGCATTATGGCCGGTTCAACTGCCATGAGTCAACTTGAGTTGGTTTAAGACTGCTCGCGGCAATCGACGCTCATTGGAAGCGGTCATGCTAGTTCACCGCTGAGATCGCCCGAGCCAGAATGCTCGTGGCCGATTGGCGATCGACTACGGCGCGATCGACAATGTTGACAGTCGATTGCCAAGAGATCCGTTGGAGTTTTTCCAGCGTGGATCGAGCCGTTGTCTCACGACAACAGTGGCATCAGTCGACTGGTGACTTATGGCAGTCGACTGATAGGCAAAAATCCAACCCGATGCAGGTTAAAAAGAGGAGTTCGTGGATGATTTCATCATCAGTTCTTGGGGAGCTTTCTTGAGGCGATTTGAAGGCGATTTGCAGGTGCATTTCAGGGCCCTTCAACCTTATCCAAGCAACCAACAAGCAAAGCGCTCAAACCCTAGTTTTGTTAAGTGTTTTTTACATTTCCTTTGTATTTGCTTGTATTTCTTTCGTTTATTGTTGTAAATGTTTGTACGAGGTTTCTCCGCCTCCGACTTGTTGTCGAGAAGGAGTTTATTGATTAGTGATTGCATTGGCGTCGCTAGAGCTCGTTAGAGCTCGATCCGTGGAGTAGGAACCGTTCGATTCCGAACCACGTTATATCTTTGTGTTCGTGGTTATTTCAATTCGTTATTGCTTTTATTATTACTATTTCGCTGCGCATAATGAGTTTTGTAAAGACGATCACGAACGATTTCCATCTACGTTCGGGCAACGCACTATTCACCCCCCCTCTAGTGGGTGCACAGGTCCTAACAAAAAGTACTCTTGAGCTCCTACACATGGATCTATTTGATTCACACGGAGCTAAGTCACTTAATGGGAGTAAATTCTGCTTAGTCATAATTGACGACTATTCTAGATTTACTTGGGTTAGATTCATCAAACACAAAAGTGATACCCTATATCAATTAATCAACCTATTTAAACTAATAGAAAATCAACAAAACCTTAAAATCAAAAGGCTTAGGACTGATCATGGTGGTGAATTCGAGAACCACAGGTTTATAGAATTCTGTAACCTAAATGGATACCACCATGAGTTCTTTTACCCTAGAACCCCACAACAGAATGGCCTAGTAGAATGTAAAAATAGAACGTTACAAGAAGCTGCTAGGACAATGTTAAACGAGTATAACCTACCTGATAGGTTTTGGGCAGAAGTCGTGAGTACGACATGCTATGTCCAAAATAGGATCCTTATGGTAAAGAGGCACCTTAAGACCTCATATGAGATTTATCACGATAAAATACCTAACATCAAGTACTTTAGGGTATTTGGGTGTAAGGTACATATCCTAAACACTAAGGATTGCCTAGGAAAATTTAGATCCAAAACCTCGACCGAAATCGTTCTAGGATACTCGACTACAAGTAGAGCTTATAGAGTATATAACCATGATACCCTTAGAGTCGAGGAGACTATCAATGTAGTGTTTGATGAAGGACACAAACCTACAAAACCCTCGGCAACCCCAATTAGCGAGCCGATTCATACCAGACTCAACTTCGATATGGAGATCAAGTCTAGTATTAATCCTAAACTAAGTCAACCAAGTCATTCTATCGACCAAGTGGTAGATGACTCTAGGACTCAAACGAATCATCCTATTGACCAAGTAGTAGATGACCCAAACCCCAATCAAACTAGGACTCAAACGAATCATCCTTTCGACTAAGTGATAGGTGATCCAAGCCTAGGAGTTCAAACTAGAGCCTCATACAGAAACCTTAGTCAAATCTCCTTGATTTCCAAAATTGAACCCAAAACTATTGACCAAGCTCTTCTTGATCCCGATTGGATTATTGCAATGCAAGAAGAGCTGGCTCAATTTACTAGGAATGAAGTATGGCAATTAGTACCACCACCTAAAGATAAAACAATCATTGGAATGAGGTGGGTGTTTAGAAATAAACTTGATGATAAAGGTGAAGTAGTTAGAAATAAAGCTAGATTAGTCGCTAAAGGGTTTAATCAAGTCGAAGGTTTAGATTATGATGAGACCTATGCCCCAGTAGCTAGATTAGAGTCCATTCGAATGTTATTAGCATATGCTGCATATCGAGGATTTAAGTTGTTTCAAATGGATGTGAAGTCAACATTCTTGAATGGATATATTAAAGAGGAGGTTTATGTTAGTCAACCCCTCGGTTTCGAAAGCCTAGATAAACCCAACCATGTCCTTAGGTTAAAGAAAGCTCTCTATGGACTTAAACAAGCTCCTCGAGCTTGGTACAAGAGGCTTTCGATTTATTTTAAGTCCAAAGGATTTAATAAAGGTGTAGTTGACCCAACTCTTTTCGTAAAAATCATAGGTAAAGACATATTCATAGCCCAAATCTACGTAGATGATATCATCTTCGGAACCACCAACTCGATCCTACTAAACGAGTTCATTTCACTTATGGAAAGTGAATTTGAAATGAATTTAGTAGGTGAGTTGAGTTTCTTCTTAGGTCTACAAATTAAACAAACTAAATATGGAATATACCTACACCAACGCAAATATACTAGGGAATTAATTAAACGCTTTTGGATGCAAGACGCTAAAATTATTAATACGCCAATGGCAACAAATGTAAATATAGAAGAAGATGTAACCGGAAATCCAATTGGATTAAAACACTATAGGAGCATGACAGGGAGTCTCCTTTACTTAACTGTAAGCCAGCCTGATATCTTATTTGCAGTAAGTATGTGCGCAAGGTTCCAAACCTGTGCCAAGGAGTCTCACCTAACTCTAGTCAAGCATATCCTTAGATATCTAAAGGGTACACTTAATGTCGGTATTTGGTACCCTAGATCTACCAAGTTTGAACTAACCGGCTACTCCGATTCGGACTATGCCAGTATTAAGCTCGATAGAAAGAGTACGAGTGGTTGTTGTCAACTTCTTGGCTCGAGTCTAGTGAGTTGGTACAGTAGGAAGTAACACTGTATTGCCTTATCCACCACCGAAGCCGAATACATCGCGATTGGTGAGTGTGTCACTCAGCTTCTTTAGATGAAGCACACTCTCCGACACTTTAAGTTAGACTTTACAAACACTAAACTCCACGTAGATAACATTAGCTCAATTAACCTAACTAAGAATCTGATATGTCATTCTAGGACCAAACATATAGAGGTCAAACATCATTTCATTCGAGAACATGTGGCCAACGGAGCCATACAACTCCAATACGTCGAATCGAAGTCCAACTTGGCAGACCTATTTACTAAACCCCTATCTGAAGCTGAATTTTATCTATTAAGACGAAAATTGGGCATGTGCGTAGTAGAATAGGAACTTACAAATTATATTATTACTATTTCTTACTTTTCATTTTAATGCAACTAGCATAGGACATACCTTAGATATCAAGCACCTATAGATTTAAGGAGCCAATACATATCACAACACATAAGACTAATGTGTTTGTGTACTTAGCCACGTAGATGGGCGTGAGAAGTTAGGACTTTACTCCTGGTTCCAGATGTAGAGCTAGTGCATCGCCATGAACCACTGAGTATAATCATATATATTAACTGACTCTGACCAAGATTTGTTGATCTTTCATATCAATCAAGTCAAATAAGAGTCGAACATTTTATAGATGAGCTTATTTTCAGTATATTATTTTCAAAATAATGTGGAACATTCTTGGACTTTAAATTTAATACCTATATTTTTTCAAATACCCCCCACTCTTTTTTAATATATGGAAAAAGGGGGAGAAAAAGGCCAAAGTTAAGGGATCAAAATTCACTTCATACTTATTCACATGGCCAGAAGTTAACTTTAAGTTTACTTAATTTGTGCATCTTAACTTGTTTGAGTTAACAAAAAGAAATAAAGGCCAAGTTAAGAGAATTCTTAACTTAAACTTATTTTTAATACTATGGCCAAACGTTAATGCTTCACTTAAGAAAGGGGGACCAACTTTAAGTAATATTAATTACTTAGAGTCTTCCTAAATAGCAACCATCAAGGGGGAGGATTAAGGTCTTCTTTCAAGACTCACCCTCGGTCAAGGGGGAGGTTTCCTCAAGGGGGAGTACTTGAAGAAAATTCTTACTACTCCTACTTAATCTTTATTCATGTTTCTCATGCATATTGTTTTTTTCTTCATGCATATTATTTTCTTAACTTTGTATGTGGGTTTGCCATAGATCAAAAAGGGGGAGATTGTTGGTGCAGTAGGCACCTGAGTCGAACCTGAGTTTTGATTATAGAAAATGATACAAAGTTAAGCTCATATTGTTATCTCATGAGCTAAATCGAGTGTGAAGAAAAGTACTAAAGATGGAGCTGAAGGCTAGCGACACCCGGAGGAAGCCGCGGTGGTCGGGTGACACTCGAGTGACTTCGGAGGGAGCCGAAGGAATTGAGTGGAAGGCCAAAAGCGAAAGTGACACAGTAAGTATCAAAGTAAGCTTGTGTGTGTAAGTGTAAGTGAGGTCATATCCTCCTTACGGGGATGGTCTTAAGCGTAGATCCGACCCAAGACATCCCATGGATGGTCTAGGTCGAGATCGGACAGTCAGAGGTCGTCGAAATAATATTTTTGTTTAGCTAACTTCTGATTTCAGCTAGCATCGATCATTGCCCGACCGAGGACTCGATTGCGCCCATCGATTACACTGCAGCAAGATTCGATCGATGTCGCCATCTGTCCGATCGATGATGGCCATCAGTCGACTGATGGTCAAGGATCAGCTTCGAGGAGTCAAGGCTTATCACCTCATTTCAAGGAGATTGGTGCTCAAATCTCATTGGCTGAAGTTCCTCTCGAGAAGGGGCTCAAAGGCTATAAAAGGAGGGCCTCTCCTAGGGTTTTCTCATCAATTCTAAGCTTCCAAAAGTCTCCACAACACTACAACTCTCCGACAACTAAGTGCTACCTCTCCGACGCTCTAGGTTTAATTGTTTATATTTTCCGTCGGTATAAGATTCAATTCATTTTATCGTTTTCATATTATTGTCTCAGAGTTTTTATCATAACGAGGAGAGGGGGAGTGTCTCTCTACCTCAAGCTTTGTGATTTCTTGTATTTGATCAACTCCTACCTCCAACGAGGAGGAGTTCGTTTAGTGTATTGCCCTCCGTGTGTGGTCAAGGACCACTAGGGCCTTGGAGTAGTAGCCGAAGGCTACGAACCAAGTAAAAAAATCCACTTGTCTCTTTTATTTGTCATTTATCTTTCCGCTACGTTTAATTGTCTACTCAAACGAATTTGTACGAAAAGTTTTATCGCTATTCACCCCCCCCCCCCTCTAGCAATCCGCTCGATCCAACATACACAAGCATTAAGGCAGCTAAGCAATTTTTTTTAACAAAATAGAAAAGCAATCCTAAGATTATCAAACACCGTTATCAATTTTCGACAATGGTGCCATTTTGATAAGACCATTTTATGTCGCGCTATGGTATCATAAAATATCGAACCCCTAACTAATACAGTATAGGGTTACTTGGATCATGTCCCAACGAATGTAATGACAGGATAATAATTTTAGGATCAATTTATTCACGATCAATGGTTTGGGTATTTTTGAATTATAATTGGGAGTTTTCAATGAAATAAAATGAACAATTGAAACAAGAATTATGAGTATCCTATTAATGGAAATTTAATAATCTATATTAAACATGCAAACAATTTGAAAAACTTGAAACAAGAAATCTTAATGACTTAAACTACTGTATTATAGAAACAAACATTAATAACAACAATCTACATCTAATCAAGCAAATGAAAAGTTCGATTAACATGATGAATAGTACAAATAAACAAATTACCCAAAACATGTCGTGATCAAGAACAATTCAAGAATTAGCGAAATTCAACTACAATTCTAACAAAACAAGCATTCTAGATCAAGAAATCATCTCAAGGATCAAGCAAGGGCAATCCCCAAGCTTAGAATTGGATTAGAATCGAAGAGAAGCAGGGAAGATAAGTCAAAACATCGACAACCAGTGACAGAGGATCTGATCAAAAGGAGAAATCATGAGAATTTTATGCTGATGGACTGGAAGGAGGGTTGATCTAAGTTCTAGGAAGGAGTAGAGAATCCCCTTTCTTCTCCTTACAACTCAATGGTGTTCGACAGAGGTCGGTGGTGATGCTCTGTCCCAGATATGTGTGGTGGTTGTGCGAGGAGAATTTCGTCAGATAAGGATCTATGGATGACTCGGGAGGGTTACCGGAGAAGGAGGGAAACCCCTATCTTCTTCGACGACCCAATTAGATTAGAAGAAAGTAGTGGATGGATCGCCGATGATCGCTCTTGTGGCATGCACCCGTAGGTAAGAACCAGAGAAGGCAGACTAAACAGTTATCACACAAGAGGATTAAATACATCGAAATTAATAACCAAAATAATGTATCAAAATAACAGTTATCGCCAATATCACCTTCCTAGAAAGTACTTGTCCTCCTAGGTGATTGCCATAATAAGCTTTATGAATTTCTTTGAGAACTCCCTCTACCTCCTTGATTCCCAAACAGAGTAACATTGGCCTCGTGTAAGACCTTTTAAGTAGAACTCCATCCAACACTATGAAGTGCTTCACCCTCCGTATTAAATAAAAAGTGGTCTTAGGGTAATCCAGGACCATCCCATCTCTTAGATATGCCCTAAACTCAGTCCTCCAGTCGATGTAGCCTCTTCCCTTTCCTTAGTAGGTTCCTCTACACTTTGTATTTCCAACGAGGTGTTTATTTCTAAGTGCAAAGGCTCTCAAGAAGCCCACTCAGTCAATGATCTTGCTAATCATGCCAATTGATATGCTCGGTCATTCTCTTCTTAGGGGATTTGTTGGATCTACACTTCTTGAAATTGAGCTTTCATGCGCCTATAAGCCTCCACATATTTTGCCATATGCTTGTCCTTAATGATAAAAGCACCTTGATTTGAGACACCACTAATTGTGAGTCCAAATGTATCTAGACTCGAATTGCTCCTGTCACTTGGGTTGCTTAGAGTCCAAATAATATTGCTTTATACTCGACCTTATTGTTGAAGGCTTTGAACTCGAGCCATATTGCAATCAACATTTCTTCTCCGAAAGGGCACACAAGGAGTATCCCAACCCCACTCCCTAGAGATCCAGATGATCCGTCTATAAAGACTTGCCATTGGGACGATGACCCTTCTGCCATTTTCAAGTGCATTAACTCAGGATGATAATTCAACCAAAAAATCTGCCAAAGCTTATGCTTTTATAACAGTCCTTGGTTGATACTGAATGTTGTACTTAGTTTCACCATCCACTTTGCCAATCGCCCTGAGAAACTCGGCTTGGTTATCACTCGACTTAATTCATTATTGGTAAGCACTGCCATTGAATGGGCGAGGAAGTATGGTCGTAGCCTTCGAGTTGTTAGTACTAAGGCATAAGCCAACTTTTCTAATTCAAAGTAACGAAGCTCCACTCCTTTCAAGATATAACTGGTGTAATAGATGGGCTATTGTTAAGGGGCTTTCTTGCCGGAGTAAGACTGAGCTAATCACCCCTTCGAATATGACCAAGTAAATCCAGAGAGACTCTCGTATGCTAGGTCTGGCCAAGGTGGTGAGTCGGACTAAATATTGCTTCAGTTCTCAAAACACCTACTCACACTTATCATCCCACTGAAAATGTGTCGCCTTCCTAAGTACCATAAAAAATGACATCCCTGTAGGTAGGAAACTTCGCTTCCCACTTCAACTCGGTCTCTTGTTCATGGCGATCCCTTCTAC
The DNA here is from genome assembly GCA_025175895.1 of Wurfbainia villosa. Taxonomy (NCBI): domain Eukaryota; kingdom Viridiplantae; phylum Streptophyta; class Magnoliopsida; order Zingiberales; family Zingiberaceae; genus Wurfbainia; species Wurfbainia villosa. The sequence continues at coordinate 13,882,595 of CM045990.1, forward strand.
GTCCCAAAATAAAAAAAAATTTATCCTTGATAAGAGGGATTACCCAAGTAACCGTTTCATCATCATGCTATTTGATTAGAGTAGTCACTTGAACAAACTTATTGTTCAAGCAACCAACCTCTATTCTACGAATAGCCGCGGAATAGACGATGTACGGATCGTCGGCTTTTGTGTTTATGTTCGGGGTCCAAGTTATATTAGCCACAAAACAGAATATTGTTAGTAATATATGAGAGATGTACTAAGGCAATCGCCTTATGTTTGAACCATTTATATGATAAATAAAGATTCACTATTTGAGTATACATGTTTTCATGTATTTGATTAGATCTTAAACTCATTTACTGAATATCCACGATACGATTCATAGCATGAGAGAATTTGTGATTGGATCACAACTAGTGAGTATCTCTACATGTGTAATTGTGATGTATCGGAATTATCCCTAGTCAATGAATTGATGGATTTGGACACCATTGATTCTGTCGAGACTAGCACGAGGTATACTCCTTGGTGTATCCAAGCAGCTGATTCTCACTGGCTGGAGACATTGTGATGTCCGGAGTTAATCGTGGATGCTAGTTATGGTAACTAGTTCATTGGAGTGATCAGCCGTAAGACTTCATATGGTTCTCTGCATATATAGATATGTCAATGAAGTTCTTACTGCAGCTTAAGTGTGATGTTCCTTTGACTTGTGGTATTCAAGTCATATTGATAATAAAGACTTATATTTTGACATCTTAAGCAAGCATCTCTGAGGAGATGTGGACCCGGGATGATTGGGTATAAGTCGAAGTGATCGAAGGTGTTTGAATAGCCTATAAAGGATTCACCACTCCTTGCGAGGAGATGTATACCCATGGCCTCTCGTCGGATTGTTACTAAAGTCTTTGGCCAAAGAATTACATGTTTAGAGTAAGGTACTCTTCGATACATGTGCAGTAACTAGAATCCGTAGGACGAGGAAATGATACTTGGGCTAGGTGTGACGTAGTCAGCCTACTGGGGACTGACACTATAGACCATGTCCTGAACCAAGTGGGTATAAGATGAGTGAAGGGAATGGGGCACGATTCATTCGAGCTGCTGAAGGGTTTCAGAAATAGTTCTAGATCAACCGTTGATCTTTTCAGTTAATTGGGGATCATGATGTACTACTAGGTGCCACTCATGATCATTCCATAATTAATGGTTAATTATAGACGGCCAACATAAACCGAGAACCTATTTGGTCACATGCACAACGAGCATAATCCGAAGGATTTAAAACGAGCTTGAGAATGAGATTCTCAGACCGAGAGAAACTAGGTTTGGTTGGACCAAACATGGAGCGAGCATGAAATTGTTTCAGTTGCAATGGAAGCGTGGATGGGCCGTGTCTTATGAAGAAATGATGGATGAACCAAATTGGTTTGGTTCTAATCTAATGGAGGAGAATAAACCAAAGGGGTTTGGTTTGTTTTAAACGAATGAACCAAAGTTGGTTCGGTTCGTTTTAATTTAAAATAAACCATCATGGTTTGGTTTATTTTAACTTAAATTAATGGACCGGGTTAATGGGCTTTTGGTTATGATCCGATAACCATTAAGAGAATTTGTTCTCTATAAAATAGGGCTTAAGGGTTTTTGTTAAGCCCTAATCGTTGCAACCCTAAAGTTGCCGCCCACCCTCTCCCTCTTCTCCAAGTGGTCGGCGCCAACTTCTTGCTGCCACCCACCACCGCCCAAAGCCCCTTGCCGACGTCCAGTAGCTACCGTCCTCTCCCCTCGCCAGCGTCGAGCTACTGCCGGAGGAGCTCCGGTGATCTTTTTTGGGTCCGGCGACAAGGTGAGCTTCAACTTTCCTTATTTGGCCGGCCCCTATTCCTCCACCAAAGCTGTCCAGTTTTCTGGACAGCTTGTTTCCTTCTTGTTGGAGCATCGTTTGGACAACGTTTGGAGCTCCAACAGCAATAGCCTTGCTGGGGATTCGATCTCCGGTAATCCTCATAGGTGGAGGACGAAGGATTCGTCAAACGGTTGACGAATACCTCTCCAGAGAAGCGAGTTTTTTAGGACTCGTTTTGGATCCGAATTTTGATTCGGATCGTGATCTTCTCTCGATCACATTGTCTTCAACACGAGGCTAGTAACCCGTACGAAAACGAGGCTCATGACTTTGGGAAGTCATCCCAAAGATACTCGGCATGGATACGGATAGAGGAGATTCTAGCGAGGATCGCTCCGGTTGATGTCTTTCCCGCTGCACATGAAACGTCAGGATTACGTAGTATAAATTTCCTTTTATTGCAAAATTTGAATTTACGGTTATGTCTACACATGTTGTACTATGCATGCGTGTGGTGTGTGTGTTGTAATAAATTAGATTTATTATTTTATTTCTTCCACTGTGCACAAGTTTATGAAACATGTTCGAACACACACTCTCCGTGGTGCCGGAAACCCAACAAATATATCATGCATATATAATTGAAAATAATCATAAACATGTTACATAAGAAAATAGACAAGTATTATACCTCTCGATCTTCTATCGTATGTCCTTCCTCCTTTTGGACGTCGTGTGGGCGACGATTTACCAAAAGTTGAAGCTCCTATATCACCAATCTTCCTTCCTTGCTCTCTCCGAACAAGAGGAAGAATAGAAACAAAACTCTCCTTCTTTCAACCAACCACCAAGCTCCAAGGTTGGTGCTTGCCGCTGGCCAAGAAGGATTGGGTGAAGAAGATGGATGCCGACCAAGAGCTCCAAGGGAAGACCCTAAGCCTTGTTTCCACCGGACAAGGAGAAGGGAAGGAGGTTTTGATGCCGGCAAGGGGAGAGGAGAAAGATATGGGCACCGACCACCTAATGGAAGAAGAAGAAGGAAATAAATTCCTTATTTGAGGCTGCCCAAAGCAAACTCCAAAACCCTAGCCTTCAATCTCCTTGCCGCACAACCCTAATCCCTCTTCAATTGTGTTTGCCGCCCACCCCTTTGCCTCCTTTTATAGAGTTAGGGATAAGCCTTGTTTTAATCTCCACCATTGGTTCTAGGGATTTAATCTCAACCTTGGGATCTCGAGAATTAATCTCAACCGTCGGATCTAGAGATTCAATCTCTACCATTGGTTCTAGAGTTTTGTTTTCATCCATTGGATCTAGGCTTCATGAGGTTTTAATAGGCTACAATAGGGACCATGAGGAGGAGTTGGATCTTGGCCACCCAATGGATCAAGCCCACATAAAGTCCTATCCATTAATGATAATTCAATCCACTAAAGGATTATCATTGATCTACCTCACCAACCCCCATAAGTTAATATGGGATCCATATATTATTTGTATATTTTTCTCCCCGTGTTTAAGATCTCGAATATCCGTCGATTAATTAATTTACTGACCATTAATTAATCAACATCTAACTTGATGAGTAGTACCACTCAACCTTTTCATCATGCCGGACCAAGTCCACCTGCAGGGTTTACATGATGAACCTTATGAGCTCCTCAAGGGGACATCATCATCCTAATATATAGGACACGGTTCCCTTCTATAATCAACGTCACACCATATAAATAATATCATTTCTCAACTTACCGAGCCTATCGATTTAATCTATAAATCTCTCTCATTGGTAAATCAAAGAAATAAATACTAAGTATATGTGTCCGTTATTATATCGAGATTAAGAGTATGTACAATATAATATTTGAGGTCCGATTCGATTATGTAGTCACCAATAAATCGAATCACCTCTAAGTCGGTCCTGCTCAATACACACAAAGTGTACTAGTGTGATTCTATAGTCAAGACAAACCAATACCAAATCACACTACAACCATACCAATGGTTTGTCCCAAGCCATCTCGGTTGTGAGCCTTTACTTATACTTTACAAGGAGCCGATAACATGATCTCCCGTGTGACACCATACACCATGTTATCTACAATGTATGTATTAGACAATATGCATCACCATAAATATGCAAACAATGATCATGTGATTCTTATTTCAAAATAAAGATGTTCATACAAAAGATAGACTTTTCAGTATACATCCCAACAATCTCCCACTTATACTAAAAAACTATACTGTCCTCAAACTGCCATACATTTGATTCCCATTCCCTCTATATGCCTATCAAAGGCTCTCGCCAGAAGGGCCTTAGTGAAAGGATCTGCTAAGTTATCCTCTAATGCAATCTTGGCAACAACAACTTCTCCTCTCTTTACGATTTCTCGTATCAGGTGGTTCTTGTGTTCTATGTGTTTACTTGCCTTATGGGCTGGTGGTTCCTTCGAGTTTGCAACTGCACCACTATTATCACAATAAATTGTGATAGTTCTGGGCAAACTAGGAATCACATCCAAGTCCATCAGGAAGTTCTTGAGCCACACAGTTTCTTTAGCCGCCTCAGAGGCCTCCACATAATCAGCTTCCATGGTAGAGTCAGCCACGCATTTCTGCTTGACACTCCTCCATACAATGGCTCCACCTCCCAAAGTAAACACAAAACTTAAGGTAGACTTACTGTTATCCCTATCTGATTGGAAATCGGAATTTGTATAACTCACAGGGAGTAATTGGTCTGCCTGGTAAACTAGCATATAATCCCTAGTCCTTCTCAGGTACTTCAATATATGCTTTACCGCAGTCCAATGTCCCTGTCCTAGATTATTCTGATATCTACTGACCATGCCCACGGCAAAGCAGATATCTGGTCTCGTACATAGCATAGCATACATGAGGCTTCCTACCGCCAAAGCATAAGGAACCACCTTCATCTCCTCTATCTCCTTAGATGTTCTAGGACACATCTCCTTAGATAAAGGAACTCCATGCCTGAAAGATAGAAAACCTTTCTTGGAGTTTTGCATGCTAAAATGATCCATAATAGTGTCTATGTATGAAGCTTGAGATAAGCACAATATCCTTTTCTTGCGATCCCTTATAACCTTGATCTCAAGGATGTGCCCCACTTCTCCCAAGTCCTTCATATCAAACTGTTTGGAAAACCATACCCTTACGTTCGATAACACCTTGACATTGTTGTCAATTAACAAAATGTCATCTATATATAGTACAAGAAATACCACTACGTTTCCGTCACATCTCTTGTATACACAAGATTCATCCGGACTTTGAATAAATCCATAAGACTGGATTACCTCATCAAAGCGGATGTTCCAAGATCGATTAAGCTTACATACAAGATGTTATTTGCCCTTCGCAATGAATCCCTCTGGTTGCTTCATATAGATGTTTTCCTCAAGACTTCCATTAAGGAAAGATGTCTTGACATCCATCTGCCACACCTCATAATCCATATGAGTTGCAATGTATAAGAGAATCCGGATAGACTTAAGCATTGCCACTTGCGAAAAGGTCTCCTAATAATCGATACCCTCTTTCTGAGTATACCCCTTCGAAACAAGCCTCGCTTTGAAGGTCTCAACCTTCCCATCTATTCCTCTCTTTCTTTTGTAAATTCACTTGCAACCAATGGTTTTTAAACCATCGGGTGGTTCTACTAGCTCCCAGACTTGATTTGAATCCATAGATTCAATCTCAGCATTCATTGCACTTTGCCAAGATACCGCATCTTTATCTTGGATTGCCTCGTCATATGTCCAGGGATCAGGTTCATGTTCGCTAGGGACCAAATTAGAAGATTCTCCCATGAACATGAATCTATCAGGCTTTCTAACAACCCTCCCACTACAACGAGGTATCACCTGTGTATCCTCTGTGACATGCGGTGCAGTGACTTATGGTATATCCTCTTGTACCGATGGTACTGAAGAAGCGACTTCCCCTTTTAATTCCTCTAGAACAATCTTACTCATGGGCTTATGGTTCATCACATAGTCTTCCTCTAGAAATCTGGCGTTCGTGCTAACGATCACCTTCTGATCTCCAGGACTAAAAAACAAACCACCTTTCATTCCACTAGGATAGCCAACGAATATGCGTACTTCTGTACGATGTTACAACATACCAACATCCGTCTTCAGCACATGTGTTGGACTCCCCCAAATCCGAATCTGTCTTAGACTAGTCTTTCGCCCAATCCACAATTTAATGGGATTAGAAGGCACTGATTTAGATGGGACCAAGTTCAGAATATACAATGTCGTATCTAGAGCATATCCCCAGAACGAAACTGGCAACTCAGAATAACTCATCATTGATCTAACCATCTCCATAAGAGTCCTATTCCTTCGCTCTGCTACACCATTCTGCTGGGGTGTGCTAGGTGCAGACAATTGGGATTGAATCCCAGCCTCTGATAAGTAATTCCTAAACTCTCCCAAGAGGTACTCACCACCACGATCAGATCGTAGTGTCTTGATACTTTTACCTTGACGTTTCTCCGCATCAACCTTGAATTCTTTGAACTTGTCAAAGCATTCAGACTTGCGGCGCATCAAGTAAATGTATCCATATCTCGAATAATCATCTATAAAAAGAGACGAAATACTCAAAACCACCTCTAGCCTGGATAGACATAGGACCACACAAATCAGAATGAACCAATTCTAACACATCTTTGGCTCTATACCCCTTGGCCTTAAAAGGTCTCTTGGTCATTTTACCCTCCAAGCAAAATTCGCAGGTTGGGAAATCTTTCACCACTAATTAACCCAGAGGTCCATCAGCTATCAACCTTTGAATTCTGCTTAGGTTAATATGACCAAGCCTAAGATGCCAAAGATATATTTTGTTCATCTTCGAAGGTTCTTTTCTCTTATTGGAATTAGAAGATGAGTTATTAACTTCTATTTGCATCGTGGGAGCTTTTGGTTCAAGTATCTATAAATTTCCTATTAATGCACCCGAACAGATAATCTCTCTATTCCTTTTTATAACAACTCTGTCATTAAAAGAAATAGAATATCCATCCATAAACAATTTAGAAACTGAAATTAAATTCTTTCTAAATAAAACTACATAAAGGCAATTCTTAAGAACCAAAACTTTATTTTTCTCAAAAGATAAATAAACGTTTCCCACTGCAACAGCTGCCACCTTCGTGGCATTGCCCAAGTAAACGGTAATCTCCCCTTTAGCTAGTCATCGGGTTTTCTGGAACCCCTACAAAGTATTGCAGACATGATCAGTGGCTCCCGTATCTACACACCAAGTGCTGGTAGATAACACTGCTAAACATGTTTCAATGACTAGACCAAAGGATATACCTTTGTTCTGTTTCAGATTGGAACAATCTTTCTTCCAATATCCAGTCTGCTTGTAAGTGAAGCACTTGCCTTTCGGCTTCTTCACTCCTCCCTGAGATCCTCCCACCATCTTTGCTCCACCTTGTTTCTTCTTCTTCTTGCCTTTCGGCTTAGAAGTAGAAACCTTCTGAGCAACCATGACCTGAACCTGAGCAAGCCTTTCTGTCGACTGGAGAATGATATCGACCTAGGTTTCCCCATCGATCTTAGCTCCAAGGACTTCCAGCTCATTCGCAGGCTTAGGAGGACACTCTACAGAGAGTACATATTTGTACTCCTCAGCAGTTAAGACAATGTCAAGATTCCTTTATCTAATCAACATAATTATGTACAGTAAGTTTATTTTCCTTTAGTATCATAGCAAGTGGACTGAAAGTCATTTTAAAAAAAACCTAAGAATCACATAGATCAAAACTTTAGATTTCAAAAAATTATTGATTCCTCAAACAATAAAATTTTAAAATCAACCAACACCTCAAAACACCAAGAATATTGTATGCCACGATCGTGTGGACGTATACGAATTCCACATTTGTAAGAGGAGGTTTTACCCATTAATTTTACTATCTTGTCAACCTAACTTTTTGACATGTAAAATTAATAGTTGGTTCCTCTTTGGCCCTACAAATAAAAGCAGTGACTCCGATGGGGAGGATACTTATATTTGTATCTAAGTGTTCACCATTACTCGGTACCAAGGTAATTATCTCGGGTTATGTGCCTTCCGATGGGGAAGTACACACGCTCCTTAATAATTTCCTATAACCATATTTGACCTTGTGATCTGCAAACAAACTCATCCGATGGGGAGGAAGGCACTCAGAGCCGACGCGCAAGTTTGTTTGCATCACATGTCAAATCGTAATGGAGGCCGTAGGAATTTAAAAAAATATCCCTCTCCCACTTAATAATTTGAAATTGAAGAATTTTCTAGCCTACGACATGCATATCAAACAATAAGCAATAAATATGAAAAATAAAAAATTTCCAACTATTATGGCTTTTGTCTTCAATATGTCTCCCATCGTATCGCCATCTCATCCGCTCCTCCTACGCCATGTACGAGCCATCCGGAGATCCGAGCCGAGACTAAATATTTTAATTTACATCCATCGATCCTATACTCCACGAGGGAGTGTACATGAAATCTAGATCGAAAGTAAACTAAAATAAAAAGAGTGGATAAACAATGTCGTATCTAATTTATAAAAAAATTAAATACTAGTCTCGTCAACCCCGAGGATTCAACAAAGTATACAATTACACACATACAATCACATACACACATATGGCCATAATAGTTGGATCCTATGCCTGTAACCAAAGAGTTAACCTACGCATATCCTATTATTATCCGACACATATAATATATGAAAAGTGCATAAAAGTAACCGAATCCTAAACACACAAAACCGAAAATCGTGGCTCTGATACCACTTGAAGGGTTTGCGGAACCGAAACTCTGATACCACTTGAAGGGTTTTTCCCAAAATCGAAGCTCTGATACCACTTGTAGGTAGGAAACTTCGCTTCCCACTTCAACTCGGTCGCTTGTTCATGGCGATTTCTTCTAGGTCCCTGGATAAAAAAAAATTATCCTTGACAAGAGGGATTACCCAAGCAACTGTTTCATCGTCATGCTATTTGATTAGAGTAGTCAATTGAACAAACTTGTTTTTCAAGCAACCAACCTCTATTCTACGAATAGCCGCGGAATAGACGATGTACGGATTGCCGACTTTTGTATTTATGTTCGGGGTCAAAGTTATATTAGCCACAAAACAGAATATATCATGCATATATAATTGAAAACAATCATAAACATGTTACATAAGAAAATAGACAAGTATTATACCTCTCGATCTTCTATCGTATGTCCTTCCTCCTTTTGGACGTCGTGTGGGCGACGATCTACCAAAAGTTGAAGCTCCTAGATCACCAATCTACCTTCCTTGCTCTCTCCAAACAAGAGGAAGAATAGAAACAAAACTCTCCTTCTTTCAACCAACCACCAAGCTCCAAGGTTGGTGCTTGCCGTCGGCCAAGAAGGATTGGGTGAAGAAGATGGATGTCAGCCAAGAGCTCCAAGGGAAGACCCTAAGCCTTGTTTCCACCGGCCAAGGAGAAGGGAAGGAGGAGGTTTTGACGCCAGCAAGGGGAGAGGAGAAAGATATGGGCGCCGACCACCTAATGGAAGATGAAGAAGAAGGAAATAAATTCCTTATTTGTGGCCGCCCAAAGCAAACTCCAAAACCCTAGCCTTCAAGCTCCTTGTCGCCCAACCCTAATCCCTCTTCAATTGTGTTTTCCGCCCACCCCTTTGCTTCCTTTTATAGAGTTAGGGATAAGCCTTGTTTTAATCTCCACCATTGGTTCTAGGGATTTAATCTCAACCGTCGGATCTAGAGATTCAATCTCTACCATTGGTTCTAGAGTTTTGTTTTCATCCATTGGATCTAGGCTTCATGAGGTTTTAATAGGCTACAATAGGGACCATGAGGAGGAGTTGGATCTTTGCCACCCAATGGATCAAGCCCACATAAAGTCCGATCCATTAATGATAATCCAATCCACTAAAGGATTATCATTGATCTACCTAACCAACCCCCATAAGTTAATATGGGCTCCATATATTATTTGTACATTTTTCTCCCCGTGTTTAATATCTCGAATGTCCGTCGATTAATTAATTTACTGACCATTAATTAATCAACATCTAACTCGATGAGTAGTACCACTCAACCTTTTCATCATGCCGGACCAAGTCCACCTGCAGGGTTTACATGATGAACCTTATGAGCTCCTCAAGGGGACATCATCATCCTAATATTTAGGACACAATTTCCTTCTATAATCAACGACACACCATATAAATAATATCATTTCCCAACTTACCGAGCCTATCAATTTAATCTATAAATCTCGCCCATTGGTAAATCAAAGAAATGAATACTAAGTATATGTGCTCGTTATTATATCGGGATTAAGAGTATGTACAATATAATATTTGAGGTCCGATTCGATTATGTAGTCAGCAATAAATCGAATCACCTCTAAATCAGTCCTGCTCAATACACACAAAGTGTACTAGTGTGATTCTATGGTCAAGACAAACTAATACCAAATAACACTACAACCATACCAATGGTTTGTCCAATGTCATCTCGGTTGTGATCCTTTACTTATACTTTACAAGAAACCGATAACACGATCTCTCGTGTGACACCACACACCATGTTATCTACAATGTAATGTATTAGACAATATGCATTACCATAAATATGCAAACAATGATCATGTGATTCTTATTTCAAAATAAAGATGTTCATACAAAAGATAGACTTTTCGGTATACATCCCAACAATCCCTCGGTTGGCCAAGCGAGAAATAAATAGGGATAAAGGCACAATCCTCCCGACTAGTCTCTGTATTTCACGTTGGGGAGATTGTTGAGGCAATCACCCTTAGGTCAAGGTTGACTAGCTCGAGTGAGACTCGAGTAGAGTTTTGATGTTTGATAATAGCTTTGATAATAGTATGAATAGATGGCATGGGACATCGGTAGTCATATAGAGTTATTGACCAATAAGTCAAGTAGGTCAAGGTTAACTAGAGACTTGACTAGGAAAGTCTAAGTATGGATACTTAGCAATTGAGAAGTCCAAGAATGGATTCTTGACAAGGGAAGTCCAAATTTGGAGATTTGGCAAGGAAAGTCCAAGAATAGATTTTTGGCATGGGAAGTCCAAGTATGGAGACTTGGCAAGGGAAGTCGAAGTTTGGAGACTTGGCAATGAAAAGTCCAAGTATGGATACTTGGCAAGGAAAAACTCAAATGTGTAGTCTTGGTCATGTAAGTCCAAGTGTATAGTCTTGGCAGTATAAGTCCAAGTATGGATAGGAAAAGTCCAAGTATGTAGTCTTGGGGTTATAAGTCCAAGTGTGTAGTCTTGGCGACGTAAATCCAAGTGTAACTTAGCAATGGAATCCCGGAGGCGTAATCTCTTGGCAAAGTATGATCTAATACCATGACAAGGTCGAAGAAAGGACTTGAATGCTAGCGTAAAGGGTGAGGAGTCGTGGACTCAACCTGAGGGTGTGAGGCCGATGGAAGTAGCTTGAAGGCTTAGTTCTAGGCTAATGGTACCCGATAGCATGATAAAGTCGAAGGAAGTGCTTGAAGGCTAGCACAAGGGTAAGGAGTCATGGACTCAAACCAAAGGCGTGAGGTTGATGGAAGTAGCTTGAAGGCTTAGGTGTCACGCCCCGAGAGTATGCCGTGTCGAAAAGCAAACGGACGACATCTCCCCTGTACGTGGCAACATATCGGGTTAATACAAGACCCGTAGGCCCACAACAACAACATAATATAAAGATATCAACATACCAAACACAGCTGAAACATACTTATAGTTAAAAAGATACAAAGACCCAACTGTGCACTCCGGAGTGACTTTGACATAACAAGAATCACAACAGAAATCACATCGAAGACCAAATACATACATCACATTCATATATCGTAATACAGAAACAACACAGGGTAAAATCCCAAAACAACAATGCACAAGAATGCAAGAATACGGAATACATATCCATCCATTAGGTGTGAGATGGGATCAGCTAGTAGAGCTCCGAACGTCCAAGGAAATCTTCTACCTGTTACCTGGGCGACAGGAAAACCGGACGGTGAGTATAAACTCAGGGGTAATATATAGAAAGTGCATGAACAACATATAAGATAACAAGATCTACAAGTATACATGTGAAGATCTACATGTATACAGCATGAGTCCAATAGACATACAGTCCTATCCAAATCTAATAACAAGAAACCACAGTATAGTCATACTCAATGTATATACTAACTGATCAACTGAACATGAAGTAATGTACCAATGTACCTGACGGTCTACAACACCATAAGCTATATCATCCAAAACAGATATACAATAACATAACCCATATAACGTACAAAGTCAATCTCATACCTGACCAACACTCAGACATATGAATAGTATATAATCACATGTAATAACATCCCGGTCCATACTAGGACATGACGCTAATCAAATGCATACAACAGTCTAGACCAACACATATATCATGCTCAACACACAGGAGTATAATAATATGCAAATGACATGTATCGTGATGAACAAACATATGCAACAATCATAGCTCAATCAAATGCAGCATCTCACAGGCATATGTAAAACATATATCAAATACATGCATACATATATATCAGCAATGCATATTAATGGTCATGTCTGTGGACCCATCCAACCATGACCCCAGTATGGCCCGGGTGGCACGACATGACGACTAGCCCGACTCCAGCTGCCACTACTCTCGAGTGGCCGAGTTGGGTAGTATGAATGAGTAGCATATAAGCGTAAAAATCTAACTACTCCACGGGGGTCCTTGTTGCTGGCCGCTCCATCACAACCCATGAGTAGACAAGCTCCGTACACAGGACAATTGCACATCACACAACCACCGTCTATAGTGGGCAAGTGCTAACACCACTCTGCACAGTGGCCAGGTGCGCATCTCTAGCTACCACCGTCTATAGTGGTCGAGCATGGCACATCCAATGCTCTGCCTTCAACCTTGCTACCACTACTCCAAGTGGCCGAGGAGGCAGGATGACTGACAACCCGTCTCAACCACAAGGGAGACCCCAGTCGACAGCATGCATGCAAATGTAATGATGCATAGCTTCACACAAGTATCCTCGCAACACTCCCTATCCCACGGGGAGTACTGGTCAACCAAAAGTCAACTATGGAAGGACTACTAATCCACAAGACTCTCTCTATCGCACAAAGAGTCATACACATTTGACAGTCAACCACGCTAAGACCTCTACTCAGTAGCGAGATACTATTGACCATCCATATAACCATACATAGGCACATAATCCATAATGGATATACCATCACGCTAGGACCTCTAGTCCATGGCCACATACTGACAACCACACACTTATCTATGCACAGACAACTAGAGCCACCATAGATGTCTTAGTAATATATGAGAGATGTCCTAAGGCAATCGCCTTATGTATAAACCATTTATATGATAAATGAAGATTCACTATTTGAGTATACATGTTTAATGTATTTGATTGGATCTTAAACTCATTTACTGAATGTCCACGATACGATTCACAGCATGAGAGAATTTGTGATTGGATCACAACTAGTGATTATCTCTACATGTGTAATTGTGATGTATCGGAATTATCCCTAGTCGATGAATTGATGGATTTGGACACCATCAATTCTGACGAGACTAGCACGAGGTATACTCCTTGGTGTATCCAAGCAGCTGATTCTCACTGGCTGGAGACATTGTGATGTCCGGAGTTAATCGTGGATGCTAGTTATGGTAACTAGTTCATTGGAGTGACCAGCCGTAAGACTTCATATGGTTCTCTGCATATATAGATATGTCAATGAAGTTCTTACTGTGGCTTAAGTGCGATGTTCCTTTGACTTGCGGTATTCAAGTAATCTTGATCATGGAGACTTATGCTTTGACATCTTAAGCAAACATCTCCGAGGAGATGTGGACCCGGGATGATTGGGTATAAGTCGAAGTGATCGAAGGTGTTTGAATAGCCTATAAAGGATTCACCACTCCTTGCGAGGAGATGTATACCCATGGCCTCTCGTCGGATTGTTACTAAAGTCTTTGGCCAAAGCATTACATGTTTAGAGTAAAGTACTCTTCGATACATGTGGAGTAACTAGAATTCGTAGGACGAGGAAATGATACTTGGGCTAGGTGTGACGTAGTCAGCCTAGTGGGGACTGACACAATAGACCATGTCCTGAACCAAGTGGGTATAAGATGAGTGAAGGGAATGGGGCACGATTCATTCGAGCTACTGAAGGGTTTCAGAAATAGTTCTGGATCAATCGTTGATCTTTTCGGTTAATTGGGGATCATGATGTACTACTAGGTGCCACTCATGATCGTTCTATAATTAATGGTTAATTATAGACGGCCAACATAAACCGAGAACCTATTTGGTCACACGCACAACGAGTGTAATCCAAAGGATTTAAAACGAGCTTGAGAATGGGATTCTCAGACCGAGAGAAACTATGTTTGGTTGGACCAAACATAAAGCGAACATGAAATTGTTTCAGTCGCAATGGAAGCGTGGATGGGCCGTGTCTTATGAAGACATAATGGATGGACCAAAATGGTTTGGTTCTAATCCAATGGATGAGAATAAACCAAAGGGTTTGGTTTATATTAAACGAATGAACCAAAGGTTGGTTCGGTTCGTTTTAACTTAAAATAAACCATCATGGTTTGGTTTATTTTAACTTATCTTAATGGAGCGGGTTAACGGGCTTTATGGATATGATCCATTAACCATTAAGAGAATTAGTTCTCTATAAAATAGGGCTTAAACCCTAATCCAAAACCCTAATGGTAGTTGCCGCCCACCTCACCCTTGGTGATTTCGGCGCCCAAACCTAAGCTGCCGCCGCCCAGCCTTTGTGCCGCCGTCCAAGTCATTGCCGGTGACCAAGCTTCAGCCGGTGAACCTCCGGCGACCCTCCGGTGATCTCCTCTAGGTTCGGTGATAAGGTGAGCTTCTATCTCTCCTTGGCCGGCCTCTATTCCTCCACCAAAAGCTGTCCAGTTTTTTCTGGACAGCTTGTTTCTTTGTTGTCGGAGCGTCGTTTGGACGACGGTTAGTGCTCCGATAGCGCCTTACTTACCGGGGATTTGATCTCCGGTAATCCTCTGAGGTGGAGGACGAAGGATTCGTCAATTGGTTGACGAATACCTCTCCGGAGAAGCGAGTTTTGAGAACTCGTTTGAGGATCCGAATTTGGATTCGGATCGTGATCATCTCTCGATCACGTCGTCTTCAACACGAGGCTAGTAACCCGTACGAAGACGAAGCTCGTGACTTAGAGAAGTCATCCCGAGGAGCTCGGCGTGGATACGGATAGAGACGATTCTTACGAGAATCGTTCCGGTTGATGCCGTTCCCGCTACACATCATACGAAAGGTATAACGTAGATAATTTCTTTTATTGCAAATTTTAATTTACGGTTATGTCTACACTTGTTGTAATAGCATGCGTGTGTTGTGTGTGTTGTAATAAATATAGATTTATTATTTTTAATTGCTTCCGTTGTTCTCATGTTTACGAAACATGATCGAACACACACACGCCGCGGTGCCGGAAACCCAACAGTGGTATCAGAGCCCAGGTTGTGTTTCGACATAATCGTAAAATTGGTTTTGCGATAGTCATAATGTATTTCTGGAAATTTTCTAAATTTTGGAAATTTAGAAGTATTTATGGAAATTTTTCAATTTTGGAAAGTCTAGAAGTATTTATGGAAATCTTCCACTTTTGGAAAGTTGGAAGTATTTATGGAAATTGATATTTTCCATAAATAAAATATTTGATTAGATTCTGGAAATTTGTTTCCTAATTTAATTATGATTTGATTTGAGAAATCAAATCTTAAAATATTTTATTTTCGTAAGTAGTTTTAACGATTTAGGAAATTGGTTTCCTAAATAGATTTTCCTTAATCAAATAATTCCATGAATAAAATATGTGATTAGATTTGGAAATTTGTTTCCTAATTTAATTATGATTTGATTTGGAGAATCAAATCTTAAACATATTTTATTTCCATAAATAGTTATGACATATAAGGAAATTATATACATGACATAATTGTATGCCATGTAATTGCATTAGATGCATAACATTATGCCATGCGTGTCGTGACATGTAGATGTATGCCATGTATGCCATGCCATGTAGATAATAGTTATTTGCATGCAAAGAGGATGAGACATAAAACCCTTAATCAATATTAAAGCCTACACCTTCCATTAATATGGTTAGAACCAGAGTTCGCTTTCTTGTTTGGGTTGTTGGACTCTCTCCAAGCCCGCCACCTGAATATGTTCAAACCATGGAATAGTTTAATACTAATATGGTAAGAGTCGAGGTCAATCGTTAGCTTTGGTTGTTGGACTCTCTCCAAGCTGGGCTAATTGGTTGAATGCGCCTAACCATATTAAAACTATGTCCCGATTAATGGGTTGGCTTTAACCCGAGCACGGCTTGTTGACTCTCTCCAAGGTCGATGTAAAGGGAGGTGAAGTTGGGTGCTATGCATATGATGCATACTTGTTAATGTGTTAACAACCATGTATGTGTGAACATTCAATTAGTTGATAGCACATTGTGATAGTTGCATATACGGATATGCAATCGGTATAGATGATACCTACCGCCGAGTTATGAATGGCTTGTTGACTCTCCAAGGTTGTTCATAAATGATGGATATCATCCATTCGAGATGGACCTACAATCTCCCGGGCGATTTTGGGGTTTTTGAAATTCAAAATGAATGGGATTTATAAATGTATATTGATGCATTTTAAAATCATTTTCTCATATATGCTCGCTTTGTATTTCTAGGTCAATAAATTGATCATGACGCCTTTGAATTTGCGCACTATTTTGATTCAACAAACCGACCGGGCCTAACTTCGGATCGCTTAGAAACTCGAGAATTGTTCTCAAGGGAAAAGCTTGCATATGTCCTTGAAGAGCCTCTTCTCGACGCCCTAAGGACGATGCAACCTGCACTAAATGTTGGTCTATCGTACATGTGCATTCTCGAAATGGGCGAGTTGCATCATGCTAGCGGCGATGGTACCCGAGCCGCAGCGCAAAGATGAGCATATGGATGCTAACACTATGGTCTTCCATCTTCATGAGTTGTTCGATGAGCAAGCGAGATCCGGAAGGTTCGAGGTCTCTAGGCCCTCTTCACCACGAAGATGCAAGAAGGTTCATCTCAGAGTACGCTTTGTGCTAAAGATGAACGGGTACATCGAGCGGCTAGCTACCTCGGTTTTGTGATGGATCATGAGTTAAGTATTGACTTAATTCGCATTGTTTGCCCAAGAGTTTCTCGAATTTGTGATGAACTATCTGATGAACAAATTGAATCCACCATTCCCGAGCCTCAATATGTCAAGACTGTGGAGCCTTCGTGAAGCATGAGGAGAAGGCGGTTCTCATAGTTGATTCTCAAAGAAAGGTTCTAAGAGGAAGGCAAAAGAATGTAAGAAAGGAAAGAAAAAGGCAAAGAAGGCGGAACTAAATAGAAAAGGGCACTTGCCATCATCGGGCAAGGAAGGCCATCGCGAAGAAATCGCAAGATTTATCTTGAGTCCATGAAGAAGAAGAAGGCATCCGATGCCCCATCCTCTTCGTATCTTCAAGTTATTGATTGTCATTCTATTTCCTTAGACACTTGGGTATTGGATAATCGGGTGTAGCTCACATATATGTAATGACATACAGGCTAAGGAATAGAAGAAGACTTGTCGAGGGGAGTCAAATTTCGAGTGGCAATGGAGCAAAGGTTGTCATACGCCATCTAACTTATTTGTCAAGCTCCTAGTGGACTAGTCTTGAATCGACAATTGCTATTATGTTCCTTCTCTAATAAAGAACATTGTTTCTATTTCCTCGCTTAAATAGAAATGGTTTCCATTTAACGCTTAGTAACAATTGTTGTTATATAACTTTGAATGGCGACTTTATGGAACCGAACTTTGAGTAATGGCATTTATACGCTGGACGATTCCAAAGGACATTTTCAATATCGGCGAGCAACACGCTGCTCGAAAGGATAATCACATAGACTCCTATATGTGGCATTGTCGTTTGGCCATATAAGCAAGAAACGCATGTCCGAATTACACCGATGTGGAATTCTGGAATCGTTTGAATTGGATTCATACGATACATGCGAATCATGCTTAAAAGGCAAGATGACTAAGTTACCTTTTACGGGAAAAGGTGAACGAGTGGGAGAGTTACTAGGTTTGGTACATACCGATGTATGTGGACCTATGTCAACTCAAGCTTTAGGAGGCTATAGCTACTTCATTACCTTCACCGATGATCACTCACGGTTTGGGTATGTGTTCTGATGAAACACAAGTCTGAAGCCTTTGAAAGGTTCAAAGAATTCAGAAATGAAGTAGAGAAACAACATGACAAGAGTATTAAAATACTTCGATCGGATCGAGGTGGTGAATACTTAAGTCAAGAGTTTCTTGATTATCTAAGAGACAATGGCATATTATCTCAATGGACTCCGCCCTATACACCACAGCATAATGGTGTATCTGAGAGGCGTAACCGGACCTTGTTGGACATGGTCAGGTCAATGATGAATCATGCAACTCTTCCCAAGTCCTTTTGGGGTTATGCACTTCAGGCAGCTGTTTACTTGTTAAACAGAATGCCTACCAAGGTAGTCTCAACTACTCCATATGAGATATGGAATGGTAAGAAACCTCATGTATCTTACTTGAAGATATGGGGTTGTCCTGCTTATGTGAAGCGGACTGTATCAGACAAACTGGATGCTAAGTCAGATAAATGTCTATTTATTGGATACCCTAAGGAAACAAGGGGTTACCAATTCTATCATCCTGTGGAACAAAAGGTGTTTGTTTCAAGGCATGCTATGTTTCTAGAGAAAGAGTTTCTCTTGCAAGAAAACAGTGGGAGTGTCGTCGAGCTTGAGGAGGCTCGAGAGACTCAAATAGACATTAATGAGATAATTGGTGAGCAAAAATGACAACTCATAGTGATGAGCAAATCATTTGGACCTATTGTAACACCACATCTTCGTAGATCACGGTAGAACCGATATTCACGAGAGATATGGATTTCTCGTAAGTGAATCGAGCGGCGTGTTACTCATTGATGATGAGAGCCTACGATTATGAAGAAGTCTTGACAAGTTGAGAAAGGGATAAGTGGCTTGGTGCCATGAAGTGAAATGGATTCCATGTGAAAACCAAGTTTGGAACTTGGTTGACCCACTGAAGGCATAAAGCCTATAGGGTGCAAGTGGGTTTTCAAGAAGAAAACCGACATGGATGGTAATGTGATTACCTATAAGGCTAGATTGGTGGCGAAAGGATATGCGTCAAAAACAAGGTGTTGATTATGGCGAAACCTATTACTTTGTAGCTATCTTAAATCCATTCGGATGCTCTGGCCATAGCGGCTCATTATGATTATGAGATATGGAAGATGGATGTGAAAATAGCTTTCCTTAATGGAAACACCTTTCGAGGATGTGTATATGATCTGACTGAGGTTTCACATCGGTTGATAAAACCAAGGTATGCAAATTGCGACGGTCCATTTATGGATTGAAGCAAGCATCCAGGAGCTGGAATATCCGTTTTGATGAGACAATCAAAAGTTTGATTTCTCACAAAATCGAGCGAACCTTGTGTGTACAAGAAGGTTAGTAGAGTGCGATCGTGTTCCTAGTATTGTATGTCGATGACATATTACTTATAGGAAGCGATGATGTCAATCTTCTGATCGATTAAGGTTTGGTTATCAAGACATTCTCCATGAAAGACACAGGAGAAGCAACCTACATCCTTGGGATTAAGATCTATAGAGATAGATCGAAACGGTTGCTTGGTCTTTCACAGTCTACATATATAGACCGAGTGCTAAAGAGGTTTAGCATGTCGGAATCCAAGAAAGGTTATCTACCCATCAGGCATGGGGAACACCTTTCGAAGTCTATGTGTCCGCGTACAGAAGACGAGAGGATTTGCATGAGTAAGATTCCCTATGCATCCGCAATAGGATCTATCATGTATGCTATGTTATGTACGAGGCCCGATGTATCAAATGCGCTCACGAGTGTCGCGGCGGATACTGATCGAGAATGGATCATTGGGTATTAAGGCGATCCTTAAGTACTTGAGAAGAACTAAGGATGTGTTCTAATATATGGAGAAGGGTACATGGTGATACGTGGGTATACGGAATGCGGCTCGAACGACAAGGATGATTCCATGTCTCGATGCAGTATGTATTCACCGAATGGAGGCCAATAAGTTGGAAGGTTCCAAGCTTGACACTATAGCGGATTACGCCACTAAGGCGAGAATACATTGCGACTTTAGGCGACAAAGGAAGCGGTTTGGATCAAGAAGTTCATCTTTGAACTTGATGTGGTCTCATCGGCGATCCAAACATGTGCTTCGCCGCTATCATCTTATCAGAGAGATCATAAGTAGGAACGAAATACAAATCGAGAAAATTCCCACTGAAAGGAACTTAGCGGATCCTTTGACTAAAGCATTACCTCAAAGTAAGTTTGAGGGTCATGTTAGAGCTTATGGTATTGGATATCGTAGCGATTGGCATTAGGCCAAGTGGGAGTCTGTTAGTAATATATGAGAGATGTCCTAAGGCAATCGCCTTATGTATGAACCATTTATATGATAAATGAAGATTCACTATTTGAGTATACATGTTTAATGTATTTGATTGGATCTTAAACTCATTTACTGAATGTCCACGATACGATTCACAGCATGAGAGAATTTGTGATTGGATCACAACTAGTGATTATCTCTACATGTGTAATTGTGATGTATCGGAATTATCCCTAGTCGATGAATTGATGGATTTGGACACCATCAATTACAGACGAGACTATACACAGTATACTCCTTGGTGTATCAAGCGGTGATTCTCACCTTTGGAGACATTGTGATGTCGGAGTTAATCGTGGATGCTAGTTATGGTAACTAGTTCATTGGAGTGACCGGTAGTAAGACTTCATATGGTTCTCTGCATATATAGATATGTCAATGAAGTTCTTACTGTGGCTTAAGTGCGATGTTCCTTTGACTTGCGGTATTCAAGTCATCTTGATCATGGAGACTTATGCTTTGACATCTTAAGCAAACATCTCTAAGGAGATGTGGACCCGGGATGATTGGGTATAAGTCGAAGTGATCGAAGGTGTTTGAATAGCCTCTACAGGATTCACCACTCCTTGCGAGGAGATGTATACCCATGGCCTCTCGTCGGATTGTTACTAAAGTCGTTGGCCAAAGCATTACATGTTTAGAGTAAGGTACTCTTCGATACATGTGGAGTAACTAGAATCCGTAGGACGAGGAAATGATACTTGGGCTAGGTGTGACGTAGTCAGCCTAGTGGGGACTGACACATTAGACCATGTCCTGAACCAAGTGGGTATAAGATGAGTGAAGGGAATGGGGCACGATTCATTCGAGCTACTGAAGGGTTTCAGAAATAGTTCTGGATCAACCGTTGATCTTTTCGGTTAATTGGGGATCATGATGTACTACTAGGTGCCACTCATGATCGTTCTATAATTAATGGTTAATTATAGACGGCCAACATAAACCGAGAACCTATTTGGTCACACGCACAGCGAGTGTAATCCAAAGGATTTAAAACGAGCTTGAGAATGGGATTCTCAGACCGAGAGAAATTATGTTTGGTTGGACCAAACATAAAGCGAGCATGAAATTGTTTCAGTCGCAATGGAAGCGTGGATGGGCCGTGTCTTATGAAGACATAATGGATGGACCAAAATGGTTTGGTTCTAATCCAATGGATGAGAATAAACCAAAGGGTTTGGTTTATTTTAAACGAATGAACCAAAAGTTGGTTCGGTTCGTTTTAACTTAAAATAAACCATCATGGTTTGGTTTATTTTAACTTATCTTAATGGAGCGAGTTAACGGGCTTTATGGATATGATCCATTAACCATTAAGAGAATTAGTTCTCTATAAAATAGGGCTTAAACCTAATCCAAAACCTAATGGTAGTTGCCCCACCTCACCCTTGGTGATTTGGGCGCCCAAACCTAGCCGCCGCCCAGCCTTTGTCTGCCGTCAAGTCATTGCGCGTGACCAAGCTTCAGCCGGTGAACCTCGGCAACCCTCGGTGATCTCCTCTAGGTTCGGTGATAAGGTGAGCTTCTATCTCTCCTTGGCGGCCTCTATTCCTCCACCAAAAGCTGTCCAGTTTTTCTGGACAGCTTGTTTCTTTGTTGTCGGAGCGTCGTTTGGACGACGGTTAGTGCTCCGATAGCGCCTTACTTACCGGGGATTTGATCTCCGGTAATCCTCTGAGGTGGAGGACAAAGGATTCGTCAATTGGTTGACGAATACCTCTCCGGAGAAGCGAGTTTTGAGAACTCGTTTGAGGATCCGAATTTGGATTCGGATCGTGATCATGTCTCGATCACGTCGTCTTCAACACGAGGCTAGTAACCCGTACGAAGATGAAGCTCGTGACTTAGAGAAGTCATCCCGAGGAGCTCGGCATGGATACGGATAGAGACGATTCTTACGAGAATCGTTCCGGTTGATGCCGTTCCCGCTACACATCATACGAAAGGTATAACGTAGATAATTTCTTTTATTGCAAATTTTAATTTACGGTTATGTCTACACTTGTTGTAATAGCATGCGTGTGTTGTAATAAATATAGATTTATTATTTTTAATTGCTTCCGCTGTGCTCATGTTTACGAAACATGATCGAACACACACACGCCGCGGTGCCGGAAACCCAACAAGATGCACAACTAATAAGTATACGATACAACAATCGACTCCATAATCTAATCCATCACCTAACCCTAGTGATGTAACACAGTAACCCAATCTGAGGTCACAAAGATAATCCTAACCACCTGTACTTACTGAACATCCATCAGCTAACACATAATAGGGTTTATAGTTCCTATCCATGCTAGATAATCAATGAAGTAACAACAATATATCTCAAATGTCAAGGTAGTACAAGCATGTGATTAAATAAGAGTGGATCTAAGATCAAAGTAATTGCATAAGTCCAAATTCATGCACTAAATTCAGATCAAAACTACCTGACCAAGATAGATATTACCCACCTGACATGATGACTATCCACACGTACGAGCATCCATCACTAATCAAAGTCCTTATACTACTGATACCAAACCAGCCTTCTCAGCTCCACTTCAATACCTACTACATACAACATCAATCCTCCAAATCAATTCATTGCATACTTCATGAATCAATTCTAACATCATATACAACACACATCCTGCATAAAAAAACACCATACTTAATCCATGTTGAATTCCAAGTATAGGTATTAGATCTTGCTTACCCTCACCAGCACAGCTTCAAATCCATCATCCCTTAACAGAAAACCATCGAATACCATAGGCATAGACAACATGAAAATACAGCAATTATCATTGAACATAAAGGGTAACAAGGCTTACCAAATTCAGGTTCCCTGCTCAACTCCATCAAATGTCGATTCAGCAGTGAGCTCTCAACCCACAGCACATCAATACAATAGAACCCACCTCCGTTAAACCATCCAACCAGCTGGTTAATAACAATTTACCATAGGAACCAAGAGAACTCGAAACTTACCGAGCTTAGCTCTCCCCCGGCAGCACCCCTTCCTCATCCTCTGTCCACCGACGAAATTTGAGCTCTGAACACTACCCAAACAATGGATCCAAGCTCAATCATAACCCACATCGAGATCTCATCCCACAAGAGGAAGAAAATTGACCTTTACCTATCCTCGGCAGAAATCGTGAAGTCCAACTCACGATCAGAGACCTGGCAGTCCCAACAAAGACTCTTCGCCGGAACTCTTGCTTGGAAACCCACGATCAGAGGTCTTCCTGCGAGGCAATCCTGTGTGCATCGACAGCGGCTAGTGCACGGAGGAAAAAGAAATGAAGGAATCGTGAGGAAGAGATCACGATGGAAATGAGCTGATTGGGTTGTTCAAGGTGACAATGGAGAGCTCCGGTGACCCAGGGTGGTGGCGCTACTGTCGTTCGTGATGAAGATGGTGGCAATCGACACGGCATCGACACCGCCGAGTTCGCGCAAGGAAGGGAGGCAGAGAAATGAGATCGAAATAATTGGGATCAGGTTCTTAAAGCTACCCGGTTCGGTTGGGTTGGCTCAAGCTTGACCCAACTCTAACCTAGGTTAAGTCCGAGTTAACTCAAGTCGACGCAACTCTCCATTTACACTTAAATCTTCCTCGTATGGACTCCTTTTGAATTTGGAAAAATTTCTAAAAATTCCTAAAAATTCCATGAGCTAATTCTCAATTAATAAGGGCTATTATTTTATTTTAATTTTTTTCCCGTATCTTACATTAGGTCTAGGCTATGAGTAAGTGTCAAGTATAAGAGGAACATACTTGATGGGTTAAAACTCAGTTTTGAGGTTTACCAGTCAATTCGGACTTGATCCAGTCAATTGGTGTGCTAAAATAATCACATCGATTATTTGAAAGTTGACTAGTGATTTGGATCAATCCACTGGTCAAGTGGTTGGGCGATGGAAAGCCTGGCCTGAGCTGGTGCTCGATCGATTGTGACTCAGGAAAATCTGACTGGTGCTCGAGCAGTCTGGATGGATTAGGTGCTCAAGCAATCAATTGCTAGTTTGGGTAGTCGTCTGGCTTTAAGTGGATAGGGCACATAATGTTCCTGAGTCGACTGATCCACTCGATTAATGGCTTAGTAATCGACTGATGAGTCATGTCAATCAACTGATCAGCTATAATTTGACATGGATCATACCATTGTGAGACAATGGTCTAGTCTCCAATCAACTAGGGGTAAGACTAGTCGACTAATCGGTAGAAAATCAGCTCGATGCAACTTATAAAAGGAGGACAATGGGAGGATTTTTGGCAGCCGATTCTTGCAAGATTTTGAAGGGAAGTGCTACTGCATTCTAGGTCTTCAAAAGCATTCCACAGCAACCAACAAGAAATCAAGCAAAAGGCTCTTGTGTAAAAGTGTTTCATTTCATTTGTCTTCCATTTGTTTCTTTACACTTGTTTTGTTTATTGCTCCTTGTTGTAAAGCTCTTGTAAGAGGTTTCTTTACCTCTGGAAGTGTCCGAGAAGTAGAAAGAGATAGTGAGATCTATCGCTAGGAGAGCTCGATAGTGGAGTAGGAACTAGAGTTCTGAACCATGTAAAACTCTTGTGTAGTGCATGTAAGTTTGTTGTGTTTTGTTTTTGTTTTGTTTGTTTTGTGTTTCCACTGCTAATGTTTTGTAGAGACAAGAACACATGAAAGTAATCGAAAGATCAAATCGACGCTATTCACCCCCTAGCAAACATCAAGGTCCCAACAATTGGTATCAGAGAGATTCACTCTTCAATGGACTAATTGTCGAGGGAGCATGAGCTAGAGGAGTAGAAGGTTCATCGGGAGCATCAAGAGAAATGGAGTTCAATGATGCATTGGGTTACAACATCTTAGTTTCACCGTCCTTCAACCGTGATGACTTTTTGTATTGGAAAACTGGAATGGAATACTTCTTAATGAATGAAATTGAAAATTGATTTAGCATTGTAGATGACTTTGAAGCTACTATGGGCAAGAAGGAGAGAATTCTCAACAAAAAGAAATCGATGGGGGAGCAAGCCCAAAAATCAAATTCAAATGAAATTGTTAGTTAATTTAATACCTAACAAAATTTTGTATAAGTTAAGTAATTATAAGGATGCAAGGGAATTATGGAGCAAATTGGTCGAGCTCCATGAGAATCCCTTACCAACAAGAGTTGAGGAGAAGTCTAAGGAAGAAACCTCAACATCTCAAGAGTTTGAAGAGTTGGAGGTTGATAGATGTTCAACATCCAAAATAGAGGAAATGAAAGAAGTCTCCGCCTCTAAGATTGATGGGGATGATAGATCTTCAATGTCAGAGCAAGCGAAAGAGCCTTCTACATCCGGGAGTGATGAAGAGCAAGCTCATGTCTCCTCTACCATTGAAGGAAACTCAAATGCAATTGTTAAAAATAAAGATCATATAATTTGCTTTGAGTGTAGGAAAAAGGGACATTATAAGTCAAGAATAAGACTCAAGTAGTGCCAAATATCAAGGAAAAGCTAAAGGGAGTCGGTACATCAATACACAAGGGAAAGGAGCACATAGTGTGCTTCTTATACAATAAGAAAGGGCATTACTGGAGATAGTTCCTAAAGGAAAAGCGTCTAAAGAAGAACAAAATAGAATCTCAAATGTAGGAGGAGTTCCTAAGGTAAAGCCTAAGGTAATATTTATTAATGCAATTTCAAGTGTTCATGATAAAAGCATGCAAATAACAAGTTTTATTGTTTAGTTGCTAAACATCATAAAATTAGAACTAAGGGAAACTACAAATAAATTACCTCAAGAACTACTCTACCTAAGGATAAGAAAGTAGAAAACAACTTAGGTAATACCTCTTAAAGAGTAGACATATGCCTAGGAAGAAAAATCATATCCAAAGAAATAATGGAAAATCAAAACTTGAGAAATTAGAAGTAGAAAATCAAGTTTTGAGGACAAAGTTTGAAAAATTAGAAAAGACCCTCAAAAATTGAAAATATGTTTAAAGGGTCAAATGGACAAAATATAAGTGTTGCAGGAATGAACCATCTAGGGGCAAAAAAGGGTTTGGAATACAAACCTAAATCCAAGGAAATAATATCATCTTATCATAGTGTTCCATTTAACTATGAAACTAACCCTAGGTCTAGGAGTGTCAAGGTTATAAGGGAAGTCATCCCTAGAGTTGACCTTGATA
The DNA here is from genome assembly GCA_025175895.1 of Wurfbainia villosa. Taxonomy (NCBI): domain Eukaryota; kingdom Viridiplantae; phylum Streptophyta; class Magnoliopsida; order Zingiberales; family Zingiberaceae; genus Wurfbainia; species Wurfbainia villosa. Next base: position 13,909,329 of record CM045990.1, read on the forward strand.
AAATTCAAGTGACTAAGGTTTATAAGAAACCTAGAAAAGTCACTAAGAAGGTTATAAGGGAAGCTATTGTTGATGCAGGGAGCACCACTCCTTAGTTTTGATGTATGAACCATAAGTTAAAGTTAGAATTTACTTGTATTTTGATATGAGTGTTAAGGGTGTAGGCTTAATAGGAAAGCCCTAGTAGGTCATGTTGATCAGATACTACGCAGAAGCCTTGACAGATCAGGAGGACTGGACACTAGCCATGAAGTCCAGATGGGTCGAGTGGACTGGACATCTAGTATGAAGATTGATTGGGTCAGGAGACCAAATAGTCAACATGAAGATGAGCTGGGTTAGAAAGGGCGGATAGCTGGCAGAAGTCCTGGTGGGTTAGATCGGATGTCAAGCATGGTAAGTCTGACTAGGCAACCGGCAGGTAAACCTCGAGTGAAGAGGTGTGGCCAAGTCCTCAAGTGGGGACAAAGCTAGGCGTCGATCCGATGGATAGTCCATGTGGGACTAAGAAGTTGAGATCGGGAAATATTACTACTGCCATTACATTTCATATTGTATGTTTTGCTAATCTTATTTATAGGGGACCAGTCGACTGAAGTCCAGTCGACTAGATGCCTAGTTGGTAAGATAAGCTGGTAATCGATCAGAGATATGGCGACTAAGATGGCAAGAGCTCTAGTCGACTGGAAAGGCAAATTTCCTGATGCTCATCAAGACGATCTGGAGTCGACTGGACTAGGTCCAGTCGACTGGGAAGGTCGATGTACCAAATTGACGGGCTAATTTGGAGTCAACTAGAGGGAGTTCCAGTCGACTAGAAGAGGCTTATAAAAGTAATAGAGGACTAGCTCCGAAAATATATTGTCTAAGACGTTCAAGTGTTGATGTTATCTTCCCTCATTTGGAAAAGTTTTGATACGCCAACACTCTACATGACCGACATCTTAAGCATCATCTCTAAACTTCAAGTGTCGGTATATTTATTTTTGTAATTACTTGTTGCTTATTGTACTTAAATTATATTGGAAAGGTAGCTTGTTACCTTAACCTTATTTTTGTAAAAGCGACACCCTCTGAGATTGAGAGTTTCTAATCAGAGGGCTCTTTAGTGAATTTCCCATTGAGGTAGCTCTCAGAGAGCTACGGGCCTTGGAGTAGCAACCCAGCTAGTGTTGTGAACCAAGTAAAAATCATCTTGTCACATTTTATATTTCCGCTGCAATTACTATTTTATTTTAAAATATTAAATAAATTTTTTATAACTTTCAAGATTCACCCTCTCTCTCAGAACACTACGATCCTACAATTGGTATCAGAGCGGGGACGCTTCGATTTTGGTGCAACCACCAAGAAAGCGAATAAAATTTTCTTTAATTTTATCATTATTGTCTTAGATTAATTTTTCATTAGTTTTAATCTTTGCTTTTGCACTAGAATAAATATTCTAATACTTGTTTATCTTGCTTTAGTATAAGTTCATTTTTTTTCACTAGTATAATCTTGCTCCATTTTTTAACTCTAGGAATATTTTTTGAAAAATAAAAAATCTATAATTTTTTATTAAAAAATCACTTAGAGGGATATAACACCGTTCACCTTCCTCTCTTTAATGGAAAGGACTTTTCCTATTGGAAGAGGCGAATGGAGTGCTTTTTGAAAATTGACCTCGAGGTATGGTTTTCAATTAGGAAAGGTTTCATCCCTTCAGTAGATGACTCGAGAGAGTTGTTAGATTTGGAGAAATGGACCACAGACATAAGGAAATGAGCTCAAGTTGATCACAAGACCCTTAACACCTTGCAATGCAGACTAACCAAAGAAGAGCTCAATAGAGTCAGACTCTTTGAAAATTCTAAGGAACTTTGAGATAAATTAATTGAATTACATAAGGGCACTAAAGACACTAGAATAGCTAAAAGAGACATGCTACTTAATAAGCTATTTAATTGTAAAATGCTTGAAAATGAAAGTGCTAGTCAACTTCACATTAGAATAAAGGACATACTAAATGGACTCCACCTAATAGGTCATCAACTTGAAAATAGGGATATAATTAGGTATACCCTTAGGCCATTTCCTAGGAACACCTTGTGGACATCCATCGTTGATGCTTATAAGACCATCTCCAACCACAAACTCTATTTTGGTGTCATTGCAACACCAATTTAGTGTCATTCCAACACCAAATTTTTTTTCAACTCCAACCAATACACACCATTTCCTACACTAAAAGGAATATTCTTTTTTTCCCATCTTATAATTTATTATTCAATATACATATTAATTTCAACATGCATATTAATTTATTAAATATTTTTATTATGATCATGATTATTATTAAAATTAATATTTTTATAGTACATAATAACTAATTTTTTTGATATTATATTTTTAATTACAATAAAATAAATATTAGTACATTCCTTCTTAATTTTGATGGAAATAATTTAGTAGACATACTATTATTTAAAGATAATACACAATCATAAACAATTAAGATAAAATATTTTAATTCAATTAAATTAAATAATATTAATTTATAATATTTAAGAATATTTTAAATATAAATTTAATATTATAATATAATTATTTAAAATAAATCGTATTTGCACCATTTTGGTGCAAGTGAATAGTGCAACACCAAAATGGTGCTACATTATTCACTTGCACCATTTTGGTACAATTTATAGTGTCTCCATTGGAGAACAAATGGTGTATCTTTTACACCAAAATGGTGTAAAGGGGTATCCATTGGAGATGGTCTAAGGTTTCCTAGGATCTTTCCTTAATTAATGAACTATTTTGCGAAGTTGAACTACACAAACAAGCTAAATTAAGTCAAACCAAGAATGGCATTGCATTAGTAGTAGGTTCGACCAAAAAGGAAAGTAAACCCAAGAGTGAGTCCGAAGACGAGTCGGAGTCGGATCTAAACGGAGAAGAAGAGATCATAAATATGCTCCAGAAGATGTTCAACCAGAAAAAGAGATTTACGAAGAAAGATGCCAAAAAAATTCGTCGGCAACAAGCCAGCACCTAGATCGGAAGTTACTTATTACGAGTGCAATGGGAAGGGTCACTACAAGTCGGAGTGCGTAAATCTAAAAAAGGAAGAAAAACCTAAAAAGAAAAAGAAGAAGAAAGCACTCAAGGTGACTTGGGACAAATCATCTTCGAAAGAGCCGGACGTGGATGAAACAAAGAGGAGCTTTTTAGCATTCATGGTCGAATCAAGTTACAAGACCGAATCAAGTTCTGAATCCGAGTCCGAGTTCGAGTCCAAGAGAAGTCACAGATCCACATCAGTTTTCGAAGGACTAGATGAGGTAACTTCTTCCTTAGAAGATAAACTATATAACATAATTGCATGCTTAGGTAGGAAATTAGCTAAGTCAGAGAACCGAGTAGACTCACTCCTTAAAGAAGTTCAAGTACTTAAGGAGCAAGTTAACTCGAAGAATTCAACTTGCCAAGTTGAGGATAGAGACTCAACTCAAGTTGCAAAGCTTGAGGAAGAGAACTCGGTCCTAAAAAGGCAAGTAGGAGATCTCACCAAAATGTTGGAAAGGTTCACCTCGGGCTCCAAGTACCTCAACATAATGCTTGGGTCTCAATGAGCCATGTACAACAAGTCAGGACTCAGACACAAAGCTAAATCTTTATATAAATCATACATGTTATTACTTAGCCGAAACGCTAAGAGTCGAGTCCAAGCATGGGTTCCTAAGTGTAGCTTAGTCAACCAAGTTGGACTGAACCAACTTTGGGTTACCAAGAGTCAAGTTCAGTTAGTGAATAAAACTCAACCAAGTTATCACTTAGGGGGAGCAAACACTTTGCTTGTTTCTTTAATTAGTTAAACTTTTGCATGTTTAGTTTAGTTTACTTGCTTAATTTAGAATGGATTAGATAGGAAACAAAGTAGTTTAAACTTGAAGAACCTAGTACTAAGACGAAGTGAACTAATAGTAAGTTACGGAAGCCCTTCTAGGTGCATGTCTAGGAAGTGATCCACCTGATATTCAAAGAAGGTTATATGCCTCGCCACGACCTAGTGCACTAAGTCGAGGGAACTAACTGCAGCTAACTCACTAAGTCTTTAATTAGTTAGATCAAAATTTAGTCTAAAGTGAGTAAAGTACTTGATTCATTCATTAACTTTGTCTTAGGAAATGGTTTGCCTGATATCCAAGAAGGTCATTGCATCGCCAATACTTGGAAGTCAATTTTGGAAAAACCTACTTAATTAGCTCAAGCTAAACTTGAATCTAACATAAGTTTAAAAATTTTGAAATTTTTCATTAAAATTAATTAAGATAAAAAATGAATCCTCATTTCACAAAACACATAGGATTAACATATATTGAAAACATAGATCGGGTGAGATGAATTAGAACTTAATCAACTCAATTATAATCAAATAAACTCAAATTAATCAACTCAATTTTAATCAAATAAACTCAAATTAATCAACTCAATTTTAATCAAACAAACTCAAATGAACCAACTCAATTTTAATCAAATAAACTCAAATGAATCAACTCATTTTTAATCAAATACATCGAAACTAATTCAATCTTAAATTTTTTATTGATTCTAGTCGACTGTACAAGAGTCGACTGAACAATGTCTAGTTTCATCAAAACCACGGAAAGGTAAAAATGTGACTCCAATCGGCTGAAACTAATACAGTCGACTGGAATACAACCATAGATAAGTGATAAGACTAACCTAGTCGACTCAAACTCATACAGTCGACTGGGTAGCGAATGCAGTAAATGGTAAACCTATAACAGTCAACTGAACCAAGTCAAGTCGACTCAAATTTTATCGAGTAAAATATGTCCAGTTGGCTTGATTTGTTTATAAAATCAATGCTATGGAAACACTGAGTCGACTCAAATCACTCTCAACCATCCAAAAACACTCTTTTTCAACCCTTCGAAGCACTTAGGTCGTCAAATCTCTTATATAATACCATCTACAATGCTGAGGTAATGATTTTAAACTCTTTTCAATTATTTTTGCCATAAATATTAAATTATTATAATTTAATTAGAAGTAAAAGAAGAGAAGTTGAGGCGGAGTCATCCTCTGCTCCCAGTATGGACATTAGGTTTCCCACTGAGGGACATAGGATTAGGTTTAATAGTACCAATTATACTCCCATGCCTATTAGATATCTAAGTAGATCTTTTTTTTAGTAGATCATGCATACATAGCATTGAAGTCATAGCACATTATGTCTTAGATAAACTAGTTTATTGTGAGAACTCTATTAAAATAGACTTATGTGATGAGTTTTACAATAACTTCATTAGAATTGATGATCTTGCATACTCCACTAGAGTACAAGGTAAAGATTTTATCTTTACCCAATCCTTATTGAGAGATCATTTAGGACTTATGTATTCATCATGCCCAGTAGTGTGTTTTCCCTCTATGGAGTTACCATATGGTGATCCATACTCTCACATCACATTAGATAGGATACATTTGCATCCCTTTGGTGAGTAGAGGACTCCATCTATGAGTATCTTCAGTTCCACCAGACTTAGAGTACAGGACTATGACCTGTACAGAGTCATAGTGAACTGTATTTTGCCACTCACTACTAGGGACATCGCCATGATGTATCCCTATCATTCATTTTTTACTTTATACACTTAGTCATAGATTAGACTTAGATATTAGTTTACAAATGTTTCATTCTATTATTCATCACTCTAGGGTAGTTACTAGTAGAAGGCCACATCTGCCCTATTGCCATGTCATCACATCTTTACTAGCTACATTAGGGTTCAATGTTACCACAAGTAACGTCAAACAACTCATTAAGTATGACATGATAGGCTCTAGACAATTTGCATTAGCTAAGATAGGTATAGATGAAAATAATGTATTGACTTGGAGGAGAGATAACCCTTAGCCTCAACCCCAGCCCCAACCTGAGCCCGAGATTGACCCAGAGCATCATTCAGACTCTTAGTCTGAGCATCAAGAGACACTAGGGTTTGATAGTCTATCTCCTTTTCTTGGGCTTCCTGCACCTCTCACAGTAGCAGAGAGATTATCCAGATTGAAGGATATGATGCAACATCAGGAGTAGTAGTGTCACGCCCCGAGAGTATGCCGAGCCAAAAATAATCATACAACATCTCCCCTGTACGTGATACAATTTCCTGATACACATAAAGCCTTTCGGCCACAATCACATAACAAATATATAGACATACTCCATACAAACACAGCTAAAGATACTGACAAATATTAAATACACAACGACTCAACTATGTAGTCTGGAGTGACTTGACAAAACAAGAACCATAATAGAAACCACATCAGAAGTCAAATACATATAACACATCCGTAACCACAAATACGAAAACGATACAGAATAAAATCCCAAAACAACAATCCAACAGGATACCACAAATCGTAATAAACCTCTATCCGTTCAATGTGAGATGGGATTAGCTGGCGGAGCTCTGAACGTCCAAGGAATCTTCTACCTATTACCTGGGCGACAGAAACCCAGGGTCTGGGATGGTGAGTATAAACTCAGGGGTAATATATAAAAAGTGTATGAACAACATATAGAGATATAGAGATATACAAGTATACATGTGAAGATCTACAGGTATACAGCATGAGTCCAATAGACATACAGTCCTATCCAAATCTAATAATAAGTAACCATAGTATAGTCATACTCAATGCATATACTAAACTGATCAACTGAACATGAAGTAATGTACCAACGTACCTGACGGTCTGCAACACCATAAGCTATATCATCCTGAACAGACATACAATAACATAACTCATATAACATACAATGTCAATCCCATATCTGACCAACACTCAGACATATAAACAGTATATAATCACATGTAATAACAACCCGGTCCATACTACACTATGACATGACGCTAATCAAATGCATACAACAATCTGGACCAACACATATATCACACTCAACACACAACAGTATATAATATGCAAATGCCATGTATCATTATGTACAAGCAAATGCAGCAATCATAGCTCAATCAAATGTAGCATCTCATAGGCATATGTAAAACATATATCAAATACATGCATACATATATATCAACAATGGATATGCATGGCCATGTCTGCGGACCCATCCAACCACAACCCCTGTATGGCCCTGGTGGCATGACATGATGACTAGCCCGACTCCAGCCACCACTACTCTCGAGTGGTCGAGTTGGGTAATATGAATGAGTAGCATATAAGCGTAAAAAGCTAACTACTCCATGGGGGTCCCTGCTGTTGGCCGCTCCATCACTACCCATGAGTAGACGAGCTCCGCACATAGGACAACTACACGTCACACAACCATAATCTATAGTGGGCGAGTGCTAACACCACTCTGCACAGTGGCCAGGTGCGCATCTCCAGCTACCACCGTCTATAGTGGTCGAGCGCGGCACATCTAATGTTTTTCCCTCAACCCTGCTACCACTACCCCGAGTGGCCGGGGAGGCAGGATTACTGATGACCCATCTCAACTACAAGGGAGACCCCAGTCGACAACATGCATGCAATGTAATGATGCATAACTTCATATACGTATCCTCGCAACACTCCCTATCCCACGGGGAGTCCTGGTCAACCAAAAGTCAACTATGCAAGGACTACTAATCCACAAGACACTCTCTCTACCAAACAGAGAGTCATACACAACTGATAGTCAACCACGCTAAGACCTCCAGTCCGTAGCGATATACTATCGACAATCCATATAATCATACACAGATACACGATTCATAATGGATATACAATCACGCTAGGACCTCCAGTCCATAGCCACATACTGACAACCACACACTTATCTATGCACAGACGACTAGATCCACCATAGATGCACAACTAATATGTGTACAATACAACAATCAACTCCATAATCTGATCCATCACCTAACCCTAGTGATGTAACACAGTAATCAAATTTGAGGTCACAAGATAACCCTAACCACGTGTACTTAACTGAACATCTATCAGCTAACACACAATAGGGTTTGTAATTCATATCCGTGATAAAAGAATGAAGAACTAACAGCAATATCTCAAAGGTCAAGGCTAAGTACAAGCACATGATAAAATAAGAGTGGAGTCAAGGTAAAAGAATTCTATATAAATTCAAATTCATGCACAGGATTCAAATCAAAACTACCTAACCATGGTAGATATTACCCACCTAATATGGGAACACCAATTGTCTTTACGTCTGAGAACTCTGCCTCAAGTCAAAGTCCTGCACACAACATAACTACTGTTAAATGTTGGTGCAATCGGCCCAGGTCACGATTGACCAGACTCGAGTTTGACTCGAGAGATGTTTTGATGTTTGACAAAGTAAGTTGACATTGATGTTTGACATTAATGTCTATTGATATTTTGGGAAGATTGTTTATACAATCAACCCGGGTTATGTTAACTGGACTCGAGTTTGACTCCAGGGAGACTTTGATGGTTGACTAGGGTTGACCATGTGGTTATGGAAAGTCCAAGTGGGACACTTGGCATTTGGGAAAGTCCAAGCATGGGTCTTGGCATGAAAAGTTCAACATGGGTTGGCAAGGGAAAGTCCAAGCTTGAGTCTTGGCATTTGAGAAGTCCAAGGAGTTTTGATATTGGCGGCGTAAAGTTCAAGCGGAATCTTGGCAGCGTAAGTCCAATGTGCCTTGGCGGTGTAGACACCGTTAGCATGACATAGCCGATGGAAGCACCTGAAGGCTAGCGCGATGGATGAACAAGTCATGGATGACTTGGAGGGATTCGAGAGGCATAAGGCTGATGGAGGTGGCTAGAAGGCTTAGGTCTAGGCTAAGGGTGGTCTAGCAAGTATGGGGGCACCATACTTGGGCTAAAACCTCATGTTTGAGGTGTGTAATCGACTGATGTCATGTGGTAGTCGACTGGCGTAGTCAACTAGGATTTGACTGCAGAAATTGCCCTAGCAGTCGACTGCCATAGATGAGCAGTCGACTGATTGGATGAGCAGTCGACTGATCTTGTGATCAGTCGCCTGATGCTCGAATTTTAGGGCACAGAATGGAGTCTCACTCGACCGCTGAGATGAGCAGTCGAGTGATGCTTCATCAGTCGACTGATGTGTATGATCAGTCGACTGATGTCCTAGCCGTTGGATTTTTCTAGCATGGATTACACCATTGTCTCACGGATGTGATCGGATCATCGGTGATGGTCTCGGCGATCGGCGATCGACTTTCCAAAGATAGGTTGAAGCTATAAAAGGAGCTCATGATGGAGAAAAATGGATCCAGTTTTTGAGAGCTTTAGGGGCGATTTGTTGCTTCAAATCAGTTCTCCCAGTGCTAATCAAACAACCAAGCATTCAAGCAATCAAAAGCAAGTGTTGTAAAGTTTTTCTTTACTTGCCTTTCATATTAATTGTTGTAATTGCTTGTTTTTGTTTCTTACTGTTGTAAGATTGATTGTAAGGGGTTTCTTCGCCTCCGACTTGTGTCGACAAGGAGTGTTTATCATAGTGGTGTATGATTGGCATCGCTAGGGTTCGTACGAACCCAATCCGTGGAGTAGGAACCGTTCAGTTCCGAACCACGTTAAATATTTGTGTTTGCATGTTGTATATTTCGTTATCATTATTAGTTTTCTATTTCCGCTGCGTTAACGAAATTGTAGAGACAAACGCAACGAATTCCATTATTGAACGAGAGCGACGCTATTCACCCCCCCCCTCTAGCGGCCTCAAATATCCTACATTTGGTATCAAAGAAAGGGGCTCTTCTATGGATTAACCGCCGGGAGCTAAAAGGCTAAGAGAGAAGATGGAATTCCAAGACAAGTTTGGATGGGACATCAACACTCCACCGCCATATGATCGAGAAGACTTTTCGGCGTGGAGAACAAGAATGGAGACATTCTTGATGATGGATATAGAGGATTGGTTCATCCTCGTAGAAGGTTTTGAACCTCCTCGGGATAGGAAGGGACAAGTCCTCAAGTTGAAGAAATGGACCCAAGAGCAATGACAAAAATTCAAAACCGAAGCCAAGGTAACAAAACTTTTAGAAGATTTGATACCTAATGATGTTTTGTCTAGGCTAGGTGAATATCTTGATGCCAAGGAGCTATGAGACAAATTAGCCAAGTTCAATGAGAAGCCCCACTTGGCACAAGTAGAAGAAGATAAGGAAGAGGATGAAGAGAGTTCATCATCCTCACGAGCAAGTGAGGAATCGGAAGTTGAAGAGGAGTCAACTTCCGGATCGGTGGAAGAGGAGGTGGAAGAAGTAGAAGACACCTCAACCTCTAGGATTGAGGGGGAGGAAAGAATTTCCACTCCGGAGCAACAAGAGAAAGCTTCGACATCTAGTCAAGATGAAGAAGCTCCAATTCCAGCACCTACCACCACCATAGGTAACTCAAGCATGTCAATTGTAAATAAAAATCATATAATATGCTTTGAGTGTAGGGAATCCGGACACTACAAGAGTAAGTTTTCGAAAAGAGTTAAGAAGTCTCCTCCAGCACCAAAAGTCAATGAAAAAGTCAAGGATGCCGGTGTCCCCACCAAGAAGAGCAAGGAGCACGTGGTGTGCTTCAAATGTCGACAACTGGGACACTATAGGAGCCAATGTCCTAGAAGAAAGGAGGGAGTTTCACAAGTAGGGGGAGTCTCTAAGACTAACCCTAAGGTATGTTTTCATAATGCTCATACTTTAAATTCTAAGCAAAAGCATTCTAGAATTAATTCAAATAATTTTGCTATTACTCATGAATCAAAGCATGCTAGAAATGATAACTCTAGGTCTATTTCAAAGTAGGAGAAATTTGAGACTAATGTCCCTAGAAATGTCCTTCCTAAGAAAACAATTAAGAAAATCGAAAATCATTTAGGCATTAATCCCAATAAGGGTAGATATATGCCTAAAGTGAATGGTAATGCCCAAAAACCTAATCAAAAATCATTTGGGCAATTAGAGTTAGAAAATCAAGCCTTGAGGTCAAGGCTTGAGAAATTGGAAAAGACCCTTGCATATATGCAAAATCAATTTAAAGGGTCAAAGTGTCAAACTCTAGGATCTAGAAGTCAACAAAAAGTGTGTAAGAGGCAAGAATCATCTAGGAGACAAGGTTTGGGTCACAAGCCTATGTCTAAGAAAGTAATGCCTACATATCACAATGTTCCATTTGACTATGGAACTAAACCTAGATCTAAGAAAACAAAGGTCTTTAGGGAAATTATTCCTAAGGCCAACCATAGTGTGTGCTTAGTGGCTAGGGTTTCTAAGAAACCTAAGGAAGCCATTAAGATGGTTATTAGGGAGGCAATTCCTAAGACTAACCATGACAATACCATAATGACCAAGGCTAATAAGCCTAGAAGGGTCATTAGGAAGGTATCTAGAGAGGTTATCCCTAAGGAATACCTAATTAATTCAATGAGCTCAAATAGATTTTGGGTTGCAAAGAGCGTGATTGATTCACCTTAAATGAGTTAGAATGTGTCAATTTTGATTGGATGGGTAGTTAACTCAACCATAGCAAAGTTGACATTTTTAGGTTATTTTCAAGGTTATGGATACATTGGAAATAGGCTTGATATTCTATCCTAAAAGATTTTAGGATGTGCCAATATATTTTTGAAATCATGAAAAATCAATAAAATTGACACAATCTAGATTTAGAGGTCATAGTGTGTCATTTTGATCTTTGGCACATTTTAGGAATTAATGTATCAAGAAAAGTGTTTTTAAGGTGTAGAAGTTACATCAAGAGTGATACTCAAGTGCCACACACCTTGATGTCTTGCACTTACCATGCTTCATGTGTTTCACCATGTGGTTGCTTGGAAGAAATGTCTAGGGTGGATTGCATCTCACAAAACAAGTCTTTTACCTTGATTGTGTATTTCAACACTTAGAAAGGATGAGATGTTAGGATTTTGAAACCATTGGATGTTAATGTTTGCTAAAATGAAATAAAATACCAAATTACATTAACAAATGCATGAATATAAGCATAACATTAATATATTCGATATACAAGATTAAACATGAGAAAATGAAACAAGTTGGATAAAGAAATCAAGATTTTACTCGGAAATCGAGATCGATCGACTAATACGATTATCGATCGATCGATCATATCTAGCACGATACGATCGTCAAGCGATCGAGTGCTATTTCCGGAGACTCATTGCTTTGTACATCGCTGATCGCTAGGTTACATCGATCGTCGATGTTACTATTCATCGAGGCGTAGGATCATCGATCGAGTGCTCGTGAGCGATGAGTGGTGATCGCGATTAGTCGGCGATGAGCAACATCGATCGGCCGATGTTCTTGTAGCATACTGAGAATGATCGTGATCGATTGTTGAGCGGTAGCGATCGTCGGTTCGATAAAACCGCTTATAAGCCGCAATCAATCGACTGATGTTGCACATCAGTCGACTGGAGGCACGATTTTATAACGTCGAACCGCTAGGGTTCGGCGTCTTCACGCGTCGATCTCTCGCTTCTTCCTTCTCTCCGATCGCCGCTTCCTTCTCCGACGAGCTTTTCCGACCACGCTGGCCACCTAAGTCCTAGTTTTGATAGCCAAACTCTTCCACTCACATTTTTACTCATCTCACAACCCTAATCCACTCATTTCCAACGACTTTTTCCTCTTCGATTAGGGTTCCGGCGATCCACTGCTCCGGCGAACTCTCCGGCGATCTTTTCAGCGATATCTGAGTATTCTCTCATCATCATCCTAAATGGCGCCAAAGTATAACTTTCTTACTCCTCTAAAACCCTAATTTTTCCATTATAATTTATTATGATCGAATCATGCATTGGTGCCTTTGCATTTCATGTCATTGCATTACATTCATATAGGCGATCCCGTAGAAATGACCCACTCGAGGTTGAATCACGGTTGTACCAAACCATGTTGGTTAGGTACATTGATAGGGATTTCATTACACATTACTGTAGTGACGTCATGGAAATATTTTCATATTATCATCTCATGAAAATAGTATTATGCACACATGCCATCAATGATGATCTCCTTAAGGAGTTATATCAGAACTTAAAGAAGGTAGACGATGGTCCTACCTACACTACCCGCGTTGCAAAATGCGACTTAGAGTTCACTCCTGCGATATTGCAGGAGTTTCTTGAGTGTAAGCCATCGGCTGACACCTTCATTTTCTACCCTACCTTCGATGCCCCTTTACCTGAGCCCTTTGATCACATCTCTTTGGATTCCATGCATGAGCATGTCTTTCACCATCCTCGCCCACCACTGTAACTTATTTCCTATTATCGAGCTATTCGCAGACCGACAATGTACTCTACAAAGTCATTGTTGGGTGTTTTCTTCCGACAGACTCGGGTCCGCCAAGATTCGCCTCCCATCTCTTTCTCTCAGACGCCATGAGTCATATACTAGACATAAACATTGCATTGAACATGTTTCATTGCATTGTACATTTCATATCCCCTGTGCAGGGGAAAGTGCATATGCCTTTTGGCCACATCATCACTGCATGGTTAGAGTCTGTAGGCATAAACATTAATAGGGGATCACTGAGGGCGCTATCTGAGGTGTACGATCAGATATCGCAGAACTCTCATGGCGCGGATGGGACATGGGCAGATGGAGTTGGCGCACTCGACCTCCGCCAGGCATGTGGGGAGCCACCCGGTGCCTAGAGAGGCTGCAGAGGACTATGAGGATCCTGATGTTGCTGATGAGGAGGACAGATGCCGCCAGATGCACGCCAGAGGTCCATCGATCGGTTGGACACCGAGGCCGATTCCAGACTACCAGAGACGGTCGACTCTCATTTTGTCGAGCTCTTAGTGGGCAATCCTCCATGGCGAGCATCTCGATCCGGATGGAGGAGCTATATTCGATTCCGAGTCCCGAGCCGCATCGGCGATTCGGCTCGATGTATGAGATGATCGAGCTGGACCTTGACCTCCTCCACCTCCACCTTCTGTAGATGATTAGAGATAGAGGATGTTAGGATTTTTGTTTTTAGTTTTTGTAGTGAGATTGAGCATCTCAAATCTCTATTTTGGATGTAAAAACTGAAGCTTTCTTAAATTGAATGAAATTTTTATTTATGAAAATCATTTGTGTCTGATTATGTGTTTGTATTATTGTATTGGTTTATGGGAAATTGCCATATCATGACATGAAATTTCATCTTATCATATAACATGTCATGCCATTATTTAGGATTATTTTAGATGTCATGTTTGTTTTTAGATTATATTATATGTCATGACATCATGATTATTGGCCATGCGTTATTATTGTTATCATTTATGCCATGATCATTCATGCATTGTATTTTGATTAAAATTGATTTAAGGACAAATGGCATGACTTGGAGTCCCATTTATAAGGGAATCAAGTAGGGTTGCCTAGAAAATGCATGAAGCCATAATAATCCTAATCCACATCTCACATTTAAATTGACATGTATGTGTGTGTATACACCTTAGATAACATGTGAGATGTTAGGATAATAAGTTAGGTTCAAGGTGCATAGATAGTGAATCTAGATGAACTTAACTTATTTCAATCATCACTAAGAATTATGAGGAAAGCTAATATACAAGTTATGTATATTTAGCCAATAAATCATGATTCAAAATAGGTTTTCAAAAACATTTTAAAATTACTTTAGAAAACCTTGGTGAAGTCTATCTTTTGATAGCCATCATCATTGTAGAAGTTGATACAAAGTAGATCAAAAACATTAAAGTTTTAACAGTTTTTGAACTTTGTATCAATCTCCTATTTCAATGGTTAAAATATTTTTCTAAAATTTTTCACCGATTGTATGTGTGATAAGTAATATACGTATCAAATTTCATGATTTTTTAATTTACGTAGAATTACTTATGATTTTCCAAAAGTCGAGTCTGATAACTGAAAATCAGGTTTTGATTATCGATCATTTACGCTCTACAAAGGCAAATGATGGGAAGTGCTTGACTCGATTGGCGTAGTATCACTCGATCTTGTTACCGTGCGATCGATGGGCACATCAGTCGACTAGTATGTTGGGTTTCCGGCACCGCGGCGTGTGTGTGTTCGATCATGTTTCGTAAACATGAGCACAGCGGAAGCAATTAAAAATAATAAATACTCCTATTTATTACAACACACACAACACACGCATGCTATTACAACAAGTGTAGACATAACCGTAAATTAAAATTGCAATAAAAGGAAATTAAACTACGTTATACCTTTCGTATGACGTGTAGCGGGAACGGCATCAACCGGAACGATCCTCGTAAGAATCGTCTCTATCCGTATCCACGCTGAGCTCCTCGGGATGACTTCGCCAAGCCACGAGCTTCGTCTTCGTACGGGTTACTAGCCTCGTGTTGAAGACGACGTGATCGAGAGATGATCACGATCCGAATCCAAATTCGGACCTAAAACAAGTCCTCAAGACTTGCTTCTCCGGAGAGGTATTCGTCAACCGATTGACGAATCCTTCGTCCTCCACCTCAGAGGATTACCGGAGATCAAATCCCCGGTATGTTAGCCACTGTCGGAGCACTAACCGTCGTCCAAACGATGCTCCGACGAAAGGAGAAGAAGCTGTCCAGAAAACTGGACAGCTTGGTGGAGGAGATAGGCGCCGGCCAAAACAAGGAGACAAAAGCTCACCTTGATGCCGAACCTTTAGGATCACAGAGGTCGCCGGAGGTTCACCGGGGAGCTTGGGCGCCAAGGGTCTTGAGGCGCACAATCAAGCTTGATTTTGGATTAGGGTTTAACAATCCCTTAAGCCCACTTTTATAGAGAACTAATTCTCTTAATGGTTAATGGATCATATCCATAAAGCCCGTTAACCCGCTCCATTAAGATAAGTTAAAATAAACCAAACCATGATGGTTTATTTTAAGTTAAAACGAACCGAACCAACCTTTGGTTCATTTGTTTAATATAAACCAAACCCTTTGGTTTATTCTTATCCATTGGATTAGAACCAAACCATTTTGGTCCATCCATTACGTCTTCATAAGACGCAGCCAATCCACGCTTCCATTGCGACTGAAACAATTTCATGCTCGCTTTATGTTTGGTCCAACAAAATATAGTTTCTCTCGCTCTGAGAATCCCATTCTCAAGCTCGTTTTAAATCCTTTGGATTACACTCGTTGTGCGTGTGACCAAATAGGTTCTCGGTTTATGTTGGCCGTCTATAATTAACCATTAATTATAGAACGATCATGAGTGGCACCTAGTAGTACATCATGATCCCCAATTAACCAAAAGATCAGCGGTTGATCGAACTATTTACGAAACCCTTGATACTCGAATGAATCGTGCCCCATTCCCTTCACTCATCTTATACCCACTTGGTTCAGGACATGGTCTATTGTGTCAGTCCCCACTAGGCTGACTACGTCATACCTAGCCCAAGTATCATTTCCTCGTCCTACGGATTCTAGTTACTCCACATGTATCGAAGAGTACCTTACTCTAAACATGTAATGCTTTGGCCAAAGACTTTAGTAACAATCCGACGAGAGGCCATGGGTATACATCTCCTCGCAAGGAGTGGTGAATCCTTTATAGGCTATTCAAACACCTTGATCACTTCGACTTATACCCAATCATCCCGGGTCCACATCTCCTTAGAGATGTTTGCTTAAGATGTCAAAGCATAAGTCTCCATGATCAAGATGACTTGAATACCGCAAGTCAAAGGAACATCGCACTTAAGCCACAGTAAGAACTTCATTGACATATCTATATATGCAGAGAACCATATGAAGTCTTACGGTTGGTCACTCCAATGAACTAGTTACCATAACTAGCATCCACGATTAACTCCGGACATCACTATGTCTCCAGCCAGTGAGAATCAGCTGCTTGGATACACCAAGGAGTATACCTCGTGCTAGTCTCAACAGAATTGATGGTGTCCAGATTCATCAATTCATCGACTAGGGATAATTCCGATACATCACAATTACACATGTAGAGATACTCACTAGTTGTGATCCAATCACAAATTCTCTCATGCTGTGAATCGTATCGTGGACATTCAGTAAATGAGTTTAAGATCCAATCAAATACATAAAACATGTATACTCAAATAGTGAATCTTCATTTATCATATAAATGGTTCATACATAAGGCGATTGCCTTAGGACATCTCTCATATATTACTAACAGACTCCCACTTGGCCTAATGCCAATCGCTACGGTATCCAATACCATAAGCTCTAACATGACCCTCAAACTTATTTTGAGGTAATGCCTTAGTCAATGGATCCGCTAAGTTCCTTTCAGTGGGAATTTTCTCGATTTGTATTTCGTTCCTACTGATGATCTCTCTGATAAGATGATAGCGGCGAAGCACATGTTTGGATCGTTGATGAGACCTTGGCTCTTTCGCCTGTGCAATTGCTCCATTGTTGTCGCAGTAGACCGGTATTGCTTCAACAATGGCAGGAATCACACCAAGTTCATGAACGAACTTCTTGATCCAAACCGCCTCCTTTGCTGCTTCCGAAGCTGCAATATATTCTGCCTCAGTGGTAGAATCCGCTACAGTCTCTTGTTTGGAACTTTTCCAACTCACTGCGCCCCCATTCAAGGTGAACACGTATCCAGACTGAGACCTGGAATCATCCTTGTCTGTCTGGAAGCTGGCATCCGTATACCCGCGTATCACCATGTCCCCTTCTCCATATATTAGGAACACATCCTTAGTTCTTCTCAAGTACTTAAGGATCGTCTTAACAGCCGCCCAATGATCCATTCCTGGATCAGACTAGTATCTGCTCGTGACACTCAGAGCATACGATACATCGGGCCTCGTACATAACATAGCATACATGAAAGATCCTATTGCGGATGCATAGGGAATCTTACTCATGCAAATCCTCTCGTCTTCTGTGCGCGGACACATAGACTTCGAAAGGTGTACCCCATGCCTGATGGGTAGGAAACCTTTCTTGGATTCCGACATGCTAAACCTCTTTGCTTTTCGGTCTATATATGTAGACTGCGAAGACCAAGCAACCGTTTCGATCTATCTCTATAGATCTTAATCCCGAGGATGTAGGTTGCTTCTCCCAGGTCTTTCATGGAGAATGTCTTGGATAACCAAACCTTCACTGACTGTAAGATTGAAACATCGTTTCCTATAAGTAGTATGTCATCGACATACAATACTAGGAATACGATTGCACTCCCACTAACCTTCTTGTACACACAAGGTTCGTCTGGATTTTGTGAGAAATCAAACTTTTTGATTGTCTCATCAAAACGGATATTCCAACTCCTGGATGCTTTCTTGAATCCATAAATGGATCGTCGCAATTTGCATACCTTGGTTTTATCAACCGATGTGAAACCCTCAGGCTGTATCATATACACATCCTCGAGCAGGTTTCCATTAAGGAAAGCTGTTTTCACATCCATCTGCCATATCTCATAATCATAATGAGCCACTATGGCCAAGAGCATCCGAATGGATTTAAGCATAGCTACACGAGAATAGGTTTCGTCATAATCAACACCTTGTTTTTGACGATATCCTTTCGCCACCAATCTAGCCTTATAGGTAATCACATTACCATCCATGTCGGTTTTCTTCTTGAAAACCCAGTTGCACCCTATAGGCTTTATGCCTTCAGGTGGGTCAACCAAGTTCCAAACTTGGTTTTCGTACATGGAATCCATTTCCGACTTCATGGCACCAAGCCACTTATCCCTTTCTGAACTTGTCAGCACTTCTTCATAACTGGTAGGCTCCTCATCATCAATGAGTAACACGTCGTTCGATTTACTTACGAGAAATCCATATCTCTCAGGAATATTGCGTGTTCTACTAGATCTACGAAGATGTGGTGTTACAATAGGTCCAGCCGATTGCTCATCACTATGAGTTGTCGGCTGTTGTGCTTCACCAGGTATCTCATCAATGTCTATTTGAGTCTCTCGAGCCTCCTCAAGCTCAACGACACTCTCACTTTTTCTTGCAAGAGAAACTCTTTCTCTAGAAACACGATGCCTTGAAACAAACACCTTTTGTTCCACAGGATGATAGAATTGGTAACCCCTTGTTTCCTTAGGGTATCAATAAATAGACATTTATCGGACTTAGCATCCATTTATGCGATCTGATCCACTTCACATAAGCGAGACAACCCCATATCTTCAAGTAAGATACATGAGGTTTCTTACTAGCCCATATCTCATATGGAGTAGTAGAGACTACCTTGGTAGGCATTACATTTAACAAGTAAACATGTCAGTGCATAACCCCAAAAGGACTTGGGAAGAGTTGCATGATTCATCATTGACTGACCATGTCCAACAAGGTCCGATTCGCCTCTCGGATACACCATTATCTTTGTGGTGTATAGGCGAGTCCATTGAGACAATATGCCATTGTCTCTTAGATAATCAAGAAACTCTTGACTTAAGTATTCACCACCTCGATCCGATCGAAGTATTTTAATACTTTTGTCATGTTGTTTCTCTACTTCATTTCTGAATTCTTTGAACTTTTCAAAGGCTTCAGACTTGTGTTTCATCAAGAACACATACACAAACCGTGAGTGATCATCGGTGAAGGTAATGAAGTAGTTATAGCCTCCTAATGCTTGAGTTGACATAGGTCCACATACATCAGTATGTACTAGACCTAGTAACTCTCCCACTCGTTCACCTTTTCCAGTAAAAGGTAACTTAGTCATCTTGCCTTTTAAGCATGATTCGCATGTATCGTATGAATCCAATTCAAACGATTCCAGAATTCCACATCGGTGTAATTCGGACATGCGTTTCTTGCTTATATGGCCAAGACGACAATGCCACATATAGGAGTCTATGTGATTATCTTTTCGAGCACGCGTGTTGCTCGCTTCGATATTGAAAATGTCACTGGATACGTCCAACGTATAAATGCCATTACTCAAAGTTCCAGTTCCATAAAGTACGCCATTCAAAGTTATATAACAACAATTGTTACTAAACGTTAAATGGAAACCATTTCTATTTAAGCAGGAAATAGAAACAATGTTCTTTATTAGAGAAGGAACATAATAGCAATTGTCCAGTTCCAAGACTAGTCCACTAGGGAGCTTCAGCAAATAAGTTCCGATGGCGATCGCAGCAACCTTTGCTCCATTGCCAACTCGCAAATTTGACTCCCCTCTGACAAGTCTTCTTCTATTCCTTAGCCCCTGTATGTCATTACATATATGTGAGCTACACCCAGTATCCAATACCCAAGTGTCTAAGGAAATAGAATGACAATCAATAACGAAGATACCTGAAGAGGATGGGGCATCGGATGCCTTCTTCTTCTTCATGGACTCAAGATAAATCTTGCAGTTTCTTCGCAGTGGCCTTCCTTGCCACATGATGGCAAGTGCCCTTTATACCGGTTCCGCCTTCTTTGCCTTTTTTTCTTTTTCTTCCGTTTTGCCTTCCTCTTAGAACCTTTCTTTGAGGAATCAACTAATGTAACCGCTTTCCTCATGCTTCACTGTAAGGCTCCATTAGCCTTCAAAGATATTGAGGAGCTCGAGAATGGTGGATTCCAATTTGTTCATCTGATAGTTCATCACAAATTGCGAGAAACTCTTGGGCAAACAATGCAGAATTAAGTCAATACTTAACTCATGATCCATCACAAAACCGAGGGTAGCTAGCCGCTCGATGTACCCGCTCATCTTTAGCACAAATGCACTTACAGCATTTAACCTTCTTGCATCTTCGTGGTGAAGAGGAGCCTAGAGACCTCGAACCTTTCGGATCTCGCTTGCTCATCGAACAACTCATGAAGATGGAAGACCATAGTGTTAGCATCCATATGCTCATGCTGCTTCGCCTGTACCATCGCCGCCGCTAGCATGATGCAACTCGCCAAGACCGCCACATGCTTCGATAGACCAACATTTGTCCGAGTTGCATCGCCCTTAGGACGGTCAGAAGAGGCTCTTCAAGGACATATGCTAGCTTTTCCGCTTTGAGAACAATTCTCGTGTTTCTAAGCCACCCAGAAGTTAGGCCTACTTTGTTCAATCCAAAATAGTGCGCAAATTCAAAGACGCCATGATCAATTTATCGACCTAGAAATACAAAACGAGCATATATGAGAAAATGATTTTAAAATGCATCAATATACATTTATAAATCCCATTCATTTTTCAATTTCAAAACCCCAAAATCACTTCGAGATCGAGGTCCATCTCCGAATCGGTCGATATCCATCATAGATAAGAACAACCTCGGAGTGAGTCCAACAAGCCATTCTTAGCTATGATGGTGGGTATCATATACCGATTACATATCATGTATATGTAACTATCACAATGTGCTATCAACTAATTGAATGTTTACATACATTGGGTTGTTAACACATTAACAAGTATGCATCATATGCATAGCACCCAACTTCACCTCTCTTCACATCGACCTTGGAGTGAGTCCAACAAATCGATGCTCCAAGTTAAAGCCACCCATTAATCAAATAGTTTTAATATGGTTAGAGCGCATTCAACCAATTAGCTGTGCTTGGAGTGAGTCCAACAACCCAAACTAACGATTGACCTCTGACTCTACCATATTAGAGTTAAACTATTCCAATGATTTGAACATGTTCGTGTTCGAGTCGGCTTGGAGTGAGTCCAACAACCCAAACAAGAAACAGAACTCGTTCTAACCATATTAATGGAAGGTGTAGGCTTTAATATTGAGTTAGGGTTTTATGTCTCATCCTCTTTGCATGCAAATAACTATTATCTACATGGCATGGCATACATGGCATACATCTACATGTCACGACACGCATGGCATAATGTTATGCATCTAATGCAATTACATGGCATACAATTATGTCATGTATATAATTTCCTTATATGTCATAACTATTTATGGAAATAAAATATGTTTAAGATTTGATTCTCCAAATCAAATCATAATTAAATTAGGAAACAAATTTCCAAATCTACTCACATATTTTATTCATGGAATTATTTGATTAAGGAAAATCTATTTAGGAAACCAATTTCCTAAATCATTAAAACTACTTATGGAAATAAAATATTTTAAGATTTGATTTCCCAAATCAAATCATGATTAAATTAGGAAACAAATTTCCAGAATCTAATCAAATATTTTATTTATGGAAAATATCAATTTCCATAAATACTTCCAACTTTCCAAAAGTGGAAGATTTCCATAAATACTTCTAGACTTTCCAAAATTGAAAAATTTCCATAAATACTTCTAAATTTCCAAAATTAGAAAATTTCCAGAAATACATTATGACTATCGAAAACCATTTTTACGATTATGTCGAAACACAACTGGCTCGATACCACTGGTTTCCGCAGATCACAAGGCAGTGTGTGTTCGATCATGTTTCGTAAACATGAGCACAATGGAAGCAATTAAAATAATAAATACTATTTATTACAACACACACAACACACGCATGCTATTACAACAAGTGTAGACATAACCGTAAATTAAAATTGCAATAAAAGGAAATTAAACTACGTTATACCTTTCAGATGACGTAGCGGAACGCATCAACCGAACGATCCTCGTAAGAATCGTCTCTATCCGATCCACGCCGATCTCCTCGATGACTTCGCTAAGCACGAGCTTCGCCTTCAGACGGGTTACTAGCCTCGTGTTGAAGACGACGTGATCGAGAGATGATCACGATCCGAATCCAAATTCGACCTAAAACAAGTCCTCAAGACTTGCTTCTCCGGAGAGGTATTCACAACCGATTGACGAATCCTTCGCCCTCCACTCAGAGGATTACCGGAGATCAAATCCTATGTTAGCCGCTGTCGAGCACTCAACCGCCGCCCAAACGATGCGACGAGAGGAGAAGAAGCTGTCCAGAAAACTGGACAGCTTGGTGGAGGAGATAGGCGCCGCCAAAACAAGGAGACAAAAGCTCACCTTGATGCCGAACCTTTAGGAGATCACGAGGGTCGCCGAGGTTCACCCTGGAGCTTGACGCCGGCAAGGGTCTTGACGGCAGCACAATCAAGGGGCCAAGGCAAGGAGCTTGGGCGACACAAACAGTTGGGCGGCAACTCCTGGAGGCTAGGGTTTTGATTTTGGATTAGGTTTAACAATCCCTTAAGCCCACTTTTATAGAGAACTAATTCTCTTAATGGTTAATGGATCATATCCATAAAGCCCGTTAACCCGCTCCATTAAGATAAGTTAAAATAAACCAAACCATGATGGTTTATTTTAAGTTAAAACGAACCTAACCAACCTTTGGTTCATTCGTTTAATATAAACCAAACCCTTTGGTTTATTCTATCCATTGGATTAGAACCAAACCATTTTGGTCCATCCATTACGCCTTCATAAGACGCAGCCCATCCACGCCCATTGCGATCAAACAATTTCATGCTCGCTTATGTTTGGTCCAACCAAACATAGTTTCTCTCTCCGAGAATCCCATTCTCAAGCTCGCTTTAAATCCTTTGATTACACTCGCGCAGCGTGTGACCAAATAGGTTTTCGGTTTAGGTTGGTCGTAAATAATTAACAATTACTTATAGAACGATCAAGAGTGGCAACTAGTAGTACATCATGATACCCAATTAACTTAAAAGATCAACGGTTGATCCAGAACTATTTCTGAAACCCTTCAAAGATTCGAATGAATCGTGCCCCATTCCCTTCACTCATCTTATACCCACTTGGTTCGTGACATGGTCTATTGTGTCACCCCTCACTAGGTCGACTCACGCCACACCTAGCCCAAGTATCATTTCCTCGCCCTACGGATTCTAGTTACTCCACATGTATCGAAGAGTACCTTACTCTAAACATGTAATGCTTTGGCCAAAGACTTTAGTAACAATCCGACGAGAGGCCATGGGTATACATCTCCTCGCAAGGAGTGGTGAATCCTTTATAGGCTATTCAAACACCTTCGATCACTTCACTTATACCCAATCATCCCGGTCCACATCTCCTTAGAGATGTTTGCTTAAGATGTCAAAGCATAAGTCTCCATGATCAAGATGACTTGAATACCGCAAGTCAAAGGAACATCGTGACTTAAGCCACAAGAAGAACTTCATTGACATATCTATATATGCAGAGAACCATATGAAGTCTTACTACCGGTCACTCCAATGAACTAGTTACCATAACTAGCATCCACGATTAACTCCGGACATCACTATGTCTCCAGCCAGTGAGAATCAGCTGCTTGGATACACCAAGGAGTATACCTCGTGCTAGTCTCCACAGAATTGATGGTGTCCAGATTCATCAATTCATCGACTAGGGATAATTCCGATACATCACAATTACACATGTAGAGATACTCACTAGTTGTGATCCAATCACAAATTCTCTCATGTTGTGAATCGTATCGTGGACATTCAGTAAATGAGTTTAAGATCCAATCAAATACATAAAACATGTATACTCAAATAGTGAATCTTCATTTATCATATAAATGGTTCATACATAAGGCGATTGCCTTAGGACATCTCTCATATATTACTAACATAGTAGCTGACAGAGTCGACTGCCAATGCTGATTTCGGGAAAACTAGGGTTGTTTAGCCCGATTTCAGCTACGGTTAAGGTCTCTAATCACTCCTAACCCTAGGATATGCTTTGGGAAGCATTATAAAGGGTGAAAATCCATTGGATATGGATTTGGAGAGGTTTTTAGGGTTTTTATCAAATTTAAGGTGTTGGAAAGTTCAATGTTGAATTTCTAACCTTATCTTTGATGGTTTAGAGTTCCTATTGGCTTAGGGATTTCCCAAAGACATTGTTGGTGCAATGGTTAAGGGGGAGCAAGCCTTTAGCGGGAGGTATCCATCATGGTATGATGGATGGTACTTTTTCCTGATGGGTAGGAAAAATGAGATTTTCACATACCTAATTTGGAAATTGGGAAAGTATAGGATTGCCTCTCTTGAGTGATATGGGACTTATCACTAGGAAGATGGTAGGCGTCCTAGGTATTTTTGGACCAAGGGGGAGATTGTAAGATCTCATTGGGACATGAGACATTGACCTCCTTGGGGGGATAACCTTTCTGATGTATGTCAAAAAGGGGGAGAACATTAAATTACCAATTTGGAAAATTGGTAAGGGAATTTGAATTAGGGGCCTAACTCAAGGTTTGTTTTGTCAAACATCAAAAAGAGAGAGATTGTTGGTGCAATCGGCCCAGGTCACGATTGACCAGACTCGAGTTTGACTCGAGAGATGTTTTGATGTTTGACAAAGTAAGTTGACATTGATGTTTGACATTAATGTCTGTTGATATTTTGGGAAGATTGTTTATACAATCAACTCGGGTTATGTTAACTGGACTCGAGTTTGACTCCAGGGAGACTTTGATGGTTGACTAGGGTTGACCATGTGGTTATGGAAAGTCCAAGTGGGACACTTGGCATTTGGGAAAGTCCAAGCATGGGTCTTGGCATGAAAAGTTCAACATGGGTTGGCAAGGGAAAGTCCAAGCTTGAGTCTTGGCATTTGAGAAGTCCAAGGGGTTTCGATATTGGCGGCGTAAAGTCCAAGCGGAATCTTGGCAGCGTAAGTCCAATGTGCCTTGGTAGTGTAGACACCGTTAGCATGCCATAGCCAATGGAAGCACCTGAAGGCTAGCGCGATGGATGAACAAGTCATGGATGACTTGGAGGGATTCGAGAGGCGTAAGGTTGATGGAGGTGGCTAGAAGGCTTAGGTCTAGGCTAAGGGTGGTCTAGCAAGTATGGGGGCACCATACTTGGGCTAAAACCTCAAATCAACTAAGTTTGATGCGGAAATTGCCCTAGCGATCATTTGCCATAGATGAAGCGGCGATTGATTGATGAGCAATGATCGTGATCTTGTGGTCAGTCGACTGATGCTCGGATTTTAGGCCACAGAATGGAGTCTCACTCAACCGCTGGGATGAGCAGTCGAGTGATGCTTCATCAGTCGACTGATGTGTATGATCAGTCGACTGATGTCCTAGCCGTTGGATTTTTCTAGCGTGGATTACACTGTTGTCTCATAGCAACAGTGTGATCAGTCGACTGATGGTCCTGAGCACTCGACTGATCGACTTTTTCCAGCACAGGTTGAAGCTATAAAAGAAACTTGTGATGGAGAAAAATGGATCCGGTTTTTGAGAGCTTTAGGGGCGATTTGTTGCTGCAAATCAGGTCTCCCAGTGCTAATCAAACAACCAAGCATTCAAGCAATCAAAATCAAGTGTTGTAAAGTTTTTCTTTACTTGCCTTTCATATTAATTGTTGTAATTGCTTGTTTTTGTTTCTTACTGTTGTAAGATTGATTGTAAGGGGTTTCTCCGCCTCCGACTTGTGTCGAGAAGGAGTGTTTCTCATAGTGGTGTGTGATTGGCATCGCTAGGGTTCATACGAACCCAATCCGTGGAGTAGGAACCGTTCGGTTTCGAACCACGTTAAATATTTGTGTTTGCGTGTTGTATATTTCGTTATCATTATTAGTTTTCTATTTCTGCTGCACTAACGAAATTGTAGAGACAAACGCAATGAATTCCATTATTGAATGAGCGCGACGCTATTCACCCCCTCCTCTAGCGGCCTCAAATATCCTAAATTAAATTCTAACATATGACAAATGATTAAGTCGAATCCTACATCAACTCCTGTTATATCATAATGAGTATACATTCTAACCCAACTCATAATAGATCACGACATCCACAGGATCAATTAAGGTAAATAGATCTAAATAACACTCATAATCGATCACGAACTACCCTTCAAGACAATTGGCCGAAGACCATCACGGCAAGAATAAATCATCGAAAGAATCTAATCTGCCTCCTCCTTCCACCCACGACTGACCCAATACATAGATAAATCGACATCACAATCAACAAAACCCACAAACTCCAACTTTGAAAGATTTCACCTTCCAACGCAATCCACAGCCCAACCATTATAAACTCCCCAACCAACAACTAAGGAAATCAACTAGATCAACAATGAACTAATTAAATACACGCTGTTTCAAAATCGTATCAATATCTTCCTTACCTCCTCTCCACCACTCATCGCTACACAACCATCCGACAACATATATACAGAACATCAACCTTTACACAACCAAAATCATCTACCACTTGATTTCAATTCCGATCACCAATCGATTACCATTCTAAAATCAACAACAACATCAACATACCACGAATTCGTAGCAATTACAGCAACACAGCAAAAGGGGAATCAAACTTACCGACCCAAATCTGCACCAGCAACTACCTCCCCTGTTCACCGTCGACCATCAAGCTCCACAAACTGCCCAAACACCGATCCGAGCTACTAGCAGTGAGACCCACAAGCAAGCATGGATTTTATCCAAATCAAGGGAATGGATCAACTACTTACCCAAATCTCAGTAGAACTCGTGAATCCCAACTCATAGTCGGAGACCTAATCGAATCACTACTGACCCCTAGCTCCCAGCGAGGACTCTTCACCAGAATCAAGCTCAGGAACTCGAAATCAGAGATCCCCTCCGGTGACACGATCCTCCACCTCAAGTGCGTCGGCAGCAGCCGCCTCGCGAAGGAAGAGGAGTGGAAGAATCGATGAGGTCTCTAGGGCTAGGTGTTAGTGTCAGCCCTTAGTGTCAATCATGAGATGATTTATTAGGAATCATGTGTATCATATTTCATTAATAAAAGGCAAAGATTGTTTATTATATTTACTTTATGTATGTGCCAGCTAAAATAAATATAATAATGTCCTTGAATAGTATGTTCTAATCTACAGTATATCAAAGAATTGATTATAAGAAGCTGTAGAGAACACTATTCTTAATATTCCTTGTCAAGTATTAATATACAAGGGCAATATTAATACATTGAGACTAGCATGTAGGTCAATGGATGACTTGATCTCACAAGTCATGGAAATGTGATATCACATTGACACATGGGTATATATATATTAGACAATATATATACTGAATTAACCCGCCATGAGAAAGTATCATGGATCGTTATATGAGTGTCATATACTTTCTCATGTGACTATTGGTATGAATAGTCCTTAGACCTGAAGTCACTACGGTTCCCTACATAAGGAGTTATGTACTTTGGTATCATCTAACGTCACACCATAACTAGGTGACTATAACGTCGATCACTGGGTATGTAACGAATTATGTAGAGGGATGTGAGTGATGTAGATGGGATCTATCCCTCCTATATGACAGGAGTGATATCTTTGATAGAGTAGGACCACGAAATGCATGGTCATGCTCAAATGAGTCAATATGAGATATTGAGCTCATTTGTTTGAGTGAGTCTACTTGGGGATCAAGAAACATAAAGATTGATAAGGGGATGACATGGTCTATGCTTCATTGATCGATCTAAGATATCAGAGATAGAAGGACACCGTCATACAAGATAATAGTCACGGAAAGGTTATCAAATCTCGACGATCTTGTAACTTGGGTAGCAATGATGTATTGCTAGATGCCGCTCATTGCTTATGTATCTAAAAGGGTTTTAGATACATTGCCAACATTACAAGAGCATATAGGGTCACACACAAATGACATTCTATTTTGGAGATGGTTTCTTTTAGTTGGACTAAAAGGACAATTGAGCATATGGCCAAGATTTGAGTTAGACTCAAACTGGTTAAACTTGAGTTAGACTCAAGTTGAACCATGGAAGATGATTCATCATCATGCATGATTAATTTGATTAATCATACATAGGAATACCAAAGGGCTTGGTATTCATGATGAGAACTAAAGAGGAGAATACCAAGGGTCTTGGTATTAAGAGATGTCTTAATGGGGAGATAATGGCATTGATGGATATGGATTAAAAGGGTCTTTTGGTGTTCAACGTGGATGATATCTTGTGTGGTTCTTTGTTTGGGCGTGCAAGCCAAAAGGGCCAAGAGAAAGAGTTCTCTCATCTCCTCCTTCCTCTCCTTCTTCTTCCAAAAGAGTTCTTGGCATTTTGCTAGGGGTTGCTAGCACAACGTGACTCCAAAGCTAGTGTGGGTGTCAGTGTGGATACCATAGATATACGGTTACCTTTACCGTATTGAGATCCAATAACGTTTGGAAAAGCGGGATTGCAAAGGGCACGCACCGAAGGTATATTCCTCCTCTTGATAAGATCTAGACTAGAATATATAAAATGATTTATATAGTTTTGCATGGATCTCTAGTGGGATCCGGTATAATTATTATTTCCACTACGGTTGTGCGAAGTATTCGCCCGCGATGTTGTGAACATCAGATCCGGAGTTTTTCCCAACACTAGGAACTAGCTGACCTCTGATCGGAGTTCATCTAAGGCGACGGTGTTGCCGAGCTTCTCTCCCCAGGACGTCGGCGAGCTGAGATCGGGCGACAAGATCGCTCGGAGAAGACGGTGCGATCGAAAAATCGAAGAGGGGAAAATCACGATCGGGGATGTGGATGAAGCCGATGAAGACGAATGCGTGTCGGGTTTGTCTTCGAGTGGTTTTTAAAAGCCGGTGGAATGGGTTCAACTAACTCAAGTCTAGTCTAAGTTTAACCCAACCATCTATTTAAGCTTAAATCTCCCTCATATGGACTCCTTTTGAATTCGGAAAAATTTCTTTAAACTCCTGAGAAATTATATAAGATAATTTCTCCATTAATAAGGGGTATTTTATTCTATTATTATTATTATATTTTTTTCCATATCTTACATTCTCCCCCACTAATAAAAATTTGGTCCCCAAATTTCTGACTCATGCATGAGTACGAGATGTCACAACAACCATCTTAAGTATCTAAGTGGGGGTACTGATAGCCTCTAAAATCTATCATGGATACTCTCAACATATCGACCATCTATCAAAGATACATAACTGTGCCAGAGTGGAGCTCTATACCCATAACCGGTGGGAGACTTTGCCAGAATCGTAAGGTGAATCATGAATCATTATCGGAAATGATACTCAAGGATACTCCATGAATATAATTCTGTCAATCGATCCAACAAAATCCATCTTATGGTTCGGAAGGAAATGAGCGGACCTAGCTAATCAATCATCGATTACCCAAATCACATCCAGTCTTTCTCAAATTCTAGATAATCTCCCAACACAGTCTAACGTACTAGGCTCCCACTTCATCATGGTACGTAACCCTACTGGTCACTAATATTCCATCTTTACTTGTTGGCACACCCAACATCTAACTACGAGATAAACCACGGTCTAAAATCCACTCTATCACGCAGCACTGGAAGTGACTGGGAGACCTTAATGACCAATCTCCCTAGTTGCATCTATCCATGTTCTAGAACCCCTAAAGTAGCTATCTAGTAGCTAGCTAAAACTCCATGAGCACTCCTACCCTACACATCCACAAAACAAGATAATAACTGCAAAGTCCATGTCATGTGTATGACAGCCTATCTCGCAGTACCTCAACTGACATAAGCATAAGACATGTCTCATACAACTGCATCGGAATCGATCCAATCCTTGAAATGATGCATCTGTGTGCAGTACCCTTCCATCCCCAACGGAAGGACTAACTAACACTGATGCAAAAGTCAGTCACCGTCTAGACCCTAAAACCTAGCTTCACAAACTTCCGACCATGTGATTTCCATCACCTTCTTTGTCCAACAAGTCGGCGGTATAGTATCGCCAGAGCATCCTATCCACATCTACGCTAAATACCAAATCAATCTAGGGAAACCACAACTTCCCTCAAGATTGGGAATATATCCATAAATATATCCTCCACAGATATGATGACAATCGATCTCAAATACTCTAAGAGTACTTGATTCCTCAAATCCATGAACGACTAAATCATCGATAAGTCTAACAACATTATCAACAGCTCATAAAAATTCATACCAAGTATGAAATATCATCTTCTACACACCCACATTCTTTTTACTCTAAATAGATGATATGTCAATCATCACCCCCACAAGGGTAATTGTATACACAGGTGTCATTTAGCTGAGCTAAATAGATCATCTATCCATAACGAAGGATATCATTCTCAACTACTACATTCCAATCATCGATAATCGATGCATAACCTCAAAGGTCTGTCTCTCTCTTTTAACAAAGAGTTTCGGATCTTCTCCAAAAGGAATACTGGAAAGATAAATATCTCATCCAATACCTCATATAATCGCAACTTACGTTCTTTCAATTTTCACAATGTTTAGCAACACTGATACCAATAAACCATCTCCCGGTATGAGGCCTCCAATATCGGAACTATTCCCAAAATCACCCTCAATCGCATATTCCACTTGCCCATACAGTGGCAAACCTAGGAGTTCATCCAAAACTACATCCGAATACTCTCGGATTATATGCACATCCGAGATACAAGTTATACCCTCATTTCAACAATTTAACTATCCATAAGGATATGTCTATAGTAGAGGTATGTAGGATATCCATAAGGCTAAGGGTATCCCTCGACTTCTTGGTTGTTGATCAACATCTCACTGGACGGTAGAGAAAAAAAAATCACCAACCCACAAGTCGATAGGATCCCTTCTAATCCTATATAAGAACATTCCAGACAAAGATACCTATAAACTACTAGGATCTCCAAATATATCAGCAAATAGGGTAACCTAGAGTAATACCTCGAATGACCGATCCTTCAATCCGCTATGACTCCTCTAGTTGAGTAATCATGTAACTCGTCCACTTGGCGATTGAGCTCATGTAGATGCAAAAGACTACCATGGAGGAACTGAAGTCAACTGCTGAACTGAGGTACAAACTAAAACAACTGCAACACAAATGGTAAACACTGTTGTACTGGCAAAGAGTACACATTCGGCTGTAAAATACTGAAGAACTGTCAACATCATAGCACGCTCCAACTCTATGAAAGGTATAGCTGCAACTGGAGAATACCGCATAGATACGACCATCGTCATATACTCTCTCCTCTATACAAAGCATAACCACACCTGGGGAGGTAATCATTGTCGTCTGGATGTCTGAACGTCTGAGTCTTCTGAGATGTCTTCTGCTGATAGTGTTGAGTAACTCGCTTCTCTCCGATGGAAGTATCAAAGAGCTCCAACTATATCTGAGGTAGTAGATCGCTGCTGATGCGATAATCCAATCTTCTATGATGATCTCGACTTTTGAGGTTGTGGATCATCCTCTCGAAAGCATCATCCATAGTCTTCAACTAAGTCTTCAAAGTACATACTCTCCTCGTAGATACTAGCTGGTTATAGTAGAAGCAGATAACATAATCCATCAGATAATCTGACTCTGTGTCTCGTCGTGACCCACACTGCACGCACACAATCCCTTCGGAGTCTTTCTTCTGAGTTCGCTGATAAATAGGAGAAGATGCTAATGATCCACAGTCATTCTTCTATGATCAGAAAAACTCTCCAATAGTAGCTTGTGGCCCACGACTCCAATCTTGTTCCTTTTATCCAACATACGGATACTTCTGATTTCAATAATTTGACTTGCAATGTCTGCTTATCAAATTTCCAACTCTTAAAACACTTGCTATGGAGTCATTTCTATAAACATGACTCAGTCTAATGCCTTCTAGTAGGATTTGGTAGGAGATCCAAACATCCTGGTCAAGATGTCAACTGATAAACCGCGGGTGGCTTAAGACATGTCAATCACATTCTCAAGCTGTTAGGTGGTCGTACCCCTCGCAAGTATAACGACTTTGCATGGTACCTTCGTTACCAAACGATCATCCTACTTGAAGCACAAGAATTCCTTGATAGTGAGTCAAAGAAGATGATGTGGGAAAATACTCTCTCACAACATCACTAAACTGTGACCAAGTGATACATTATTTTCCGTAGGTTATATTTCCTATATCTTCCATCAAGTACCTAATTGATTCCGATAATGGTATGCAACTAACACTACTTTCTTTGTATAACACAAGTTAAGTACTCAAAAGTACCTTCAAAGTTATACAACCTAACATGAACAACTAGGGATCAACATTCCCTATGATACATCATCCACTAATTTTCTACTATCTGCATCGGCAATAGTATACTCGGTTAGTCCATTACCCCTCAGGTAATAATCTGACAAGCATAATTAGTGAAAATTCTTAGGATTGTAATCTTTGATCTCCACAAGAGATGTGACTACCTAACCCCTGCTTTCCGACTCGGTATCAATCGACTCTCAAAGGTAATTATCCTTTTCGACAGTAGGTCCAAGACAAACAGACTCTACATATTGTTTTCGTGATTAACTCAAACCACGGTTACGAATAGTGACTACCACACAACAAGTCATCCATTTTATAAGCAACTAAATGCATAACCAATAGAAGAATATATGATAACAACTGACATACCTTAATCCTTGTAGCTCGGAGATGTCCGCAACTGCCAAATCTCAGAACTCACAAAAACCAAAACCGAGTAAAGCAAAACTCGATGTCCAAATGAAATAAAATTTGAAAGTGGACTTCACAACCTAGGGCTCTGATACCAATAAAATTATCATGCCCCGAGAGTATGCCGAGTCGAAAATAATCGGACAACATCTCCCCTGTACGTGATACAATTTCCTGATATACATAATGCCTTTCAGCCACAATCACATAACAAATATATAGACATAATCCATACAAACACAGCGAAAGATACTGACAAATATTAAATACACAACGACTCAACTATGCACTCCGAAGTGACTTGACATAATAAGAACCATAATAGAAACCACATCAGAAGTCAAATACATATAACACATCCGTAACCACAAATACGGAAACGATACAGAATAAAATTCTAAAATGACAATATAACAGAATACCACAAATCGTAATAAAACTCTATCCGTTCGGAGTGAGATGGGATCAGCTGGCGGAGCTCTGAACGTCCAAGGAATCTTCTACCTGTTACCTGGGCGATAGGAAACCCAGGGTCCGGGGTGGTGAGTATAAACTCAAGAGTAATATATAGAAAGTTCATGAACAATATATAGAGATATAGAGATCTACAAGTATATATGAGAAGATTTACAGATATACAGCATGAGTCCAATAGACATACAATCCTATCCAAATCTAATAACAAGTAACCACAGTATAGTCATACTCAATGCATATACTAAACTGATCAACTGAACATGAAGTAATGTACCAACGTACATGACGGTCTGCAACACCATAAGCTATATCATCCTGAACAGATATACAATAACATAACTCATATAACATACAATGTCAATCCCATATCTGACCAACACTCAGACATATGAACAGTATATAATCACATGTAATAACAACCCGGTCCATACTACACTATGACATGACACTAATCAAATGCATACAACAGTCTGGACCAACACATATATCATGCTCAACACACAGTAGTATATAATATGTAAATAGCATGTATCATGATGTACAAGCATATGCAATAATCATAGCTCAATCAAATGTAGCATCTCATAGGATATGTAAAACATATATCAAATACATGCATACATATATATCAACAATGCATATGCATGGACATGTCTGCGGACCCGTCCAACCATGACCCCAGTATGTCTCGGGCGACACGGCATGATGACTAGCCCGACTCCAACTGCCATTATTGATTATTAACCTATTTTATGAGTTTGGATTTATTTTGGACCTTATTGTGAATTCTCCTAAATTTTAGACTTATATACAAATTTTATTTTTGTTTGTAGGAGATCTAGATGAGCCAATGGATTAGACTCAAGTTGAATCAAATTTGGCTTCATCTAGGATCATACTAGGCTTCTCAAGCTAATTTAATCAGAATCCTTCATCAAGATCGAAGGCAATCCAATCAAGAGATCAAATTTGAGCAATATGGACCATCCGATGAATGAGGCTTGATTCTGAGCTATCTATCCAGATCTAGAGAGATCTAGCCCATAAATTTAGATCTGGACATCTTAGCCCTTCATCCAGATTTGACCGATCATGATCATCCCTTCAGATTGATTAGATTCGGCCATCCAGAGTTGGATCGATCACCACTGTTGGATGCATTGCCTAGTTCAAAGATTAATCAGATTAATTAAAACCTAGCTTTAATGGACGACTGAAATTGAAGGGGTTTTGATCGAACGACTAAGGAAATTGGGCCTTAAAAATCCAACATTAATTTTCCCTCAATCGGAGAATCACGCAGAAATAGAAGTGACTTCTTCCGTGATGCGCGACGCAGAGCGGGCAGCGACGCTTCCTCCTCACTCGCGAGCGGCTGCTTCCCTCTATAAGCGGCGGCGACAGCTTTGGCAGCTCCTTCTGTTGACCTTCCTTCCATTTGGCCGGCGATAACCTCAATCCATCCATCGACAGACGAGATGTTGGGATTCAGACAGCTCATCAGCAGCGATCCGTGGTAGAGATTCTAACAAATCCACCTCTTCACCGGTCCCACTCCCTTCCCATGGCCAAGATTTGATCGCTCTACATCGATTCCATCCATCAACTGCAGGGATTCGATAGCTCCGCCAACTACAGCCGGTGAAGAGACTCAACCGCCATTGTACTGATTTCCCCTCCCTTTCCGCGGTCGAGATTCGGCTACTCCGCTTCGACATCCACCCATTGGCTGCCGGGATTCGACAGCTCCACCATCCACTACCAGAATAGTAGGTACGCATCCACCAAGTTCAGCCCTTGCCAGAGGAAGTTGTTTGGGTTATCGCCGTCATCGAAAAGGGAGGTCCCTTCTCTGGGTGTTGAGGATCAACGATGTTGGATCGAAATGAGCACTAGAGGGGAGGTGAATAGTGCAAAATGATTTTTCTTTTCATTCGTCGATTCGATAAATAAAAGGATTAAAGTGTAGTGGAAAATAAATATAAGACTCGTTTGTTTTTACTTGGTTCATAGCCTTTCGGCTACTAATCCAAAGCCCTAATGGTCTTAGACCGTGTACGGAGGGCAATCACTAAAATACTCCTCCTTGTTGGAGGTAGGAGTGAATGGTTACAATAAAATGATAAAACTTGAGGTAGAGGGACACCCCCCCATCTCCTCGTTACTATTAAAGCTCCGATAAAAAGAAAGAATACAATGTTTGAAATATACTTAAAGTAAAACCTTTACCGATAACTTAAGGGATGGTAGTTTGAGCTCGGGTTGTCGTCGTTTCAGCAGCACTTCATCATCATAGGATCGTCGGAGTGTCGCAGCATTTTGGAAGAACTTGGAGAGCTTTTGAATTGATGAAATGGTGAAGAATGACCCTTCTTTTATAGCCTTTGAGAAACCTAAACGTTCAGTTTCAGCACATGGTCAAAGAGCCTCATCTCCCCAAGATAAGTGGAGCTTATCTTGACTTTCCTCGATGCTCGAATTTGAACATCAGTCGGCTGGTCAACCCTAGCAATCGACTGATGGAGGCAACAGTTGACTGATACAAGCCATCAGTAGACTATTGCTAGGGTTTCCAATTACAATGAAGAGTTAGCTCAAAAATGCAAGTAATACAAGTGATTTTGACGACCACTTACCGTCCGATCTCAACTTAGACCTTCCATGGGAAGTCTTGGTCGGATCGTCACCTAAGGGCATCCCCGTACGGAGGACTCGACCTTGCATTCTCTCGCACACATGAGCTTACCTTAAGTTTTACCTTTGTAGCTTTGCTTCCGATCTCCACCTGATTTCTTCGGCTCCCTCTGAAGTCCTCCCGGTGTTGCCCGACCACCACGGTTTCTCAACATGAGAATCTTTGGGTGTCGCTGACCTTCAGCTTAGCTTAGCATTCCTGCACACTTAATTCAGCTCATGAGATAACGATATAAGATTAACTTTGTGTCTTTTCTATAATCAAAACTTAGGTTCGACTTGGGTGCATACTGCACCAACAATCTCTCCCTTTTTGATCTATGGCAAATCCACACAAAGTAAAGGAAATAAATTGAATGTATTAAGTGAAATGACTATTATGAAGTATGAATATAAAATCTTAAAGAGTATACTTAACTTCATAAGTTGAGTATGAGAAAAAAACTCTTTTTCAAGTGCTCCCCCTTGAGGAATCCTCCCCCTTGACCGAGGGTGAGTACTTGAAAAAATGTCTTAACCCTCCCCCTTGATGTTTGCTACTTTAAGAAGAGTTTAAGTAATATAAATGGCCTTAGTGTTTAAATAAGTTCAAGTTAAGTAATCAAAAACTAATTTTTGACATCTTAACCTTGGCTTTTCTCCCCTTTTTAAATTTAAAGGTTAAGTTTAAAAAAGTAAGTTAAGTAAGCATTTACTTAACTTGGGCCATTAAGATGTAATAAGTTAAGTTATCAAAAAAAAATTGATCCCTTAACTTTGGCTTTTTCTCCCCCTTTTTCCATAAATCGAAAAGAGTGGGGGGGGGGGGGGGGTTTGAAAAACATAGTTTTTTAATTTAGTTTTAAGTCTAAGCATGTTCCAAATAAATTTTGAAAATAGTAGTTTAAACATAAGCTCATCTATTTGTATGTTCAACTCTATTTGACTTGATTGATATGGAATAATCAACAAGCCCTGATTAGAGTTGGTTAATTTATGTAATTATACTTCGTGGTTCATGTCGATGCACTAGATCTACATCTGGAACCAGGAGTGAGGTCCTAACATCTCATGCCCATCTACATGGCTAAGTACACAAACACATTAGTCCTATGTGTTGTGAGATGTGTTGGCTCCTTAAATCTATAGGTACATGATATCTAGGGTAAACTCTAAGCTAGTTCCATTAACATAAAAAGTAAATAATAGAGTATATAAAGATATAAGTTGTAAATCCTACTCTATTACGCACATGCCCAATTTTTGTCTTATTAGACTAAATTCGGCTTCGGGTAGAGGCTTGGTAAAAAGGTCGACTAGGTTCGACTTAGATTCCACGTATTCGAGTTGTATGGTTCCGTTAGCTATATGTTCTTGAATAAAGTGGTGTTTGACCTCTATATGTTTGGTCCTAGAGTGGCATATGGGATTCTTGGTTAAGTTGATTGAGCTAATATTATCTATGTGAGTTTTAATATTGTTGAAGTTTAAGTTAAAGTCTTGGACAGTGTGCTTCATCCAAAGAAGCTGAGCCACACACTCACCCATTGCGACGTATTCGGCTTCGGTGGTAGATAAGGCAACACAGTGTTGCTTCCTACTGCACCAACTCACTAGACTCAAGCCGAGAAGTTGACAACAACCACTCGTGCTCTTTCTATCGTGTTTACTACTGGCATAGTAGGAGTCAGAGTAGCCGATTAGTTCGAACTCGGTAGATCTAGGGTACCAAATACCTACGCTTAGCGTGCCCTTTAGATATCTAAGGATACGCTTAACTAATGTTAGGTGAGACTCCTTTGCACAGGTTTGGAACCTTGCGCACATACTTACTGCGAATAGTATATCGGGTCGACTCGCAGTTAAGTAAAGGAGACTCCCTATTGCACTCCTATAGTATTTTAGGTCAATAGATTTTTCGTCTACATCTTCTCCTATATTAACATTTGTTGCCATGGGTGTATTAATGATTTTAGCATTTTGCATTCCGAATCAGTTAATTAATTCCTTAGCATATTTTTGTTGATGTAAATAGATTCCTTCCTTAGTTTGTTTAATTTGTAATCTTAGAAAGAAATTTAATTCTCCTACTAAGTTCATTTCAAATTCACTTTCCATGAGTGAAATGAACTCGTTTTGTAAGATTGAATTAGTGGTTGCAAATATTATGTCATCTACATATATTTGGGCTATAAAAATTTCTTTGCCAATGGATTTTACGAAAAGGGTTGGGTCGACTAAGCCTTGGCTAAACCCTTTAGACTTAAGGTATACAGAAAGCCTCTCATACCAAGCTATAGGAGCTTGTTTTAGTCCATATAAAGCTTTCTTGAGTCTAAAGACATGGTTGGATTTGTCTAGGCTTTCGAATCCTGGGGGTTGACTAATGTACACTTCTTCTTTAATAAGTCCATTCAAAAATATTGACTTGCCATTCATTTGAAATAATTTAAATCCTTGATGTGCAGCATATGCCAACAACATTCGGATGGATTCTAATCTAGCTACGGGGGCATAGGTTTCATCATAATCTAACCCTTCTACTTGACTAAACCCTTTCGCGACCAATCTCGCTTTGTTTCTAACTTCTCCACCTTCGTCATCAAGTTTGTTTCGGAAGACCCACCTTGTTCCAATAATTGATTTATCTTTAGGTGGTGGTACTAATTCCCAAACTTCGTTCCTACTAAATTGAGCTAGCTCTTCTTGCATTGCAATAATCCAATCGGGATCAAGAAGAGCTTGTTCAATTGACTTGGGTGCGATTTTCGAAATCAAGGAAATTTGACTAAGGTTTTGATATGACGCTCTAGATCGAACCCCTATGTTAGGATCACCTATCACTTGGTCGATAGGATGACTTTATTGAATTCTAGACTGACTTGGGTTAGGATCACCTATCACTTGGTCGATAGGATGATTTGATTGAACCCTAGACTGACTCGAGTTGGGATTATTATCGGACTCGATTTCATGGTCAAAGTCAAGTCTGGTATGAGTTGGTTCGTCAGTTGGTTTTACTACGGGTTTCATGGGTTCATGTCCTTTGTCGAATACTACATTAATGGTTTCCTCAATTTTAAGGGTGTTATTGTTATATACCCTATAGGCTCTACTCGTAGTTGAGTATCCTAGGAAGATTCTGGAGAAGGTTTTGGATGTGAACTTTCCTAGGTAGTCCTTAGTGTTTAGGATATGTAAGTTACATCCAAATACCCTAAAGTATTTAATGTTAGATACTTTGTCATGGTAGGTTTCGTATGAGGTCTTAAGGTGCCTCTTGTTGGTGCAATCGGCCCAGGCTGACTCGAGTTTGACTCAAGCAGTACCTTGATTATATTTTGATGATAGACAAAACTCATGACATGGGATTGTCATGGGAAAGTCCAACATGGGGTTGGCATGGAAAATCCAAGCATGGAGCTTGGTGTGGAAGTCCAAGGGGGAAGCCTTGGCATGGGAAATTCCAAATCATTGCGAAGCCGTGCGCTTGGTGCTTGGCATGGGAAATCCAAAGCATTGCGAAGCCGTGCGCTTGGTGATTGGTGAGAAATGCATTGCGAAGCCGTGCGCTTGGTGCATTTGGGAAGTCTTGAGAACTTGGCAAGTTCACTAGGCTCGGGTCCTTGAGTCGGTGAAGGATGACATTGCGAAGTCGTGCGCTTGGTGCATCTGAGGGACCGCCGAACATGGAGTGAGCCCAAAGGGAAGCATACTTCTAGG
The DNA here is from genome assembly GCA_025175895.1 of Wurfbainia villosa. NCBI lineage: Eukaryota > Viridiplantae > Streptophyta > Magnoliopsida > Zingiberales > Zingiberaceae > Wurfbainia > Wurfbainia villosa. Next base: position 13,949,648 of record CM045990.1, read on the forward strand.
GCATGAGACGCGAAGGATGGCGTTGCGAAGCCGTGCGCTTGGTGCATCCGAGGGACGTAGGCCGAGGGAAGAGAGCTTCGGTGGGGAAGTCCATGAGGGATAAGGTGGACTTGGCCAAGTGGATATGATTGAGTGTCGGACGCTCAAACAACTTTGTGTTTGAGGTTTTAGCCGACATCAGTCGACTGGCATAGGTGCCAGTTGACTGCTCTAGATCGTATGGGTTCGACTGAACCAAGTCTGGCTGATCAGTCGACTGTCGAGGGAGGGTAATCGACTGTTGGGAGAATCAGTCGACTGCCAAGGGATGGCAGTCGATTGATGACACTGTGCACAGGAAGAGAATGGAGTCGAGCTCGCCAAAGACTGATCGATGGTTGATCGGGCCGATCGATGGGTGCCATCATCAATCGATGTGTGATCCGCTGGAACTTAACCAACGTGGATCTAGCCGAGAGACAACAGAATCGGAGTCGATCGATGGTCACGATCGATCGATGGGATAAAATCAAAAATGCAGTCTGAGGTTATAAAAGGAGCTCAAGAGGGAGGATTTCACCATGGTTTTTTGTGGAGATATTGGAGGGGAATTGCTACTGCATTCCAGTCCTTCAAGAGCCAATCAAAGCAAGCAACAAACAAGTGATCAAAGGCAATCAGTGAAAAGTGTTTCTTTTGTATTGTATTTGTATTCTTGTTTGTATTTGTATATTACTGTTGTAATTGCTTGTGAGAGGTTTCTCCTTTTCCGACGTGTAGTCGAGAAGGAGTTTAGTTAGTGTCGTGCGCATAACTAGAGCTCGGTGAGCTCGCCCGTGGAGTAGGAACCATTTGATTCCGAACCACGTATATCTTGTGTTGTATGATTGTGTATTGTTGTTAGTTTCATTATTATTGTTATTCCGCTGCGCTAACAACAATCATAGACAAGCAACGCAACGAGAATGAGCGAATTTTGACATCCAACGATTGAGGGCTATTCACCCCCCTCTAGCCGGCCGTTTCGATTCTCCAACAAGTGGTATCAGAGCCGAGGTCGCTCTTTTCAAGGACTAACCGCTGCGAGAGCACTACAAAATGGTCGACTTCATCCATCCACCGAAATTCAATGGAGATTTTGCTTGGTGGAGGAAACGAATGGAGGTATATCTCGAAACCAATTTTGATTATATGATTATTGTAGAAAATGGTTTTGAGATGCCTAGGGACAAATACAACAAGCAAATTGAAAAGTCAAGGTGGACCCAAGACCAAATTAAGGACTTCAAGACAAATCTCGAGGTAATGAAATTATTTAGTGATTTGTTACCTAACAAAATTTGGTCTAGTTTGGGTGACTATAGGGATGCAAAGGAATTATGAGAGAAGATAATGAAATTTCAAGAAAACTCCCAACCGACACATGTAGAGGATAATGCCGAAGAAGAAGCACCATCTACTTTTGATGATGTTGATGATTTGGTGGAGACCTCCACCTCTAGCGTTGAGGGGGAGGAAAGGGGTTCTACTCCGGAGAAAGATTAAGATGAAGCTTCTACCTCCGAAAGAAATGACCAAGAGGCTTCCACCAACTCCCTAGGTGACTCATGTATTATAATTAATCATAAAGATTATATTATTTGTTTTGAGTGTAGGGAGAAAGGGCATTACAAGAGCAAATGCCCAAAATTGACTAAGGAAAAGGCATCGACACCAAAAGTCAACCTAAAGTCAAAGGATGCCGGTGTTCCCAAAACTAGAAGCAAAGAGCACATTGTGTGCTTTAAATGCAATCAAAAGGGGCACTACCAAAGCCAATGCCCTAGGGGGAGGAAGAAAGGGCTAGAAGGTGTATATCATGTAGGGGGAGCTCCAAAAGCTAACCCTAAGGTACATTTAGTTAATGCACCTTCAATTCCTAAAGTCAAAAAGCATGCCAAAAATTATTTTAGTTCTCTTGCTATTATCAATGAAAAGCATGCTAAGAGAAATAATAAGGTTTATTGCTTAGGTGCCAAGCGTGTTCATATAACTAAGGATAAACCTAGGACTCATAATTCTAGACCTATTTTACCTAAAGAGTCCATTAGGAGAGTTGAAAACCATCTAGGCATTAACCCTAAGAAGAGTAGACACATGCCTAAGAAGAAGAACATTTCCCCTAAACCTAATGAAAATTCAAAAATGGGAAAATTAGAGCTAGAGAACCAAGTCTTGAGTGTTGGATCGAGTGGATCGCTAGAGGGGGGGGTGAATAGTGATAAAAACTTTTTCTTTTAAATCGTTCGGTAGACAATTAAATGCAGCGGAAATGTAAATAAAAACTAAATGAGACAAATAGTTTTTTTACTTGGTTCGTAGCCTTCGGCCACTACTCCAAGGCCCTAACGATCCTAGACTGTGTACGGAGGGTAATTCACTAAAACACTCCTCCTCATTGGAGGTAGGAGTTTTACGATTACAAAAACCTTCGAAGCAAAAGATAGAGAGACAACCCCTCTCTTCTATTAAAATAAAATGCAACGGTAGAAAGCCTCGATTAACAAACGAATTGCAAGATTAAGAGAAATGACAAACTAAGATTATACCAACAACTCGAAGATAGGACTTAAACTAGGGTTGTTGGCAGCACTTCGTTGTTGTAGAGTCGTCGGAGAGTCGCAGCATTGCGGAGGCTTTTGAGCACTTAGAATTGATGAGAAAACCCTAGGTTAGGACCTCCTTTTATAGCCTTTGAGCCCCTTTTCGAGAGGAACCCTAGCCAATCACAATTGAGCACCACTCCCCTTGAAATTTGGTGATAAACCTTGACTCTCGTCGATCCTTGACCATCACGATCGATGGCCATCATCACGATCGATGGCAAAGATCGACCGATTGTCGACCGACAATGACGATCGATGATTCGGCAATGAGTCCTCGGGCCGGCAATGATTGATGCTTGCTGCAAGGCAAAGTTAGCTTAAAGAAAACATTATTTCAACGGCCTTCGACCGTCCGATCTCGACCTAGACCATCGATGGGATGTCTTTGGTCGGATCTACGCTTAAGACCATCCCCGTAAGGAGGATACGACCTCACTTACGCTCACACACACGAGCTTACCTCGATACTTACCATGTCACTTTTGCTTCCGGCCTTCCACTCGATTCCTTCGTCTCCCTCCGAAGTCACTCAAGTGTCGCCCAACCACCACGACTTCCTCCGGGTGTCGCTAGCCTTCAGCTCCAGCTTTAACACTTTTCTGCACACTCGATTCAGCTCGTGAGATAACGATATATCCTTGACTTTGTGTCTTTTTCCATAATCAAAATATAGGTTCGACTTAGGTGCCCCTGCACCAACATTGAGGTCAAGACTTGAGAGAATGGAGAAAGTCCTTAGAATCATAGAAAATTCAATTCTAGGGTCAAATGCCCAAAAGTCAAGACCTAAGGTTCAAAAACGGTCTAAGGGAAAGGAAGGTTTGGGTCACAAACCTAAGCCCAAGAAGACTTATCATAATGTTCCATTTAATTATGGAACTATTTCTAGGTCTAGGAAAACCAAGGCTAATAGGGAAGTCATCCCTAAGACTAGTCATGGTATGTGTTTAGTGGCTAACACCTCAAAGAAATCAAATGTAGCCACTAAGAAGGTCAATGGAGGAGTCACCTCTAGAGTTGACCTAGGAAAGACTCAATTGACTAATGTGTCAAAACAAAAAAGGGTCATTAGGAAGGTATCTAGGGAAGTCATCCCTAGAGAATACCTTGTTAACCCAAGGAGCTCCAATAAATATTGGGTTCCTAAAAGCGTGATCGATTCACGCTAAATGGGTTAGGGTGTGTCAACCCTAAGTGGAAGGGTAGTTAACCTAACCATAGTAGAGTTGACACATTAGGGTGTGCCAATGTGTTTGAGAAGTTTAAAATAATTTAAATTGGCACAATTAGGTCATAGAGATCATGGTGTGTCATTTTGGGTTTATGGCATACTTGGGAGATAATGGCATTAAGGCAAAATTGAATTAACCTATAGAAATGACAATTTTGATTTAACGCTTAGGTATTTTATACCTTAGTATACCTTACTTGCCATACTTTATTTGCCTTGCCATGTCATGACATCATTTTCATTTTTATCTCTAAAAAATGTCATGATTATTTTTAGATGTCATGTATGCTTAGGTTTCATTCACATGCCATGACATTATGATTTTGGCATACGCTTTTACTTATATCATATCTATGCCATAATCATATCATGCATATAAATAAAATGAAATTAAGGACTATGGCATGTTTTGATGGGAATCAAATAATATTGCCTAGAAATATGCATGAGACCATTAAAAGAATAAAAACCCACATCTCACTAGATTAATTGCCTTGAATGTGTTTTACACATCTAGATATAAGTGAGATGTTTAAGGAAAAGAAATTAAAGGTTTTGAAAATATTTTGAAAACATTTTGAAAAACCTTGGTGAAGCCTATCTTTTGATAGCTATCACCATTGAATGAGATGATACAAAGAGGGCTCTTTATTAAAGCTTTTCTTAAATTTTGAACTTTGTATCAATCTCCTAGTTTAATGGGTAAAATAATTTTCTAATATTTTTCACCCATAATGTTTGTGATAAGTAGTATACATACCAAATTTCAAGATTTATCTACTTATGTATATTTACTTATGAATTTCGGAAAGTCATTTCTAAAATTCAGAAAACTGCAATGATTATTAGTCGATCGCCAGAAGGCCCGATCGATGAGTGTGTCGATCGATTTCGATGCAATGATCAGAAAATGCTGATTTCGGGTAAACCTTGTTGGTTATGCCCATGTTCAGCTGTGTTTTGGTCCCCTAACCACTCCTAACCCTAGGATATGCTTGAGAGAGCATTAAAGAGAGTGGAAATCCATTGGATATGGATTAGGAGTTGGGTTGAGGGTGAGTATCAATTTTAAGGTGGAAGAGAGTTCATTGTTGAACTTTGCCTTAATTTTGATTAGTTAAATGCTCCTATTGGCTTAGGGACTCTCCAAGGACATTGTTGGTGCAATGGTCAAGGGGGAGCAAGCCTCTAGGGGGAGGTATCCATCATGGGAAGATGGATGTGTATTTCCTCATGGGAGAAAAATTGGGTTGTCTCTCTTTAAGTGATATGGGATCACTAGAAAGATTGCAGGCATGTGTTCCTCCAAGGGAGAGATTGTAAGATCTCATTGGGATATGAGACATTCATACCCTTGGGGAGGACCTTTTTGATGTAATGTCAAAAAGGGGAAGAAGTTACCAAGTTACCAATTAGGGTTCGTTGGAATTCTCATTGGAATATGAAAATTGCCAATATGGGAGAATTGGTAGACTTGAGATGGTAGTTTTGTCAATCATCAAAAAGGGGGAGATTGTTGGTGCAATCGGCCCAGGCTGACTCGAATTTGACTCGAGCAGTACCTTGATAGTATTTTGATGATAGACAAAACTCATGACATGGGATTGTCATGGGAAAGTCCAACATGGGGTTGGCATGGAAAATCCAAGCAAGGAGCTTGGTGTGGAAGTCCAAGGGGGAAGCCTTGGCATGGGAAAGTCCAAAGCATTGCGAAGCCGTGCGCTTAGTGCTTGGCATGGGAAATCCAAAGCATTGCGAAGCCATGCGCTTGGTGCTTGGTGAGAAATGCATTGCGAAGCCGTGCGCTTGGTGCATTTGGGAAGTCTTGAGAACTTGGCAAGTTCACTAGGCTCGGGTCCTTGAGTCGGTGAAGGATGGCATTGCGAAGTCGTGCGCTTGGTGCATCCGAGGGACCACCGGACATGGAGTGAATCCAAAGGGAAGCATACTTCTAGGGCATGAGACGTGAAGGATGGCGTTGCGAAGTCGTGCGCTTGGCACATCCGAGGGACGTAGGCCGAGGGAAGAGAGCTTCGGTGGGGAACAACATGAGGGATAAGGTGGACTTGGCCAAGTGGCTATGACTGAGTGTCGGACGCTCAAAAAACTTTGTGTTTGAGGTTTTAGCCGACATCAGTCGACTGGCATAGGTGCCAGTCGACTGCTCTAGGTCGTATGGAGTCGACCCGGTGTTATTGAACCAAGTTCGGTGATCGATCATTAGGAGCGATCATCGTTGGGAGAATCGATCGGCTAGGGATGGCGATCGGTGATGACACTGCATGCATAGCAGAATGGAGTCGAGCTCGCCAGCACTCGACTGATGGTTGATCAGTCAACTGATGGGTGCCATCAGTTGACTGATGTGTGATCCGTTGGAACTTAACCAACGTGGAGACAACGGATACGGGACTAGTCGACTGATGGTCACGATTAGTCGACTGATGGGTGCAAAATCAGCTTGATGCAGGTTATAAAAGGAGCTCAAGAGGGAGGATTTCACCATGGTTTTTTGTGGAGCTATTGGAGGGGAATTGCTGCTGCATTCCAGTTTTTCAAGAGCCAATCAAAGCAAGCAACAAACAAGTGATCAAAGGCAATCGGTGAAAAGTGTTTCTTTTGTATTGTATTTGTATTCTTGTTTGTATTTGTATATTACTGTTGTAATTGCTTGTGAGAGGTTTCTCCTTTTCCGACGTGTAGTCGAGAAGGAGTTTAGTTAGTGTCGTGCGCATAACTAGAGCTCGGTGAGCTCGCCCGTGGAGTAGGAACCATTTGGTTCCGAACCACGTATATCTTGTGTTGTGTGATTGTGTATTGTTGTTAGTTTCATTATTATTGTTATTCCGCTGCGCTAACAATAATCGTAGACAAGCAACGCAATGAGAACGAGCAAATTCCGACATCCAACGATTGAGGACTATTCACCCCCCTCTAGCCGGTCGTTTCGATTCTCCAACACCTCTTAACCATTAGGATTCTATTTTGGACATAACAAGATGTACTAATGGCTTCTACCCAAAACCTATCGGGTAGGTTGTATTTGTTCAACATGGTCCTAGCGGCTTCTTGTAGGCTTCTTGTATCCGTTTAGGTTACAGAAATCTGTGAACCTGTGGTTTTCGAATTCACCACCATGATTTCTTCTAAGTATTTTAATTTTAAGGTTCTTTTGGTTTTCGATTAACTTACACAAGTTGATGAGTTGGTCTAAGGTGTCACTTTTGTTTTTAAGGAATCTAACCCAGGTAAACCTAGAATAGTCGTCAATTATGACTAAGTAAAATTAACTCCTATTAAGTGACTTGGCTCCATGTGAATCGAATATATCTAAATGTAGGAGCTCAAGCACACTTTTGGTCCGTTCTTGATTAGTTAGTTGATGTTGTGCCCTAGGTTGTTTACCTTGTTGATAAGCATTACAAATTTTATTGTCTAAGTTGTTAAGGTTAGGCAAACTCTCTGACTAAGCCACTTTGACTCATCTTGTGAACAAGTCTTGGGTGCGAGTGACCAAGTCGTCGGTGCCACAACCAAGATTCCTCTTGTTGTGTCATAAGACACTTGGTTGACGAGTTAGGTAGATTAATAGTGTAGATGTTGCTATTCCTAGTTCCTTTAAGTATTGTTTTAGAGGTTGCATTAGTTTTAATTAAGCATTCATTTTCTAGGAATATGACCTTATAGTTATTATCACACAACTGACTTACACTAAGTAAATTGTATTCAAAATCTTTGACTAATAAAACATTTTGAATTGTAAAATTTGAAGTTAGCTCAATATCACCTAATCCGATGATTTTGAGCTTGTCGTTGTTTTCAAAAGTTACCAATCCTTGTCGTTTGAATCTAAGCTTTGAAAACTTCAGTTGGTCTCCAGTCATGTGTCGAGAGCACCCATTGTCTAATATCCATTGATCCTACACATATAGTAGTTGGATCGGATATTGGAATTTAAAGGTTGGTTGAAGATTATTAGTCCTAGATCTTCTCACCCATTTCTACATGATCAAACACGTTATCCTTATGTGTTCTTGTGAGATGACTTCAATTTTACTTGATTAACTTTAATGAATTGAAACTAGTCAACCTTGGATTAGATTCGGATTTAACCCTAAGCTCGTCAAGTCACATTTTCAAGAAATTGGCTTCCAGGTCGTGGCGAGGCACAGAGGCCTTCTTTGATCGAAATAACGACCACTTCCTTAGACAAAGCCAAGTTCGGGAAAATGATAACTTAATTCAATTAAAATTAGTTCCTGGTCTAACTAGTTAAGGATACGGCGAGGTAGCTTCAGCTAGTTCCACTTAGTCGAGTGCACCGAACTAGATACGCCTTATCTAACTTGGACACACGGGACTTCACTTCCCTAGCGTACTATCATCTCGCCGCGTCCTAGTACTATGTTGTCAAGAATTGACTAGTTATAGGTCCTATCTAACCATTCTAAAAATAAATAGAAAAATTCCTAAGCATGCAAAGTCTAATTAATAGCATAAACAAATTTTGTACTAGCTTCCCCTAGACCATTGAATCGGTTTGGTCTTTCCACATAGTGGATTTGGTCCTTGGGAACCCAGTACTTGTTAGATCCTAATTTAGAAATCAAAATGGTCTTAGGGACCCATGCTTGGACATGTTTTTTATTTCGACTTACAATCGACATATACGACTTATTAGTCATATTTGAGCTAAACCCAAGCCCGGCCTTGTTGTACATGACCATTTGCGATCCAAGTTAAAGGTCAAGTCTCTTGGATCCTAAAGTAAACCTTTCCAACATATGCCTAAGTTCTTCGACTTGACTTTTCAAAAGTGAGTTCTCAACTTCGAGCTTTTCAACTCGAGTTGAGTCCTCCTCTTGAACTTGACTAGTCGAAGAGGTTAGGGAGACCTCATGTTTAAGGAGTTTAACCTCCTCAACTAGTCGAAGAGGTTAGGGAGACTTAGCTAATTTTCTAGTTAAGAATGTAATTGCATTATATAATGTGCTAAGTAAAGATCGACTTACCTTAAGTGACCCTTTTGAACTGGATGCAGATCCATGGCTTATCTTGAATAGCAACTCATTGTCGGATCCGAACTCGGACTCTTCCTCGGGTTCGGACTCTTGTTCGGGCTCGGTCGGCTTGGCCATGAAGACGAGGTTGTCGTCTTCCTCCTCCGACGATTCTTCCCAAGTAGTGTTAAGCACTTTCTTGGACTTGGGTGCTTTGTTCTTGAGTTTCAGACACTCTGACTTGATGTGTCCGAACCTGTTACATTCAAAACATCTAAAATTAAAATTAGATTTAGATTTACCTTGATTTATGGGTCATCTTCGGCTCTTGATCATCTTCTAAAATAGATTCACTAGTTTGGTTTTCATCTAAGGGTCTACCTCTGACTCGTACTCATCCTCTTCCTTGGGGGGTGGTTTGTTTGTGGCCTTCTTCTTCGAACCTGCAAGTAAAGCAATACCTTTCTCGAGAGCCAAATTAGACTGTTCATGAAGTTCAAATTCAGAGAATAATTCATCTAGTCTAATCTTAGAGAGGTCCTTAGAAACCTTGCAAGCATCGACCATGGATACCCACAAGGTAGTCCTAGGAAAAGCATTAAGTGCATACCTTATAAGGTCTCGATTTTCGACCTTTTGTCCGATGGAGTGCAGGCTGTTGACAATGTCTTGTATACGAGCGTGTAGTTGTGTTGCCATCTCGTGTTCCTACATCTTAAGGTTATACAACTTATTGAAAAGTAAGTCGCGTTTACACACCTTCGCGTCGTCGGTTCCTTCGTGTAGTTCTACAAGTTTGTTCCATAGATCTTTCACACTGATAAAGGGGTTGACGCGGTTTAGCTCCTCTTTGGACAAGCCACATTGAAGAATTTGGGTTGCCTTGGCATCGGTTTCCACTTGTCTTTTCATGGCATTCGTCCATTGATCGTAATCCAACAATTCACCCACTTCATTAGTAGGAAGCATGAATCCGGTTTGGATTACGATCCACATCTCGATTTGGGTCTTTAGGAAGCACTCCATCCGACCCTTCTAGTAACGGAAGTCATCCCCATTGTAAAACGGAGGTCGGATGGTGCTAAACCCTTCGAGATGGGCCATTTAGACAAAAAATAATACCTCGCAAAAACAAAAACAACCAAATGTACCAAGACTTTTCGCCTTGGATTAGTAGTACGGGAGAATGAAATAAAATGAAATGAAAAAGTCAAAAAACCAAAAATAAATAAGAAAAATATGTAAAAAGTTGCTAGATTGGTGGTTTCACCAAATCATAGCGCCCCCGACTCTGATACCATTGTTGGTGCAATCGGCCCAGGTCACGATTGACCAGGACTCGAGTTTGACTCGAGTGATGTTTTGATGTTTCGACAAAAACATATGACAATGTAATTGTCATGGGAAAGTCCAAGTGGAACACTTGGCATTTGGTAAAGTCCAAGTCTTGAGTACTTGGCATGAAAAGTCCAAGTGGGACACTTGGCACATGAAAAGTCCAAGCATGGGTCTTGGCAAGGTAAAGTCCAAGTCTTGAGTACTTGGCATGAAAAGTCCAAGTGGGACACTTGGCACAAGGAAAGTCCAAGCATGGGTCTTGGCAATGTAAAAGTCCAAGCATGGGTCTTGGCAATGTAAAGTCCAAGCATGGTCTTGGCAATGTAAAGTCCAACATGGGTTGGCAAGGAAAGTCCAAGCATGGTCTTGGCATGAAAAGTCCAACATGGGTTGGCATGGAAAGTCCAACATGGGTTGGCAAGGGAAAGTCCAAGCTTGAGTCTTGGCATTTGAGAAGTCCAAGGGTTTGATATTGGCAGCGTAAAGTCCAAGCGGGAGTCTTGGCAGCATAAGACCAATGGTTGGCGGCGTAAAGTCCAACCGGAGTCTTGGCGGCGTAAGTCCATTGTGCCTTGGCGGTGTAGACACCGTTAGCATGACATAGCCGAGGGAAGCACCTGGAGGCTAGCGCGATGGATGAACAAGTCATGGATGACTTGGAGGGATCCGAGAGGCGTGAGGCTGATGGAGGTGGCTAGAAGGCTTAGGTCTAGGCTAAGGGTGGTCTAGCAAGTATGGGGGCACCATACTTGGGTTAAAATCTCATCTTTGAGGTTGGCAGTCGACTGGCATTATGGCCGGTTTGACTGCCGTGAGTCGACTTGAGTTCGACTATCGTTTAAGAGCCGGAAGCGTCGCTCATTGGAGCAAAGAATCGATGTCTACAGCCGATCGCCAAGGGTAGGCGGTCGATCGCTAGTTCACCGCGAGCACGAATGCTCTGTGGCCGACTAGGCAATGATTACGCTGGGCAATCGATCGCCAATGTTGGCGCCCAAGAGTCCCGCTGAATTTGTCCAACGTGGATTAAGCCGCTTTCTCACAACAGAGAGGCATCACCGACCGGGACTTATGGCAATGATCGATAGGTGGAAATCCAGCCCGACGCAGGATAAAAGGGTGATGTTCATGGAGATTGCGACATCAGATTTTTGGGAGCTTTGGTGAGGTGATTTGAAGGCGATTTGCAGGTGCATTTCAGGGTCCTTCAAGCTCATCCAAGCAACCAACAAGCAAGCGCTCAAAACCCTAGTTTGTAAAGTGTTCTTTACATTTCCTTTGTATTTGCTTGTATTTCTTTCGTTTATTGTTGTAAACATTTGTACGAGGTTTTTCCGCCTCCGACTTGTTGTCGAGAAGGAGTTTATTGATTAGTGATTGCATTGGCGTCGCTAGAGCTCGTTAGAGCGGAGTAGGAACCGTGTGGTTCCGAACCACGTTATATCTTTGTGTTCGTGATTGTTGTATTTCGTTATTGCTTTCATTTCTATATTCCGCTGCGCTAAAGAAATTGTAGACACAATCACGATTGAATTCCATCTTCATACGGTCACAACGCTATTCACCCCCCCCCTCTAGCGGCGTCAAATCTCCAACAATTGGTATCAGAGCCTGGGGCTCTTCTACGGACTAACCGCCGGGAGCTAGGACAAAAAGGCTAGAGGGTGAAGATGGAAGAACAATTGGGATGGAATATTAACACACCGATCCCTTACTCCTTCTATGGACAAGAAGGGTTTAAGCAATGGAAGTTAAGAATTGAAGACTTCCTAATGATGAGGGACTTCGAAGAATGGTCTATCTTAATGGAAGGATATAGCTATCCAAGAGGACCAAAAGGTGGATTCCTCAAGAAAAAGAGATGGACCGAAGAGCAAGTCCAAGCCTTCGAAAAGAATGAGAAGGTAATGAAGTTGTTAATTGATTTAATACCTAACAATATCTTGTGTAGGTTAGGTAATTATGTAGATGCAAACGAGCTATGGAGCCAAGTGGCCAAGTTCCATGAAAGCCCATCAATGGTCCAAGAGGAAGAGACCGAAGAGGCTAATGCATCACCCTCACAAGGAAGTGAGGACTTGGAGGTTGAGAGATCATCAACATCCAAAGAGGAAGAGGAAGTAGAATCGGAAGTTGATAGGGAGTCAATTTCCAGGTTGGTGGAGGAAGTGGAAGAAGCATCCACTTCTAGGATTGAGGAGGAGATTAGAGTTTGCTCAACACCGGAGCATCAAGAAGAAGCTTCTACATCTAGTCAAGATGAAGAAGTGTCAATTCCGAACTACACCACTAACCTAGGTAACTCAAACACTCTAATTTTAAATAAAAATAATATTATGTGCTTTGAGTGTAGGGAATTTGGGCACTATAAGAGCAAGTGCCCAAAGAAGATTAGGAAAGCTCCACCGGCACCAAAAGTCAAGGATGTCGGTTACCCAACATCTAAAGGCAAGGAGCACCTCATATGCTTCAAGTGCAATTCAAAAGGACATTATAGGAATCAATGTCCTAGGGGGAGCAAAAAGACCCAAGGAGGAGCATCACAAGTAGGGGGAGCTTTTATAGCTAACCCTAAGGTATATTTTAATAATGCATCCTTTTTAGTTAAAAGTCAAAAGCATGCTAGAAATTTTAATTCTCTTGCAATTCACCATGAAAAGCATGCTAGAGATAAATATTTTTGCTTAGGAGCCAAGAGGGTAAATTTTTCAAGAAAGGAGAAGTTTGGGACTAATGTCCCTAGAAAAACTCTTCCTAAGGAAAGCATTATGAAAATAGAAAACCACTTAGGCATTAACCCTAAGAAGGGTAGGCATATGCCTAGAGAAAATGGTAATGCCCAAAAACTTAATCAAAAATCAATTGGGCAATTAGAGGTTGAAAATCAAGTCTTGAGGTCAAGGCTTGAAAAACTTGAAAAGACCCTTAGGAATATACAAAACCAATTTAAAGGGTCAAATGGTCAAAGTCAAAGGTCCAAAAGTCAAAGTCATCACCAAGGACCTAAGAGTCAAAAGTCAACCAAAGGCAAGCAAGGTTTGGGTCACAAACCTAAGCCTAAGGTAGCTTACCATAGTGTTCCATTTGATTATGGAACACAAACTAGGTCTAGGAAGACTAAGGTCAATAGGGAAGTCATCCCTAAGGTTGACCAAAGGGTATGCCTAGTGGCTAGGGTTTCTAGGAAACCTAGGGTGGCCACTAAGAAGGTTGCAAGGGAAGTTACCCCTAGAGTCAACCTAGGTAAGACCCAAATGACCAAGGCTAACAAGCCTAGGAGGGTCATTAGGAAGGTATCTAGGGAGGTTATCCCTAAGGAATACCTAATTAACCCTAGGAGCTCAAATCGGTTTTGGGTTCCTAAGAGCGTGATTGATTCACGCTAGATGGGTTTAGGGTGTGCCAACCTTGATTGGATGGGTAGTTAACTCAATCATGGTAAAGGTGGCACTTTAGGATGTTTTCAAGGTTATGGTTACCTTGGAAATAGATTTGAATCAATATCCTAAAAAGATTTTAGGATGTGCCAATGCACTTTTGAATTTAAGAAAAATCAATTAAATTGGCACAATTTAGGTTTAGAGGTTAGTGTGCCATTTTGGGTTTTTGGCACATTTGGGAGAAAAATAGAAATATGGAAAAATATAATTAATTATATGAAATGGCAATTAATATTAAAATTTAGGTATTACTATACCTATATATTTTATATGTCATGCTTTGTTTGCCATATAACATGTCATGACATCATGCTTATTTTTAATCATTCTATATGTCATGTACATGTTTAGGATTAAGGATTAAATGTCATGTGTTTTTAGATTTCATATTATGCCATGACATCATGATTATGAGCATGTGTTTATCTATATCATCTCTAATGTCATAATCATTCATGCATTTAAGACAATTTGGTTGAAATTGAACTAAGGACTATGGCATGACTTGAAGTCCCATTTATAAGGGAATCAAGTAGGGTTGCCTTAGAGAATACATGAAACCCTAGTTTAGGGAGAACAAACCCCACATCTCACATCCAATTGACATGTATGTGTATTGATACACCGTAGATACATGTGAGATGCTAGGATATGAGTTAAGTTCAAGGTGCATAGTGTTTGCATCTAGATGAACTAAAACTCATCTAATTTTATTAGTGGATCATTGGGAAAGCTTGTGTACAAGTCATGTACATAGAGCCCAAGGAATATGATCCAAAATAAGGTTTTGAAAACATTTTAAAATCATTTTGAAAAACCTTGGTGAAGTCTATCTTTTGATAGCAATCACCATTGATGATGTTGATACAAAATAGGGTCAAAACATTGAAAATTTCAATGGTTTTGAGTTTTGTATCAAACTCACTATTTTATGGGTAAAATAATTTTCAAATATTTTTCACCCATTGTGTGTGTCATAAGTATTATACGTATGAATTTTCACGATTTTTCGAATTACGTATAATTATTTATGAATTTCCAAAATTCATTTCTGATAGTTGAAAATCGAGATTTTCGATTATCGATCGGCCACAATGTGGCGTCGATGATGAGTGGATGATCGATTCATCGCGTCGAGTCAAGCTGGTCTGATTTTGGGTTAACAAGGTTTGTTTAGCCCGTGTTCAGCTATGAAAAAGGTTCCTAATCACTCCTAACCCTAGGATATGCTTTAAAAAGCATTATAAAGGGTGAAAATCCATTGGATATGGATTAGGAGATGTGTTAGGTCAAAGTATCAAATTTAGGGAGAGTGAAAGTTCTATGTTGAACTTAGAACCTTAATTTTGATGGTTTAGAGTTCCTATTGGCTTAGGGGCTTCCCAAGGACATTGTTGGTGCAATGGTCAAGGGGGAGCAAGCCTTTAGGGGGAGTTATCCATCTTAGGATGATGGATGTGTTTTTCTCCTTGGAGAGGAGAAGTTATTGGGAAAGTATCATCAATTGGGAAAATTGATGGGTTTTTGATACCCAATTTGGAAATTGGGAGAGATTATAGGATTGCCTCTCTTAAGTGATATGAGACTTATCACTAGGACGATGGTAGGTATCCTAGATATTTTTAGGTCAAAAAGGGGGAGATTGTAAGATCTCATTGGGACATGAGACATTGACCTCCTTGGAGAGATAACCTTTTTGATGTTAGTCAAAAAGGGGGAGAATGTTTGGGGGAGAACATTTGGAGAGTGTTTACCAATTTGGGATAATTGGTAAGGGATTTGAGTTAGTGGTCTAACTCAAATGATTTGTTTGGTTTTTGTCAAACATTAAAAAGGGGGAGATTTTTGGTGCAATCGGCCCAGGTCACGATTGACCAGGACTCGAGTTTGACTCGAGTGATGTTTTGATGTTTCGACAAAAACATATGACAATGTAATTGTCATGGGAAAGTCCAAGTGGAACACTTGGCATTTGGTAAAGTCCAAGTCTTGAGTACATGGCATGAAAAGTCCAAGTGGGACACTTGGCACATGAAAAGTCCAAGCATGGGTCTTGGCAAGGTAAAGTCCAAGTCTTGAGTACTTGGCATGAAAAGTCCAAGTGGGACACTTGGCACAAGGAAAGTCCAAGCATGGGTCTTGGCAATGTAAAAGTCCAAGCATGGGTCTTGGCAATGTAAAAGTCCAACATGGGTTGGCAAGGAAAGTCTAAGCATGGTCTTGGCAATGTAAAGTCCAACATGGGTTGGCAAGGAAAGTCCAAGCATGGTCTTGGCATGAAAAGTCCAACATGGGTTGGCATGGAAAGTCCAACATAGGTTGGCAAGGGAAAGTCCAAGCTTGAGTCTTGGCATTTGAGAAGTCCAAGGGTTTGATATTGGCAGCGTAAAGTCCAAGCGGGAGTCTTGGCAGCATAAGACCAATGGTTGGCGGCGTAAAGTCCAAGCATAGTCTTGGTGGCGTAAGTCCAATGTGCCTTGGCGGTGTAGACACCGTTAGCATGACATAGCCGAGGGAAGCACCTGGAGGCTAGCGTGATGGATGAACAAGTCATGGATGACTTGGAGGGATCCGAGAGGCGTGAGGCTGATGGAGGTGGCTAGAAGGCTTAGGTCTAGGCTAAGGGTGGTCTAGCAAGTATGGGGGCACCATACTTGGGTTAAAACCTCATCTTTGAGGTTGGCAGTCGACTGACATTATGGCCGGTTCGACTGCCATGAGTCGACTTGAGTTCGACTGCCATTTAAGAGTGAAGGCTGCTCTGACGGTCGCTCATTGGAGCATCGATGTCTCTCGATCGGCCAATGGTACGATCCGCTAGTTCACCGCTGCAAGAATGCTCCGTAGCCGATCGTCGATTACGCTACCGGTGCGATCGGCTAATGTTGGCGATCGGCGCCAAGAGTCCCATTAGAATTTGTCCAACGTGGATTGAGCCGTTGTCTCATGACAACAGTGGCATCAGTCGACTGGGGACTTATGGCAGTCGACTGATAGGCGGAAATCCAGCCCGACGCAGGATAAAAGGGAACTGTTCATGGAGATTGCGGCATCAGATTTTTGGGAGCTTTGGTGAGGCGATTTGAAGGCGATTTGTAGGTGCATTTCAGGGTCCTTCAAGCTCATCTAAGCAACCAATAAGCAAGCGCTCAAAACCCTTGTTTGTAAAGTGTTCTTTACATTTCCTTTGTATTTGCTTGCATTTCTTTCGTTTATTGTTGTAAACGTTTGTACGAGGTTTCTCCACCTCCGACTTGTTGTCGAGAAGGAGTTTATTGATTAGTGATTGCATTGGCGTCGCTAGAGCTCGTTAGAGCGGAGTAGGAACCGTGTGGTTCCGAACCACATTATATCTTTGTGTTCGTGATTGTTGTATTTCATTATTGCTTTCATTTCTATATTCCGCTGCGCTAACGAAATTGTAGACACGATCACGATTGAATTCCATCTTCGTACGGTCACAACGCTATTCACCCCCCCTCTAGCGACGTCAAATCTCCAACAACCATTTGTTGGATCGAAATGAGCGCTAGAGGGGGGTGAATAGCACAAAACGATTTTTCTTTTCGTTCATCGATTCGATAAATAAAAAGAGTAAAGTGCAGTAGAAAATAAATATGAGACTCATTTGTTTTTACTTGATTCACAGCCTTCCGAATGCTAATCCAAGGCCCTAATGGTCTTAGACCGTGTACGGAGGGCAATCACTAAAATACTCCTCGTTGGAGGTAGGAGTGAATAGTTACAATAAAATGATAAAACTTGAGGTAGAGGGACACTCCCCCTCTCCTCGTTACGATTAAAGCTCCGATAAAAAGAAAGAACACAATGTTTGAAATATACTTAAAGTAAAACCTTTACCAACAACTTAAGGGATGGTAGTTTGAGCTCGGGTTGTTGTCGTTTCGGCAGCGCTTCGTTGTCGTAGGATCGTTGGAGTGTCGCAACATTTCGAAAGCACTTGGAGAGCTTTTGAATTGATGAAATGGTGAAGAATGACCCTTCTTTTTTATCCTTTGAGAACCCTAAACTTTCAGTTCCAGCTCATTGTCAAAGAGCCTCATCTCTCCAAGATAAGTGGAGCTTATCTTGACTTTCCTCGAAGCTCGAATTTGAACATCAGTCGACTGCTCAACCCTAGCAGTCAACTGATGGAGGCAATAGTCGAATGATACAAGCCATCAGTCGACTATTGCTAGGGTTTCCAGCTGCAATGAAGAGTTATCTCGAAAATGCAAGTAATGCAAGTGATTTTGACGGTCACTTACCATCCGATCTCAACTTAGACCTTCCACGAGAAGTCTTGGTCGAATCATCGCCTAAGGACATCCCCGTACGGAGGACTCGACCTCTCATTCTCTCGCACACATGAGCTTACCTTAATTTTTACCTTTGTGGCTTTGCTTCCGGTCTCCACCTGATTTCTTCGGCTCCCTCCGAAGTCCTCCCGGTGTCGCCCAACCACCACGGTTTCTCAACACGAGAACCTCTGGGTGTCGCTGACCTTCAGCTTATCTTAGCATTCTTGCACACTTGATTCAGCTCATGAGATAACAATATAAGCTTAACTTTGTGTCTTTACTATAATCAAAACTTATGTTCGACTTGGGTGCCTACTGCACCAACAATTCACTATATTTGGAGTCAATCCATTCAATTGGATAGTTTGTTTACGTTATATTTGGATTTGTTGAACTGAATTTGTTTTCATCCCCCAATTGTTGTTGTTGTAGGTTCAATAGTAGTTTAAGTTTGTAGTTTGACATGTAGTTTAATTTGCAGTTAGTTTGTCATTTAACTCGTAGTTTAATTTTGTTAGGATGTATACTAAAAAGTCTATCTTTTGTATGAACATCTTTATTTTTGAAATAAGAATCACATGATCATTGTTTGCATATTTATGGTTATGCAATATTGTCTAATACATTACATTGTAGATAACATGGTGTGTGGTGTCACACGGTGATGTATGACTCAGATTGTCATCTAAATGAGCTCAACCAATTTGTAATACCGAATCCCCCTAACTAAAGTAGTATAGGATGACTCGAGTCGTCTCCTAATGATTGAAGATGGTGTATGATAATTCAAATGGTTATTGCAGTTTTGATTCTTTTTTTTTTAGATTGAATAGAGAGGGGGGGTTATGTATTGATTCCTAAATCATCTAATCTCAAGGGAAAACAAGAAAGAACACTAATCATAACGAATTATGTGCATTCTTGAAGTAAAGAACATTCGATGAGTAAATCAGTGCAACAACTGAATAAACAGAGAAAAATGAAAACTAAACAGCATCTAAACTACGATGGGGAAATTCAACCAAACACTCAACAAGCCAAACAAATCTAATAACTGCTCAACAATGTAAAAGAAATTAGATCTAGTAATCTCCCTGTATCTCTTGCCACCGGAAGAAGTGAAGCGATGCGTGAAGTGACTTCGGATCGAAGATGACCGGAACGAAGAGGAATCCCTTGCCTCTGCTCCGGGTGATGCGTGAAGTGACTTTAGATCGAGGATGAACGGAACAAAGAGGAATCCCTTGCCTCTGCTCCGGATGATGCGTGAAGTGGCTTTAGATCGAAGATGAACGGAACGAAGAGAAATCCCTTGCCTCCGCTCCGATGATGCGTGAAGTGACTTTAGATCCGAATCAATTGAACGAAGAGGACTCCCCCCTTTTTACCGCCTTCACTTCTTTTCATTTTAGCCCAAAATCTTCGCTGAATTTTTAACTTCCTGCTGCCCGTGCCAAGACGACACGCCCATGTCATCATTTTGATATTGCCCTCATGACAGACAGAGATCAACACACCCGTGCTCAGCTATGTGCGCCCGTGTCGTGTAACGGGAAAAGAGCGACACGCCTGTGCTCGGCTGTGTCCAAAGCCCGTGATGGTCAGAGAGCAACACGCCCGTGCTCATCTGTGTACAAAGCACGTGTCATGTAATGGGAAAAGAGCGACACGCCTGTGCTCGGCTGCGTCCAAAGCCCGTGTCATTTTGGCAATGCCCGTGTCAACACGCCTGTGCTCGGTTGTATCCTACAAGAAGACATCGAAAATGTTAAAAATCAATCCAAATTATGTAGGAATGATCATTATAGTCCAAAACAAGTCCTACTCATAAAATGTGCTAATTCTCCACAATTAAACAATAAAAGGATAGAATCATCAATTATTAAAGCCAATATAAACTACCAAAATGAGTGTTATCAATTCCCCCACACTTATTCTTGCACGTCCCGTGCAAGCAAAAAGAACAACTTCCCCCTAAGTAACTCATATCGTTGCCTCAAAAGAAAGTAAAAAGTAGTTACTTAGGCTTATCATATTTATTTAGACCAAGGCACATAGATCCGATTCAGACACAAGTCACTAAGCATGGTGATTTCAACACATGATTAACTAAAGCTTGATGCAATCCTCACAAGATATATGATGCATAAGGTAGTGCTCTCACTCTCAATAGCATGTAAGTAAATGGAGTTCTACTCAATGCAACTAATGATGTTTCACTACCATATGCTTGCATATTTTCTACTCTCCATCACTAGATCACAAGTTTCCGTGACTCCAAAGGCTTATCATCATGAAGTAAAATTTATGGAAAATCACAATAGAACATAAGAAAGCAAGAGGTTGTGGAAAGATGATATGACAATGTAATAAGGAAGGCAATAAACACTATCTGGGGTTTGAGGAATTTAGAAATTTCCGTTCAGTTTCAAACTTCCAAATTGCTTCCAATTGAATTTTCCTAATTATACGACTTGCAATTCCTGCATTTCAAACTCCTTCTACGCAAACTCCCTAGCCGTGCCAATTTCTACAGACTATGTAACTTCTTCTCCGACATTACAATTCCCTTTTCTGCCGATTGAGTGTTGCAACATCCTGCACTTTAACTCAATAAGCAGCTCAAAAAATTTTATGTTTTTTTAACGGCAATCTGACTTCCCTTTTTAGACTTTCAAGCTGTTCAAAATTCAGGGTCAAGTGACCCATCAATTTAGTTTGAATTCCAACTTTACTCAACCTAGGTCTCAGGTCTGAAATGCCTAATGTGCGACGACAAAATTTCAAATTTCGTTATGCAAAAATTCAGAATTCTGCAACTTCCTCCAATTGCAGACAATTGGATTTCATTAGCCTTACAGACTTTCCGGCAGGTCGACCTTTTCCATGATACCGAATAATCCAGTAATCGGCTACAACTCTTTCCTTTTTTTTTTTATGGTTAATCTGATTCTGCATAGATGTTATCATCCGATGTGTCAATAAAACCAATGACTTAATACTCTATAATCTCTGTGTGTACACATTTCTTTTTAGCTGGTATACAGTTTCCTTTTCCTTAGTCCAAATCTCTCAACAAAGAAAATATGACCTCAAAGGCAATCAAGGTTAGTCCAACCCTGGTAATCAAGTGCTCATGCTTACCATTATATCTCACCTTACCTTCAACAAGACAACAAGACAACCATCCTCACATCCTCTCAAGATCCCCCACACTTAAAATTTGACCGTCTCGGGCAAGAAATCCAACAAGATAAATTGTTTGAGACAATAAGAAGAAGGCATTTATACAAAGAAGATAGCGCAAGAGAAATTCCAAGGGTATAGAGAAGATAGCCTTTATCATTATCACAACTTTTATGAAATTGTAACCTTGAGAAGAAACATAGCAAGTTCTAGAGCTCCACAACAAAATTGCATATCACACACAAGGAGAAAATGGCTAGATCCTTACTAGGTGTGTAAAATCATCAAGTACAATCAACCAATTAGCATCCATCACCACACTAATGAGCATATGCATGTAAAGTATCTAATCATGCCCTAGAATCCAGAAAACATGATAATCAAACTTGACTAACTTTCACATCCCCTAAAACTGATACGAGCACTCAAGGATTCTATTCAAAGATTTTATTCACTAACACATTTATGCAAACAAAAATAACAAAAGCATTAAAACAAAAATAACAAAAGATTTTATTCACTGAACTCCCCTTTAAATTGGATAGATGGGGTTGTCTAGTGCTTCACATTCCAACACCGCATGAATAACTCCATCATGAAATTTCTTCAAGCGGTGCCCATTCACTTTGAAGGTTCGTCCATCTTCCTTGTCCTGCAACTCAATCACTCCATAGGGAAAGATATTAATAATGTAGAAAGGCCCATCCCACTTAGATCTCAATTTACCTAGAAACCATTTGAGTCTGGAGTTGTACAACAAAACTTTATCACCTATTTGAAACTCTTTCCTCAGTATGTGCTTATCATGATATGCTTTGGTCTTTTCCTTGTAAATCCGAGAGTTCTCATAGGCTTCAAGTCTTAACTCTTCCAATTCCTGTAATTGCATTTTCCTCCCAACTCGACTTGATCCATATCCAGGTTACATGACTTGACTGCCCAGAATGCTTTGTGTGCTATCTCAACTGGTAAGTGACATGCTTTGCCAAACACAATCCTAAATGGTGACATTCCAAGTGGTGTTTTGAAGGAGGTTCTGTAAGCCCACAAGGCGTCATCCAACCTTTTGCTCCAATCTTTCCTGTCAGGTTTTACCATTTTTTCCAAAATCTGCTTAATCTCTCTATTTGATACCTCTGCTTGCCGTTTATGCGAGGATGATAAGCAGTAGCAACTTTGTGCAAAACGCCATATTTGTTAAGCGGCATCTTCATGTGTCTATTACAGAAATGGGACCCTTGATCACTAATGATCGCCCTGGGCCACCCAAACCTGCAAAAGATGTTTGACTGACAAAACTAACAACCACGGATGCATCATCGATCACGGTAGGAATAGCTTCCACCCACTTGAAACATAGTCCACCTTGATAAGATGTATGTGAAACCATAAGAAACAGAAATGGACCCATAAAGTCGATTCCCCATACATCAAACACTTCACAAAACAAAATATGTTGGGGCATCTCATTTCTCGTCAATACTCCCGACTTTTTGACATTGTTCGCATGTTCTAGTAAACTCATATGCGTCACGGAACAGACTAGGCCAATATAAACCTGAATCTAAAATTTTCCTAGCTGTTCTTTGTGGTCCAAAATGTCCTCCACAAGATAAAGAATGGCAAAATGTAAGAACAGATTGAAACTCGCCGTTAGGAACACATCGTAAATCTAATTACGATCATTTGCACCACTTCCACAAGTAAGGTTCATCCCAAACATAGTATTTAGCATCACATCTTAATTTGTTAACCTGTACTTGAGAGAAATTTGCAGGTATAACACGTGCAACCAAATAATTAACGATGTCAGCATACCATGGTACTTCCCCTTGCAGTGTCAGGAGTTGTTCATATGGAAAACAATCTGGAATGGGTGTAAGCTCCCTATCCTGCATGATTCTGCTCAAATGATCAGCCACCATATTTTCCTTACCACTCCTATCGCGTATTTCCACGGTGAATTCTTGGAGTAGAAGTATCCATCTGAAAAGACAATCACATGAGAGCACAATAAATATGAACGAAACTTATTCAACGCAAACACAATGGCCAGAAGCTCTTTTTCCATGGTTGTATAATTTGCTTGAGCAGGATCTAACGTCTTGGATGCATAATAGATAACATGTGAAACTCCGTCAACCCTTTGAGCCAACACTGCACCCACTGCAAAATTAGAAGCATCACACATTAATTCAAAAGGTAATTCCCAATTAGGAGAACTCATAATAGGAGCTGAGATGAGAGCATCCCTGAGTTGGTTGAAAGCGTCCTTGCATTTTTGATCGAATCCAAATTCCACATCCTTTTGCAGTAAGCGTGAAAGGGGAAGGGCTATATCACTAAAATTTTGTATGAATCTCCTGTAAAAACCTGCATGACCAAGGAAAGCTCGAACCTCCCGCACGCATGTGGGATAAGACAAAGAAGAAATAACCTTGACCTTAGCAGGATCTACCTCTATGCCCCTACTCGAAACAATATGTCCTAAAACAATACCATGTTCAACCATGAAATGGCACTTCTCAAAGTTTAAGACCAGTCGGTTTCCACATCTCTCTCAAAACTTGAGAAAGACTATCTAAACATTCATCGAATGATGAGCCATACAGTAAAATCATCCATAAATACTTCCATACAATGCTCTAATAAATCTGCAAAAATGCTTACCATGCATCATTTGAAATGTACAGGCGTTGCGAGCCCAAAGGGCATGCGTCGGAATGCAAATGTCCCGTAGGGGCATGTGAATGTAGTCTTCTCCTGGTCCTCGGGTGCTATGCAAATCTGATAATATCCGAATCCATCCAAGAAGCGATGAGTCTTTCCCTAATCTCTCCAACATTTGATCAATAAAAGGTAGTGGGAAATGATCCTTCCTTGTAGCCTGGTTAAGCTTCCGATAATCTATGCACACCCTCCATGAATTTTTCACTCTTGTGGAAATCATCTCACTGTCCTCATTGACAATCACTGTCATCCCCGATTTCTTTGGTACCACATGTATTGGGCTCACCCACTGACTATCTGAAATGGGATAAATGATACCTACTTGCAACAATTTTTGAATCTCTGTATTTACCACTTCGGTAAGCAATGGGTTCAATCTTCTCTGGTTGCACTTTGGGTTCTTGTTCTCCTCTAGAAAAATCCTATGCATGCAAAAGGAAGGGTTGATGCCATGAATATCTGCAATGGTCCATCCTATGGCCTTCTGATAAAGCCTTAGCAGATCCAACAACCTTATCTCCTGATCTACTCCTAAATTCTTAGCAATAATGACCGGTAATTCCTTCTCTTTCCCCAGGTAAGCATACTTCAAGTGCTCCGGTAGAAGTTTCAATTCCAGTTTTGGAGGTTGATCATGGGAAGGAAACAATTTTTCAGGACCTGCTTCTATTAATGAATTCCCTGCAAAAGCATCCTCAATGTTATCAATGATGCTAATAGAGTCATCTTCTATTACCTCAGAGTTGGTATCCCTATCAAGCCACGAAGTCTCTGCACTACCTTCCAACTCGTCAAGAATATCAATGTTAAGTAGTGAGTGATCTTCTTCAGGATACCTCATTGCTTCAAGAATGCCAAACTGTACCACTGTGTCTCCAAACTCCATGGTCAATGTTCCTGCATGTACATCAATCTTTGTCCTTGCAGTCTTGAGGAACGGCCTCCCTAAAATCAGAGGAGTTTGGCTTGAAGTCATATCTCCTTCCATATCAAGAACGTAGAAATCAGCTGGAAAAATCAGATCCTTCACCTTAACTAAGACATCTTCAATAACTCCATCTGGATGAGCTAAACTTCGATTGGCTAATTGAATAATTACCCCAGTCGGTTGTAATGGTCCAATACCTAGGGATAGGAAAACAGACTTAGGCATGACATTAATGGATGCACCCAGATCCAACATTGCATTTGAGAATCTGCATTCTCCAATCACACATGGTATGGTAAACATTCCTGGATCTTTACATTTCGTGGGCATTGCCTGAATCAAAGCTGATACATTCTTTCCCATGCTTACCAATTCATTACCTTTCAGTTTCCTCTTATGAACACAAAGATCCTTCAAAAACTTAGCATATCTTGGTATATGTTTGATAACCTTCAATAATGGTATGTTTACTTCCACCTTACTGAAAATGTCCACCAATTCTTCGAGATCATTAGTCCTTCATGCAGTAACATTTTTCTCAGAAATTCCTGCTCTTTGAGGGAAAGGAATCTGCACTACCTCTTGCGATTTATCATCTGATTGTAATTTTTGTTCCTTTTCTTTGTCAGAAGCGCTATAAACACAGTGCATGAGCTGTGGCAGTCTCGGGATATATCATAGTTTTCCCACTCCTTAGTGACATAGCACTCCACATTCCCTCCGGGTTTGGAATAGATTGGTAGTTGGTGGACCCTTGGGATTTGAAAGGCCAGTGTCGAGCCATCTGACTCATTTGCCTTTCTAAATTCTGAATGGAACTATCACTCCTCTGTTGTTGTTGTTGAAATTGTGCTTGTTGTTGTAACAAAAGTTGCTGCATCATGTCTTTCAAATCCTGTGTGGATGAATCTAAATGACTTGGTCCAGAAATAAGCTGTGATTGTGAAATCTGGGAAGGTTTATACTGCATGGAACTATTATGAAATCCTAGAGGCTTCGCAAGTTTGTTGCGAGGTGGAATGATGGTTGTTGTACCCGATTATTTCCTATTTCCATACCTCAGATTTGGATGATATCTCCATCCAGGATTGTATGTAGTTGACATAGGATCATACTGTGATCTTTGTGTTTGCTGATATTGCGATCTATTCTGAAACATATTTGCTGCTGCCACTTGGTCCGAGACAAACCCTCCTTCTTACATTGCAAGGTTAAGCGGTATCGGTAAGTGTCTTGCCTTTGGAACAAATCACGCAAACTCGTGTTGGTTGAGCGATAGTATATGTAGAGTCGACTAATAGCTATCTGCCTTAACATTGTTTCAATCCCATCCAACGACTCTCGATTCTAGGTTGTTCGATGTCGAGTCCCTGAACATGATGCACACTCTTGATGGGTACAGGTCAGGCTCCCAAATTCGATAGTTAGCTGCCATAATCTCAATAAGTTCCTTGGCTTGAAAAGGTGTTTTGTTTACAAGAGCTCCTCCACTAGCAGCATCTATCATATTCCTATCCATAGGTAACAATCCTTCGTAAAAGTATTGAATCAACAATTGCTCACTAATTTGGTGTTGGGGGCAGCTCGCACAGAGTCTCTTGAAACTCTCCCAATACTCGTATAATGTTTCCCCAATCAGTTGTTAAACTCCACATATATTTTTCCTGATTGTTGCAATCCTTGATGCAGGAAAGAATTTCTCCAGAAATATTTTGCTCATATCATTCCAACTAGTAATGGATCCTGGGGGAAGATAGTAATACCAATCCTTAGCCTTGTCTGTCAATGAGAATGGAAATGCCCTGAACTTCATGTCATCCTTTGATATGGTTTGAGGCTTCATGGTTGAGCACACCATATGGAATTCCTAGAGGTGTCTGTTTGGATCCTCACCAGCTAAGCCATGAAACTTTGGTAGCATATGAATTACCCCTGATCTTAGCTCAAAATCCCCTTCAAGTCCTTGATACCTGATACACGAAGGCTGATAAGCTACATTTGGCTCTGCTAATTCTCTGAGTGTTCTATCACTGCTTTTTGTGTTGTTGTCTTCCATGCTAATCACTGAAATCCTCTGAGCTCTCTGTAAAGCGTGGAATGTTCTGTCAATCTCTGGATCATATGCTGGTATCTGCTCTGTAGATGTCCTAGTCATGGACTATAGTCTCACTGCAAGCAAGTAAACAAGACACAACTAGTGTAGAATAGGTATAGCAACGACAAGTATAATGAGGTATTGAAATGTCAAATTGTTTTCTTAAAAAAAATTATATTACCTCCTCAGCAATACAAGTAAATGGAAATAGAATTGGAAATTGAGAAGTAAAATTATTTTTCAAGCAAACACAGTAGAACTGCCTATGCACCTCTATCAATCCCCGGCAACGGCGCCAAAAATTGATGTATGACTCAGATTATCGTCTAAATGAGCTCAACCAATTTGTAATACCGAATCCCCCTAACTAAAGTAGTATAGGATGACTCGAGTCGTCTCCCAACGATTGAAGATGGTGTATGATAATTCAAATGGTTATTGCAGTTTTGATTCTTTTTTTTTTAGATTGAATAGAGAGGGGGGGTTATGTATTGATTCCTAAATCATCTAATCTCAAGGGAAAACAAGAAAGAACACTAATCATAACGAATTATGTGCATTCTTGAAGTAAAGAACATTCGATGAGTAAATCAGTGCAACAACTGAATAAACGGAGAAAAATGAAAACTAAACAGCATCTAAACTACGATGGGGAAATTCAACCAAACACTCAACAAGCCAAACAAATCTAATAACTGCTCAACAATGTAAAAGAAATTAGATCTAGTAATCTCCCTGTATCTCTTGCCACCGGAAGAAGTGAAGCGATGCGTGAAGTGACTTCGGATCGAAGATGACCGGAACGAAGAGGAATCCCTTGCCTCCGCTCCGGGTGATGCGTGAAGTGACTTTAGATCGAGGATGAACGGAACGAAGAGGAATCCCTTGCCTCCGCTCCGGATGATGCGTGAAGTGGCTTTAGATCGAAGATGAACGGAACGAAGAGGAATCCCTTGCCTCCGCTCCGATGATGCTTGAAGTGACTTCAGATTCGAATGAATTGAACGAAGAGGACTCCCCCCTTTTTACCGCCTTCGCTTCTTTTCATTTTAGCCCAAAATCTTCGCTGAATTTTTAACTTCCTGCTGCCCGTGCCAAGACGACATGCCCGTGTCATCGTTTTGATATTGCCCTCGTGACGGACAGAGATCAACACGCCCGTGCTCAGCTGTGTGCGCCCGTGTCGTGTAACGGGAAAAGAGCGACACGCCTGTGCTCGACTGTGTCCAAAGCCCGTGACGGTCAGAGAGCAACACGCCCATGCTCATCTGTGTACAAATCCCGTGTCATGTAACGGGAAAAGAGCGACACGCCTGTGCTCGGCTGCGTCTAAAGCCCGTGTTGTTTTGGCACTGCCCGTGTCGACACGCCTGTGCTCGGTTGTATCCTACAAGAAGATATCGAAAATGTTAAAAATCAATCCAAATTATGTAGGAATGATCATTATAGTCCAAAACAAGTCCTGCTCATAAAATGTGCTAATTCTCCACAATTAAACAATAAAAGGATAGAATCATCAATTATTAAAGCCAATATAAACTACCAAAATGAGTGTTATCACACGGGAGATCATGTTATCGGCTCCTTGTAAAGTATAAGAAAAGGCTCACAACCTAGATGGCTTTGGACAAACCATTGGTATGGTTGTAGTGTGATTTGGTATTGGTTTGTCTTGACCATAGAATCACACTAGTGCACTTTGTGTGTATTGAGCAGGACCGACTTAGAGGTGATTCGATTTATTGTTGACTACATAATCGAATCGGACCTCAGATATTATATTGTACAAGCTCTTAATCCCGATATAATAACGGACACATATACTTAGTATTCATTTCTTTGATTTACTAATGGGCGAGATTTATAGATTAAATCGATAGGCTCGGTAAGTTGGGAAATTGTATTATTTATATGGTGTGCCATTGATTATAGGAGGAAATCGTGTCCTATATATTAGAATGATGATGTCCCCTTGAGGATCTCATAAGGTTCATCATGTAAACTCTGCAGGTGGACTTGGTCCGGCATGATGATAAGGTTGAGTGGTTCTACTCATGGAGTTAGATGTTAATTAATTAATGGTCAGTAAATTAATTAATCAACGGACATTCGAGATCTTAAACAGGGGGAGAAAATGTACAAATAATATATGGAGCCCATATTAACTTATGGGGGTTGGTGAGATAGATCAATGATAATCCTTTAGTGGATTGGATTGTCATTTATGGATCGGACTTTATGTGGGCTTGATCCATGGGTGGCCAAGATCCAACTCCTCCTCATGGTCCCTATTGTAGCCTATTAACACCTCATGAAGCTTAGATCAAATGGATGAAAACAAAACTCTAGATCCAAAGGTAGAGATTAAATCTCTAGATCCGACGGTTGAGATTAAATCCCTAGAACCAATGGAGGAGATTAAATCATGGCTTATCCTAAACTCTATAAAAGGAGGTGATATGGGTGGGCGGCAACATGATGGATGAGGGTTAGGGTTTGCTTCCTTATGGGCGGCAAGCAATCCTAGTTGGGATAGGATTAGGAGTGGGCGGCTAGGGTTAGGGTTTTGGGTGATTGGGGTGGGCGGCAACAAGAGGAGGAGGATTCTTCTTCTTCTTCCTAAGGTTGGCCGGCCCCTATCCTTCTTCCCTCTACCTTGGCCGGTGCTCATCCTATCATTCTTCCCCTCTTCCTTGGCCGGAAATTAGGGGAGCTAGGTTTAGGGTTTGGGCGGCAACAAGGAGAAGGATTGCTTTTCTTTCTCTTCTCTAAGTGTTGGCCGGTGCCCATGCTCTCATGTTTTCTCTTTTGGCCGGTTTCTATACTCCATGTTCTCTTCCTTGGCCGGTAGTAACATTGAGTCCATTGACTTGGTGGCCGGTTCTAGATAGGAAGAAGAGTTTTATTTGATGATCTTCCTTTGTTCGGAGTGAACAAGGAAAGGAAGATTGGTGATCTAGGAGGCTTCGACTTTTGGAAGATCGTTGCCCACACGACGTCCAAAAGGAGGAAGGACATACAATAGAAGATCAAGAGGTATAACAAGAGATATAATCTTGTTTATTTTGATTAGTCTTCCTTTGTATTATATTTATAATTTCTTTTCAATTATATGCATGTTTTATGTGGATGTTTACTTTATGTATGTGGCTAAATAATACTTGGATCCCGAACATAAACACAAAAGTCGGTGATCCGAACATCGTCTATTCTGTGACTACTCGTAGAATAGAGGTTGGTCACTTGAACAATAAGTTTGTTCAAGTAACCTCTCTAAATGAATAGCACGACGATGACTTGGTTGTTTGAGCAATCCCTTTTGTCTAGGATTAAATTTTTTATAATCCGAGGACATCGATGGTATCGCCATGAACAAACAACCGAGGTGAAGTGGGAAGCGAAGTTTCCCCTCATGGATCAATGAAACCAACCCTACAATTGGTATCATAGCCACGATTTCTGGTTTTGTGTGTTTAGGATTCGGTTAATTTTTATGCACTTTTCATATATTATATGTGCCAGATAATAGTAGGATATGCGTACGTTAACTCTTTGGTTGCAGGCATAAGATCCAACTATTATGGCCATATGTGTGTATGTGATTGTATGTGTGTAAATGTTTATTTTGTTGAATCCTCGGGGTTGACGAGGCTAGTATTTAATTTTTTGTAAATTAGATACGACATTGTTTAGCCACTCTTTTTATTTTAGTTTACTTTTGATCTAGATTTCATGTACACTCCCTCGTGGAGTATAGGATCGATGGATGTAAATTAAAATAGATTTTAGTCTCGGCTCGAATCTCCGGATGGCTCGTACATGGCGTAGGAGGAGCGGACGAGATGGCGATGCGATGGGAGACATATTGAAGACAAAAGCCATAATAGTTGGAAAATAATTTATTTTTCATATTTATTGCTTTTTGTTTGATATGCATGTCGTAGGCTAGGAAAATTCCTCAATTTCAAATTACTAAGTGGGAGAGGGATATTTTTATAAATTCCCATGGCCTCCTTTACGATTTGACAAGTGGTGCAAACAAACTTGTGCGTCAGCTCTGAGTGACTTCCTCCCCATCAGATGAGTTTGTTTGCGGATCACAAGGTTGAATATGATTATAGGAAATTATTAAGGAGTGTGTGTACTTCCCCATCGTAAGGCACATAACCTGAGATAATTACCTTGGTACCAAGTAATGGTGAACACTTAGATACAGATATAAGTATCCTCCCCATTGGAGTCACTGCTTTTATTTGTAGGGTCGAAGAGAAACCAACTATTAATTTTATCTGTCAAAAAGTTAGGTTGACAAGATAGTAAAATAAATGGGTAAAACCTCCTCTTACAAATGTAGAATTCGTATATGTCCACACTATCGTGGCATACGATATTCTCGGTGTTTTAAGGTGTTGGTTGATTTTAAAATTTTATTGTTTGAGGAATCAATAATTTTTTTAAATCTAAAGTAATGATCTATGTGATTCTTAGGATTTTCAAAAATGACTTTCAGTCCACTTGCTATGATACTAAAGGAAAATAAGCTTACTGTACCCAAATTATGTTGATTGGAAAAAAATCTAGATATTGTCTTAACTGCTGAGGAGTACAAATATGTACTTTTCGAAGAGTATCCTCCTAAGCCTGCAAATGAGCTGGAACTCCTTGGAGCTGAGATCGATGGGGAAACCCAGGTCGATGTCATTCTCCAGCCGACAGAAAGGCTTGCTCAGACTCAGGCCATGGTTACCCAAAAGGTTTCTACTTCTAAGTCAAAAGGCAAGAAGAAGAAGAAATAAGGTGGAGCAAAGGTGGTGGGAGGAACTCAGGGATGAGTGAAGAAGCCAAAAGGCAAGTACTTCACTTACAAGAAGGATGGACATTGGAAGAAGGATTGTCCCAATCCGAAACAGAACAAAAGGTATATCCTTTGGTCTAGTCATTGAAACATGGTTAGCGTTGTTATCTACCGGCACCTGGTGTGTAGATACGGGAGCCTCTGATCATGTCTGCAATACTTTGCGGGGATTCCAGGAAACCTGACGATGAGCTGAGGGAGAGATTACCGTTTACTTGGGCAATGCCACGAAGGTGGCGGCCATTGCAGTGGGAGACATTTATTTGTCTTTTGAGAAAAATAAAGTTTGGGTTCTTTAGAATTACCTTTATGTACCTTTATTTAGAAAGAATTTAATTTTGGTTTCTAAATTGTTTATGGATGGATAATCTATTTCTTTTAATGACATAGTCGTTATAAAAAGGAATAGGGAGATTATCTGTTCTGGTACATTGATAGGAAATTTGTATATACTCGAACCAAAAGCTCCCACGATGCAAATAGAAGTTAATAACTCATCTTCTAATTCTAATAAGAGAAAAGAACCTTCGAAGATGAACCAAATATATCTTTGGCATCTTAGGCTTGGTCATATTAACCTAAGCAGAATTCAAAGGTTGATAGCTGATGGACCTCTGGGTTCATTAGTGGTGGAGGATTTCCCAACCTGTGAATCTTGCTTGGAGGGTAAAATGACCAAGAGGCCTTTTAAGGCCAAGGGGTATAAGATCCAAAGATGTGTTGGAATTGGTTCATTCTAATTTGTATAGTCATATGTCTATCCAGGCAAGAGGTGGTTTTGAATATTTCGTCTCTTTTATAGATGATTATTCAAGATATGGATGACACTACGATCTGATCGTGGTGGTGAGTACCTCTTGGGATAGTTTAAGAATTACTTATCAGAAGCTGGGATTCAATCCCAATTGTCTGCACCTGGCACACCCCAACAGAATGGTGTAGCAGAGTGAAGGAATTGGACTCTTATCGAGATGGTTAGATCGATGATGAGTTATTCTGAGTTGCCAGATTCGTTCTGGGGATATGCTCTAGATACGGCAGTGTACATTCTGAACTTGGTTCCATCTAAATCAGTGCCTTATACTCCCATAGAATTGTGGACTGGGCAAAAGCCTAGTCTAAGACATATTCGGATATGGGGGAGTCCAGCACATGTGCTGAAGGCAGATGCTGGTAAGTTGGAACCTCGTACAGAAGTACGCATGTTCGTTGGCTATCCTAGAGGAATGAAGGGTGGTTTGTTTTATAGTCCTAGAGATCAGAGGGTGATCGTTAGCACGAACGCCAGATTTCTAGAGGAAGACTATGTGATGAGTCATAAGCCCAAGAGTAAAATTGTTCTGGAGGAATTAAAAGGGAAAGTCACTTCTTCAGTACCACCGATACAAGAGAATATACCACAAGTCACTGCACCGCAGGCCACAGAAGATACATAGGTGATACCTCATCATAGTGGGAGGGTTGTGAGACAGCCTGATAGATTCATGTTCTTGGGAGAATCTTCTGATTTGGTCCCTAGCAAACATGAACCTGATCCCTAGATATATGACGAGGCAATCCAAGATAAAGATGCAGTATCTTGGCAAAGTGCAATGAATGCTGAGATTGAATCTATGGATTCAAATAAAGTCTGGGAGCTGGTAGAACCACTCGATGGTGTAAAAACCATTGGATGCAAGTGGATCTACAAGAAAAAGAGAGGAATAGATGGGAAGGTTGAGACCTTCAAAGCGAGGCTTGTTGCGAAAGTGTATACTCAGAAAGAGGGTATCGATTATGAGGAGACCTTTTCCCCGGTACCCATGCTTAAGTCTATCCGGATTCTCTTATGCATTGCAGCTCATATGGATTATGAGGTGTGGCAGATGGATGTCAAGTCAGCTTTCCTTAATGGAAGTCTTGAGGAAAACATCTATATGAAGCAACCACAGGGATTCATTGCTAAAGGCAAAAGAGCATCTCGTATGTAAGCTTAATCGGTCCATTTATGGAATGAAGCAAGCTTCGAGGTCTTGGAACATCCGATTTGATGAGGTAATCCAGTCTTATGGATTTATTCAAAGTTCGGATGAGTCTTGTGTATACAAGAGATGTGACGGAAATGTAGTGGTATTCCTTGTACTATACGTAGATAATATTTTGGTGATTGGCAACAATATCAAGGTGTTATCGGATGTAAGGGTATGGTTGTCCAAACAGTTTAATATGAAGGACTTGGAAGAGGTGGGACACATCCTTGGGATCAAGGTTATAAGGGATCGCAGGAAAAGGATGTTGTGCTTATCCCAAGCTTCATACATAGACACGATTATGGATCATTTTAGCATGCAAAACTCCAAGAAGGATTTTCTACCTTTTAGGCATGGAGTTCCTTTATCTAAGGAGATGTGTCCTAGAACATCTGAGGAGATAGAGGAGATGAAGGCGGTTCCTTATGCTTCGGCAGTAGGAAACCTCATGAATGTAATGCTATGTACGAGACCAGATATCTGTTTTGTCGTGGGCATGGTCAGCAGATATCAGAGTAATCCATGATAGGGACATTGAACTGCAATAAAGCATATATTGAAGTACTTGAGAAGGACTTGGGATTATATGCTAGTTTACCAGGCAGACCAATTAATCCCTGTGGATTACACGGATTCCGACTTCCAATCTGACAGGGATAACAGTAACTCTACCTTAGGTTTTGTGTTTACTTTGGGAGGTGGAGCCATTGTATGGAGGAGTATCAAGCAGAAATGCGCGGCGGACTCCACCATGGAAGCTGAGTATGTGGCAGCCTCTGAGGCAGCCAAAGGAAGTTGTGTGGCTCAGGAACTTCCTGATGGACTTGGAAGTGATTCCTGATTTGCCCAGAACTATCACAATTTATTGTGATAATAATGGTGCAGTTGCAAACTCGAAGGAACCACGAGACCATAAGGTAAGTAAATGAATAGAGTGCAAGTCCACCTGATACGAGAAATCGTAAAGGAGGTAGAAGTTGATGTCGCCTAGATTGCATCGGAGGATGACCTGGTAGACCCTTTTCACTAAGTCCCTTCTAGCGAGAGCTTTGATAGACATGTGGAGGGAAGGGGAATCATATGTATGGCAGTATAAGGACAGTATAGTCTTTTATTATAAGTGGGAGATTGTTAGGATGTATACTGAAAAGTATATCTTTTGTATGAACATCTTTATTTTTGAAATAAGAATCACATGATCATTGTTTGCATATTTATGGTTATGCAATATTGTCTAATACATTACATTATAGATAACATGGTGTGTGGTATCACACGGGAGATCATGTTATCGGCTCCTTATAAAGTATAAGTAAAGGCTCACAACCTAGATGGCTTTGGACAAACCATTGGTATGGTTGTAGTGTGATTTGGTATTGGTTTGTCTTGACCATAGAATCACACTAGTGCACTTTGTGTGTATTGAGCAGGACCGACTTAGAAGTGATTCGATTTATTGCTGACTACATAATCGAATCGGACCTCAGATATTATATTGTACATGCTCTTAATCACGATATAATAACGGGCACATATACTTAGTATTCATTTCTTTGATTTACCAATGGGCGAGATTTATAGATTAAATCGATAGACTCGGTAAGTTGGGAAATGGTATTATTTATATGGTGTGTCGTTGATTATAAGAGGAAACCGTGTCCTATATATTAGGATGATGATGTCCCTTTAAGAAGCTCATAAGGTTCATCATGTAAACCCTGTAGGTGGACTTGGTCTGGCATGATGATAAGGTTGAGTGGTACTACTCATGGAGTTAGATGTTGATTAATTAATGGTCAGTAAATTAATTAATCGACGGACATTCGAGATCTTAAACACGGGGAGAAAATATACAAATAATATATGGAGCCCATATTAACTTATGGGGGTTGGTGAGGTAGATCAATGATAATCCTTTAGTGGATTGGATTATCATTTATGGATCAGACTTTATGTGGGCTTGATCCATGGGTGGCCAAGATCCAACTCCTCCTCATGATCCCTATTGTAGCCTTTTAACACCTCATGAAGCTTAGATCCAATGGATGAAAACAAAACTCTAGATCCAAAGGTAGAGATTAAATCTCTAGATCCGACGGTTGAGATTAAATCCCTAGAACCAATGGAGGAGATTAAATCATGGCTTATCCCTAACTCTATAAAAGGAGGTGATAGGGGTGGGCGGCAACATGATGGATGAGGGTTAGGGTTTGCTTCTTTATGGGCTGCAAGCAATCCTAGTTGGGATAGGATTAGGAGTGGGCAGCTAGGGTTAGGGTTTTGGGTGATTGGGGTGGGCGGCAACAAGAGGAGGAGGATTCTTCTTCTTCTTCCTAAGGTTGGCCGACCCCTATCCTTCTTCCCTCTACCTTGGCCAGTGCTCATCCTATCATTCTTCCCCTCTTCCTTGGCTGGAAATTAGGAGAGCTAGGTTTAGGGTTTGGGCGGCAACAAGGAGAAGGATTGCTTTTCTTTCTCTTCTCCAAGTGTTGGCTGGCACCCATTGTTAGGGAAATCTCTTGCCATGATAAGGTTTTGATGTGTGTGGCAAAGGGTTTAAGTTAGAATGATATTGTTATTTGATATGTGCGTTGGAGTCTTGCAGGACTTAGTAATTCTCACATGAAGCCTTGGCGGGTTCATCCTCACAACCTCGGTCCTTGAGTCGGTGAAGGATGACTTTGCGGAAGTCGTGCGGTTGGAGCATCCAAGGGACCACCGGATGAGATGACTTGAAGTGAAGCCAAGGAAGCAGACTTCGGAGGCAAGAGACGCGAAGGAGCATTGCAGAGTCGTGCGCCTGATGCTGCCGAGGGACGTGGCCGCGAACGAAGAGAGCTTCGGCGAGGGACTTCGAGTGAGATGAGAGAATGAGTGAAATGTAAGTAGCTCATTAGGTTAACTTGGCCGGATGGCTGAGTGTCGGAAACTTGACCGCAAGGGTTAAGATTTACCCGACCGCCAGAAGCTCAAACTTATGTTAAGTTTGAGTTTCACACGGCACCAGTCGAATTCCATGTAATGGCAGTCGACTGATCTGAGTCGAGTGTGTTCGACTGGTATCCGACTGATGGGTTTATGCCTAGCAGTCGACTGCCATAGGACGACAGTCAACTGCCAGAGGATGTCGCGGGCACAGAACCGCTCGTAGCCGACTGGGCAGTCGACTACGGAGGCAGCAGTCGACTGGTGAGGTCCATCAGTCGACTGCCAAGTGTTCCGTTGGACTACAACGGTCGGGATCCGACGTGTTCGGAGGCCGTTGGAGTGGCGGCAGTCGACTGCCAAGGGCAGCAGTCGACTGGTGGTGGCCAACGGGAAGAAATCAGCCCTCTCTATAAAAAGAG
The DNA here is from genome assembly GCA_025175895.1 of Wurfbainia villosa. NCBI lineage: Eukaryota > Viridiplantae > Streptophyta > Magnoliopsida > Zingiberales > Zingiberaceae > Wurfbainia > Wurfbainia villosa. Next base: position 13,986,732 of record CM045990.1, read on the forward strand.
AGGGTGTGGAGCTTTGGGAGGTAAATGCTCAAGTTCTAAACGACCATCCAAGTGCTCCACAAGATTCAAACTCCTTCTCTTAGCTTTCTTTCACATCTATTGTAAAAGAAGGAGTGTGCTTGATTTGTAAAGGTTACCTCCACCTAGCTTGGTGCAAAGGAGAGACCAATAGTGATTGGCTTTAAAGGAGTGATTCACCTCGAACGAATCGGGATCGTGGATTAGCGGCGTAGCCGTGAACCATGTTACATCTTCTTTGTTAGCGTTTGTATTTTCGTTTATTGCTTTGTCTTTATTGTTTATGCTTCCGCTTGCGCTAACGATTGTGTAGAAGAGCAAACGAACGAGAGAATTCCGACATCCATCGTAAGAGGGCTATTCACCCCCCTCTAGTCGGCCGTATCGATTCCCTACAAGTGGTATCAGAGCCAAGGAAAGCTTGTCGAGGACTAACCGCCACAACAAGCAACATTCAAAATGGCCGGCTCCAACATCCACCCACCGAAGTTCGACGGCGAATTCTCTTGGTGGAAAAAGAGAATGGAGGTATTTTTCGAAACGGATTTTGATATTATGATTACAATGGAATCCGATTTCGTTTTGCCTAGGGATGAAGAAGGGAAGCCAATAGAGAAATCTAGGTGGACCAAAAAGCAAAGGGAAGAGCACCTTGCAAACTCAAAAGCCAAGCATCATCTTTTCAATGTGCTCCCCCAACAAGAGATCAACCGAATTGGAGAATGCCTAAGTGCCAAGGAGATGTGGGAGAAGCTAATTGAGCTTCATGAAGGCACATCCGAGGCGAAGCTAGCAAGGAGAGACGTCCTCCGCTCCCAACTCAACAACATTAAACTAGAAAAGGGAGAAAAGGTAATTTCCTTACATTCTCATTTCAAGGAAATTATAACCGGTTTGTCAAGTGTAGGTGAGAAGCTATCAAACTGGGATATGGTTATGAAGGCTATAGATGCCTTTCCGTGATCCTCAAAATGGAGCTCCATGGTGGACTCATTTTATATCTCCAAGAACTTAGAAGTAAGCACCTTGGAGGAATTCTTCTCAACAATGGAGCTCCACGAAACAAGGCTTGAAGGAATACAAGAAGAGCCTAGAATCCAACCCTCAAGAGGAGTAGCTTTGATGGAAAACAAGGGGAAGAAGAAGATAGAGATTCCCTCCTCCTCCGATGATGAAGGGTCTTCCTCCTCTTCCATGGATAGCACGGAAGAAGCATATATGGTAAGGAGGGTAAGACGTGCTTTAAAAGGTTTTCATTTTAACAAATCAAATGATAGAAATAGAAGACCAAGGGGGAAAATCATTTTCTACAATTGCCAAGGAGAGGGACACATAAGGGACAATTGTCCCCTTCTAAACAAGAGCAAAGAAGAAAAGAAAAAGAAAGAAGAAAAGAAGAAGAAAAAGGGGAGCAAGAAAAAGAAGGAAGGGGAGAAGAAGACAAAAGAAAAGGGGAAGACCAAAGCTCTAAAGGCAAGGACTTGGGATGACCCATCCTCATCCTCCTCATCATCATCGGATGAGGAGAATGCCTTTGTCACCAATTTGGCCTTAATGACCTTTGATGACTTGGATTGCTCCTCCACCGAAAATGAAGAATCAAGCTCAAGTGGAGAGAGCTCAAGTGAAGGGGGAGCCTCTACATCATCCTCATCCGAAGAAGAAGAAGAGGACATGGAGACTATGGTAACAAATCTAACTCCTAAGAAAATAGTTTCCATGGTTTCTAGCTTAACTAGGGATTTATTTAGAGCTAAGAAGAAGAATAAGAGCATGCTAGATCAAATTAAGGATCTAGAAAATAAACTAGAAAAAGCATGCTTAAATGAAAATGAAAATATTTCTTCTAGCTTAAATGATGCATGCTCACATGAATATATGCCATTTAATGTTAATGATGCATGCATGGATGAAAATAGGGCTTTAAGAGAGAAAGTAGATTATTTAACCAAAGCCCTAGAAAAGTTTACAATTGGCTCAAACACCTTGAACATGATTATAGGGAGCCAAAGAGCTAGCTTCAATAAGAAAGGCCTAGGATACAAAGAAAAGAAAAATGAAAAGGCATATAAATGCCTAATTGCTAGGGGACAAGATAAGAAGAAAGTAATAGCTAGGAAATGGATCCCCAAGGAGTATCTTGTGAACCCCATAGGAAAGAATTTGTATTGGGTTCCAAAATCCATCCTTAAGGGTTAGGATAACCCTAGGGTAGTCAACCATATGCAATTGACCTATATCATATTTTGGTTGACTTAGGATGGTGGGACAACATTTTTAAATAGTGTTAGGTGATGATAATGTGCCTATAAATAGTTAATAATGCTTAAATCATGATGATTAATGTAATTGCTATGTATGTTTGCAATCATGATTTATGATTTTAAAATTTGGCACGTCATCATGAGAAATAGGGTTAAATCATGCTTTAGGTGATAATTTGTTTATTATCATGACATAATACCTAATGCATGATAACAATTCAATGAATACATGTGTTTCATGATCATGATGTAGAATTAATTGATATATGCCTTTATGATCATGAGGATTGTTAGGTTGATACTTAACCCTGATAGAATTGTATGAATATAATGGTTAAGTATATACAAATACCCCCTAGGATGCATCTCACACTCACCATAGGCTACTTTGATTGAAAACTTAGCATGGGTGAGATGTTAGGATGATACAAATGTCCACTAATGCCTATGACATTTAGATGGTCATTTAAAGTATCAAAATAGCAATAATAGACCAATCATGGGGAAGGCTTATGTTTAATTCATAGACATATTGCCCAAAGATCATGGTTGGATATTTCATATATTTTCAAAACAATTTCTTACCCTAAAATCTATGTATTCATGTTTTGAAACAATTGGATGCAAAACTAGGTAGTTAACTTGATACTAGAATGATCAAAAACCTAGTGGTTTTTAAAGCTTCTGGATTTTTGGCAAAAACAAGAAAATATAATGAATTTTCATGAAAACCCATTTTTCGTTAATAGATATACTTAAATGAAATATGATCCTCAAATTTCATGATTTTTCAAATTTTCTGGAATTTTTAATGCATTTAAAAATTCACCAGAAAATCGTAATTTGAATCCATTGTGCATCATTGCCATATTGATAGCGATCATTGCACCTAAAAAACAGCCAAATATTTTCTGATTTCAGATTTTAATCATGTTTTTGGTGTTCTCTTTCTATTATACCTGATGCCATGAGTCTATAAATTAGGATTAATCTTTTTGATGGTGTCAAAGGGGGAGAAATGTATGTTTAAGTAACGGGGAGTATATTTTGGGGGAGAAATGATTATGCTTATGATAGGGGGAGAAAATTTTTATGGGGAGTTTCATGGATTAAGGGGGAGTTGCATGTTGTTATATCATGTTTATGTTTACATGCCTTCTTACCTTAGAATTTTCATCAAATGTTTTTACCTAACTTAAACGGATTGTCACACATCAAAAAGGGGGAGATTGTTAGGGAAATCTCTTGCCATTATAAGGTTTTGATGTGTGTGGCAAAGGGTTTAAGTTAGGATGATATCGTTATTTGATATGTGCGTTGAAGTCTTGCAGGACTTAGTAATTCACACATGGAGCCTTGGCGGGTTCATCCTCACAACCTCGGTCCTTGAGTCGGTGAAGGATGACTTTGCGGAAGCCGTGCGCTTGGAGCATCCAAGGGACCGCCGGACGAGATGACTTGAAGTGAAGCCAAGGAAGCAGACTTCGGAGGCAAGAGACGCGAAGGAGCATTGCAGAGTCGTGCGCCTGATGCTGCCGAGGGACGTGGCCGCGAACGAAGAGAGCTTCGGCGAGGGACTTCGAGTGAGATGAGAGAATGAGTGAAATATAAGTAGCTCATTAGGTGAACTTGGTCGGATGGCTGAGTATTGGAAACTTGACCGCAAGGGTTAAGGTTTACCTGACCGCCGGAAGCTCAAACTTATGTTAAGCGCCATGTAATGGCGATCGATTTTGAGTCGAGTGTGTTCGACCGGTATCCGACTGATGGGTTTTTGCCCAGCTTGATCGCTGGAATGGCGCTGATCGCCAGAGGATGTCGCGCGCATGTAATCGCCAGCCGATCGGGCCGATTACGAGGCGCAGAATGACCGTGAGGTCCATCACCAATCGCTAAGTGTTCCGCTGACTACAACGGTCCGGGATCCGACGTGTTCGAGGCCGTTGAGTGGCGCAATGATCGCCAAGGGCATCACGATCGTGGCGCTAACGGGAAGAAATCAGCCCTCTCTATAAAAAGAGAGGGTGTGGAGCTTTGGGAGGTAAATGCTCAAGTTCTAAACGACCATCCAAGTGCTCCACAAGATTCAAACTCCTTCTCTTAGCTTTCTTTCACATCTATTGTAAAAGAAGGAGTGTGCTTAATTTGTAAAGGTTACCTCCACCTAGCTTGGTGCAAAGGAGAGACCAATAGTGATTGGCTTTAAAGGAGTGATTCACCTCGGACGAATCGGGATCGTGGATTAGTGGCATAGTCGTGAACCACGTTACATCTTCTTTGTTAGCATTTGTATTTTCGTTTATTGCTTTGTCTTTATTGTTTATGCTTCCGCTTGCGCTAACGATTGTGTAGAAGAGAAAACGAACGAGAGAATTCCGACATCCATCGTAAGAGGGCTATTCACCCCCCTCTAGCCGGCCGTATCGATTCCCTACACCCATGCTCTCATGTTTTCTCTTTTGGCCGGTTCCTATACTCCATGTTCTCTTCCTTGGCCGACGGTAACATCGAGTCCATTGACTTGGTGGCCGGTTCTAGATACGAAGAAGAGTTTTGTTTGATGATCTTCCTTTGTTCGGAGTGAATAAGGAAAGGAAGATTGGTGATCTAGGAGGCTTCGACTTTTGGAAGATCGTCGCTCACACGACGTCCAAAAGGAGGAAGGACATACAATAGAAGATCAAGAGGTATAATCTCGTTTATTTTGATTAGTCTTCCTTTGTATTATATTTATAATTGCTTTTCAATTATATGCATATTTTATGTAGATGTTTACTTTATGTATGTGGCTAAATAATACTTGGATCCCGAACATAAACACAAAAGATGGCGATCCGGGCATCGTCTATTCTGCGGCTACTCGTAGAATAGAGGTTGGTCGCTTGAACAACAAGTTTGTTCAAGTGACCTCTCTAAACGAATAGCACGACGATGACTTGGTTGTTTGAGCAATCTCTTTTGTCTAGGATTAAAATTTTTATAATTCGAGGACATCGATGGGATCGCCATGAACAAACAACCGAGGTGAAGTGGGAAGCGAAGTTTCCCCTCACGGATCAATGAAACCAACCCTACAAATTTGTAGCTTGTCTTGTAGTTTACATTGTAGTCAATTCGTAGTCAACGAAACACTTCTGTCCAATAGAGTTCTTGTTTCAACTCTTGTGGGTGCCATAGGATTTCTTCTTACAGATGGCCTCAGTATCCATCTTTGTTGTTGCAGTTCTTCAGTTGTGAACCTCGTTCCAGGAATAACATTTACTCCTCTGCTTGCCAAGTAATCTGTTACATTTTGAACATTATAAGAGAAATTGGTAAATCTTGTATTCGTTAGTCGTCCGACCATCATCCTGGTAATAAGCAGATTGTTGGTTCCTCCCTGCCATTCTTGATACCCATGGGTTTGTATGGATATAGCCTTCCAGGTATTAATATCATCCTAAAAAAGGTGGGGAATTCAAAAATATATTCAAAATTTGATCTCAAGTCCGGTTTTCATCAAATTGCCATGGATCCTTCATCCGTGGAATGGACAACTTTTATAAGCCCTTCTGGATTATATGAATGGTTGTTAATGTCATTCGGGCTAAAGAATGCACCAGCAGCTTTTCAAAGGAAGATGGATAATTGCTTCCAAGGTACTGAAAATTTCATTGCAGTTTACATTGATGATATTTTGGTATTTTCTTCCTCAGAACAGGAGCATGTTAAACATCTGGAAGTAATGTTACGAGAGTCAAAGTAAACTTTGAACATGTAGATGAAAAATTAAACATCTTTGCGGATTCACTCTCAAGACTTATTGAAGGAAAGGAAGAAGCAGTTAATATGATCAGGACCGAAGATGAATGAACTAGGATTTTTCATCCTGTGGTAACAACTTCAATTGAGTATAAATTATTATCTCAATATGAAACATTGGTTGTAGCAACCCAAAAGAATACATTTCTCCCGGAAGAACATGACAAAAGGAAGAAGATGGCGGACATTGAATAAAATGCCATCCACCAACTCTCCATAGCTTTAAAGGAGCTGGAGCTGATTCAGCAAGCAAAAGAATCTGACTTTAATTGCAGAAGACACTGGGAAGGGCCAAAGTAAAAATACTTCGTCACCAAGTTTCATGAAATTGGGAAGATAAGAAGGGACATATGGCATGTCTCAAACACTTTAAGTGACATCTATAGGGACATAAGGCAGATGCCTCCCTAGAAAGCATGGTGAGCCCGGTGTAAGGACAGATTGAAGGACTGAGCCCCAGGGAGCCATCCTCTCAATCACATGTATATTAGCTGTAAAGTAATAAGTGTGCTCTAAAGCCTTCTATGATAAGAAAGGGTGTTGGAATCGAAGGACTGATGGGGCCCCATGAGCACCTGCTTCGTCTGCAATACAACCTCTTCTTCACTATAAAAGGCTAAGAGTGGCAAGAGGTTTGACACACTCGAGCATAACCGAGCAAGTCATTGCTTCTTTGAGAGTTCTACTTCCAAGTTTGAGTTTGTGAGTTTGAGATTTCAGTGTTCTACTTGTTTGCCTTTTAAACAAAAATCCAGATACCGGTCCAGGTTTTATTTTTAAAAGGGTATGATCCTTTTATGGTATCAGAGTTTAGGGTATAGGGTTTAATTAGGATGTTTAATTTAGACTTTAATTTGTAGTTAATGAGTTTGCATTGTTAATTGAAAGGATTAACTTAATTGTTTGTTAGTTTGATTACTTGCCTATTTAAGTGTTAATTCCATTAGTTAGCAGTGTTTAATACTAAGTTAGATTTATTTCATGTTTTTCTTTATACTCATGTTATTTTGCACTTGAATTGTTGTTTAATTTCTTGCACTGTCTTTACATTTTGAATGCTTTTCTTTGAATGCTTAGTTTATATCTTCTTTAATTTCATTATCATCGTAGTTTAGTTAGATTAAGGTTTTAATTACTTGCATTGTCTTTCATTCAGTAGATTAGTCTTTTAAATTTCAAACCATAATAGAAAACACAAAAGTAATAATTAGCAATCTTAAGATTACTATTCTATCGATTACACTTATTGGGAAATGATCTGGGGTATTCACTATGTTGTATTAGTGTAGAGAGGGTTTGGTAATTAATTTGGAACGGTACCGTGATAATTCAACCGTACATTCAAATTTTGGCATCGTTGTCGGGGAGTGTAATGGTGCTTAGTAGACTTAGGATTGTTTACCCATTTTTCAAAAAAAAAAATTATTTAGGGCTTCATTCTATCATTTTCTGTATATCCATGTATTTGGTCATGTCTATTTCTTGTGTCTTTTGATTTGTTTGTTGGTGTTTCAGAAAAGACCAGGAATTATCTTTCCTGAGAAACATGGATCTATATTATCAGCAGTATGGAGACTACAGTGGATCAAATTGTATCTAGATCAAATTGCAACATCTATCAGCCAGATGCAAGCACAAGAGTTCATTCAGCCTCCATCTGAGAACATTCCTATGGATATCAACACACTTAGGGAGATGGATTGTGCAGTGGGTGATAGGCATATCTATGATTCAGCTACTCCACAGGACTCCTATGAACCATTGTGTTGTGATGTGATTTTGAATACTGATGGATGTGAATTCATTGATGAAGTTGTTGTTGTGTCAGATGTTAAGGATGATGACATGGGAGTGATGGATAGCTGGACACCCCCAAACTGGACACTCCCATATGAGATCGAGTCTCCAAGAATGTTGCTGATGAAGGCCCTGACAGATAATGCAATAGTTGAGCCCCTGAGCTGGAAACTTCTACTGTATCGCCTCCAACCTTTAGAGAAGACATATAAGATGGCGATCATATTAGAGGGAGTAGCACATGACTTTTCTAATCACATGAATGAGGTGCTCGCTTTCTATCGATCCATCCCACCTCCGACATGGATTTACTTCTGAACCATCTTCAACCACTGGGGAGGACTTTTACTCCACTCCTAGCCTAGATATTCTTACTGAACTACCTCCAACCACAGGACCTCAGGGGAGTTTCCTCTATCTCATCTTCTTTTCTGTTCATTGTATATACATTTCTTTTACTTTATTTGTTTTGTTTTACTTGTTATGGTTTGTTTGTTGAGTTTTTTTTTTATCGGTGTTTTGAAATAAATTTCCTATGCATTCTTTTATATCATCTTAGAAGTCGTGAAAGCTAGTTAAATTTGATTGTCGAGTTTCGGGGATTTGTTGTCATGAATGGATTATTTGATTTCATGTGGTTACTACTTGGTGATGGATTCTATGTTGATAGATTTAGATGATTTTATTATTCCTAGTGAGGATTTTGCCTGTTTTTATTACTTGTGTGTGGTGCACTTGTGTTTATTGTAACTCTAGAACTTGCTTTGATTCTTTCGAGACCACACAACCATAGGTTTGCATGATTATTATGAAGGCATTCTCACATATTTCCCTTTACTTCTTTTATCGCCACATGCTTACTGAATAATATTGTAGTTGTTCATCATTTCATTTTTCTTTCCTTCCATTACTTCCTTCTTTGTTACTCTTCTAGATGTGGAATACTTGAATGTTCTATAATGAGTATTTTTCTCGGGATAGACAAAAGTTTAAGTGTGAGGGAGAGAGTAGCTCAGGAGAATTCAATGTAAGCATAGGCATGTTGTGCTTGATCACCATGCCCAAGCTGTGTTTTATTTTTATAGCTGAGCTTGATGTTTTTTTTAAGAGAATAAGGAAGTGCATTGCATGTAAAAAAAAAGTTGAAAAAAAAACATTTGGCCAAAACAATAAAGTCAATAATAAAAATTGACATGTTGTGCAGTTTTTTTATGTGTGTGATAGTATTTTTGTGATAGACATCCCATAATGCAACTATTGAGAGATTTATTGTATATCATCTATGGATTTGTATTGTGAAAGTGATAGGGGTTGTGTACATGTTTAGTGAATATTGAAAATCTAGCTTTGATGAGACCTTTTGGAGCATTGCTTTCTTATACTCATCTATATAGCATTCCAGTATTTCCATATCTTCTTGCATTTCTTTAGCTATTTCATTTCTTACCTTTCTTTCCTTTCACACATATTGTCATTTTTCTTGTATTCATGTTTCCCTTACATTCCTAATAAGCCTTCTATAATTGTGCATTCTTATGTGTATATAGTGGTGAAGGTAGAAGAAAAGCAAGCATATGGGAGTGCATAAACCATGAGTAGCTTGAGTGAACTCCACTATTATATGCTTATGAGAGCGAGAGAAACCATCACTTATCTTGTGAGGCTTAATCATTCATAGTCTATTCAGGATTGATTGAAGTCACTATGTTTGTTAACCTGTGTAAGATTTGAGTCCATGATTGCTTGAGTCTTTGAGATTTAACAATCCTATGTAACTTTCTTTCACGATTTTCTATGTATACTTGGGAATTGCTAGGAAAATATACCTTCATTATACTTTTAATTTTCTTTGCTTGCTCAGGACGCGCAAGTATAAGTGTAGGGGAATTGATAATTATCATTTTTTCGTATTATTTTGGTCCTTAATATCAATGTTTTTATCCTCTCGAGTGATTTATTGTTGACTATTAACCTGTTTTATGAGTTTGGATTCATTTTGGACCTTTTTGTGAATTCTCCTAAATTTTGGACTTATATGCAAACTTTATCTTTGTTTGTAGGAGATCGAGATGAGCCAATGGACTAGACTCAAGTTGAATCAAATTTGGCTTCATCTAGGATCATACTGGGCTTCTTTCTCAAGCTGATTTAATCGGAGTCCTTCATCAAGATCAAAGGCAATCCAATCTGTTGGGAGTATGGGGAATACAATCAAAGTCCCACATTGGTAAGACATGGAAAAGATCATGTGCTTATAAGAAAAAAGATATCTCCATTGGTATGAGGCCTTTTGGGTAAAGCCCAAAAATAAAACCATGAGGGCTTAGACCCAAAGTGGACAATATCATGCCATTGTGGAGATATGTGGATCTTATATGCACTAACAATTGGTATCAGAGCCATGGTCCATGTCAAGCCATGAACCTCGAACGAAGGAAGTTGAGCTCCCACGTCCGGATCAAGAGAACCAGACATCAGGAAGGAAGTCTAGTTGCTGGGGGACCAGAACAAGCGTGGAAGTTTAGTGGGTTGAAGATCGACATCAATGAAAATCCTTTGAGGAGGATAGGCGAGGGGGCCCAATGTGGTCCTTCGTTTGAGGGGGGGATTGTTGGGAGTATGGGGAATACAATCAAAGTCCCACATTGGTAAGACATGGAAAAGATCATGTGCTTATAAGAAAAAAGATATCTCCATTGGTATGAGGCCTTTTGGGTAAAGCCCAAAAATAAAACCATGAGGGCTTAGACCCAAAGTGGACAATATCATGCCATTGTGGAGATATGTGGATCTTATATGCACTAACACAATCAAGAGATCAAATCTAAGCAAAATGGATCGTCCGATGAAAGAGGCTTGATTTTTAGCCATCTATCTAGATCTGGAGAGATCCAGTCCATACATTTAGATCTGAACATCTTAGCCCTTCATCCAAATTCAACTGATCGTGATCGTTCCTTCAGATTGATCAGATCCGGCCATCTAGATTTGGATCGATCACCACCGTTGGATGCATTGCCTAGTTCAAAGATTAATCAGATTAATTAAACCCTAGCTCTAATGGGCGGCTAAGATTGAAGGGGCTTCGATCGAACGGCTAAGGAAATTGGGCCTTAAAAATCCAACATTTCCCCTCAATCGGAGAATCGCACAGAAACAGAAGCAACTTCTTCCACGATGCGCAGCGCAGAGTCGGCGGCGACGCTTCCTCCTCACTAGAGAGCAGCAGCTTCCCTCCACGAGCGGCGGCAACAGCTCCAGTAGCTCCTTCCGGCAACCTTCCTTCCATTCGGTTGACAACAACCTCAATCCATTCGCCGACAGACGAGATGTTGGTATTCGGACAGCTCATCAATAGTGATTCGTGGTAGAGATTCCGGCAAATCCACCTCTTCACCTGTCCCACTTCCTTCCTATGGCTTGGATTTGTCTGCTCCGATTCGATTCCATCCATCGGCTATCGGGATTCGACAGCTCCGCCAACCACAGTCGGTGAAGAGACTCAACCGCCATTGTATCGGTTTCCCCTCCCTTTCCATGGTCGGGATTCGGCCACTCCGCTTCGACATCCATCCATTTGCTGCCGGGATTCGACAACTCCACCATCCACAGCCAAAATAGCACGTTCACATCCACCCAGTTCATCCCTTGCTAGAGGAAGTTGTTTGGGTTATCGTTGTCGCCGAAGAGGGAGGTCCCTTCTCCGAGTGTTGAGGATCATCGATTCACTATATTTGGAGTCAATCCATTCAATTGGATAGTTTGTTTATGTTATATTTGGTTTTGTTGAACTGAATTTGTTATCATCCCCCAATTGTTGTTGTTGTAGGTTCAATCATAGTTTAAGTTGTTGACTTGTAGTTTAGTTTATAGTTAGTTTGTAGTTTGACATGTAGTTTAATTTGTAGTTAGTTTGTCATTTAACTTGTAGTTTAATTTGTAGTTAGTTTGTAGCTTGTCTTGTAGTTTACATTGTAGTCAATTCGTAGTTTGTCTTGGAGTTAATTAGTGGTTTCAATTGGATATTTAGTTTGTAGTTAATTAGGATGTTTAATTTGTAGTTAATGAGTTTGCATGGTTAATTGCAAGGCTTAGCTTAATTGTTTGTTAGTTTGATTACTTGCCTATTTAAGTGTTAATTCCATTAGTTAGCAGTGTTTAATACTAGGTTAGATTTATTTCATATTTTTCTATACAATCATGTTATTTTGCACTTGAATTGTTGTTTAATTTCTTGCACTGTCTTTACGTTTTGAATGCTTTTATTTGAATTCTTAGTTTATATATTTTTTAATTTCATTATCATCGTAGTTTAGTTAGATTAAGGTTTTAATTACTTGCATTGTCTTTCATTCAGTAGGATTAGTCTTTTAAATTCCAAACCCTAATAGAAAACACAAAAGCAATAATTACCAATCTTAAGATTACTATTCTATCGATTACACTCGTTGGGAAACGATCTAGGCCATTCACTATGTTATATTAGTGTAAAGAGAGTTTGGTAATTAATTTGGAACGGTACCGCGACAATTCAACCATACATTCAAGCATCACTCCTTAGTTTTGATGTATGAACCATAAGTTAAAGTTAGGATTTACTTATGTTTTGATTTTAGTGTTAAGTGTGTAGGCTTAATAGGAAAGCCCTAGTAGGTCATGTTGATCGGATACTAGGTAGAAGCCTTGACAGATCAGGAGGACTGGACACTAGGCATGAAGTCCAGATGTGTCGAGTGGACTGGACATTTGGCATAAAGACTGATTGGGTCAGGAGATTGGACAATCGGCATGAAGACCAGCTGGGTTAGAAAGATCGGATAGCTGGCAGAAGTCCTGGTGGGTCAGATTGGATGTCAAGCATGGTAAGTCCAGCTGGGCAGCCGATAGGTAAGCCTCGAGTGAAGAGGTGAGACTGAGTCCTCAGGTGAGGACAAAGCTAGGCGTCGATCCGACAGATAATCCGCGTGGGACTAAGAAGTTGAGATCGGGTAGTATTACTACTGTCATTGCATTTCATATTGTATGTTTTGCTAATCTTATTTTGCAAGGGACCAATCGACTAAAAGGATTCCAGTCGACTAAAGTCCAGTCGATTGCGTATGGTCTAGTCAACTGGATACCTAGTTGGCAAAATTAACTGGTAATCAATTGGAGATCTGGCGACCAAGATGGCAAGAGCTCCAGTCGACTGGGGAGGTCCAGCCGACTAGAAAGGCAAATTTCTCGATGTGGAGCCAGGTGACCTGGAGTCGATTAGAGCAGGTCTAGTCAATTGGGAAGGTCGATGTACCAAATCGATGGGTTGATTTGGAGTCGACTGAAAGAGGCTTATAAAAGTAATAGAGGACCAACTCCAAAAATATATTGGCTAAGACGTTCAAGTACTGCTGTTATCTTCCCTCTCCTACAAAGGTTTTGATATGCCAACACTCTGCGAGACTGACACCTTAAGCATCATCTCTAAACTTTAAGTGTCGGTATATTTATTTTTGTAATTACTTGTTGCTTATTGTACTTAAATTGTAGAGGAAAGGTAGCTTGTTATCTTAACCTCATTTTTGTAAAAGTGACACCCTCCGAGTTCGAGAGTTTCGAATCGGAGGGCTCTTTAGTGAATTTCCCATAGAGGTACCTCTCGGAGAGCTACGGGCCTTGGAGTAGCAACCCGGCTAGGGTTGTGAACCAAGTAAAAATCATCTTGTCACATTTTATATTTCCGCTGTAATTACTATTTTATTTTAAAATCTTAAAGAAAATTTTTATAACTTCTGAGATTCACCCCTCTCTCAGAACACTACAATCCTACAGCTATCCCTAAAGTAAACCTTGAGGAGACCTCATTGACTAAGACTTCCAAAAAGGCTAGGAGAGTCATTAGGAAGGTATCAAGGGAAGTTATCCCTAGTGAATACCTAGAAAATCCAAGGAGCTCCAATAGGTATTGGGTTCCTCGAAGTGTGGTTTGTTGACACTAGATGAGTATAGAGTGTGTCAACTTAAAATGGAAAGGTAGTTAACCTTACCATGGTAGAGTTGACACTTTAGAGAATTTTTTAGGTATAGTAATACTTTGAAAATGAATTTGGAATTACTATTCTAAAAGATTTTAGGATACGCCAATAGAGATAATGAAGTTTGAAAAATTGATTATAATTGGCACAATTAGGTTAGAGTCAATAGTGTACCAAATTGGGACTTTGGCACACTCAAAGGAGTTGACACGTTATTATGTTAAATTTGTTATTTGATATAATTTTAGAATATGACAATTTGATTTAAGACTTAGGTATCATTATACCTTTATAGTATAAAACTTGTCATGATTTGTTTATCGTGTCATGTCATGACATCATGTATCACATAATTATTTAAAATGTCATGCTAATAATTAGATTATGTTTATCATGTCATAACATCATGTATCATTGGAAAATATTTTTAAATTATGCAATCAATATAAGCCATGATCATATTCATGCATTAAGATAATAAAATTGAACTTATGGGAAAATGACATGATTCGATATCCTAGGTAAGGAGGTCAAATTGGATATGCCTAGATAACAATGCATGCACCCTTAAGTTTAGGGAAGAACAAAATCCACATCTTACAAAAATCTTAGGATGACATGTGGGTGTATTGAAACACTCTAGACACATGTGAGATGTTAGGAAAATGAGTTAAGTTCATGGTACTTAGATGTTGCATCAAAATGAACTCAAACTCATAATATGACATAAATAAATCATGAGGAAAGCTAATGTAAAGTCATGTACACTTAGCCCATAGATCATAATTGAAATTAAAGTTTGAAAATAATTTTAAAATCATTTTGGAAAACCTTGGTGAAATATATCTTTTGATAGCAATCACCATTGATAAGATTAATACAAGTTAGGCAAAAAAAATGAATTTTTAAATTGTTTTGAACTTTGTATCATGTTTCCAAAAGAATGAATATTTTAATATAAAACTATTTTTCACCCATAGTATTTATCATAAGTAATGTGTGTATGGAATTTCAAGATTTTTTGAAAATCGTAGAATTACTTATGTATTTATGGATTTCAACTAAAAAATTAATTTCTGAAAATGCAAAAACCAGTCGACTGCTTATGTAGCCAATCGACTGGTGTAGTTATCAATCGACTAGTAGCTGAAACCAGTCGATTGATGAGTCTGATTTTGGTTGAACAAGATTTGTTTAGCTATTTATCAGCAACCCTAAGTAACCTAACTGCTCCTAATCTTATGATATGCTTAGACAAGCATTGGAAGGGTGAGATGTTCATTAAAAATGAGTTGGAAAGTTAATTAGGGTAAGAATCAAATTTTAAGGGAGATTAAAGTTCAAGTTTGAATTTTTTTTTCCCATATTTTTTATTATTTAGACTTCCTATAGGCTTAGGAAACTCTCCAAGGATATTGTTGATGCAATGGTCAAGGGAGAGCAAACCTTTAGGGAGATTTTATCTATCTAGGTATGATAGATGATTTTTATGGAGGGAGAATGAAAAGTTTTCTTTTATTTAGTGATAAGTGTTTTATCACTAAGAATGAAAGGGATTAAAAATGAAGGATTGGAAAAAGGGTAGAATGAAGGATCTCATTGAAAGATGAGAGACTTTTTGATATGTGCCAAAGGGAGAGAAATGAAGGGTCTATGTTAGAAAATCTTCATTATGCTTTGGCATAAGAAGAGGCAAGTTATGTTTATGGGATAGCCTAACTTAAAGGTATTATTAAACATCAAAAAGGGAGAGATTGTTTGGGAGATTGTTGGTGCAATCACCCTTGGGTCAAGATTGACTAGCTCGAGTGAGACTCGAGTAGAGTTTTGATGTTTTACAATAGCTTTTACAATTGGTTTGACTATATGGCATGGGACATTGGTGTTGGTGCAGTGCGGCACCGAAATCGAATCTGTGTTTTAATTATAGCAAAGACACAAGGTTAAGTCTATTTTGTTATCTCATGAGTCTACTTGAGTGTGCAGAAACAGGTTAAGCTTGAGTTGGAGATCTGCGACACAGTAAGTGCAAGGTAAGACTCGTGTCCGACGAGCATAAGTGAGGTCGGATCCTCCGTTTAGGAGTTGATCTTAGGCGACAATCCGACCCAAAACTTTCCATGAAAGTCTAAGTCGAGATCGGATGGTTAGAAACCATCTAAATCCATCACATTTAATATTTCTACATATTGCTTTGAGCTAACCCTTGTTTGAATTCGAAGTTACTCTAATTCGAATTAAAATTAGAATTTGAATTTATTCGAATTCAAATTAAAATTAGAACTCGAATTGAAATAAAATTAAATAACTAAAGTATCCTGAAAATGGGCAAAAGGAACTAAAAGCAAGGTGGCAACTTATCCCCCAAATCTTGGTGAGGTGGCCGGTCAAAAGCAAGGTGGAAACTTATCCCTCAATTGGTGGTGAGGTGGCCGGATCTCAAGTGGGCGAACAAGGCTTCAAATAGAGGGGGGTGCTTCACATCTTAGACACAACAATTATTACAAAGCTCTCAAACGCCTCCACAACGTCGCTCTTCTACGACGATGCCACTACAACGAAGTGCTGCCAACACGAAGCTTCACCGTTAAAGTGTTGGTAATCGTTTTAGTCGATTAATTTAAGTTGTGTTTTTCGAGCTTTTATATCAAAAAGGAGAGAGGGGCTTGTCTCTCATCCTTGTGTTTTTGTGGAAAGT
Source organism: Wurfbainia villosa (assembly GCA_025175895.1). Taxonomy (NCBI): domain Eukaryota; kingdom Viridiplantae; phylum Streptophyta; class Magnoliopsida; order Zingiberales; family Zingiberaceae; genus Wurfbainia; species Wurfbainia villosa. The sequence continues at coordinate 14,003,321 of CM045990.1, forward strand.
TTTGTAATCGTAACTCCTGCCTCCAACGAGGAGGAGTGTTTTAGTGATTGCCCTCCGTACGTGGTCTAGGACCATTAGGGCCTTGGATTAGCAGCCGGTTGACTGTGAACCAAGTAAAACTCCTTGTGTCCATCTATTTTTCGCTGTGTTTATCTCTCACTTATCGGTTTTACAACAAAAGAAAAGAAAAACCGTTTTGCGCTATTCACCCCCCCCTCTAGCGCTCATTTCGATCCTACAATTGGTATCAGAGCTGGGGGCACTCAAATTTGGTGAAACCACCAATTTAAGTAATTTTTATTTCTTTTGTTTCCTTTGTTTCTATCTAAGTTAATTTTTGTATTTTTTTTAATTTTTCTAAAAAAAATTTTTAGACTTTTCTTTAATTTAATTTTATCGCTTTTAATCTTTCTATTGATCATCCTAACAAAAAAAACTCTTAATTACGATTTTTTAATTCTATTACTGATTAAAATTAGTTTTTCCCAGAATTAAAAATTCTTTCATTTTTTTTAAACACTTGAATTTTTCAAACCCTAAAATCTTTATATTTCATTTTATAAAGTTTTCTCGTTAATCTTAGCATTGAATTAAATCTTATTTCCACTAAAATAGATTTTCAATCAATTTACAAAATTTAATCAATTAAAAATCAATTAAAAACTTATTTTAATTTTTAAATCTTGTCTAGAATATAAGTTTGGTTTTTCAATATTTTTTACTTAATTTCAACATTAGATTTTTTTTCTACAAAATAGTTTTTAATTAATTTTCAGAATTAATTAATTAATTATTTTTTTTACAGAATTAAAATTAATTTTCTAATTAGTTAATCTATTGATTGATTTATTTATCTTTTCTTCTTCCCGCACTACTAATCCAAGACGCAAGTCTTGGGACCTTTGTTGTCTGTGTGTTTTTTTTTCTCTTCTTACCGTTTCGTGTTAATGGCCCATCTCGAGGGTTTTAGCACCGTCCGACCACCGTTTTACAACGGTGACGATTTCCGTTACTGGAAAGGTCGGATGGAGTGCTTCCTAAAAACCCAAATAGAGATGTGGATTGTGATCCAAACCGGGTTCACCCTTCCTACTAATGAAGAAGGTGAATCCTTGGATTACAATCAGTGGTCCATTACCACTAAACGACAAGTCGAGGCAGATGCAAAGGCGACTCAAATCCTGCAGTGCGGGCTATCCAAGGAGGAGCTGAACCGAGTCGGACCCTTCATCAGCGCAAGAGATCTCTGGACGAGGCTGATCGAGTTACACGAAGGATCGGATCAAGCTAAGGTTTGCAAACGCGATTTGTTGTTCAATAAATTGTACACTAAAAACACGACAACACAATTGCACGCCGATCAGGACATAGTCAACCTTTGCATTCAATAGATAGAAAGTCGAAAACCGAGATCTAATCAGGTATGTTCTAAATTCTTTCCCTAGGACCACCTTGTGGGCATCCATGGCCGATGCCTACAAGGTATCTAAGGACCTAGCTAAAGTTAGAATAGACGAATTATTCTCAGATTTCGAATTACATGAGCAGTCCAACTCGGAACCCGAGAGGGGTATAGCCTTGTTTGCAGGTTCAAAGAAGAAGAAAATCACAAGCAAGCCACTACCAACCGAGGAGGAAGACGAGTCCGAAGAAGAAGTTGACCCGGAGTTGACTGCCGAACTAATGAACCTAGCTCGAAGGATAGCCAAGGGACAAAAGTGAACCACGACTCGACCCAACCAAGGTAAGCCTAAAAGTTCTAATATTAGGTGTTATGAGTGTAACAGGTTTGGACATATCAAGTCCGAGTGCCCCAAGCTCAACCACCAAGCACCGAAGCACAAGAAGGCCCTCAACGCGACATGGGAAGAAGCGTCATCCGAAGAAGACGAAGACCACGTCTTCATGGCGAAATCGATTGAGTTAGACACGGAGACCGAACCTGAACTTGAGTCAGAACCTGAGGATGACTCGGACTACGAAGCTACCTTCAAGTCAAGCCACGGATACACATCCGGTTCAAAAGATACCCTTAATGTGAGTCGAACTTTATTTAATACTTTACATAATACGGTTAGGTTTTTGTCTAGGAAATTAGTTAAGTTCGAGTCCAAGGTCGAGACCCTGGTTGAGGAGGTTAAACTCCTCAAACACAAGGTCTCCCTAACCTCTTCGACTAGTCAAGTTCGAGAAGAGGACCCAACTCGAGCTGAAAAGCTCGAAGTTGAGAACTCTCTCTTGAAAATTCAAGTTGAAGATCTTAGGAACACGTTGGAAAGGTTCACTTCGGGATCCAAAGGACTTGACCTCCTACTTGGATCTCAAAGGGCCGTGTACAACAAGGCTGGACTAGGGTTTAACTCAAACACGACTAATAGGTCATATATGTCGATTGTAAGTTGACATGGGAAACATGTCCAAGCATGGGTCCCTAAGAACTTTTTGATTTCAACTCTAGGATCCAACCCGTACTGGGTTTCCAAGGACCAAATCCACTGTGTGGATAGACCGAACCGATTCAACGGTCTAGGGGGAGCCAGTACAAAACATGTTTGTGCTTTAACTTAGAAATTGCATGCTTTTTTTTTAAACTTGTGAACTCACTTAGAACACGTACATAACCAACTAAAATCCTTCGAAAAGATTGAGCCTCGGGGAGCCTCTTTTCAAAAATAACCAGTTAGACTAGGAAATAGTCTTAGGTGAGTCAAGTCATCATTTTCTTGAAAATGGCTTTGTCTAAGGAAGTGGTCGATGATCCGATAAAAGAAGGCCCCTGTGCCTCGCCATGACCTGGAAGCCATGATCTTGAAAAGGTAAACTTGACAAGCCTAGGGTCAAATCCAAATCTAACATAAAATTACTTGAACCTAAATGCACTTAATCAACTTAATTGGAAGTCATCTCACAAAAAACACATAAGTATAACATGCTTGATCATATAGACACAGGTGAGATGACCTAGGTTTAACAACTTACAACCAATTTTTTTAAAAAAAAATCTAACATCCAATCCAACCACCTTGTGTGTAGGATCAATGGATGTTGGGCGATGGTTGCTCGGAGCACATGGCCAGGATCAACTCAAATTCACAAAGCTTGATTCAAGCGACAAGGATCGGTAGCCTTTGGGAATAACGGCAAGCTCAAAATCATCGGATCGGGTGATATCGAGCTTAACTCAATTTTGTTATTAAAATGTATTACTTGTAGAAATTTTGAATATAACTTACTTAGCGTAAGCCAATTATGTGACAATAACTATAAGGTCGTATTTTAGAAAATGAATGTGTAATTAAAACAAATAAAAGCGCTAAAACAATACTCAAAGGAACTAGGACAAATAACATTTATACAATTAACTTAATCAAATCCTCAACCAAATGTCTTATGACACGGAAGAGGAATCATGGTTGTGGCACGGCGACTTCACTCACTGCACCCAAGACTCGTCCACAAGATGAGTCAGTGGCTTAGTCGGAGGCTTACCCAACCTCAACAATTTGGTTAATAAAATGCAGTAATGCTTGTCAACAAGGAAAACAACCTAGGACACAACACAAGTTAACTAACCAGAGCAGACCTCAAGTGTACTTGAGCTCACATATGGATCTATTCGATTCACATGGAGCCAAGTCACTCAATAGAAGTCAATATTGCTTAGTCATAATTGGCGACTACTCGAGTTTACAGGTTAGGTTCATCAAACATAAAAATGATACCTAGATCAATTAATCAATCTATTCAAATTAATCGAGAATCAAAAAACCTTAAGGTTAAAAGACTTAGAAGCGATCATGGTGGTGAATTGAAAATCAAAGGTTCACGACTTACGTAACCTAAGCGGATACCACCATGAATTCTCTTGCCTAGGACCCCTCAACAAAATGGCCTAGTGGAGCGGAAAAACCGAACTCTACAAGAAGCCGCTAGGACCATGTTGAACGAATATGACCTACCGATAGGTTTGGGCGAAGCGTTAGACGGCTTGCTATGTCCAAATAGGATCCTTATGGTAAAGAGGCACCTTAAGACCTCGTCGAGATTTATCACAATAAAGTACCCAACATCAAGTACTTTAGGGTATTTGGGTGTAAAGTACATATCTTAAACACTAAGAACCACCTAGGGAAATTTACATCCAAAACCTCCACCGGAATCTTCTAGGATACTCAACCACAGTAGGGCCTATAGGGTATATAACCCACGATACCCTTAAAGTCGAAGAGACTATTAATGTAGTGTTCGATGAAGTACCAACCTACAAAACCCTTAATGACCCCAAGTGTTGAGCCCATCGATACCAAACTCATCTCCGACCCGAGATCGAGTCTAATCCACATCAACCAACTTCTCTTGTCGACCAAGTGACAAGTGATCCAAGTCAAACTAGTGTTCAACCAAGTCACCCCATTGATCAAGCATTAGGTGACACAAACCCAACCCAATCTAGGATTCAGACTAACCACCCTATCGATCAAGTGATAGGATATCCTAATCTAGGAGTTCGAACTAGAGCATCCTATAGGAACCTTAGTCAAATTTCCTTAATTTCAAAGATAGAACCCAAATCAATTGAACAAGCTCTTCTTGATCCCGATTGGATTATTGCAATGCAAGAAGAGCTAGCTCAATTTACTAGGAATGAAGTGTGGGAATTAGTACCACCACCTAAAGACAAAACGATAATTGGAACAAGGTGGGTGTTTTGAAATAAGCTTGATGATAAAGGTGAAGTAGTTAGAAACAAGGCTAGGTTAGTCGCCAAAGGGTTTAGTCAAGTCGAAGGCTTAGATTACTGAAACCTATGCCCGATGGCTAGACTCGAATCCATTCGAATGTTGCTGCTTAGCTTATGCACTTTATCGAGGATTTAAGCTGTTTCAAATGGATGTTAAGTCGGGATTCCTAAATGGATACATTAAAGAAGAAGTTTATGTTAGCCAACCCCCCGGATTCGAAAATCTAGATAAACCCGACCATGTTCTAAAACTTAAGAAAGCTCTCTATGGACTTAAACAAGCTCCTCGAGCTTGGTACGAGAGACTTTCAATCCATCTTAAGTCAAATGGGTTTAACCAAGGCTTAGTTGACCCAACTCTCTTCGTAAAAACCTTAGGTAAAGAAATATTCATAGCTCAAATTTACGTAGACGATATAATTTTTGGAACCTCTAACTCAGCCTTACTAAACGAGTTTGTTTCACTCATGGAAAGTGAGTTCGAAATGAACTTGGTAGGCGAGTTAAGTTTCTTTTTAGGTATACAAATTAAACAAACTAAGGATGGTATATACCTATATCAACAAAAATACACTAAGGAGTTAATTAAAAGATTTGGAATGCAAGACGCTAAGGTAATAAACACCCCAATGGCGATTAATGTTAACATAGGAGAAGACCTAGAAAGTAAGTCCATTGACTTAAAGTACTATAGGAGCGCGATAGGAAGTCTCCTATACTTAACTGCGAGTCGACCTGACATCCTATTCGCAATAAGTATGTGCGCCAGGTTTCAAACCTGTGCTAAGGAGTCTCACCTAACCCTAGTTAAGCGTATCCTTAGATATCTTAAGGGTACACTTAACGTTGGTATTTGGTACCCTAGATCTACGGAGCTCGAACTAATCGGCTACTCCGATTTGGATTATGCCGGTAGTAAACTCGATAGAAAGAGCACGAGTGGTTGTTGTCAACTACTCGGCTCGAGTCTAGTGAGTTGGTGCAGTAGGAAGCAACATTGTGTTGCCTTATCTACCACCGAAGCCGAATACGTTGCGATGGGTGAGTGTGTAACTCAGCTTCTTTGGATGAAGCACACTCTCCGAGACTTTAGGTTGGACTTCACCAAAACTAAAATTTTTGTAGACAACATAAGTTCGATAAATCTAACTAAGAACCCTATATGTCATTCAAGGACAAAGCATATAGAGGTAAAACACCATTTCATTTGAGAACATGTAGCCAACGGCTCCATACAACTCGAATATGTTGACTCGAAGTCTAACCTAGCAGATCTATTTACTAAACCACTATCCGAAGCCGAATTTAGTCTCTTGAGACAAAAATTGGGCTTGTGCGTAATAGAATAGGTTAGCAAAAGTTTTCAAATGCTATTTTCAAAAATTTTATTTTTGAATTTTATTTTTCTTATTTTTTTTTCTTTATGCAAATGGAAGATCCTATAGATTTAAGGAGCCAACACATCTCACAACACATAGGGTTAATGTGTTTGTGTATTAAGCCACCTAGAACGGCGTGAGATGTTAGGACCCTACCTGTGTTCCAAGATGTAGATCAAGTGCGTCAATATGAACCTCGGAGTATAAATATGCAACTAATATTAACCAACTCTAATCAGGACTTGTTGATAATATCATTTCAATCAAGTCAAACTAGAGTTGAACATTTAGATGAATTATTTTCACATACTATTTTCAAAATCATCATGCTTGGACTTAGGGATTTCTTAAACCCCCCACTTTTTCTTGATTTATGTCAAAAGGGAGAAAAGGCCAAAGTTAAGGTTCAATAAATTCAAATTTTTGAATTTGATAATTTAACTTAAAACTTTGATTCTGCCTAAGTTAAGGGAGTAAGGTTTAGGTTTCAACTCTTGGAATTGAAAACTTTAAAGGCCCAAGTTAAGATATCAAAAGTTAAACCTTTTGAATAATTAACCTTTGACTTAACTTTTGATTACTTAACTTGCACTTATTTTTTACTCTAAAGCCTAAGTTAAGTAATGTCATTTACTTAACTCGTTATCTTTTGTGTTTGGAGAACTAAAAGTCTTTTCAAGTACTCACCCTCGGTCGAGGAGGTTCCTCTAAGGGGAGAACTTGAGAAATATTTTACTACTCCTATTTTTGCTTCATGTCTTTACTGTTTCATGCACTTAATTTCCTTAACTTTGTGTGTTTTTGCCATAGATCAAAAAGGGGGAGATTGTTGGTGCAGTGAGGCACCGAAATCGAACCTGTGTTTTGATTATAGCAAAGACACAAGGTTAAGTCTATTTTGTTATCTCATGAGTCTACTTGAGTGTGCAGAAACAGGTTAAGCTTGAGTTGGAGATCTGCGACACAGTAAGTGCAAGGTAAGACTCGTGTCCGATGAGCGTAAGTGAGGTCGGATCCTCCGTTTAGGAGTTGATCTTAGGCAACAATCCGACCCAAAACTTTCCATGAAAGTCTAAGTCAAGATCGGATGGTTAGAAACCATCTAAATCCATCACATTTAATATTTCTACATATTGCTTTGAGCTAACCCTTGTTTGAATTCGAAGTTACTCTAATTCGAATTAAAATTAGAATTCGAATTCGAATTAAAATTAGAACTCGAATTGAAATAAAATTAAATAACTAAAGTATCCTGAAAATGGGCAAAAGGAACTAAAAGCAAGGTGACAACTTATCCCCCAAATCTTGGTGAGGTGGCCGGTCAAAAGCAAGGTGGAAACTTATCCCTCAATTGGTGGTGAGGTGGCCGGATCTCAAGTGGGCGGACAAGGCTTCAAATAGAGGGGGGTGCTTCACATCTTATACACAACAATTATTACAAAGCTCTCAAACGCCTCCACAACGCTGCTCTTCTACGACGACGCCACTACAACGAAGTGCTGCCAACACGAAGCTTCACCGTTAAAGTGTTGGTAATCGTTTTAGTCGATTAATTTAAGTTGTGTTTTTCGAGCTTTTATATCAAAAAGGAGAGAGGGGCTTGTCTCTCATCCTTGTATTTTTGTCGAAAGTTTTGTAATCGTAACTCCTACCTCCAACGAGGAGGAGTGTTTTAGTGATTGCCCTCCGTACGTGGTCTAGGACCATTAGGGCCTTGGATTAGCAGTCGGTTGGCTGTGAACCAAGTAAAACTCCTTGTGTCCATCTCTTTTTCGCTGCGTTTATCTCTCACTTATCGTTTTTACAAAAAATAAAAGAAAAACCGTTTTGCGCTATTCACCCCCCCCCTCTAGCGCTCATTTCGATCCTACAATTGGTAGTCATATGGAATTGTTGATCAAGAAGTCAAGTAGGTCAAGGTTGACTAGAGATTTGACTAGGAAAGTCCAAGTATGGATACTTGGCAATAGAGAAGTCCAAGAATGGATTCTTGACAAGGGAAGTCCAAGTTTGAAGACATGGCAAGGAAAGTCTAAGAATGGATTCTTGGCAAGGGAAGTCCAAGTATGAAGACTTGACAAGTGAAGTCCAAGTTTGGAGACTTAGCAAGGAAAATCCAAGGATGGATACTTGGCAAGGAAAAATTCAAGTGTGTAGTCTTGGTCGTGTAAGTCCAAGTGTGTAGTCTTGGCGGTGTAAATCCAAGTATGGATACTTGGCAAGGAAAAGTTCAAGTGTATAGTCTTAACTGTGTAAGTCCAAGTGTGTAGTCTTGGCAGCATAAGTCCAAGTGTAACTTGGCAATGGAAGTCCCGGAGGTGTGACCTCTTGACAAAGATAGACCCAATAGCATGAAGGTTGACGGAAGTACTTGAAAGCTAGTGCAAAGGGTGAGAGTCGTAGACTCAACCTGAGGGCATGAGACTGATGAAAGTAGCTTGAAGGCTTAGGTATCGGCTAAGGGTACCCGATAGCATGACAAAGCCAAAGGAAGTGTTTGAAGGCTAGCGTAAGGGTGAAGAGTCGTCGACTTAAACCAAAGGTGTGAGGCTAATGGAAGTAGCTTGAAGGCTTAGGTCTAGGCTATGGGTAAGTGGAAAGTAGAGGATCATACTTGATGGGTTAAACCTCAGTTTTGATGTTTACCAATCAACTGAGACATGTTCTAGTCGACTGGTGTGTTAAAACAATTGCACAGATTGTTTGCCAGTCGACTGGTGGTTTGGACCAGTCGACTGGTCGAGTGGTCGGGCGATGGGAAGCTTGGGTCGAGCTGGTGCTCGATCGACTATGACTCAAGAAAATCTGACTAGTGGTTTGGCCTAGTCCACTGGCCCTGAATAGTCGAGATGGCTTAGGCACTCGGACAATCGACTGCTAGTTTGAGCAGTCGACTGGCTCTAAGTGGAAAGGGCACATAATGTTTCTAAGTCGATTGATCCACTCAATTGATGGCTTAGTAGTCGACTAATCGGTCATGTCAGTTGACAGATCATCTATAATCTAATGTGGATCATGCCGTTGTGAGACAACAATCTAGTGACTAGTCGATTTGGGGTAAGACTAATTGACTGATCGGCAGAAAATCAGCATGACAAAGCTTAAAAAGGAGGATTAGAAAGGATTTCTGGTAGCCAGTTCTTGAGAGATTTTGAAGGAAAGTGTTGTTGCATTCTAGGTCTTCAAAAGCATTCCACAGTAACCAACAAGCAATCAAGCAAATGCCTCTTGTAAGTGTTTCATTTCATTTGTCTTCCATTTGTTTCTTTACACTTGTTTTGGTTGTTTCTCCTTGTTGTATAGCTCTTGTAAGAGGTTTCTCTACCTCTAAAAGTGTATGAGAAGGAGAAATAGATAGTGGGATTTATAAATAGGAGAGCTCGACCATGGGGTAGGAACTGTTAGTGTAATCGGCTCAGGTTATGATTGACCAAACTCGAGTGGACTCAAGTAGGATTTTGATATTTGACAATGAGATCGACAATTGGATTGTCAATGAATTTGACCATTTTTTGACAATGGGTTGATCATATGATTGACATGGGTTTGACCATATGAGGAGATAGCTTTATGGGGGAGATTGTTGAAGCAATCGACCTCAGGTCAAGGTTGACCTAGCTCGAGTAGGACTCGAGAGAAGTCCAAGTTTGGATACTTAGCATGGAAAGTCCAAGTCTTGGGTACTTGGCATGAAAAGTTGAACATGGGTCTTGGCAATGGTAAAGTCCAAGTAATGGACACTTGGCATGTTAAAGTCCAAGTTATGGGTACTTGACAATTGGAAAGTCCAAGCATGGGTCTTGGCAATGGAATCTCTAAGTCATTGGTACTTGGCAAAGGAAGTCCAAAGGTATAGTCTTGGCGGCATAAGTCCAAATATGTAGTATTGGCTACATAAAGTCCAAGAGAACTTTGGCGGTGAAAGGCCAAGTATAGATACTTGACAATTAGGAAGTCCAAGGGTGTGATATTGGCGGCGTAAAGTCCAAGCATATAGTCTTGGTAGCATAAGCCCAATGTTTGGTGGCGTAAAGTCAAATATTTGTCTTGGTGGCATAAGTCCAATGTTTGGCGGCGTAAAGTCCAACCGTTTGTCTTGGCGACATAAATCTAAATGTACCTTGGCAAGGAACCCAATTAGCATGACATAGCCAATAGAGGCGCTTTTGTTGGGTTTCCGACACCGCGGCGAGTGTGTGTTCGAACATGTTTCGTAAACATGTGCACAGCGGAAGAATTAAAAAGCAAGAAATCTAATTTATTACAACATGCACACCACATGCATGCATAGTACAACATGTGTAGATATAATCGCAGTTTTAAATTTTTTAATAAAAGGAAATTACGCTAGTTATACCTGACGTATCACGTGCAGCAGGAATGGCATCAACCGGAGTAACTCTCGCTAGAATTGCCTCTATCTATATCCACGCCGAGTACCATAGGGATAGCTTCGCCAAGTTATGAGCCTCGTCTTCATAGGAGTCACTAGCCTCGTGTCGAAGACGATGTGATCGAGAGAAGATCACAATCCGAATCAAAATTCGGATGCAAAATGAGTTCCCAAAAACTCGCTTCTCCGGAGAGGTATTCGTCAACCGATTGACGAATCCTTGGTCCTCCACCTATGAGGATTATCAGAGATCCAATCCCTGGCAATAAAGTCACTGACAGATCTCCAAACGCCATCCAAATGCACTCCGACAAGAAGGAAACAAGCTGTCCAAAAACTGGACAGCTTGGCGGTGGACTTGGCACTAGCCAAAGGAGATGGTCGGCTAATCCTTGGTTGTCAGAACCAAGGTGGGTCGTCGGAGGGTCGCCGGAGGAGTGGCCGGCAGCAGCTGGACGCTGACAGCAAGGGTGGACGGCAGCACAAAAGGGCTGGGCAGCGTGGAGTCCTTGGGCAGCGGCAAAGAGAAGAGAGGGAGAGAGAGGAAGAGTATTTCCAAAAATAAATTTTAGGGCTCTCCAAACCTCTAGCCGCGCTTTTATAGAGCTTGTGTTTCTTAACCATTAAGAAACCTTCTCCTTAGAGTTATTGGTTTATAACCAAAAACCGTTAACTCACTCCAATAACTTAAGTTAAAAAAAAACAAACCGAGTTGGTCTATTTTAAGTTAAAACGAACCGAACTATCTTTGGTTCATTCGTTTAAAACAAACCAAACCCCTTTGGTTTATTCTCCACCATTGGATTAGAACCAAACCAATTTGGTTCATCCATCATGTCTTCATAAGACTCGGCCCATCCATGCTTCCGTTGCGACTGAAACGATTTCATGCCCGCTCCTTGTTTGGTCCAACCAAACCTAGTTTCTCTCGGTCTGAGAATCTCATTCTCAAGCTCGTTTTAAATCCTTCGGATTACACTCATTGTGCGTGTGACCAAATAGGTTCTCGATTTATGTTGGTTGTCTATAATTAACCATTAATTATAGAATGATCATGAGTGGCACCTAGTAGTACATCATGATCCCCAATTAACCGAAAAATCAATGGTTGATCCAGAACCATTTCTGAAACCCTTCAGCAGCTACAATGAATCGTGTCTCGTTCCCTTCACGCATCTTATACCCACTTAGTTCAGGACATGGTCTATAGTGTCAGTCTCCACTAGGTCGACTACGTCACACCTACCCCAAGTATCATTTTCTCATCCTACGGATTCTAATTACTGCACATGTATCTAAGAGTACCTTACTCTAAACATGAAATGTTTTGGCCAAAGACTTTAGTAACAATCCAACGAGAGGCCATGGGTATACATCTCCTCGCAAGGAGTGGTGAATCCTTTATAGGTTATTCAAACACCTTCGACCACTTCGACTTATACCCAATCATCCTGGATCCACATCTCCTCAGAGATGCTTGCTTAAGATGTCAAAGCATAAGTCTTCATGACCAAGATGACTTGAATACCGCAAATCAAAGGAACATCACACTTAAGCTGCAGTAAGAACTTCATTGACATATTCATATATGCAGAGAACCATATGAAGTCTTACAACTGGTCACTCCAATGAACTAGTTACCATAACTAGCATCCACGATTAACCCCGGACATCACAATGTCTCGAGCCAGTGAGAATCAGCTGCTTGGATACACCAAAGAGTATACCTCGTGCTAGTCTCGACAGAATTGATGGTATCCAAATCCATCAATTCATCGACTAGGGATAATTCCAATACATAACAATTACACATGTAGAGATACTCACTAGTTGTGATCCAATCACAAATTCTCTCATGCTGTGAATCGTATTGTGAACATTCAGTAAATGAGTTTAAGATCTAATCAAATACATGAAAACATGTATACTCAAATAGTGAATCTTCATTTATCATATAAATGGCTTAAAGATAAGGTGATTGCCTTGGAACACCTCTCATATATAACTAACAAACTCCCACTTGGCCTAATGCCAATCGCCACGGTATACAATACCATAAGCTCTAACATGACCCTCAAACTTATTTTGACGTAAGCCCTTAGTTAAAGGATCTGCTAAGTTCTTTTCAGTGGGAATCTTCTCGATTTGTATTTCCTTCCTACTTATAATCTCTCTGATCAAATGATAGCGGCGAAGCACATGTTTGGATCATTGATGAGACCTTGGCTCTTTCGCCTATGCAATTGCTTCATTATTGTCGCAGTAAATCGGTATTGCTTCAACAATGGTTGGAACCACACCAAGTTCATAAATGAACTTCTTGATCCAAACTGCTTCCTTTGCTGCTTCCGAAGCTGCAATGTATTCTGCCTCTGTGGTAGATTCCGCTATAGTGTCTTGCTTGGAACTTTTTCAACTCACTACGCCCTATTCAAGGTGAACACGTACCCAGACTGAGACCTGGAATCATCCTTGTATGTTTGGAAGCTGGCATCCATATACCCGCGTATCACCATGTCACCTTCTCCATATATTAGGAACACATCCTTAGTTCTTCTCAAGTACTTAAAGATCGTCTTAACAGTCGCCCAATGATCCATTCCTGGATCAGATTGGTATTTGCTCGTGACACTCAGAGCATATGATACATCGGACCTCGTACATAACATAGCATACATGATAGATCATATTGCGGATGCATAGGGAATCTTACTCATGCAAATTCTCTCGCCTTCTGTGCGCGGACAAATAGACTTCGAAAGGTGTATCCCATGCATGATGGGATGGAACCCTTTCTTGGATTCCGACATGCTAAACCTCTTTAGCACTCGGTCTATATATGTAGACTGCGAAAGACCAAGCAACTGATTCGATCTATCCCTATAGATCTTAATCCCGAGGATATAGGCTACTTCTCCCAGGTCTTTCATGGAGAACGTCTTGGACAACCAAATTTTAACTAACTGTAAGACAGAAACATAGTTTCCTATAATTAATATGTCATCAACATACAATTCTAGGAACACTACTGCACTCCCACTAACCTTCTTGTACACACAAGGTTCGCCCGGATTTTTGTGAGAAATCAAACCTTTTGATTGTCTCATCAAAATGGATATTCTAGCTCCTGGATGCTTGCTTCAATCCATATATGGACCGTCGCAATTTGCATACTTTGATTTTGTCAACCGATGTGAAACCCTCAGGTTGTATCATATACACGTCCTCGAGTAGGTTTCCATTAAGGAATGTTGTTTTCACATCCATCTATTATATCTCATAATCATAATGAGTCGTTATGGCCAGGAGCATCCGAATGGATTTAAGCATAGCAACAAGTGAATAGGTCTTGTCATAATCAACACCTTGCTTTTGATGATACCCTTTTGCCACTAATCTAGCCTTATAGTTAATCACATTACCATCCATGTCAATTTTCTTCTTGAAAACCCACTTGCACCCTATAGGCTTTATGCCTTCAAGTGGGTCAACCAAGTTCCAAACTTGATTATCATACATGGAATTCATTTCCGACTTCATGGCGTTGAACCATTTATCCCTTTCTGAACTTTTCAGAACTTCTTCATAACTGGTAGGCTCCTCATCATCAATGAGTAACACGTCATTCGATTCACTTACGAGAAATCTATATCTCTCAGGAATGTTGCGTGTTCTACCAGATCTACGAAGATGTAGTGTCACAATAGGTCCAGCCGATGGCTCATCACTATGAGTTATCGATTGTGGTGCTTCACCAGGTATCTCATCAATGCCTATTGGAGTTTCTTGAGCCTCCTCAAGCTCAACGACACTCCCACTGTTTTCTTGCAAGAGAAACTCTTTCTCTAGAAACACAGTATGCCTTGAAACAAACACCTTTTGTTCCACAGGATGATATAATTGGTAACCCCTCGTTTCCTTAGGGTATCCAATAAATAGACATTTATCAGACTTAGCATCCAGTTTGTCTGATACAGTCCGCTTTACATAAGCAGGACAACCTCATATCTTCAAGTAAGATACATGAGGTTTCTTACTATTCCATATCTTATATGGAGTAGTAGAGACTACCTTGATTGGCATTCTGTTTAGCAAGTAAACAGTTGTCTGAAGTGCATAGCCCCAAAAGAACTTGGGAAGATTCACATGATTCATCATCGACCTGACCATGTCCAACAAGGTCCAGTTACGCCTCTCAGATATACCATTATGCTGTGGTGTATACGGAGGAGTCCATTGAGACAATATACCATTGTCTCTTAGATAATCTAGAAACTTTTGACTCAAGTATTCACCACCTTGATCCGATCGAAGTATTTTAATACTCATGTCATGTTATTCTCTACTTCATTTCTGAATTCATTGAACCTTTCAAAGGCTTCAGACTTGTGTTTCATCAAGAACACATATCCAAACCATGAGTGATCATCGTTGAAGGTAATGAAGTAGCTATAGCCTCCTAGAGCTTGAGTTGACATAGGTCCACATACATCAGTATGTATTAGACCAAGTAACTCTCCCACCCGTTCACCTTTTCCTGTAAAAGGTAACTTAGTCATCTTTCCTTTTAAGCATGATTCACATGTATTGTATGAATCTAATTTAAACGATTCCAGAATTCCACATCGGTGTAATTCGGATATGTGTTTCTTGCTTGCATGGCCAAGACGACAATGTCACATGTAGGAGTCTAATTAATTATCCTTTCGAGCACGCTTATTGCTCGCTTCAATACTGAAAATGTCACTGGATACGTCCAACATATAAAGACCATTGCTCAAAGTTCCATTCTTATAAAGTACACCATTCAAAGTTATATAACAACAATTGTTACTAAACGTCAAATGGTAACCATTTCTATTTAAGCAGGAAATAGAAACAATGTTCTTTATTAGAGAAGGAATATAATAGCAATTGTCCAGTTCTAAGACTAGTCCACTAGGGAGCTTCAGCAAATAAGTTCCGATGGTGACCGCAGCAACCTTTGCTCCATTGCCAACTCGCAAATTTGACTCCCCTTTGATGAGTCTTCTTCTATTCCTTAGCCCCTGTATGTTATTACATATATGTGAGCCACACCCAGTATCCAATACCCAAGTGTCTAAGGAAATAGAATGATAATCAATAACGAAGATACCTGAAGAGGATGGGGCATCGGATGCCTTCTTCTTCTTCACAGACTCAAGATAAATCTTGCAGATTCTTCACCAGTGGCCCTCCTTGCCACAATGACGGTAAGTGCCTTTTTTGTAGGAGATTTGAGGCCGCTAGAGGGGGGGGTGAATAGCGTCGCGTGATGGAATTCGATCGTGTGTTCGTCTCTACAATTTCGTTAGTACGCAGCGGAATAGTAATGAAAGCAAAAACGAAGCAATTAACAACATGCAAACACAATTGTTTAACGTGGTTCGGAACCGAACGGTTCCTACTCCACAGATCGGGTTTGTACGAACCCTAGCGATGCAAATCACACATCACTATAATAAACACTCCTTCTCGGAAAAATCCGGAGGCGGAGAAATCTCGTACAAGATGATTACAACAATAATCAAAAGCTACAAGCAAATACAATGAAATACAAAGCAAGACTAGTAAAGAAAAACACTTTACAAATGCTCTTGAATGCTTGATCGCTAGGTTGATCGAGTAGCACTTGGAGACCCTGAATTGCAGCAGCAACTCGCCCCAAATCGCCTTAAAGAACCATGCCAATTTCCTCCATCATGAGCTCCTTATAAAGCTTCAACCTATGCTGGAAAAAGTCGATCAGTCGACTGATCGGGACCATCAGCCGACTGATGCCACTGTTGTCGTGAGACAACGGCTAGATCCACGCTGGATAAGTCCAACGGATCTACCATCGATCGACTGATCATACCCATCAGTCGACTGATGGAGTCCTCACTCGACCAGTTGAGTCTCGACTCCATTCTGTGGCCGATTTCTCGAGCACCAGTCGACTGATCACACGATCAGTCGACTGCTCGAGCCATCAGTCGACTGCCCACCTCTGGCAGTCGACTGCTAGGCCACTTCCCGCAGTCAAACCCTAGTTGACTCGGTCTAGTCGACTGCCACATGGCACCAGTCGACTGGCACACCTCAAAAATGAGGTTTTAACCCAAGTATGGTTCCCCCATACTTGCTAGACCACCCTTAGCCTAGACCTAAGCCTTCTAGCCACCTCCATCAGCCTCACGCCTCTCGAATCCCTCCAAGTCATCCATGACTTATTTATCCATGGCGCTAGCCTTCAGGTGCTTCCTTCGGCTATGTCATGCTAACGGTGTCTATACTGCCAAGGCACATTGGACTTACGCCGCCAAGACTCCGCTTGGACTTTACGCTGCCAACCATTGGACTTATGCTGCCAAGACTCCCGCTTGGACTTTACGCCGCCAATATCAAACCCTTGGACTTCTCAAATGCCAAGACTCAAGCTTGGGATTTCCCTTTCCAACCCATGTTGGACTTTTTATGCCAAGACCCATGCTTGGACTTTCCCAAATGCCAAGTGTCCCACTTGGACTTCCCTTGCCAACTCATGTTGGACTTTCCATTGCCAAGACCCATGCTTGGACTTTACCAAATGACAATTATATTGTCATATATTTTTGTCGAACATCAAAACATCACTCGAGTCAAACTCGAGTCCTGGTCAATCGTGACCTGGGCCGATTGCACCAACAATCTCCCCCTTTTTGATGTTTGACAAAAACCAAACAAAATATTGAGTTAGAACACTAACTCAAATCCCTTACCAATTATCCCAAATTGGTAATCTTAAACATTCTCCAATGTTCTCCCCCAAACATTCTCCCCCTTTTTGACTAACATCAAAAAGGTTTTCTCTCTAAGGAGGTCAATGTCTCATGTCCCAATGAGATCTTACAATCTCTCCCTTGGTCCAAAAATACCTAGGATGTCTACCATCTTCCTAGTGATAAGTCCCATATCACTCAAGAGAGGCAATCCTATTCACTCTCCCAATTTCCAAATTGGGTCACTCAAAAACCCATCAATTTTACCAATTGATGATACTCTCCCAATAACTTCTCCTTGTCAAGGAGAAAAATACATCCATCATCCCAAGATGGATACCTCCCCCTAAAGGCTTACTCCCCCTTGACCATTGCACCAACAATGTCCTTGGAAAGTCCCTAAGCCAATAGGAACTCTAAACCATCAAAATTAAGATTAGAAATTCAACATTAAACTTTCCAACACCTTAAAATTGATACACACCCTAAACACCTCTCCTAATCCATATCCAATGGATTTTCACCCTTTATAATGCTTCCCAAAGCATATCCTAGGGTTAGGAGTGGTCAGGGACCTTAACCGTAGCTGAACACGGGCTAACCAAACCTAGTTTTCCCAAAATCAACCTTGGCGATCGACTCACCCGACTGTCGATCATTGCCACTCGCATCGATCGTGCCACTCGAGGCGATCGATAATCAAATTTCAATTTACTATCAGAATTGAATTTCAGAAAATCATAAATAATTATACGTATATCGAAAAATCACGAAATTTGGTACGTATAATACCTATGACCAATACAATGGGTGAAAAATGTTTGGAAATTATTTTACGTATAAAATAGTGAAATTGGCACAAAGTTCAAAAACCATTGAATTTTTCAATGTTTTGGCCCTACTTTGTATCAACTTCATTAATGGTGATTGCTATCAATAGATAGACTTCACCAAGGTTTTTTAAAATTATTTTAAAATGTTTTCAAAACCTTATTTTGGATCATATTCCTTGGGCTCTAAGTACATGACTTGTACACAAGCTTTCCCAATAATACACAATTGAAATAAGATGAGTTATAGTTCATCTAGATGCAAAACTATGCACCTTAAACTCAACTCATATCCTAGCATCTCACATGTATCTAGGGTGTATAAATACACATACATGTCAATTGAATGTGAGATGTAGGTTTTGGTTCATTTAATCTAGAGTTCCATGCATTTTTCTAGGCAACCCTACTTGATTCCCTTATGAATGAGACTTCAAGTCATGTCATTATCCTTAGTTCAATTTTAATCAATTAAATGCATGAAATGATCATGGCATAAAGATAGCAATAATTAAAACATGGCCAATGATCATGATGTCATGGCATATGATAAAATCTAAAAACACATGACATTTAAAACCTTAATCCTAAAACATGAACATGACATATAAAATGATTAAAAGTAAGCATGATGTCATGGCATGTTATATGTCAAACAAAGCATGACATATAAAATATATATAGGTATAATAGTACCTAAATTTTAATATTACTTGCCATTTGATATAATTAAATATATTTTGCCATATTATCACTAATCTCCCAAGTGTGCCAAAAACCCAAAATGGCACACCAACCTCTAAACCTAAATTGTGCCAATTTGATCACTTTATCAAACTTCTCAAATAATATTGGCACATCCTAAAGTCTTTTAGGATTAAAACTCAAATTCATTTCCAAGGCAACCATAACCTTGAAAATAACCTAAAGTGTCACCTTTGCCATGGTTGAGTTAACTACCCATCCAATCAAGGTTGGCACATCCTAACCCCATCTAGCGTGATTCAATCACGCTCTTAGGAACCCAAAACCTATTTGAGCTCCTAGGATTAACTAGGTGTTCCTTAGGGATAACCTCCCTAGATACCTTCCTAATGACCCTCCTAGGCTTATTAGCCTTGGTCATTTGGGTCTTACCTAGGTCGACTCTAGGGGTAACTCCCCTTGCAACCTTCTTAGTGGCCACCCTAGGTTTCCTAGAAACCCTAGCCACTAGGCACAACCTTTGGTCAACTCTAGGGAAAACTTCCCTATTGACCTTGGTCTTCCTAGACCTAGTTTGTGTCCCATAATCGAATGGAACACTATGGTAAGCCACCTTAGGCTTAGGTTTGTGACCAAACCCTTGCTTGCCCTTGGTTGACTTTTGACTCTTAGGTCCTAAGTGTTGACTTTGAGATTTGGACCTAGACTTTTGATCATTTGACCCTTTAAATTGGTTTTGTACACTTCTAAGGGTCTTTTCCAGTTTCTCAAGCCTTGACCTCAAGGCTTGGTTTTCCTTTTCTAATTGCCCAATTTTTTAGTTTTGATTTAAACCATGGGCATTATCCTTTCTAGGCATATGCCTAGTTCATTTTGGATTAAAACCTAGGTGCTCTTGAACCTTTCTAATTGTCTCCTTAGGTAAAATTGGTCTAGTGTTATTTGACCTAGGTTTGTCCTTAGGTAAATTATTTTTAGGGACATTAGTCCCAAATTTCTTCTTACTCCTAAGGTTGACCTTCTTAGCTCCTAAGCAATATTCTCTATTTCTAGCATGCTCTTTTTGATAAATTGCAAGATTGCTAAAATTATTTCTAGCATGCTTTTGACTATAAGAATTAGAAAGATCATTACTAAAATATACCTTAGGGTTAGTCTTAGCTCCCCCTACTTGTGTAGCTCCTTCTTGCCCCTTCTTCTTCCCCCTTAGGCATTGACTCCGGTAATGTCCCGGTAGCCGGCATTTGAAGCAAATCACTTGCTCCTTGCTCTTTTGTATTGAGGGACCGACATCTTTGACTTTTGGCGCCGGTGGAGATTTCCTAATTTTCTTTGGGCACTTGCTCTTGTAGTGCCTAGTTTCCCTACACTCAAAACATGTTATGTGATTTTTATTTAAGCCTAAATTGCTTGAGTTACCTAGGGTATTTGTGGTGGGTGCCGGAGTGGATTCTTCATTCCTCCCAGAGATTGAGGCTTCTTCTTGAATTGGTTCCGGCTCCGGTGTGGATGGTCTCTCCCCCTCAATCCTAGAGGTGGATGCTTCTTCCACCTCTCCCACTTCTTCTTTCTCCAATCCGGAAGTTGACTCCATCTCAACTTCCAATTCCTCACTTTCACTTGAGGATGAGCTCTCTTCTTCATCCTCCTTGTCTTCTTGGATTGAATGAAGCTCTTCATGGAATTTTTCCAATTTGTTCCATACCTCCTTGGTGTCTTTACAATTCCCACAGTCACCTAGGCTACACAAGAGGTCATTAGGAATTAAATCAAAAATGAGTTCGACTACCTTCTTGTTTTTATCGAATTGTTGGAGTTGCTCCTCACTCCATTTCTTCTTCATGAGAAACCCTCCCTTTGGTCCCTTAGGATATTCAAATCCTTCCATCAAAGCGGACCACTCCTCAAGGTCTCTCATCATTAGGAAGTCCTCAATTCTCGCCTTCCATTGTCTAAATCCTTCTTGTCCATAGAAGGAATAAGGAATTGGGGTGTTGATATCCCATCCCAATGATTCTTCCATCTTCACCCTCTAGCCTTTTGTCTTAGCTCCCGGCGGTTAGTCCGTAGAAGAGCCCCGGGCTCTGATACCAATTGTAGGAGATTTGAGGCCGCTAGAGGAGGGGTGAATAGCGTCGCGTGATGGAATTTGATCATGTGTTCGTCTCTACAATTTCGTTAGTACGCAGCGGAATAGTAATGAAAGCAATAACGAAACAATTAACAACACGCAAACACAATTGTTTAACGTGGTTCGGAATCGAACGATTCCTACTCCACGGATCGGGTTCGTACGAACCCTAGCGATGCCAATCACACACCACTATAATAAACACTCCTCGGAACAATCCGGAGGCGGAGAAACCTCGTACAAGATGATTACAACAATAATCAAAAGCTACAAGCAAATACAATGAAATACAAAGCAAGACTAGTAAAGAAAAACACTTTACAAATACTCTTGAATGCTTGATTGCTAGGTTGATCGAGTAGCACTTGGAGACCCTGAATTGCAGCAGCAACTCACCCCAAATCGCCTCAAAGAACCATGCCAATTTCCTCCATCACGAGCTCCTTATAAAGCTTCAACCTGTACTAGAAAAAGTCGATCAGTCGACTGATCAGGACCATCAGTCGACTGATGTCACTGTTGTCGTGAGACAACGGCTAGATCCACGTTGGATAAGTCCAACGGATCTACCATCAGTCGACTGATCATACCCATCAGTCGACTGATGGAGTCCTCACTCGACCAGTCGAGTCTCGACTCCATTCTGTGGCCGATTTCAGCACGGTCGGTGATAACGATCGATTATGGCTCACCGATCGGGCCATCACCTCTCGGTCGCTAGGCCACTTCCCGCAGTCAAACCCTAGTTGACTCGGTCCAGTCGATTGCCACATGGCACCAGTCGACTGGCACACCTCAAGCATGAGGTTTTAACCCAAGTATGGTTCCCCCATACTTGCTAGACCACCCTTAGCCTAGACCTAAGCCTTCTAGCCACCTCCATTAGCCTCACGCCTCTCGGATCCCTCCAAGTCATCCATGACTTGTTCATCCATGGCGCTAGCCTTCAGGTGCTTCCATCGGCTATGTCATGCTAACGGTGTTTATACCGCCAAGGCACATTGGACTTACGCCGGCAAGACTCCGCTTGGACTTTACGCCGCCAACCATTGGACTTATGCTGCCAAGACTCCCGCTTGGACTTTACACTGCCAATATCAAACCCTTGGACTTCTCAAATGCCAAGACTCAAGCTTGGACTTTCCCTTGCCAACCCATGTTGGACTTTTTATGCCAAGACCCATGCTTGGACTTTCCCGAATGCCAAGTGTCCCACTTGGACTTCCCTTACCAACTCATGTTGGACTTTCCATTGTCAAGACTCATGCTTGGACTTTACCAAATGACAATTATATTGTCATATGCTTTTGTCGAACATCAAAACATCACTCGAGTCAAACTCGAGTCCTGGTCAATCGTGACCTGGGCCGATTGCACCAACATTTTTGTGTTGGTTCTGCCTTCTTAGCCTTTTTCTTCTTCTCTTTCGTCTGTTTCTTTAACTTTCTCTTAGAATTTTTCTTTGAGGAATCAACTAATAGAACTGCCTTCTCCTCATGCTTCACAGAAGGCTCCACAGTCTTCAACATATTGAGGAGCCAGGAATAGTGGATTCAAGTTTGTTCGTCCGGTAGTTCATCACAAATTGTGAGAAACTCTTGGGCAAACAATGCAGAATTAAGTCAATACTTAATTCATGATCCATCACAAACCCGAGGGTAGCCAGCCGCTCGATGTACCCTTTCATCTTTAGTACAAACTGCACTACAGATGAATTTTCTTGCATCTTAGAGGTGAAGAGGAGCCTGGAGACTTCGAACCTTTCGGATCTCGCTTGCTCATCAAACAACTCATGAAGATGGAAGACTATGGTATTAGCATCCATATGCTCATGCTGCTTTTGTAGCTCGGGTACCATCATGGCTAGCATGATGCAACTCGCCAGTTCAGAATAAGCCATATATTTCTGATAGGCCAACAATTAGTCTGGAGTTGCATCGTCCTTAGGACGGTTGGGAAGAGGCTCTTCAAGGACATACGCGAGCTTTTCTACCTTGAGAACAATTCTCAAGTTTCTAAGCCAGTCCAAGAAGTTAGGCCCAGTCAATTTGTTTGAATCCAAAATAGTGTGCAAATTCAAAGACATCATGATCAATCGATTAACCTAGAAATACAAAATTGAGCATATATGAGAAAGATGGAAAATTGCATTAACATACATTTATAAATCTCATTAATTTTTCGAATTTAAAAATCCCAAAATTACTTCGGGAGATTGTAGGTCCATCTCCGAATGGGCTGATATCCAACATAGATATGAACAACCTTGGAGAGAGTCCAACAAGTCATTCATAGCTACAATGGTAGGTATCAAGTATACTGATTGCATATCACATATATACAACTATCACAATGTGCTATCAACTAATTGAATGTTCACACATACATCAAGTTGTTAACTCATTAACAAGTATGCATCATATGCATAACACCCAACTTCACCTCCCTTCACATCGACCTTGGAGAGAGTCCAACCATTGTAGCTATGAATGGCTCCAGGTTAAAGCTAACCCATTAATCGGGAAATAGTTTTAATATGTTAGAGCGCATTCAACCAATTAGCCCGGCTTGGAGAGAGTCCAACAACCAAAGCTAATGATTGACTTCTGACTCTTACCATATTAGTATTAAATTATTCCATGGTTTGAACATGTTCGGGTTCGAGCCGGGCTTGGAGAGAGTCAAACAACCCAAACAAGAAATAGAACTCTGGTTCCAACCATATTAATGGAAGGTGTAGGCTTTAATATTTTATAAGGGTTTTAATGTCTCATCCTCTTTGCATGCAAATAACTATTATCTACATGACATGGCATACATCTACATGTCACGACATGTATGGCATAATGATATGCATCTAATGCAATTACAAGACATACAATTATGACATGTACAAAATTTCCTAATATGTCATAACAATTTATGGAAATAAAATGTGTTTGAGATTTAATTCTCCAAATAAAATCATGATTAAATTAGGAAACAAATTTCCAAAGCTAATCACATATTTTATTTATAGAAAGTCTTAATTAAGGAAAGTCAAATTTAATTTAGGAAACAAATTTCCTAAATTGTCAAAACTATTTATGGAAATAAAATATATTTTAGATTTGATTTCCAAATCAAATCATGATTAAATTAGGAAACAAATTTCCAAATCTAATCACATATTTTATTTATGGAAAGTGTTAATTTCCATAAATACCTCTAAACTTTCCAAAAGTAGAAGATTTCCATAAACACTTCTAAATTTTCCAAAATTAGAAAATTTCCATAAATACTTCTAAACTTTTCAAAAGTATAAAATTTCCATAAATATAATTATGACTATCGCAAAATAATTTTATGATTATGTCGAAACACAACCTGGGCTCTAATACCACTGTTGGGTTTTTGGCACCGCATAGTAGTGTGTGTTCATCATGTTTAAAACATGTGGAAGCAAGAATTAATCTAATTTAATTACATTTATTACAACACACACACCACACGCATACATAGTACAACATGTGTAGACATAATCATAGTTTAAAATTTTGTAATAAAAGGAAATTATGCTAGTTATACCTGACGTATCATGTGCAGCGAGAATGGCATCAACTGGAGGAACTCTCGCTAGAATTGCCTCTATCCGTATCCACGCCGAGTACCGTCGGGATAGCTTCACCAAGCTATGAGCCTCGTCTTCGTAGGAGTCACTAGCCTCGTGTCAAAGATGATGTGATCGAGAGAAGATCACAATCCGAATCAAAATTCGGATGCAAAACGAGTCTCCAAAAAATCGCTTCTCCGGAGAGGTATTCGTCAATCGATTGATGAATCATTGGTCCTCCACCTATGAGGATTACCAGAGATCGAATCCCCGACAATAAAGTCATTGTCCAGCTCCGACTCAGCACGAAATGAAACAAGCTGGCCAAAAGACAACAGACTGGTGCAAAGGAGGTGGCACAAATCATCGGAACCAAGGTGGATCACCGGAGAGTCGCCGGAGGAGTGGACGGCAGCAGCTGGACGTTGCCAGCTAGAGTGGATGGCGGTACAAAAGGGCTACGCGGCGTGGAGTCCTTGGGCGGCGGCAAAGAGAAGAGAGGGAGAGGAGAGGAAGAGTATTTCCAAAAATAAACTTTAGGGCTCTCCAAACCTCTAGCCGCACTTTTATATAGCATGTGTTTCTTAACCATTAAGAAACCTTTGTAGGGGATCGATACGGCCGGCTAGAGGGGGGTGAATAGCCCTCGTATGATGGATGTCGTAATTTGTTCGTTCTCGTTGCGTTGCTTGTCTACGATTGTCGTTAGCGCAGCGGAATAACAATAATAATGAAACTAACAACACTTAAGCACACGCAAACACACACGATATACGTGGTTCGGAACCGAATGATTCCTACTCCACGGGCGAGCTCCTCGAGCTCTAGTTATGTGCACGACACTAACTATAACACTCCTTTTCGACTACACGTCGGAGGTGGAGAAACCTCTCACAAGCAATTACACTAAGTAATGAAATACAAGCAATACAAAGACAAATAAGAAATACACGTAAAGAACACTTTACAATAACTTTACTTGCTTTAGATGGCTCTTGTGCGGAATTAGATGGTTAGTAATATATGAGAGATGTCCTAAGGCAATCGCCTTATGTATGAACCATTTATATGATAAATGAAGATTCACTATTTGAGTATACATGTTTTATGTATTTGATTGGATCTTAAACTCATTTCTTGAATGTCCACGATACGATTCACGGCATGAGAGAATTTGTGATTGGATCACAACTAGTGAGTATCTCTACATGTGTAATTGTGATGTATCGGAATTATCCTAGTCGATGAATTGATGGAATTTGGACACCATCAATTACGAGACTAGCACGAGGTATACTCCTTGGTGTATCAAGCGGTGATTCTCCTTTGGTTGGAGACATAGTGATGTCGGAGTTAATCGTGGATGCTAGTTATGGTAACTAGTTCATTGGAGTGACCCGGTAGTAAGACTTCATATGGTTCTCTGCATATATAGATATGTCAATGAAGTTCTTCTTGTGGCTTAAGTGCGATGTTCCTTTGACTTGCGGTATTCAAGTCATCTTGATCATGGAGACTTATGCTTTGACATCTTAAGCAAGCATCTCTAAGGAGATGTGGACCCGGGATGATTGGGTATAAGTCGAAGTGATCGAAGGTGTTTGAATAGCCTATAAAGGATTCACCACTCCTTGCGAGGAGATGTATACCCATGGCCTGTCGTCGGATTGTTACTAAAGTCTTTGGCCAAAGCATTACATGTTTAGAGTAAAGTACTCTTCGATACATGTGGAGTAACTAGAATCCGTAGGACGAGGAAATGATACTTGGGCTAGGTGTGACGTAGTCGACCTAGTGGGATGACACAATAGACCATGTCTGAACCAAGTGGGTATAAGATGAGTGAAGGGAATGGGGCACGATTCATTCGAGCTCTTGAAGGGTTTGAAATAGTTACGGATCAACCGTTGATCTTTTGGTTAATTGGGGATCATGATGTACTACTAGGTGCCACTCATGATCGTTCTATAATTAATGGTTAATTATAGGCGGCCAACATAAACCGAGAACCTATTTGGTCACACGCTGAGTGTAATCCAAAGGATTTAAAAGCGAGCTTGAGAATGGGATTCTCGGGCCAGAGAAACTAGGTTTGGTTGGACCAAACATAAAGCGAGCATGAAATTGTTTGATCGCAATGGAAGCGTGGATGGGCGTGTCTTATGAAGACATAATGGATGGACCAAAATGGTTTGGTTCTAATCAATGGATAAGAATAAACCAAAGGGTTTGGTTTATTTTAAGCGAATGAACCAAAGTTGGTTGGTTCGTTTTAACTTAAAATAAACCATCATGGTTTGGTTTATTTTAACTTATCTTAATGGAGCGGGTTAACGGGCTTTATGGATATGATCCATTAACCATTAAGAGAATTAGTTCTCTATAAAAGTGGGCTTAAGGATTGTTAAACCCTAATCATCCAAAAC
This sequence comes from Wurfbainia villosa, assembly GCA_025175895.1. Taxonomy (NCBI): domain Eukaryota; kingdom Viridiplantae; phylum Streptophyta; class Magnoliopsida; order Zingiberales; family Zingiberaceae; genus Wurfbainia; species Wurfbainia villosa. The sequence continues at coordinate 14,030,279 of CM045990.1, forward strand.
CCTAAACCTTGGCCGCCAACATAGTTGCCGCCCACCTCCTTGGTGATTTCGGTGCGCCCAGCTTTGTGCCGCCGTCAAGACCCTTGCGGCGTCAAGCTCCAGCCGGTGAACCTCGGCGACCCTCCGGTGATCTCCTATAGGTTCGGCATCAAGGTGAGCTTTTCTCCTTGTTTGGCGGCGCCTACTCCTCCACCAAGCTGTCAGTTTTCTGGACAGCTTCTTCTCCTCTCGTCGGGCGTCGTTTGGGCGACGGTTAGTGCTCGACAGCGGCTAACTTACCGGGGATTTGATCTCGGTAATCCTCTGAGTGGAGGAGGCGAAGGATTCGTCAAGCGGTTGTGAATACCTCTCCGGAGAAGCGAGTTTTGAGAACTCGTTTTGGATCCGAATTTGGATTCGGATCGTGATCATCTCTCGATCACGTCGTCTTCAACACGAGGCTAGTAACCCGTACGAAGACGAAGCTCGTGACTTAGCGAAGTCATCCCGAGGATCTCGGCGTGGATACGGATAGAGACGATTCTTACGAGGATCATTCCGGTTGATGCCGTTCCCGCTACACGTCATACGGAAGGTATAACGTAGTTTAATTTCCTTTTAGTGCAAATTTTAATTTACGGTTATGTCTACACTTGTTGTAATAGCATGCGTGTGTTGTGTGTGTTGTAATAAATATAGATTTATTATTTTTAATTGCTTCCGCTGTGCTCATGTTTACGAAACATGATCGAACACACCTGCCGCATGATCTTAGGAAACCCAGTGGTATCGAGCCCAGGTTGTGTTTCGACATAATCGTAAAATGGTTTGCGATAGTCATAATGTATTTCTGGAAATTTTCTAATTTTGGAAATTTAGAAGTATTTATGGAAATTTTTCAATTTTGGAAAGTCTAGAAGTATTTATGGAAATCTTCCACTTTTGGAAAGTTGGAAGTATTATGGAAATTGATATTTTCCATAAATAAAATATTTGATTAGATTCTGGAAATTTGTTTCCTAATTTAATCATGATTTGATTTGGGAAATCAAATCTTAAAATATTTTATTTCCATAAGTAGTTTTAATGATTTAGGAAATTGGTTTCCTAAATAGATTTTCCTTAATCAAATAATTCCATGAATAAAATATGTGATTAGATTTGGAAATTTGTTTCCTAATTTAATTATGATTTGATTTGGAGAATCAAATCTTAAACATATTTTATTTCCATAAATAGTTATGACATATAAGGAAATATATACATGACATAATTGTATGCCATGTAATTGCATTAGATGCATAACATTATGCCATGCGTGTCGTGACATGTAGATGTATGCCATGTATGCCATGCCATGTAGATAATAGTTATTTGCATGCAAAGAGGATGAGACATAAAAACCCTAACTCAATATTAAAGCCTACACCTTCCATTAATATGGTTAGAACCAGAGTTCTGTTTCTTGTTTGGGTTGTTGGACTCACTCCAAGCCCGCTCGAACGAACATGTTCAAATCATTGGAATAGTTTAACTCTAATATGGTAAGAGTCGAGGTCAATCGTTAGCTTTGGTTGTTGGACTCTCTCCAAGCTGGCTAATTGGTTGAATGCTCTAACCATATTAAAACTATTTGATTAATTGGTCGGCTTTAACTTGGAGCATCGATTTGTTGGACTCACTCCAAGGTCGATGTGAAGAGAGGTGAAGTTGGGTGCTATGCATATGATGCATACTTGTTAATGTGTTAACAACCCAATGTATGTGTAAACATTCAATTAGTTGATAGCACATTGTGATAGTTACATATACATGATATGTAATCGGTATATGATACCCACCATCATAGCTAAGAATGGCTTGTTGGACTCACTCCAAGGTTGTTCTTATCTATGATGGATATCAGCCCATTCGGAGATGGACCTACGATCTCCCGAAGTGATTTTCAGGGTTTTTGAAATTCGAAAAATGAATGGGATTTATAAATGTATATTGATGCATTTTAAAATCATCTTTCTCATATATGCTCGTTTTGTATTTCTAAGTTAATATATTGATCATGATGTCTTTTAATTTGCGTTCCATTTTTGATTCGAATAAATTAGTGGGCGAACTTCCTGGACTGGCTTAGAAACCTGAGAATTGTTCTCAAGGTGGAAAAGCTTGCATATGTCCTTGAAGAGCCTCTTCTTCATCCTAGTGGCGATGCAACTCTAGACCAATTGTTGGCTATCGAAACATGTGGTGATTACGAACAAATGAGTTGCATCATGCTAGCCAGCGATGGAACCCAAGCTACAGCGGCATGAGCATATGGATGCTCATATCGTCCTTCATCTTTGTGAGTTGGTTGATGAGCAAGTGAGATTCGAAGGTTCAAGTCTCAAAGCTCCTCTTCACCTCCTGAGATGCTAGGAGGTTCATCTGTGTCTGCTCAATATCTTTGAAGACTGTGGAGTCTTCTGAGAAGCATGAGCAGGGGACGGTGCTGTTAGTTGATTCCTCGAAGAAAGGTTCTAAGAGGAAGTCAAAGGGACAGCAGAAGGGAAAGAAGAGAAAGGCTAAGAAGGTAGAACTAGCACAAAAGGAAACTTGCCATCATTATGGCAAGGAGAGACATTTGCGAAGAAAGTGCAAGATTTATCTTGAGTCCATGAAGAAGGATAAGGCATCGGATGCCCCATCTTCTTCAGAAATCTTCTTTATTGATTGTCATTCTATTTCCTCAGACACTTGGGTATTTGATACTGGGTGTGGCTCACATATATGTAATGACATACATGGGCTAAGGAATAGAAGAAGACTCGTCGAGGAGAGTCAAATTTACGTGTTGGGAATGGAGCAAAGGTTCTTTGTCGCCATCGGAACGTATTTGTTGAAACTCCTGGACTTGTCTTAGAACTGGACAATTGCTTTTATGTTCCTTCGTTGATAAAGAACATCATTTCTATTTCTTGTCTAAATAGAAATGGTTTCCATTTGACGTTTAGTAACAATTGTTGTTACATAACTTTGAATGGGGTTCTTTATGGGACTGGAACTTTAAGCAATGATGTTTATACGTTGGACGTATCCAGTGACATTTGCAATATCGAAGCGAGCAACAAGAGTGCTCGAAAGGATAATCAAATAGACTCCTACATGTGGCATTGTCGTCTTGGCCATGTAAGCAAGAAACGCATGTCTGAATTACACCGATGTGGAATTCCGGAATCGTTGAATTGGATTCATACGATACATGCGAATCATGCTTAAAAGGCAAGATGACTAAGTTACCTTTGGAAAGGTGAGCAGTGGGAGAGTTACTAGGTCTAATACATCGATGTATGTGGACCTATGTGAACTCAAGCTTTAGGAGGCTATAGCTACTTCATTACCTTCATAGATGATCACTCACGGTTTGGGTATGTGTTCTTGATGAAACACAAGTCTGAAGCCTTTGAAAGGTTCAAGAATTCAGAAATGAAGTAGAGAAACAACATGACAAAGTATTAAAATACTTGATCGGATCGAGGTGGTGAATACTTAAGTGAGTTTCTTGATTATCTAAGAGACAATGGCATATTGTCTCAATGGACTCCGCCTATACACCCAGCATAATGGTGTATCACGAGGCGTAAAGGACCTTGTTGGACATGGTCGTCAATGATGAATCATGCGACTCTTCCCAAGTCCTTTTGGGGTTATGCACTTGAGACAATTTGTTTACTTGTTAAGCAGAATGCCTACAAGGTAGTCTCAACTACTCCATATGAGATATGGAATAGTAAGAAACCTCATGTATCTTACTTGAAGATATGGGGTTGTCTGCTTATGTGAAGAGCGGTATATCGGACAAATTGGATGCTAAGTCGATAAATGTCTATTTATTGGATACCTAAGGAAACAAGGGGTTACCAATTCTATCATCTGTGGAACAAAGGTGTTTGTTTCAAGGCATCTTTGTGTTTCTAGAGAAAGAGTTTCTCTTGCAAGAAAGCGATGGGAGTGTCGTCGAGCTTGAGGAGGCTCGAGAGACTCAAATAGACATTGATGAGATACAGTGAAGCACTGACAACTCATAGTGATGAGCAATCAATTTGGACCTATTGTAACACCACATCTTCGTAGATCTGGTAGAACGCAATATTCTGAGAGATATGGATTTCGTAAGTGAATCGAGCGACGTGTTACTCATTGATGATGAGAGCCTACGAGTTATGAAGAAGTCTTGACAAGTTAGAAAGGGATAAGTGGCTTGGTGCCATGAAGTCGGAAATGGATTCCATGTATGAAAACCAAGTTTGGAACTTGGTTGACCCACTGAAGGCATAAAGCCTATAGGGTGCAAGTGGGTTTTCAAGAAGAAAACCGACATGGATGGTAATGTGATTACCTATAAGGCTAGATTGGTGGCGAAAGGATATGCGTCAAAAACAAGGTGTTGATTATGGCGAAACCTATTACTTTGTAGCTATCTTAAATCCATTCGGATGCTCACGGCCATAGTGGCTCATTATGATTATGAGATATGATAGATGGATGTGCAGCTTTCCTTAATGGAAACACCTGAGGGCGTGTATATGATACAACTGAGGTTTCACATCGGTTGATAAAACCAAGGTATGCAAATTGCGGCGTCCATTTATGGATTGAAGCAAGCATCCGAGAGCTGGAATATCCGTTTTGATGAGACGATCAAAAGTTTGATTTCTCACAAAATCGAGGCAGACCTTGTGTGTACAAGAAGGTTAGTGGGAGTGCGATCGTGTTCCTAGTATTGTATGTCGATGACATATTACTTATAGGAAGCGATGTGTCAATCTTACTGATCGATTAAGGTTTGGTTATCCAAGACATTCTCCATGAAAGACACAGGAGAAGCAACCTACATCCTTGGGATTAAGATCTATAGAGATAGATCGAAGCGGTTGCTTGGTCTTTTGATCTACATATATAGACCGAGTGCTAAAGAGGTTTAGCATGTCGGAATCCAAGAAAGGTTATCTGCCCATCAGGCATGGGGTACACCTTTCGAAGTCTATGTGTCCGCGCACAGAAGACGAGAGGATTTGCATGAGTAAGATTCCCTATGCATCCGCAATAGGATCTATCATGTATGCTATGTTATGTACAAGGCCCGATGTATCGTACGCTCTGAGTGTCACGGCGGATACCCGATCTTATCCGGGGAATGGATCATTGGGTGATATTAAGACGATCCTTAAGTACTTGAGAAGAACTAAGGATGTGTTCCTAATATATGGAGAAGGGTACATGGTGATACGTGGGTATACGGATGCCAGCTCCAGACAGACAAGGATGATTCCATGTCTTAGTCTGGGAATGTATTCACCTAGAATGGAGGCGCAATAAGTTGGAAAGGTTCCAAGCTTGACACTATAGCGGATTCTGCCACTAAGGCAGAATACGTTGCAGCTTTGGAAGCAGCAAAGGAAGTGGTTTGGATCAAGAAGTTCATCTATGAACTTGATGTGGTCTCATCAATGATCCAAACATGTGCTTCGCCGCTATCATCTTATCAGAGAGATCATAAGTAGGAACGAAATACAAATCGAGAAAATTCCCACTGAAAGGAACTTAGCGGATCCTTTGACTAAAGCATTACCTCAAAGTAAGTTTGAGGGTCATGTTAGAGCTTATGGTATTGGATACCGTAGCGATTGGCATTAGGCCAAGTGGGAGTCTGTTAGTAATATATGAGAGATGTCCTAAGGCAATTTATGTATGAACCATTTATATGATAAATGAAGATTCACTATTTGAGTATACATGTTTTATGTATTTGATTGGATCTTAAACTCATTTCTTGAATGTCACGATACGATTCACGGCATGAGAGAATTTGTGATTGGATCACAACTAGTGAGTATCTCTACATGTGTAATTGTGATGTATCGGAATTATCCTAGTCGATGAATTGATGGATTTGGACACCATCGATTACATTGAGACTAGCACAGTATACTCCTTGGTGTATCCAAGCGGTGATTCTCAGCGGTGGAGACATAGTGATGTCGGAGTTAATCGTGGATGCTAGTTATGGTAACTAGTTCATTGGAGTGACCGGTAGTAAGACTTCATATGGTTCTCTGCATATATAGATATGTCAATGAAGTTCTTCTTGTGGCTTAAGTGCGATGTTCCTTTGACTTGCGGTATTCAAGTCATCTTGATCATGGAGACTTATGCTTTGACATCTTAAGCAAACATCTCTAAGGAGATGTGGACCGGGATGATTGGGTATAAGTCGAAGTGATCGAAGGTGTTTGAATAGCCTATAAAGGATTCACCACTCCTTGCGAGGAGATGTATACCCATGGCCTCTCGTCGGATTGTTACTAAAGTCTTTGGCCAAAGCATTACATGTTTAGAGTAAGGTACTCTTCGATACATGTGGAGTAACTAGAATCCGTAGGACGACAAAATGATACTTGGGCTAGGTGTGACGTAGTCAGCCTAGTGGGGACTGACACAATAGACCATGTCCTGAACCAAGTGGGTATAAGATGAGTGAAGGGAATGGGGCACGATTCATTCGAGCTACTGAAGGGTTTCATAAATAGTTCTGGATCAACCGTTGATCTTTTCGGTTAATTGGGGATCATGATGTACTACTAGGTGCCACTCATGATCGTTCTATAATTAATGGTTAATTATAGACGGCCAACATAAACCGAGAACCTATTTGGTCACACGCACAACGAGTGTAATCCAAAGGATTTAAAACGAGCTTGAGACTAGGATTCTCAGACCGAGAGAAACTAGGTTTGGTTGGACCAAACATAAAGCGAGCATGAAATCGTTTCAGTCGCAATGGAAGCGTGGATGGGCTGCGTCTTATGAAGACGTAATGGATGGACCAAAATGGTTTGGTTCTAATCCAATGGATAAGAATAAACCAAAGAGTTTGGTTTATTTTAAACGAATGAACCAAAAGTTGGTTCGGTTCGTTTTAACTTAAAATAAACCATCATGGTTTGGTTTATTTTAACTTATCTTAATGGAGCGGGTTAACGGGCTTTATGGATATGATCCATTAACCATTAAGAGAATTAGTTCTCTATAAAAGTGGGCTTAAGGGATTGTTAAACCCTAATCATCCAAAACCCTAAACCTTGGCCGCCCAACATAGTTGCCGCCCACCTCCTTGGTGATTTCGGCGCCCAGCTTTGTGCCGCCGTCCAAGACCCTTGCCGGCGTCCAAGCTCCAGCCGGTGAACCTCCGGCGACCCTCTGGTGATCTCCTATAGGTTCGGCATCAAGGTGAGCTTTTTCTCTCCTTGTTTAGGCCGGCGCCCTCCACCAAGCTGTCCAGTTTTCTGGACAGCTTCTCCTCCTCGTCGGGCGTCGTTTGGGCGGCGGTTAGTGCTCCGACAGCGGCTAACTTACGGGTATTTGATCTCCGGTAATCCTCTGAGGTGGAGGGCGAAGGATTCGTCAATCGGTTGTGAATACCTCTCGGAGAAGCGAGTTTTGAGAACTTCGTTTTGGATCGAATTTGGATTCGGATCGTGATCATCTCTCGATCACGTCGTCTTCAACACGAGGCTAGTAACCCGTCGAAGGCGAAGCTCGTGGACTTAGCGAAGTCATCGAGGAAGCTCGGCGTGGATACGGATAGAGGCGATTCTTACGAGGATCGTTCGGTTGATGCCGTTCCGCTACACGTCATACGGAAGGTATAACGTAGTTTAATTTCCTTTTATTGCAAATTTTAATTTACGGTTATGTCTACACTTGTTGTAATTGCATGCGTGTGTTGTGTGTGTTGTAATAAATATAGATTTATTATTTTTAATTGCTTCCGCTATGCTCATGTTTACGAAACATGATCGAACACACACACGCCGATCTGGAAACCCACGATGGTATCGAGCCCGAGTTGTGTTTCGACATAATCATAAAATGGTTTCGATAGTCATAATGTATTTCTGGAAATTTTCTAATTTTGGAAATTTAGAAGTATTTATGGAAATTTTTCAATTTTGGAAAGTCTAGAAGTATTTATGGAAATCTTCCACTTTTGGAAAGTTGGAAGTATTTATGGAAATTGATATTTTCCATAAATAAAATATTTGATTAGATTCTGGAAATTTATTTCCTAATTTAATCATGATTTGATTTGGGAAATCAAATCTTAAAATATTTTATTTCCATAAGTTGTTTTAATGATTTAGGAAATTGGTTTCCTAAATAGATTTTCCTTAATCAAATAATTCCATGAATAAAATATGTGATTAGATTTGGAAATTTGTTTCCTAATTTAATTATGATTTGATTTGGAGAATCAAATCTTAAACATATTTTATTTCCATAAATAGTTATGACATATAAGGAAATATATACATGACATAATTGTATGCCATGTAATTGCATTAGATGCATAACATTATGCCATGCGTGTCGTGACATGTAGATGTATGCCATGTATGCCATGCCATGTAGATAATAGTTATTTGCATGCAAAGAGGATGAGACATAAAACCCTAACTCAATATTAAAGCCTACACCTTCCATTAATATGGTTAGAACCAGTTCCGCTTCTTGTTTGGGTTGTTGGACTCACTCCAAGCCCTCGAACCCGAACATGTTCAAACCATTGGAATAGTTTAACTCTAATATGGTAAGAGTCGAGGTCAATCGTTAGTTTGGTTGTTGGACTCACTCCAAGCCGGGCTAATTGGTTGAATGCGCCTAACCATATTAAAACTATTTCCGATTAATGGGTCGGCTTTAACTTGGAGCATCGATTTGTTGGACTCACTCCAAGGTCGATGTGAAGAGAGGTGAAGTTGGGTGCTATGCATATGATGCATACTTGTTAATGTGTTAACAACCCAATGTATGTGAAACATTCAATTAGTTGATAGCACATTGTGATAGTTACATATACATGATATGTAATCGGTATACTTGATACCCACCATCATAGCTAAGAATGGCTTGTTGGACTCACTCCAAGGTTGTTCTTATCTATGATGGATATCAGCCCATTCGGAGATGGACCTACAATCTCCCGAAGTGATTTTGGGTTTTTGAAATTCGAAAAATGAATGGGATTTATAAATGTATATTGATGCATTTTAAAATCATCTTTCTCATATATGCTCGTTTTGTATTTCTAAGTTAATATATTGATCATGATGTGTTTGAATTTGCGTTCCATTTTGGATTCAAATAAATTGACTGGGCCGAACTTCTTGGACTAGCTTAGAAACTTGAGAATTGTTCTCAAGGTGGAAAAGCTTGCAAATGTCCTCGAAGCGCCTCTTCCCGCCCGTCCTAGTGACGATGCAACTCTAGACCAATTGTTGGCCTATCAGAAACATGTGAGTGATTCTGAACAAATGAGTTGCATCATGCTAGCCGCGATGGAACCCAAGCTACGAAAGCAGCATGAGCATATGGATGCTCATATCGTAGTCCTTCATCTTTGTGAGTTGGTTGATGAGCAAGTGAGATTCGAAAGGTTCGAAGTCTCAAAGCTCCTCTTCACCTCTGAGATGCTAGGAGGTTCATCTGTGGTACTGCTCAATATGCTGAAGACTGTGGAGTCTTCTGAGAAGCATGAGTAGGGGACGGTGCTGTTTTGATTCCTCGAAGAAAGGTTCTAAGAGGAAGTCAAAGGAACAGCATAAGGGAAAGAAGAGAAGGGCTAAGAAGGTAGAACTAGCACAAAAGGAAACTTGCCATCATTATGGCAAGGAGAGACATTTGCGAAGAAAGTGCAAGATTTATCTTGAGTCCATGAAGAAGGATAAGGCATCGATGCCCCATCTTCTTCGTAAATCTTCTTTATTGATTGTCATTCTATTTCTCAGACACTTGGGTATTTGATACTGGGTGTGGCTCACATATATGTAATGACATACATGGGCTAAGGAATAGAAGAAGACTCGCCAAGGAGAGTCAAATTTACGTGTTGGGAATGGAGCAAAGGTTCCGTGACTCGCCATCTAACGTATTTGTTGAAAACTCCTCAGACTTGTCTTAGAACGACAATTGCTTTTATGTTCCTTCGTTGATAAAGAACATCATTTCTATTTCTTGTCTAAATAGAAATGGTTTCCATTTGACTTTAGTAACAATTGTTGTTACATAACTTTGAATGGAGTTCTTTATGGACCGAACTTTAAGCAATGGTGTTTATACGCTGGACGATCCAAAGGACATTTGCAATATCGGAGCAACAAGAGTGCTCGAAAGGATAATCAAATAGACTCCTACATGTGGCATTGTCGTCTTGGCCATATAAGCAAGAAACGCATGTCCGAATTACACCGATGTGGAATTCGGAATCGCTTTGAATTGGATTCATACGATACATGCGAATCATGCTTAAAAGGCAAGATGACTAAGTTACCTTTACGGAAAAGGTGAAAGAGTGGGAGAGTTACTAGGTCTAATACATACTGATGTATGTGGACCTATGTCAACTCAAGCTTTAGTAGGCTATAGCTACTTCATTACCTTCACCGATGATCACTCACGGTTTGGGTATGTGTTCTTGATGAAACACAAGTCTGAAGCCTTTGAAAGGTTCAAAGAATTCAGAAATGAAGTAGAGAAACAACATGACAAAAGTATTAAAATACTTCTATAGGATCGAGGTGGTGAATACTTAAGTCAAGAGTTTCTTGATTATCTAAGAGACAATGGCATATTGTCTCAATGGACTCCGCCCTATACACCACAAAGATAATGGTGTATCCGAGAGGCGAATCGACCTTTGTTGGACATGGTCGTCAATGATGAATCATGCGACTCTTCCCAAGTCCTTTGGGGTTATGCACTTGATACTTGCTTACTTTGTTAAATGTAATGCCTACCAAGGTAGTCTCAACTACTCCATATGAGATATGGAATAGTAAGAAACCTCATGTATCTTACTTGAAGATATGGGGTTGTCTCGCTTATGTGAAGAGGATCAGACAAATTGGATGCTAAGTCTGATAAATGTCTATTTATTGGATACCCTAAGGAAACAAGGGGTTACCAATTCTATCATCCTGTGGAACAAAAGGTGTTTGTTTCAAGGCATGCTGTGTTTCTAGAGAAAGAGTTTCTCTTGCAAGAAAATAGTGGGAGTGTCGTCGAGCTTGAGGAGGCTCGAGAGACTCAAATAGACATTGATGAGATACCTGGTGAAGCACAACAGCCGACAACTCATAGTGATGAGCAATCGGCTGGACCTATTGTAACACCACACCTTCGTAGATCTGGTAGAACACGCAATATTCCTGAGAGATATGGATTTCTCGTAAGTGAATCGAACGACGTGTTACTCATTGATGATGAGGAGCCTACCAGTTATGAAGAAGTGCTGACAAGTTCAGAAAGGGATAAGTGGCTTGGTGCCATGAAGTCGGAAATGGATTCCATGTATGAAAACCAAGTTTGGAACTTGTTTGACCCACCTGAAGGCATAAAGCCTATAGGGTGCAAGTGGGTTTTCAAGAAGAAAACCGACATGGATGGTAATGTGATTACCTATAAAGCTAGATTGGTGGCGAAAGGATATCGTCAAAAACAAGGTGTTGATTATGACGAAACCTATTCGCCTGTAGCTATGCTTAAATCCATTCGGATGCTCCTGGCCATAGCGGCTCATTATGATTATGAGATATGGCAGATGGATGTGAAAACAGCTTTCCTTAATGGAAACCTGCTCGAGGACGTGTATATGATACAGCCTGAGGGTTTCACATCGGTTGATAAAACCAAGGTATGCAAATTGCGACGATCCATTTATGGATTGAAGCAAGCATCCAGGAGTTGGAATATCCGTTTTGATGAGACAATCAAAAAGTTTGATTTCTCACAAAATCCGCATTTAACCTTGTGTGTACAAGAAGGTTAGTGGGAGTGCAGTCGTGTTCCTAGTATTGTATGTCGATGACATATTACTTATAGGAAACGATGTGTCAATCTTACAGTCAGTTAAGGTTTGGTTATCCAAGACATTCTCCATGAAAGACCTGGGAGAAGCAACCTACATCCTTGGGATTAAGATCTATAGAGATAGATCGAAACGGTTGCTTGGTCTTTCGCAGTCTACATATATAGACCGAGTGCTAAAGAGGTTTAGCATGTCGGAATCCAAGAAAGGTTTCCTACCCATCAGGCATGGGGTACACCTTTCGAAGTCTATGTGTCCGTGCACAGAAGACGAGAGGATTTGCATGAGTAAGATTCCCTATGCATCCGCAATAGGATCTATCATGTATGCTATGTTATGTACAAGGCCCGATGTATCATACGCTCTGAGTGTCATGAGCAGATACCAGTCTTATCCAGGAATGGATCATTGGGTGACTGTTAAGACGATCCTTAAGTACTTAAGAAGAACTAAGGATGCGTTCCTAATATATGGAGAAGGGTACATGGTGATACGTGGGTATACGGATGCCAGCTCCAGACAGACAAGGATGATTCCATGTCTTAGTCTGGGAATGTATTCACCTAGAATGGAGGCACAATAAGTTGGAAAGGTTCCAAGCTTGACACTATAGCGGATTCTGCCACTAAGGCAGAATACGTTGCAGCTTTGGAAGCAGCAAAGGAAGTGGTTTGGATCAAGAAGTTCATCTATGAACTTGATGTGGTCTCATCAATGATCCAAACATGTGCTTCGCCGCTATCATCTTATCAGAGAGATCATAAGTAGGAACGAAATACAAATCGAGAAAATTCCCACTGAAAGGAACTTAGCGGATCCTTTGACTAAAGCATTACCTCAAAGTAAGTTTGAGGGTCATGTTAGAGCTTATGGTATTGGATACCGTAGCGATTGGCATTAGGCCAAGTGGGAGTCTGTTAGTAATATATGAGAGATGTCCTAAGGCAATCGCTTTATGTATGAACCATTTATATGATAAATGAAGATTCACTATTTGAGTATACATGTTTTATGTATTTGATTGGATCTTAAACTCATTTACTGAATGTCCACGATACGATTCACAGCATGAGAGAATTTGTGATTGGATCACAACTAGTGAGTATCTCTACATGTGTAATTGTGATGTATCGGAATTATCCCTAGTCGATGAATTGATGAATCTGGACACCATCAATTCTGTTGAGACTAGCACGAGGTATACTCCTTGGTGTATCCAAGCAGCTGATTCTCACTGGTTGGAGACATAGTGATGTCCGGAGTTAATCGTGGATGCTAGTTATGGTAACTAGTTCATTGGAGTGACCAGCCGTAAGACTTCATATGGTTCTCTGCATATATAGATATGTCAATGAAGTTCTTACTGTGGCTTAAGAGCGATGTTCCTTTGACTTGCGGTATTCAAGTCATCTTGATCATGGAGACTTATGCTTTGACATCTTAAGCAAACATCTCTAAGGAGATGTGGACCCGGGATGATTGGGTATAAGTCGAAGTGATCAAGGTGTTTGAATAGCCTATAAAGGATTCACCACTCCTTGCGAGGAGATGTATACCCATGGCCTCTCGTCGGATTGTTACTAAAGTCTTTGGCCAAAGCATTACATGTTTAGAGTAAGGTACTCTTCGATACATGTGGAGTAACTAGAATCTGTAGTACGAGGAAATGATACTTGGGCTAGGTGTGACGTAGTCAGCCTAGTGGGGACTGATACAATAGACCATGTCCTGAACCAAGTGGGTATAAGATGAGTGAAGGGAATGGGGCACGATTCATTCGAGCTACTGAAGGGTTTCAGAAATAGTTCTGGATCAACCGTTGATCTTTTCGGTTAATTGGGGATCATGATGTACTACTAGGTGCCACTCATGATCGTTCTATAATTAATGGTTAATTATAGACGGCCAACATAAACCGAGAACCTATTTGGTCACACGCACAACGAGTATAATCCAAAGGATTTAAAACAAGCTTGAGAATTTGATTCTCAGACCGAGAGAAACTAGGTTTGGTTGGACCAAACATAAAGCGAGCATGAAATCGTTTCAGTCGCAATGGAAGCGTGGATGGGCTGCGTCTTATGAAGACGTAATGGATGGACCAAAATGGTTTGGTTCTAATCCAATGGATAAGAATAAACCAAAGGGTTTGGTTTATTTTAAACGAATGAACCAAAAGTTGGTTCGGTTCGTTTTAACTTAAAATAAACCATCATGGTTTGGTTTATTTTAACTTATCTTAATGGAGCGGGTTAACGGGCTTTATGGATATGATCCATTAACCATTAAGAGAATTAGTTCTCTATAAAAGTGGGCTTAAGGGATTGTTAAACCCTAATCATCCAAAACCCTAAACCTTGGCCGCCCAACATAGTTGCCGCCCACCTCCTTGGTGATTTCGCCAACTTTGCCGCCGCCACTTTGTCCAACCGCGCCCAAGGGCCTTGCCTCAAGCTCCAGCCGGTGAACCTCGGCGACCCTCCGGTGATCTCCTATAGGTTCGCATCAAGGTGAGGCTTTTCTCTCCTTGTTTTGGCCGGCGCCTACTCCTCCACCAAGATGTCCAGTTTTCTGGACAGCTTCTCCTCCTCTCGTCGGAGCGTCGTTTGGACGACGGTTAGTTCTCCGACAGCGGCTAACTTACCGGGGATTTGATCTCCGGTAATCCTCTGAGGTGGAGGACGAAGGATTCGTCAAACGGTTGACGAATACCTCTCCGGAGAAGCGAGTTTTGAGAACTCGTTTTGGATCCGAATTTGGATTCGGATCGTGATCATCTCTCGATCACGTCGTCTTCAACACGAGGCTAGTAACCCGTACGAAGACGAAGCTCGTGACTTAGCGAAGTCATCCCGAGGAGCTCGGCGTGGATACGGATAGAGACGATTCTTACGAAGATCGTTCCGGTTGATGCCGTTCCCGCTACACGTCATACGGAAGGTATAACGTAGTTTAATTTCCTTTTATTGCAAATTTTAATTTACGGTTATGTCTACACTTGTTGTAATTGCATGCGTGTGTTGTGTGTGTTGTAATAAATATAGATTTATTATTTTTAATTGCTTCCGCTGTGCTCATGTTTACGAAACATGATCGAACACACACACGCCGCGGTGCCGGAAACCCAACAAATTCCCCTCCAATAGCTTCACAAAAGGCTTGGCAAAAACCTCCATCTCGAGCTCCTTTTATAACCTGCATCGAGCTGTTTTCGCGCCTTGCAGTCGACTGCCAAAAGGCCCCAGTCGACTGCCCCTCTAGCCGTTGTCTCACAATGGCCAGATCCACGTTGGACAAGTTCCAACGGATCACCTATCGGGCCGATCGATGATGTCCATCGATGACCCAAGATAGTCGCCAGCCACGCTCAGGCTCGCGACCCCATCGATCGGCCATCCTCGACAATGATCGGTCATTGCCGACGTCCGATCGCTACCCATGGCAATGATCGCCAAGCACAAAACCCTAGCCTTACACCAGTCGAACTCTAGTCGACTTGGACCAGTCGAACCAGCACCTATGCCAGTCGACTGATGTCGGGAAAAACCTTAAACACAAGTTGTTTGAGCATCCGACACTCAGTCTTAGCCACTTGGCCAAGTCCACCTTATCCCTCATAGAGTTCCCTGTTGGGATGTATACTGAAAGCCTAGCTCTTTAGTATGAACATCTTTATTTTGAAATAAGAATCACATGATCATTGTCTGCACTTTTATATTTATTATATGTTGTGCATATTGTCTAATACTTTACATTGTAGATAACATGGTGCTTGGGTGATGGCACAGAAGATCATGTTATCACCTCAGAGTAAGTAATAGCTCACAACCAAGATGGTCTTGGACAAACCATTGGCATGGTTGTAGTGTAGCTTGGTATTGTTTTGTCTTGAACATAGAGTTACACTAGTACACTTAGGTGCATTGAGCAGGACCGACATAGAGGTGATTCAATTTATTGCTGACTACATAATTGAATCAGACCTCGGATATTATATTGTACATGCTCTTAATCCCGATATAATAACGGGCACATGTACTTAGTATTTATTTCTTTGATTTACCAGAGGGTGAGATTTCTATGGATTAAATCAATATGCCCGGTAAGTTGGGAAATGATATTATTTACATGGTGTGACGTTGATTATTGGAGGAATCCGTGTCCTATATATTAGGTTGATGATGTCCCCTTGAGGAGCTCATAAGGTTTATCATGTAAACCCCGCGGGTTGACTTAGTCAACATGATGATAAGGTTGAGTGGTACTACTCAAGGAGTTAGATGTTAATTGATTGATGGTCAGTAAATCAATCGATTGACGGACATTCGATATCTTAAACACGGGGAGATAAATGTACAAATAATATATGGAGCCCATATTAATTTATAGGGGTTGGTGAGGTAGTTCGATGATGATCCTCTAGTGGAATGGAACATCATTGATGGATCAAGTTTGTGTGGTTCCGATCCATCGGGTGGCCAAGACCCAACTCCTCCTCATGGTCCCTATCGTAGCCTTATATAAACCTCATGAAGTCTAGATCAAATGATGGAAAACAAATCTCTAAATCCGACGGTTAGGATTAAATCCCTAGAACCGACGGTGGAGATTAAATCTCTAGAACCGACGGTTGAGATTAAATCTCTAGATCCGACGGTTGGGATTAAATTCCTAGAACCGACGGTTGAGATTAAATCTCTAGATCCGACGGTTGGGATTAAAATTCCTAGAACCGACGGTTGAGATTAAATCTCTAGATCCGACGGTTGGGATTAAATTCCTAGAACCGACGGTTGAGATTAAATCTCTAGATCCGACGGTTGGGATTAATTCCTAGAACCGACGGTTGAGATTAAATCTCTAAATCCGACGGTTGAGATTAAAACCCTAGAACCGACGGTTGAGATTAAATCTCTAAATCCGACGGTTGAGATTAAAACCCTAGAACCGACGGTGGAGATTAAACCAAGGCCTAACCCTAACTCTATAAAAGGATGGCTATGGGTTGGGCGGCAAAAGAGTTTTTTAATGGTTCTTGATGGATGCTAAGGAAATTAGGGTTTTGCCTAGTATGCTTGGGCGGCAAGCAACCTCATGGAGGAAACCCTAATTAGGGTTTTGGCTCCTTAGGTTGGGCGGCCAAGGTGATGAAGGATGGTGGGCGGCAACCTATGGAGGAGCTTGTCTTCTTCATTGAAGGTGGCTAGCTCCTAGATCTCTCCTCTACACCATGCTTAGGCGGCAAGAAACCTATGGAGGAAACCCTAATTAGATTAGGGTTTGGCTCTTTGGATTAGGCGGCTAGGTTTGGAAGTTATGGTTGGGCGGCAACTATAGGGGAAGGGCTCATCTTCTTCCTTCTAAGGGTTGGCCGGCCACTACCTTCTCTTCCTCTACCTTGGGCGGCAAGAAATCCAAAGGAAGCTTGGTTGGGCGGCTAGGGTTTGGAAGGTAAGGTAGGTGGCAACTATAGGGGAAGTGTTCTTCTTCTTCCTAGGGTGTTGGCCGGATCCTATCCTTTTTCCTATACCTTTGGTGGTGCCCAACCTATTCCTCTTTTCCTTTTGTTTTCCTCTTGGCCGGTGGCACTAGGAGCTAGGGTTTGTCCCTAGTTCGGTTGCTTGGTTGTTTCCATTATGTTCTCTCTATTCTTGGGGCCGGCGGTTTCAATCCTTTGTGGATTGGTGGTTGGCTCAAGCAAGAAGGGAAAGAGAGTTCTTCATTCTTTGGATTGAAGAAGATCTAAGAAGCTTCAACTTGTGGAGGATCTTCGCCCACACGAACTCTACAAGGAGGTTAGGACATATGATAGAAGATCAAGAGGTATAAAAGTTTTACAACTTTTATTTATGATCTTTGCATGTTTCTATTCTTAATTGATATGCTAGCTTAAGTTCTTTATGTTAGTATATGTTGATTATACTAGTTTGCATTTGCATGTATTTGTATAATCATGGACCCCGAATAAGAAACACAAAAACCGGCAATCCGTCCGTCGTCTCTTCCGCGGCTAACCGACTAGAAGAGTTGTGTTGCTTGAACAACTAGTTTGTTCAAGCGATCACTCGAGTCGTTAGCACGACGACAAAATTGGTTGTGCTTAGGAAACTCATCCCATCCGGATTAGTTTTCATTAGTGAAAATTTTAATCCGGGGACATGGGAGCCAATGAGCATTCCGAGGACTAGCACATTGCCAACATTCCCCACCAAAGCTCTCTTCTCTCGGCCTACGTCCCTCGGATGCGCCAAGCGCACGGCTTCGCAACGCCATCCTTCGCGTCTCATGCCCTAGAAGTATGCTTCCCTTTGGGCTCACTCCATTCGCCCGTCCGCGCCTCCTCGGATGCACCAAGCGCACGGCTTCGCAATGCCATCCTTCACCGACTCAAGGACCCCGAGCCTAGTGAACTTACCAAGTCCTCAAGACTTCCCAAATGCACCAAGCGCACGGCTTCGCAATGCATTTCTCACCAAGCACCAAGCGCACGGCTTCGCAATGCTTTGGATTTCCCATGCCAAGCACCAAGCGCACGGCTTCGCAATGCTTTGGACTTTCCCATGCCAAACACCAAGCGCACGGCTTCGCAATGCTTTGGACTTTCCCATGCCAAGGCTTCCCCCTTGGACTTCCACACCAAGCTCCATGCTTGGATTTTCCATGCCAACCCATGTTGGACTTTCCCATGCCAAGGCTTCCCCCTTGGACTTCCACACCAAGCTCCATGCTTGGATTTTCCATGCCAACCCATGTTGGACTTTCCCATGACAATCCCATGTCATGAGTTTTGTCTATCATCAAAATACCATCAAGGTACTGCTGGGCCGATTACACCAACAATCTCCCCCTTTTTGATGATTGACAAAACTACCATCTCAAGTCTACCAATTCTCCCATATTGGCAATTCTCATATCCCAATGAGAATTCCAACGAACCTTAATTGGTAACTTGGTAACTGCCAACCCATGTTGGACTTTCCCATGACAATCCCATGTCATGAGTTTTGTCTATCATCAAAATACCATCAAGGTACTGCTGGGCCGATTGCACCAACAATCTCCCCCTTTTTGATGATTGACAAAACTACCATCTCAAGTCTACCAATTCTCCCATATTGGCAATTCTCATATCCCAATGAGAATTCCAACGAACCTTAATTGGTAACTTGGTAACTTCTCCCCCTTTTTGACATTACATCAAAAAGGTCCTCCCCAAGGGTATGAATGTCTCATATCCCAATGAGATCTTACAATCTCTCCCTTGGAGGAACACATGCCTACAATCTTTCTAGTGATCCCATATCACTTAAGAGAGGCAACCCAATTTTCCTCCCATGAAGAAATACACATCCATCTTCCCATGATGGATACCTCCCCCTAGAGGCTTCCTCCCCCTTGACTGTTGCACCAACAATGTCCTTGGAGAGTCCCTAAGCCAATAGGAACATTAACCAAATCAAAATTAAGGCAAAAGTTCAACAATAAACTCTTTTCCACCTTAAAATTGATACTCACCCTCAACCCAACTCCTAATCCATATCCAATGGATTTCCACCCTCTCTAATGCTCTCCCAAGCATATCCTAGGGTTAGGAGTGGTTAGGGGACCTTAACCTAGCTGAACATGGGCCTAACCAACACGATTTACCCGAAATCAAATAGTCGATCAAATCGAAATCGCCACATCGATCCGATCGCCACCATAATAATTAATAATCTGATTTGAGCATTCAAATGGATTTCCGAAATCCATAAGTAAATATACGTAATTTTAAAAATCTTGAAAATGCATACGTATAATACTTATCCTAAACACTATGGGTGAAAAATATTGGAAAATTATTTTACCCACTAAATTAGGAGATTGATACAAAGTTCAAAAGTTTAGAAAAGCTTCAATAAAGAGCCCTCTTTGTATCATCCCATTCAATGGTGATAGCTATCAAAAGATAGGCTTCACCAAGGTTTTTCAAAATGTTTTCAAAAAGTTTTCAAAAACCTTTAATTTCTTTTCCTTAAACATCTCACTTATATCTAGATGTGTAAAAACACATTCAAGGCAATTAATCTAGTGAGATGTGAGTTTTTGTTCTTTAAAATGGTCTCATGCATATTTCTAGGCAATATTATTTGATTCCCATCAAATCATGTCATAGTCCTTAACTTCATTTTAATTCATGCATGATATGATTATGGCATAGATATGATATAGATAAAAACATATGCCAATATCATGATGTCATGGCATGTGAATGAAACTTAAGCATACATGACATCTAAACATAAATCTAAACATGATCATGACATTTTATAGATAAAAATGAAAATGATGTCATGACATGGCAAGGCAAATAAAGCATGGCAAGTAAAATATACTAAGGTATAGAATACCTAAGTTTTAAAAATTAAGTTGCCATTTCTAGGAATTAAATTCATTTTGCCTTAATGCCATTCATTTCCCTAGTGTGCCAAAAACCCAAAATAGCACACCAATACCTCTAAGACCTAAATGTGCCAATTTAAATCATTTTTAACTTCTCAAGCACATTGGCACACCGTAATGTGTCAACTCTACTATGGTTAGGTTAACTACCCATCCACTTAGGGTTGACACACCCTAACCCATTTAGCGTGAATCGATCACGCTTTTAGGAACCCAATATCTATTGGAGCTCCTTGGGTTAACAAGGTATTCTCTAGGGATAACTTCCCTAGATACCTTCCTAATGACCCTTTTAGACTTTGAAGTCATAGTCTTTTGGGTCTTTCCTAGGTCAACTCTAGAGGTGACTCCTCCATTGACCTTCTTAGTGGCTACATTTGATTTCTTTGAGGTGTTAGCCACTAAACACATACCATGGCTAGACTTAGGGATGACTTCCCTATTAGCCTTGGTTTTTCTAGACCTAGATGTTGTTCCATAATTAAATGGAACATTATGGTAGGACATAGGTTTGTGACCCAAACCCTTCTTGCCCTTAGATATTTCTTTCTTTCTAGGTCTTGACTTTTGGACATTTGACCCCTTAACCGAATTTGATATTATTTCTAGGGTCTTCTCCAATTTTTCTAGCCTTAATCTCAAGGCTTGGTTTTCTAGCTCTAATTTCCTCAATTTGTAATTTTCATTAGATTTTTGAGGAATGATTTTCTTTTTAGGCATGTGCCTAGATTTCTTGGGATTAACACCCAAATTTTCTTCTACTCTCCTAATTGACTCCCTAGGCAAGATATTTCTAGAATTATGAGTCCTAGGTTTGTCTTTAGTCATATGAACATGCTTGGCACCTAAGCAATAAACCTTATTGTTTCTCCTAGCATGCTTTTCATTAATAATGGCAAGAGAACTAAAATAATTTTTAGCATGCTTTTTGACTTTAGGAATTGAAGGTGCATTAACTAAAAGTACCTTAGGGTTAGCTTTAGGAGCTCCCCCTACATGAGTTGCACCTTCTTGCCCTTTCTTCCTCCCCCTAGGGCATTAGCTTCGGTAGTGTCCCTTTTGATTGCATTTAAAGCACACAATGTGCTCTTTGCTCTTGATTTTGGGAACACCGGCATCGTTTGACTTTGGGTTGACTTTTGGTGTCGATGCCTTCTTCTTAGCCAATTTAGGGCATTTGCTCTTATAATGCCCTTTCTCCCTACACTCAAAGTATATTATGTGATTTTTATTTAAAATAATAACACTTGAGTTACCTAGGGAGGTGGTGGAGACCTCTTCATGATCTTCACTTCTCCCGAATGTGGATGCTTCTTGTTCTTGCTCCGGGATGGAAGATTGCCTTTCCTCCCCCTCAATGCTAGAGGTGGAGGTCTCCACCAAATCATCAACATCTTCAAATGTTGTGGGTGCTTCTTCTTCGGCATTCTCCTCTACTTGTGCCGATTGGGAATTTTCTTGGAATTTCATTACCTTATTCCATAATTCCCTTGCATCCCTATAATCACCCAATCTAGACCAAATAGTGTTAGATAACAAATCACTAATCAACTTGATTACCTTGATATTTGTCTTGAAGTCTTTGATTTGGTCTTGGGTCCATTTTGATTTTTCAATGGGCTTGTTGTGTTTGTCCCTAGGCATCTCAAAACCCTTTTCTATAATAATCATAAAATCAAAATCGGTTTCGAGATATACCTCCATCTGTTTCCTCCACCAAGAAAAATCTGTTGGTGCAGTGGGCACCAAAGTCGAATCGGTATTTTGATTATGGCAAAAGGCTCAATAGTTAAGGGTATATTTGTTATCTTACGAGCTCAATTAAGTGTGCAGAAATGCTAAAGTTGAGCGGAAGGTCTGCGACACCCGGTGGGAACCGAGGTGGTCGGGCAACGCCAGAGGGACTTCGGAGGAAGCCGAGGTACTCGGGTGAAGACCGGAAGCGAGGCTACAAGGTAAGCTCGTGTGAAAGCGAAGCAAGGTCGTTAAGCGTAGATCCGACCCAATACCTCCAATGGAAGGTCTAGGTCGAGATCAGATGGTTAGAACCATCGCACTTTATATTTTAAGCTAACTTGTACTGCAGTCCAAAACCCTTTGACTACAGTCAACTGCTAGTCAAGTTCCAGCCTCGAGAAGAGCTCGAATTTCAAGGGGGTGAATTTGGACTTGACTCGTGTTTTGGTACAAAGGGTGATGTGGCATCAAGGTGGACATCCAAACCATCACCAAGCTTCCTTGTGGTGGACGCCCAAAATAAGGTGAGTTGGCACAAGATGGTTGGCTCCCATGATGTGGCACAAGTTGGATGGCTTCTTCTTCTTGGCATGAAGGCCTCCTTGAGGTGGCACAAGATGGTTGGCTCCCTTGATGTGGCACAAGTTGGATGGCTTCTTCTTCTTGGCGTGAAGGCTTCCTTGAGGTGGCACAAGGTGGTTGGATGAAACACCTCATCCTTGAGTTGGCGCCCAAGGAGGTTGGAGGTGGCACAAGGTGGTTGGATGAAACACCTCATCCTTGAGTTGGGATAAGAACCTCACCTTGGACACTACCTATGTCTAAATTCATAGATCAATATCTATAAATAGACATGTTCACTCCAAGCAAACAACAAGACATCAAGAGCTCTCAACACGCCGTCGTAACGCCGCTACTACTACTCACATTTGCTACGACGAAGTGCCGCCGACAACGAAAGCTACATCTTCTACTTATAAGAGTTGTCGGTATATTTATTTAAGTTCTACTTCTTTAAATTGTCTTTGTGCTTTAATCGTAACAAGGAAAGGGGGAGTGTCCCTTTGCCTTGATTTCTTTTGTCGTTGCTCCTACCTCCAACGAGGAGGAGTGGTTTTAGTGAATTGCCCTCCGTACGTGATCAAGGATCACTAGGGCCGTGGATTAGCAATCGAAAGATTGTGAACCACGTAAAAATATCTTGTCTACTTTATATTTCCGCTGTGCATTCTCTACTTGCTTTTTACTTATTGCAAAAGTTTTTTAACGACATCGTATCGCTATTCACCCCCCCCCTCTAGCGACACTTTCGATCCAACAATTGGTATCAGAGCCGGGGGCGCTAAGATTCGGTGAAACCACCAATCTAGCTTTGTTTTTCTTTTTTTTTACAGATTTTTTATTTATTTATTTCTGTTTTCGTATAATTATTTCACTTGCTTATCTTCTCCTACATATAGAATTGCATTAGAGGCTTTAGGATCGGATAAGGTTGTCCTTGGGTTAGATCCGAGTAAGGTTGTCCTCCGGAACTTCAACGACATTCGCATTTGATTGTTTATTTCTTTTTGCAAGTTACATTTTATATATCTTTTTACTTCCCTTTTACTAATCCAAGACGAAAGTCTTGGAATATTCTTTTCGTGTGTGTTTTGCAAGATTCTTTTCGTCGTTCTTCTTCTTGTTTTTAAATGGCCCATCTCGAAGGGTTTAGCACCGCCCGACCCCCGTTTTACAACGGTAATGACTTTCGTTATTGGAAGGGTCGGATGGAATGCTTTCTTAAAACCCAAATCGAGATGTGGATCGTAATCCAAACCGGTTTCACACTTCCTATTAATGAAGATGGTGAATCTTTGGGTTACGATCAATGGTCAAATTCCATGAAAAAACAAGTAGAAGCCGATGCCAAGGCAACTCAAATCTTACAATGTGGGTTGTCCAAGGAAGAGCTCAACCGCGTCGGCCCCTTCATTAGTGCAAAGGACTTATGGACCAAGCTAGTGGAACTACACGAAGGCACCGACGACACGAAGGTATGTAAAAGAGATTTACTTTTAAATAAATTGTATAACTTGAAAATGCAGGAAAAC
The DNA here is from genome assembly GCA_025175895.1 of Wurfbainia villosa. Classification (NCBI taxonomy): domain Eukaryota; kingdom Viridiplantae; phylum Streptophyta; class Magnoliopsida; order Zingiberales; family Zingiberaceae; genus Wurfbainia; species Wurfbainia villosa. The sequence continues at coordinate 14,054,432 of CM045990.1, forward strand.
GAGACCGCAACTCAACTACATGCTCGTATCCAAGACATGCGTCAACCAACTCCATGCCATCGGACAAAGGTCGAGGATCGCGACCTTATCGGTATTCTCTTAACTCGTTTCCTAGGACCACCTTGTGGGCATCCATGGTCGATGCCTACAAGGTCTCCAAGGACCTTTCTAAGATTAGGTTAGGCAATTGTTTTGAACTTGAATTACATGAGCAAACTAACGTGGTCGTGAGAAGAGTATTGCGTTAGTTGCGGTTCCAAGAAGAAGAAGCCCCCAAGCAAGCCACCCCGGAGGAAGAAGGCGATATCCAAGCTCTAATGGCCAAGTGAGCAACTCGAAAACCAAGAAGAGTCCGAGTCCGAATCCGATGATGAGCTTCCATTCAAGACAAGCCACGGATCCGTATCCGATTCAAAAGAATCATTAAGGGTAAGTCGGTCGTTACTTAATACTTTGTATGGTGCAATTAAATTTTTAAGTAAGAAACTAGCTAAGTCCGAGTCCAAGGTCGAGACCCTAATTGAGGAGGTTAACCTCCTCAAACATGAGGTCTCCCTAACCTCTTCGACTACTCGTATTCAAGAGGAGGACTCAACTCAAGTTGAAAAGCTTGAAGTTGAGAACTCGCTTTTGAAAACACAAGTCGAAGACCTTAGGAACACGTTGGAAAAGTTCACTTTGGGATCCAAGGGACTTGACCTCTTACTTGGATCACAAAGGGCCGTGTACAACAAGGCCGGACTCGGGTTTAACTCAAATACAACCAATAAGTCATATATGTCTATAGTAAACCAACATAAGAAAAATGTCCAAGCATGGGTCCCTAAGACCACTTTGATTTCAACTTTAGGATCTAACATGTATTGGGTTCCCAAGGACCAAATTCACTATGTGAATAGACCCACTCGATTCAATGGTCGGGGAGCCAATACAAAATGTATTTTGTTAAGTCTTAGAAATTGCATGCTTAGTTTTCCTTTATTTTTAGAATGGTTAGATAGGACTCATAACCAACTAAAATCCTGCGAAAGATTGAGCCTCGGGAGCCTCTTTTCAAAAATAAACCAACTAAAATCCTCTAAAGATTGAGCCTCGGGAGCCTCTTTTCAAAATAACTAGTTAGACCAAGATGTAGTCTCAAGTAAGTCGAGTTATCAATTTCTTGAAATTAGCTTTGTCTAAGGAAGTGGTCGTTGTTCCGATCAAAGAAGGCCTCTGTGCCTCGCCACGACCTGGAAGCTAATCTCTTGAAAAGATTACTTGATGAGCTTAGACTAAATCCGAATCTAACCTAATGTTGGTTAATTTAAATTCATTAAAATTAATCAAGTAAAATTGAAAGTCATCTCACAGTAACACATAGGAATAACATGTTTTGATCATGTAGATATTGGTGAGATGATTTAGGTTTAAAAACTTACAAACAACCCTTTAGTAATTCCATTGATCCTACACATAAGAGTCGAAGAAACCATTAATATAGTTTTCGACGAAGGACACGAACCCGTTCAATCCTTAACAAAACCAACTAGCAAATCAACTTATAGCGAACCCGACTCTGATCTTGAACTTGAATCTCGTCCTAACCCAAGTCATCCTATCGACCAAGTGATAGATGACTCTAACCCAAGTCAAACTAGAACTCACCCAAGTCATCCTATCAATCAAGTTATAGGTGATCCAAATTTAGGGGTTCGAACTAGAGATTCATATCGAAACCTTAGTCAAATCTCGTTAATTTCCAAAATCGAACCCAAAACTATTGAACAAGCACTTCTTGATCCCGACTGGATTATTGCTATGCAAGAAGAGCTAGCTCAATTCACTAGAAATGAAGTCTGGGAATTAGTACCACCACCTAAAGAAAAATCAATTATTGGAACAAGGTGGGTATTTCGAAATAAACTTGATGATAAAGGTGAAGTAGTTAGAAATAAAGCCAGGTTAGTCGCAAAAGGGTTTAGTCAAGTCGAAGGTTTAGATTACGATGAGACCTACGCCCCCGTAGCAAGACTAGAGTCCATCCGAATGTTGTTAGCATATGCTGCATCGAGGTTTTAAATTGTTTCAAATGGATGTCAAGTCAGCATTTTTGAATGGATACATTAAGGAAGAAGTTTACGTCACCAACCTCCGGATTGAAAATCTAGATAAACTGACCATGTCCTTAGACTTAAGAAAGCCCTATATGGACTCAAACAAGCCCCAAGAGCTTGATACGAAGGCTTCGATCTATCTTAAGTCCAAAGGATTCAACCAAGGTTTAGTCGACCCAACCTTATTCGTTAAAACCGTAGGAAAAGAAATCTTTATAGCCCAAATCTATGTAGATGATATAATTTTTGGAACTACCAACTCGATCCTGCTAAACGAATTCATCTCACTTATGGAAAGTGAATTTAAAATGAATTTAGTAGGAGAGTTAAGTTTCTTCTTAGGTTTACAAATTAAACAAACTAAAGATGGAATATATTTACATCAACAAAAATATACTAAGGACTTAATAAATCGATTTGGAATGCAAGATGCTAAAATAATTAATACACCTATAGCAACTAATGTTAATATAAACGAAGATGTAGAAGGAAAACCCGTTGACCTAAAATACTATAGGAGCGCAATAGGAAGTCTCCTATACTTAACCGCGAGCCGACCCGACATTTTATTCGCGGTAAGTATGTGCGCAAGGTTACAAACCTGTGCCAAGGAGTCTCACCTAACCCTAGTCAAGCGTATCCTTAGATATCTAAAGGGCATGCTAAACGTAGGTATTTGGTACCCTAGATCTACCGAGTTTAATCTAATCGGCTACTCCGACTCCGACTATGCCGGTAGTAAACTCGATAGAAAGAGCACGAGTGATTGTTGTCAAATCCTCGGCTCGAGTCTAGTGAGTTGGTGCGATGAGGCGACATTGCGTTGCCTTATCTACCACCGGCAATCGTTGCAATGGGTGAGTGTGTCTCTCAGCTCCTGTGGATGAAGCACACTCTCCAAGACTTTAGCTTAATCTTTAACAACATTAAAAGTTAGGTATGTGCGTAATAGAGTAGGATTTAAATTTTTCTATATATGTACTCTATTTTTGCTTCTTTTTATGAAATTAGCCTAAGTCTTACCTTAGAAATCATATTGGGAACTTGCTTGGACTTACAAACCCTAAAATATATTTACAAACTTTTTGAGTTAAGGCAAAAGGGGGAGAAAGTCACAAAAGTAACCAAAATTAACCAAAATTAAAGGGGAAGAAAGTAAACAAAATTATTACCTTTTATATTAAGTAATTCCGATTACTTAAGCAACTATTAAAAGGGAGTAAAAATTATTTTTCAAGAACTCACCTTCGGTCAAGGGGGAGGTTACCTCAAAGGGGAGAACTTGAAACAATAATATTTCTCACTCATGCTTAATCTTTATGCTAGCTCACTCATGCTTAATCTTTATGCTAGCTCACTCATATTTAATCTTTATGCTAGCTCATTCATGCTTAATCATTATGCTAGCTCATTCATATTTAATCTTTATGCTAGCTCATTCATGCTTAATCATTATGCTAGCTCATTCATATTTAATCTTTATGCTAGCTCATTCATGCTTAATCATTATGCTAGCTTACTGTTATGCTTAATTTTTCCTTAACTTTTGTCGGTTTGCCATGAATCAAAAAGGGGGAGATTGTTGGTGCAGTGGGCACCAAAGTCGAACCGGTATTTTGATTATGGCAAAAGGCTCAATAGTTAAGGGTATATTTGTTATCTTACGAGCTCAATTAAGTGTGCAGAAATGCTAAAGTTGAGCGGAAGGTCTGCGACACCCGGTGGGAACCGAGGTGGTCGGGCAACGCCAGATGGACTTCGGAGGAAGCCGAGGTACTCGGGTGAAGACCGGAAGCGAGGCTACAAGGTAAGCTCGTGTGAAAGCGAAGCAAGGTCGTTAAGCGTAGATCCGACCCAATACCTCCAATGGAAGGTCTAGGTCGAGATCAGATGGTTAGAACCATCGCACTTTATATTTTAAGCTAACTTGTACTGCAGTCCAAAACCCTTTGACTACAGTCAACTGCTAGTCAAGTTCCAGCCTCGAGAAGAGCTCGAATTTCAAGGGGGTGAATTTGGACTTGACTCGTGTTTTGGTACAAAGGGTGATGTGGCATCAAGGTGGACATCCAAACCATCACCAAGCTTCCTTGTGGTGGACGCCCAAAATAAGGTGAGTTGGCACAAGATGGTTGGCTCCCATGATGTGGCACAAGTTGGATGGCTTCTTCTTCTTGGCGTGAAGGCCTCCTTGAGGTGGCACAAGATGGTTGGCTCCCTTGATGTGGCACAAGTTGGATGGCTTCTTCTTCTTGGCGTGAAGGCTTCCTTGAGGTGGCACAAGGTGGTTGGATGAAACACCTCATCCTTGAGTTGGCGCCCAAGGAGGTTGGAGGTGGCACAAGGTGGTTGGATGAAACACCTCATCCTTGAGTTGGGATAAGAACCTCACCTTGGACACTACCTATGTCTAAATTCATAGATCAATATCCATAAATAGACATGTTCACTCCAAGCAAACAACAAGACATCAAGAGCTCTCAACACGCCGTCGTAACGCCGCTACTACTACTCACATTTGCTACGACGAAGTGCCGCCGACAACGAAAGCTACATCTTCTACTTATAAGAGTTGTCGGTATATTTATTTAAGTTCTACTTCTTTAAATTGTCTTTGTGCTTTAATCGTAACAAGGAAAGGGGGAGTGTCCCTTTGCCTTGATTTCTTTTTGTAATCGTTGCTCCTACCTCCAACGAGGAGGAGTGGTTTTAGTGAATTGCCCTCCGTACGTGATCAAGGATCACTAGGGCCGTGGATTAGCAATCGAAAGATTGTGAACCACGTAAAAATATCTTGTCTACTTTATATTTCCGCTGTGCACTCTCTACTTGCTTTTTACTTATTGCAAAAGTTTTTTAACGACATCGTATCGCTATTCACCCCCCCTCTAGCGACACTTTCGATCCAACAAAATCTCCATCGAATTTTGGTGGATGGATGAAGCCGGCCATCTTGTAGTGCTCTCGCGGCGGTTAGTCCTTGAAGAGTGACCTCGGCTCTGATACCACTTGTAGGGGATCGATACGGTCGACTAGAGGGGGGTGAATAGCCCTCGTACGATGGATGTCGTAATTCGTTCATTCTCATTGCGTTGCTTGTCTACGATTGTCGTTAGCGCAACGGACTAACAATAATAATGAAACTAACAACACTTAAGCACACGCAAACACACACGATATACGTGGTTCGGAACCGAATGGTTCCTACTCCACGGGCGAGCTCCTCGAGCTCTAGTTAGGTGCACGACACTAAATATAACACTCCTTTTCGACTACACATCGGAGGTGGAGAAACCTCTCACAAGCAATTACACTAAGTAATGAAATACAAGCAATACAAAGACAAATACGAAATACACGTAAAGAACACTTTACAACGCTTGCTTTGAATCCTTTGCTTGTTGCTTGCTTTAGATGGCTCTTGAAGGTCTGGAATGCAGCAGCAATTCCCCTCCAATAGCTTCACAAAAGGCTTGGCAAAAACCTCCATCTCAAGCTCCCTTTATAACCTGCATCGAGTTTTTCGCGCTAGCGATCCAAAAGGCCCCTGGGCCCTGTAGTCGTTGTCTCACGGCGGATCACGTTGGACAAGTTCCAATGGATCACCTACGATTGGTGATGATGCCCATTCGATCATTGGACTAATAATCGGCCTTGATCGGCTCACGGGCGTCGCTCGCGACACTCCCATCGATCATTGCCATCCCTCGGCGGTTGGCTAGTTCGATCATTGCCGATCCATGGCGATCGTTACACCAATCGAACTCTAGTCGACTTGGACCAGTCGAACCGGCACCTATGCCAGTCGACTGATGTCGGGCAAAACCTCAAACACAAGTTGTTTGAGCATCCGACACTCAGTCTTAGCCACTTGGCCAAGTCCACCTTATCCCTCATGGAGTTCCCCACCAAACCTCTCTTCCCTCGGCCTACGTCCCTCGGATGCGCCAAGCGCACGGCTTCGCAATGCCATCCTTCGCGTCTCATGCCCTAGAAGTATGCTTCCCTTTGAGCTCACTCCATTCGCTCCCCGTCCGGCGGTCCCTCGGATGCACCAAGCGCACGGCTTCGCAATGCTATCCTTCACCGACTCAAGGACCCCGAGCCTAGTGAACTTACCAAGTCCTCAAGACTTCCCAAATGCATCAAGGTACTGCTGGGCCGATTGCACCAACAATCTCCCCCTTTTTGATGATTGACAAAACTACCATCTCAAGTCTACCAATTCTCCCATATTGGCAATTCTCATATCCCAATGAGAATTCCAACGAACCTTAATTGGTAACTTGGTAACTGCCAACCCATGTTGGACTTTCCCATGACAATCCCATGTCATGAGTTTTGTCTATCATCAAAATACCATCAAGGTACTGCTGGGCCGATTGCACCAACAACCTTCTCCTTAGAGTTATTGGTTCCTAACCAAAACCCGTTAACCCGCTCCAATAACTTAAGTTAAAATAAACCGAACCGAGTTGGTCAATTTTAAGTTAAAACAAACTGAACCATCTTTGGTTCATTCATTTAAAATATACCAAACACCTTTAGTTTATTCTCCACCATTGGATTAGAACCAAACTAATTTGGTTCATCCATCATGTCTTCATAAGACTCGGCCCATCCATGCTTTTGTTGCGACTGAAACGATTTCATGCTTGCTCCTTGTTTGGTCCAACCAAACCAAGTTTCTCTCGATCTGAGAATCTCATTCTCAAGCTCGTTTTAAATCCTTCGGATTACACTCATTATGCGTTTGACCAAATAGGTTCTATGTTTATGTTGGTCGTCTATAATTAACCATTAATTATAGAATGATCATGAGTGGCACCTAGTAGTACATCATGATCCCTAATTAACAGAAAAATCAATGGTTGATCCATAACCATTTCTGAAATCCTTCAGCAGCTACAATGAATCGTGTCCCATTCCCTTCACACATCTTATACCCGCTTGGTTCAGGACATAGTCTATAGTGTCAGTCCCCACTAGGTCGATTATGTCACACCTAGCCCAAGTGTCATTTCCTCGTCCTACGGATTCTAGTTACTGCACATGTATCTAAGAGTATCATACTCTAAACATGTAATATTTTGGCCAAAGACTTTAGTAACAATCCGACAAGAGGTCATGGGTATACATCTCCTCGAAGGAGTGGTGAATCCTTTATAGGCTATTCAAACACCTTCGGCCACTTCGACTTATACCCAATCATTCCGGATCCACATCTCCTCAGAGATGCTTGCTTAAGATATCAAAACATAAGTCTTCATGACCAAGATGACTTGAATACCATAAGTCAAAGGTGTTGGGTTTCCGGCACCGCGGCGAGTGTGTGTTCGAACATGTTTCGTAAACATGTGTGCAGCGAAAGAAATAAAAAGCAATAAATCTAATTTATTACATCACACACACCACACGCATGCATAGTACAACATGTGTAGACATAACCGTAGTTTCAAATTTTGCAATAAAAGGAAATTTATTCTACGTATACCTGACGTATCACGTGTAGCGGGAAAGGCATCAACCGGAGCAACCCTCGCTAGAATCGCCTCTATCCGTTTCCATGCCGAGTATCTTCGGGATGACTTCACAAAGCCACGAGCCTCGTCTTCGTACGAGTCACTAGCCTCGTGTCGAAGACGATGTGATCGAGAGAAGATCACAATTCGAATCAAAATTCAGATTCAAAACTGAGTCCCCAAAACTCGCTTCTCCAGAGAGGTATTCATCAACCGTTTGACGAATCCTTCATCCTCCACCTATGAGGATTACCGGAGATCGAATCCCCATCAAGGAAGCCGCTGTCGGAGATCCAAACGTCATCCAAATGACGCTCCGACAAAAAGAAAACAAGTTGTCCAGAAAACTGGACAGCTTTAGTGGAGGATGTTGTGCCAGCCAAATAAGGAAACTAGATGCTCACCTTGTCGCCGGAGCCAAGGAAGATCACCAGAGGGTCGCCGGAGGATCGCCGGCTGAAGCTTGGACGCCGAAAACAACTTGGACGGCGTCACAAGAGGTGGGCGGCGGCTAGGGTTTGGGCGCCGACCACAAGAGGAGAGGAGGGAGAGGGGCGGCAACTTTGGATTAGTTCTCTCATTAAACCCTTGAGCCCTATTTTATAGAGAACGAATTCTCCTAATGGTTATTGGTTCATAACCAAAACCCGTTAACCCGCTCCATTAATTTAAGTTAAAATAAACCAAATCGATTTGGTCTATTTTAAGTTTAAACGAACCGAACCAACTTTTGGTTCATTCATTTAAAACAAACTAAACCCCTTTGGTTTAATCTCCACCATTGGATTAGAACCAAACCAATTTGGTTCATCCATCTTGTCTTTATAAGACACAGCCCATCCACGTTTCCATTGCGACTGAAATGATTTCATGCTCGCTCCTTGTTTGGTCCAACCAAACCTAGTTTCTCTCGGTCTGAGAATCTCATTCTCAAGCTCGTTTTAAATCCTTCAGATTATGCTCGTTATGCGTGTGACCAAATAGGTTCTCGATTTATGTTGGCCCTCTATAATTAACCATTAATTATAGAATGATCATGAGTGGCACATAGTAGTGCATCATGATCCCCAATTAACCGAAAAGATCAACAGTTGATCCAGAACTATTTCTGAAACCCTTCAGCAGCTACAATGAATCGTGCCCCATTCCTCTCACTCATCTTATACCCACTTGGTTAAGGACATGGTCTATAGTGTCAGTCCCCACTAGGTTGACTACGTCACACCTAGCCCAAGTATCATTTCCTCATTCTACGAATTCTAGTTACTGCACATGTATCCAAAAGTACCTTACTCCAAACATGTAATGCTTTGGTCAAAGACTTTATTAACAATCCGACGAGAGGCCATGGGTATACATCTCCTCGCAAGGAGTGGTGAATCCTTTATGGGCTATTCAAACACCTTCGATCACTTCGACTTATGACCAATCATCCCGTGTCCACATCTCCTCAGAGATGTTTGCTTAAGATGTCAAAGCATAGGTCTTCATAATCAAGATGACTTGAATACTGCAAGTCAAAGGAACATCGCACTTAAGCTGCAGTAAAAACTTCATTGACATATCTATATATGCAGAGAACCATATGAAGTCTTACGGCTGGTCACTCCAATGAACTAGTTACCATAACTAGCATCCATGATTAACTCCGGACATCACAATGTCTCCAGTCAGTGAGAATCAGCTGCTTGGATACACTAAGGAGTATACCTCATGCTAGTCTCAAAAGAATTGATGGTGTTCAAATCCATCGATTCATCGACTAGGGATAATTCCGATACATCACAATTACACATGTAGAGATACTCACTAGTTGTGATCCAATCACAAATTCTCTCATGTTGTGAATCGTATCATGGACATTTAGTAAATGAGTTTAAGATCTAATCAAATACATGAGAACATGTATACTCAAATAGTGAATACCCATTTATCATATAAATGGTTCAAACATAAGGCGATTACCTTAGGGCATCCCTCATATATTACTAACAAACTCCCACTTGGCCTAATGTCAATCGCTACGGTATCCAATACCATAAGCTCTAACATGACCCTCATACTTACTTTGAGGTAATGCCTTAGTCAAAGGATTCGCTAAGTTCCTTTCAGTGGGGATTTTCTCGATTTGTATTTCCTTCCTACTTATGATCTCTCTTATCAAATGATAGCGGCGAAGCACATGTTTGGATCATTGATGAGACCACATCAAGTTCAGAGATGAACTTCTTGATCCAAACCGCTTCCTTTGCTGCTTCCAAAGCTGCAATGTATTCTGCCTTAGTGGCAAAATCCGCTATAGTGTCAAGCTTGGAAACTTTCCAACTTATTGCACCTCCATTCCAGGTAAATACATAACCAGACTGAGACATGGAATCATCCTTGTCTATCTAGAAGCTGGCATCCGTATACCCATATATCACCATGTACCCTTCTCCATATATTAGGAAAGCATCCTTAGTTCTTCTCAAGTACTTAAGGATTGTCTTAACAGCCGCCCAATGATCCATTCCTGGATTAGACTGGTATCTACTCGTGACACTCAGAGCATATGATACATCGGGCCTCATACATAACATAACATACATGATAGATCCTATTGCGGATGCATAGGGAATCATACTCATGTAAATCCTCTCGTCTTCTGTGCGTGGACACATAGACTTCGAAAGGTGTATCCCATGCCTGATGGGTAGGAAATCTTTCTTGGATTCTGACATGCTAAACCTCTTTAGCACTCGGTCTATATATGTAGACTGTGAAAGACCAAGAAACCATTTCGATCTATCTCTATTGATCTTAATCCCGAGGATGTAGGTTGCTTCTCCCAGGTCTTTCATGGAGAATGTCTTGGACAACCAAATCTTAACTGACTGTAAGATTGAAACATCGTTTCCTATATGTAATATGTCATCGGCATACAATACTAGGAACACGACTGCACTTCTACTAACCTTCTTGTACACACAAGGTTCGTCTAGATTTTTGCGAGAAATCAAACTTTTTGATTGTCTTATCAAAATGGATATTCTAGCTCCTGGATGCTTGCTTCAGTCCATATATGGACCGTCGCAATTTGCATATCTTGGTTTTATCAACCGATGTGAAACCCTCAGGCTGTATCATATACACATCCTCGAGAAGCTTTCCATTAAGGAAAGATGTTTTCACATCCATTTGTCATATCTCATAATCATAATGAGTCGTTATGGCCAGGAGCATCCGAATGGATTTAAGCATAGCAACAGGCGAATAGGTTTCGTCATAATCAACACCTTGCTTTTGATGATATCCTTTCGCCACCAATCTAGCCTTATTGGTAATCACATTACCATCCATGTCGATTTTCTTCTTGAAAACCCACTTGCACCCTATAGGCTTTATGCCTTCAGGTGGGTCAACCAAGTTTCAAACTTGGTTTTCATACATGGAATTCATTTCCGACTTCATGGCTTCAAGCCACTTATCCCTTTCTGAACTTGTCATAACTTCTTCATAACTAGTAGGCTCCTCATCATCAATGAGTAACATGTCATTCGATTCACTTACGAGAAATTCATATCTCTCAGGAATATTGCATGTTCTACCAGATCTACGAAGATGTGGTGTCTCAATAGGTCCAGCCGATTGCTCATCACTATGAGTTATTGGTTGTTGTGCTTCACCAAGTATCTCATCAATGTCTATTTGAGTCTCGCGAACCTCCTCAAGCTCGACGACACTCCCACTATTTTCTTGCAAGAGAAACTCTTTCTCTAGAAACACAGCATGTCTTGAAACAAACACCTTTTGTTCCACAGGATGATAGAATTGGTAACCCCTTGTTTTCTTAGGGTATCCAATAAATAGACATTTATCAAACTTAGCCTCCAATTTGTCTGATACAGTTCGCTTCACATAAGAAGGACAATCTCATATCTTCAAGTAAGATACATGAGGTTTCTTTCTATTCCATATCTCATATGGAGTAGTAGAGACTACCTTGGTTGGCATTCTGTTTAACAAGTAAATAGCAGTTTGAAGTGCATAGCCCAAAAAGGACTTGGGAAGATTCGCATGATTCATCATTGACCTGACCATGTCCAACAAGGTCCGGTTACGTATCTCAGATACACCATTATGCTATGGTGTATATGGCGAAATCCATTGAGACAACATACCATTGTCTTTTAGATAATCTAGAAACTCTTGACTTAAGTATTCACCACCTCGATCCGATCGAAATATTTTAATACTCTTGTCATGTTGTTTCTCTACTTCATTTCTGAATTCTTTGAACCTTTCAAAGGCTTCAGACTTGTGTTTCATCAAGAACACATACCCAAACCGTGAGTGATCATTGGTGAAGGTAATGAAGTAACTATAGCCTCCTAAAGCTTGAGTTGACATAGGTCCACATACATCAGTATGTATTAGACCTAGCAACTCTTCCACCCATTCACCTTTTCCAGTAAAAGGTAATTTAGTCATCTTGCCTTTTAAGCATGATTCGCATGTATCGTATGAATCCAATTCAAATGATTCCAGAATTCCACATCGGTGTAATTCGGACATGTGTTTCTTGATTGCATGGCCAAGACGACAATGCCACATATAGGGGTCTAATTGATTATCCTTTCAAGTACGCTTGTTGCTTGCTTCGATATTGAAAACGTCACTGGATACGTCCAACGTATAAATATCATTGCTTAAAGTTCCAGTCCCATAAAGAACTCCATTCAAAGTTATGTAACAACAATTGTTACTAAAAGTCAAATGATATCCATTTATATTTAAACAAGAAATAGAAATGATGTTCTTTATCAACGAAGGAACATAAAAGCAATTGTGTAGTTCTAAGACAAGTCCTGCAGGGAGTTTCAACAGATACGTTCTGATGGCGAGTGCAGCAACCTTTGCTCCATTCCCAACACGTAAATTTGACTCTCCCTTGACAAGTCTTCTTCTATTCCATAGCCCATGTATCTCATTACATATATGTGAGCCACATCCAGTATCCAATACACAAGTGTTTGAGGAAATAGAATGACAATCAATAATGAAGATATCTGAAGATGATGGGGCATCCGATGCCTTATTCTTCTTCACGAACTCAAGATAAATCTTACAATTTCTTCGCCAATGGCCCTCCTTGCCATAATGACGGCAAATGCCCTTTTGAGCCGGTTCTGCCTTTTTAGCCTTTTTCTTCTTCCGCTTCAGTTGTTCCTTTGACTCCTTTTTAGAACCTTTCTTTGAGGAATCAACTAACAACACCGTCCCCTGCTCATGCTTCTCAGAAGGCTCCACAGTCTTCAGCATGTTGAGCAGTACCACAGATGAACCTTCTTGCATCTCATAGGTGAAGAGGAGCTTGGAGACTTCGAACCTTTCGAATCTCACTTGCTCATCAAACAACTCATAAAGATGAAGGACTATGGTATGAGCATCCATATGCTCATGCTACTTCCACAACTCGAGTACCATCGCGGCTAGCATGATGTAACTCGTCATTTCAGAATCAGTTATATGTTTCTGATAGGCCAATAATTGGTCCAGAGTTGCATTATCACTAGGACAGGCGGGAAGAGGCGCTTCGAGGACATTCGCAAGCTTTTCAACCTTAAGAACAATTCTCAGGTTGAATCCAAAAGCCAGTCCATGAAGTTCGACATAGTCAATATATTTGAATCCAAGATAGAGTGCAAATTCAAAGACATCATGATCAATCAATTATCCTAGAAATACAAATCGAGCTTATATGAGAAAGTTGATTTAAAATGCATCAACATACATTTATAAATCCCATTCATTTTTTGAATTTCAAAAACCCCAAAATCACTTTGGGAGATCGTAGGTCCATCTTCGAATGGGCTGATATCCAACATAGATATGAACAACCTTGGAGAGAGTCCAACAAGTCATTCATAGCTACGATGGTAGGTATCAAATATACCGATTGCATATCACATATATGCAATTATCACAATGTGCTATCAACTAATTGAATGTTCACACATACATCTGGTTGTTAACTCATTAACAAGTATGCATCATATGCATAGCACCCAACTTCACCTCCCTTCACATCAACCTTGGAGAGAGTCCAACAAGCCGATGCTCCAGGTTAAAGCCAACCCATTAATCAAGAAATAGTTTTAATATGGTTAGAGTGCATTCAACCAATTAGCCCGGCTTGGAGAGAGTCCAACAACCAAAGCTAACGATTGACCTCTGACTCTTACCATATTAGTATTAAACTATTCCATGGTTTGAACATGTTCGGGTTTGAGCAGGGCTTGGAGAGAGTCCAACAACCCAAACAGGAAATAAAACTCTGGTTCTACCCATATTAATGGAAGGTGTAGGCTTTAATATTGTGTTAGGGTTTTTATGTCTCATCCTCTTTGCATGCAAATAACTATTATCTATATGGTATGGCATACATGTCATACATCTACATGTCACGACACACATGGCATAATGATATGCATCTAATGCAATTACATGGCATACAATTATGGCATGTACAAATTTCCTTATATGTCATAACTATTTATGAAAATAAAATATGTTTAAGATTTAATTCTCAAAATCAAATCATGATTAAATTAGGAAATAAATTTTCAAATCTAATCACATATTTTATTTATGGAAGGTCTCAATTAAGGAAAGTCAATTTTTAATTTAGAAAACAAATTTCCTAAATTGTCAAAACTATTTATGGAAATAAAATATATTTTAGATTTGATTTCTCAAATCAAATCATGATTAAATTAGGAAACAAATTTCCAAATCTAATCAAATATTTTATTTATGGAAAATGTTAATTTCTATAAATACTTCTAACTTTTCAAAAGTAGAAGATTTCCATAAATACTTCTAGACTTTCAAAAATTAGAAAATTTTCATAATACTTCTAACTTTCCAAAAGTAGAAAATTTCCATAAATACAATTACGACTATCGCAAAACAATTTTACGATTATGTCGAAACACAACCTGGGCTCTGATACCACTGTTGAGTTTCCGACACCGCGGCGAGTGTGTGTTCGAACATGTTTTGTAAACATGTGCGCAGCGGAAGAAATAAAAAGTAATAAATCTAATTTATTACATCACACACACCACACGCATGCATAGTACAACATGTGTAGACATAACTGTAGTTTCAAATTTTGCAATAAAAGGAAATTTATTCTATTTATACCTGACGTATCACGTGTAGCAGGAAAGGCATCAACCGGAGCGACCCTCTCTAGAATCGCCTCTATCCGTATCCATGCCGAGTATCTTCGAGATGACTTCACAAAGTCACGATCCTCGTCTTCGTATGAGTCACTAGCTTTGTGTCGAAGACGATGTGATCGAGAGAAGATCACAATCCGAATCAAAATTCGGATACAAAACCGAGTCCTCAAAACTCGCTTCTCCGGAGAGGTATTCATCAACCGTTTGATGAATCCTTCGTCCTCCACCTATGAGAATTTTTGGAGATCGAATCCCCGGCAAGGAAGCCGCTGTCGGAGCTCCAAACGTCGTCCAAACGACACTCCGACAAGAAGGAAACAAGCTGTCCAGAAAATTGGACAGCTTTGGTTGAGGATGTTGTGCCGGCAAAATAAGGAAACTAGATGATCACCTTGTCGCCGGAGCCAAGGAAGATCACCGGAGGGTCGCCGGATGATCGTCGGCTGAAGCTTGGACACCGGCAACAACTTGGACGGCGGCACAAGAGGTGGGTGGCGGCTAGGGTTTGCACGCCGACCACAAGAGGAGAGGAGGGAGAGGGGCGGCAACTTTGGATTAGTGCTCTCATTAAACCCTTGAGCCCTATTTTATAGAGAAAAAATTCTCCTAATGGTTATTGGTTCATAACTAAAACCCGTTAACCCGCTCCATTAATTTAAGTTAAAATAAACCAAACCGATTTGGTCTATTTTAAGTTAAAATGAACCGAACCAACTTTTGGTTCATTCATTTAAAACAAACCAAACCCCTTTGGTTTATTCTCCACCATTGGATTAGAACCAAATCAATTAGGTTCATCCATCATGTCTTCATAAGACATGGCCCATCCACACTTCCATTGTGACTGAAACGATTTCATGCTCTCTCCTTGTTTGGTCCAACTATTTGTGCGTGTGACCAAATAGGTTCTCGTTTTAAATCCTTCGGATTACGCTAGTTGTGCGTGTGACCAAACGCTTCCATTCGTTTTAAATCCTTCGGATTACGCTAGTTGTGCGTGTGACCAAATAGGTTCTCGGTTTATGTTGGTCGTCTATAATTAACCATTAATTATAGAACGATCATGAGTGGCACCTAGTAGTACATCATGATCCCCAATTAATCGAAAAGATCAACGGTTGATCCAGAACTATTTCTAAAACCCTTCAGCAGCTACAATGAATCGTGCCTCATTCCTTTCACTCATTTTATACCCACTTGGTTCAGGACATGGTCTATAGTGTCAGTCCCCACTAGGTTGACTACGTCACACCTAGCCCAAGTATCATTTTCTCATCCTACGGATTCTAGTTACTGCACAGGTATCCAAGAGTACCTTACTCTAAACATGTAATGCTTTGGCCAAAGACTTTAGTAACAATCCGTCGAGAGACCATGGGTATACATCTCCTCGCAAGGAGTGGTGAATCCTTTATAGGCTATTCAAACACCTTCGATCAGTTCGACTTATGCCCAATCATCCCTGGTCCACATCTCCTTAGAGATGCTTGCTTAATATGTCAAAGTATAGGTCTTCATGATCAAGATGACTTGAATATCGCAAGTCAAAGGAACATCACACTTAAGCTGTAGTAAGAACTTCATTGACATTTCTTTATATGCAGAGAACCATATGAAGTCTTACGGCTGGTCACTCCAATGAACTAGTTACCATAACTAGAATCCATGATTAACTCCGGACATCACAATGTCTCCAGCCAGTGAGAATCAGCTGCTTGGATACACCAAGGAGTATACCTCGTGCTAGTCTCGACAGAATTGATGGTGTCCAAATCCATCAATTCATCGACTTGGGATAATTCCGATACATCATAATTACACATGTAGAGATACTCACTAGTTGTGATCCAATCACAAATTCTCTCATGCTATGAATCATATCGTGGGCATTCAGTAAATGAGTTTAAGATCTAATCAAATACATATGAACATGTATACTCAAATAGTGAATCCCCATTTATCATATAAATGGTTCAAACATAAAGCGATTGCCTTAAGACATCTCTCATATATTACTAACAAAAGGAACATCGCACTTAAGCTACAGTAAGAAGTTCATTAACATATCCATATATGCAGAGAACCATATGAAATCTTACAGCTTGTCACTCCAATGAACTAGTTACCATAACTAGCATCCACGATTAACTCCGGACATCACAATGTCTCCAGCCAGTGAGAATTGTAGGGGATCGGTACGGCCGGCTAGAGGGGGGTGAATAGCCCTCTTCAATGGATGTTGGAATTCTCGCGTTCGTTTGCTCGTCTACAAAAACTTAGCACAAGCGGAATATACAAATACAAATAGACAAAGCAAAAGATAAACAATAAAACAAATGCTAACACGATGGTGTAACGTGGTTCACGGCTACGCCGCTAATCCACGGTCCCCGATTCGTCCTCGGTGAATCACTCCGCTAAACCAATCCACTAAATGGTCTCTCCTTTGCACCAAGCTAGGTGGAGGTAACCTTTACAATCAAGATCACTCTTCTTACAAATAGAATGGAGTAAAAGCGAGTAAGAAGAGTTTAGAGCTTGTGGGGCACTAGGAAGATTACTTAGAGCATAAGCATTAGCCTCTCAAAGGCTTACACCCTCCCTTTTTATAGAGAGGGCTATTTTCTTCCGTTGCGCCATCACGATCACGCCCTTGGCGATCGCGTTACTACAACGGCCTCGAACACGCCGGATCCCGACCGCTGTAGTCCAACGGAACTCTTGGCCGATCGATGGACCTCATCACGATCGATGCCTCCGTAGTCGTCCCGATCGGCCACGAACGTTCTATGGCGAAAACCCTATTGATCGACCGATCGCCGCTTTAGCAGCGATCGATGGTCTCGGCATCGCCCACGATGGCGGCGGCATCGCCACAATCCGGGCCATCGATACGGTCGAACTCACTGATTAGATCACCGATCGCCATGACATGGCGTGACCGGGTGTCGAAACCCATCCGACACTTGGCCAAATGGCCAAGTTCCACCTAAGAGCTACCCTTCCCCGGGTTACAATCTCTCACTCTCATTTCTGAGTCCTCGCCAAGTTCTCTTCGTTCTCGCCACGCCCCCTCGGCACAGGCGGCTCGCAATGCTCCTTCGCGTCTCTTGCCTCGAAGTCTACTTCCTCCGGCTTCACTCCAAGCTTCTCGTCCGGCGGTCCCTCGGATGCTCCAAGCGCACGGCTTCCGCGAAGCTATCCTTCACCGACTCAAGGCACGAGTCATGAGATGTGAAACTCGCCACGGCTCCATGTGCGAATTACTAAGTCCTGCACGACTTCAACGCACATATCAAACTAACTTAAACCCTTTGCCACACCATCAAAACCATATTATGGCAAGAAATTGCCTAACAATCTCCCCTTTGATGTGTGTGGCAACTGCTTGCTAGGTAAAACATTTGATATAAATTTTAAGGTAAGAAAGACATGTAAAGATAAACATGATTTAGCAACATGCAACTCCCCCTTAATCCATGAAACTCTCTATGCAAATTTTCTCCCCCTATCATATATTTCTCCCCCTAAAATGATTAACTTAAACATAAATTATTTCTCCCCCTTTGACACCATCAAAAGATTAACACTAAGTTATAAGCTCATGGCATCAAGTATAATGGAGGGAAAATACCAAAAGCATGATTAAAATCTGAAATCAGAAAATTGCAGGCTGATTGGGCGATCATCGCTATCGATATAGCGATCGCACAATTGTTTCAAAATTACGATTTTCGAATTTGAAATGCATTAAAAATTCCAGAAAATTCAAAAAATCATGAAATTTGAGGAGCATATTTCTATTAAGTATATCTATCAAGGAAAAATAGTTTTTCATGAACAATCATTATATTTTCCGAGATTTGTCAAAAATCCAAACACTTGAAAAACCACTAGTTTTTGAGCATGTTAGTATCCATTTTAACACCTAGTCTTGCTTTGAATTGATCCAAAACATGAATACATAGATTTTAGATTAAGGAATTGTTTTGAAAACATATGAAATATCCAACCATGATCTTTGGGCAATATGTCTATGAATTAAACATAAGCCTTCCCCATGATTGGTCTATTATTGCTATGTTGATACTTTAAATGACCATCTAAATGCCATAGGCATTAGTGGACATTTGTATCATCCTACTATCTCACCCATGCTAAGTTTGCAATCAAGTTAGCCTATAGTGAGTGTGAGATGCATCCTAGGGGGTATTTGTATATACTTAACCAATATATTCATGCAATTCTATCATGGTTAAGTGTCAACCTAACAATCATCATGATCATAAAGGCACATATGAATGAATTCTACATTATGATCATGAAATACATGTTTTCATCAAATTATAATCATGCATTAGGTATTATATGGTGATACTAAATAAAGTATTACCTAAAGCATGATTCAAACCTATTTCTCATGATAACGTGCCAAATTTCAAAAACATAAATCATGATTGCAAATATACATAGGGATTACATTAATCATCATGATTTAAGCATTATTACCTATTTATGGGTACGTTATCATCACCCAACACTATCTAAAAAATGTTGTCCCGTCATCCTAAGTCAACCAAAATATGATATAGGTCAATTCCATATGGTTGACTACCCTAGGGGTTTTCTAACCCTTAAGGATGGATTTTGGAACCCAAAATAAATTCTTTCCTATTGGGTTCACTAAATACTCCTTGGGGATCCATTTCCTAGCAATTACTTTCTTTTTATCTTGTCCCCTAGCTATTAGGCATTTGTAGGCCTTTTCATTTTTCTTTTCCTTGTATCCTAGGCCTTTTTTGTTGAAACTAGCTCTTTGGCTCCCTAAGATCATATTTAAGGTGTTGGAGCCAATTGTGAATTTCTCTAAGGCTTTGGTTAAATAATCTACCTTTTCCCTTAAAGCCCTATTTTCCTCTATGCATGCATCATTCACATCCAAAGGCATATAATCATGTGAGCATGCATCATCATGGCAAGAAGAGGTATTATTATTTATACATGCATTTTCTAGCTTATATTCCAAAGCCTTAATTTGATTAAGCATGCTTTTATTTTTCTTTTTCATTCCAAATAAGTCCTTAGTTAAACTAGAAATTATGGAAACTATTTTCTTAGGAGAAGCTTTCGTTACCATAGTTTCCATATCTTCTTCTTCTTCTTCGGATGATGAGGATGTAGAAGCTCCCCCTTCATTTGAGCTCTCTCCTCTTGAGCTTGAACCTTCATTTTCGGAGGAAGAGCAATCCAAGTCATCAAAGGCCATCAAGGCCAAATTGGTGACAAAGGCATTCTCCTCTTCCGATGATGATGAAGAGGATGAGGAAGGATCATCCCATGTCTTGGCCTTGAATGCTTTGGCCTTCCCCTTTTCTTTTGCCTTCTTTTCTTCTTCCTTTCTCTTGCTCCCCTTCTTCTTCTTCCTCTTCTCTTCTTTCTTTTTCTTCTCTTCTTTGCTTTTGTTTAGGAGGGGACAATTGTCCCTTATGTGCCCTTCTCCTTGGCAATTGTAGCATATGACCTTCCCCCTTGGTCTTCTATTCCTATCATTAGATTTATCAAATCTAAAATTCTTAAATGCACGTCTTACCCTCCTTACCATATAGGCTTCTTCCGTGCTATCCATGGAGGAGGTGGAGGCTTCATCGGATGAGGAGGAGGGGACTTCTATCTTCTTCTTCCCCTTGTTTGCCATCAAGGCTACTCCTCTTGAGGGTTGAATTCTAGGCTCCTCTTGTATTCCTTCAAGCCTAGTTTCGTGGAGCTCCATTGTTGAGAAAAATTCCTCCAAGGTACTTACTTCCAAGTTCTTGGAGATGTAGAACGAATCCACCATGGAGCTCCACTTTGAGGACCGGGGAAAAGCATCTATGGCCTTCATTACCATATCCCGGTTGGAGAGCTTCTCACCTACACTTGTTAGCCCAATTAAAATTTCTTTAAACCTAGAGTGTAGTGAGGTTACCTTTTCTCCCTTTTCTAGTTTTATATTGGATAGTTGGGAGCGGAGGAGGTCTCTCCTTGCTAGCTTGGCCTCGGATGTGCCTTCATGGAGTTCTATAAGCTTTTCCCACATCTCTTTGGCGCTAGCACATTCTCCAATCCGGTTGATCTCTTGTTGGGGGAGCACATTGAAAAGATGATGTTTTGCCTTTGAGTTCGCAAGGTGCTCCTCTCTTTGCTTCTTAGTCCATCGTGATTTTTCGATTGGTTTCCCTTCTTCATCCCTAGGCAAAACGAAATCGGATTCCATTGTAATCATAATGTCAAAATCCGTTTCGAAAAATACCTCCATTCGCTTTTTCCACCAAGCGAATTCTCCTTCAAACTTCGGAGGATGAATGTTGGAGCCGGCCATTTTGAAAATTGCTTGTTGTGGTGGTTAGTCCTCGACAAGCTTTCCTCGGCTCTGATACCACTTGTAGGGGATCGGTACGGCCGGCTAGAGGGGGGTGAATAGCCCTCTTCCAATGGATGTTGGAATTCTCGCGTTCGTTTGCTCGTCTACAAAAACTTAGCGCAAGCGGAATATACAAATACAAATAGACAAAGCAAAAGATAAACAATAAAACAAACGCTAACACGATGGTGTAACGTGGTTCACGGCTACGCCGCTAATCCACGGTCCCCGATTCGTCCTCGGTGAATCACTCCGCTAAACCAATCCACTAAATGGTCTCTCCTTTGCACCAAGCTAGGTGGAGGTAACCTTTACAATCAAGATCACTCTTCTTACAAATAGAATGGAGTAAAAGCGAGTAAGAAGAGTTTAGAGCTTGTGGGGCACTAGGAAGATTACTTAGAGCATAAGCATTAGCCTCTCAAAGGCTTACACCCTCCCTTTTTATAGAGAGGGCTGTTTTCTTCCCGTTGGCCGCCATCAGTCGACTGCCGCCCTTGGCAGTCGACTGCCGTCACTACAACGGCCTCCGAACACGTCGGATCCCGACCGTTGTAGTCCAACGGAACTCTTGGCAGTCGACTGATGGACCTCATCAGTCGACTGCTGCCTCCGTAGTCGACTGCCCAGTCGGCTACGAACGGTTCTGTGGCCGAAACCCTATTGATCAGTCGACTGCTACCTTCAGCAGTCGATTGATGGTCTTGGTAGTCGACTGCCCACGTATGGCAGTCGACTGCTGGCCACAATCCAGTCAGTCGTATACCAGTCAAACTCACTCGACTCAGAGCAGTCGACTGCCATGACATGGCAGTCGACTGGTGTCGGGAAAACCCATCCGACACTTGGCCAAAGGGCCAAGTTTCACCTAAGAGCTACCCTTCCCCGGGTTACAATCGCTCACTCTCATTTCTCGGAGTCCCTCGCCTTCGAAGTTCTCTTCGTTCTCGGCCACGTCCCTCGGCAGCATCAGGCGCACGGCTCTGCAATGCTCCTTCGCGTCTCTTGCCTTGAAGTCTACTTCCTCCGGCTTCACTCCAAGCTTCTCGTCCGGCGGTCCCTCGAATGCTCCAAGCGCACGGCTTCCGCAAAGCTATCCTTCACCGACTCAAGGCACGAGTCATGAGATGTGAAACTCACCACGGCTCCATGTGCGAATTACTAAGTCCTGCACGACTTCAACGCACATATCAAATCAACATATCAAACTAACTTAAACCCTTTGCCACACCATCAAAACCATATTATGGCAAGAGATTGCCCTAACAAGAATTAGCTGCTTGGATACACCAAAGAGTATACCTCGTGCTAGTCTCAACAGAATTGATGGTGTCCAAATCCATCAATTCATCGACTAGGGATAATTCCAATACATCACAATTACACATGTAGAGATACTCACTAGTTGTGATCCAATCACAAATTCTCTCATGCTGTGAATCGTATTGTGGACATTCAATAAATGAGTTTAAGATCTAATCAAATACATGAAAATATGTATACTCAAATAATGAATCTTTATTTATCATATAAATGGTTTAAACATAAGGCGATTGCCTTAAGACACCTCTCATATATAACAAACAGCATTAAGGCTAGCGCAATAATGAAGAGTCACGAACTCGAGGGATCCAAGAGGCATAAGGCTGCTAGAAGTGGGTTGAAGGCGTAGGCCTAGGCTAATGGTGTTTATCAAGTATGAGGGGATCATACTTGAGGCTAAACCTCATTGTTGAAGTTTATCAGTCGACTGGGATATTGGACAGTCGATTGGCCGAGTGTTTGACACTCAGGAGCCAAGTTGATTCAGAGCAGTCGATTGGGATTATGATCTGTCGACTGATTGTGTAGTCAACTGAGGCTCGACTGGCCTTGGGCAGTCGACTGCCATGAATGTAAGTCGACTGGTGTTTTCGGACACAAGCACAGAAGCTCTGGAAGTCGACTAGCCAGTCGACTACTAAGCAGTAGTCAACTGTTGGTAAGGGCAATCGACTACTGGTGTATCCATTGGCTGGAATGCCAACGTGGATTAAGTCCGTTATGAGACAATGACACTGTAGGCAATCGACTGGTGCCTTTGGGCAATTGACTGCCAAAACAGAATATTCATGCCCTATAACACCCCAACAAAAAAGAATAGTAGAAAAAAATAGAACCCTACAAGAAGCTGCTAAGTCAATGTTAAATGAATATAACTTACCTAGTTACTTATGGGTCGAAGCTATAAACACTGCATGTTATGTGCAAAATAGAGTAATAATTAATAAATTATATAATAAAACATCTTATGAAATTTTTAATAATAAAATACCTTCAATAAAATATCTAAAAGTATTTGGATGCAAAGTATTTATTTTAAATACAAAAGATCATCTTGGAAAATTCTCTTCAAAAATCGATGAAGGGATATTTCTTGGATATTCGACCACTAGTAGGGCCTATAGGATTTATAATAAGAAAACTCTAAAAATTGAAGAAATAACTAATGTAAAGTTTGATGAAGAAGAGATTACCAATAATCAAATAAACACATTAAAAGATAATCAAAATGAGCAATTAAAGAGTTGGAAATTTACTTTAAGGACAATTTTTAGATGTATATTTTTAAGTATAACAATAATATTTAGGAATTCATACTTGGACATTTTTCTATCTCATTTTCATCATCTTAACTTAATGATAGAACAAATGTTGAAAATTTTGAAAACTTTAAGTTTCATTTAAAACTTTTTAGCTTTTATTGAGGGGGAGTTTTGTAAAGTTTTGAAGATTTAGAATTTTGAAATTTTCAAAATATTTTTATTAAGGGGAAGTTTCAAAGGTTTTGAAAATTAAGATAGTGTGAATTTTGAAAAATTGAAAAATATTTTTAAGGGGGAGTTTCAAAGGTTTTGAAAAATAAGATAGTGTGAATTTTGAAAAATTGAAAAATATTAAGGGGGAGTTTCAAAAGTATTGAAAATTAAGATTTTTGAAAAGTTCAAAAAAATTTTAAGGGGGAGTTTTGAAAATTGAGATATTAAGAGTTTTGAAACATTTAGAAATTTTATCTTTTGTAAAGGCTAAATACTTTTGAAAATCTTGATAAAGGAGGAGATCCCACTTTTAAAAGAAAATCTTATTGCATGGATTTAGGGGGAGCATAGATAAATTATTTTCAAAATTTTGATGATGATCTTCAGTAAACTTTAATTCTCATCTTTAATTTGTGGCATTTTGTTCTTTATAATGATTTTGATGTATGCTAAATGGGGAGAGAGGAGATTTAATGTTAGAAAATTTTAAAGAAAGTTTTTCATGCATACGAGCATTTCATGCACATACATTTTTAGCTCAATGCATTTCTAATATATGTTAAATTTGAATATTGAAAATTGATTCTCCTAACTTTAACTGATATGTTGTCATACATCAAAAAGGAGGAGATTATTGGTGCAGAGAGCATGAATCCTTAGTTTTGATGTATGAACCAAAGTTAAAGTTAGGACTTGTGCTTTGATACCATTGTTGGAGTATTGGAAATACAATCAAAGTCTCACATTAGTAAGACATGGAAAAGATCATGTGCTTATAAGATAAAAAAATATCTCTATTGGTATGAAGCCTTTTGGGTAAAGTCCAAAAATAAAACCATGAGGGCTTAGGCCTAAAGTGAACAATATCATGTCATTGTGGAGATATATGAATCTTATAGGCACTAACAATTGGTATCAGAGTCATGGTCCATGTCAAGTCATGAAGCTCGAAAGAAGGAAGCGGAGCTCCCATGTCTGGATCAAGAGAACCAGACACCGACAGGAAGTCCAGTTGGGTCGAGAGGACCAAACAAGTGGCAGGAAGTTCAGTTGGACCAAAAGGGCCTGGAAACTGGTAAGAAGTCCAACTGGGTCAGGAGAACTAGACAGTTGGCAGGAAGTCCTGGTGGCTTGAGGATCAAACATCAAGCCGAGGAAGTCCTTTGAGAACGGATAGGCATGAGGGGGACAATATGGTCCTTCATTTGAGGGGGGATTGTTGGAGTATTTGGAATATGATCAAAGTCCCACATTAGTAAGACATGGAAAAGATCATGTGCTTATAAGATGAAAAGATATCTCCATTGGTATGAGGCCTTTTCGGTAAAGCCCAAAAATAAAATTATGAGGGCTTAGGCCCAAAGTGGACAATATCATGTCATTGTGGAGATATATGAATCTTATAGGCACTAACAATTGTAGGATCGAAATATTCCGAGAGAGGGGGGTGAATCTCGGAGATTACAAATTTTCTTTAGAAATCAAAACTTATTTTGAAACAAGAGTATGCAGCAGAATAATAAAATAGAGAGACAAGCTTTTTACTTGGTTCACAACCCTAGCCGGGTTGTAACTCCAAGGCCTGTAGCTCTTCCGAAAGATATTTCGATGAACAATCACCATAAGGCCCTCCGACTCAAGAACTCTCGACTTTGGAGGGGTTCACTTTTTACAATGAATAAGAGATAGGTAACACTCTAACTTCTCTTTGAAATTAAGTACACAAAAGTGAAATAAAGACAAGTAAGTAAAACTAAGGTATACCGACACTTTTTAGGGCTATCGAATTAGGCAAGGAGTGTCGGAATTGCGTCGATGTGAAGGGATAAAGATCTTGCGGATGACAAACAATAGTAGCAGCACTTAAACGTAGTAGATGAGTTCTCTTTGGAGCTAGTTGACTATTTCTTTTATAAAGCTTTTCCATTCGACTGGAATACCCTCCAGTTGACTCCACATCAGTCCGTCGATATGGTACTTCGGCATCTCCAGTCGACTGAACCTGTTCTAGTCAACTCCAGATCACCTGGCTCCGCATCCGGAAGTTTGCCTTTCCAATCAACTGAACATCCTCAATCGACTGGAACTCTTTCCATCTGGGCTGCCATATCCTTGATCGATCACCAGCTAATCTTACCAACTGGGTATCCAGTCGATTGGATAATTCTCAGTCGACTAGAATCTTTTCAATCGACTGATACATGTAGAATGAGATTAGCTAAAGCAAATAATATAATATCCAATAGCAGTAGTAATGTTGCTCGATCTTGGCTTCTAAGTACCACACGAACTATCCGTCGGATCGACGCATAGCTTTGTCCCCCTACAAAGGACTCGACCTCACCTCTCCACTTGAGACTTACTTGCTGGATACCCAGCCAGACTTACCATTCTTGATATCTGATCTGACCCACCAGGGCTTCCATCAGCTATCTAGTCTTCCTGACCCAACTAGACTTTTTGTCGATTGTCTGATCTCCTGACCCAACCAGTCTTCATGCCAAATGTCTAGTCCGCTCGACCCATATGGACTTCATGCCTGGTGTCCGATCCTCTTGATCTGTCAAGACATCTGCCTAGTATATGTTAGTAATATATGAGAGATGTCCTAAGGCAATCGGCTTATGTATGAACCATTTATATGATAAATGAAGATTCACTATTTGAGTATACATGTTTCATGTATTTGATTGGATCTTAAACTCATTTACTGAATGTCCACGATGCGATTCACAGCATGAGAGAATTTGTGTTTGGATCACAACTAGTGAGTATCTCTACATGTGTAATTGTGATGTATCGGAATTATCCCTAGTCGATGAATTGATGGATTTGGACACCATCAATTCTGTCGAGACTAGCACGAGGTATACTCCTTGGTGTATCAAGCGGTGATTCTCACCGGTGGAGACATTGTGATGTCGGAGTTAATCGTGGATGCTAGTTATGGTAACTAGTTCATTGGAGTGACGGTAGTAAGACTTCATATGGTTCTCTGCATATATAGATATGTCGATGAAGTTCTTCTTTGTGGCTTAAGTGCGATGTTCCTTTGACTTGCGGTATTCAAGTCATCTTGATCATGGAGACTTATGCTTTGACATCTTAAGCAAACATCTCTAAGGAGATGTGGACCCGGGATGATTGGGTATAAGTCGAAGTAATCGAAGGTGTTTGAATAGCCTATAAAGGATTCACCACTCCTTGCGAGGAGATGTATACCCATGGCTTCTCGTCGGATTGTTACTAAAGTCTTTGGCCAAAGCATTACATGTTTAGAGTAAGGTACTCTTCGATACATGTGGAGTAACTAGAATCCGTAGGACGAGGAAATGACACTTGGGCTAGGTGTGACGTAGTCAGCCTAGTGGGGACTGACACAATAGACCATGTCCTGAACCAAGTGGGTATAAGATGAGTGAAGGGAATGGGGCACGAATCATTTGAGCTGCTGAAGGGTTTCAGAAATAGTTCTGGATCAACCGTTGATCTTTTCGGTTAATTGGGGATCATGATGTACTACTAGGTGCCACTCATGATCGTTCTATAATTAATGGTTAATTATAGACGGCCAACATAACTCGAGAACCTATTTGGTCACACGCACAACGAGCGTAATCCAAAGGATTTAAAACGAGCTTGAGAATGGGATTCTCAGACCGAGAGAAACTAGGTTTGGTTGGACCAAACATAAAGCGAGCATGAAATCGTTTCAGTCGCAATGGAAGCGTGGATGGGTCGTGTCTTATGGAGACATAATGGACGAACTAAAATGGTTTGGTTCTAATCCAATGGAGGAGATTAAACCAAAGGGTTTGGTTTATTTTAAACGAATGAACCAAAAGTTGGTTCGGTTCGTTTTAACTTAAAATAAACCATCATGGTTTGGTTTATTTTAACTTATCTTAATGGATCGGGTTAACGGGCCTAATGGTTATGATCCAATAACCATTAAGAGAATTAGTTCTCTATAAAAGAGGGCTTAATGGATAATTAAGCCCTAATCCAAAAACCCTAATTGGAGTTGCCGCCCAACCTAGTTGTGCCGCCCAACCTAGGTGTGCCGCCCAATCTCCTTTGCCGCCCAGCCCCTTGTGCCGGCGTCTAGCTCCTTGCCGGCGACCAAGCTTCAGCCGGTGATCCTCCGGCGACCCTCCGGTGATCTTCCTAGGCCTCGGTGAAAAGGTGAGCACTTGGCTTCCTTGTTTTGGCCGGCGCCTACTCCTCCACCAAGCTGTCCAGTTTTCTGGACAGCTTCTTCTCCTCTCATCGGAGCGTCCTTTGGATGACGGTTAGAGCTCCGAAAGAGGATAACTTACCGGGGATTCGATCTGCGGTAATCCTCTGAGGTGGAGGACGAAGGATTCGTCAATCGGTTGACGAACCTCTCCGGAGAAGCGAGTTTTGAGGACTCGTTTTGGATCCGAATTTGGATTTGGATCGTGATCATCTCTCGATCACGTCGTCTTCAACACGAGGCTAGTAACCCGTACGAAGACGAAGCTCGTGGCTTAGCGAAGTCATCTCGAGGAACTCGGCGTGGATACGGATAGAGACGATTCTAGCGAGGATCGTTCCGGTTGATGCCGTTCCCGCTACACGTCATACGAAAGGTATAACGTAGATAAATTTCCTTTTATTGCAAATTTAAATTTACGGTTATGTCTACACTTGTGGTAATATGTATGCGTGTGTTGTGTGTGTTGTAATAAATAGGAGTATTTATTATTTTTATTGCTTCCGCTGTGCTCATGTTTGCAAAACATGATCGAACACACACACGCCGCGGTGCCGGAAACCCAACAGTATCCGGTCAACTCGACCTACTAGGACTTTCCTGTTAAGCCTACACACTTAACACTCATATCAGAACACAAGTAAGTCCTAACTTTAACTTTGGTCTTACATCAAAACTAAGGATTGATATTTTCTGCACTAAAAATCTCCCCCTTTTTGATATATGACAATACGTCAGTTAAAGCTAGGAGAATCAATTTTCAATATTCAAATTTGACAAATATCATAAATGCATTGAGCTAAAAATGTATATGAAATGCTCATATACATGAAAAACTTTCTTTAAATTTTTCTAACTTTAAATCTCCTTTCTCTCCCTTTGGCATACATTAAAACCATTATAATGCACAAAATGCCACAATTTAAAGATGAGAATTAAAATTTACTAGGATTATCAAAATTTTGAAAATAATTTATCTATGCTCCCCCTAAATCCATGCAATAAGTTTTTCTTTTAAAAGTGGGATTTCCCCCTTTATCAAGATTTTCAAAAGTATTTAGCCTTTACAAAAGATTAAATTTCTAAATGTTTCAAAATTCTTAATATCTCAATTTTCAAAACTCCCTCTTAAAATTTTTTGAAATTTTCAAAAATCTAAATTTTCAATACTTTTGAAACTCCCTCTTAATATTTTTCAATTTTTCAAAATTCACACTATCTTAATTTTCAAAACCATTGAAACTCCCCCTTAAAAATATTTTTCAATTTTTAAAAATTCACACTATCATTATTTTCAAAACCTTTGAAACTTCCCATTAAATAAAATGTTTTTGAAATTTTTAAAATTCTTACTTTTAAGAACTTTACAAAACTCCCCCTCATTAAAAGCTAAAAAACTTATGGTTTTTCAAAATTTACAACAAAGATTAAGTTAAGATGATGCAAATGAAATAACTTCCTCTTAGCATATTCTTTCCACAAACTTTTGAATGTCTTAAAGTCCCCCATACTATTAGGATCGTGCGCCCGCTAGAGGGGGGTGAATAGCGATTATCATCGGTTGATCGGAATTTGATCGCGTTCTTGTCTACAACACTTGTTATATGCAGCGGAATATATAATAATAAAATAAATATAACAAGAGCAAAAGAACAACACCAAAATATAACGTGGTTCGAAATCATATGGTTCCTACTCCACGGATTAAGCTCAAATGAGCTCTAGTGATGCACACGCAACCACTAATCAATAATACTCCTTCTCAACAACAAGTCGGAGGTGGAGAAACCTCGTACAATGAATTACAACAATAATAAAAACAAATATAAGTGAATACAAGTAGCCTACACAAATACAAGTAAAGAAACACTTTACAATTGTGAACTTGGATGCTTGCTTTGTGATTGCTTGAACTTCACTTGAAGACCTTGATTTGCATCGGCAAATCGCTTCAAATCATCCAAGAAACCAATGCCAAAAATCCTCCCTTCATTCTCCTTTTAAGTCTGCAACTCGGGCAAATTCTCACCTAGCAGTTGACTGATCGAGACCATCAATCGACTGCTCCTGTAACCATTGTCTCACAATGGCATGAGCCACGTTGGATAAGTTTCAATGGATAGGCCATCAGTCGACTGATCATGCCCATCAGTAGACTGATCGAGCCATCACTCGACTGTCAAACCCTAGCAGTTGACTCACCTTTTGTGCCCGACTACCCGACCAACAGTCGACTGATCTACAGATCAATCGACTATCCAATGTTGGCAGTCGACTACTAGGCAAGTTCTTACAGTCGAACTCTAGTCGACTGACCATAGTCTCAGTCGACTGATACACCTCAAACATGAGGTTTTACCCCAAGTATGGTGCCCCCATACTTGCTAGATGTAATGCCCATAAAATTCTAAACTGTTCAAAGTAATTATATGGATATTAATGCCCATAAAAGGTTTAAAATAAAATAAAAGATGGTTATAGCTAGGATTTGAACCATGAACCTCCTAATAGGGAGGTAGCCTTGATACCACTAAACCATAGGATGATTCTTAGCTAGGATATATAAAGAATATACAAAGAGTATAAATGGAAGATGAGGAGTTGGTTCATCCCCCCATGAGAGGAAGAGGAGTGTTCATCTTTCTTGGTATTAAAGAGGAGATTAAAGAGAGAAGGAAGAACCAAACCTCATCTTTTCCTTCTTCATTCTCCTCCTTCCTCATTCTTGGCCGAAACCTATCCCTCTCCTTCCTCCCTTTTTGCATCCCAAGATATAGGGCTTCTTGTGTTGGGATTCTCAAGAGGGTTTTTCAAGAGGAGTTTCTCACCAAGCTAGGTGTTTGCTAGAGGATCAAGCTCCATCTTCTTCCTCCTCCACCGAAATTCCTCCTCCTTCTTCCAACTCCATCTGAAACCCTAAAGCTTTTGGTTGGGGTTCTCAAGGGGGTTTCAAGGGGATACAAAGGCTTAGTATATGCTAGAGGACCACTCCTAAGGCTAAGGAACAAGGGAAGGCCTTCATCTCACAAAAACCCTAGCGGTATACTAGTACGATAGCGAGAGGATGTAAGTATCTCTCACCTGCAGTATAAGTAGTTCTTTGATTATTTTATATAGCTTCTTTTCCTATGTTTTGATATATTATATGTTTGGATCAGATGATATATGTGTGTGTTCAGATTTATAGTTAAGGTATATGTCTTTTTAAGCAAGATCTAAGATCACAAAGATGCTATTTCTCACCTATAGCATAAGTAACTCTTTGATATTCCCATCTAGCTTCTATCACCATGTTTTATTCGGATTTATATGTTGTGTCCAGATTATGTTTGTTTGGATTTTTAGGTATTTTAATAATATTTCATGGGAAGTAAGATTTAAAGATCGCAAAGATGCTTCCCCTACGAGTTTTGGGAACAAAGAGCATGATCACATGTCTTGAAAGGCTTCCTATATGGGTTTTTGAGTATGATCATGTAAAATACTTGTTAAATGACAAAAATAAGTAAGTTATATATAAAACAAGTATTTTACTTTGAAGTGGCATGTACCAGGCCCTTAGATCGCCCACGGACCCCTAGACTGCCCTTAGTAAGTTGCCTTAATGAATTCGGTGGCTAGCTACCCCGAATTCTATTAGGGTTGCACACAAATTTGTACTATGTTGGGCTGCCCAAACAAGGATGTTTACTTATTTTAAAGTATATATGTACATATGGTTTTCTAAAGTTAACTAAAGAACAATGGTTACAAGTTTAAGTATGTCACATGTATATGTTTCTACAAGCGAAGCATATTTCAAAGCATGTATTGTAAGTTGTGTATGTCAAGTTCATGTATTTCAAGTTGAGTCATTGTGTTATGTACAAGTGGCTCTATATGTTTAATACAGAAAGTTCATGCATGTCAAGCTGAATCATTGTATCATATGCAAGTGTTCCTAAATGTTTAATGCAGAATTTTCTTAAATGTAAGTAAGAGCATATGTTTGCATGCGAGTATTCTAATAGCATGTTTTCTTACAATGCGGTGTTTTGTGAGAATAGGATGTACTTACTAAACTTCATTGTTTATAGTTGCATTCCATATACTGCAGATAAGGGTAAAGCAAGATTGGAATAAGGGGGGCAGCGAATGAAGTGCTTGGTGTGTGTGGCGGTGGAACCGTGGATTATGATCCTGGATTTGTTAGTATTCTATTATGTTAAGTCCTTCAAACTTGTTCATGTGGTAGTGTTCATGTCATGTGTTTGATCATGTTGTGTCTAAGAATGTCGAGCTTGCTAGTATTATGCTATGCTAAGAACTTTGAACTTTCTAGTGTTCATGTTAGGTGCTAGGGTTGATGTTATGTATTGTTGTTTACGTTCATGTTCATGTCAAAGATGCATATCATTGCTATCGTCATGCATGAGGTTGAGTTACTTAAGAATGTTCTACATTAGAACTCTAGTGAATGTGCATACTTAGATAGGTTAAGAACTTGTGAAATAGCCTAGTGTCAACATGATAATATAGTTGGTTTTTTTCTTTAGCTTCCGCTGTTTCAAGTTAAGAGTTTAAATTATGATACTCGTTTAGAAACCATGTTTAGATCTTGGTACGAGTTGTTGATACTCTTCTGTTTTAAGTCAGGTATTGGTTAATTTATAAATAGTGTGAGTCTATGGATGGTTGAGTCATGTTTTACCTGATCACGAAAAGAGTAATATAAAGTATGATGGTAACACCTCCCTTAGTAGTGTAAGGAGAGGGGGGTGTTACAGTATGGTATCAGAGCGAGTTCCACCCTTCCGCCACACACACATCGAGCATCAATCCTGTCGCTTCCAAGTAAGAAAGTACATATATGTTCTACTTTCTTCTATGCTTAGTAAAGAATTTTTTTTTTGTTAAACATGCTTACATATGTAGGTGAGGATGATAGAAAGTAAGTAATAGTAGTAGTCTTATATTGGTCTTACTTTATGAAGAAAAATGGCTAGAACACGGACCATAGTAGTAGTCTTATATTGGTCTTACTTTATGAATGTTGGACATGCATGATTATGATGTCATCTTAGGAATGGACTTTTTGAGCAAGTACGGTGCTTCCATTGAGGGTCGTAGGCGAAGAGTCATATTCCAACTTGAGGCATAATCTAAGTTTGAATTTATCGAAGAACCAAAGAAAAGAACTAAGAAGTTCTTATTTGCCATAAAAGCTCAAAAGTTGTTAGTTAAAGGATGCACTGGGTATCTAGCGCATGTGGTGATACAAAGCAAGAAAGAGGGCAAAAGCTCGAAGGAGTCCGAGTTGTATGTGACTACCCAGAAGTATCCCTGATGAGTTGCCAGGGTTGGGTCCTAAAGGAGAAATCGAATTTGAGATTGAACTTATTCCTGGTACCAAACCAATCTCAAAAGCACCCTATCGTATGGCTCTAGTAGAATGGAAAGAGCTTCAGGAACAATTACAGGAGTTACTCGACAAGGGATTCATTTGCCCTAGTCACTCACCGTGGGGAGCTCCAGTATTATTCGTGAAGAAGAAAGATGGGTCTATTAGAATGTGCATAGATTACCGAGCACTGAATAAGGTGACAATCAAAAATAGATATCCTTTGCCAAGCATTGATGATTTGTTTGATCAATTAAAGGGAGCCACCATTTTCTCCAAGATTGATTTGTGGTCCGGATATCATCAAGTAAAAGTTAAAGAGGATGATGTACCGAAAATGGCTTCTCGAACGAGGTTTGGACACTATGAGTTCGTAGTCATGCCCTTCGGAGTGACAAATGCTCCAGCAACCTTTATGGATCTAATGAATCGAGTATTTAAGGCATTCCTTGACAAGTTTGTGATCATCTTCATTGACGATATCCTTATTTACTCGACAACTCAAGAAGACCATGCTAAACATTTGAAAATAGTGTTACAGACCCTTCAGCAGAGACAATTGTATGCAAAGTTCTCCAAGTGTGAATTTTGGCTCGATCGAGTGTCTTTCCTGGGTCACATTATTTCAAAAGTAGGGGTTATGGTAGATCCGACAAAGATAGAAGCTGTTAGTAACTAGAGTCGACCCAAGAATGCCAGTGAAATCAAAAGTTTCCTTGGATTAGCAGGGTACTATAGAAATTTTGTAGAAGACTTCTCAAGGATAGCTGCACCATTGATGGTTCTTACCAGAAAGAACCGAAAGTTTGGATGGACCGAGGATTGTGAGAAAAGTTTCCTTGAACTAAAGAGGAGATTAACAAGTGCTCTAATTCTTACCCTTCCAGAAAGTAATGCAAGCTTTGATATGTATAATGATGCATCCAAAATGGGACTCGGAGCTGTGCTTATGCAGAATGGTAAAGTCATTGCTTATTCATCTAGACAACTCAAGGATTATGAAAAGAATTATCCCACTCATGACCTTGAGTTGGCAGCAGTGGTCTTCACTCTCAAAATTTGGAGACATTATTTGTATAGAGTCCAGTGCAAGATTTATACATATCACCAGAGTCTAAAATATTTCTTCACTCAGAAAGATTTAAACATGAGATAGCATAGATGGCTTGAGCTGGTCAAATACTATGACTATGAAATCTTCTACCATCCCGGAAAGGAAAACAAAGTAGCAGACGCACTGAGTAGGAAACCCTATGCCACCTTAATATCCTTATCTTCATTATCCCAACCATTGGAGAAAGAGATGTTGAACTTTGGGGTTGAGATTATTTTTGGACAGCTTTCTACCTTGACAATAGCGCCAACACTGTTTGATGATATACTAGCTAAGCAAGATGAAGATCCAAGCATCCAAAGGATCAAGCAAGAGATCCAAGAAGGAAAGGATGAAGGATTTCATGTCTCTAACAGTGGGATACTATATCTTGGTGAACGCTTATGTATTCCTAATGATCCAGAATTGAGAAAGAAAGTTTTAGAAGAAGCTCATGGGACCCCATATTCAATGCATCTTGGATCTACCAAGATGTATCAAGATTTGAAAGAAAAGTTTTGGTGGTTTGGTATGAAAAGGGATGTGGCTAAATATGTCAGCACTTGTCTGACGTGTCAAAGAGTCAAAGCAGAACATTAGAGTCCTGGAGGAGTTTTGCAGGCTATTTAGATCCCAGAATGGAAGTGGGAAGATATAGCTATGGATTTCATAGTAGGACTACCCAAAACAACTAATGGTTATGATACTATTTGGGTGATTGTTGATAGATTGACAAAATCTGCTCATTTTCTGACAATCAAAATATCATACTCAATGGAACAACTAGCTTAGTTGTATGTTAAGGAGGTGATCAGATTGCGTGGAGTTCCTAAGACCATCATTTCTGATAGGGATAGTCGATTTACTTCACACTTTTGGGAATGTGTTCAGAAGGCCATTGGCACTAAGCTACGCTTTAGCACAGCATTTCATCCTCAAACAGACGGGCAAACCGAATGAGTAAATCAAATTCTAGAGGATATGCTACGAGCTTGTGCCTTAGATTTTAAAGGAAGATGGTGCAAATATCTATGTTTGGCAAAGTTTGCTTACAATAACAGCTACCAAGCTACAATTGGAAAGACACCCTATGAAGCTTTTTATGGAAGAAAGTGTAGGTCTCCTATTTGTTGGTATGAAGGTGGTGAGAAAAAAGAAATGTGGCTTAAGACAGACTTTATAGATGACACCACTAAAGCTATAAAGAGCATCTGCCAAAGAATAGAGATTGCTCAGAGTCGACAGAAAAGTTATGCCGATGTACAACGTAGATCGCTTGAATTCGAAGTTGGGGATTTTGTATTTCTTAAAGTAGCTCCTATAAAAGGGGTGATGAGATTTGGGAAGAAAGGCAAGTTGAGTCCATGCTATGTAGGATCTTACTGAATCACAAAAAGAGTTGGCAAAGTAGCTTATGAGTTGGAGCTACCTCAAGAAATGTCAACGATTCACAACGCATTTCATGTCTCAATGCTGAAAAAGTACGTTCCTGATGACAACCATGTGATTGAGCCATAGATGTAGGATCGATGTGGTTGGCCGGCTAGAGGGGGGTGAATATCCCTCTTTCGTATGATGACGGAATTTGCTCATCTACAAAGAATATTAGCGCAACAGAAATAAAACAAGACAAGCAAATAGAAATAAGAATACAAATGCTAACACAAAGTCGTAACATGGTTCATGGCCTCGCCGCTAATCCACGACCCGATTCATCCTCGGAGAATCACTCCGCAACCAATCCACTATTGGTCTCTCCCTTTAGCCAATGCAAGGTGGAGGTAAACCCTTACAACTCAAGAATACTCCTTCTCTTACAATAGATGTGAAAGAAACTAGAAGAAGGAGTTTAACACTTATGGAGCACTTGGATGATAGTTTGGAACTTAAACATTAGCCATCTAAAAGCCCACACCCTCTCTTTTTATAGAGAGGGCTGATTTCTTCCCGTTGGCCGCCATCAGTCGACTACTGCCCTTGGCAGTCGACTGTCGCCACTACAACGGCCTCCGAACACGTCAGATCCCGACCGTTGTAGTCCAATGGAACCCTTGGCAGTCGACTGATGTATCCATCAGTCGACTAATGCCTCTGTAGTCAACTGGCCAGTCGGCTACGAGCGGTTCTATGCCCGTGACTGCCTTCATCAGTCGACTACCATTTTAGGATCGATGGTTCCGCGATCGCTATTCTGATGGCATGCGCGGGCCAAAACCCATCTCGAACACTACCAAACTCCGTCGATTAGTAGCTGATCGCCATTTCATGGCAGTCGACTAATGTTGGGAAATCTCATCCGACACTTAGCCAAATGGCTAAGTTTCACCTAAGAGCACTACCCCTTTCCGGGTTACATTCGCTCACTCTCATCCCTTGGAGTCCCTCGCCTTCGAAGTTGTCTTCGTCCAGCCACGTCCCTCGGATGCGCCAAGCACACGGCTCTACAGCGCCATCCTTCGCATCTCGCCCTGAAGTCTACTTCCTTCGTCTTCACTCCAAGCTCCTCATCCGGCGGTCCCTCGGATGCTCCAAGCGCACGGCTTCCGCAAAGCCATCCTTCACCGACTCAAAGACCGAGTCATGAGATGTGAAACTCGCCAAGGCTCCATGTGCGAATTACTAAGTCCTGCAAGACTCCAACGCACATATCAAATCACAATAACAACCTAACTTAAACCCTTTGCCACACACATCAAAACCATATCACGGGTTGATTGCCCTAACAAACTCCCCCTTTTTGATGTGTGGCAATCTGTTTAAGTTTGGTAAAACATTTGATAAAACTATTAAGGAAAGAAAGCATGTAAATAACATGATTAGCAACTCTCCCCCTTAATACATGAAACTCCCCCTAAATACATTCCCCCTTACTTAAACATATATCTTTCTCCCCCTTTGACACCATCAAAAAGATTAAACAAAGTTTATATGGCATGGCATCAAGTCTAGAGAGAAACAAAAACCAAAAACAATCAAAAACCTGATAAAATCAGGTTACTGTGCTCGTTCACAGTACATCAGTCGACTGCTATCAGTATGGCAGTTGACTGGCACAAGGAAATCAGGTTTTCTGATTTTCTGGACGAAATTCAGAAATGCACTATAAATTCTAGAAAATTTGAAAAATAGTGAAATTTGGGGAATATATTTCTTGTAAGTATATCTATCAATGAAAAATAGTTTTTCATGAAAAATCATTATATTTTCAATGATTTGCCAAAAATCCAAAAGCTTTAAAAATAACTAGGTTTTTGATCAAGTTAGTATCACATTTAACACCTAGTTTTGGTTTGAATTGTTTCAAAACATGAACACACAGATTTTAAAGTAAGAAATTGTTTTGAAAACATATGAAATATCCAACCATGATCTTTGGGAAATATGTCTATGAATTAAACATAAGTCTTCCCCATGATTGGTCTATTATTTCTATTTTGATAACTTAAATGATCATCTAAATGTCATAGGCATTAGTGGACATTTGTATCATCCTAACATCTCACTCATGCTAAGTTTTCAATCAAGGTAGCCTATGGTGAGTGTGAGATGCATCCTAAAGGAATTTATATATACTTAACCATTAATTTCATGCAATTCTACACATGGTTAAGTATCATCCTAACATACCACATGATCATAAAGACATATATGAATTAATTTTACATTATGATCATGAAACAAATATATTAATCAAATTGTGATCATGCATTAGGTATTACATCATGATAAAGAGTAAAATATCACCTAGAGTATGCTTTGAACCCTAATGCCCATGACTATGTGTCAAATATCAAGATCATAAATCATGATTTCAAACATACATAGCAATTTCATTAACTATCATGATTTAAGCATTATTATCTATTTATGGACACATTATCATCACCCAACACTTTTGCTAAAAATGTATAGGTCATGAGTATCACATTACACTAAGTGTTGAGCATGATCTAAACTATTTAAGGGTGCATTATCATCACCCAACACTATTTCAAAAATTTGTCCCACCATCCTAAGTCAACCAAAAATATGATATAGGTGAAATCCTTATGGTTGACTATCCTAGGGTTTTCCTAACCCTTAAGGATGGATTTAGGAACCCAAAATAAATTCTTTCCTATGGGGTTCACTAAAAATTCCTTAGGGATCCATTTTCTAGCAATTGTCTTATTTTTGCTTTGACCCCTAGCAATCAAACATTTATAGGCTTTTTCATTAGTTTTTCCCTTATATCCTAGGCCTTTCTTATTGAAACTTGCTCTTTGGCTCCCTATGATCATGTTAAGAGTGTTGGAGCCAATGGTGAATTTTTCTAGGGCCTTTGTTAAATGATCTACCTTTTCCCTTAAAGCCCTATTTTCATCCATACATGCATCACTAACATTGAAAGACATATAATCATGTGAGCATGTATCATTATGGCTAGAAGAATTATTTTCATTAATATTTAAGCATGTTTTTTCTAATTTTTCTTCTAAGTCCTTAATTTTATCTAGCATGCATTTATTTTTCTTCTTTGCCCTAAACAAGTCCTTAGTGAGGCTAGAAATCATGGAAACTATTTTACTAGGTGAGAGATTCGTTACCATAGTCTCCATATCTTCTTCTTCGGATTCGGAGGATGGTGAAGAAGCTCCCCCTTCACTAGAGCTCTCCTCACTTGTGCTTGATTCTTCATTTTCGGTGGAGGAGGAGTCTAGGTTGTCAAATGACATTAGTGCCAAATTTGTGACAAAGGCATTTTCTTCCTCGGATGATGAGGAAGAAGGGTCATCCCAAGTCCTTGCTTTTAGTGCCTTTGTCTTCCCTTTTTCTTTGGCCTTCTTCTCTTCTTCCTTCTTCTTGCTCCCCTTCTTCTTCTTTTCTTCCTTCTTCTTCCTTTCCTCCTTGCTTTTGTTCAAGAGGGGACAATTATCCCTTATGTGTCTCTCTTGTTGGCAATTGTAGCAAATCACCTTCCCCCTTGGTCTTCTCCTCCTATCATTAGATTTATTAAATTTAAAATTTCTTAAATCACGCCTTACCTTCCTTACCATGTATGCTTCTTCCGTGCTATCCATGGAGGAAGAGGAGGATGCTTCATCGGAGGAGGAGGGGGTCTCCATCTTCTTCTTCCCTTTGTTAGCCATCAAGGCTACTCTTCTTGAAGGTTGAAACCTTGGCTCTTCTACTATTCCTTCGAGCCTTGTTTCGTGGAGCTCCATAGTTGAGAAGAACTCCTCCAAGGTGCTCACTTCCAAATTCTTGGAGATGTAGAAGAGTCCACCATAGAGCTCCATCTTGAGGACTAGGTAAAGGCATCTATGGCATTCATTACCATATCCCGGTTGGAGAGATTTTTACCTACACTTGTCAAACCAGTTAGAATTTCCTTAAATCTAGAGTGTAGGGATTTTACCTTCTCTCCCTTTTCGAGTTTGATATTGGATAATTGGGAGCGAAGGACATCTCTCCTTGCTAGCTTCGCCTCGGATGTGCCTTCATGAATCTCTATTAGTTTCTCCCACATCTCCTTGGCGCTAGCACACTCTCCTATCCGGTTTACTTCTTGTTGGGGGAGTACATTGTAGAGGTGATGTTTGGCTTTTGAGTTTGCCAAGTACTCTTCCCTTTGCCTCTTGCTCCACCTTGATTTTTCCAATGGCTCCCCTTCTTCACCCCTAGGCATTTTGAAACCATTTTCCATAATTAAAAGAATTTCGAAATCGGTTTCGAAAAATACCTCCATTCTCTTTTTCCACCAAGAGAATTTTCCTTCAAACTTCGGTGGATGAATGTTTGAGCCGGTCATCTCTTGATATAGTGCTTGTGTTGGCGGTTAGTCCTCAACAAGTGTCTTGGCTCTGATACCACTTGTAGGATCGATGTGGTTGGCCAGCTAGAGGGGGTGAATAGCCCTCTTTCGTATGATGACGGAATTTTCTCGTCTATAAAGAATATTAGCACAACAGAAACAAAACAAGACAAGAAAATAGAAATAAGAATACAAATGCTAACACAAAGTCGTAACATGGTTCATGGTCTTGCCGCTAATCCACGACCTGATTCGTCCCCGGTGAATCACTCCGTAACCAATCCACTATTGGTCTCTCTCTTTAGCTAATGCAAGGTGGAGGTAAACCCTTACAGCTCAAGAATACTCCTTCTCTTACAATAGATGTGAAAGAAACTAGAAGAAGAAGTTTAACACTTGTGGAGCACTTGGATGATAGTTTGGAACTTAAGCATTAACCATCCAAAAGCTAACACCCTCTCTTTTTATAGAGAGGGTTGATTTCTTCCCGTTAGCCGCCATCAGTCGACTGCTGCCCTTGGCAGTCGACTGTCGCCACTACAACAGCCTCCGAATACGTCAGATCCCGACCGTTGTAGTCCAACGGAATCCTTGGCAGTCGACTGATGTATCCATCAATCGACTGATGCCTCCGTAGTCGACCGATACGGCTACGAGTGGTTCTCAGGTTCGCTGATCGCCTTCATCACCGATCGCCACCTTTGGCGATCGATGGTCGCGCTTGATTGTTGGGCCAAAAACCCATCAGTCGAACACTAGTCAAACATCGTTCGACTCAGAGCAGTCGACTGCCATTTCATGGTAGTCGACTGATGTCGGGAAATATCATCCGACACTTAGCCAAATGGCCAAGTTCACCTAAGAGCACTACCCCTTTCCGGGTTACATTCGCTCACTCTCATCCCTTGGAGTCCCTCACCTTCGAAGTTGTCTTCGTTCGGCCACGTCCCTCGGATGCGCCAAGCGCACGGCTCTGCAGCGCCATCCTTCGCATCTCGCCCTGAAGTCTACTTCCTCCGACTTCACTCCAAGCTCCTCGTCCGGCGGTCCCTCGGATGCTCCAAGCACATGGCTTCCGCAAAGCCATCCTTCACCGACTCAAAGACCGAGTCATGAGATGTGAAACTCGCCAAGGCTCCATGTACAAATTACTAAGTCCTGCAAGACTCCAATGCACATATCAAATCACAATAACAACCTAACTTAAATCCTTTGCCACACACATCAAAACCATATCACGGGTTGATTGCCCTAACAACAGATGGTACAAGTTCAAGAAGATTTAAGTTATAAAAGTCAACCTATTCAGATAATAGATCGAGAAATCAAGAAATTGAGAAACAAA
This sequence comes from Wurfbainia villosa, assembly GCA_025175895.1. NCBI lineage: Eukaryota > Viridiplantae > Streptophyta > Magnoliopsida > Zingiberales > Zingiberaceae > Wurfbainia > Wurfbainia villosa. Next base: position 14,096,326 of record CM045990.1, read on the forward strand.
GAAGTACCCTTAGTGAAAGTCATATAGAAAAATCAAAAGTTTGAAGAAGCAACTTGGGAATGGGAGGATGACATGAAACAAAAGTATCCAGAGTTGTTCTAAGTTTCGAGGATGAAACTTTTATAAGGTATGAAGGATTGTAATACCCGTAAAATTCTAAACTGTTCAAAGTAAGTATATGGATATTAACGCCCATAAAAGGTTTAAAATAAAATAAATAAAAGATGGTTATAGCGGGAGGATGACATGAAACAAAAGTATCCAGAGTTGTTCTAAGTTTCAAGGATGAAACTTTTATAAGGTATGAAGGATTGTAATACCCATAAAATTCTAAACTGTTCAAAGTAATTATATGGATATTAATGCCCATAAAAGGTTTAAAATAAAATAAAATAAAAGATGGTTATAGCTAGGATTTAAACCATGAACCTCCTAATAGGGAGGTAGCCTTGATACCTCTAGACCATAGGATGATTCTTAGCTAGGATATATAAAGAATATACAAAGAGTATAAATGGAGGATAAGGAGTTGGTTCATCCCCCCATGAGAGGAAGAGGATTGTTCATCTTTCTTGGTATTAAAGAGGAGATTAAAGAGAGAAGGAAGAAACAAACCTCATCTTTTCCTTCTTCATTCTCCTCCTTCCTCATTCTTGGCCAAAACCTATCCCTCTCCTTCCTCCCTTTTTGCATCCCAAGCTATAGGGCTTCTTGTGTTGGGATCCTCAAGAAGGGTTTTCAAGAGGAGTTTCTCACCAAGCTTGGTGTTTTCTAGAGGATCAAGCTCCATCTTCTTCCTCCTCCACCGAAATTCCTCCTCCTTCCTCCAACTCCATCCAAAACCCTAAAGCTTTTGGTTGGGGTTCTCAAGGGGGTTTCAAGGGGATACAAAGGCTTAGTATATGCTAGAGGACCACTCCTAAGGCTAAGGAACAAGGGAAGGCCTTCATCTCACAAAAACCCTAGCGGTATACTAGTACGATAGCGAGAGGATGTAAGTATCTCTCACCTGCAATATAAGTAGTTCTTCGATTATTTTATATAGCTTCTTTTCCTATGTTTTGATAGATTATATGTTTGGATCAGATGATATATGTGTGTGTTCAGATTTATAGTTAAGGTATATGTCTTTTTAAGCAAGATCTAAGATCACAAAGATGCTATTTCTCACCTATAGCATAAGTAACTCTTTGATATTCCCATCTAGCTTCTATCACCATGTTTTATTCGGATTTATATGTTGTGTCCAGATTATGTTTGTTTGGAGTTTTAGGTATTTTAAGTATATTTCATTGGAAGTAAGATGTAAAGATCGCAAAGATGCTTCCCCTACGAGTTTTGGGGACAAAGAGCATGATCACATGTCTTGAAAGGCTTCCTATATGGGTTTTTGAGTATGATCATGTAAAATACTTGTTAAATGACAAAAATAAGTAAGTTATATATAAAGGAAGTATTTTACTTTGAAGGGGCATGTACCAGGCCATTAAATCGCCCACGGGCCTCTAGACCGCCCTTAGTAAGTTGCCCTAATAAGTTTGGTGGCTAGCTACCCCGAATTCTATTAGGGTTGTGCACAAATTAGTACTATGTCGGGTTGCCCAAACAAGGATGTTTACTGATTTTAAAGTATATATGTACATATGGTTTTCTAAAGTTAACTAAAGCACAATGGTTACAAGTTTAAGTATGTCACATGTATATGTTTCTACAAGCGAAGCATATTTCAAAGCATGTATTGTAAGTTATGTATGTCGAGTTCATGCATTTCAAGTTGAGACATTGTGTTATGTACAAGTGGCTCTATAAGTTTAATACAGAAAGTTCATGCATGTCAAGTTGAATCATTGTATCATGTGCAAGTGTTCCTAAATGTTTAATGCAGAATTTTCTTAAATGTAAGTAAGAGCATATGTTTGAATGCGAGTATTCTAATAGCATGTTTGTTGGTGCAACATTGCCCCAAGCATTTGTATGTTTTGAAGTTTGGATAATCATCTAAGTTAGGCAATATTTGTGATCTAATTGTGAATATGTTTAAGTGACAGGAAAATCTAAGTATAAAGACTTGGTAAAGGAAAAGTCTAAGTGTGATCTTGGCAAGAGAAGTCCAAGGAAAGGGCTTGGCGGCATAAGACCAAGCATGTAGTCTTAGCAGCGTAAAGTCCAAGCGGACCTTGACAAAGGAAGTCCAAAGGCAAGTCTTGGCAGTGTAAGTCCAATCATGTAGTCTTGCCGGCGTAAAGTCCAAGCATACTTTGGCAAAGAGAAACCCAAGACATGACAAAACCGAAGGAAGCTCTTTGAAGCAAGTGCAAAGGATGAACAAGTCGCGGACTCGGAGGGATCCTGGAGGCGTAAGGCATAAGGAAGAGCTAGAAGCTTGAGTCTAGGTCTAGGAAGTTAATTCAAGTATGAAATTATCATACTTGATGAGTAACAATCGACTGATACATCGTATCACTCGACTGATCAGGTGTTCGACTGAGTCAGGGTGAAAACCTGACTATTAGTTGACTGCCAAGGGTTGGCAGTCGACTGATTGCATCATCAGTCGACTGCTAAGACTGGCAGTCGATTGATCAAGTCGACATCGGGCATAGAATGGGGTCTCACTCGACTGCTCACCATGATCATTCGACTTATCAGTTCATCAGTCGACTGGTGGAGGGATCAGTCGACTGATGAGCCTACCGTTGAATGATGACGCCTGTGAAATTCTGCGAATCCAACTGATCAGAAGCCGTTAGTCACAATGGTAGTCAACTGTTGGAGACCATCAGTCGACTGATCATGGCCCAATGGGAAAAACAACCCTCTCTCTATAAAAAGAGGGTTTGGGGTGCTTGAGGGGGCTAATGCTTATCTTCCAACCTTATTCTCAAGCTCCCCACGAATTTCAAAAGCTTTCTTAGTGTTAATTCCTCCTCTTCTCCTAAATTTCATTTTCATTATTATAAGAAGAGGAGAGTGTTTTGTAAAGGAAATCTTCTTAGTGGAATTGCTTGGGTTGATCCACCTTAAGAATCACCGTGGAGTAGGAGCTTAATCTCCAAACCATGTAAACGCTTTCGTGTTAGCATTTGTTATGTTTTTCATTTAGTTCTCGTTTTGCTTTCGCTAATCCTTTTTTTATAATTCAGAAAAAGGCTATTCACCCCCTCTAGCCTTCCAAAGATCCCAACAAGTGGTATCAGAGCCCGGATCGCATCGGAGGATCTAACAATCAACCAGAGCATGATGGCATTCCAAGAGGGGTATATCATGGCGAGGCCTCCATTCTTCGACGGCAACGACTTCGGATATTGGAAAGGTAGGATGGAATACTACCTTATGAACGATATTGATAATTGGTTTAGCATTGTAGATGGATTCGAGAAGTCGGTCGACGAATTCAGAGTGCCAATACCAACAAAGGATTGGATAAGAGAGATGACAAAGAAGGCGCAAGCAAATGCAAAGGCAACGACCACACTCCAATGTGGTCTATCAAAGGAGCAATTGTCCAAAGTCGGCCCTTTCAACTCTGTTAAAGAGTTTTGGGAGAAGCTCATCAAATTGAATGAAGGATCAAAGGAGACTCCCTATTGTAGCCTATTAATACCTCATGAAGCTTAGATCCGATGGATAGAAACAAAACTCTAGATCCAAAGGTAGAGATTAAATCTCTAGATCCGACGGTTGAGATTAAATCTCTAGATCCGACGGTTGAGATTAAATCCCTAGAACCAATGGTGATAGGCCAACTCCAAAGCTTCGCCATGAAGACCAATGAGACCGTGAGCCAAATGCACGGTCGCTTCAAGGAGGTAGTCAACGGACTACATGTGATAGGTGAAAAGGTCAAAAATCGAGACCTTGTGAGGTATATTCTTCAAGCCTCCTCTAGAACAACCTTATGGGCATCAATGATAGATGCTTATAAGGTGTCTAGGGATCCTTCATTGGTTAAACTAGATGAACTTTTTTGTGAATTTGAGTTGCACGAGCAAGCTAACACTTCGTCCAAGGAGAAAGGTGTAGCTCTTTTTGTAGGTAAGAAGGACAAGAAGAAGAAGGAGAAGAAAGAAGTCTCTTCTTCATCCAAATCCGAGAAGGAATCATCTAGTAGTGATAAAGAGCTATCGGCAAGTAAGGTGGCTCACTATGTAAAGAAGTTTGGTGGGAGGTCAAGGAAACTCACCAAGAAGGATGTGAGGAGGATGTTCCAATCCTCCAAAGGTAAAAATTCTAGTAGTTCAATTTCTACTCCTAATGTTGTTTGTTATGGTTGCAACAAGAAAGAGCATATCAAGCCAAATTGCCCAGACCTAAAGAAGGAGGAGAAAGAAAAGAAGAAGAAGGAAAAGAAGGAGAAGAAGAAGAAGGAGGCCATGGTAGCCCAAACGTGGGATACACAAAGCCTAGAAGACTCATCGGATGATGATGAGCTTTGCCACGTCACCCGCAACCTTGCACTCATGGCCATGGAGGATGAAGCTGGAAGCTCAAGTGAAGAGTCATCCTCCTCCTCAAGTGATGAATCGTCATCTAGTGACGATGAGGTAAAGGACTCCCCTAGGATAGAATTACTATATAAAACTATTGCATGTCTTCAAAATGCACTAATAAATCAAAATCTAGGATTAAGGATTTAAAAGTAGAAATTAAAACAATTAAGAATGTAGAAATTTCATGTGATGATGCATGTTCACTTAAGAATGAAAATGATGAACTTAGAAAAGAAATAGGTAAACTAAGAGCATGCTTAGAGAAATTTATGAATGGGTCCAAATATCTTGATATGATTCTTAGGGGTCATTTATAACAAGGCCGGCATAGGATATAGGCCTAAGGAGAAGGAAGTAGCTTTCACCTCACTAATTAGTAGAAAACCAACCATTAGGAGCAAGGCTAGAAAAGCTTGGGTTCCCAAAAGCTATATAGTTAATGCTAACGGTCCTAAAATTTGGGTGCCTAAGACTTGCATTTTTCATGTTGTATAGGTAGAAGGACCAAGATTATGGATTGTTGATAGTGGTTGCTCAAAACACATGACCGGTGATGAGAGCAAATTTTTCACAATCAACCACACTAGCAAGGGGAAGGTGTCTTTTGGAAATAGTGGTAAACTTAATATCCTAGGAAAAGGGACAATTGAGGTATCCCCAAATCTTGCAATTCACAAAGTATTATTAGTTAAAAATATGAAATTTAATTTGCTTAGTGTAAGTCAATTATGTGATATCAATTTTGATGTTCAATTTGATTCTTCTAAATGCTTTATAAGACACAAACATCTAAATGATTGCATGTTAGTAGGTTTTAGGAAATCAAATATATACTATGTTGATTTATCCTATGCTTCTAACGCTTCTACTAAGTGTCTTATTGCAAAAGAAGAAGAGAGTTGACTATGGCATAAGAGCTAAGGCACATCAACATGAAAAACATTGCCAAAATAGCCAAGATGAAGCTAGTCAAGGGGTTGCCAAAAGTCAAGTATCTTAAGGACAAAATGTGTGATGCATGCCAAGAAGGAAAGCAATCAAAATCATCACACAAAGGTAAAACTTTACTTAGTATCGCTTTACCTTTAGAACTCTTGCATGTTGATTTATTTGATTGTCATAGTACTCCCACCATGATTGGTAGTAAATATTGTTTAGTTATAGTAGATGCTTTTTCTAGATTTACTTGGGTATTCTTCATGAAACATAAGGATGAAACCCTGGGAATAATCATAGGCTTTAGCAAAAGAGTAGAGAATGAAAGGAATCTCAAAATCCACCAGATTCATAGTGATCATGGTGGAGAATTTGAGAACTCTAACTTCTTAAAATTTTGCCCAGAACAACAGTACAAGCACAAATTTTCATGTCCTAGAACACCCCAACAAAATGGGGAGGTGGAAAGGAAAAATTGTGCCCTACAAGAAGCGGTTAGGACTATGCTTAATGCATATTCTCTAACTAGCTACTTGTGGGCAGAAGCGGTCAATACCGCTTGCTATATCCAAAATAGGGTTTTAATTCATAGGTTTTTAGGAAAAATCCCATTTGAATTATGGAATTGTACAATTCCAACAATTTACTATTTCAAAGTCTTTGGATGCAAAGTCTACATTTTAAACACTGGTGAACTAGCGATCACCTACCCTTGGCGATCATTGCCGTGGTAGCTATCGATTATTTGCTCCAATGAGCAATCGACTGCCAGAGCAGTTCCAACTCTTAAACGGCAGTCGAACTCAAGTCGACTCACGGCAGTCGAACCGACCATAATGCTAGTCGACTGCCAACCTCAAGAATGAGGTTTTAACCCAAGTATGGTGCCCCCATACTTGCTAGACCACCCTTAGCCTAGACCTAAGCCTTCTAGCCACCTCCATCAGCCTCACGCCTCTCGGATCCCTCCAAGTCATCCATGACTTGTTCATTGTGCTTCCATCGGCTATGTCATGCTAACGGTGTCTACACCGCCAAGGCACATTGGACTTACGCTGCCAAGACTCCGCTTGGACTTTACGCCGCCAACCATTGGTCTTATGCTGCCAAGACTCCCGCTTGGACTTTACGCTGCCAATATCAAACCCTTGGACTTCTCAAATGCCAAGACTCAAGCTTGGACTTTCCCTTGCCAACCCATGTTGGACTTTCCATGCCAAGACCATGCTTGGACTTTCCTTGCCAACCCATGTTGGACTTTCCATGTCAAGACCCATGCTTGGACTTTCCATTTGCCAAGATCCATGCTTGGACTTCTCATTTGCCAAGACCCATGCTTGGACTTCTCATGCCAAGTACTCAAGACTTGGACTTTCCCAAATGCCAAGTACCCATGACTTGGACTTTCCCTTGCCAAGACCCATGCTTGGACTTTCCCATAATCACATGGTCAACCCTAGTCAACCATTAAGGTCTTCCTCGAGTCAAACTTGAGTCCGATCGAACATGACCCGGGTCGATTGCTCCAACAATCTCCCCAACATATTAACCGACATTAATGGCAAACATCAATGCCAAACCACTTTGTCAAATCTCTTTGTCAAACATCAAAACATCACTCGAGTCAAACTCGAGTCTGGTCAATCGTGACCTGGGCCGATTGCACCAACACCATTTAGTGGTCGTTAAGAGAATCTTAAGGTATATCAAGGGCACACTAAATGTAGGACTTTGGTACCCTAGGATAAAATCTTTTGATTTAATTGGGCGCACCGATTCCGACTATGCAGGTTGCAAGTTGGATCGGAAAAGTACTAGTGGTTGATGCCAATTTCTTGGATCCTCTCTAGTAAGTTGGAGTAGTAGAAAGCAACCTTGTGTTGCTTTGTCAACCACCGAGGCTGAATATGTGACTATGGGTGGTTGTATGGCCCAATTACTTTGCATGAGACACACATTAGAATATTATGAGCTACACTACTCCAGTGTCAAAGTTTATTGTGATAATGTGAGTACCATAAATTTGACCAAAAATCCAGTACATCACTCTAGGACTAATCACATTGAAGTGAAACACCACTTCATTAGAGATCATGTGGCTAAAGGGGACATTGAACTTAATTACATAGAATCTAAGTCCAACTTAACCGACATTTTTACCAAGACTCTCCCCGAAGCGGATTACACATCACCAAGGAGAGAACTTGGAATTTGCTTAGTAGAATAGAGGTCTAGACTTGCATGATCCTATAGAAAATCTAGGAATATACCTTTAAGCATCTCACAAAACACCTAAGAAACCATGATTTTTGTATTGAGCCACTTAGACAACATGTGAGATGTTAGGAAGATGCACTTGGTTCATCATACTTGTTATGATGCATTACTATGAACCAAAGTGTCATCTAGAGACATTAATCCTTCATTGGATCAATCATTGGGAAGGCTTATGCACAATTGATGTGCATATAGCTCCAAGAATATGATTGGAAATGTAAAATAAAACATAATTTAAACTATGTTTATCATACTTTGAGAAACAGTTTTCAATTGCTAAGCAAAAGTTATACAAAGTTTGCAAAATAATTAAAGCTTTTGCTAGGTTTCAAAATTGTATCATTTTCAAAATCTGGAAACCATATATTTTTTAAATTATTTTTCCTTGAAAGAAAATGATTTCAAAAATGTGTGTTGGTGCAGGGGCACCTAGTCAAACCTGTATTTTGATTATGGCAAAAGACGCAAAGTCAAGGATATATCATTATCTCACGAGCTGAATCGAGTGTGCAGAAAAGTGCTAAAGCTGGAGCTGAAGGTTAGTGACACTCGAAGGAAGCCACGGTGGTCGGGCGACACTCGAGTGACTTCGGAGGGAGCCGAAGGAATCGAGTGGAAGGCCGAAAGCAAAAGCGACATAGTATGTATCGAGGTAAGCTCGTGTGTGTGAGCGTAAGTGAAGTCGTATCCTCCTTACGGGGATGGTCTTAAGCGTAGATCCGACCAAAGACATCCCATCGATGGTCTAGGTCGAGATCGGACGGTCGAAGGTCGTCGTAATAATGTTTTCATTAAGCTAACTTTGCCTTGCAGCTAGCATCAGTCGACTGCCAGCTTGGAGGACTCGACTGCCGTCCATCAGTCGACTATCTGCGGTCAACATTCGACTGATGCTACCATCAGTCGACTGATGATGGTCATCAGTCGACTGATGGTCAAGGATCATCCTCAAGGAGTCAAGCCCTATCACCATTTTTCAAGGAGGTTTTGTGCCCATTTGTGATTGGTTGAAGACCCATTCGATGAGGGGCTCAAAGGCTATAAAAGGAAGGCTTGTCCTAGGGTTTTTCATCAATTAAAAAGCTTCCAAGTGCTTCCGGTATGCTACGAGTCTCTGATATTCCTGCGACGAAGTGCTGTAGACATGACGACTAGGGTTTCATCTTTCCATCTACGAGTCATCGGTATAAGCTTAGTTTAATTCCATTCTTACATTGAGTTTTTCTTTATTGTGGTTTTATCGTAACGAGAAGAGGGGGAGTATTCCTCTATCTCAAATCTCTTTTGTGGTTTTTGTATTCGATTTACTCCTACCTCCAACGAGGAGGACCTCATTAGTGATTTTCCCTCCATGCGTGATCAAGGATCACTAGGGCCTTGGAGTAGTAGCCAAAGGCTATGAACCAAGTAAAAAATATATTTGTCTCTTTTAGTTTTTCATTTATCTTTTCGCTGCTTATATTTGTCTTGAAACGAATTTGAACGAAAGAAAAGGTTTATCGCTATTCACCCCCCCCCCTCTAGCGATCCGCTTCAATCCAACAATGTGTACACAAAATTTCATGATTTTTTGATATTTCTTGAATTTTTGGTGCATTTCTGAAGTTGGGATGAAAAACCTGAAAACGGGACTTCGGGTGTGGCAGTCGACCGAATCAGAATTCAGTCGACTGACACTCTGTGTTTTTCTAAAAAATAGTCCTTTTCCTGGTCTTAAGTGTATTTTTGAATGTCCTAAAGCTATGATATGATAATCTTCAGTAAAAAGAAGTTTTAGGATTGTTTGATGCAATGTTGTAGGGGGAGCTTCATAATATAAACCTTTCATCCCTACAAATACAATTGTTGGTGCAAAGATAGGAGATAGCTCATAGTTCTTCTTTTGTGCTTTGCTCAACATAAGTTTTATCTATCATAACCTATGTCTTGGGTTAAGGGGGAACTTTCATTCTATTTTATAACTTAATTCAAGGCATTATAAATTTCATGGATATATTTATCTTAAGTTTTTCTCTTTTTAATGTATGTCAAAGGGGGAGAAGGATGATTTAAGTTAGAAATTCACATTGATATATGTTGACATGTGATGTTTATTTCTGAGAATGTTTTAAGACCTAACTTAAGTGATTGCCAAACATCAAAAAGGGGGAGATTGTTGGTGCAACAATGCCCCAAGCATTTGTATGTTTTGATGTTTGGATAATCATCTAAGTTAAGCAATATTTGTGATCTAATTGTGAACATGTTTAAGTGACAGAAAAATCCAAGTATGAAGACTTGGTAAAGGAAAAGTCCAAGTGTGATCTTGGCAAGAGAAGCCCAAGGAAAGGGCTTGGCGGCGTAAGACCAAGCATGTAGTCTTGGCGGCATAAAGTCTAAGAGGACCTTAGCAAAGGAAGTCCAAAGGCAAGTCTTGGCAGCGTAAGTCCAAGCATGTAGTCTTGGCGGCATAAAGTCCAAGCGTACTTTGGCAAAGAGAAACCCAAGACATGACGAAACCGAAGGAAGCTCTTGGAAGCAAGCACAAAGGATGAACAAGTCGCGGACTCGAAGGGATCCTGGAGGTGTAAGGCTTAAGGAAGAGCTAGAATGTTGAGTCTATGTCTAGGGAGTAAATTCAAGTATGAAATTATCATACGTGGTGAAAACGACTATCACCGACCGCTAAGGGGATCGATTGCGTAATCAGTCGACTACCAAGACTAGTAGTCGACTGATCAAGTCGACATCGGGCACAGAATGGGGTCTCACTCGACTACTCACCGTGATCATTCGATCGATCGATCATCACCGTGATGGAGGATCGATCGATGAGCCGGGATGATGGCGCTGTGAAATCCTAAACCGATCGATCAAAAGCCGTTAGCCACGATGGCAGTTGACTGATGGAGACCATCAGTCAACTGATTATGGCCCAACGGGAAAAACATCCCTCTCTCTATAAAAAGAGGTGTTGGGGTGCTTGAGGGGGCTAGTGCTTATCTTCCAACCTTATTCTCAAGCTCCCTACGAATTTCAAAAGCTTTCTTAGTGTTAATTCCTCCTCTTCTCCTAAATTTCATTTTCATTATTGTAAGAAGAGGAGAGTGTTTTGTAAAGGAAAGTTTCTTAGTGGAGTTGCTTGGGTTGATCCACCTTAAGGATCGCCGTGGAGTAGGAGCTTAATCTCCGAACCATGTAAATGCTTTCGTGTTAGCATTTGTTGTGTTTTTCATTTAGTTCTTGTTTTTCTTCCGCTAATCCTTTTTGTAGAATTCGGAAAAAGGCTATTCACCCCCCTCTAGCCTTCCAAAGATCCCAACAATGTTTTATTACAATGCGATTTTTTGTGAGAATAGGATGTACTTACTAAGCTTCATTGCTTATAGTTGCATTCCTTATACTACAAATAAGGGTAAAGTAAGATTGGAATAAGGAAGGAAGGGGGGGGGGCAGCGGATGAAGTGCTTAGTGTGTGTGGCAGTGGAACCGTGGATTATGATCCTGGATTTGCTAATATCTGATATGTTAAGACTTTCAAACTTGTTCGTGTGGTAGTGATCTTGTTGTGTCTAAGAATGTCGAGCTTGCTAGTATTATGCTATGCTAAGAACTTTGAACTTGCTAGTGTGCTAGTGTTCATGTTAGGTGCTAGGGTTGATGTTATGTATTGTTGTTTACGTTCATGTTCATGTCAAAGATGCATATCATTGCTATCGTCATGCATGAGGTTGAGTTACTTAAGAATGTTCTACATTAGAACTCTAGTGAATGTGCATGCTGAGATAGGTTAAGAACTTGTGAAATAGCCTAGTGTCAACATGTGAATATAGTTGGTTTGTTTCTTTAGCTTCTGTTGTTTCAAGTTAAGAGTTTAAATTATGATACTCGTTTAGAAACCATGTTTAGATCTTGGTACAAGTTGTTAATACTCTTCTATTTTAAGTCAGGTATTGGTTAATTTATAAATAGTGTATGTGAGTCTATCGATGGTTGAGTCATGTTTTACCTGATCACGAAAAGAGTAATATAAAGTATGATGGTAACACCTCCCTTACTAGTGTAAGGAGAGGGGGTGTTACACTAGACCACCCTTAGCCTAGACCTAAGCCTTCAAGCCACCTCTGTCAGCCTCACGCCTATCGGATCCTTTCAAGTCATCCATGACTTGTTCATCTATACGCTAGCCTTCAGGTGCTTCCATCGGCTATTGTCATGCTAAGCTGGTCTATACCGCCAAGGCACATTGGGCTTACGCTGCCAAAACTCCACTTGGACTTTACGCCACCAACCATTGGACTTATACTGCCAAGACTCCACTCTTGGACTTTACGCTGCCAATATTCCCCTTGGACTTCTCAATTGCCAAGACTCAAGCTTGGACTTTCCCTTGCCAACCCATGTTGGACTTTCCATGCCAAGTACATAAGACTTGGACTTTTCCTTGCCAAGACCCATGCTTGGACTTCTCATGTCATGTACTCAAGACTTGGACTTTCCATGCCAAGACTCAAGCTTGGACTTTTCATGCCAAGTACACAAGACTTGGACTTCTCCCATGACAATGGTCAAACCATCGTCAAACATCAAGATCATAACCTGGGTCGATTGCACCAACAATCTCCCCAATACATTGTCAGACATCAACGTCAAACATCAAAACACTACTCAAGTCAAACTCGAGTTTGGTCAACATGACCTGGGCCGATTGCACCAACAATTTCTCCCTTTTTTATGTTTGGCAAAAACCAAACACCTTTGAGTTAGGCCCTTAACTCAAATTCCCTTTCCAGTTACATGTGCTTAGTAATTCATAACATTCTCCCCTTCGGCATACATTAAAAGGTTCTCCCAAAATCAATCTCATATCAATGAGATCTTACAATCTCCCCCTTGGTCCAAAAACACCTAGGATTCCTTCAATCTTCCTAGTGATAAGTCCCATATCACTCAAGGGCATCTCACATTCCTAATTCTCCCCCCTCATGAGGAAGAAACACATCCATCATCCCATAATGGATACCTCCCCCTAAAGGCTTGCTCCCCCTTGACCATTGCACCAACAATGTCCTTGGGAAGTCCCTAAGCCTATAGGCACTCTAAACCATCAAAAATAAGGTTAAAAGTTCAACATCGAACTTTCCTACACCTTAAAATTGATACATCATCCTAACAATTCTCCTAATCCATATCCAATGGATTTTCACCCTTTCTAATGCTTTCCAAAGCATATCCTAGGGTTAGGAGCAGTTAGGGAACCCTAACATGGCTGAAACATGGGTTAACATCCTTGTTTACCCAAAATCAGCATTGGCAGCCGACTTTATCAAGAAACAGTCGACTGCCCTCATCATTAGTCGACTGCCATCCATGGCAGTCGACTGATATCTACAAAATGCATAAATCAATTTTCAGAAATAATTTTTCGAAATGCATAAGTAATTATATGTAATTTGAAAAAATCATGAAACTTCATACGTATAATACTTATAACAAATACAATGGGTGAAAAATATTTGAAAATTATTTTACTCATAAAATAGTGAAATTGATACAAAGTTCAAAAGTGAAGAAAAATTTCAATGTTTGATCTCACTTTGTATCAACATCATCAATGGTGATTGCTTTCAAAAGATAGACTTCACCAAGGTTTTTCAAAATGATTTTAAAATATTTTTAAAACCTTATATTGGATCATGTTCTTTGGGCTCAATGTACATGGCTTGAACATAAGCTTTCCCAATGATCCATTAATAATATAAGATGAGTTTGAGTTCATCTAGATGCAAAAACTATGCACCTTGAACTTAACTCATATCCTAGCATCTCACATATATCTAGGGTGCATCAATATACATACATGTCAATGTAATGTGAGATGTGAGTTGTGTTCATCCTAATCTAGGGTTTCATGTATTTTTCTAAGGCAACACTACTTGATTCCCTTATACATGGGACTTCAAGTCATGTCAATTGTCCTTGAATCAATTTTATTAATGCATGAATGATTATGGCATTAATGATGATATAAATAGGCATATGCTCATAATCATGATGCCATGGCATAAAATGGAATCTAAGCATACATGACATTTAACCTTAAACCTAAGTAATATCATGACATTTTAAATGATTAAAAGTAGATATGATGTCATGACATGCCATATGGCAAATCAAGCATGGCAAATAAAAAGTAAAGGTATATAATACCTAAATTTTAATATTTGTTTCCATATGTTAGAATTAAATTTAGTTTTCCATATTATCACTTTTCTTCCAAGTGTGCCAAAAACCCAAAATGACACACTATGACCTCTAACCCTAATTGTGCCAATTTGTTTGATTTTTCAACTTCCATAAATTATATTGGCACATCCTAAAATCTTTTAGGATTTAAATTCAAACCTATTTCTAAGGTATCCATAACCTTAGAAATGACCTAAAGTGCCACCTTTACTATGATTAGGTTAACTACCCATCCATTCAAGGTTGACAGACCAAAACCCATCTAGCGTGAATCGATCATGCTCCTAGGAACCCAATACCTATTAAAGCTCCTTGGGTTAACTAGGTATTCATTAGGGATAACTTCCCTAGATACCCTCCTAATGACCCGCCTAGGCTTAGAAGCCTTGGTCATTTGTGTTGTGCAATCGGCCGAGTTTGACTCGAGCAGTATTTTGATGATAGACAAAACTTATGACATGAGATTGTCATAGGAAAGTCCAACATGGAGTTGGCATGGAAAATCCAAGCTTGGGGTGTGGTGTGGGAAAGTCCAAAGCATTGCGAAGTCGTGCGCTTGGTGCTTGGTGAGAAATGCATTGCGAAGCCATGCGCTTGGTGCATTTGGGAAGTCTTGAGGACTTGGCAAGTTCATTGGCTTGGGGTCCTTGAGTCGGTGAAGGATGGCATTGCGAAGTCGTGTGCTTGGTGCATCTGAGGGACCACCGGACAGGGAGCGAATGGAGTGAGGCCCAAGGGAAGCAGACTTCTAGGGCAAGAGACGTGAAAGATGGCGCTGCGAAGTCATGCGCTTGGTGCATCCGAGGGACATAGGTCGAGAGAAGAGAGCTTCGGTGGGGAACTCCATGAGGGATGAGGTGGACTTGGCCAAGTGGCTAAGACTGAGTGTCGGATGCTCAAACAACTTGGTGTTTGAGGTTTTACCCGACATCAGTCGACTGGCATAGGTGCCAGTCGACTGCTCCAAGTCGACTAGGGTTCGACTGGTGTTCGACTGAACAGGGTCTGGCTGATCAGTCGACTGCCGAGGGATGGCAGTCGACTGTTGACACCATCAGTCGACTGATGAGGGAGATCAGTCGACTGATCGGGGTGTTTTCAGCCACAGAATGGTTTCCAGTCGAGTGCTCATGCCAGCACTCGACTGATGGTGTTACCAGTCGACTGATGGGTATCATCAGTCGACTGATGGATGATCCGTTGGAACTTAACCAATGTGGATCTGGCCGTTGTGATACAACGGCTACAGGACCAGTCGACTGATGGTCATGATCAGTCGACTGATGGGCACGAAATTAGCTTGATGCAGGTTATAAATGGAGCTCAAGAGGGAGGATTTTGCCAAGACTTTAAGGGAGACTTTGAAGGGGAATTGTTGCTGCATTTTAGTCCTTTAAGAGCCAACCAAAGCAAGCAACAAACAAGTGATCAAAAGCAATCGGTGAAAAGTGTTATTTTGTATTGTATTTGTATTCTTGTTTGTATTTCTATATTACATTGTAATTGCTTATGAGAGGTTTC
The DNA here is from genome assembly GCA_025175895.1 of Wurfbainia villosa. Taxonomy (NCBI): domain Eukaryota; kingdom Viridiplantae; phylum Streptophyta; class Magnoliopsida; order Zingiberales; family Zingiberaceae; genus Wurfbainia; species Wurfbainia villosa. The sequence goes on from CM045990.1 coordinate 14,111,775, forward strand.
TCCACCTTCGATGTGTTGTCAAGAAGGAGTGTTAGTTAGTGTCGTGCGCATAACTAGAGCTCGGTGAGCTCGCCCGTGGAGTAGGAACCATTCAGTTCCGAACCACGTATATCTTGTGTATGCTTGTATGTATTGTTAGTATTTTCATTATTATTTTTATTCCACTGCGCTAACAACAATTGTAGACAATCGGCGCAAGAAGAACGATCATATTCCATCATACGACGAAAGAGGGCTATTCACCCCCCTCTAGTTGGCCACCGACATTCCTACAAGTGGTATAAGAGCCAAGTCGCTTGTAGAGGACTAACCGCCAACACAAGTACTACAAGATGGCCGGCTACAACCTCCAACCACCGAAATTCGAAGGAGATTTTCAATGGTGGAGAAGAAAAATGGAGGTATATCTAGAAACCGATTTCGATTTCATGTTAATTCTAGAAAATAGTTTCCAAATGCCTAGGGATGAAAGCAATAGGCAAATTGAGAAGTCAAGGTGGACTCAAGACCAAATAAAGAACTTCAAGACAAATCTCAAGGTAATCGAATTACTTAGTGATTTGTTACCTAACAATATTTGGTCTAGATTAGGTAATTATAGGGATGCAAGGGAGTTATGGAATAAGGTAATCAAATTCCAAGAAATTCCCGAACCGGCAAGAGTAGAGGAGAATGTCATTGAAGAATTTTCATTCACATTCGAAGATGTGGAGACCTCCACCTCTAGCATTAAGGGGGAGGAGAGGTCGTTCATACCAGAGCAAAGTCAAGACGAAGCATCTACCTTCGGAAGAAGTGATCAAGAGGCTTCCACCACCTCCCTAGGTAACTCATGCATTATAATTAATAATAAAGATCATATAATATGTTTTGAGTGTAGGGAGAAAGGGCATTATAAGAGTAAATACCCTAAATTGGCTAAGGAGAAGGTACCCGCACTAAAAGTCAATCAAAAGTCAAAGAATGTTGGAGTCCCCACAACTAGAAGCAAAGAGCACATTATGTGCTTTAAATGCAATCAAAGGGGACATTACCGAAGCCAATGCCCTAGGGGAAGGAAGAAAGGGCAAGAAGGTATATCTCATGTAGGGGGAGCTTCCGAAGCTTACCCTAAGGTAAATTTAATTAATGCACCTTCAATTCCTAAGGTTAATAAGCATGCTAAGAATTATTTTAGCTCTCTTGCAATTATTAATGAAAAGCATGCTAGTAGGAAGAAATATGTTTGTTTAGGTGCCAAGCATGTTTATATATCTAAGGACAAACTGTTAGTAATATATGAGAGATGTCCTAAGGCAATCGCCTTATGTATGAACCATTTATATGATAAATGAAGATTCACTATTTGAGTATACATGTTTCATGTATTTGATTGGATCTTAAACTCATTTACTGAATGTCCACGATGCGATTCACAGCATGAGAGAATTTGTGATTGGATCACAACTAGTGAGTATCTCTACATGTGTAATTGTGATGTATCGGAATTATCCCTAGTCGATGAATTGATGGATTTGGACACCATCAATTCTGTCAAGACTAGCACGAGGTATACTCCTTGGTGTATCCAAGCAGCTGATTCTCACTGGCTGGAGACATTGTGATGTCCGGAGTTGATCGTGGATGCTAGTTATGGTAACTAGTTCATTGGAGTGACCAGCCGTAAGACTTCATATGGTTCTCTGCATATATAGATTTGTCAATGAAGTTCTTACTGTAGCTTAAGTACGATGTTCCTTTGACTTGCGGTATTCAAGTCATCTTGATCATGGAGACTTATGCTTTGACATCTTAAGCAAACATCTCTAAGGAGATGTGGACCCGGGATGATTGGGTATAAGTCGAAGTGATCGAAGGTGTTTGAATAGCCTATAAAGGATTCACCATTCCTTGCGAGGAGATGTATACCCATGGCCTCTCGTCGGATTGTTACTAAAGTCTTTGGCCAAAGCATTACATGTTTAGAGTAAGGTACTCTTCGATACATGTGGAGTAACTAGAATCCGTAGGACGAGGAAATGATACTTGGGCTAGGTGTGATGTAGTCAGCCTAGTGGGGACTGACACAATAGACCATGTCCTGAACCAAGTGGGTATAAGATGAGTGAAGGGAATGGGGCACGATTCATTCGAGCTACTGAAGGGTTTCAGAAATAGTTCTGGATCAACCGTTGATCTTTTCGGTTAATTGGGGATCATGATGTACTACTAGGTGCCACTCATGATCGTTCTATAATTAATGGTTAATTATAGACGGCCAACATAAACCGAGAACCTATTTGGCCACACGCACAACGAGTGTAATCCAAAGGATTTAAAACGAGCTTGAGAATGGGATTCTCAGACCGAGAGAAACTATGTTTGGTTGGACCAAACATAAAGCGAGCATGAAATTGTTTCAGTCGCAATGGAAGCGTGGATGGGCCATGTCTTATGAAGACATAATGGATGAACCAAAATGGTTTGGTTCTAATCCAATGGATGAGAATAAACCAAAGGGTTTGGTTTATTTTAAACGAATGAACCAAAAGTTGGTTCGGTTCGTTTTAACTTTAAATAAACCATCATGGTTTGGTTTATTTTAACTTATCCTAATGGAGCGGGTTAACGGGCTTTATGGATATGATCCATTAACCATTAAGAGAATTAGTTCTCTATAAAAGAGGGCTTAAGGGATTGTTAAACCCTACCTAATCCAAACCTAGCCCCTTGAGTTGCCGCCCCACCTCCACCTTGGAGTTAATTGGCGCCAACCCTAAAGCTGCCGCCCAGCTTGTGTGCAGCCGTCAAGTCTTTGCCGGCGTCAAGCTTCAGCCGGAGAACCTCCGGCGACCCTCAGCGATCTCCTTTGTGTTCGGTGATAAGGTGAGCTTCCATCTTTCCTTTTGGCGGCCTCTATTCCTCCACCAAGCTGTCCAGTTTTCTGGACAGCTTGTTTCTTTGTTATCGGAGCGTCGTTTGGGCGGCGGTTGGTGCTCGACAGCGGCTAACTTACGGATTTGATCTCCGGTAATCCTCTGAGTGGGGCGAAGGAGTTCGTCAAGCGGTTGTGAATACCTCTCCGGAGAAGCGAGTTTTGAGAACTCGTTTTAGGATCCGAATTTGGATTCGGATCGTGATCATCTCTCGATCACGTCGTCTTCAACACGAGGCTAGTATCCCATACGAAGACGAAGCTCGTGACTTAGCGAAGTCATCCCGAGGAGCTCGGCGTGGATACGGATAGAGACGATTCTTACGAGGATCGTTCCGGTTGATGCCGTTCCCGCTACACGTCATACGAAAGGTATAACGTAGATAAATTTCTTTTATTGCAAATTTTAATTTACGGTTATGTCTACACTTGTTGTAATATGCATGCGTGTGTTGTGTGTGTTGTAATAAATAGGAGTATTTATTATTTTTATTGCTTCCGCTGTGTTCGTGTTTACGAAACATGATCGAACACACACACGCCGCGGTGCCGGAAACCCAATAGTGGTATCAGAGCCCAGGTTGTGTTTCGACATAATCGTAAAAATGGTTTTGCGATAGTCATAATGTATTTCTGGAAATTTTCTAAATTTTGGAAATTTAGAAGTATTTATGGAAATTTTTCAATTTTGGAAAGTCTAGAAGTATTTATGGAAATCTTCCACTTTTGGAAAGTTGGAAGTATTTATGGAAATTGATATTTTCCATAAATAAAATATTTGATTAGATTCTGGAAATTTGTTTCCTAATTTAATCATGATTTGATTTGAAATCAAATCTTAAAATATTTTATTTCCATAAGTAGTTTTAATGATTTAGGAAATTGGTTTCCTAAATAGATTTTCCTTAATCAAATAATTCCATGAATAAAATATGTGATTAGATTTGGAAATTTGTTTCCTAATTTAATTATGATTTGATTTGGAGAATCAAATCTTAAACATATTTTATTTCCATAAATAGTTATGACATATAAGGAAATTATATACATGACATAATTGTATGCCATGTAATTGTATTAGATGCATAACATTATGCCATGTGTGTCGTGACATGTAGATGTATGCCATGTATGTCATGCCATGTAGATAATAGTTATTTGCATGCAAAGAGGATGAGACATAAAAACCCTTAATCAATATTAAAGCCTACACCTTCCATTAATATGGTTAGAACCAGAGTTCTGTTTCTTGTTTGGGTTGTTGGACTCTCTCCAAGCCCGGCTCGAACCTGAATATGTTGAAACCATGGAATAGTTTAATACTAATATGGTAAGAGTCAGAGGTCAATCGTTAGCTTTGGTTGTTGGACTCTCTCCAAGCTGGGCTAATTGGTTGAATGCGCTCTAACAATATTAAAACTATGTCCTGATTAATGGGTTGGCTTTAACCTGGAGCATCGGCTTGTTGGACTCTCTCCAAGGCCGATGTAAAGGGAGGTGAAGTTGGGTGCTATGCATATGATGCATACTTGTTAATGTGTTAACAACCCGATGTATGTGTGAACATTCAATTAGTTGATAGCACATTGTGATAGTTGCATATACGGGATATGCAATCGGTATAGATGATACCTACCGTCGTAGTTATGAATGGCTTGTTGGACTCTCTCCAAGGTTGTTCATAACTATGATGGATATCAGCCCATTCGGAAATGGACCTACAATCTCCCGAAGTGATTTTGGGGATTTTGAAATTCGAAAAATGAATGGGATTTATAAATGTATATTGATGCATTTTTAAAAAATCATCTTTCTCATATATGCTCGTTTTGTATTTCTAAGATTGATCATGATGTCTTTGAATTTGTGTTCCATTTTGGATTCGAATAAATTGACTGGGCCGAGCTTCATGGACTGGCTTAGAAGCTTGAGAATTGTTCTCAAGGTTGAAAAGCTTGCAAATGTCCTCGAATCGCCTCTTCCCGCCCGTCCTAGTGACAATGCAACTCTGGACCAATTGTTGGCCTATCAGAAACATGTGAATGATTCTGAAATGGTGAGTTGCATCATGCTAGCCGCGATGGAACCCAAGCTACGAAAGCAGCATGAGCATATGGATGCTCATATCGTAGTCCTTCATCTTTGTGAGTTGGTTGATGAGCAAGTGAGATTCGAAAGGTTCGAAGTCTCAAAGCTCCTCTTCACCTCTGAGATGCTAGAAGGTTCATCTATGGTACTGCTTTCGATATCTTTGAAGGCTGGAGTCTTGAGAAGCATGGCGAGGGCGGTCTTTGTTAGTTGATTCCTCGAAGAAAGGTTCTAAGAGGAAGTCAAAGGAATAGCAGAAGGGAAAGAAGAGAAGGGCTAAGAAGGTAGAACTAGCACAAAAGGAAACTTGCCATCATTATTGCAAGGAGAGCCATTTGCGAAGAAAGTGCAAGATTTATCTTGAGTCCATGAAGAAGGATAAGGCATCGGATGCCCCATCTTCTTCAGATATCTTCGTTATTGATTGTCATTCTATTTCCTCAAACACTTGGGTATTGGATACTGGGTGTGGCTCACAAATATGTAATGACATACATGGGCTAAGGAATAGAAGAAGACTCGTCAAGGAGAGTCAAATTTACGTGTTGGGAATGGAAGCAAAGGTTCTTTGCACTCGCCATCGGAACGTATTTGTTGAAACTCCCTGCATGACTTGTCTTAGAACTGGACAATTGCTTTTATATTCCTTTGTTGATAAAGAACATCATTTCTATTTCTTGTTTAAATAGAAATGGTTTCCATTTGACGTTTAGTAACAATTGTTGTTACATAACTTTGAATGGGGTTCTTTATGGGACTGGAACTTTAAGCAATGGTGTTTATACGTTGGACGTATCCAGTGACATTTGCAATATCGAAGCGAGCAACAAGAGTGCTCGAAAGGATAATCAAATAGACTCATACATGTGGCATTGTCGTCTTGGCCATGTAAGCAAAAAATGCATGTCCGAATTACACCGATGTGGAATTCTGGAATCGTTTGAATTGGATTCATACGATACATGCGAATCATGCTTAAAAGGCAAGATGACTAAGTTACCTTTTACGGGAAAAGGTGAACGAGTGGGAGAGTTACTAGGTCTAATACATACTGATGTATGTGGACCTATGTCAACTCAAGCTTTAGGAGGCTATAGCTACTTCATTACCTTCACCGATGATCACTCACGGTTTGGGTATGTGTTCTTGATGAAACACAAGTCTGAAGCCTTTGAAAGGTTCAAAGAATTCAGAAATGAAGTAGAGAAACAACATGACAAAAGTATTAAAATACTTTGATCAGATCGAGGTGGTGAATACTTAAGTCAAGAGTTTCTTGATTATCTAAGAGACAATGGCATATTGTCTCAATGGACTCCGCCATATACACCACAGCATAATGGTGTATCTGAGAGGCATAACCGGACCTTGTTGGACATGGTCAGGTCAATGATGAATCATGCGACTCTTCCCAAGTCCTTTTGGGGTTATGCACTTCAGACAGTTGTTTACTTGTTAAACAGAATGCCTACCAAGGTAGTCTCAACTACTCCATATGAGATATGGAATAGTAAGAAACCTCATGTATCTTACTTGAAGATATGGGGTTGTCCTGCTTATGTGAAGCGGACTGTATCAGATAAACTGGATGCTAAGTCTGATAAATGTCTATTTATTGGATACCCTAAGGAAACAAGGGGTTACCAATTCTATCATCCTGTGGAACAAAAGGTGTTTGTTTCAAGGCATATTGTGTTTCTAGAGAAAGAGTTTCTCTTGCAAGAAAACAGTGGGAGTGTCGTCGAGCTTGAGGAGGCTCGAGAGACTCAAATAGACATTGATGAGATACCTGGTGAAGCACACACGTAAATGACTCATAGTGATGAGCAATCGGCTGGACCTATTGTAACACCACATCTTCGTAGATCTGGTAGAACACGCAATATTCCTGAGAGATATGGATTTCTCGTAAGCGAATCGAACGATGTGTTACTCATTGATGATGAGGAGCCTACCAGTTATGAAGAAGTGCTGACAAGTTCAGAAAGGGATAAGTGGCTTGGTGCCATGAAGTCGGAAATGGATTCCATGTATGAAAACCAAGTTTGGAACTTGGTTGACCCACCTGAAGGCATAAAGCCTATAGGGTGCAAGTGGGTTTTCAAGAAGAAAACCGACATGGATGGTAATGTGATTACCTATAAGGCTAGAGTGGTGGCGAAAGGATATCGTCAAAAACAAGGTGTTGATTATGACGAAACCTATTCGCCTGTAGCTATGCTTAAATCCATTCGGATGCTCCTAGCCATAGCGGCTCATTATGATTATGAGATATGATAGATGGATGTGAAAACAGCTTTCCTTAATGGAAACCTGCTCGAGGACGTGTATATGATACAGCCTGAGGGTTTCACATCGGTTGATAAAACCAAGGTATGCAAATTACGACGATCCATTTATGGATTGAAGCAAGCATCCAGGAGCTGGAATATCCATTTTGATGAGACAATCAAAAAGTTTGATTTCTCACAAAATCCAGACGAACCTTGTGTGTACAAGAAGGTTAGTGGGAGTGCAATCGTATTCCTAGTATTGTATGTCGATGACATACTACTTATAGGAAACGATGTTTCAATCTTACAGTCAGTGAAGGTTTGGTTATCCAAGACATTCTCCATGAAAGACCTGGGAGAAGCAACCTACATCCTCGGGATTAAGATCTATAGAGATAGATCGAAACGGTTGCTTGGTCTTTCGCAGTCTACATATATACCGAAAGTGCTAAGAGGTTTAGCATGTCGGAATCCAAGAAAGGTTTCCTACCCATCGGGCATGGGGTACACCTTTCAAGTCTATGTGTTCGCGCCAACGAGAGGATTTGCATGAGTAAGATTCCTATGCATCCGCAATAGGATCTATCATGTATGCTATGTTATATACGAGGCCCGATGTATCGTATGCTCTGAGTGTCACGGCGGATACGATCCGATCCGAGGAATGCATCATTGGCGGTGTTAAGGCGATCCTTAAGTACTTGAGAAGAACTAAGGATGTGTTCTAATATATGGAGAAGGGTACATGGTGATACGTGGGTATACGGATGCGACTCCGAGAGACAAGGATGATTCCATGTCTCAGTCTGGGTATGTATTCACCTGGAATGGAGGCGCAATAAGTTGGAAAGGTTCCAAGCTTGACACTATAGCAGATTCTGCCACTAAGGCAGAATACATTGCAGCTTTGGAAGCAGCAAAGGAAGCGGTTTGGATCAAGAAGTTCATCTCTGAACTTGATGTAGTCTCATCAATGATCCAAACATGTGCTTCGCCGCTATCATCTTATCAGAGAGATCATCAGTAGGAACGAAATACAAATCGAGAAAATTCCCACTGAAAGGAACTTAGCGGATTCTTTAACTAAGGCATTACCTCAAAATAAGTTTGGGGGTCATGTTAGAGCTTATGGTATTGGATACCGTAGCGATTGGCATTAGGCCAAGTGGGAGTCTGTTAGTAATATATGAGAGATGTCCTAAGGCAATCGCCTTATGTATGAACCATTTATATGATAAATGAAGATTCACTATTTGAGTATACATGTTTCATGTATTTGATTGGATCTTAAACTCATTTACTGAATGTCCACGATACGATTCACAGCATGAGAGAATTTGTGATTGGATCACAACTAGTGAGTATCTCTACATGTGTAATTGTGATGTATCAGAATTATCCCTAGTCGATGAATTAATGAATTTGGACACCATCAATTCTGTCGAGACTAGCACGAGGTATACTCCTTGGTGTATCCAAGCAGCTGATTCTCACTGGCTGGAGACATTGTGATGTCCGGAGTTGATCGTGGATGCTAGTTATGGTAACTAGTTCATTGGAGTGACCAGCCGTAAGACTTCATATGGTTCTCTGCATATATAGATTTGTCAATGAAGTTCTTACTGTAGCTTAAGTGCGATGTTCCTTTGACTTGCGGTATTCAAGTCATCTTGATCATGGAGACTTATGCTTTGACATCTTAAGCAAACATCTCTGAGGAGATGTGGACCCGGGATGATTGGGTATAAGTCGAAGTGATCGAAGGTGTTTGAATAGCCTATAAAGGATTCACCATTCCTTGCGAGGAGATGTATACCCATGGCCTCTCGTCGGATTGTTACTAAAGTCTTTGGCCAAAGCATTACATGTTTAGAGTAAGGTACTCTTTGATACATGTGGAGTAACTAGAATCCGTAGGACGAGGAAATGATACTTGGGCTAGGTGTGACGTAGTCGACCTAGTGAGGGTGACACAATAGACCATGTCTGAACCAAGTGGGTATAAGATGAGTGAAGGAATGGGGCACGATTCATTCGAAGCTCTTGAAGGGTTTGAGAAATAGTTACGGATCAACCGTTGATCTTTTTAGGTTAATTGGGGATCATGATGTACTACTAGGTGCCACTCATGATCGTTCTATAATTAATGGTTAATTATAGGCGGCCAACATAAACCGAGAACCTATTTGGTCACACGCTGCGAGTGTAATCCAAAGGATTTAAAAGCGAGCTTGAGAATGGGATTCTCGTCGACGAGAGAAACTATGTTTGGTTGGACCAAACATAAAGCGAGCATGAAATTGTTTCAGTCGCAATGGAAGCGTGGATGGGCCGTGTCTTATGAAGACATAATGGATGAACCAAAATGGTTTGGTTCTAATCCAATGGATGAGAATAAACCAAAGGGTTTGGTTTATTTTAAACGAATGAACCAAAAGTTGGTTCGGTTCGTTTTAACTTTAAATAAACCATCATGGTTTGGTTTATTTTAACTTATCCTAATGGAGCGGGTTAACGGGCTTTATGGATATGATCCATTAACCATTAAGAGAATTAGTTCTCTATAAAAGAGGGCTTAAGAGATTGTTAAACCCTACCTAATCCAAACCCTAGCCCCCTTGAGTTGCCGCCCACCTCCACCTTGGAGTTAATTGGCGCCAACCCTAAAGCTGCCGCCGCCCAGCTTGTGTGCAGCCGTCCAAGTCTTTGCCGGCGTCCAAGCTTCAGCCGGAGAACCTCGCGACCCTCCGGCGATCTCCTTTGGGTTCGGTGATAAGGTGAGCTTCCATCTTTCCTTAGCCGGCCTCTATTCCTCCACCAAAAGCTGTCCAGTTTTTCTGGACAGCTTGTTTCTTTGTTGTCGGAGCGTCGTTTGGATGACGGTTAGTGCTCCGACAGCGGCTAACTTACCGGGGATTTGATCTCCGGTAATCCTCTGAGGTGGGGGACGAAGGATTCGTCAAACGGTTGACGAATACCTCTCCGGAGAAGCGAGTTTTGAGAACTCATTTTAGGATCCGAATTTGGATTCGGATCGTGATCATCTCTCGATCACGTCGTCTTCAACACGAGGCTAGTAACCCGTACGAAGACGAAGCTCGTGACTTAGCGAAGTCATCCCGAGGAGCTCGGCGTGGATACGGATAGAGACGATTCTTACGAGGATTGTTCCGGTTGATGCCGTTCCCGCTACACGTCATACGAAAGGTATAACGTAGATAAATTTCTTTTATTGCAAATTTTAATTTACGGTTATGTCTACACTTGTTGTAATATGCATGCGTGTGTTGTGTGTGTTGTAATAAATAGGAGTATTTATTATTTTTATTGCTTCCGCTGTGTTCGTGTTTACGAAACATGATCGAACACACACACGCCGCGGTGCTGAAAACCCAACACAAACCTAGGACCAATAACACTAGACTTATGTTGCCTAGGGAGAGCATTAAGAGAATAGAAGAAAATCTATGCATTAACCCTAAGAAGGGTAGACACATGCCTAAGAAGAAAAATAATTCCCAAAAGATGAATGAAAAATCAAAATTGAGAAAATTAGAGTTAAAGAACCAAGTCTTGAGGTCAAGACTTGAGAAAATGGAGAAAACCCTTAGGATTATAGAAAATTCTATTCAAGGGTCAAATGCCCAAAAGTCAAGACCTAGGTTTCAAGAATGGTCTAAGGGCAAGGAAGGTTTGGGTCACAAACCTAAGCCCAAGAAGACTTATCATAATATTCCCTTTAATTATGGAACAATTTCTAGGTCTAGGAAAACCAAGGCTAATAGGGAAGGTATCCCTAAGACTAGCCATAGTGTTTGCTTAGTGGCTAAGGACTTAAGAAAAACCAAGAAAGCCACTAAGAAGGTCAAAGGGGGAGTTACCCCTAGGCTTGATTTAGGAAAGACCCAAAAGACTATGGCTTCAATGTAACGCCCATAAAATTTCTAGAAATTTTATGAAAATTTTTGCATGATTATATGGGCTTTTATGTGGGCTCTTCCAAAAATAAAATAAATAGAGACAAAAAGGATGCATGGCCCAAGAATTGAACCCCAAACCTCTAGTAGATAGCTAAACTCTAAGATGCATCCAATAACTAGAAGCCCAGCAGGGTTGTGCTAATAGAGGAATATGGGAAATGATAGATAAGGATAAGGGAGGTTAAGGGACACCTTCAAGTGAATAAATAGAGGAATGAGGAGACAAGAGAAACCCCAATTTGCATTCTCCACTTCTCTTCTTCTTCCTCACTGAAACCCTAGGCTCCCCTCTTCCATTTTCTGAAAGCTAACCAAGCTAGGAGAAGGCTCTAATCTTGGCACAACCTAGGGTATTTTCCAACTATTAACAAAGCGAAGGATGTAAGTATCCCCTCACCTGCATACAAGTTGTTTCGATTGATGTTATTAAGTAAAACCCTTCATGAACTTTCGGCCAAGACCCTTCCTTATGCTTTCAATGATGATCCATGTTGTACCTTGTATGAATATGATGATGATAGGTTGATAGATAGGTTTGGTTAAGTGTTAGATCTCAAAAACTTCAAGAAGCTTTCGGCCAAGACCATTCCTTGTGCTTTCCATGATGGTCCATGCTATACTTTGTATGAATATGAAGATGATAGGTTTCTAGATAGGTTTGGTTAAGTGGTTGATCTTCAAACCCTCATAGAACTCTCGGCCAAGCCCCTTTGGACCCCTAATGGTTTTTCTATGCTATGCTCTAGATGAGTTCATGCCATGTTTTGATGTTAGATGAAGATAATTGTTGGATCGAAGCGGATCGCTAGAGGGGGGGTGAATAGCAATAAAACCTTTTTCTTTTCTTTTCGTTCGTTAAAACTCGAGAGATAATTAATTGCAGCGGAAATCTAAATGTAAAGTAAAAAGAGACAAAGGAGTTTTACTTGGTTCGTAGCCTTCGGCTACTACTCCAAGGCCCTAGCGGTCCTCGACCACGTACGGAGGGCAAAAACACTAAAGAACTCCTCCCCGTTAGAGGTAGGAGTTTAATCGATACAAGTAAAGCACAAAGCTTGAGGTAGAGGGACACTCCCCCTCTCCTCATTACGATAAAAGCTCCGAAAATGAAAGTACTAAACTGAAATAAAACTCTAATCGATGTAATAAAATGAAAACAAATAAACCTAGACGTCGGAGAAGAAGCACTTCATTGTCGGAGAAGTTGTAGCTTTGCGGAGGCTTTTGGAAGCTTAGAATTGATGATGAAACCCTAGGTTAGGACCTCCTTTTATAGCCTTTAAGCCCCTCATCGAATGGGTCTTCAACCAATAGGAATTGGGCACAAAACTCCTTGAAAAATGGTGATAAAGCTTGACTCCTCGAGGCTGATTTTTGACCATCGGTTGAACTGATTTCTTGGCCGGTTGAACTGATGGCTCAGCAGTTGAACTGATCCTTGGCCGGTTGAACTGATGGCTTAGCAGTTGAACTGATTTTTGGCCGGTTGAACTGATTTTTAGACTTTTCGACTGTAATAAAGAGTTAGCTCGAAATATAAGTGAATTCGACGGCCACTTGCCATCCGATCTCAACATAGACCTTCCATGGGAAGTCTTGGTCGGATCATCGCCTAAGGATGTCCCCGTATGGAGGACTCGACCTTACTTACGCTCACTCACACGAGCTTACCTCAACATTTACCTTTGAAGCCTTGCTTTCGGTCTCCACCTGATTCCTTCGGCTCCCTCCGAAGTCCTCCCGGTGTCGCCTGACCACCGCGGCTTCCTCCGGGTGTCGTTAGCCTTTAGCTCCATCTATAGCAATCTTCTGCACACTCGATTCAACTCGTGAGATAACGACATGAGCTTAACTTTGTATCGTTTGCTATAATCAAAACTCAGGTTCGACTTAGGTGCCTACTGCACCAACAATAACATGTTCTATGCTATGCTCTAGATGAGTTCATGCCATGTTTTGATGTTAGATGAAGATAACATGTTCTATGTTATGCTCTAGATGAGTTCATGCCATGTTTTGATGTTAGATGAAGATAACATGTTCTATGCTATGCTCTAGATGAGTTCATTCTATGTTTTGATGTTAGATGAAGATAACATGTTGTTAGCTAAACTAAATTTAAGTGGTTGAACTTTAAAGCTCCTTGAGACATTCGGCCAAGACCCATTTAGGCCCCTAATGGTCTATCATGCTAGGACCTATAAGTTGTCATGCTATGTTTTGATTGTAGATGAAGATAACATGTTGTTAGCTAACCTAAATTTAAGTGGTTGATCCTTAAAGTTCCTTGAAACATTCGGCCAAGACCCATTTAGGTCTATCATGCTATGATCTATAAGTTGTCATGCTATGTTTTGAATGTAGATGAAGGTAACATGTTGATAGCTAAGCTAGATTTAAGAAATGGATCTTAGGATTCCTTGAAGCTCTCAGCCAAGACTCATTTAAACTCCTAAGGGCCTTCCATGCCATGATTTATAGGTGATAGAATTAATATGTGGTTAGTTAGATCATGTACAAGTTGTTTAGGGTTTAAAATTTTGGTAGAACTCCATGAAGTTTAGATCACACCATGTTATGCTTGTTCATGATGTTTATGCCATGCCCTATATGTGTGTGCTCTTAGCATGATGTTAAGTAGTCCTTGTTGGGATGTATACTGAAAGCCTAGCTCTTTTGTATGGACATCTTTATTTTGAAATAAGAATCACATGATCATTGTTTGCACGTTATATTTATATGTGTGCATATTGTCTAATATTTTACATTGTAGATAACATGGTGCACAGTGCGCCAGAAGATCATGTTATCGATCCTTATGTAGAATATAAGTAGAGGCTCACAACCAAGATGGTTTTGGACAAACCATTGGCATGGTTGTAGTGTAGCTTGGTATTGTTTTATCTTGAACATAGAGTTACACTAGTACACCTCGGTGTATTGAGCAGGACCGACATAGAGGTGATTCCATTTATTGCTGACTACATAATTGAATCAGACCTCGGATATTATGTTGTACATGCTCTTAATCCCGATATAATAACGGGCACATGTACTTAGTATTTATTTCTTTGATTTACCAGAGGGTGAGATTTCTATGGATTAAATCAATATGCCCAGTAAGTTGGGAAGTGATATTATTTACATGGTGTCGCTGATTATAGGAGGAATCTGTCCTATATATTAGGTTGATGATGTCCCTTGAGGAGCTCATAAGGTTCATCATGTAAACCTGAGGTTGACTTAGTCAACATGATGATAAGGTTGAGTGGTACTACTCGAGGAGTTAGATGTTAATTAATTGATGGTCAGTAAATCAATTAATTGACGGACATTCGATATCTTAAACACGGGGAGATGGATGTACAAATAATATAATGAGCCCATATTAATTTATGGGGGTTGGTGAGGTAGTTCGATGATGATCCTCTAGTGGAATGGAACATCATTGATGGATCAAGTTTGTGTGGTTCCGATCCATCGGGTGGCCAAGACCCAACTCCTCCTCATGGTCCCTATCGTAGCCTTATATAAACCTCATGAAGTCTAGATCAAATGATGGAAAACAAATCTCTAGATCCGACGGTTAGGATTGAATCCCTAGAACCGACGGTTGAGATTAAATCTCTAGATCTGACGGTTGGGATTAAATTCCTAGAACCGACGGTTGAGATTAAATCTCTAGATCCGACGGTTGGGATTATTTCCTAGAACCGACGGTTGAGATTAAATCTCTAAATCCGACGGTTGAGATTAAAACCCTAGAACCGACGGTGGAGATTAAACCAAGGCCTAAACCTAACTCTATATAAAAGGGAGAGGAAAGGTTGGATAAGGTGGGCGGCAAGAAAATTGGGAATTAGTTCCTATATTTTTGGCTACCTCATCAATAACCAATTTTCTCCTAAGTTCTATATAAGGGAGCATGGGTTGGGCGGCAACTAAGTTTGATGGATGGTTCATGATGGATGCTAAGGAAATTAGGGTTTTGCCTAGCATTACTTGGGCGGCAAGCAACCTCAAGGAGGAAACCCTAATTAGGGTTTTGGTTCCTTAGGTTGGGCGGCCAAGGTGGTGGAGCTAGAGGGGGCGGCAACCTATGGATGAGCTTGTCTTCTTCCTTGGAGGTGGCTAGCTCCTAGATCTCTCCTCTCCACCATGCTTAGGCGGCAAGACACCTATGGAGGAAACCCTAATTAGATTAGGGTTTGGCTCTTTGGATTAGGCGGCTAGGTTTGGAAGTTATGGTTGGGCGGCAACTATAGGGGAAGGGTTCATCTTCTTCCTTCTAAGGGTTGGTCGGCCACTACCTTCTCTTCCTCTACCTTGGGCGGCAAGAAATCCAAAGGAAGCTTGGTTGGGCGGCTAGGGTTTGGAAGGTAAGGTAGGTGGCAACTATAGGGGAAGTGTTCTTCTTCTTCCTAGGGTGTTGGCTGGTTCCTATCCTTTTTCCTATACCTTTGGTGGTGCCCAACCTATTCCTCTTTTCCCTTTGTTTTCCTCTTGGCCGGCGGCACTAGGAGCTAGGGTTTGTCCCTAGTTCGTTTGTAGTTGTTTCCATTATGTTCTCTCTATTCTTGGGGCGGCATCAATCCTTTGTGGATTGGTGGTTGGCTCAAGCAAGAAGGGAAAGAGAGTTCTTCATTCTTTGGATTGAAGAAGATCTAAGAAGCTTCAACTTGTGGAGGATCTTCGCCCACACGAAGTCTACAAGGAGGTTAGGACATACGATAGAAGATCAAGAGGTATAAAAGTTTTATAACTTTAATTTCAGATCTGAGCATGTTCTTATATATGATGATTATACATGTGTGTATATGAATATATATTGTATAATCATGGACCCCGATAAAAACACAAAACCGCGATCCGTCGCGTCTCTTCCGCTAATCGACTAGAAGAGTTGTGTTGCTTGAACAACTAGTTTGTTCAAGCGATCGCTCAAGTCGTTAGCACGACGACGAATTGGTTGTGCTTAGGAAACTCATCCCATCCGGATTAGTTTTCATTAGTAAAAATTTTAATCCGGGGACATGGGAGCCTATGAGCATTCCGAGGATTAGCATGGTTGCCAACAATTGGTATCAGAGCCATGGTTTCCGGTTTTGTGTGTTTTTGGATTCGGTTACTTTCATGCACATATCATATATTTTGTATGCCGGATAATAGTAGGATGTGCGTAGGCTAACTTTTTGGTTGCAGGCATAAGATCCGACTATTATGGCTATATGTGTGTATGTGATTGTTTGTGTATGATTGTATATTATTTGAATCCTCGGGGTTGACGAGGCTAGATTAGTATTTAATTTTTGTAATTAAATACGGCATTGTTTAGCCACTCTTTATTTTATTTTACTTTCGATCTAGATTTCATGTACACTCCCTCGTGGAGTATAGGATCGATGGATGTAAAATAAAATAGGTTTTATTCTCGGCTCGGATCTCCGGATGGCTCGTACATGGCATAGGAGGAGGCGGACAAGGTGGCGACGACGGGACGCATATTGGAGAACAATGCCATAAAAGTTGGAAAAAATTCTGTTTTTTCCATATTTATTGCTGATTTGTTTTATATGCATGTTGTGTGTGCTTGAAAATTCTTCATTTTCAATTTACTAAGTGGGAGAGGGACATTTTAATTAATTCCCGCGGCCTCCATTACAATTTGACGTGTGATGCAACAAACTTGCGTGTCGGCTCTGAGTGCCTTCCTCCCCATCGGATGAGTTTGTTTGCGGATCACTAGGTCAAATAATGGTTATAGGAAATTATCTAGGAGCGTGTGTACTTCCACAGAGGTAAGGCACATAATCCAAAATAATTCCCTTAGTATCGTGTAATGGTGCACACTTAGATGCAAATAAAAGTATCCTCCCCATAGAGTCCTTTGCTTTTATTTGTAGGGCCAAAGAGGAACCAACTATTAATTTTATTTGTCAAAAAGTAAGGTTGACAAGATAATAAAATTAATGGGTAAAACCTCCTCTTACAAATGTAGAATTCGTATACGTCCACACAGAGTGGCATGCGAAATTCTCGGTGTTGGTTGATTTCGGAATTTTATTGTTTTGAGGAATCAATAATATTTGAAATCTAAAGTTTTGATCATTGTGATTCTTAGGATTTTCAAAATGACTTTCAGTCCACTTATTGTGATACTAAAGGAAATAAACTTACTGTACCCAAATAATGTTGATTGGAAAAGAATCTAGATGTTGTCTTATTTGCTAAGAAGTACAAGTATACACTCTTCAAAGAGTGTCCTCAAGCCATGGTTGCTCAAAAAGGTTTCTACTTCTGGCCGAAGGCTAGAAGAAGGAGAAACAAGGTGGAGCAAAGGTGGTGGGAGGATCTCGGGAGGAGTGAAGAAGCCGAAGGCAAGTACTTCACTTACTAGCGGTGGACATAAGAAGGAGGATTGTCCCAATCCAAGCAAGAGCAAAGTATACTTTTGGTCTAGTCGTTGAAACATGGTTAGCGGTGTTATCTCTGCACTGGTGTGTAGATACGAGAGCCACTAATCATGTCTCTGCAATGCTTTGCGGAGTTCGAGAAACCCGACGACTAGCTAAAGGGGATATTACAATTTACTTGGGCAATGCCATGAAGATGGCGGCTATTGCAGTGGGAGATATTTTATTTATCTTTTGAGAAAAATAAAGTTTTTGGTTCTTAAGAATTTTCTTTATGTATCTTTATTTAGAAAGAATTGTTTTCGGTTTCTAAATTATGGATGGATAATTTATTCCTTTTAATGACAGATTTGTTATGAAAGGAATAGGGATATTATCTATTCAGGTACATAGAAAGGAAATTAATAATTTGAACCACAAGCTCCCACGATGCAAATTGAAGTTAAATAACTCATCTTCTAATTCCGATAAGAGAAAAGAACCTTCGAAGATGAACCAAACATATCTTTGGGATCTTAGGCTTGGTCATATTAACCTGAGCAGAATTCAAAGGTTGAAAGCTGATGGACCTTTGGGTTCATTAGTGGTGGAGGATCTCCCAACCTGCGAATCTTGCTTGGAGGGTAAGATGACCAAGAGGCCTTTCAAGGCCAAGGGGTATAGATCTAAAGATGTGTTGGAATTGGTTCATTCGATGGTCCTATGTCTATCCGGGCAAGAGGTAGTTTTGAATATTTTGTCTTTTCATGAGCGGTTATTCAAGATGACACTACGATCTGATCGTAGTGGTGAATACCTCTTGGGAGAGTTTAGGAACTACTTATCAGAGCTTGGGATTCAATCCCAATTGTCTGCACCTGGCACACCCCAGCAGAATGGTGTAGCGTAGCGAAGGAAGAGGTCTCTTATGGAGATGGTTAGATTGATGATGAGTTATTCTGACTTGCCAGATTCGTTCTGAGGATATACTCTAGATACGACGATGTACATTCTGAACTTGGTTTCATCTAAATCAGTGCCTTCTAATCCCTGAGTTGTGGGACCCAAGGCGAAAGCCTAGTCTAAGACATATTCGGATATGGGAGTCCGGCACATGTCTTTGGCGAATCTTGGTAAGTTGGAACCTCGTGCAGTATGCATGTTCGTTGGCTATCCCAAGGAGGACGAAGGGTGGTTTGTTTTATAGTCCTAGAGATCAGAGGGTGATCGTTAGTACGAATGCCAGATTTCTAGAGGAGGACTATGTGATGAACCACAAGCCCACGAGTAGGATTGTTCTTGAGGAGTTGATAGGGGAAGTCCCGACTTCAGTACCACCGGTACAAGAGGATATACCACATGTCACTGCACCGCATGTCACATAGGATACACAGGTGATACCTCGTCGTAGTGGGAGGGTTGTGAGACAGCCTGATAGATTCATGTTCTTGGGAGAATCTTCCGATTTGGTCCCTGGCGAACATGAACCTGATCCCTGGACATATGACGAGGCAATCCAAGATATAAATGCAGCATCTTTGCAAAGTGCAATGAATCTGAGATTGAATCTATGGATTCAAATCAGTCTGGAGCTCCTATGCATAGCAGCTCATATGAATTTATGAGGTGTGACAGATGGATGTCAAGACAGCTTTCCTTAGTGGAAGTCTTGAGGAATCCATCTATATGAAGCAACCAGAGGGATTCATTGCTAAGGGCAAAGAGCATCTTGTATGTAAGCTTAATCGGTCCATTTATGGATTGAAGCAAGCTTCGAGGTCTTGGAACATCCGCTTTGAGGAGGTAAATCCAGTCTTATGGATTTATTCAAAGTTCGGATGAGTCTTGTGTATACAAGAGATGTGACGGAAACGTAGTGGTATTTTTGTACTATACGTAGATGACATTTTGGTGGTTGGCGACAACATCGAAGTGTTATCGCGTAAGGGTATGGTCGTCAAGCGATGATATGAAGGACTTGGGAGAAGTGGGTCACAACCTTGGGATCAAGGTTGTTGTACTTATCCCAAGCTTCATAGACATGGTTTTGGATCGTTTTAGCATGCAATACTCCAAGAAGGGTTTTCTACCTTTCAGGTATGGAGTTCCTTTATCAAAGGAGATGTATCCTAGATCATCTGAGGAGATAGAGGAGATGAAGGCGGTCCCTTATGCTTCGGCAGTAGGAAGCCTCATGTATGCGATGCTCTATACGAGACCAGATATCTGCTTTGCTGTGGGCATGGTTAGCAGATATCAAAGTAATCCAGGACAGGGATATTGGACTGCGGTAAAGCATATATTGTAGTGCCTGAGAAGGACTAGGGATTATATGCTAGTTTACCGGGCAGACCAATTACTCCCTGTGGGTTACCATGGTCGATTTCCAATCTGATAGGGATAACAGTAAGTCTACCTCAGGGTTTGTGTTTACTTTGGGAGGTGGAGCCATAGTATGGAAGAGTGTCTAGCAGAAATGCGTGGTGGACTCTACCATGGAAGCTGACTGTATGGCAGCCTCTAAGGCGGCCAAAGAAGCTGGGTGGCTCAGGAATTTCCTAATGGACTTGAATGTGATTCCTGGTTTGCCCAGAACTATCACAATTTATTGTGATAATAATGGTGCAGTTGCAAACTCGAAGGAACCACGAGCCCATAAGGTTAGTAAACACATAGAGTGCAAGTACCACGATACAGAAATCGTTAAGGAGGTAGAAGTTCTTTGTCGCCAAGATTGCATCAGGAGGATGACACTGGTAGACCCTTTCACTAAGGCCCTTCTCAAGTAGAGCTTTGATAGGCATGTGGAGGAAGGGAATCGGATGTATGGCGATAAGAGGACATAGTCTTTTAGTATAAGTGGGAGATTGTTGGGATGTATACTGAAAGCCTAGCTCTTTTGTATGAACATCTTTATTTTGAAATAAGAATCACATGATCATTGTTTGCACGTTATATTTATATATGTGCATATTGTCTAATATTTTACATTGTAGATAACATGGTGCACAGGGTGCGGTACGAGAAGATCATGTTATCGGTCCTTATGTAGAATATAAGTAGAGGCTCACAACCAAGATGGTTTTGGACAAACCATTGGCATGGTTGTAGTGTAGCTTAGTATTGTTTTATCTTGAACATAGAGTTACACTAGTACACCTCGGTGTATTGAGAAGGACCGACATAGAGGTGATTCCATTTATTGCTGACTACATAATTGAATCGGACCTCGGATATTATGTTGTACATGCTCTTAATCCCGATATAATAACGGGCACATGTACTTAGTATTTATTTCTTTGATTTACCAGAGGGTGAGATTTCTATGGATTAAATCAATATGCCCGGTCAGTTGGGAAGTGATATTATTTACATGGTGTGCCGTTGATTATAGGAGGAATCCAGTCCTATATATTAGGTTGATGATGTCCCCTTGAGGAGCTCATAAGGTTCATCATGTAAACCTGCGAGGTTGACTTAGTCAACATGATGATAAGGTTGAGTGGTACTACTCGAGGAGTTAGATGTTAATTAATTGATGGTCGATAAATCAATTAATTTGCATTCGATATCTTAAACACGGGGAGATGGATGTACAAATAATATATGGAGCCCATATTAATTTATGGGGGTTGGTGAGGTAGTTCGATGATGATCCTCTAGTGGAATGGAACATCATTGATGGATCAAGTTTGTGTGGTTCCGATCCATCGGGTGGCCAAGACCCAACTCCTCCTCATGGTCCCTATCGTAGCCTTATATAAACCTCATGAAGTCTAGATCAAATGATGGAAAACAAATCTCTAGATCCGACGGTTAGGATTGAATCCCTAGAACCGACGGTTGAGATTAAATCTCTAGATCCGACGGTTGGTATTAAATTCCTAGAACCGACGGTTGAGATTAAATCTCTAGATCCGACGGTTGGGATTATTTCCTAGAACCGACGGTTGAGATTAAATCTCTAAATCCGACGGTTGAGATTAAAACCCTAGAGCAAGCGGTGGAGATTAAACCAAGGCCTAAACCTAACTCTATATAAAAGGGAGAGGAAAGGTTGGATAAGGTGGGCGGCAAGAAAATTGGGAATTAGTTCCTATATTTTTGGCTACCTCATCAATAACCAATTTTCTCCTAAGTTCTATATAAGGGAGCATGGGTTGGGCGGCAACTAAGTTTGATGGATGGTTCATGATGGATGCTAAGGAAATTAGGGTTTTGCCTAGCATTACTTGGGCGGCAAGCAACCTCAAGGAGGAAACCCTAATTAGGGTTTTGGTTCCTTAGGTTGGGCGGCCAAGGTGGTGGAGCTAGAGGCGGCAACCTATGGATGAGCTTGTCTTCTTCCTTGGAGGTGGCTAGCTCCTAGATCTCTCCTCTCCACCATGCTTAGGCGGCAAGACACCTATGGAGGAAACCCTAATTAGATTAGGGTTTGGCTCTTTGGATTAGGCGGCTAGGTTTGGAAGTTATGGTTGGGCGGCAACTATAGGGGAAGGTCTCATCTTCTTACTTCTAAGGGTTGTCCGACCACTACCTTCTCTTACTCTACCTTGCGTGGCAATAAATCCAAATGAAGATTGGTTGTGCGGCTAGGGTTTGGAAGGTAAGGTAGGTGGCAACTATAGGGAAGTGTTCTTCTTCTTCCTAGGGTGTTGGCGGTTCCTATCCTTTTCCTATACCTTTGGTGGTGCCCAACCTATTCCTCTTTTCCCTTTGTTTTCCTCTTGGGCACTAGGAGTTAGGGTTTGTCCCTAGTTGGTTGCTTGGTTGTTTCCATTATGTTCTCTCTATTCTTGGGGCAGTGGCATCAATCCTTTGTGGATTGGTGGTTGGCTCAAGCAAGAAGGGAAAGAGAGTTCTTCATTCTTTGGATTGAAGAAGATCTAAGAAGCTTCAACTTGTGGAGGATCTTCGCCCACACGAAGTCTACAAGGAGGTTAGGACATACGATAGAAGATCAAGAGGTATAAAAGTTTTATAACTTTAATTTCAGATCTGAGCATGTTCTTATATATGATGATTATACATGTGTGTATATGAATATATATTGTATAATCATGGACCCCGAAGACAAACACAAAAACCGGCGATCCGTCCTTCGTCTCTTCCGCGGCTAACCGACTAGAAGAGTTGTGTTGCTTGAACAACTAGTTTGTTCAAGCGATCGCTCGAGTCGTTAGCACGACGACGAATTGGTTGTGCTTAGGAAACTCATCCCATCCGGATTAGTTTTCATTAGTGAAAATTTTAATCCGGGGACATGGGAGCCTATGAGCATTCCGAGGATTAGCACGGTTGCCAACAGTCCTTGCTCAAGTTGTTTAGCATGATTGGTTTATGGCATTACCATATGTCCATGTTAATTGTAGGAATGCATGATTATGTTCTGCTCATTACCATGTTAAATGTATGATCATATTATGCTCATTGCCATGTAAATTGTATGAATGTATGATATGTTATAAAGAAGGAACATGATATGTATGAAAAGAAATATGATATGTTATGAAGAAGGAACATGATATGTTCTGAAAAGCAATATGATATGCTATGAAGAAGAAACATGTTATGCTATGAAGAAGAAACATGATATGCCACGATAAGGAACATGATATGTTTATGAAAAGAAATATGATATGTTATGATAAGGAACATGATATGCTATTTTACTTTCTGCATGGCTTGTACCAGGACCCTAACAAGGTCCAAGGGATGGGCTCCTACATGCCCCTGGGTCGACGGTCGTAGTACGGACTCAGTACGGGATGGGCTCCCAGATGCCCTAGGTCGACGGTCATAAGTACGGGCTTAGGATGGGCTTCTATGTTATGTTGCCCCTAGGCCGATGGACATAGTACGGGCCTAGTACTCTAGTGGGTTCGGGATTAGCTACCTCGGGTCTATTAGGGATGTGCGCTATGATGATAATGTATGTGGTACAATGCCAGGCCCAATATGTTGAGATTATGTTTACATACCTATAATATATATGTTTTCAAAGAGCATCCTGCATATACCTTTATTTCATGTCTAGATCATATGATGTTATATGCATGTTATGTTTACTTATGTTCTTAGATGTTTATATGAATGCTATGCTTATGTTCTGGTATGTTATATGCATGTTATGTTGCTTATGTTCTTAGATGTTTATATGAATGCTACGCTTATGTTCTGGTATGTTTATATGCATGATATGTTTGCTTATGTTATTGAATGTTATACAAATGCTATGTTCATGTTCTGGTATGTTTATACGCATGCTATGCTTGTTTATATGTTCGTGTACGTTTATATGAATGTTATGCTTATATGAGCTTCTATGATCATGTCCCTACTCTATGCTTAATGCTTGACGTATGGTTTTTGTGAGTATGACAGGATCTTACTAAGCCTATGTGCTTATAGTTTTATGTTCCCTTGTACTGCAGATAAGGGTAAAGAATGGCTAAACTAAAGGGAGCAGCAGGAGGGGCAAAGTGTGTGTGGTAGTGGCATGGTGGAGGAGATCTGTTTATGTTTTCCGTACTTATGCACGTTTTCTTTAAGTTGAATGTCATGAACTGGAACTAAGCATTTATGAAATGATGATGCATGCTTATGTTTAAAAGAAAGAAAGAAAAAAAAAGGTTTAAAGTCTTCCGCTGTAAGAAGTATATGTAGTCTTCCACTGTAATGCATGTATGTACGATCGCGTTGCGCCGCCCCTTGATCGAACAAATTTTTAATTGTCGCAATACCGTTCCCAAATTATTTACCGAACCCCCTAACTACACTAATGCAGTATAGGATTGACTCGGATCGTCTCCCAACGAACCTAATGGTTGGATGTTTATTTTTAAACAGAAGTAAACACTGGGGGTTTTTACAATTTATCAAAACAATTATTCAAAGCTAACCTAATGCAAGAACGATTCAACCTTGCACCGCACTGTCACTATACGATGCAATGGTCAAACAATTCTGATAAACAGACATGGAAATTAAATCTGTAAGAAGTAAATCTAATTACCAAATAACAATTAACAAGTAACTATCCTAATGCGCAAAAGTAAGTAATCACGCACCGCACTGTCACTATACGGTACAATGATCACGAAATAAAGGTGAACAATTCAACCAAGCACCGCACTGTCACTATACGGTACAATAGTCAAACAATCACTAAAAATTGCAATAAACAAAAGCAATTCAACCAAGCACCGCACTGTCACTATACGGTACACTGGCCAAATATAAATGAAATCTAAACTAATAATGAAAACAATTCAACCAGACACCGGACTGTCACTATACGGCACACTGGTCGAATGTAAATGAAAACTAACCTAAACATGATCAAACATAATAAACAAAATTAAACATGATAAACATAACCTAACATGTTAATCGTAACAAAACAAACATGATAAAGTAAAATATCCAATTAAATGGACTGAATTCAAATATAAGTAATCGGTAACCCCATGATGGCCACAATAACCCGAACAACCATTCTGACGGTGAATGCGAAGCTGCCCCGATCGGCGCAGCAGGGAGGACGGACATTCGGAGGAATGCGAACACTGTTACGGCGATCTGAATTCACCGGACAGTGAATGGAATCTTCACCGGTTGGAGATGGAACTGCCCTAATCCGGTACAGCTGGTGGGTGACTCCGGCGATGTGGAAAGGCCTATCCTAGTCACCGAAATAGAGTGGAACGTCAGTGAAGGTGAATCACCGAAATCCTGCCTCACCCCGCTTCGGATCAGCTGCCGCAATCAGCACATCTGGATCTGCCATCGAGGATCGGTTGGAATTGCCGTCGGATCCCGGAAGGGAGGTTGCCGGAAGAAGCTGTCGGACTGTCGCCGCCGCTCGTGGGGAAGAAGACTCTACCGCGCGTGAACAGGGGGAAAAAAATACCTCGGCTCGAGTTGCGCTACTCATCACGATATGGAAGGACCTCCTTTTGCGCATTGTCGTCGGCTGCCAGTGCAATCCCACCGTCGCTCGCACAGAAGCGGAAGAAGTCGCCGCGTCGCTCGCGAGGAAGAAGACGCCGCTCTCGTCGCGATTCTGCGCTTCTGCCAATTCTGCCGATTTTGGGAAGATAGGTAAGGTTTTAGTGATTTTCTCCCAGCCGTCCGATTTGAGCCTCATATGATCCCAGCCATCCAAACAAGCTAGGGTTTGATGGATATATTAATTGCTTAATTAAGCTGCTCCATCCAACGGCTGAAATCAGTCTGATTTGAAATGGACGGATTTGATCCGTCTGAAGGTATAATCAAGATCCAACGGTCCGGATGAACGGCCAAGACGTGTAGATCTTAATGTATGGGCCGGATCGCTCCAGATCTAGATGGATGGCTCAGAATCAATCACTTTCTTCGGACGGTTCATAATGCTCAGATCTGAACCCTTGATTTCATTTGCCTTCTGATCTGGATGAAGGGCTCAGATTAAATCATCTTGAAATGTCCATTATGACCCCAGATGAAGCCATATTTGATCCAACTTGAGTCTAGTCCAGTGGCTCATCTCGATCTCCTACAAACAAAGATAAAATTTACATATAAGTCCAAAAATTAAGTGAATTTACAATAAGGTCCAAAAAATATATCCAACTCATAAAACATGATAATAATCAATAATAAATCACTCGAGAGGATAAAAATAGTAATATTAAGGACCAAAATAATACAACAAAATAACAGTTATCAATTCCCCCACACTTATTTTTGCACGTCCCGTGCAATAACAAAAACAAAGACACACTAACTCCATCACTCATTCCCCAAACAAACCAAACAATACCTAGATCAATAATTCAGAGACAGGAAAAATAAGTTACTTAGGATCACTAAATCGATCCAGATCCTAGGTAGTCAAAAGATCTGACTCCTACAACAGTCAACATGTATGATGATTTACAGTCAAATCAAATAGACTAAGCCTGATACAAAACCTTCCAAAATGGATAAATGCACTGATGCTCACATAATAACATAGGAGTGGGGCGCCCTCAAAACAACATGCAATTTTGTACTACCATATGCTTGCTTATCATCTACTTCTCTACTGCTATCAATACATCTCATACATGAATCAAAAGGATTTATCATGAATCAGAATAAGATCAAAAGTAGATTGCAGATAAAGTATGCAAAGAGAAGTATAAGACAAAGGTACAAATGAATAGGGAACAAGAGAAGAATTGGAGAAATAAACCTAATGAGTTGCTCTGTGAAATGCTCAGTAACCAGCAATATGGGAAGAGACTAGGACAATTGGAAACTTTAGAATTGGATTCAGGATCAAATGGCTCTATCCAATACATTGCAATTCCATTTGCCTGTATTACAATTGCACATTTTTTTTCTCTCTCTTTTTTTTTTTAACAAAAAAACATCAATGGTGCCATTTTTTTTTCCTTTTTTTTTTGTGTGTGTGCAGAAACTCAAGTACAAATCATAGACAAATACATCTCAGGACCAATGACCACTGAAAATTATGCCTTCCATATCATGTTTCCAATAAAAATAATATAGATCCTCCCCCACACTTAAAAATTTTGTCCGTCTCGGACAATACAACCCATCAAACTATTCCTCCAACATGGAAAACAATAGATATGAAAAAGATAATCCACAAAGATACAAAGACAATGGATAGCAATTGAAAAGATATGACAAGTAAGACATGGAGGATGGAAGTATCAAGTGGATTAGACAAGCAAACCAAGTAAAAAAAAGAGTCAAGAATGAAATCCTTCATCATATTCATGCAAGTAAATGTTACTGCAGTTTTGAAAAGACTTAAAGCAAGTTCTAGAGTAACAAGAATCACATGTGTTATCACACAAATGTGGGTAGATGATAAGAATGGCTTGCAACCTCACTAGGTGAATCAAAATCAAGCTTAATCTATCAATAAAAAGTTCACCATCATAACAAGTGACTGCATGCAAGTGAAGTCTCCTATCATACACAAAAATCCATAATTTGATGATCAAACTTAACTAATTTTTACCACCTCTGAAATGATACTAAGGCATGCATAGGGAATATTATTTGACTCAACAACAGACAAACAGACCTAGGTAAATAGGCAAACACGCAATCAACCACACAAATTATTCCGAACATGAAAGGAAGAAAATAAATGCAGTAAATAAAAGAACACACTCCCCTTTCATGTCGGAGAAGAAGCATCATCATGTCTGGCCCCACCGTATTCTCTAGAATAAACTTGATCTCTTTGCTCGACACTTCATGAGTCTGTTGCAAAAGTGAGACCCTTGATCGCTAATGATCGCCCTGGGAACTCCAAATCTACAAAATATGTGAGACCTAACAAAATCCACAACAACTAGAGAATCATCAATCCTGGTGGGGATGACCTCCACCCATTTAGAAACATAATCATATGCCAAAAGAATATATGAAAATCTAAAAGATACAGGAAAAAGACCCATAAAATCAATACCTCAAACATAAAAAATCTTACAAAATAACAAGGATTAGTGAGGCATTTCATTTCTACGTCCTATGTTCCCTGTTCGTTGACATCGCTCACAAAACTTGTAGAATTCAAAGGCATCATGAAATAAGGTGGGCCAATACAAATCAGACTATATAAATTTTCTAGCAGTTCTTTGGGATCCAAAATACCCCCCACAAGCCAGAGAATAACAAAAAGTAAGTACGTATGGAATGAAACTCATAATTAAGTCCACATCATCTAATAATCTGATCACTACAAAATTTTCAAAGATAAAAATCATCCCATACATAATACTTAGCATCACTTTTCAATTTCTGGACTTGTGCATGAGTAAAATGTGAAGGTACAACACGACAACTAAATAAATAGCAAGATCTGCATACCATGGTGTCTTACCCTACAGGTGAAAAAGTTGCTCATCTGGAAAAGAAGCTGCTATGGGGGTGGACTCGATCTCCATCACAATCCTGGTCAAGCTGAAATACCACCTCCTTTTGCAACAAGTTGGTCAAGGGTAGGGGGCAATCTTGCTGAAGTCTCTGATAAAACATCTGTAGAAACCTGCATGACCTAGAAAAGCACGAACTTCCCGCACAGAAGCGGGGTAAGATAAAGAAGATATAACATGAATTTTAGCAGGATCTACTTCAATACCATACACAGAGATAATATAACCTAAGACTATCCCATGCTCAACCATGAAATGACATTTCTCACAAACACCTGATGGAAGTGATCCTTGGGGCATCACCTGAAGAGCGCTAGTCCCTACACAATCCATATCCCTGTCTACATAAAGAGGGCCCACAGATAGGTCCTAATGACAAATCATTATCAACATCAGAATCAATAAAATCACAACAAATTGTAGAAGGTGCAGAGATATCCAAATGAAAAACAGACTAAGAAATAAAGTTCATGCAGTCCAACTCATCATATATAACCACGCTAAGAATAGAATGATCCTCCATCGGGTACCTCATAGCGTCCAAAATACTGAACCGAACTACAGTATCTCCTACCTTCATAGAAAGTGTACAACTTCTTGGGAAACAAAACCTCAGTATACTTGGGAATCTGCTTCCCTAGCCTTTTCTTCAACAACCCCCTTCCAAGGCTGGGCCTCTGAGGGAAGAGAAAAACTGCTGCAAAAACTCAAGTAGATTATCACCTGAAGACCTAGTCATCCACACAAACAAATACAATGAGAAACAAATATAAATGATAAAAAAGACAATAATAACAAAAGAAAAAGAAAACAAACAAACAAACTACAATTTAAAGACAAACGAACCCATTAAAGTTCCCCGGCAACATCGCCAAAATTTGATAGAACGTAATTTTTTATTGTCGCAATACCGTTCTCAAATTATTTACCGAACCCCCTAACTACACTAATGCAGTATAGGATTGACTCGGATCGTCTCCCAATGAACCTAATGGTTGGACGTTTGTTTTTAAACAGAAGTAAACATTGGGGGTTTTTACAATTTATCAAAACAATTATTCAAAGCTAACCTAATGCAAGAACGATTCAACCTTGCACCGCACTGTCACTATACGATGCAATGGTCAAACAATTCTGATAAACAGACATGGAAATTAAATCTGCAAGAAGTAAATCTAACTACCAAATAACAATTAACAAGTAACTATCCTAATGCGCAAAAGTAAGTAATCACGCACCGCACTATCACTATACGGTACAATGATCACGAAATAAAGGTGAACAATTAAACCAAGCACCGCACTGCCACTATACGGTACACTAGTCAAACAATCACTAAAAATTGCAATAAACGAAATGCAATAAACGAAAGCAATTCAACCAAGCACCGCACTGTCACTATACGGTACACTGATCAAATGTAAATGAAATATAAACTAATAATGAAAACAATTCAACCAGACACTACACTGTCACTATACGGCACACTGGTCGAATGTAAATGAAAACTAACCTAAACATGATCAAACATAATAAACAAAATTAAACATGATAAACATAACCTAACAAGTTAACCATAACAAAACAAACATGATAAAGTAAAATATCCAATTAAATGGACTGAATTCAAATATAAGTAATCGGTAACCCCACGATGGCCACAATAACCCGAACAACCATTCTGACGGTGAATGCGAAGCTGCCCCGATCGGCGCAGCAGGGAGGACGGACATTCGGAGGAACGCGAACACTGTTCCAGCGATCTGAATTCACCGAATAGTGAATGGAATCTTCACCAGTTGGAGATGGAACTGCCCTAATCTGGCACAGCTGGTGGGTGACTCCGG
The DNA here is from genome assembly GCA_025175895.1 of Wurfbainia villosa. Lineage (NCBI taxonomy): Eukaryota > Viridiplantae > Streptophyta > Magnoliopsida > Zingiberales > Zingiberaceae > Wurfbainia > Wurfbainia villosa. The sequence goes on from CM045990.1 coordinate 14,142,212, forward strand.
CGATGTGGAAAGGCCTATCCCAGTCGCCGGAATGGAGTGGAACACCGATGAAGGTGAATCACCGGAATCCTGCCTCACCCCACTTCGGATCAGCTGCCGCAATCAGCGCATCTGGATCTGCCGTCGAGGATCGATTGGGATTGCCGCCGAATCTCGGAAGGGAGGTCGCCGGAAGAAGTTGTCGGACTGTCGCCGCCGCTTGTGGGGAAGAAGACTCTGCCGCGCGTGAACAGGGGGGAAAAATGCCTCGGCTCAAGTTGCGCTGCTCGTCGCGATATGGAAGGACCTCCTTCTGTGCATCGCCACCGGTTGCCTGTGCAATCCCGCCGTCGCTAGCACGAAAGAGGAAGAAGCCGCCGCGTCGCTCGTGAGGAAGAAGACGCCACTCTCATCGCGATTCTACGCTTCTGCCGATTCTGCTGATTTTGGGAAAATAGGTAAGGTTTTAGTGATTTTCTCCCAGCCGTCCGATTTGAGCCTCATCTGATCCCAGCCGTCCAAATATGCTAGGGTTTGATGGATATATTAATTACTTAATTAAGCTGCTCCATCCAACGGCTGAAATCAATCTGATTTGAAATGGACGAATCTGATCCGTCTAAAGGTATAATCAAGATCCAACGGTCCGGATGAACGGCCAAGACATGTAGATCTTAATGTACGGGCCGGATCACTCCAAATCTAGATGGATGGCTCAGAATCAATCACTTTCTTCGGACGGTTCATAATGCTCATATCTGAACCCTTGATTTCATTTGCCTTCTGATCTGGATGAAGGGCTCAGATTAAATCATCTTGAAATGTCCATTATGACCCCAGATGAAGCCATATTTGATCCAAGTTGAGTCTAGTCCAGTGGCTCATCTCGATCTCCTACAAACAAAGATAAAATTTACATATAAGTCCAAAAATTAGGAGAATTTACAATAAGGTCCAAAAATATATCCAACTCATAAAACATGATAATAATCAATAATAAATCACTCGAGAGGATAAAAACAGTAATATTAAGGACCAAAATAATACAATAAAATAACAGTTATCACCCCTCCAACCCCTGGAAAAAGGGCGGGCATGACATTCAAAGCCTAAAAGGGTCATTAGGAAGGTATCTAGGAAAGTTATCCCTAGTAAATACCTTGTTAACCCAAGGAGCTCCAATAGGTATTGGGTTCCTAGGAGCATGATCGATTCATGCTAGATGGGTTAGGGTGTGTCAACCCTAAGTGGATGGATAGTTAACCTAGCCATGATGAGTTGACACATTAGGATGTGCCAATGTGCTTGAGAAGTTGAAAAATGATTAAATTAGCACAATTAGGTCCTAGAGGTATGGGTGTGCCATTTTGGGTTTATGGCACACTTAGGAGATAATGACGTTAAGGCAAAATAGAATTAATTCCTAGAAATGGCAATTTGGATTTAACACTTAGGTATTTTATACCTTAATATATTTTACTTGTCATGCTTTGTTTGTCTTGCCATGTCATGACATCATTTTCATTTTTATCTCTAAAAATGTCATGATCATGTTTAGACTTATTTTTATATGTCATGTATGCTAAAATTTCATTCACATGCCATGACATCATGATTTTGGCACATGCTTAGTTATATCATATATATATGCCATAATCATATCATGCATAAAATAAAATTGATTTAAGGACCATTGGCATGACTTGAAGTCCCATGCATAAGGGAATCAAGTAGAGTTGCCTTAGAATATGCATGAGACCATTAAAGAACAAAAACCCACATCTCACTAGAATATTTACCTTGAATGTGTTTTGCACATTTAGATACAAGTGAGATGTTTAGGAAAAAGGAATTAATAGTTTCAAAAACATTTTGAAAATATTTTGAAAAACCTTAGTGAAGTCTATCTTTTGATAGCTATCACTATTGAATGGGATGATGCAAAGAGGGCTCAATATTGAAGCTTTTCTAAACTTTTGAACTTTGTGTCAATATCACTAATTTATGGGTAAAATAATTTTCCAATATTTTTCACCCATTATGATTGTAATAAGTAATATACGTACAAAATTTCATGATTTATCAACGTATGTATATTTACTTATGATTTTTAGAAATTCATTTTTAAAAATCAGAAAACTGCAAATCTGATTATCGATCATTGCCAGGAGGCCGGTCGTGATGTGGGAAAAAGTCGGTAGTAGAGAGAATCATCGACATCGCTAATTCGGGTAAACCTTGGTGGTTAGGCTCATGTTCAGCTATGTTTTGGTCCCCTAACCACTCCTAACCCTAGGACATGCTTGGGAGAACATTAGAAATGGTGGAAGTCCATTGGATATGGATTAGGAGAAGTGTTTAGGGAGAGTATCAATTTTAAGGTGGATGAAAGTTCATTGTTGAACTTTGCCTTAATTTTGATTGGTTTAATGTTCCTATTGGCTTAGGGACTCTCCAAAGACATTGTTGGTGCAATGGTCAAGAGGGAGCAAGCCTCTAGGGGGAGGTATCCATCATGGAAAGATGGATGTGTACTTTTCCTCATGGGAGGAAACTTGGGTTTCCTCTCTTTAAGTGATATGGGACTTAAAGCTGCTGCATTCCAGTCCTTCAAGAGCCAACCAAAGCAAGCAACAAACAAGTGATCAAAAGCAATCGGTGAAAAGTGTTATTTTGTATTGTGTTTGTATTCTTGTTTGTATTTCTATATTACATTGTAATTGCTTGTGAGAGGTTTCTCCACCTCCGATGTGTTGTCGAGAAGGAGTGTTAGTTAGTGTCGTGTGCATAACTAGAGCTCGGTGAGCTCGCCCATGGAGTAGGAACCATTCAGTTCCGAACCACGTATATCTTGTGTATGCTTGTATGTGTTGTTGGTATTTTCATTATTATTATTATTCCGCTGTGCTAACAACAATCGTAGACAAGCGATGTAAGAAGAACGATCATATTCCACCATACGACGAAAGAGGGCTATTCACCCCCCTCTAGCCGGCCACCGACGTTCCTACAATTTGGGTCTTGCCTAGGTCAATTCTAGAGGTAACTCCCCCTTTGACCTTCTTAGTGGCTTCCCTAGGTTTACTTGAAACCCTAGCCACTAGGCATTTACCTTGGTCAACCCTAGAGATGACTTCCCTATTGACCTTGGTTTTCCTAGACCTAACTTGAGTTTCATAATCGAATGAAACATTGTGATAGGTCCTTTTGGGCTTAATCTTGCCCTTGGATGGTTCTTGCTTTCTAAACCCTATGTTTTGACTCTTAGACCTAGATTTTTGATCCTTGGACCCTTGTATTTGATTTTGCATTTTTGCAAGAGTCTTTTCTAGTTTCTCAAGCCTTGACCTCAAGGCTTGATTTTCTAATTCTAATCTTCCCAATTTTGAATTTTCATATGCCCTTTGGGAATTATTTTTCCTAGGCATATGTCTAGTCCATTTAGGGTTAGAACTTAGGTGCTCTTCTACCTTTCTAATGGTCTCCCTAGGTAGAATAGTTTTAGAGACATTAGTCTCAAATTTCTCCTTATTACTAAAATGAGCATTCTTAGCTCCTAAACAATAAAACCTATTATTCCTAGCATGCTTTTGTTCATGAGTAATAGCAAGATTACTAAAATTATTTCTAGCATACTTTTTTCTATAACTTAATGAATGAGCATTATTCAATTTTACCTTAGGATTTGCCTTAGAGGCTCCCCTACTTGTGATGCTCCTTCTTGGCTCTTTTTCTTCCCCCTAGAGCATTGAATCCTATAATGCCCCTTTTGTTGACATTAGAAGCAAATAATGTGCTCCTTGATTTTATGTGTTGGGGGACCGACATCCTTGGTCTTTTCTTGATGTTTTGGTATCGGTTGACTTTTCTTGACTTTCTTAGGGCACTTTTGTAATGCCCATACTCCCGACACTCAAAACATAATATATGATTTTTAATTTTAATCAAAATGCTTGAGTTACCTAGGGTGGTGGTGGCCGGAGTGGGTTTTTCATCTCTCCCGGAGGTAGACACCACTTCTTGATTTTGTTCCAGCTCCGGAGTGAATGGTCTAACTTCCTCCCCCCTCAATCCTAGAGGTTGAGGTTTCTTCCAATTCTACCTCTTCCTTTGATGTTGATGGTCTTTCAACCTCCAATTCTTCCACTTTTTCTTCCTCCTCAGATGTCGAGCACTCTTCGACTTATGAATCCTCACTTTCTTATGAAAATGAGCTCTCTTCCTCCTCTTCCTTATCTTCTTAGATTGAGTGAGGCTCTTCATGGAATTTTGCCAATTTGTTCCATATCTCCTTGGCATCTTTGCAATCTCCTATCTTGATCAAAATATCATTAGGAATTACATTAAGCAATATACCCATTACCTTATTATTGATGTTGTAATATCAGAGTTGGTCTTGGCTCCAATTCTTCTTCTTGATTTATCTTCCTTCTTCGTCTTTTTGAGTGTCGAACCCTACTAAGACACTAATCCAATTGTCAAAGTCACACATTAGAAAATGCATCATCCTACCTTTCCAATATGCAAAATCTTCGCGGTTGAAGGAAGGCGGAACGTTGATGTCATCACCCAATCTTTCATTGAGCTACATCTCCTCTAGCGCTTTTGCTCTCGGGTGTTAGTCCGTTGAAGAGCTCCTAGTTCTGATACCACTTGTTAGGACCTGTGCACATGCTAGAGGGGGGTGAATAGTGATTATCATCGGTTGATCAGAATTTGATCGCATGCTTGTCTACAACACTTGTTTTACATAGCGGAATATACAATAATAAAATAAATACAACAAGAGTACAAGCACAACACCAAAATATAACGTGGTTCAGAACCGTATGGTTCCTACTCAACGGATTGAGCTCAAATGAGCTCTAGTGATGCACACACAACCACTAATCAACAATACTTCTTCTCGACAACAAGTCGGAGGTGGAGAAACCTCGTACAATGAATTACAACAATAATAAAAACAAATACAAGCGAATACAAGTAACCTACACAAATACAAGTAAAGAAACACTTTACAATTGTGAACTTGGATGCTTGCTTTGTGATTGCTTGAACTTCACTTGAAGACCCTGATTTTCACTAGCAAATCGCTTCAAATCGTCCAAGAAACCGATGCCAAAAATCCTCCCTTTGTGCTCCTTTTAAACCTACAACTCGGGCTGATTTTCGCCTAGCATTCGACTGATCAAGACCATCAGTCAACTGCTCCTGTAGCTATTGTCTCACAAAGGCATGAGCCACGTTGGATAAGTTCCAACGGATAGGCCATCAGTCGACTGATCGAGCCATCACTCGACTGCCAAAACCTAACAGTCGACTCACCTTCTATGCCTGAATACCCAACCAGCAGTCAACTGATCTACAGATCAATCGACTGCCCAGGCCATCAGTCGACTGCCCAATGTTGACAGTCGACTGCTAGGCCAGTTCTTGCAGTCGAACTCTAGTCGACTCACATTAGTCGACTAACCATAGTCCCAGTCAACTAATACACCTCAAACATGAGATTTTACCCCAAGTATGGTGCCTCCATACTTGCTAGACCACCCTTATCCTAGACCTAAGCCTTCTAGCCACCTCCGTCAGCCTCATGCCTATCGGATCCCTCCAAGTCAACCATGACTTGTTCATCCATATGCTAGCCTTCATGTGCTTCCATCGGCTATTGGCATGCTAAACTGGTCTATATCACCAAGGCACATTGGGCTTACGCTACCAAGACTCCGCTTGGACTTTACGCCGCCAACCATTGGACTTATGCTGCCAAGACTTCATCCTTTGACTTTACACCGCCAATATTCTCCTTGGACTTCTCAATTGCCAGACTCGAGCTTGGACTTTCCCTTGCCAACCCATGTTGGACTTTCCATGCCAAGTACACAAGACTTGGACTTTCTCTTGTCAAGACCCATGCTTGGACTTCTCATGCCAAGTACTCAAGACTTGGACTTTCCATGCCAAGACTCAAGCTTGGACTTTTCATGCCAAGTACACAAGGCTTCGACTTCTCCCATGACAATGGTCAAACCATCGTCAAACATCAAGATCATAACCTGGGTCGATTGCACTAACAATATCCCCAATACATTGTCAGACATTAATGTCAAACATCAAAAAACTACTCGAGTCAAACTCGAGTCTGGTCAATTGTGACCTGGGTCGATTGCACCAACACTTACATCAAAACCTAAGTAGTACTTCTTGTGCATTTGAAATTAGTCTTCTATGAGATTGTTCTCTTTTTCATTAGTTTGAGAATAATCCATATTAAAATATAATTTCCAAAACAATTTTCAAGATATTTTCTCATTAAAGATTCTAAACAAAGTTCCTATCATGATTTGTTTTAGATTTAAAAATATTTTAAGTTTAGACTTAGTTTAGTTAACTCTCATTTTCCAAATTTAGATAAAGCTAAGTTACTTAGAAAGGAAGTCGTTTGTGTATCAAGTAATTCAACATTACTTAGATTGATAAGTCCAATTTATTAAGTTTAAGTGAATTAATTGAGTTATTTTTCAACTCTTTAAATTTTTCTCTAACCTTTTAAGAACATTTCTCACATATCTTTTAGGCTCCCCCTAAATTATTGATCTCCCCCTAGAATGATGGTTTTATTTTAATTTTTCAACATATCTTAACTCCCCCTTAATCTCATGCTTATGCATGAAAAAATGCAATCTTACTTAAGGATACCCACTTTCTAAGCTTGGATTCTTTGTGATAAAAGATATTCTAACATAAATACTTACTTTCATTTTGAGTTATGTTGATTTAATTAGGATTAAAGTTGAGTTGATTGAGTTGATTAGAATTGAGTTGAATAAGTTGATTGAATTGAGTTGAATAAGTTGATTGAATTGAGTTGAATAGATTGATTGAATTGAGTTGATTGGAATTGAGTTGATTGAATTGAGTTGATTAGAATTGAGTTGAATAAGTTGATTGATTTGAGTTAAATTGATTAAAATGGTTAAGTTGAAATGATTAAGTTGAATGAATTAAAATGGTTAAGTTGAATTGAATTAATTTGATTTGAATTGGTTAAGTTTAGTTGAGTTACGTTTAGTTGAGTTCTATTTCATCTCACGCGATCTAAGTTTTTAATACACGTTAATCCAATGGGTTTTGTGAGATGAGGATTTATTTTTATCTTAATTTACTTTAATGAGAAATTTCAAAGTTTTTAAACTTGTGTTAGATTCAAGTTTAGCTTGAGCTAATCAAATAGATTTTTCCAGTATTGACTTCCAGGTCGTGGCGAGGCATATGACCTTCTTGGATATCGAATGGACCACTTCCTAGACAAAGTCAATGAAGGAATCAAATACTTGACTCACTTTATACTAAGCTTTGGTCTAACTAGTTAAAGACTTAGTGAGTTAGCTTCGGTCAGTTCCACTCGACTTAGTGCACCAAGTCGTGGTGAGGCATATGGCCTTCTTGGATATTGGATCAGCCACTTCCTAGACATGCACCTTGAAGAGCTTCCCTAACTTACTATCCGTTCACTTTGTCTTAATACTAGGTTGTTCAAGTTTAAACTACTTTGTTTCCTATCTAGTCCATTCTAAATTAAGCAAGTAAAGTAAACTAAAACATGCAAAAATCTTATCTAACTAAGGAAACAATCAAAGAGTTAGCTCCCCCTACGTAGTAGCTCTGATGGGTCTTATTCACTAAGTGAACTTGTCCTTTGGAAATCCAAAATTGGTTCAGTCCAACTTGGTTGACTAAGCTAGTCTTAGAAACTCATGCTTGGATTTGACCCTTGGCATTTTTATTAAACAAGGACATGTATGATCAATTTGTGTCCTTAGCCTTGTATCCAAGTCCGAACTTGTTGTACATAGCTCGTTAAGACCCAACCATCATGTTGAGATACTTGGAGCCCGAAGTTAACCTTTCCAATGATCCGGTGAGATCTTCTACTTGCCTTTTTAGAACCGAGTTCTCTTCCTCAAGCTTTGCAACTTGAGTTGATTCTCTATTCTCAATTTGGCAAGTCGAAGTCTTTGAGTTGACTTGCTCCTTAAGTACTTGGATTTCCTTAAGAAGCGAGTCAACTCGATTCTCAGACTTGGCTAGTTTCCTACCTAAGAACGCAATAATGTTATACAATTTATCTTCTAGGGGAGATGTTACCTTGTTTGAACCTTCGAAAATGGATGCAGATCTGTGGCTTGTATCAAACTCGGACTCAGACTCATTTCTTGATTCGGCTTCGAACTCGTCATCTGCCATGAGCACTACGAAACATGTCTTTGATATTTCTGCGTTCGACTCTTTCGATGATGACTTGTCCAAGGTTGTCGTAGATGCTTCTTTCCTTTTCCTTTTTCTTGGTTTGGATTTCTTTCTTTTTTTATTCGTTCCTGTCATCAAAACTATACCATCCACGAGTTGACTCAAGTTAGCCTGTTCGTGCAACAAAATTAATTTATCCCATAATTCTTTTGAATTTTTGAATGATCCGACTCGATCTAGTTCCTCTTTTGTGAGCCCGTATTGCAAGGTGTTTAATGCCTTATAATCGACTTGGTCCTTTTTATTTATATTCGTGGTCCATTTTTTCGGATCTAACAACTATCCCGAGTTATTAACCAGAGCAATGAAACCTTTCCTAATGCTAAACCATATATAAAGATCAGTTTTAAGAAAGCACTCCATCCGTCTCTTCCAGTAACTAAAGTCCTCTCCGTTAAAGAGAGGAGGGCGGACGATGCTAAAACCTTCTAAATGTGACATAATTTTTTAATAATAAAAAAATTATAGATTTTTATTTTTCAAAAATATTCCTAGAGTTAAAAAATGAAGCAAGATTATACTAGTGAAAATAAATAATGAACTTATACTAACACAAGATAAACAAGTATTAGAATACTTATTCTAGTGCAAAAGCAAAGATTAAAACTAATGAAAAAATTTATCTAAGATAAGAATGATAAAATTAAAGAAAATTTTATTCACTCTCTTGGTGGTTGCACAAAAATCGAAGCGCTCCTGCTCTGATACCAATTGTAGGATCGAAATACTCCGAGAGAGGGGGGTGAATCTCAGAGATTATAAATTTTTTTAGAAATTAAAACGTATTTTGAAACAAGAGTATGCAATGGAATAAATAAAATAGAGAGACAAGCTTTTTACTTGGTTCACAACCCTAGCCGAGTTGCTACTCCAAGGCACATAGCTCTTCCGAGAGCTACCTCAATGGGCAATCACTATAAGGCCCTCCGACTCGAGAACTCTCGACTTCGGAGGGGTTCGCTTTTTACAATGAGTAAGAGATAGGTAAGACTCTACCTTCTCTTTGAAGTTAAGTACACAAAAGCGAAATAAAGACATGTAAAACTAAGGTATATCGACACTTTTTAGGGCTATCGAATTAGGCATGGAGTGTCGAAATTGCATCGATGTGAAAGGATGAACCTCTTGCGGACGACAAACAAGAGTGGTAGCAATTGAACGTAGTAGATGAGTTCTCTTCGGAGCTAGTAGGCTATTTCTTTTATAAAGCTTTTCCAGCCGACTAGAATACCCTCCAGTCGACTCCACATCAGTCTGTCGATATGGTACTTCAACATCTCCAGTCGACTCCAGATCACCTATCTCCGCATCGGGATGTTTGCCTTTCCAGTCGACTGAACATCCTCAGTCAACTGGAACTCTTTCCATCTGGGTTGTCAGATCCTCGATCGATCACCAGCTAATCTTGCCAACTGAGTATCCGGCCGACTAGACCATTCTCAGTCGACTGGAATCTTTTCAGTCGACTAATACCTGCAAAATGAGATTAGCTAAAGCAAATAATATAATATCCAATAGCAGTAGTAATACTACTCGATCTTGAGTTCTAAGTCCCACGCAGACTATTCGTCGGATTGACGCCTAGCTTTGTCCCCCTACAAAGGAATCGGCCTCACCTCTCCACTTGAGGCTTACCTGCCAGCTGCCCTATCGGACTTACCATTCTTGACATCCAACATGACCCACTAGGGCTTCCACCAGTTGTCCGATCTTCCTCACCCAGTTGGACTTTTTGTCGATTGTCTGTTCTCTTGACCCAATCGGTATTCATACCAAATGTCTGATCTGCTCGACCCATCTGGACTTCATGCCTAGTGTCTGGTCCTCTTGATATGTCAAGACATCTGCCTAGTATCCGGTTAACTTACTTCGTTTCGGTTACGTATTGTGCTATGCTACACATAACACTCATGTCGAGAACCATGAAATCTAACTTTAACTTTGGTTCATACATCAAAACTAAGGATTGATGCTCTCTGCACCAACAATATTGGCGGCGTAAAGTCCAAGCATATAGTCTTGGCAGCATAAGTCCAATGTTTGGTGGTGTAAAGTCAAGTGTTTGTCTTAGTGGCATAAGTTCAATGTTTGGTGGCATAAAGTCCAAGCATTTATCTTGGCAGCATAAATCCAAATGTACCTTGTCAAGGAACCCAGTTAGCATGACATAGCCAATGGAGGCACTTGAAGGCTAGCGCAAGGATAAAGAGTCATGGACTTGAGGGATCCGAGAGGCATGAGGCTGCTAGAAGTGGGTTAAAGGCTTAGATCTAGGCTAAGGGTGTTTATCAAGTATGAGTGGATCATATTTGGGGTTAAACTTCATTGTTGAAGCTTATCAGTCGATTGGCCAAGTGTTTGACACTCAGGAGCCGAGTTGATTTAGAGCAGTCGACTGGGATTATGATCAGTCGACTGATTGTGTAGTCGACTAAGGCTTGGTAGCCATGGGCGATCGGTATCATGAATGGCGATCGGGGTATTTCTGAAACACGAAGCTTTGGTAGTTGACTATCGATCGACTGCGGCGATGTCGGCCCGGCCTTTGGCAGTCGACTACCATGAATGGCAGTTGACTGGTGTTTGTGGATATGAGCACAGAAGCTCTAGTAATCGACTAGCCAGTCGACTACTGAGTAGCAGTCGACTATTGGTAAGGTCAATCTACTGTTGGTGCATCTGTTGGCTGAAATGTCAATGTGGATTAAGTCAGTTATGAGACAACGACACTGTAGGCAGTCGATTGGTTCCTTTGGGCAATCGACTGCCAAGCGAAAATCCATGTCATGAGAAGGCATAAAAGGAGCTCGACGGGGATGATTTCAACAGCGGTTCTAGTGGTGATTTGAGGCGAAGTGCTGGTGCATTTTAAGGTCCTTTAAGCTCATCCAAGCAACCAACAAGAAAAGTATTCAAAGTAATTGTTTGTAAAGTGTTCTTTATATTGTTGTTGTATTTATTTTGTATTTTCTTGTATTTCATTCTTATTATTGTAAGAGGTTTCTCCACCTTCGGTGTGTCACCGTGAAGAAGTTTATTAGTGGTGTTGTACATCACTAGAGCTCACTTGAGCTCAACCCATGGAGGTTCCGAACCACATTATATCGCTTGTCTTATGTGAGTGTTTGTCTTTGTTTTTAGTTTATGTTTTATTATTTCCATTGCACATAACAAGTTTTGTAGACGAACATAAACACAATCCATCGAATCGAAGAAACTGCTATTCACCCCCTCTAGCGCAGTCATTGATCTTCAACAAGTGGTATCAGAGCCCAGGGCTCTTAGAAGAACAAATCGCTCTGATACTCAACAAGTGGTATCAGAGCAAGGAGCTCTTCTATGGATTGACCGTTGAGGGAGCAATGCTAGAGGGCAAGATGGAACTAAATCTTAGATTAGTCCGTGACATCAACACTCCACTACCCTATGGATTTTACAGAATTGTGGGTTTTGACCAATGGAAGGAGAGTATAGAAATCTTCCTTATGATGAACATCGAAGATTGGTTCATCTTGATGGAAGAATTCGAATATCTAAGACGTTTGAAGGGAAGATTCCTCAAGATGAAGAAATGGACCGAGGAACAACTCCAAAAATTTGAGAAAAACAAGAAGGTAATTAAATTCATGGTTGATTTAATTCCTAATGAACTATTATGCAGGATAGGTCAATATCTAGATGCCAAGGATTTATAGAGTAAGCTAGCCAAACTCCATGAGAACCCTTCACCAGCTCAAGTAAAGAAGGAGCTCGAAGAAGATGAAAGCTCATCATCATCCCAAGAGCGTGAGGAATCGAAAGTTGAGAGATGCTCAATATTCGAGGAAGAGGTAGAAGAATTAGAGGAAGTCTCCACCTCTGGGATTGAGGGGGAGGAGAGACCTTCCACACCAGAGGAAGAGCAAGAAGAAGCTTCAACATCCGGGAGAGATGAAGAACAAATTCCAAATTCCCCTACCATAGAAGGTAACTCAAGCATAGTCATTAAGAACAAAATTCATATTGTATGCTTTGAGTGTAGGGAAGTAGGGCATTACAAAAGCAAGTGCCCAAAAAGAGTTAAGAAGACTCAACTGGCACCAAAGGCTAAGGAGAAGACCAAGGAAGCCATAGCCCCGATAAAGAAGAGCAAGGAGCACGTGGTGTTCTTCAAATGCCAACAACGGGATCATTATAGGAGCCAATGTCCTAGGAGGAGTCACCTTCGCAAACACATTAGAGAAGCATCAAATGTAGGGGGAGCTATGGCAAATCCTAAGGTATCATTTATTAATGCTCCTTCTTTATGTTATAACAAAAAGCATGCTTTCAATTCACTTGCAATTGTGCATAATAATGGAGAGCATGCGAGAAATAGATCTTATTGCTTAGATGCTAAATCTTGTGATATTAGGGTTAAGGACAAGTCTAGAACAATTACCCCTAAAACAATCCTACCTAAGAAAACTATTAAGAAAATAGAGAACAATTTAGGCATTAACCCTAAGAAGGGTAGGCATATGCCTAAAAGGAAGAACAATGCCCAACGAACAAATGGAAATTCAAAATTCGAGGCATTAGTGGTAAAAAATCAAGTTTTGAGGTCAAAGCTTGAGAAATTAGAGAAGACTCTTAGGAAAATGCAAAATTCAATTAATGGGTCTAATGATAAAAAAATTAGGATGTAGGAGACAAGAGTTTTCTAAGGATAGGAAAGGCTTGGGTCACAAGCCTAAGTCCAAGGAGGTTATGTCAACCTACCATAGTGTTCCATTTGACTATGGAACCACTCATAGGTTTAGGAAAACCAAGGTTACTAGGGAAGTTATCCGTAAGGTTAACCTGTTGGTGCAGTAGGCACCTAAGTCGAACCTAAGTTTTGATTATAACAAACGATACAAAGTTAAGCATATATTGTTATCTCATGAGCTAAATCAAGTGTACAGAAAAGTCTCAACGCTGGAGCTGAAGGCTAGCGACACCTGGAGGAAGCCGCAGTGGTCGGGCGACACTCAAGAGACTTCGGAGGGAGCTGAAGGAATTGAGTGGAAGGCCGGAAGCAAAAGCAACACGTAAGTACTGAGGTAAGCTCGTGTGTGTGAGCATAAGTAAGGTCGTATCCTCTTTACGGGGATGATCTTAAGCGTAGATCCGACCAAAGACTTCTTATAGATGGCCTAGGTCGAGATCGGATGGTCGACGACCATCGAAATTATGTTTTTCTTGAGCTAACCTTGCCTTGCAGCTAGCATCGATCATTGCCCGGCTTGGAGGACTCGATTGCCAGTCAAGCGATCGGCCATTGTCGAAGGTCGCCAATCGGTGATCTTTATCATCGATCGTGATGATGGCCATCGGTAGTCAAGAGTTATCACCATTTTTCAAGGATTTGTGCCCATTTGTGATTGGATAAAGACCCATTCGATGAGGGCTTAAAGGCTATAAAGGAGGGCCAAACCTAGGGTTTTTCATCAATTCAAAGCTTCCAAGTGCTTCTAACGCTCCGACTCTCCGACATCCCTCTGACGGAGACGACAACTAGAGCTTCAACCTCCAATCTTTGAAGTCGTCGGTATAATCTTTAAATTTGTATAAGTTGTTTTTATTTCAAGCTTTAAATCATATCAAGGAGAGGGGGAGTGTCCCTCTACCTTGAGTCTTTCTCGAGTTTTTGTATTCGTTTAACTCCTATCTCCATCGAGAGGGAGTTCGTTTAGTATTTGCCCTCCGTGCGTGGTCAAGGACCATTAGGGCCTTGGAGTAGTAGCCGAAGGCTACGAACCAAGTAAAACCTATTTGTCTCTATTTACTTTACATTTTCTCTGCAATTAATTTTCTCTCGAGTTTTAACGAAAGAAACGAGAAAAAGTTTTTATCGCTATTCACCCCCCCTCTAGCGAACCGCATCGATCCAACAATTGGTATCAGAGTCGGGGGTTGCTAAGATTTGGTGAAACCACCAATCTAGCCATTTTTCACAGATTTATTTTTCTTTTATTTCTGTTTATTTCAGATTTATTTCACTTTGTTAAATTTACTCCCGCACTACTAATCCAAGACGCGAGTCTTGGTACTTTTTGTGTGTTTTTGTCGTTGCTAGTTTTTTTTTCCTTCGTCTCCTTGTGTTCTTTGTTCTAATGGCCCATCTCGAAGGGTTTAGCACCGTCCGACCTCCGTTTTACAACGGAGATGACTTCCGTTATTGGAAGGGTTGGATGGAATGCTTTCTTAAAACCCAAATCGAGATGTGGATCATAATCCAAACGGGTTTCACACTTCCGACTAATGAAGTGGGTGACTTCTTGGATTATGACCAATGGACCATTGCGACAAAAAAACAAGTCGAAGCCGACGCTAAGGCAACTCAAATCCTTCAATGCGGCCTATCCAAGGAGGAGCTAAATCGCGTCGGCCCCTTCATAAGAGCAAAAGATCTTTGGACAAAACTAGTGGAGCTACACGAAGGGACCGATGAAGCCAAGGTATGTAAGCGCGACCTTTTGTTCAATAAATTGTATAATCTAAAAATGCAGGAACACGAGTCCGCGACACAACTTCACGCCCGAGTCCAGGACATAGTCAACAATCTACACGCAATCAAGCAAAAGGTCGAAAACCGCGACCTTATAAGGTATGTCCTAAACTCTTTTCCGAGGACTACCTTATGGGCATCCATGGTCGATGCCTATAAGGTCTCCAAGGACATTTCTAAAATTAGGTTAGATGAACTCTTTTCAGATTTTGAACTTCATGAGCAGTCTAACTCGGAGCCCGAGAGGGGTATAGCCTTGTTTGCAGGTTCAAAGAAGAAGAAAATCGCAAGCAAGCCACCACCAATCGAGGAGGAAGACGAGTCCGAAGAAGAAGTTGACCCGGAGTTGACTGCCGAACTACTGAACCTAGCTCGAAGGATAGCCAAGGGACGAAAGCGAACCACGACTCGACCCAACCAAGGTAAGCCTAAAAGTTCCAATATTAGGTGTTATAAGTGCAACAGGTTTAGACATATCAAGTCCGAGTGCCCCAAGCTTAACCACCAAGCACCTAAGCACAAGAAGGCCCTCAACGCGACATGGGAAGAAGCGTCATCCGAAGAAGACGAAGACCACGTCTTCATGGCGAAATCAATTGAGTCGGACACGGAGGCGAGCACGAAGTTGAGTCAGAACCTGAGGATGACTCGGACTACGAAGCTACCTTCAAGTCAAGCCACGGATACGCATCCGGTTCAAAAGATACCCTTAAAGTAAGTCGAACTTTATTTAATACTTTACATAATATGGTTAGGTTTTTGTCTAGGAAGTTAGCTAAGTCCGAGTCCAAGGTCGAGACCCTTGTTGAGGAGGTTAAACTCCTCAAACACGAGGTCTCTTTAACCTCTTCGACTAGTCGAGTTCAAGAGAAGGACTCAACTCGAGTTGAAAAGCTCGAAGTTGAGAACTCTCTCTTGAAAAGTCAAGTCGAAGATCTTAGGAACACGTTGGAAAGGTTCACTTCGGGATCCAAAGGACTTGACCTCCTACTTGGATCTCAAAGGGCCGTGTACAACAAGGCTGGACTAGGGTTTAACTCAAACACGACTAATAGGTTGTATATGTCGATTGTAAGTCGACATAGGAAACATGTCCAAGCTGTTGGGTTTCCGGCACCGCGGCGTGTGTGTGTTCGATCATGTTTCGTAAACATGAGCACAGCGGAAGCAATTAAAAATAATAAATCTATATTTATTACAACACACACAACACACGCATGCATTTACAACAAGTGTAGACATAACTATTGCTAAATTTGCAATAAAGGAAATTAAACTCGTTATACCTTCCGTGTGGCGTGTAGCGAAACGGCATCAGCCGGAGCGATCCTCGTAGAATCGTCTCTATCCGTATCACGCCCGAGCTCCTCGGGATGACCGCTAAGTCACGAGCCGTCTTCGTACGGGTTACTAGCCTCGTGTTGAAGACGACGTGATCGAGAGATGATCACGATCCGAATCCAAATTCGGATCCAAAACGAGTTCTCAAAACTCGCTTCTCCGGAGAGGTATTCGTCAACCGTTTGACGAATCCTTCGTCCTCCACCTCAGAGGATTACCGGAGATCAAATCCCGGTAAGTTAGCGCTGTCGGAGCACTAACCGTCGTCCAAGCGCGCTCCGGCGAGGAGGAGAAGCTGTCAGAAAACTGGACAGCTTGGTGGAAGGAAGTAGGCGCCCGGCCAAAACAAGGAGAGAAAGCTCACCTTGATGCCAACCTATAGGAGATCACGGAGGGTGGCGGAGGTTCACGGCTGGAGCTTGGGCGACAAGTGGCAGCGGCCAGGCGCCACACAAAAGGTGGCGGCAACAATGTGTTAGGTTTAAGCCCTATTTTATAGAGAACTAATTCTCTTAATGGTTAATGGATCATATCCATAAAGCCCGTTAACCGCTCCATTAAGATAAGTTAAAATAAACCAAACCATGATGGTTTATTTTAAGTTAAAGCGAACGAACCAACTTTTGGTTCATTCGTTTAAAATAAACCAAACCCTTTGGTTTATTCTTATCCATTGGATTAGAACCAAACCATTTTGGTCCATCCATTATGTCTTCATAAGACGGCCCATCCACGCTTCCATTGCGGTGAAACAATTTCATGCTCGCTTTATGTTTGGTCCAACCAAACCTAGTTTCTCTCGATGCGAGAATCCCATTCTCAAGCTCGTTTTAAATCCTTTGGATTACACTCGTTGTGCGTGTGACCAAATAGGTTCTCGGTTTATGTTGGTAGTCTATAATTAACCATTAATTATAGAACGATCATGAGTGGCACCTAGTAGTACATCATGATCCCCAATTAACCGAAAAGATCAACGGTTGATCCAGAACTATTTACGAAACCCTTGATGGCTCGAATGAATCGTGCCCCATTCCCTTCACTCATCTTATACCCACTTGGTTGAGGACATGGTCTATTGTGTCGATCCCACTAAGTGACTCGTCACACCTAGCCCAAGTATCATTTCCTCGTCCTCACAGTTCTAGTTACTCCACATGTATCGAAGAGTACCTTACTCTAAACATGTAATGCTTTGGCGAGACTTTAGTAACAATCGAGGAGGCCATGGGTATACATCTCCTCGCAAGTGGTGAATCCTTTATAGGCTATTCAAACACCTTCGATCGCCGACTTATACCCAATCATCCGGGTCCACATCTCCTTAGAGATGTTTGCTTAAGATGTCAAAGCATAAGTCTCCATGATCAAGATGACTTGAATACGCCAAGTCGAAGAACATCGCACTTAAGCCCACAGTAAGAACTTCATTGACATATCTATATATCACGAGAGAACCATATGAAGTCTTACGGTGGTCACTCGATGAACTAGTTACCATAACTAGCATCACGATTAACTCGGACATCACTATGTCTCCGGCCCGGTGAGAATCGGTGCTTGGATACACGAGTATACCTCGTGCTAGTCTCGGCGAAATTGATGGTGTCGAATCCATCGATTCATCGACTAGGGATAATTAGATACATCACAATTACACATGTAGAGATACTCACTAGTTGTGATCCAATCACAAATTCTCTCATGCTGTGAATCGTATCGTGGACATTCAGTAAATGAGTTTAAGATCCAATCAAATACATAAAACATGTATACTCGAATAGTGAATCTTCATTTATCATATAAATGGTTCATACATAATGAGATTGCCTTAGGACATCTCTCATATATTACTAACAGACTCCCACTTGGCCTAATGCCAATCGCTACGGTATCCAATACCATAAGCTCTAACATGACCCTCAAACTTACTTTGAGGTAATGCTTTAGTCAAAGGATCCGCTAAGTTCCTTTCAGTGGGAATGTTCTCGATTTGTATTTCGTTCCTACTGATGATCTCTCTGATAAGATGATAGCGGCGAAGCACATGTTTGGATCATTGATGAGACCACATCAAGTTCAGAGATGAACTTCTTGATCCAAACCGCTTCCTTTCTTTGCTTAAGCTGCAATGTATTACTGCCTTAGTGGCGAGAATCCGCTATAGTGTCAAGCTTGGAACCTTTCCAAACTTATTGCGCCTCCATTCGGTGAATACATACTCGGTGAGACATGGAATCATCCTTATGCATGCGGGTGGCATCCGTATACCCCCGTATCACCATGTACCCTTCTCCATATATTAGGAACACATCCTTAGTTCTTCTCAAGTACTTAAGGATCGTCTTAACAGCCGCCCAATGATCCATTCCTGGATCGGACTGGTATCTGCTCGTGACACTCAGAGCATACGATACATCGGGCCTCGTACATAACATAGCATACATGATAGATCCTATTGCGGATGCATAGGGAATCTTACTCATGCAAATCCTCTCGTCTTACGTGCGCGGACACATAGACTTGAAAGGTGTACCCCATGCACGATGGCGTATAACCTTTCTTGGATTCCGACATGCTAAACCTCTTTGCAATCGGTCTATATATATGTGAGCTATGAAAGACCAACAACCGTTTCGATCTATCTCTATAGATCTTAATCCAGGATGTAGGTTGCTTCTCCCATCTTTCATGGAGAATGTCTTGGATAACCAAACCTTCATTGTAAGATTGAAACATCGTTTCCTATAAGTAGTATGTCATCGACATACAATACTAGAATCTGTTGCCTCCCACTAACCTTCTTGTACACACAAGGTTAAATGCGGATTTTGTGAGAAATCAAACTTTTTGATTGTCTCATCAAAGCGGATATTCGACTCTGGATGCTTGCTTCAATCCATAAATGGACCGTCGCAATTTGCATACCTTGGTTTTATCAACCGATGTGAAACCCTCAGGCTGTATCATATACACGTCCTCGAGTAGGTTTCCATTAAGGAAAGCTGTTTTCACATCCATCTGTCATATCTCATAATCATAATGAGCCGGTATGGCCAGGAGCATCCGAATGGATTTAAGCATAGCTACAGGCGAATAGGTTTCGTCATAATCAACACCTTATTTTTGACGATTTCCTTTCGCCACCAATCTAGCCTTATAGGTAATCACATTACCATCCATGTCGGTTTTCTTCTTGAAAACCCACTTTCACCCTATAGGCTTTATCCCTTCAGGTGGGTCAACCAAGTTCCAAACTTGGTTTTCATACATGGAATCCATTTCCGACTTCATGGCACCAAGCCACTTATCCCTTTCTGAACTTGTCAGCACTTCTTCATAGCTGGTAGGCTCCTCATCATCAATGAGTAACACGTCGTTGATTCTCACGAAATCCATATCTCTCGGGAATATTGCGTGTTCTGCGGATCTCTGAAGATGTGGTGTTACAATAAGTCCTAGATTGCTCATCACTATGAGTTGTCGGTATCTCATTGTGCTTCACCAGTTATATCATCAATGTCTATTTGAGTCTCTCGAGCCTCCTCAAGCTCGACGACACTCCCACTGTTTTCTTGCAAGAGAAACTCTTTCTCTAGAAACACAGCATGCCTTGAAACAAACACCTTTTGTTCCACGGGAAGATAGAATTGGTAACCCCTTGTTTCCTTAGGGTATCCAATAAATAGACATTTATCAGACTTAGCATCCAATTTATGCGTCTGATCCGCTTCACATAAGCGAGACAACCCCATATCTTCAAGTAAGATACATGAGGTTTCTTACCATTCCATATCTCATATGGAGTAGTTGAGACTACCTTGGTAGGCATTACATTTAACAAGTAAGCGGTATGCGAAGTGCATAGCCCCAAAAGGACTTGGGAAGAGTCGCATGATTCATCATTGACGACCATGTCCAACAAGGTCGATTCGCCTCTCGGATACACCATTATCTTTGTGGTGTATAGGGCGGAGTCCATTGAGACAATATGCCATTGTCTCTTAGATAATCAAGAAACTCTTGACTTAAGTATTCACCACACCTCGATCCGATCGAAGTATTTTAATACTTTTGTCATGTTGTTTCTCTACTTCATTTCTGAATTCTTTGAACCTTTCAAAGGCTTCAGACTTGTGTTTCATCAAGAACACATACCCAAACCGTGAGTGATCATCGGTGAAGGTAATGAAGTAGCTATAGCCTCCTAATGCTTGAGTTGACCTAGGTCCACATACATCAGTATGTATTAGACCTAGTAACTCTCCCACTCGTTCACCTTTTCCAGTAAAAGGTAACTTAGTCATCTTGCCTTTTAAGCATGATTCGCATGTATCGTATGAATCCAATTCAAACGATTCCAGAATTCCACATCGGTGTAATTCGGACATGCGTTTCTTGCTTACATGGCCAAGACGACAATGCCACATGTAGGAGTCTATTTGATTATCCTTTCGAGCACTCTTGTTGCTCGCTTCGATATTGCAAATGTCCTTTGGATCGTCCAGCGTATAAACACCATTGCTTAAAGTTCAGTCCATAAAGAACCCATTCAAAGTTATGTAACAACAATTGTTACTAAAAGTCAAATGGTACCCATTTCTATTTAAACAAGAAATAGAAATGATGTTCTTTATCAACGAAGGAACATAAAAGCAATTGTCCAGTTCTAAGACAAGTCCTACAGGGAGTTCCAACAAATACGTTCCGATGGCGAGTGCAGCAACCGTTGCTCCATTCCCAACACGTAAATTTGACTCTCCCCTTGACGAGTCTTCTTCTATTCCTTATCCCATGTATGTCATTACATATATGTGAGCCACACCCAGTATCAAATACCCAAGTGTCTGAGGAAATAGAATGACAATCAATAAAGAAGATTTCTGAAGAAGATGGGGCATCCGATGCCTTATCCTTCTTCACGGACTCAAGATAAATCTTGCACTTTCTTCACAAATGGCTCTCCTTGCCATAATGATGGCAAGTTTCCTTTTGTGCTAGTTCTACCTTCTTAGCCTTTCTCTTCTTTCCCTTCTGCTGTTCTTTTGACCTCCTCTTAGAACCTTTCTTCGAGGAATCAACTAACAGCACTGTCCCCTGCTCATGCTTCTCAGAAGACTCCACAATCTTCAGCATGTTGAGCAGTACCACAGATGAACCTTCTTGCATCTCAGAGGTGAAGAGGAGCTTGGAGACTTCGAACCTTTCGAATCTCACTTGCTCATCAACCAACTCATAAAGATGAAGAACTACGATATGAGCATCCATATGCTCATGCTGCTTTCGTAGCTTGGGTTCCATCGTGGCTAGCATGATGCAACTCATTTGTTCAGAATCACTCACATGTTTCTGATAGGCCAACAATTGGTCCAGAGTTGCATCGTCACTAGGACGGGCGGGAAGAGGCGCTTCGAGGACATTTGCAAGCTTTTCAACCTTGAGAACAATTCTCAAGCTTCTAAGCTAGTCCATGAAGCTCGGCCCAGTCAATTTATTTGAATCCAAAATGGAACGCAAATTCAAACACATCATGATCAATATATTAACTTAGAAATACAAAACGAGCATATATGAGAAAGATGATTTTAAAATGCATCAATATACATTTATAAATCCCATTCATTTTTCGAATTTCAAAAACCCCAAAATCACTTCGGGAGATTGTAAGTCCATCTCCGAATGGGCTGATATCCATCATAGTTATGAACAACCTTGGAGAGAGTCCAACAAGCCATTCATAACTACGACGGTAGGTATCATCTATACCGATTGCATATCCCGTATATGCAACTATCACAATGTGCTATCAACTAATTGAATGTTTACACATACATTGGGTTGTTAACACATTAACAAGTATGCATCATATGCATAGCACCCAACTTCACCTCCCTTTACATCGACCTTGGAGAGAGTCCAACAAATCGATGCTCAAGTTAAAGCCGACCCATTAATCGAAATAGTTTTAATATGGTTAGGCGCATTCAACCAATTAGAGCTTGGAGTGAGTCCAACAACCCAAACTAACGATTGACCTCGACTCTTACCATATTAGAGTTAAACTATTCCAATGATTTGAACATGTTGAGGTTGAGTAGGGCTTGGAGTGAGTCCAACAACCCAAACAAGAAACAGAACTCTGGTTCTAACCATATTAATGGAAGGTGTAGGCTTTAATATTGAGTTAGGGTTTTATGTCTCATCCTCTTTGCATGCAAATAACTATTATCTACATGGCATGGCATACATGGCATACATCTACATGTCACGACACGCATAATGTTATGCATCTAATGCAATTACATGACATACAATTATGTCATGTATATAATTTCCTTATATGTCATAACTATTTATGGAAATAAAATATGTTTAAGATTTGATTCTCCAAATCAAATCATAATTAAATTAGGAAACAAATTTCCAAATCTAATCACATATTTTATTCATGGAATTATTTGATTAAGGAAAATCTATTTAGAAACCAATTTCCTAAATCTTTAAAACTACTTATGGAAATAAAATATTTTAAGATTTGATTTCCCAAATCAAATCATGATTAAATTAGGAAACAAATTTCCAGAATCTAATCAAATATTTTATTTATGGAAAATATAAATTTCCATAAATACTTCCAACTTTACAAAAGTGGAAGATTTCCATAAATACTTCTAGACTTTCCAAAATTGAAAAATTTCCATAAATACTTCTAAATTTCAAAAATTTAGAAAATTTCCAGAAATACATAATGACTATCGCAAAACCATTTTACGATTATGTCGAAACACAACCTGGGCTCTGATACCACTGTTGGGTTTCCGGCACCGCGGCGTGTGTGTGTTCGATCATGTTTCGTAAACATGAGCACAGCGGAAGCAATTAAAATTAATAAATCTATATTTATTACAACACACACAACACGCGCATGCTATTACAACAAGTGTAGACATAACCGTAAATTAAAATTTGCAATAAAAGGAAATTAAACTACGTTATACCTTCCGTATGACTTGTAGCGAAACGGCATCAGCGGAGCGATCCTCGTAGAATCGTCTCTATCCGTATCACGCCCGAGCTCCTCGGGATGACTTCGCTAAGTCACGAGCCATCTTAAATGCGGGTTACTAGCCTCGTGTTGAAGGCGGCGTGATCGAGAGATGATCACGATCCGAATCCAAATTCGGATCCAAAAGCGAGTTCTCAAAACTCGCTTCTCCGGAGAGGTATTCGTCGCCGTTTGGCGAATCGCCGTCCTCCACCTCAGAGGATTACCGGAGATCAAATCCCGGATAAGTTAGCCGCTGTCGGGCACTAACCGTCGTCAAGCGGCGCTCCGGCGGAGGAGAAGCTGTCAGAAAACTGGACAGCTTGGTGGAAGGAAGAAGCGCCGGCCAAAACAAGGAGAAAAGGCTCACCTTGATGCGAACCTATAGGAGATCACCGGAGGGTCGCGGAGGTTCACCCTGGAGCTTGGGCGCGGCAAGGAGCTGGACGGCACCACCACAAGCTGTGCGGCAACAATTAGAAGGGCGCCAACAACATGTTGGGCGGCTAGGGTTTGGATTATTCTTAGGGTTAGGGTTTAAGCCCTATTTTATAGAGAACTAATTCTCTTAATGGTTAATGGATCATATCCATAAAGCCCGTTAACCCGCTCCATTAAGATAAGTTAAAATAAACCAAACCATGATGGTTTATTTTAAGTTAAAAGCGACCGAACCAACTTTTGGTTCATTCGTTTAAAATAAACCAAACCCTTTGGTTTATTCTTATCCATTGGATTAGAACCAAACCATTTTGGTCCATCCATTCGTCTTCATAAGGCGCAGCCATCACGCTTCCATTGCATTGAACGATTTCATGCTCGCTTTATGTTTGGTCCAACCAAACCTAGTTTCTCTCGGTCTGAGAATCCAATTCTCAAGCTCGTTTTAAATCCTTTGGATTACACTTGTTGTGCGTGTGACCAAATAGGTTCTCGGTTTATGTTGGCCGTCTATAATTAACCATTAATTATAGAATGATCATGAGTGGCACCTAGTAGTACATCATGATCCACAATTAAGCAGAAAAGATCAGCGGTTGATCGAACTATTTACGAAACCCTTGATGGCTCGAATGAATCGTGCCCCATTCCCTTCACTCATCTTATACCCACTTGGTTCAGGACATGGTCTATTGTGTCAGTCCCCACTAGGCTGACTACGTCACACCTAGCCCAAGTATCATTTCCTCGTCCTACGGATTCTAGTTACTCCACATGTATTGAAGAGTACTTTACTCTAAACATGTAATGCTTTGGCCCAAGACTTTAGTAACAATCCGACGAGAGGCCATGGGTATACATCTCCTCGCAAGGAGTGGTGAATCCTTTATAGGCTATTCAAACACCTTCGATCACTTCGACTTATACCCAATCATCCCGGGTCCACATCTCCTCGGAGATGTTTGCTTAAGATGTCAAAGCATAAGTCTCCATGATCAAGATGACTTGAATACCGTAAGTCGAAGGAACATCGCACTTAAGCCACAGTAAGAACTTCATTGACATATCTATATATGCAGAGAACCATATGAAGTCTTACGGTGGTCACTCAATGAACTAGTTACCATAACTAGCATCCACGATTAACTCGGACATCACTATGTCTCGGCCGGTGAGAATCACCGCTTGGATACACCAAGGAGTATACCTCGTGCTAGTCTCAGCGAATTGATGGTGTCGGATCCATCGATTCATCGACTAGGGATAATTAGATACATCACAATTACACATGTAGAGATACTCACTAGTTGTGATCCAATCACAAATTCTCTCATGCTGTGAATCGTATCGTGGACATTCAGTAAATGAGTTTAAGATCCAATCAAATACATAAAACATGTATACTCAAATAGTGAATCTTCATTTATCATATAAATGATTCATACATAAGGCGATTGCCTTAGGACATCTCTCATATATTACTAACACAAGCATGGGTCCCTAAGAACTTTTTGATTTCAACTCTAGGATCCAACCCGTACTGGGTTCCCAAGGACCAAATCCACTTTGTGGATAGACCGAACCGATTCAACGGTCTAGGGGGAGCCAGTACAAAACATGTTTGTGCTTTAACTTAGAAATTGCATGTTTTAACTTAGAATGTTTGTGCTTTAACTTAGAAATTGCATGCTTTAACTTAGAAAGTTTGTACTTTAAAACTTGTGAACTCACTTAGAACATGAACATAATCAACTTCGAAAAGATTGAGCCTCGGGGAGCCTCTTTTCAAAAATAACCAGTTAGACTAGGAGATAGTCTTAGGTGAGTCAAGTCATCATTTTCTTGAAAATGGTTTTGTCTAAGGAAGTGGTCGATGATCCGATAAAAGAAGGCCCCTGTGCCTCGCCACGACCTGGAAGCCATGATCTTGAAAAGGTAAACTTGACAAGCCTAGGTTTAAATCCAAATCTAACATAAAATTACTTGAACCTAAATACACATAATCAACTTAATTAGAAGTCATCTCACACAAAACACATAAGTATAACATGATTGATCATATAGACACAGGTGAGATGACCTAGGTTTAACAACTTACAACCAATTTAAAAAATCTAACATCCAATCCAACCACCTTGTGTGTAGGATCAATGGATGTTGGACAGCGGTTGCTCCCGACACATGACCGGGGATCAACTCAAATTCACAAAGCTTCGATTCAAACGACAAGGATCGGTAGCCTTTGGGAATAACAGCAAACTCAAAATCATCGGATCAGGTGATACCGAGCTTAACTCGAATTTTGTTATTAAAAATGTATTACTTGTAGAGAATTTTGAATATAACCTGCTTAGCGTAAGCCAATTATGTGACAATAACTATAAGGTCGTATTTTTAGAAAATGAATGTGTAATTAAAACAAATAAAACAGCTAAAACAATACTCAAAGGAACTAGGACAAATAACATTTATACAATTAACTTAATCAATTCCTCAGCCAAATGTCTTATGACACAGGAAGAGGAATCATGGTTGTGGCACCGACGACTCGGTCACTCACACCCAAGACTCGTCCACAAGATGAGTCAGAGTGGCTTAGTCAGAGGCTTACCCTGTTGGCAATGTGCTAATCCTCGGAGGCTCATAGGCTCCCATGTCCCCGTATTAAAATTTTCACTAATGAAAATTAATCCGGATGGGATGAGTTTCCTAAGCACAACCAATTCATCGTCGTGCCAACGACTCGAGCGATCGCTTGAAAAAACTAGTTGTTCAAGCAACCAAACTCTTCTAGTCGATTAGCCGTGGAAGAGACGACGGACGGATTGCCGGTTTTTCTGTTTCTTATTCGGGGTCCATGATTATACAAATACATGCAAATGTAAACTAGTATAATCAACATATACTAACATAAAGAACATAAGCTAGCATATCAAATAAGAACATGCAAAGAACAATAATAAAAGTTATAAAACTTTTATACCTCTTGATCTTCTATCGTATGTCCTAACCTCCTTGTAGACTTCGTGTGGGCGAAGATCCTCCACAAGTTGAAGCATCCTAGATCTTCTTTAATCCAAAGAATGAAGAACTCTCTTTCCCTTCTTGCTTGAGCCAACCACCAATCCATAAAGGATTGATGCTGCCGGCCCCAAGAATAGAGAGAATAATATGGAAACAACCAAAGAACCGAACTAGGGACAAACCCTAGTTTGAGCCGACAAGATGGAGTGAATAGGAGAAAAGGAATATGTTGGGCGGCCGCAGTGGAGGAATAGAGGAAGAGGCCGGCCACACCCTAGGAAGAAGAAGATCTCCTCTCCTATAGTTGCCAACTTCCTTGCAATCCTAGCGCCCACCTAAGGAGGAAACCCTAATTAGGGTTTCTCCTTAGGCTTTCTTGCCGCCCAACCATGGTAGAGAGAAGAGATCTAGGAGCTAGCCACCTCCATGGAAGAAGACAAGCTCCTCCACAAGTTGCCGCCCACTCTTCATTCCCATCCATGGCCGCCCATGCAAAAGAGCCAAAACCCTAATCAAATTAGGGTTTCCTCCATAGGGTTCCTTGCCGCCCAAGCATGGTGGAGAGAAGAGATCTAGGAGCTAGCCACCTCCATGGAAGAAGACAAGATCCTCCACAAGTTGCCGCCCACTCTTCATCCTCACCTTGGCCGCCCAACCTAAGGAGCCAAAACCCTAATTAGGGTTTCCTCCTTAAGGTTGCTTGCCGCCCAAGCAATGTTAGGCAAAACCCTAATTTCCTTAGCATCCATCATCAACCATTAAAACTTGTTGCCGCCCAACCCATAGCCACCCTTTTATAGAGTTAGGGTTTAGGCCTTGGTTTAATCTCCACCGTCGGTTCTAGGGTTTTAATCTCAACCGTCGGATCTAGAGATTTAATCTCAACCTTCGGTTCTAGGGTTTTAATCCCAACCGTCGGATCTAGAGATTTAATCTCTACCGTCGGTTCTTAGGAATTTAATCCCAACCGTCGGATCTAGAGATTTAATCTCCACCGTCGGTTCTAGCGATTTAATCCCAACCGTCGGATCTAGAGATTTGTTTTCCATCATTTGATCTAGACTTCATGAGGTTTATATTAGGCTACGATAGGGACCATGAGGAGGAGTTGGGTCTTGGCCACCCGATGGATCGGAACCACACAAACTTGATCCATTAATGATGTTCCATTCCACTAGAGGATCATCATCGAACTACCTCACCAACCCCCATAAATTAATATGGGCTCCATATATTATTTGTACATCCATCTCCCCGTGTTTAAGATATCGAATGTCCGTCAATTAATTGATTCACTGACCATCAATTAATTAACATCTAACTCCTCGAGTAGTACCACTCAACCTTATCATCATGTTGACTAAGTCAACCTGCAGGGTTTACATGATGAACCTTATGAGCTCCTCAAGGGGACATCATCAACCTAATATATAGGACACGGTTTCTTCCTATAATCAATGGCACACCATGTAAATAATATCATTTCTCAACTTACCGGGCATATTGATTTAATCCATAGAAATCTCACCCTCTGGTAAATCAAAGAAATAAATACTAAGTACATGTGCTTGTTATGATATCGGGATTAAGAGCATGTACAACATAATATCCGAGGTCCGATTCAATTATGTAGTCAGCAATAAATTGAATCACCTCTATGTCGATCCTGCTCAATACACCTAAGTGTACTAGTGTAACTCTATGTTCAAGATAAAACAATACCAAGCTACACTACAACCATGCCAATGGTTTGTCCAAAACCATCTTGGTTGTGAGCCTCTACTTATATTCTACAAGGAACTGATAACATGATCTTCTGTGCCACACCAAGCACCATGTTATCTACCTTGTAAAATATTAGACAATATGCACACATATAATAAATATAAAGTGCAAACAATGATCATGTGATTCTTATTTCAAAATAAAGATGTTCATACAAAAGAGCTAGGCTTTCAGTATACATCCTAACAATCTCCCACTTATACTAAAAGACTATGCTGTCATCATACTGCCATACATCTGATTCCCCTTCCCTCCACATGCCTATCAAAGCTCTCGCTAGAAGGGCCTTAGTGAAAGGGTATACCAGGACATCCTCTGATGCATGCTAGGCGACAACAACTTCTACCTCCTTTACGATTTCTCGTATCATGTGGTACTTGCACTCTATGTGTTTACTAGCCTTATGGGCTCGTGGTTCCTTTGAGTTTGCAACTGCACCATTATTATCACAATAAATTGTGATAGTTCTGGGCAAACCAGGAATCACATCCAAGTCCATCAGGAAGTTCCTGAGCCATACAGCTTCTTTGGCCGCCCGGGGGCTGCCACATACCCAGTTTCCATGGTAGAGTCCACCACGCATTTCTGCTTGACACTCTTCCATACTATGGCTCCACCTCCAAAAGTAAACACAAACCCTGAGGTAGACTTACTGTTATCCCTATCAGATTGGAAATCAGAATCCGTGTAACCCACAGGGAGTAATTGGTCTGCCCGGTAAACTAGCATATAATCCCTAGTCCTTCTCAGGCACTACAATATATGCTTTACCGCAGTCCAATGTCCCTGTCCTGGATTACTCTGATATCTGCTGACCATGCCTACGGCAAAGCAGATATCTGGTCTCGTACATAGCATACATTAGGCTTCCTACCGCCGAAGCATAAGGAACTGCCTATCTCTCCTCTATCTTTTCAGATGATCTAGGACACATCTGCTTAGATAAAGGAACTCCATGCCTGAAGGGTAGAAAACCCTTCTTGGAGTTTTGTATGCTAAAACGATCCAAAACCATGTCTATGTATGAAGCTTGGGATAAGCACAACAACCTTGATCCCAAGGTTGTGACCCACTTCTCCCAAGTCCTTCATATCATCTTTATTTGGACGACCATACCCTTACGTCTGATAACACTTCGATGTTGTCGCCAACCACCAAAATTTCATCTACGTATAGTACAAAAATACCACTACATTTTCATCACATCTCTGATATACACAAGACTCATCCGAACTTTGAATAAATCCATAAGACTGGATTTACCTCCTCAAAGCGGATGTCCCAAGACTTCAAAGCTTGCTTCAGTCCATTAACGGACCGATTAAGCTTATATACAATACGCTCTTTGCCCTTAGCAATGAATCCCTCTGGTCGCTTCATGTAGATGGATTCCTCAAGACTTCCACTAAGGAATGCTGTCTTGACATCCATCTGTCACACCTCATAATCCATATTAGTTGTTATGCATAAGAGCTCCCAGACCTATCTTGAATCCATAGATTCAATCTCAGTATTCATTGCACTTTGCAAAGATGCTGTATTTATATCTTGGATTGCCTCGTCGTATGTCTAGGGATCAGGTTCATGTTTGCTAGGGACCAAACCAGAAGATTTGTCCAAAAACATGAATCTAAGAGGTTGTCTAACAACCCTCCCACTACGACGAGGTATCTTCTGTGTATCCTCTGTGACACGCGGTGCAGTGACATGTGGTATGTCCTCTTGTACCGGTGGTACTAAAGAAGTGACTTCCCTTTTAACTCCTCCAGAATAATTTTACTCTTGGGCTTGTGGCTCATCACATAGTCTTCCTCTAAAAATCTGGCGTTCATGTTAACGATCACCCTCTTATCTCTAGGACTATAAAACAAGTTAGAGTAACTCATCATCGATCTAACCATCTCCATAAGAGTCCTATTCCTTCGCTCCGCTACACCATTCTGCTGGGGTGTACCAGGTGCAGTCAATTGGGATTGAATCCCAACCTCTAATAAGTAGTTCCTATACTCTCCCAAGATGTTTTGACCACCACGATCAGATCGTAGTGTCATCCATATCTTGAATAATTGTCTATAAAAGAGACAAAATATTCAAGACCACCTCTTGCCTAGATAGTCATAGGACCTCACAAATCAGAATGAACCATTTCTAACACATCTTTGGCTCTATACCCCTTGGCCTTAAAAGGCCTCTTGGTCATCTTACCCTCCAAGCAAGATTCACAGGTTGGGAGATCCTCCACCACTAATGAACCCAAAGGTCCATCAGCTATCAACCTATTGAATTCTGCTTAGGTTAATGTGACCAAGCCTAAGATGCCAAAAGATATGTTTGGTTCATTTTTGAAGGTTCTTTTCTCTTATTGGAATTAGAAGATGAGTTATTAACTTCTATTTGCACCGTGGGAGCTTGTGGTTCAAGTTATAAATTTCCTATCTATGTACCTGAATAGATAATGTCCCTATTCCTTTTATAACAAATCTATCATAAAAAGAAATAGATTATCCATCCAAAAACTATTTAGAAACCGAAATCAATTCTTTCTAAATAAGGGTACATAAAGGAAATTCTTAAGAACCAAAACCTTTATTTTTCTCAAAAGATAAATAAAACATCTCCCACTGCAATAGCCACCATCTTCATGGCATTGCCCAAGTAAATGGTAATATCCTTTAGCTAGTCGTCGGGTTTCCTAGAACCCAGCAAAGTATTACGAGACATGATTAGTGGCTCTCGTATCTACACACTAGTGCTTGGTAGATAACACCGCTAACCATGTTACAACGACTAGACCAAAAGATATACTTTTGTTCTGTTTTGGATTGGGACAGTCCTCCTTCCAATGTCCATCCTGCTTGTAAGTGAAGTACTTGCCTTTCGGCTTCTTCACTCCTCCCTGAGATCCTCCCACCACATTTGCTCCACCTTGTTTCTCCTTCTTCTTGCCTTTCGGCTTAGAAGTAGAAACCTTTTTGAGCAACCATGGCTTGAGGATACTTTTCGAAGAGTGCATACTATACTTCCTAGCAGATAAGACAATATCTGGATTCTTTTCCAATCAATATTATTTGGGTACAGTAAGTTTATTTCCTTTAGTATCATAATAAGTGGACTGAAAGTCATTTTGAAAATCCTAAGAATCACAATGATCAAAATATTAGATTTCAAATTTTATTGATTCCTCAAAACAATAAAATTCCAAAATCAACCAACACCTCAAAACACCGAGAATAGCGCATGCCACGATAGTGTGGACGTATACGAATTCTACATTTGTAAGAGGAGGTTTTACTCATTAATTTTATTATCTTGTCAACCTTACTTTTTGACAAATAAAATTAATAGTTGGTTCCTCTTTGGCCCTACAAATAAAAGCAGTGACTCCGATGGGGAGGATACTTTTTATTTGCATCTAAGTGTGCACCATTACACGGTACTAAGGGAATTATCTCGGATTATGTGCCTTACCGATGGGGAAGTACACACGCTCCTAAATAATTTCCTATAACCATTATTTGACCTAGTGATCCGCAAACAAACTCATCCAATGGGGAGGAAGGCACTCAGAGCCGACGCGCAAGTTTGTTGCATCACACGTCAAATTGTAATGGAGGTCGCGGGAATTAATTAAAATATCCCTCTCCCACTTAGTAAATTGAAAATGAGGAATTTTCAAGCACACACAACATGCATACAAAACAAATCAGCAATAAATATGGAAAAATCAGAATTTTTTCAACTATTATGGCATTGTTCTCCAATATGCTTCCCGTCGTGTCACCACCTCGTCCGCTCCTCCTACGCCATTTACAAGCCATCTGGAGATCCGAGCCGAGAATAAAACCTATTTTATTTTACATCCATCGATCCTA
Source organism: Wurfbainia villosa (assembly GCA_025175895.1). Taxonomy (NCBI): domain Eukaryota; kingdom Viridiplantae; phylum Streptophyta; class Magnoliopsida; order Zingiberales; family Zingiberaceae; genus Wurfbainia; species Wurfbainia villosa. The sequence continues at coordinate 14,174,520 of CM045990.1, forward strand.
TACTCCACGAGGGAGTGTACATGAAATCTAGATCGCAAGTAAAATAAAATAAAGAGTGGCTAAACAATGCCGTATTCAATTACAAAAATTAAATACTAATTTAGCCTCGTCAACCCCGAGGATTCAAATAATACACATACAATCACACACAAACAACCACATACACACATATAGCCATAATAGTCGGATCTTATGCCTGCAACCAAAAAGTTAGCCTACGCACATCCTACTATTATCCGGCATACAAAATATATGATATGTGCATGAAAGTAATCGAATCCAAAACACACAAAACCGGAAACCATGGCTCTGATACCATTTGTTGGCAATGTGCTAATCCTCGGAGGCTCATAGGCTCCCATGTCCCCGTATTAAAATTTTCACTAATGAAAACTAATCCGGATGGGATGAGTTTCCTAAGCACAACCAATTCGTCGTCGTGCCAACGACTCGAGCGATCGCTTGAACAAACTAGTTGTTCAAGCAACCAAACTCTTCTAGTCGATTAGCCGCAGAAGAGACGACGGACGGATTGCCGGTTTTTGTGTTTCTTATTCGGGGTCCATGATTATACAAATACATGCAAATGTAAACTAGTATAATCAACATATACTAACATAAAGAACATAAGCTAGCATATCAAATAAGAACATGCAAAGAACAATAATAAAAGTTATAAAACTTTTATACCTCTTGATCTTCTATCGTATGTCCTAACCTCCTTGTAGACTTCGTGTGGGCGAAGATCCTCCACAAGTTGAAGCATCCTAGATCTTCTTTAATCCAAAGAATGAAGAACTCTCTTTCCCTTCTTGCTTGAGCCAACCACCAATCCATAAAGGATTGATGCCGCCGGCCCCAAGAATAGAGAGAATAATATGGAAACAACCAAGGAACCGAACTAGGGACAAACCCTAGTTTTGGTGCCGCCGGCCAAGATGGAGTGAATAGGAGAAAAGGAATATGTTGGGCGCCGGCCACGGTGGAGGGAATAGAGGAAGGAGCCGGCCACACCCTAGGAAGAAGAAGATCTCCTCTCCTATAGTTGCCGCCCAACTTCCTTGCAATCCCTAGCCGCCCAACCTAAGGAGGAAACCCTAATTAGGGTTTCTCCTTAGGCTTTCTTGCCACCCAACCATGGTGGAGAGAAGAGATCTAGGAGCTAGCCACCTCCATGGAAGAAGACAAGCTCCTCCACAAGTTGCCGCCCACTCTTCATTCCCATCCATGGCCGCCCATGCAAAAGAGCCAAAACCCTAATCAAATTAGGGTTTCCTCCATAGGGTTTCTTGCCGCCCAAGCATGGTGGAGAGAAGAGATCTAGGAGCTAGCCACCTCCATGGAAGAAGACAAGCTCCTCCACAAGTTGTCGCCCACTCTTCATCCTCACCTTGGCCGCCCAACCTAAGGAGCCAAAACCCTAATTAGGGTTTCCTCCTTAAGGTTGCTTGCCGCCCAAGCAATGCTAGGAAAAACCCTAATTTCCTTAGCATCCATCATCAACCATTAAAACTTGTTACCGCCCAACCCATAGCCACCCTTTTATAGAGTTAGGGTTTAGGCCTTGGTTTAATCTCCACCGTCGGTCATAGGGTTTTAATCTCAACCGTCGGATCTAGAGATTTAATCTCAACCTTCGGTTCTAGGGTTTTATTCCCAACCGTCGGATCTAGAGATTTAATCTCTACCGTCGGTTCTTAGGAATTTAATCCCAACCGTCGAATCTAGAGATTTAATCTCCACCATCGGTTCTAGGGATTTAATCCCAACCGTCGGATCTAGAGATTTGTTTTCCATCATTTGATCTAGACTTCATGAGGTTTATATTAGGCTACGATAGGGACCATGAGGAGGAGTTGGGTCTTGGCCACCCGATGGATCGGAACCACACAAACTTGATCCATCAATGATGTTCCATTCCACTAGAGGATCATCATCGAACTACCTCACCAACCCCCATAAATTAATATGGGCTCCATATATTATTTGTACATCCATCTCCCCGTGTTTAAGATATCGAATGTCCGTCAATTAATTGATTCACTGACCATCAATTAATTAACATCTAACTCCTCGAGTAGTACCACTCAACCTTATCATCATGTTGACTAAGTCAACCTGCAAGGTTTACATGATGAACCTTATGAGCTCCTCAAGGGGACATCATCAACCTAATATATAGGACACGGTTTCCTCCTATAATCAACGGCACACCATATAAATAATATCATTTCCCAACTTACCGGGCATATTGATTTAATCCATAGAAATCTCACCCTCTGGTAAATCAAAGAAATAAATACTAAGTACATGTGCCCATTATGATATCGGGATTAAAAGCATGTACAACATAATATCCGAGGTCCGATTCAATTATGTAGTCAGCAATAAATTGAATCACCTCTATGTCGGTCCTGCTCAATACACCTAAGTGTACTAGTGTAACTCTATGTTCAAGATAAAACAATACCAAGCTACACTACAACCATGCCAATGGTTTGTCCAAAACCATCTTGGTTGTGAGCCTCTACTTATATTCTACAAGAAACTGATAACATGATCTTCTGTACCACACCAAGCACCATGTTATCTACCTTGTAAAATATTAGACAATATGCACACATATAATAAATATAAAGTGCAAACAATGATCATGTGATTCTTATTTCAAAATAAAGATGTTCATACAAAAGAGCTAGGCTTTCAGTATACATCCTAACATACCCAACCTCAACAACTTGGTTAATAAAATCTGTAATGCTTGTCAACAAGGAAAACAACCTAGGACACAACACAAGTTAACTAACCAAGAACGAACCTCAAATGTACTTGAGCTCCTGCATATGGATCTATTCGATTCACATGGAGCCAAGTCACTCAATAGAAGTCAATATTGCTTAGTCATAATTGACGACTACTCCAGGTTTACCTGGGTTAGGTTCATCAAACATAAAAATGATACCCTAGATCAATTAATCAATCTATTCAAATTAATCGAGAATCAAAAAGACCTTAAGGTTAAAAGACTTAGAAGCGATCATGGTGGTGAATTCTAAAATCAAAGGTTCACCGACTTACGTAACCTAAGCGGATACCACCATGAATTCTCTTGCCCTAGGACCCTCGGTAAAATGGCCTAGTGGAGCGGAAAAACCCGAACTCTACGAGAAGCCGCTAGGACCATGTTGAGCGAATCGACCTACCGATAGGGTTTAGGCGAAGCCATGAGTCTGACATACTATGTCCAAAATAGAATCCTTATGGTAAAAAGGCACCTTAAGACCTCATACGAGATTTATCACGATAAAATACCTAACATCAAGTACTTTAGGGTATTTGGGTGTAAGGTACATATCCTAAACACTAAGGATTACCTAGGGAAATTTACATCCAAAACCACGACCGGAATCTTTCTAGGATACTCGACTACAAGTAGAGCTTATAGAGTATATAACCACGACACCCTTAGAGTCGAGGAAACCATTAATGTAGTGTTCGATGAAGGACACGAACCTACAAAACCCCCGGCAACCCCAATTAGCGAGCCGATTCATACTCGACCTAACTCTGATCCCGAGATCAGGTCTAGTGTTAATCCTAACCTAAGTCAACCAAGTCACTCTAACGATAATTGGAACAAGGTGGGTGTTTCGAAATAAGCTTGATGATAAAGGTGAAGTAGTTAGAAACAAGGCTAGGTTAGTCGCCAAAGGGTTTAGCCAAGTCGAAGGCTTAGATTACGACGAAACCTATGCCCCAGTAGCTAGACTCGAATCCATTCGAATGTTGCTAGCTTATGCCGCACATCGAGGATTTAAGCTGTTTCAAATGGATGTTAAGTCGGCATTCCTAAATGGATACATTAAAGAAGAAGTTTATGTCGGCCAACCCCCCGGATTCGAAAATCTAGATAAACCCAACCATTTTCTAAAACTTAAGAAAGCTCTCTATGGACTTAAACAAGCTCCTCGAGCTTGGTACGAGAGACTTTCAATCCATCTTAAGTCAAAAGGGTTTAACCAAGGCTTAGTTGACCCAACTCTCTTTGTAAAAACCTTAGGTAAAGAAATATTCATAGCTCAAATTTACGTAGACGATATAATTTTTGGAACCTCTAACTCAGCCTTACTAAACGAGTTCGTTTCGCTCATGGAAAGTGAGTTCGAAATGAACTTGGTAGGCAAGTTAAGTTTCTTTTTAGGTCTACAAATTAAACAAACTAAGGATGGTATATACCTATATCAACAAAAATACACTAAGGAGTTAATTAAAAGATTTGGAATGCAAGACGCTAAGGTAATAAACACCCCAATGGCGATAAATGTTAACATAGGAGAAGACCAAGAAAGTAAGTCCATTGACTTAAAATACTATAGGAGCGTAATAGGGAGTCTCCTATACTTAACTACGAGTCGACCCGACATCCTATTCGCAGTAAGTATGTGCACCAGGTTTCAAACCTGTGCTAAGGAGTCACACCTAACCCTAGTTAAGCGTATCCTTAGATATCTTAAGGGCACACTTAACGTTGGTATTTGGTACCCTAGATCTACGGAGTTTGAACTAATCGGCTACTCCGATTCGGATTATGCCGGTAGTAAGCTCGATAGAAAGAGCACGAGTGGTTGTTGTCAACTTCTCGGCTCGAGTCTAGTGAGTTGGTCCAGTAGGAAACAACACTGTGTTGCTTTATCTACCACCGAAGCTGAATACATCACGATGGGTGAGTGTGTCATGCAACTTCTTTGGATGAAGCACACTCTTCGCGACTTTAAGTTAGACTTTATATACGAATACTAAACTTCATGTAGATAACATTAGTTCAATTAATCTTACAAAGAATCCGATATGTCACTCTAGGACCAAACATATAGAGGTCAAACACCATTTCATTCGAGAACATGTGGCCAACGGAGCCATACACCTCGAATACGTCGAATCGAAGTCTAACTTGGCAGATCTATTTACTAAACCCCTACCCGAAGCCGAATTTAATCTATTAAGATGAAAATTGGGCATGTGCGTAATAGAATAGGTACATGCAAATTATATGTTCTTACTACTATTTCTTTAATTTCATTTTTTTGGAACTAGCATAGGACATACCTTAGATATCATGCACCTATAGATTTAAGGAGTCAGTACATCTCACAACACATAGGACTAATGTGTTTGTGTACTTAGCCACGTAGATGGGCATGAGATGTTAGGATCTTACTCCTGGTTCAAGATGTAGAGCTAGTGCATCGCTATGAACCACGGAGTATAATCATACATACTAACCGACTCTGACCAGGACTGGTTGATCTTACATATCAATCAAGCCAAATATGAGTCGAACATTTTATAGATGAGCTTATTTTCAGTATATTTTTTTTATATAAAAAATGGGGAACATGCTTGGACTTTAAATTTAACACTTTTTGTTTTCCACACACCCCTTACTCTTTTCGATATACGGCAAAAGGGGGAGAAAAAGGCCAAAGTTAAGGGGTCAAATTTTTTGATAACTTAACTCTTACTTCATATTTAAACCAAAAGTTAAAACTTAGTTAACTTTTACCAAAAGGCCAAAGAATTCTTAAACTTATTTGTGCCGTCTAAGTTTTAAAACTTTATGTCGTTAATGTTTTACTTAAGGGGGAGAAAGGGCTTAACTAAAATGTTTTACTAAGGCCAACTTTAAGTAATGTTAATTACTTAAAGCAACCCTCAAGGGGGAGGATTAAGGTCTTTCTTCAAGACTCACCCTCGGTCAAGGGGGAGGTTTCCTCAAGGGGGAGTACTTGAAGAAAAACTAAACTAACAGACAGAAAATAATTCAACCAAGCATCGCACTGTCACTATACCGTACACTGGACAAATGTAAATGAAAATTACACTAACAACTAAAGCAATTCAACCAAGCACCGCACTGTCACTATATGGTACACTAGTCAAATGTAAATGAAAACTGGGAAGATCAATTACACTATAGGAAACAAACCTAACTACTAAGTAAATAAAGTAAATGATCAACAACAACTACTTAAACTCCAAAATAAACTACCACATGAAACATCAACCGAAACAATTCAAATAGCAAACAAACATCAACGAACATAAACGAACATCACAACGATAAACAAACATACCTAAACAAACATAACTGAACATAAACAAAAATAACAAACGCAACCGAACATAACAGATAAACATAACAAACATAACAACCAAAACAAACAAACACATCAAACATATGAAACATCTGAAACATCTGAATAAAAATTAATCGACGCTCATCCATGACTCCTGGAGAGGAACCGCCCTCTCCGGTAACCCACGACAGATCTAGACAACTTCTAACGGCTTCGTTGGCACGGATCTCTCATCAAAATAATCCTCCGACGAAAGCTGGAATTGGTGGAACAGATCACTGCTCCGGTGATGGACTTTGGGACTGTCGTGACCACGACAGTCGATGGATGGATCTGCAGAGGCAAAGTAGCATGAATCACGGTCGTGAAAATAGAAGGAACTGGAGCTGTGATCGCCTACAAGCCTTCACCAGTGCTGGAAATCAGATTCTGCCATCGGAAATAAGGAAATGAAGGCTGCCGGAACTGGATGAAGGTGTTGTCGTGATCGCACCAGTAGAAGATAACCCTAGTCTTCTGGGATCCCGTCCAACTAGGTCGTCTCAGCTTCGATCGCCAGGCGTGAAAAGAACGCCGATGAAGATGGCTGAAAACCCCAGCTGCTCGGCGAAGCCACCGTCTGCCCAACTTCAGAACTTGACTCCACCGACCAAGGGAAGGATCTTCAGATGGATGGAGATAAAGAGGACGCCGCTAGAGTTGCCAAAACATCGCTGCCAGAATCGCTGTGGAAGAAGTCGTTGTCGCGCGTGAAGGGAAGAAGGCGAGTTGCGCGTTCTTTCTATTCAGTGTCGCATTTTTTCAATTTAGGAAAGGTAGGTTGATTAAGTGAAAAACCTTAGCCATCCGATCGCACGCCCATTGATCTCAGCCATCCATTAGAGCTAGGGTTTAATGAGTCCAATTAATCTCTCCCTAAGTAGGCTGATCAAGCAAATCCGATGGTTGCGATCGATTTGATCCGGATCGACGGCTGTGATTGCTCCAATTAGACCCTCATTATATGTTTGTTACAAAATCACATAAAATTTGTGAAAAATACTGAAATTATAGGAATTAACGCAATTAATCGCAAATAGACTCAATATGTAAAAATATACTGAATAACAATAATTACCCCATCAAAGAGCCTAAAATATCTACTCCACAAGTAAAAATAGCGTAATAAAAAATGCAGCTATCAAATTCCCCCACACTTATTTTTGCGCGTCCCGTGCAATAACAAAAACAAAGACACACTAACTCCCTCACTCATTCCCCCAAACAATACTCAGATCAATAATTCAGAGACAGGAAAAATAAGTTACTTAGGATCACCAAATCGATCCGGATTCTAGGTAGTCAAAAGATCCAACTCCTACAATAGTCAACATGTATGATAATTTACAGTCAAATCAAATAGACCAAGCCTGATACAAAAGCTCCCAAAATGGATAAATGCACTGATGCTCACATAATAAATATAGGAGTGGGGCGCCCTCAAAACATCATGTAATCCTATACTACCATATGCTTGCTTATCATCTACTTCTCTACTGCTATCAATACATCTCATACATGAATCAAAAGGATTTATCAAGAATCAAAATGAGATCAACAGTAGACTGCAAATAAAGTATAAAAAGAAAAGTACAAGACAAAGGTACAATGAACAGGAAACAAGAGAAGAATTGGAGAAATAAACCTGATGAGTTGCTCTGTGAAATGCTCAGTAACCAGTAATACGGGAAGAGGCTAGGACAATTGGAAACTGTAGAATTGGATTCAGGATCAAATGGTTCTATCCAACACATTGCAATTCCATTTTCCTGAATTACAATTGCACTTTTTTTTCTCTCTGTTTTTTTTTTTTACAAAAGAAACATCAATGGCGCCATTTTTTTTTCTATTTTTTTTTTGTGTGTAGAAAATCAAGTATTAATCACAGGCAAATATATATTAGGACCAATGCCCTCTGAAAACTATGCCTTCCATATCATGTTTCCACCAAAAATAATATAGCTCCTCCCCCACACTTAAAAATTTTGTCCGTCTCAGACAATACAACCCATCAAACTATTCCTCCAACATGGAAAACAATAGATATACAAAAGATAATCCACAAAGATACAAAGACAATGGATAGAAATTGAAGAGATAAGACAAGTAAAACATGGAATATGGAAGTATCAAGTGGATTAGATAATCAAGACAAGTCAGGAAAAGAATCCAAGAATGAAATCCTTCATCATATTCATGCAAGTAAATGTTACTGCAGTTTTGAAAAGACTCAAAGCAAGTTCTAGAGTAACAAGAATCACATGTGTTATCACACAAAAGTGGGTAGATGATAAGAATGGCTTATAACCTCACTAGGTGAATAAAACATCAAGCTTAGTCTATCAATAAAAAGTTCACCATCATAACAAGTGACTTCATGCAAGTGAAGTCTCCTATCATACACAAAAATCCACAATTTGATGATCAAACTTAACTAATTTTTACCACCTCTGAAATGATACTAAGGCATGCATAGGGAATATTATTTGACTCAACGACAAACAAACAAACCTAGGTAAACAAGCAAACAAGCAATCAACCCATACAAATTATTCCGAACATGAAAGAACGAAAATAAATGCACTAAATAAAAGAACACACTCCTCTTTCATATCAGAGAAAAAGCATCATCATCATCATGTCTGGCCCCACCGTATTCTCTAGTATAGGCTTGATCTCTCTATTTAACATGGCCTGTGTCTGTTGCAAAAATGAGACCCTTGATCGCTAATGATCTCCCTGGGTACCCCAAATCTACAAAATATGTGAGACCTAACAAAATTCACAACAACTGGAGAATCATCAGTCAAGCTGAAATACCACCTCCTTCTGCAACAAGTTGGTCAACGGTAGGGGCAATCTTGCTGAAGTCTCTGATAAAACGTCTGTAGAAACCTGCATGACCCAGAAAAGCACGAACGTTCCGCACAGAAGCGGGGTAAGATAAAGAAGATATAGCATGAATTTTAGCAGGATCTACTTCAATACCATACACAGATATAATATGACCTAAGACTATCCCATGCTTGACCCTGAAATGACATTTCTCACAAACATCTGATGGAAGTGATCCTTGGGGCGTCGCCTGAAAAGTGCAAGTCCCTACACATTCTATATTCCTGTCTACATAAAAAGGGCCCACAGATAGGTCCTAACAACAAATCATTATCAACTATCAGCATCAGAATCAATAAAATCACAACAAAATGTAGAAGGTGCAGAGATATCCAAATGAAAAATAGACTAAGAAATAAAGTTCATGCAGTCCAGCTCATCAGCTATATCCACGCTAAGAATAGAATGATCTTCAATCGGGTGCTTCAAAGCGTCCAAGATACTGAACCGAACTACAGTATCTCCTACCTCTATATCTAGAATATAAAAATCTACAGGAAATTCTAGGCAAAGGTTGAATGAGTGATGATACATTCTTTCCTACTCTGATCAACTCATTACCTTTCATCTTCTTCTTGTGAGCACCCAGATCTTTCAGAACCTCGACATACTTGGGAATTTACTAGCTCCTGGAATTCCCCAGCCTTTTCTTCAACCACCCTCTTCCTAGGTTAGGCCTCTGAGGGAAGGGTAATAGAACTGGCGACTCTGATCGTCACAACTGTGGATCTGGCTCTGCTGTGCTTTACTCTGCATGGCTAGAAACATCATCTGGATCTGGAACTGGTGCTACAGGGTCCAAGGTAACTCGGTCACTCTGCAATGTAATTGCACTGATGTTTCCTTTAAGATCTGGAATGGTCTGAGATGGTAGCTAACTAGATCCCTGTGACTGCAGCTGATTAATGTTAGATGCAAGCTGGTTGATCTATCTCTCTATGCTCTAAATAGATGCATCTGTCTTCTCCTGATACTGCTGTTGTTGCACCAAAAGTTGTTGCCTAAAACTCAAGTAGATTATCGCCTGAAGACCTAGTCATCACCATAAACAAATAACACAATGAGTAACAAATATAAATGATAAGAAAGACACTAATAACAAAATAAAAGGAAAACAAATAAACAAACAAACTACAGTTTAAAGACAAACGAACACCATTATAAGTCCCCGGCAACGGTGCCAAAATTTGATAGATGGTAAATTGTGTCATGGTACCGTTACAAATTATTTACCGAACCCCCTAACTACACTAATGTAGTATAGGACTGACTCGGATCGTCTCCCAACGAACCTAATGGATGGACGTTTATTTTTAAACAGAAGTAAACACCAAGGGTTTTTACAATTTATCAAAATACTTATTCAAAGCTAACCTAATGCAAGAACGATTCAACCTTGCACCGCACTGTCACTACACGATGCAATGGTCAAACAATTCTGGTAAACAAACAAACATGGAAATTAAATCTGCAGGAAGCAAATCTAACTACCAAATAACAATTACCAAGTAACTATCCTAATGTGCAAAAGTAAGTAATCACGCACTGCACTGTCACTATACGGTACAATGATCAAGAAATAAATGTGAACAATTCAACCAAGCACCGCACTGTCACTATCCGATACAATGATCAAATAGTCACTAAAAAACTAAACTAACAGACATAAAATAATTCAACCAAGCATCGCACTGTCACTATACAGCACAATGGTCAAGAAACAAAGGTGAACAATTCAACCAAGCACTGCACTGTCACTATACGGTACAGTGATCAAACAGTCACTGAAAAACTAAACTAACAGACAGAAAATAATTCAACCAAGCACCACACTGTCACTATACGGTACATTGGTCAAATGTAAATGAAAATTACACTAACAACTAAAGCAATTCAACTAAGCACTGCACTGTCACTATACGGTGTAGGGATGTATACTGAAAAGTCTATCTTTTCTATGAACATCTTTATTTTGAAATAAGAATCACATGATCATTGTTTGCATATTTTTATGGTTATGCAATATTGTCTAATACGTTACATTGTAGATAACATGGTGTGTGGTGTCACACGAGAGATCTTGTTATCGGCTCCTTGTAAAGTATAAGTAAAGGCTCACAACCGAGATGGCTTTGGACAAACCATCGGAATGGTTGTAGTGTGATTTGGTATTGGTTTGTCTTGACCATAGAATCACACTAGTGCACTTTGTGTGTATCGAGCAGACTGACGACATGCAGGTGATTCGATTTATCACGACTTACATAATCGAATCGACTCGTATATTATTTAGTACATGCTCTTAATCCCGATATAATAACGGGCACATATACTTGGTACTCATCTCTTTGATTTACCAATGGGCGAGATTTATAGATTAAATCGATAGACTGTAAGTTGGGAGATGATATTATTTATATGGTGTGCCGCTGATTATAGGAGGAAACCGTGTCCTATATATTAGGATGATGATGTCCCTCGAGGAGTCATAAGGTTCATCATGTAAACCCTGCAGGTGGACTTGGTCCTGCATGATGAAAAGGTTGAGTGGTACTACTCATGGAGTTAGATGTTGATTAATTAATGGTTAGTAAATTAATTAATCGACGGACATTCGAGATCTTAAACACGGGGAGAAAATGTACAAATAATATATGGAGCCCATATTGTCATATGGGGGTTGGTGAGGTAGATCAATGATGGACCTTTAGTGGATTGGATCATTATTAGTGGATCAGACATTATGTGGGCTTGATCCATGGGTGGCCAAGACCCAACTCCTCCTCATGGTCCCTAATGTATCCCATTAACACCTCAAGATGCTTAGATCCAATGGATAGAAACAAAACACTAAGATCCATTGGTAGAGATTAAATCTCTAAGATCCGACGGTTGAGATTAAATCTCTAGATCCGACGGTTGAGATTAAATCCCTAGAACCAATAGAGGAGATTAATTCATGGCTTATCCCCAAACTCTATAAAAGGTGTCATGGGGTTGGCGTGAAGATAATCAAAGGGAGGGAGCAAGGCTTGGGCGGCAAGAATAGGGCAATCCTAGTTGAGATAGGATTGGAATTAGGGTTAGGGTTTGGAAGCAAGGGTGGCACCAAATAAGGCAAGTTTTCCTTCTTCCTTGCCTTGTGGCCAACGTCCAGCAGCTATTCCAGCCCTTCCCAGCCCTTGGCCGGTGCCCAAAACACTCCCCTCTCTTCTCCTTAGGTGGTGGAAACAAGATATAGGGTTTCCCTTGGTGTCTTGGTAGTTTTCCATCATCTTCTTCTCCTTCTAGTTGGCCGGCGGCAAGAACTTCTATAGTTCTTTGTTGGTTGAGTTTTTGAAGGAGAAAAACATTGTTTCTCTTCTTCCTCTTGCTTGGGAAAAGCAAGGAAGGAAGTTTTGCGATCTAGGAGCTTCGACTTTTGGTGGATCGTCGCCCACACGACGTCCAAAAGGAGGAGGGTCATACATTAGAAGACCAAGAGGTATAACTATTCTTCTATCTCTTTTATTCATTGCTTGTGTTTGTTTTTCAAAATATAAGCATGTTATATTTCTATAAATAGGCTAAATAATACTTGGATCCCGAGTATAAACACAAAAATCGGCGATCCGGACATCGTCTATTCCGCGGCTACTCGTAGAATAGAGAATGGTCGCTTGAACAACTAGTTTGTTCAAGTGACCTCTCTAAACGAATAGCACGACGATGACTTGGTTGCTTTGGGAATCCCTTTTGTCTAGGATTAAATTTTTAATCCGGGGACATCGAAGGGATCACCATGGTCAAGCAACCGAGGCGAAGGGGAAGCGAAGTTTCCCCTCACGGACTCGACAAGGGAAATCCCTTCAATTGGTATCAGAGCTTCCGGGCAAAACCTTCATACGGTACACTGGTCAAATGTAAATGAAAACTGGGAAGAACAATTACACTACAAGAAACAAACCTAACCACTAAGTAAACAAAGTAAAAGATCAACAACAACTACTTAAACTCCAAAATAAACTACCACATGAAACATCAACTGAAACAATTCAAATAGCAAACAAACATCAACGAACATAAATGAACATCACAACGATAAACAAACATAACTGAACATAAACAAAAATAACAAACGCAACCGAACATAACAGATAAACATAACAAATGTAACAACCAGAACAAACAAACACATCAAACATATGAAACATATGAAACATCTGAATAAAAATTAATCGATGCTCCTCCACAACTCCCGGAGAGGAACCACCCTCTTCGATAACCCACGACAGATCTGGAAAGCTTCTAACGGCTTCGATGGCATAGATCTCTCATCAGAATAATCCTCCGACGAAAGCTGGAATTGGTGGAATGGATCACTGCTCCGGTGATGGACTTCGGGACTGCCACGACCATGACAGTCGATGGATGGATCTGCAGAGGCGAAGCAGCATGAATCACGGTCGCGAAAATAGAATGAACCGGAGCTGTGATCCTCTACAAGCCTTCACCAATGCTGGAAATCAGATTCTGCCGTCGGAAATAAGGAAATGAAGGATGTCGAAACTGGATGAAGGTGTTGTCGTGATCGCGCCAGTAGAAGATAACCCCAGTCTTCTGGGATCCCATCCAACTGGGTCGTCTCAGCTCCGATTGGCAGGCATGAAAAGAACGCCAGTGAAGATGGCCAAAAACCCCAGTTGCTCGGCGAAGCCACCGTCTTCCCAACTTCAGAACTTGACTCTACTGACCAAGGGAAGGATCTTCGGATGGATGGAGATGAAGGGGACGCTGCTAGAGTTGTCGGAACACCGCTGCCGGAATCGCTGTGGAAGAAGTTGTCACCGCACATGAAGGGAAGAAGGTGAGCTGCGGGTTCTTTCTATTCTGTGTCGCGTTTTTTCAATTTAGGAAGGGTAGGTTGATTAAGTGAAAACCTTAACCGTCTGATCGCACGCCCATTGATCTCAACCGTCCATTAGAGCTAGGGTTTAATGAGTCCGATTAATCTCTCCCTAAGTAGGCTAATCAAGCAAATCCGATGGTTGCAATCGATTTGACCCGGATCGACGGCTGCGATTGCTCCAATTAGACCCTCACTATATGTTTCCTACAAAATCACATGAAATTCATGAAAAATACTGAAATTATAGGAATTAACACAATTAATCGCAAATATACTCAATATGTAAAAACATGTCGAATAACAATAATTATCCCATCAAAGAGCCTAAAATATCTACTCCACAAGTAAAAATAGCGCAATAAAAAATGTAGCTATCAGTGTGTTAATCCTAAGTGGATGGGTAGTTAACATAACCATTGTAGAGTTGACACTTTAGAACATTTTCAAGGTTTTATGGTGTTAGTGTCAGCCCTTAGTGTCAATCATGAGATGATTGATTAGGGATCATATGTATTATATTTCATTAATAACAAGCAAAGTTTGATTATTATATTTACTTTATGCGTGTGCCAGCCAAATAAATATAATAATACCCTTGAATAGTAAGTTCTAATCTACAGTATATCAATTGGTAGAATTGATTATGAAAAGTTGTAGAGAATACTATTCTTAAATATTCCTAGTCAAGTATTGTATTAATAGACAAAGGGATATATTGATACATTGAGACTAGCCTGTAGGTCAATGGATGACTTGATCTCTCAAGTCATGGATATGGGATATCACATTGACACATAGGTATATATATTGGAGAATATATGTACTGAATTGACTCGCCATGAGAAAGTATCATGGATCGTTATATGAGTGTCATATACTTTCTCATGTGACTATTGGTATGAATAGTCCTTAGATCTGAAGTTACTACAGTTCCCTATATTAAGAGTTATGTACTTTGGTATCATCCAACGTCACCCGTAACAGGGAGCACTATAACGGCGATTGTTGGGTATGTAATGAATTATGCAGAGGGATGTGAGTGATGTAGATTGGATCTATCCCTCTCATATGATGGGAGTGATATCTTTGGCCTCTTGATAGAGTATGACCACGAAATACATGACCATGCTCAAATGAGTCAATATGAGATATTGAGCTCATTTGTTTGAGTGAGTCTACTTGGGGATCAAGAAACATAAAGATCGATAAGGGGATGACACGGTCTATGCTTCATTGATCAATCTAAGATATCAAGGATAGAAGGACACCGTCATACATGATAATAGTCACGAAAAGGTTGTCAGATCTCGACTTTCTTGTAACTTGGGTAGCAATGATGTATTGCTAGATGCCGCTCATTGCTTATGCATCTAAAAGGGGATTTTAGATACATTGCTAACGTTACAAGAGCCTATTGGGTCACACACAAATGACATTCTGTTTTGGAGATGGTTTCTTTTAGTTGACTAAAAGAACAATTGAGCAAATGGCCAATATTTGAGTTAGACTCAAACTGGTTAAACTTGAGTTAGACTCAAGTTAAACCATGGAAGATGATTCATCATGTAGAAAATCCAAGGGTCATCTATCATCATGCGATTAATCATGCATGGGAATACCAAGGGTCTTGGTATTCATGATGAAGAGATGAGAGGTTTTCATGCATTGATGAAGGGGAATACCAAGGGTCTTGGTATTCATGATGGAGATAAGAAGCCAAGAGAGAATTTCGATGGGTAAGCTTGATTTTTTGGACGTGTAAGCCAAGAGGAAGCCAAGGAAGTTCTCTCCTTCTTCTCCTTCTTTCTTCCAAGTGTTCTTGGTGTTTTGCTAGGGTTGCTAGCACAACGTGACTCCAAAACTACTGAGTGTCAGTGTGGATACCTTAGAGATACGGTTATCCTTACCGTATTGAGATTCGACTGTGTTTGGATTAGCGGGATTGCGAAGGGCTCGCATCGAAGGTATATTTCTTCTTCTAGATAAGATCTAGATTAAACTAAGAAAATGATTTATATATTTTGCATGGATCTCTGGAGGGATCTGATTTGTAATTTTTATTTCCGCTGCGATTGTGCGAAGTATTTTGCCCGTGATATTGTGAATGTCACGGGCCGAATTTCCCAACATATGGTACCTTAGAAATAAGGTGAGATTTTATCCTAAAGGAATTTATGATGTGCCAATAGAATTTATAAAGTTTGAAAAAACAATCAAAATTGACACAATTAGGTTTAGAGGTCATGGTGTGCCATTTTGGATTTTTGGCACACTTAAGGGAAAATTAGTATTGTGGCAAAGTGGACATAATTCTATAAAATGGCAATTAAGCTTAAAACTTAGGTATTCTTATACCTTGATGTTATAAAATTTGTCATGCTTTGTTTGCCATAATACATTTCATGACATCATACTTCATATTATTATTTAAAATATCATGATAATTTTTAGGTTTAATTTTAATGTCATGTATGCACTTATGTTAGAATTTTATGTCATGACATCATGTATCATTGGTACATGCTTTATTTATGCTATCATTTTATGCCATAATCATATTTATGCATTTAAGATTAATAAAATTGATTTAAGGGCAATGACATGATTTGAAGTCCCATTATAAGGGAATCAAATAGAGTTGCCTAGTTAAAATGCATGAGATTAGACTAAGAAGAACAAAAACCCATGTCTCATATTATATTGACATGTGTGTGTATTGATATACTCTAGATACATGTGAGATTTTAGGAAAATGAGTTATGTTCAAGGTGCATAGATGTTGTATCTAGATAAACTCAAACTCATCATATAACATAGTGGAATCATGAGGAAAGCTTATGTACAAATCATGTGCATTAAGCCCATAGACCATGGTTCAAAATAAGGTTTTGAAAATATTTTAAAATCACTTTGAAAAACCTTGGTGAAGTTTATCTTTTGATAGCAATCACCATTGATAAAGTTGATACAAAGTAGGGTCAAAACATTGAAGTTTTCAATAGTTTTGAACTTCGTATCAATCTCACAATTTAATGAGTATTTCATCATAAAACTATTTTTTCACCCATTGTATTTAGCATAAGTAATATGCTCATGAAGTTTCATGATTTTTTGAATTTTCTAGAATACTTATGCATTTTTAATTTCGCTGAAATTCAACTAATTTTAGAACTTGTAGAAATCAGTTGATTATCGCTATGGGCAGACGACTGGTGGTAGTCCAGTCGACTGATATCTGATTTTAGTCGATTGGGGTGTCTGATATTGGTTGAACAAGGGTTATTTAGTCACGTATCAGCTATGGTATGGTACCCTAATGTCTCCTAATCCTAGGATATGCTTTGGAAAGCATTGGAAGGGTGAAAATCCATTAGAAATTGATTAGGAGAGTTGTTTAGGGTGAAAATCGAATTTTAAGGGAGATGAAAGTTCAATGTTGAATCTTTACCCTTATTTTCAATGGTTTAAGGTTCCTATTAGCTTAGGAACTCTCCGAGGACATTGTTAGTGCAATGGTCAATATGGAGCAAACCTTTAGGGGGAGGTTATCCATCAAGGGATGATGGATAAGTATTTTCTCAAAGGGGGAGAGTTGGAAAATGGAGAAAATGTCTTTCATTTAGTAATAAGGGAGTATCACTAGGGAAAATGAAGGCATTAGTGATGATTTTGGACCAAGGGGGAGATTGAGTTATCTCATTGGGATATGAGATATGGATACCCTTGGAGGAGACTTTTTGATGTATGTCAAATAGGGGGAGAATTGATGGCTTGAGTTAGGTAGCCTAACTCAACTATTTTGTCAAGCATCCAAAAGGGGAAGATTGTTGGTGCAATCGGCCCAGGTCACGATTGACCAGACTCGAGTAGGGTTTTGATGTTTGACAATAGGATTGACAATTGGATTGTCAATGAGTTTGACCATTATTTGGCAATGGGTTGATCATATGGTTGACATGAGTTTGACCATATGAGGAGATAGCTTTATGGGGAGATTGTTGAAGCAATCGACCTCAGGTCAAGGTTGACCTAGCTCGAGTAGGACTCGAGAGAAGTCCAAGTTTGGATACTTGGCATGGAAAGTCTATGTCTTGGGTACTTGGCATGAAAAGTCTAAGCATGGGTCTTGGCAATGATAAAGTCTAAGTCATGGGAACTTGGCATGTGAAAGTCCAAGTCATGGGTACTTGGCAATTGAAAAGTCCAAGTATGGATCTTGGCAATGGAAAGTCCAAGTCATGGGTACTTGGAAAGGGAAGTCCAAAGATATAGTCTTGGTGGCATAAGTCCAAGTGTGTAGTCTTGGCGGCGTAAAGTCCAAGTGAACTTTGGAGGTGAAAGTCCAAGTATGGATACTTGGCAATTGGGAAGTCCAAGAGTGTGATATTGGTGGCCTAAAGTCCAAGCATATAGTTTTGGTAGCATAAGTCCAATGTTTGGCGGCCTAAAGTCCAAGCATTTGTCTTGGTGACATAAGTCCAAATGTACCTTGACAAGGAATCTGATTAGCATGACATAGCCGATAGAGTCACTTGAAGGCTAGCGCAAGGATGAAGAGTCACGGACTCGAGGGATCCGAGAGGTGTGAGGCTAATGGAAGTGGTTGAAGACTTAGGTCTAGGCTAAGGGTATTTATCAAGTATGAGGGGATCATTCTTGGGGTTAAACCTCATTGTTGAGGTTTATCAATCGACTAGCCGAGTATTTGACACTCGGGAGCCAAGTTGACACGAGCAATGACCGGGTCGTAGTCGGATCGAGGCTCGATCACAATCGGCGGCCGATCGGACGATATACGACCGCCATGAATGGTAGTCGATTGGTGTTTGCGGACATGAGTACAAAAGCTCTGGTAGTTGGTATCGCGTCATCGAGCAATAGTCGATCGTAAGGGCGCTGATGTGCATCCGCTAGGTGGAATGCCAATGTGGATTAAGTCCGTTGTAAGACAACGACACTGTAGGCAGTCGATTGGTGCCTTTGAGCAATCAACTGCCAAGCGGAAATCCAATTCGCACAGAGGTATAAAAGAAGCTCGACAGGGAGGATTTTGACAGCGGTTCTAGGGGTGATTTGAGGCGTGTTGCTGGTGCATTTTAGAGTCCTTCAAGCTCGTCCAAGCAACCAATAAGCAAAGCATTCAAAGCAATTGTTTGTAAAGTGTTCTTTACATTGTTGTTGTATTTCTTTTGTATTTGTTTATATTTCATTCTTATTGTTGTAAGAGATTTCTCCACCTCCGATGTGTCACCGTGAAGGAGTTTATTAGTGGTGGTATGCATCACTAGAGCTCACTTGAGCTTGACCAGTGGAGTAGGAATCCTAGGTTCCGTACCACATTATATCGCTTGTCTTGTGTGAGTGTTTGACTTTGTTTTTAGTTTATGCTTTATTATTTTTGCTACGCATAACAAGTTTTTTAGACGAGCACAAATACATTCAATCGAAGTGAAGAAACCGCTATTCACCCCCCTCTAATGCAATCATCGATCTTCAACAAGAACAAGGTTCCAAACCACATAAAACCCTTGTATAGTGTATGTGAGTTTGTTGTGTTTTGTTTATTTTGTGTTTCCATTGCTAACGTTTTGTAGATACAAGAACACACGAAAGTAATCGAAAGATTGAATCTATGCTATTCACCCCTCCCCCCTCTAGGGAACATCAAGGTCCCCACATTTCTCATAAGGTACTAAGTGACTATATGTTACACAGAGACTGTACCTTCTCGGAATTAGCTTCGATCTCCATCTCAGTCACATCGTACCCGAGGAACTTCTCGCTGCAGACTCCAAAGATATACTTCTTTAGGTTTAGCTTCAGGTTGTATTTCCTTAATGTTGGTGCAATCGGCCCAAGTTGACTCGAGTTTGACTTGAGTAGTATTTTGATGATAGACAAAACTTATGACATGGGATTGTCATAGGAAAGTCCAACATGGAGTTGGCATGGAAAATCCAAGCATGGGGCTTGGTGTGAAAAGTCCAAAGCATTGCGAAGTCGTGCGCTTGGTGCTTAGTGAGAAATGCATTACAAAGCCATGCACTTGGTGCATTTGGGAAGTCTTGAGGACTTGGCAAGTTCACTAGGCTCGGGGTCCTTGAGTTGGTGAAGGATGGCATTGCGAAGCCGTGCGCTTGGTGCATCCAAGGGACCACCAGACGGGGAGCGAATGGAGTGAGGCCCAAGGGAAGCATACTTCGAGGGAAAGAGACGCGAAGGATGGCATTGCGAAGCCATGTGTTTGGCGCATCCAAGGGACGTAGGCCGAGGGAAGAGAGATTTAGTGGGGAACTCCATGAGGGATGAGGTGGACTTGGCCAAGTGGCTAAGACTGAGTGTCGGATGCTCAAATTTGGTGTTTGAGGGTTTACCCGACAGTCGGATGCTCAAACAACTTAGTGTTTGAGATTTTACCCGACATCAGTCGACTGGCATAGGTGTCAGTCGACTGCTCCAAGTCAACTAGAGTTTGGTGGTGTTGACTAACGATTCGCCATCATTGCCTTCCCTCGGCGATCATTGTCGATCTCATCGATCGACTAATGATGGGATCAGTCGACTGATCGGGGCAATTTCGAGCAAAGAATAGTTTCCAGTCGAGTGGTCGTGCCGAGCACTCGACTGATGGTGTTACCAGTCGACTGATGGGTATCATCAGTCGACTAATGGGGGATCCGTTGGAACTTGACCAACATGGATCTGGCCGTTGTGAGGCAACGGCTACAGGACCAGTCGACTGATGGTCACGATCAGTCGACTGATGGGCGTGGAATCAACTCGATGCAGGTTATAAATGGAGCTCGAGATGGAGGATTTTGCCAAGACTTTAAGGGTGACATTGGAGGGGAATTGCTGCTGCATTCCAGACCTTCAAAAGCCAACCAAAGCAAGCAACAAATAAGTGATCAAAAGCAATCGGTGAAAAGTGTTCTTTTGTATTGTATTTGTATTCTTGTTTATATTTCTATATTACTTTGTAATTGCTTGTACGAGGTTTCTCCACCTCTGACGTGTTATCGAGAAGGAGTGTTAGTTAGTGTCGTGCGCATAACTAGAGCTCGGTAAGCTCGCCCATGGAACAGGAACCATTCGGTTCCAAACCACGTATATCTTGTGTTTTGTTGTGTGCTTGTGTCGTTGTTTACATTTCTATTTGTTTCTATTATTTTCGCTGCGCTAACAACAATCGTAGACAAGCAACGCACGACGAACGATCGTATTCCACCGTACGACGATTGAGGGATATTCACCCCCCTATAGCCGGCCACCTACGTTCCAACACTTAAGGTTGCGAACATCTCTTCTATATCAAAAATTAAACTGGCGACGAGTTTAAATTTTACCAGAATGGCATCCACATATACTTCAATATTTCTTTCCTTCTGAGGTACAAGGATCCAATCCATAAGCCTTTGGCAGGTGGGCCCAGTGTTTGTCATTCCAAAAGGCATTATCACATAGGCATATAGGCCACTTGATTTGATAAAACTGACTTTATTCTAGTCTCCCTCATAAAGGGGGGATCTAGTGGTATTCTTGATAAACATCCATAAGAGAAATTACTTCATGACCCACTATGGAGTCTACTAGTTGATTTATCTGAGGCAAGGGGTAATAATCTTTAGAATATGCCTTATTCAAATCACGAAAACCTACACACACTTCATTGACCCGATAGCTTTGACACCAGGACTACATTGGACACCCATTCGAAAAATTATACTACTTTTATATGTCCTGCCAGCAGCAACTTCTCCACTTCTTTAGCAATGACTTTGTCCTTCTCATGCCTAAAGTGTTGCTTCCTTTGCTTGATGGGATGAGCTCCCCTCGCAATATTCAAGTGGTGTTTTGCAATTCCCGAGTCAATCGCCATCAAATCATGGATATCCCTCGCAAAGACATCCACATTCCTCTTGAGGCATGCAATGAGGTTGTTCTTCACTCTAGGCTCTATCTCGCTTGCCACCCTTGTTATCTTCTCTTTTGCAATCTCCACGAGTTCTTCTTCCTCCATATTGATTTTAGTTGGGGTTGTTTCTTCCATGGCATGCATAGAGGCAGCAATCACTTTACTCTATGTGCGGGCCCTCTTCTAATCTTCTTTGATTATATTCACAAAACAATCCCGAGTTGCCTTTAGATCCCCCCGAACCTCCCCCACCAAACTTCCAATAGAGAACTTTATCTTCTAGAGGTAGGGAGAAGCTATAGCCATGAACGCCGAGAAAAATGGTCGCTCCAGAAATGTTAGGGAAATCAACCCAAGTATGATCTTGATTTTGATGTGTGTGGCAAAGGATTTAAGTTAGGATGTTATGTGTTTTGATGTGTGTGTTCAAGTTGTGCAGGACTTGGTGAATCACACATCGTTTACTTGATGAAGCATTGGCAAGTTCATCTTCTCACGGCTCGGGTCTTGAGTCGGTGAAGGATGGCATGGGGAAAATTCATGAGCTTGGTGAATTCGAAGAACTGCCGGACAAGGAGCAAATGGAGTGAAGCCAAAGGAAACAGACTTCAGGGCAAGACGCGAAGGATGGCACGGGAGAAGCTGCGAGCTTAGTGCATCCGAGGGACGTAGACCGGAGGAAGAGAGCTTCGGTAAGGGACTGCATGGGAGATGAGAGTTGAGTGATTGTAACCCGGGACAGGGTAGCTCAAGTTAGGTGAACTTGACCAAATGGCTAAGATCAAGTCTCGGATGCTCAAACATGGTGTTTGAGGTTTTACCCAATGGTCGGATGCTCAAACAACTTGTTTTTTGAGGTTTTACCGGATAACAGTCGACTAATATAGTGTAGGAACATTCGTGACCACTAGAGGGGGTGAATAGCGCATTTTTTTCGTGGATGGAATTCGATCGTGTTTGTCTCTACAAAGCTTGTTATGCGCAGTGGAATATATATGATAGCAATAACAAAAATGAAGACAAACACAAATACACCAATACACAAGTATGTAACGTGGTTCGAAACTGTATGGTTCCTACTCCACGGATTGGGCTCGAATGAGCCCTAGCAATGCAAACACCACCACTATAACAATAATACTCCTTTTCGACAACAAATCGGAGGCGGAGAAACCTCTTACAACGATTACAAAAGTAATACACAACAAATACAAGCAAATACACTAAAATTCAAGTAAAAAATACTTTACAAAGAGCTTTTGGATGCTTGTTTGTAGCTTGCCTTGGACTAGCCTTGAAGACTCTGATTTGCACCAGCAAATCGCTCCAAATCACCCAAGAAAATTGATGTCAAATCCCTCCTTCCGAGCAGCTTTTATAACCTACATTCGGGATGGATTTTGCCTAGTAGTTGACTGATCATGACCATCAGTCAACTACTCCTGTAGCTGTTGTGAGACAACGGCATGAGCTACGTTGGATAAGTTCCAACGGATAGACCATCAATCGACTGATCTTGCCCATCAGTTGACTGATCAGCTCATCACTCGACTGTCAAACCCTAACAGTCGACTCGGGAATCTTTTGTCCCTGAATTCCTGACCAGCAGTCGATTAATCTCCAGATCAGTCGACTGCCCAATGCTGGTAGTCGACTGTCAGGCCATGCCCCTACAGTCGAACTCCGGTCGACTCATATCAATCGACTGCCCATAGTCCCAGTCGACTGATACACCTCAAACATGATATTTTAACCCCAAGTATGGTGTCCCCATACTTACTAGACCACCCTTAGCCTAGACTTAAGCCTTCTAGCCACCTCCGTTAGCCTCACGCCTATCGGATCCCTCCAAGTCATCCATGACTTGTTCATCCATACGCTAGCCTTCAGGTGCTTCCATCAGCTATTGTCATGCTAATGTGGTCTACACTGCTAAGGCACATTGGACTTATGCTGTCAAGACTCCGCTTGGACTTTACGCCGCCAACCATTGGAATTATGCTGCCAAGACTCCACCCTTGGACTTTACGCCGCCAATATTCCCCTTGGACTTTCTAATTGCCAAGACTCAAGCTTGGACTTTCCCTTGCCAACCCATGTTGGACTTTCCATGCCAAGACTCATGCTTGGACTTTCCTTACAAAGTACACAAGACTTGGACTTCTCTCATGACAATGGTCAAACCATCGTCAAACATCAAATATGACCTGGGTCGATTGCACCAACAATCTCCCCAACACTTGTCGGACATCAATGTCAAACATCAAAACACTACTCGAGTCCAACTCGAGTCTGGTCAATCGTGACCTGGGTTGATTGCACCAACAATCTCCCCCTTTTTGATGTTTGACAAAATAACCAAACACCTTTGAGTTAGGCTCCTAACTCAAATTCCCTTACCAATTTTCCCAAATTGGTAATTCTAACATTCTCCCCCTTTTTGACATACATCAAAAAGGTTCTCCCAAGGAAGTCAATGTCTCATATCCCAATGAGATCTTACGATCTCCCCCTTGGTCCAAAACACCTAGGATGTCTTCACTTTTCCTAGTGATAAGTCTCATATCACTCAAGAGAGACACTCCTATGAAGTCTCCCAATTTCCAAATTGAGCATCTCAAATTCCCATTTCTCCCCCTCATGAGGAAAAATAAGATCCATCATCCCATGATGGATACCTCCCCCTAAAGGCTTGCTCCCCCTTAACCATTGCACCAACAATGTCCTTGGAGAGTCCCTAAGCCTATAGAAACACTAAACCATCAAAAATAAGGTTAAAAGTTCAACATTGAACTTTCCCATGCCTTAAATTGATACACACCCTAAACCAATTCTCCTAATCCATATCCAATGGATTTTCACCCTTTCTAATGTCTTCCAAAGCATATCCTAGGGTTAGGAGTGGTTAGGAAACCCTAACATAGTTGAAACATGGGCTAAACATCCTTGTTTACCCGAAATCAGTCTACCAGTCGACTCTTCTATAGAACAGTCGATTGAAATCATCATCAGTCGACTGATAAACTGTAACATTCGATTGATCCCTGATTTTTAGAAATCAAG
The DNA here is from genome assembly GCA_025175895.1 of Wurfbainia villosa. NCBI lineage: Eukaryota > Viridiplantae > Streptophyta > Magnoliopsida > Zingiberales > Zingiberaceae > Wurfbainia > Wurfbainia villosa. The sequence goes on from CM045990.1 coordinate 14,199,457, forward strand.
TTTTCAGAAACAAAGTTTGAAAATGCATAAGTAAATATATGTATTTTGAAAATTTTTGAAATTTCATATGCATATTACTTACATGGAATATAATGGGTGAAAAATAGTTTGAAAATTAAATACCCATTAAAATAGGAGATTGATACAAAGTTCAAAAACCATTGAAACTTTAATGTTTTTGATATACTTTGTATCACCTTCTTCAATGGTGATTGCTATCAAAAGATAGACTTCACCAAGGTTTTCTAAAAGGATTTTAAATGATTTTGAAAACCTATTTTGTACCATGGACTATTGGCTAGATGTACATGAATTGTACATTAGCTTTCCTCATGATCTATATTTATGATTGAAATAAGTTTAAGTTCATCTAGATGCAACATCTATGCACCTTGAACTTAATTTATTTTCCTAACATCTCATATGTATCTAGGGTGTATAAAACACACACAAGTCAATGTGATTGTGAGATGTGGAATTAGGGTTATATAGCTTCATGCATTTTCTAGGCAACTCTATTTGATTCCCTTATACATGGAACTTCAAATCATGTCATTGTCCTTAAATCAATTTTAATTAATGCATGAATGATCATGGCATAAGTGATAATCATAAATAAGCATGGCCAATGATTATGATGTCATGGCAAAAAATATGACTTAAGCATACATGACATTAAAAGTAACCCTAAGCAATATCATGACATTTTATATGATAAAAGAAAATATGATGTCATGACATGGCAAAATAGAATATATAAACACATTAACACCCACACAATCAGACAAAGACACATGATTTTTCATAAACAAAATATTTCATTCATCATAAATGCAGGTCTACAATCAAAATAGATGTTTAAGAAAAACTCTCGACCTCACTACGAAAAGAAGAAACAAGATCCTTAATCTGCGCCTAGCTATCATTCCTGGAGCCATCTCCTGGAGGTGGTGGAGGTTGCTGACCCAGGGTCCAGGTTCGCATCATCTCATATAGATCAATCTGGCGCTGCTCCATCCTCCTTTGGCGCTGCTCCATCCGGCTAAGCTGCTGACCCAACTCCTGACCCATGGAGGACATGTGATCGGCCATGGCGGACTGCTCCAGACTGAGCTCCGCCCAACTCGTGCCAGCTTCCTCATAAAACTCCTCGAAGCGAGTCTCCAAGCGTGTGACCCGTGTCAAGAGACTCTCTGACAAAGCATCATATAGCATCTGGTCATCCTCCTTAGCAGCGGGCCCCTTATGCTCTGCCCGGGTTCTCCAGGCTCTATAGCTAGCTCCTCGTGCCCCATGGGTTGAGGTCGAGCCACCCACTCCATCTGTCTAGGTCTAGTCCGCATCCCAGCTAGTGTAAAGTTCTGCACCATGATGCGGTCGTATGCGTCTGACAAAGGTCTCAGTGATCCCCTGGATATGCTGATGCCGATGGACTCTAACCATATAGTGATAATGTGTCCAAAAGGCATATGCACCTTCCCTTGTACAGGGGTCACAAAATGTACAATGCAATGAAATATGTTCAATGCAATGTTTATGTCCAAAAGATGACGCATGGCATACATAAGGAAAAGATGGGGAGGCCGGATCTTGGCTTGACCCCGAGTCACTATAGGCAGAATACACCCAACAATGACTTTGTAAAGAACATTGTCAGGTGCAGATAAGTCATTGATTGGAAATAGGTTTTGAGCTAGTGGATGAGGGTGAAGAAAGAAGTGCTCATGCATGGACTCTAATGATATATGCTCAAACGGAGCAGGAAGAGGGGCTTCAAAAGCAGGGTAAAAAAAAAAGAGTCGTCGGATGGCTGACACTCCAGAAACTCCTATAAAATCGCAGGACTGAACTCCAAGTCACGTTTTGCAATGCGAGTGGTGTACGTCGGGCTATCATTGACTTTCCTCAAATTGAGGTAAAACTCCTTGAGAAGATCATCGTTTATGGAATGCATGTAGAAAATGACCTTCATCAACTGGTAATGCCATAGAATATGAATGACATCGCCACAATAGGTTCTAAAGAATCGCTTGTCCAAGTACCTAATAGGCATCAGTTGGTACGCGAGCAATCCAGCCTCACTAGACTCACCCCTACATTGTTTTCTACATGAATGCAATGCGGTGTGATGACGCAAATAACATGGTTAGATCAAAGTGTGGTATATGTAAAAAGATGGGGTTCAAGGTTTAGAAGTATACTTTGGTGCCTTTTTTGAGTTGAGGCTTGTGAGGGACGAACGAGTAGTCGAATTGTTGGAGAGAACACCGGAGGACCACAGGAAGGAAGCTCTCGTCGAAACCCTAATTCGTGGAGGAGAGTGGAAATCGTGAGAGGCACCATTAGTGTGATAGAAGGACTTAAACGACGAAAAATAGGGTTAGGTTCAAAACCTAAGTCCTTTGAGTCGTCGGCGTGGACACGAGGGTCGATTGGAGGTTTTGGGATCGATTAGAGAAGAATCGCACGTGAAGAAGTTGAACCCTAGCGGTTCGACCTTATAAAAACACGACGCCAGTCGACTGATGTGCCATATCAGTTGACTAATAGTGGTTCAGTGAATGATTTATGAAACTTGCATAGCCGATCGGGTTCAAGACTGATTGTTGAACCTTTGTGTTGAATAGCGATCGATTGCCGATGTGACCAAGACTGATCGGGCCCGGGCACTCGACTGTTGTCTCTTCTGCCCCGAGCAATAGTAACATTAGTCAACTGTTGTGGATCATCAGTCAACTGATGAACAATAAGTCAAATCTTTGGGAGCGACTGATCACCAACTCGCTGGGTCGTAGCATGATGTTATCAATCGATGATTCGATTTTCAATTCTGAAATTAAGTGAATTTCGATTTCTTCACTCAATTTGTTTCATTTTAACATGTTTATGCATGTATATCAAATATATTAGTGTTATGCCTGTGTTTACGTATTTGTTAATGTATTTTGGTATTTTATTTTATTTTCACAAGCATTAACATCCAAGAGTTTTAAATCCTAGCATCTCACCCTTTCTAAGTGTTGAAATACACAAACAAGGTGAATGATATATTTTGTGAGATGCAATACACCATAAACATACCTTCCATGCAAACATATGGTAAGACACATGAAGCATGGCAAGTATGTGACATCAAGATATATAGTGCTTGAGTGTTAATCTTAAATGTAATTTCTAAACCTTAAGACAATTTCCTTGATACATGAATTCCCAAAGTGTGCCAAAACCCCAAATTGCACACAAATATCTCTAAGTCTAAATGTGCCAAGTTTAATCAATTTTTCACAATTCTCAAGGTTTATTGGCACATCCTAAAATCTTTTAGGATTAACATTCAATCTTATTTCCAAGGTATCACATAACCTTAAAAATGCTATAAAGTGTTAACTTTACTATGGTTAGGTTAACTACCCACCAATTCAAGTTAACACCCCCAACCCACTTAGCATGATGGAATCACACTCTTAGGAACCCAATATTTATTAGAGCTCCTTGGGTTAATTATGTTGGGTTTTCCGAGCCGCAAAAACCGCTTTTTGCGTTGTAGAAACCTCGGAAGCCCCGGCCACGGATCCGTGCGAAGATGTATTAAAAACAAAATATGTATGTGTTTATATAAAACCCTAGATCTACCTTAGATCTACATGATAAGGATGTTACCCTCGTAGCGACGCCCTTTGCAAATCTCGCTCGTCCAAAAGGTTCGCCGGAACTCGAGAGTGTCAAGTGCACACCCCTCTATTGGTATCCACACAAGCAATAGGTGGAGAAAACACACCCTTGAGTGTGCTAGCACTCTATGGATGGTTCGGCCAAGGAGGTTGGGAGAGGGAGAGAGCTTGAGGGAAGTTGATCCAAGGTTGAAGATGAAGTTGTGTAACCCACACAAAATGAATTACCACATGAATAACCATCAAGTGGTCGGCCACTTCATGGAGAGGGGGTTACATGCATGCATGTAACTCCCATGACCCTTGGTCTCCCTCATGAGTTGGCACCACATGACAAAGTCAATGATGATGTGGAGCATCATCATTGGCTAGCCATGCCAAGTCATCATCATGACATGGCATTTGGTCAAGTCAAACTTGACCTTTCATCTTTCCTCTCAAGTCAAGTCAAACTTGACCTCTTATCTCCCATGGTTGATCAAATCCAACCATTTGATTCAAGTCAATTTTAATTTAATGAATCTCTATTCATTAATTTAAATTGATTTGATGAATCAAATCTAAATTAGACTCATTCAACACTTGAATCAACTTGAGTCTAACTCAATTAGTCTAATTTGAATTACTCTTAATCCAATTTGGTTCATCCCATGAACCTAATCCTCATGGTTCATCATATGAACCTAATCTCCATCTAATTTCCCTTATGTGTGTGACCCTATAGGTTCTTGTAACATTGGCAATGTCCCTAAACCAATTTAGGAACATAAGCAATGAGCGGTATCTAGCAACACATCATTGCTACCCAAGTTACAAGAATGTTGAGCTCCAACATCACCTTTGTGACTACTAATTGTGACTCTCACAATATGTGACAATGTCCCTCTATCCTTGACATCTAGATTGACCAATCGAGGCATAGACCATGTCATCCTCGGTACAATCTATATCTTGAACTCCAAGTAGACTCACTCTAATCAAATGAGCTCAATATCTCATATTGATTCATTTGGGCATGGCCATGCACTTCGTGGTCTCACTCTATCAAGAATATCGATGTCTCTCCCATCATATAAGAGGGATAGATCGCATCTACATCACTCACATCCTTCCGCATAATTTGTTACATACCCAGTAATCGCCTTTATAGTCCACCCATTTACGGGTGACGTTTGACGAAGCCAAAGTATGCAACGCCTTATGTAGGGAACCATGGTGACTTCAGGTCTAAGGACTAATAGTCATACTAATAGCCACATGAGAAAGTATATGACACTCATATAACGATCCACGATACTTTCTCATGGTGGGTCATTCAGTATACATTCTCTAATGTATACCCATGTGTCAACTCGATATCTCATATCCATGACTTGTGAGATCAAGTCATCATGTTGACCTACATGCTAGTCTCTACGCATTAACATTGTCCCTGAATGTTAATACTTGACTAGGAATAATTAAGAGTAGTGTTCTCTATATCATCTCATTATCGATTCAACCAATCGATTGATATAGATAAGAACCTACTACTCAAGGATATTATTATATTTAGTTATTTGGCACCAATACAAGTAAATATAATAACCATGCCTTTATAAATAGGAATATGATACAATAAAGTCCATACAACAATCATTACATGATTGGCTCTAAGGCTTTCACTAACAATCTCCCACTAGCACTAGTGTCAATCGCCATAGTATCTAATACCCAATGACCTAGTGTGACCATCATGCTTTTTTTGTGCCAAAACCTTGTTCAAGGGATCTGCGATGTTAGCCTCTGTGGGTACTCTGCAAATCTTTACATCTCCTCTATCGATGATCTCTCGAATGAGATGGAAGTGTCGTAGTATGTGTTTGGTCCGCTGGTGTGAGCGAGGTTCCTTAGCCTATGCAATCGCTCCATTGTTGTCACAATAGAGCTCTATGGGATCTGCTATGCTAGGAACCACCCCAAGCTCAGTAATGAACTTGCGGATCCAAACTGCCTCCTTTGCTGCCTCAGATGCAGCGATATACTTGGCTTCTGTTGTAGAATCAGCAACTGTGTCCTGCTTCGAACTCTTCCAGCTCACAGCGCCACCATTCAAGCAAAACACGAACCCTGACTGCGATCTATAATCATCCTGGTCAGTTTGGAAGCTGGCATCGCTGTAACCCTTTACAGCTAGCTTCTCATCGCCTCCAAATATCAAGAAATATTCTTTAGTTCTTCTCAAGTACTTAAGAATATTCTTGACTGCTATCCAGTGACGCTCACCTGGATCTGACTGGTACCTACTCGTCATGCTCAAAGCATACGAGACATCAGAACGAGTACACAACATGGCGTACATGATAGATCCTATAGCTGATGCGTAATGGATCTTATCCATGCGGTCTCTCTCCTCTCTAGAAGAGGGACTTTGAGTCTTCGAAAGACTCACACCATGTGACATTGGCAGAAGTCCCTTCTTGGAATTCTGCATGGCAAACTGTAGTAATACCGTGTCAATGTATGTACTCTGACTTAGGCCAAGCAATCTCTTAGATCTATCTCTATAGATCTTGATGCCTAGAATACAGGCTGCTTCACCTAAGTCTTTCATTGAGAAGCATGTCCCCAGCCAAGTCTTCACAGACTGTAGCAAAGGGATGTCATTCTCAATGAGTAGTATGTCATCCACATACAATATAGGAAGACAATTGTGTTCCCATTAACCCTCTTGTAGACACAGGGTTCATCTTCATTATTGATGAAACCAAACTATTTGATCGTATCATCGAATCGAAGATTCCAGCTCCGAGAGGCTTGCTTTAGCCCATAAATGGACCTTTGCAGCTTGCATACTTTCCCAGTATGCTGTGGATCTTCAAAACCCTCAGGTTGTGTCATGTACACATCCTCGAGTAAGTTTCCATTCAGAAATGCGGTTTTGACATCCATCTGCCAGATCTCATAATCGTTGTATGCTGCAATAGCAAGCAAGATCCTAATGGACTTAAACATCACCACTGGAGAAAAGATTTCGTCATAGTCAATACCATGAATTTGCTTGAAACCTTTAGCTATCAATAGGCCCTTATAGGTATGTGTAAGTCCATCCATGTCAGTCTTTCTCCTAAAGACCCACTTACACCCAATGGGTTTGACCCCTTCAGGTGGATCAACCAAAGTCCATACTTAGTTGGTGTACATGGATTCCATCTCAGATCTCATGGCCTCTAGCCATTTCTCAGAATCTGGGCTCATCACAGCTTCCTGATAGGAGGTAGGCTCATTCTCAATGAGCATAACGTCATCATGGTCAGACAAGAGAAATGAGTATCTCTCAAGCTGACGACGTATCCTATCAGATCTGCAAAGAGGTAGGTCTACCTGAACAGGTGGTTGTTCCACAACTCTTTGTGCAACAACCTCATCACCCACAACACTTTGTGGTTCCTGTTCAGCCTCCATCAAGGCCTCAGTGCTATGGTCCTTATCTTGAATTTCTTCAAGATCGAAGGTACTCCCACTAGTTTTTCTAGAAACAAAATCCCTTTCTAGAAAAACCCCAGTCTTTGCCACAAACACTTTGTGCTGACTGGGAATGTAGAAGTAGTATCCCTTTGTATCCTTGGGATATCCAACAAAATAGCACCTATCGGATTTAGGTCCTAGTTTGTCTGAGACTTGACGTCGAACGTAAGCCTCACAACCCCAAATCCTCATAAAAGACATCTTGGGATTTCTCCCTGTCCATATCGTATATGGTGTCTTTATCACAGCTTTGGATGGTACACGGTTAAGGGTAAAGGTTGTTGTATCTAGAGCATATCCCCAAAAGGATATAGGAAGATCTGTGTAACTCATCATAGATCGTACCATATCCAATAAGGTACGATTCCTCCTTTCAGATACACCATTCCACTGTGGTGTTCCAGGAGAAGTGAGTTGGGATAGAATCTCACACTCAGCTAGATAGTCACGAAACTCATGGCTAAGGTATTCTCCACCTCGATCTGATCGAAGTATCTTAATACTCTTGCCAAGCTGGTTTTATACTTCATTCTTGAATTCTTTGAACTTTTCAAAGGATTCTGATTTATGTGTCATGAGATACACATAACCATATCTACTGAAGTCATCAGTAAATGTAATGAAGTACCTGTAACCACCTCTAGCAGCAACATTGAAAGGGCCACATACATCACTATGTATAAGTCCTAACAAATCTGTTGCTCTTTCGCTGTGTCCACTAAAGGGAGTCTTAGTCATCTTGCCTAAAAGGCAAGACTCGCATGTCTCATATGATTCAAAATCAAATGAGTCTAGCAGCCCATCCTTATGGAGCTGAGATAAGCGACTCTCATTTATGTAACCTAAGCGACAGTGTCAGAGATAGGTTTGGTTCAATTCATTTGACTTGAACCTTTTGGTACTTATGTTATAGATAGGGCTCTCTAAGTCTAGAAAATAGAGTCCGTTCATTAAAGGTGCACTACAATAGAACATATCATTTAAATAAACTGAACAACATTTGTTCATTATTATAAATGAAAATCCTTTCTTGTCCAAAGAAGAAACTGAAATGATGTTCTTAGTTAAGGCAGGCACATAACAACATTCATCTAATTCTAGTACAAGCCCAGAGGGCAAAGATAGATCATAAGTTCCTACAACAACAGCAGCAACTCTTGCTCCATTGCCTACTTGTAGGTCCACCTCGCCCTTTGTCAATGCCCTGCTATTTCTCAGCGCCTGCACATTGGTACAAATGTGAGATGCACATCCGGTATCTAATACCCATGATGAAGAAATAGATAGATTGACTTCTATAACATTTATACCTAAAGTAGAAGTCTCACTTCTCTTCTTCTAAAGATCTTCTGCTACGCTCCAAAGGTCCTCCGCTTCCTTGCAGTAGAAGCAAGCCCCTTCCTTGGCTACCCCTCCTTTGGGTTTAAGTTCTTTTCCTTTGCCCTTGGCTTGAGACTTTCCCTTACCTTTAGGCTTGCCCTTGCCTTTCTTCTTATGCACCATCAAAATAGTGTCAGATTTTCTTTTCTTAAGGTTAAGCTCAGCAGTTCTCAACATGCTGAGCATTTCAGGCAATGGCTTATCAATTTCATTCATGTTATAATTCATGACAAATTGATTGAAGGCTTGTGGAAAAGATTGCAAGATCAGGTCAATGGCCAGCTCTTGGCCAAGTGGGAATCCCAGCCTTTGTAGGTTTTCTACGTACCCAATCATCTTGAGTGCATATTGACCTACGGGAGTCCCTTCTTGCATTTTAGACCCAAACAATACCTTAGAGACTTCATATCTCTCATGCCTTGCTTGTCCTTGATATAGTTGACGAAGATGTCCAACCATATCATAAGCATTCATGAACTCATGTTGCTTCTGAAGCTTAGAGTTCATGGTCGCGAGCATTAGACATGACACATCTAATGCATCATCTTGATGCTTCTTGTAAGCATCTTTGTCAGCTCGCGAGGCAGTGGCAGGAGGTGCCTCCAGAATGGGCTGCTCCAGGACGTACAGCTTCCTTTCTTAGGTGAGAACAATTCTCAGGTTCCTGTACCAGTCCAGAAAATTTTCTCCATTGAGCTTGTCCTTCTCAAGGACAGAACGTAGAGAGAGAGTGTTCATTTTTGTCGACATAGTTATCTACAACATACAATGCAGAGAATTAATATCATATTCCTTTTATCATTTAATTAGGCCTTTAATCAAATGATGCTCCCACTAAATTATAGGAATTTTATAGAATCGAGTTACGGATGTGGTCAAACCATATTACTAGATTCATACAAACTAGCTATAATTCTTGCGAGACAAGATCCACATCATACTAAGCCTTGAGTTAGCTTTGGCTAAATCGCCCAAGACTTAGTACAATCGGTGGGTAACACATTATCGATTACATCTCTATGCAACTCTTGTTTATAGGATCAAGACCCACATTTACAAAAGACCATGAGTTAGCTTTGGCTAAATCTCCGAAGATTTAGTGTAAATGCAATCTTACCCTATCTTTCCAACGATTGGAATATGCCTATAGTTCTACTCGATCCAATTGAGTTAACTAGTTTTGCTCAATCTAATTGAGCTTACTCTAACCCAAGCGTGATAGGCGGGACCAAGATTTTCCCTCCGCACCCTACCAAGATAATATGCGTTGCTCTGCTTTGGCAGATTCAACAACAACAAATGATCGAGGTAGTGATGGGTATCAAGGCTCGGTAGGCATTTTCGAGTTGATTCGATTATGATCTAATCTAATCGTAATGTGTATCTTATACACATTTAGGCCTTTATTATCCTATATTAGCATGCATCACATACATACAATCATTATTCTATCATGCATCATATACATACAAGAAAATTATACTAGCATGCATCATATACATACAAGCATTATTCTACTAGCATGCATCACATACATACAAGCAAAATCAAATAAATATATATATATATATATATAATTAAATGTGATGTAGTCATGACCCTACTACGATCTTCTCAAGCCAATGAGAAGATCGGACGGTCAACCTAAGGCTAGCGGCTTCTCCAAGCGCTTCCTTTGACCGCCATGTGTCGTTGTCACCCTTCTCGTAATCTCGTCTTCAAGTGGACTTTCCACCGCTCCATTTTGTATATTACAAATATGAAACTCGAGTTATATTCGAGTCTAAAACTATTTACAACTAGAATATCAAAAGAAGAGGTACGACGCGCAGGTCGCATACACTATACAACACGCACAACCACAAAATGGCACGCAGGCCGTATTATGAATTACAACACATCACATCCAATCATATTGGGGTTATTGGGCCATGACAATCACAGAATTATACATAATTCTAAATTATGTATTTTTACAGAAAATTTCTATAATTTTTCCTATTTTTTTTCAATTTTATGAGTCACCTCCCCGTAACGGTCCCGCTAAGCGGTTTCCGGGCGCGATCGCGGGACAAGGCCCCTTTCGGGGATAGGGGCAGCGCCCCTACTCACAAAATAAACTTTTCGAGTGTCCCTACAATGATCTTACAGCAACTTAAGTCGATGTCCCAAAAATTGTTGGGTTTTTCCGAGCCAGTAAAACTGCTTTTTGCGTTGCGGAAACCTCGAAATCCCAGGCCACGGATCCATGCGAAGATATATTAAAATAAAACATGTATGTGCTTACTAAAAACCCTAGATCTACCTTAGATCTAAGAGGTTAGATCATCACCCTCGTAGCGACGCCCTTCGCTTATCCCGCTCGTCCAAAAGTTCGCCAGAACTCGAGAGTGTCAAGTGCACACTCCTCTATTGGTATCCACACAAGCAATAGGTGGAGAAAGAGACAAACTTGAGTGTGCTAGCACTCCTAGAAGATCTCGGCAAGATGAGGAAGGAGAGGGAGAGCTTGAGAGGAAGAGCACCAAGGAAGAAGATGATGGAATGAGTAACTCACCAAAATGAATTCATCATCATAACCCCTAAAGTGGCCGGCCACTTCATGGAAGGGGGGTTACATGCATGCATGTAACTCCCATGACCCTTGGTCTCCCTCATGATGTGGCACCAATTGACCAAGTCAATGATGATGTGGCAGCCATGCCAAGTCATCATCATGACATGGCATTTGGTCAAGTCAAACTTGACCTTTCATCTTCCCTCTCAAGTCAAGTCAAACTTGACCTCTTATCTCCCATGGTTGATCAAATCTAACCACTTGACTCAAGTCAATTTAATTTAATGAATCTATATTCATTTAATTTAAATTTATTTGATGAATCAAATCTAAATTAGACTCATTCAACACTTGAATCAACTTGAGTCTAACTCAATTAGTCTAATTTGGATTACTCTTAATCCAATTGTGTTCATCCCATTAACCTAATCCTCATGGTTCATCATATGAACCTAATCTCCATCTAATTGCTCTTATGTGTGTGACCCTATAGGTTCTTGTAACGTTGGCAATGTCCCTAAACCGATTTAGGAACATAAGCAATGAGCGGTATCTAGCAACACATCATTGCTACCCAAGTTACAAGAATATTGAGCTCCAACATCACCTTTGTGATTACTAATTGTGACTCTCACAATATGTGACAATGTCCCTCTATCCTTGACATCTAGATTGAGCAATCGAGGCATAGACCGTGTCATCCTCGGTACAATCTAAATCTTGATCTCCAAGTAGACTCACTCTAATCAAATGAGCTCAATATCTCATATTGACTCATTTGGGCATGGCCATGCATTTCGTGGTCTCACTCTATCAAGAATATCGATGTCACCCCCGTCATATAGGAGGGATAGATCCCATCTACATCACTCACATCCCTCCGCATAATTTGTTACATACCCAGTAATCGCCTTTATAGTCCACCCATTTACGGGTGACGTTTGACGAAGTCAAAGTATGCAACTCCTTATGTAGGGAACCATGGTGACTTCAGGTCTAAGGACTAATAGTCATACTAATAGCCACATGAGAAAGTATATGACACTCATATAACGATCCATGATACTTTCTCATGGCGGGTCATTCAGTATACATTCTCCAATACATACCCATGTGTCAACTCGATATCTCATATCCATGACTTGTGAGATCAAGTCATCGTGTTGACCTACATGCTAGTCTCTATGCATTAACATTGTCCCTGAATGTTAATACTCGACTAGGAATGATTAAGAGTAGTGTTCTCTATATCATCTCATTATCGATTCAACCAATCGATTGATATAGATAAAAACCTACTACTCAAGGACATTATTATATTTAATTATTTGGCACCAATACAAGTAAATATAATAACCATGCCTTTATAAATAGGAATATGATACAATAAAGTCCATACAACAATCATCACATGATTGGCTCTAGGGCTTTCACTAACAATCTCCCACTAGCACTAGTGCCAATCACCGTAGTATCTAATACCCAATGACCTAGTGTGACCATCATGCTTTTTCTGTGCCAAAGCCTTGGTCAAGGGATCTGCGATGTTAGCCTCTGTGGGTACTCTGCAAATCTTCACATCTCCTCTATCGATAATCTCTCGAATGAGATGGAAGTGCCGATATACTCGGCCTCTTGTTGTAGAATCAGCAACTGTGTCCTGCCTTGAACTCTTCCAGCTCACAGCGCCACCATTCAAGCAAAACACGAACCCTGACTGCGATCTATAATCATCCTGGTCAGTTTGGAAGCTGGCATCACTGTAACCCTTTACAGCTAGCTCCTCATTGCTTCCAAATATCAAGAAATATTCTTTAGTCCTTCTCAAGTACTTACTATCGCCATCCGGACACCACCGATTCGATCGTATCTACTCGTCATGCTCAAAGCATACGAGACATCAGGACGAGTACATAACATGACGTACATGATAGATCCTATAGCAGATGCGTAAGGGATCTTATCCATGCGGTCTCTCTCCTCTCTAGAAGAGGGACTTTGAGTCTTCGAAAGACTCACACCATGTGACATCGGCAGAAGTCCTTTCTTGTAATTCTGCATGGCAAACCGAAGTAATACCGTGTCAATGTATGTACTCTGACTTAGGCCAAGCAATCTCTTAGATCTATCTCTATAGATCTTAATGCCTAGAATACAGGCTGCTTCACCTAAGTCCTTCATTGATAAGCATGTCCCGAGCCAAGTCTTCACAGATTGTAGCGAAGGGATGTCATTCCCAATGAGTAGTATGTCATCCACATACAATACAAGGAAGACAACTGTGTTCCCATTAACCCTCTTGTAGACACAAGGTTCATCTTCATTCTTGATGAAACCAAACTGTTTGATCGCATCATCGAATCGAAGATTCCAGCTCCGAGAAGCTTGCTTTAGCCCATAAATGAACCTTTGCAGCTTGCATACCTTCCCAGTATGCTGTGGATCTACAAAACCCTCAGGTTGTGTCATGTACACATCCTCGAGTAAGTTTCCATTCAGAAATGTGGTTTTGACATCCATCTGCCAGATCTCATAATCGTGGTATGCTGCAATAGCAAGCAAGATCCGAATGGACTTAAACATCGCCACTGGAGAAAAGGTTTCATCATAGTCAATACCATGAATTTGCTTGAAACCTTTAGCCACCAATCGGCCCTTATAGGTATGCGTAAGTCCATCCATGTCAGTCTTTCTCCTAAAGACCCACTTACACCCAATGGGTTTGACCCCTTCAGGTGGATCAACCAAAGTCCATACTTGATTAGTGTACATGGATTCCATCTCGGATCTCATGGCCTCTAGCCATTTCTCAGAATCTGGGCTCATCACAGCTTCCTGATAGGAGGTAGGCTCATTCTCAATGAGCATAACGTCATCATGGTCAGACAAGAGAAATGAAGAGGTAGGTCCCTACGTCGAATGTGGTTGTTCCACAACTCTTTGTGCAACAACCTCATCACCCACAACACTTTGTGGTTCCTGTTCAACCTCCATACAGGCCTCACTGCTATGGTCCTTATCTTGAATTTCTTAAAGATCGAAGGTACTCCCACTAGTTTTTCTAGAAATAAAATCCCTTTCTAGAAAAACCCCAGTCTTTGCCACAAACACTTTGTGCTGACTAGGAATGTAGAAGTAATATCCCTTTGTAGCCTTGGGATATCCAACAAAATAGCACCTATCGGATTTGGGTCCCAGTTTGTCTAAGACTTGACGTCGAACGTAAGCCTCACAACCCCAAATCCTCATGAAAGACCATGGGATTTCTCCCTGTCCATATCGTATATGGTGTCTTTATCACAACCTTGGATGGTACATGGTTAAGGGTAAAGGCTGCTGTGTCTAGAGCATATCCCCAAAAGGATATAGGAAGATCTGTGTGACTCATCATAGATCGTACCATATCTAATAGGGTACGATTCCACCTTTCGAATACACCATTCCACTATGGTGTTCCAGGAGGAGTGAGTTGGGATAGAATCCCACACTCAGCTAGATAGTCACGAAACTCATGGCTAAGGTATTCTCCACCTCGATCTGATCGAAGTATCTTAATACTCTTTCCAAGCTGGTTTTGTACTTCATTCTTGAATTCTTTAAACTTTTCAAAGGATTCTGATTTGTGTGTCATGAGATACACATAACCATATCTACTGAAGTCATCAGTAAATGTAATGAAGTACTTGTAACCACCTCTAGCAGCAACATTGAAAGGACCACATACATCACTATGTATAAGTCCTAACAAATCTGTTGCTCTTTCGCTGTGTCCACTAAAGGGAGTCTTGGTCATCTTGCCTAAAAGGCAAGACTCGCATGTCTCATATAATTCAAAATCAAATGAGTCTAGCAGCCCATCCTTATGGAGCTGAGATAAGCAACTCTCATTTATGTGACCTAAGCGACAGTGCCAGAGATAGGTTTGGTTCAACTCATTTGTCTTGAACCTCTTGGTACTTATGTTATAGATAAGGCTCTCTAATTCTAGAAAGTAGAGTCCGCTCATTAGAGGTGCACTACAATAGAACATATCATTTAAATAAACTGAACAACATTTGTTCTTTATTATAAATGAAAATCCTTTCTTGTCCAAACAAGAAATTGAAATAATGTTCTTGGTTAAGGCAGGCACATAACAACATTCATCTAATTCTAATACAAGATCAGAGGGCAGAGATAGATCATAAGTTCCTACAGCAACAGCAGCAACCCTTGCTCCATTGCCTACTCGTAGGTCCACCTCGCCCTTTGTCAATGCCCTGCTATTTCTCAGCGCCTGCACATTGGTACAAATGTGAGATGCACATCCGGTATCTAATACTCATGATGAAAAAATAGATAGATTGACTTCTATAACATTTATAACTGAAGTAGAAGTCTCACTTCTTTTCTTCTTAAGATCTTCCAGTGTCCAGCTTCCTTGCAGTGGAAGCAAGCCCCTTCCTTGGCTACCCCTCCTTTGGGTTTAAGTTCTTTTCCTTTGCCCTTGGCTTGGGACTTTCCCTTACCTTTAGGCTTGCCCTTGCCTTTCTTCTTCTGCACCATCAAAATGGTGTTAGATTTTCCCTTTTTAAGGTTAAGCTCAGCAGTTCTCAACATGCTGAGCATTTCAGGCATTGGCTTATCAATTTTATTCATGTTATAATTCATGACAAATTGATTGAAGGCTTGTGGCAAAGATTGCAAGATCAGGTCAGTGGCCAGCTCTTGGCCAAGTGGGAATCCCAGCCTTTGTAGGTTCTCTACGTACCCAATCATCTTGAGTACATATGTACCTACGGGAGTCCCTTATTGCATTTTGGACCCAAATAATGCCTTAGAGACTTCATATCTCTCATGCCTAGCTTGTCCTTGATATAGTTGACGAAGATGTCCAACCATATCATAAGCATTCATGAACTCGTGTTGCCTCTGAAACTTAGAGTTCATGGTCGCGAGCATAAGACATGACACATCTAATGCATCATCTTGATGCTTCTTGTAAGCATCTTTGTCAGCTCGCGAGGCAGTGGCAGGAGGTGCCTCCGGAATGGGCTGCTCCAGGACGTACAGCTTCCTTTCTTGGGTGAGAACCTCGTGTTCCCCATAACCCAGAAATTTGCTCCATTGAGCTTGTCCTTCTCAAGGCGACAGAACGCAGAGAGAGTGTTCGGTTTTCATAGTTATCTACAACATACAATGCAGAGAATTAATATCATATTCCTTTTATCATTTAATTAGGCCTTTAATCAAATGATGCTCCCACTAAATTATAGGAATTTTGTAGAATCGAGTTATTGATGTGGTCAAACCACATTACTAGATTCATACAAACTAGCTATAATTCTTGTGGGACAAGATCCACATCATACTAAGCCTTGAGTTAGCTTTGGCTAAATCGCCCAAGACTTAGTACGATCGGTGGGTAACACATTACCGATTACATCTCTATGCAACTCTTGTTTATAGGATCAAGACCCACATTTACAAAAGACCTTGAGTTAGCTTTGGCTAAATCGCCCAAGATTTAGTGTAAATGCGATCTTAACCTATCTTTCCAACGATTGGAATATGCCTATAGTTCTACTCGATCCAATTGAGTTAACTAGTTTTGCTCAATCTAATTGAGCTTACTCTAACCCAAGCGTGATAGGCGGGACCAAGATTGTCCCTCCGCACCCTACCAAGATAATATGCGTTGCTCTGCTTTGGCAGATTCAACAACAACAAATGATCGAGGTAGTGATGGGTATCAAGGCTCAGTAGGCATTTTCGAGTTGATTCGATTATGATCTAATCTAATCGTAATGTGTATCTTATACGCATTTAGGCCTTTATTATCCTATATTAGCATGCATCACATACATACATTCATTATTCTAGCATGCATCATATACATACAAGAAAATTATCCTAGCATGCATCATATACATACAAGCATTATTCTACTAGCATGCATCACATACATACAAGCAAAATCAATTAAATATAAATATATATATATATATATATATATATATATATATATATATATATATATATATATATATATATATATATATATATATATATATATATATATATATATATAATTAAATGTGAAATATTCATGGCCCTACTACGATCTTCTCAAGCCAATGAAAAGATCGGACGGTCAACCTAAGGCTAGCGGCTTCTCCAAGCGCTTCCTTTGACCGCCATGTGTCGTCGTCACCCTTCTCGTAATCTCGTCTTCGAGTGGACTTTCCACCGCTCCATTTTGTACATTACAAATATGAAACTCGAGTTACATTCGAGTCTAAAACTATTTACAACTAGAATATCAAAAGAAGAGGTACAACGCGCAGGTCGCATACACTATACAAAACGCACAACCACAAAACGGCACGCAGGTCGTATTATGAATTACAACACACATAATCCAATCAAATTGGGGTCATTGGGCCACGACAATCACAGAATTATACATAATTCTAAATTTTTTATTTTTACAGAAATTTCTATAATTTTTCCTAATTTTTTTTCAAATTAATGAGTCACCTCTCCGTAACGGTCCCGCTAAGCGGTTTCCGGGCGCGATCGCGGGACAAAGCCCCTTTCGGGGATAGGGGCAGCACCCATACTCGCAAAATTAACTTTGCGAGTGTCCCTACTGCGATCCTACAGCGACTTAAGTCACTGTCCCAAAAACCTAAAGCGAGAACTCGCCGTTTCGGAGAGTTTTTCTCGACGGTTGAAGCCTACAAGTGTCCCAACACTCGTTGCTTCGACTCTTTGAGAAAAATACCCAAAAATTCTATAAAATTAGGAAATTTACAGAAACATATAAATCTGTAATTTTTATATCTAATACAAAAATTACAAAAATGAAACACATACATGCTTCAGACGTGGCTCGATACAATGTTGGTTTTTCCGAGCCGCAAAACCGCTTTGCTATGGAAACCTCTAATCCCGCCACGGATCCGCGCGAAGATATATTAAAATAAAATATGTATGTGCTTACTAAAACCCTAGATCTACCTTAGATCTAAGAGGTTAGATCATTACCCTCGTAGCGACGCCTTCGCTATCCCGCTCGTCAAAGTTCAGAACTCGAGAGTGTCAAGTGCACACTCCTCTATTGGTATCCACACAAGCAATAGGTGGAGAAAGAGATAAACTTGAGTGTGCTAGCACTCCTAGAAGATCTCGGCAAGATGAGGAAGGAGAGGGAGAGCTTGAGAGGAAGAGCACCAAGGAAGAAGATGATGGAATGAGTAACTCACCAAAATGAATTCATCATCATAACCCCTAAAGTGGCCGGCCACTTCATGGAAGGGGGGTTACATGCATGCATGTAACTCCCATGACCCTTGGTCTCCCTCATGATGTGGCACCAATTGACCAAGTCAATGATGATGTGGAGCATCATCATTGGCCGGCCATGCCTAGTCATCATCATGACATGGCATTTGGTCAAGTCAAACTTGACCTTTCATCTTCCCTCTCAAGTCAAGTCAAACTTGACCTCTAATCTCCCATGGTTGATCAAATCTAACCACTTGACTCAAGTCAATTTAATTTAATGAATCTATATTCATTTAATTTAAATTGATTTGATGAATCAAATCTAAATTAGACTCATTCAACACTTGAATCAACTTGAGTCTAACTCAATTAGTCTAATTTGGATTACTCTTAATCCAATTGTGTTCATCCCATTAACCTAATCCTCATGGTTCATCATATGAACCTAATCTCCATCTAATTGCTCTTATGTGTGTGACCCTATAGGTTCTTGTAACGTTGGCAATGTCCCTAAACCGATTTAGGAACATAAGCAATGAGCGGTATCTAGCAACACATCATTGCTACCCAAGTTACAAGAATATTGAGCTCCAACATCACCTTTGTGATTACTAATTGTGACTCTCACAATATGTGACAATGTCCCTCTATCCTTGACATCTAGATTGACCAATCGAGGCATAGACCGTGTCATCCTCAGTACAATCTAAATCTTGATCTCCAAGTAGACTCACTCTAATCAAATGAGCTCAATATCTCATATTGACTCATTTGGGCATGGCCATGCACTTCGTGGTCTCACTCTATCAAGAATATCGATGTCACCCCCGTCATATAGGAGGGATAGATCCCATCTACATCACTCACATCCCTCCGCATAATTTGTTACATACCCAGTAATCGCCTTTATAGTCCACCCATTTACGGGTGACGTTTGACGAAGTCAAAGTATGCAACTCCTTATGTAGGGAACCATGGTGACTTCAGGTCTAAGGACTAATAGTCATACTAATAGCCACATGAGAAAGTATATGACACTCATATAACGATCCACGATACTTTCTCATGGCGGGTCATTCAGTATACATTCTCTAATGTATACCCATGTGTCAACTCTATATCTCATATCCATGACTTGTGAGATCAAGTTATCGTGTTGACCTACATACTAGTCTCTACGCATTAACATTGTCCCTGAATGTTAATACTTGACTAGGAATGATTAAGAGTAGTGTTCTCTATATCATCTCATTATCGATTCAACCAATCGATTGATATAAATAAGAACCTACTACTCAAGGACATTATTATATTTAGTTATTTGGCACCAATACAAGTAAATATAATAACCATGCCTTTATAAATAGGAATATGATACAATAAAGTCCATACAACAATCATCACATGATTGGCTCTAGGGCTTTCACTAACAAATTAGGTATTCACTAGGGATAACTTCCCTAGATACCCTCTTAATGACCCTCCTAGGCTTAGAAGCCTTGGTCATTTGGGTCTTATCATGGTTAACCTTAGGGATTGCCTCCCTAGTAACATTATTAGTGGTCTTTCTAGGTTTCATGGAGACCTTAGCCACTAGACACTCACCATGGTCAATCCTAGGGATGACTTCCCTTGTGACCTTGGTTTTCCTAGACCTAGGTTGAGTTTCATAATCAAATGGAATCCTATGGTAGGTCTCCTTGGGCTTAGGTTTGTGACCCAAACTTTTCTTGCCCTTAGGTGGACCTTGCTTCATAGACCCTAGGTTTTAACTCCTAGACCCTAGATTTTGACAATTTGACCCTTTAATTTGATTTTGCATCTTTCTAAGGATCTTCTCCATTTTCTCAAGTTTTGACCTCAAAACTTGATTTTCTAGCTCTAATTTCCCAATTTTTGAATTTTGATCTAATCTTTGAGCATTGTTCCATTTCTTAGGCATGTGCCTACCCTTCTTAGGGTTAATGCCTAAATGGTCCTCTACCTTCTTAATGGTTTCACTAGATAGGATTTTTTCTAGGAATATTAGTCCCAAATTTCTCCTTATTTTTAACATTTTAACTCTTAGCCCCTAAACAATAAAATTTATTATTTTTAGCATGCTCTTTATGAAACATAGAAAGATTACTTCTAGCATGCTTTTTCTTATTACTTAAAGAATGAGCATTATTTAAATTTACCTTAGGGTTTGCCTTAGAGGCTCCCCCTACATTTTGATGCTCCTTCCTTTCTCCTAGGGCATTGGCTTCTATAGTGCCCTCTTTGGTGACACTTGAAGCATACCACATGCTCCTTGCTTTTGATGGTGGCGACTCCGGCATCCTTAGTCTTTTCTTGAGGTTTCGATGTCGGTTGACTTTTCTTGACTTTCTTAGGGCACTTGCTCTTATAGTGCCCATATTCCCTACACTCAAAACACATAATATGATTTTTATTTTGAATTAATGTACTTGAGTTACCTAGATCAATGGTGGTCGAAATTGGTTCTTCATCTTCTCGACCGGAGGTAGATGGTTCCTCTTACGTTGGCTCCGAAATTGAAGATGGCCTAGTCTCCTCCCCCTCAATCCTAGAGGTGGAGGCCTCTTGTGCTTCTTCTTCCTCTTCGGATGTCGACTCCCTCTCAAACTCCAAATCCTCACTTTCTTGTGAGGAAGATGAACTTGCTTCATCGACCTCCTCCTCTTCTTGAGCCGATGAACATTCTTCGACTTCTTGTGATTATTCTTTACTTGAGGCTGATGATGATCCTTCATGAAGCTTTGTCAATTTGCTCCAAAGCTCCTTGGCATCTTGATATTCACCTAGTCTAGACAAAACATCATTAGGTATCAAATCTTCTAAAAGTTTTGTTACCTTGACTTCGGTTTTGAACATTAGGCGTTGCTCTTGGGTCCATTTCTTCAATTTTAGAACATTTCCCTTCTTATCCCTAGGGGGTTCAAAGCATTCCATGATGATGAACCAATCTTCTATGTCCATCATCAAGAATGTCTCCATTCTCGCCCTCTATGCCGAAAAATTCTCTTGGTCGTATGGTGGCGGTGTGTTGATGTCCCATCCTAATTTTCCTTCAAATTCCATCTTGCCCCCTCTAGCGTCTTTGCTCTCGATTGTTAATCCGTAAAAGAGCCCCGAGCTCTGATACCAATTGTAGGAACGTTCATGACCGCTAGAGGGGGTGAATAGCGTGTTTTCATCGTGGATGGAATTCGATCGTGTTCGTCTCTACAAAGTCTGTTATGCGCAGAAGAATATATATAATAGCAATAATAAAAATGAAGACAAACACAAATACAGCAATACACAAGTATGTAACGTAGTTCAGAACCGTATGGTTCCTACTCCACGGATTGGGCTCGAATGAGTCCTAGCGATGCAAACACCACCACTATAACAATAATACTCCTCGACAACAAGTCGGAGGCGGAGAAACCTCTTACAACGATTACAAAAGTAATACACAACAAATACAAGCAAATACACTAAAATACAAGTAAAGAAAACTTTACAAAGAGCTTTTGGATGCTTGTTTGTAGATTGCCTTGGACTAGCCTTGAAGACTCTAATTTGAACGATCAAATTGCTCCAAATCGCCCAAGAAAAGCGATGCCAAATCCCTCCTTCTGAGCTGCTTTTATAACCTATATTCGGGCTGGATTTCGCCTAGCAGTCGACTGATCGGGACCATCAGTCGACTGCTCCTGTAGCCGTTGTGAGACAATGGCATGAGCCACGTTGGATAAGTTCCAATGGATAGACCATTAGTCGATTGATCATGCCCATCACGGTGATCAGTCATGACTTCATTGTCAAACTCTAACGATCGGCTCAGAACCTTCATCCCGAATTCGACGAGTCGATCGATCTCTAGATCGATTTGCTCGGCCGCCAGCCGATCGCCCAATGTTGGGAGTCGACTGCCAAGCCATGCCCCTGTAGTCGAACTCTGGTTGACTCACATCAATCGACTATCTATAGTCCCAGTCGACTGATACACCTCAAACATGAGATTTTAAGCCCAAGTATGGTGCCCCATACTTGCTAGATCACCCTTAGCCTAGACCTAAGCTTTCTAGCCACCTCTGTCAGCCTCACGCCTATCGGATCCCTCCAAGTCATCCATGACTTGTTCATCCATACGCTAGCCTTCAGGTGCTTCCATCAGCTATTGTCATGCTAATGTGGTCTACACCACCAAGGCACATTGGACTTATGCTGTCAATACTCCACTGGGACTTTACACCGTCAACCATTGGACTTATGATGTCAAGACTCCACCCTTGGACTTTACGTTGCCAATATTCCCCTTGGACTTTCCAATTGCCAAGACTCAAGATTGGACTTTCCCTTGTCAATCCATGTTGGACTTTCCATGCCAAGACCCATGCTTGGACTTTCCTTGCCAAGTACACAAGACTTGGACTTCTCTCATGACAATGGTCAAACCATCATCAAACATCTAATATGACCTGGGTCAATTGCACCAACAATCTCCCCAACACTTGTCAGACATCAATGTCAAATATCAAAACACTACTCGAGTCTTGTCAATCGTGATCTGGGCCGATTGCACCAACATATATGTATCAGTCGACTGGTCCAAGTTGACTGCTAGTTGACTAGTGTTCAACTAGGATTTGTGATCTAGCAGTCGACTACCAAGGGTTGGCAATCGATTGGTCCACCATCAGTTGACTATCAAAGGATGGCAGTCAACTGCTATGGGTGGACGCAGGCACAAAACCTCCCGTAGCCGACTGATCAACCGGCTACACAAGCATCAGTCAACTGCTGATAGCATCAGTCGACTGCCCAGGGTGTCATTAAACGGTGATGACCGCAAGTCAGACTTGGTCAGAAGCCATTGGAGGCGGGTCATTACAGCGGCAACCGACTGATGACATGCATCAGTTGACTGTTGCATGTCTAACGGGAAGAAATCTCTCTTCTCTATGAAAAGAGAGCTTGGGGGCCTTGGGGCAGCTAATACTTCCACTCCTAAGTGTGCTCCAAGTCTCCTAAATGTTTTTACTCTCCTCTTCCTTGTTTCTATCTCTATTTTATTGTAAGAGGGAGAGCTTGTGTAAAAGAGGTTTTTTTCCACCTTGATTGAGCTAAAGGAGAAGTTTAGTGGATTGATTTAGGGAGTGATCCATCTAACGGATCGTCGTGGATTAGCGGCAAGGGTCGTGAACCACGTTACATCTATTGTATTTGCATTGCTTTCTCTTTGCTTTGTTTCTAGTCTTAATTATCGTTATTATCTTTATTCCACTGCGCTAACAAGATTTTAGACGATTAAGCACCAGCGAGTTCCAATGAGCATGATCAAGATTATTCAACCCCCCTTCTAGCTGGGCCACGATCCTCCAACAAGTGGTATTAGAGTGAGGAGCTTGTTAATGGACTCACCGCCGCAACAAGCAAATCTACAATGTCTGGCATGAACATCTATCCATCGAAGTTTGAAGGCGATTTCTCTTGGTGGAAGAAAAGGATGGAGGTATTCTTCGAAATCAACTTTGATATCATGTTAATTATGGAAAAAGGTTTTGAGTTGCCTAGGGATGAAGAGAATAAGCCATTAGAGAAATCAAAATGGATAAAGAAACAAAAGGAGGAGAACCTAGCAAATTTAAAGGCAAAGCACCATCTTTTCAATGTTCTTCCTCAACAAGAAATTAACCGAATTGGAGAGTGCTCAAGTGCTAAGAAGATGTTGGAGAAGCTAATTGAGCTTCACGAGGAAACATCCGAAGCCAAGCTTGCAATACGGGACCTTCTCCGATCTCAACTCAACAACATTAAATTGGATAAAGGAGAAAAGGTATTGTCTTTGCATTCTAGATTTAAAGAAATTATTAATGGTTTGTCCAGTGTAGGAGAAAAATTATCAAACCGGGATATGATAATGAAAGCAATCGACGCATTCCCCCGATCATCCAAATGGAGCTCTATGGTGGATTCCTTCTACATCTCAAGGAATCTAGAGGTAAGTACTCTAGAAGAATTCTTTTCTACCATGGAACTTCATGAAACTCGCCTTGAAGGTATAGTAGAAGAACCAAGCACTTAATCAAGGAGAGTAGCGCTAGTAGCAAACAAAGGGAAGAAGAAGAAGACTACACCTTCTTCATCGGATGATGAATCACAATCTTCTATGGGTACTGATGAAGAAGCTTATACGGTAAGAAAGGTAAGACGTGCATTAAAAAATTTTAAATTTAGCAAATCTCATGATAGGAGAAGGATGAGGAAGATCATTTGCTACAATTGCCAAGGAGAATGACACATGAGGGATGAGTGTCCTCTATTGAACAAGAGCAAGGAAGAAAAGAAGAAGGATGATAAGAAGAAAGGAAAGAAGATAGAAGAAAAGAAATCAAAGGAAAAAAGAGAAGTCTAATCCCCGGAACCTAAAAGCCACATGGAACGACTCTTCTTCATCGGAGGAAGAAATAGATGGCATCTCCCATTTTGCACTAATGGGAGTAGATGACATTGTCTCCACCTCATCCAAGCAAGAATAAGGAAGCACAAGTGATGAGGAGAGCTTAAGTGTAGGGGGAGCATCATCATCGGAATCGGAAGAAGAAGATTGGGTAAATGAGGTAAAAAATCTCTCTACCCAAAATGTTGTTTCCATGATTTCAAGTTTGACTAGGGATTTATTTAGGACTAAAAAGAAAAATAAATGCATGCAAAATGAAATTAAAAATCTAGAAGAAAAACTTGAAAACGCATGTTCACATGATGATGTTGTTTCTTCTAGTTTAAATGATGCTTGCTTAGAGAAAAATAAGGTTTTAAGGGAAAAGGTAGAATACCTTACTAAGGCCCTTGAAAAATTTACTATAGGCTCAAATACTTTGAACATGATCATTGGGAGCCAAAGGGAAAGCTTTAACAAAAAGGGCTTAGGATATAAGGGATCTAAGAATGAAAAGGCATACCATTATCTAATTACTAGGGGGCAATCAAAGACTACAATGGTAGTTAGAAAATGGATCCCTAAGGAATACTTATTGAACCCTATTGGAAAGAACTTATATTGGGTTCCCAAGTCAATCCTTAAAGGTTAGAAAAACCTAGGATAGTCAATCATATTTGAAATTATTTAATATCCTTCTAATGGTTGACTTATGATGATAATGGGTGGTACTTGATTTATGATCATGATGGATGATACTTAACCTTGGTAGCATTGCATGAAATTTTTGGTCAAGTATAAATACCTTAGTTACATCTCACAATTCACTATAAGGAGAACTTGATTGATAACATAGCAATGAGTGAGATGTTAGATTGGTACAAATGATTCACTAGTGTTTATAGCATATTTGATAAATCATTAGATGTATCATTACATAGCAATCATAGACCAACTATGGGGAATGAAAATGTTTAATTCATGAACATCTTGCCCAAAGATCATAGTTGGATATTTTTAACAATTTAAAAATGTTTTATGTTTTGAAACATTTAGGCAAAACTAGACTTCAAAGTTGAGACAATGTTTGCAAATTTTAGAGCTTTTGAGATTTTGTCTAATTTTCAAAAATCTTATGCATTCTCATGAAAAAATATTTTTCACTGATAGAGGGACACATAAGAAATGTGTTTCCTAATTTATCATGATTTTTTGAATTTTCCTAATTTTTAAATGTATTTCTGAAGTTTACTTCAGAAATCAGAACTTGGAATTATTAGATACTAGTCGACTGATGGTTGATGTCAGTCGACTGCTATGTGCAAAAACTGGGTTTTTGGTTTTCAAATCTGATTTTTGATATTTTTATTCCCTTAGATATTGATACCATATTATATAAGATATGTATGATCTTTTTGATGGTGTCAATGGGAAAGAATTGTAAGGTTTAAGTTAACCATGCCCTAGCATGTGTTTAGGGGGAGTTGGCATGTGTTAAGGGAGAGTTTGATATCCATGTTTGATTTACATGCTTACTTTTCCTTAAGTGTTTTTAAGTTTTTTTTACATAACTTAAACATATTGTCACACATAAAAAAAGGAGAGATTATTAGGGCAATCAACCCAAGTATGATCTTGGTTTTGATGTGTCTGGCAAAGGGTTTAAGTTAAGATGTCATGTGTTTTGATGTGTGTGTTCATGTTGTGTAGGACTTAGTGAATCACACATGGTTTAATTGATGAAGCATTGGCGAGTTCATCATCTCATGGCTCGGGTCCTTGAGTCGGTGAAGGATGGCACAGGAAAAAGTCATGAGTTTGGTGCATCCAAGGGACCGTCGGACAAGGAGCAAATGGAGTGAAGCCAAAGGAAGAGACTTCAGGGCAAGACATGAAGGATGGCACAGGAGAAACCGCGAGCTTAGTGCATCCGAGGGACGTAGGCCAGAGGAAGAGAGCTTCAATGAGGGACTCCATGGGAGATGAGAGTTGAGCAATTGTAACCCGGGACGGGGTAACTCAAGTTAGGTGAACTTGCTCAAATGGCTAAAATCAAGTGTCGGATGCTCAAACATGGTGTTTGAGGTTTTACTCGATGGTTGGATGCTCAAACAACTTGTTGTTTGAGGTTTTACCCGACAACAGTCGATTGATATAGGTATCAGTCAACTGGTCCAAGTCGACTGTGTTGGTGCAATCGGCCCAGGTCACGATTGACCAGACTCGAGTTTGACTCGAGTGATGTTTTGATGTTTGACAAAGGGATTTGGCATTGATGTTTGACATTAATGTCGGTTAATATGTTGGGGAGATTGTTTATACAATCGACCCAGGTTATAATTGACTTGATGGTTGACCAGGGTTGACCATGTGATTATGGAAAGTCCAAGCATGGGTCTTGGCATGGAGAGTCCAACATGGGTTGGCAAGGGAAAGGCCAAGCTTGAGTCTTGGCATTTGGGAAGTCCAAGGGGATTGATATTGGCAGCGTAAAGTCCAAGCGGGAGTCTTGGCAGCATAAGTCCAATGGTTGGCGGCGTAAAGTCCAAGCGGAGTCTTGGCGGCGTAAGTCCAATGTGCCTTGGCGGTGTAGACACCGTTAGCATGACATAGCCGATGGAAGCACCTGAAGGCTAGCGCGATGGATGAACAAGTCATGGATGACTTGGAGGGATCCGAGAGGCGTGAGGCTGATGGAGGTGGCTAGAAGGCTTAGGTCTAGGCTAAGGGTGGTCTAGCAAGTATGGGGGCACCATACTTGGGTTAAAACCTCATGTTTGAGGTTGGCAGTCGACTGGAATTATGGCCGGTTCGACTGCCGGGAGTCGACTTGAGTTCGACTGCTGTTCGAGAGCTTTTAGGGCTCTGGCAGTCGACTGCTCATGGGAGCAGTCGACTGATGTCGACGGCACGGCGCGCGAGGATGGCGATGGCATTGCCGATCGAGTTGCGAGCACAGAACGCACCGTAGCCGATCAAGCGGTCGACTACGGCGTTAGCGATCGGCCGCCAATGTTGGCGATCGATCGGTGAGAGTCCCGTTGGAACTTGTCCAACGCGTGGATTGAGCCGTTGTCTCACAGGTTGGCATGTTAGCGGTCGGGAATTATGGCGATGATGCGGTAAATCGGCCGAGGAGGATAAAAGCAATGCTCGTGGAAGGCTCAAGCATCAGTTCTTGAGGAGCTTTCTTGAGGCGATTTGAAGGCGATTTGCAGGTGCATTTCAGGGCCCTTCAACCTCATCCAAGCAACCAACAAGCAAAGCGCTCAAACCCTAGTTTTGTAAAGTGTTCTTTACATTTCCTTTGTATTTGCTTGTATTTCCTTAGATTATTGTTGTAATCTTGTGTACGAGGTTTCTCCGCCTCCGACTTGTTGTCGAGAAGGAGTTTATTGATTAGTTCGCTAGAGCTCGTTAGAGCTTGATCCGTGGGAGTAGGAACCGCTTGGTTCAACCATGTTATATGCTTGTATGTTGTGTTTGTGTTTGTGATTGTATTTCGTTATTGCTTTTATCAATAGCAGTTTTTGTAGACACAAACGCGATCGATTTCCATCATCGCATATCACGCTTATTCACCCCCTCTAGCGGGCATTCAATTCCCAACAAGTGGTATCGAGCCGGTGGCTCTTTAACGGATTAACAACCGAGCAAGACGCTAGAGGGTAAAAAGATGGAAGTCCAAGATCAATTAGGATGGGACATCAACACACCGTCCCTTATTCATTCTATGGATGAGAAGGATTCAATTCTTGGAAGAGAATTGAAGAGTTTTTGATGATGAGAGACCTTGAGGAATGGTCCGCCTTGATGGAAGGATTTGAGTATCCTAAGGGACCAAAGGGAGGGTTTCTCAAGAAGAAGAAATGGAGTGAGGAGCAACTCCGGAAATTCGAGAAAAATAAGAATGTAATCAAATTTATATTTGATTTATTTCCAAATGAATTTTTGTGTAGCCTAGGTGAATGCATGGATGCTAAGGAGCTATGGAGCGATTTAAAGCTCCATGAAGCCCATCAATGGTCCAAGAGGAAGAGACCGAAGAGGCTAATGCATCATCCTCGCAAGGAAGTGAGGATTTGGAGGTTGATAGGGAATCAACTTCCGGATCGGTAGAAGAAGTGGAAGAAGTGGAAGAAGTATCCACTTCTAGAATTGAGGAGGAGAGACCATCTTCAACACCGAGCAATACCAAGAAGCTCACATCCTGGACAAGATGAAGAAGCCCAAAATTTAACTCCGCACCTACCACTAACTAGGTAACTCAAACATATCAATCTCAAATAAAAATAATATTATGTGTTTTGAGTGTAGGGAATTTGGGCATTACAAGAGCAAATGCCCAAAGAAGATTAGGAAAGCTCCACCGGCTCCAAAAGTTAAGGATGCCTTCCCTCAAGTATCAAGAGCAAGGAGCACATCATATGCTTCAAATGTAATGCAAAAGGACATTACTGAGTCAATGTCCTAGGGGGAAGAAGAAGGAACAAGTTGGAGCATCACAAGTAGGGGGAGCCTCTAGGTCAAACCCTAAGGTATATTTAAACAATGCTCATTCCTTAAATTTCAGTAAAAAGCATGCTAGAAATAATTTTAGCAATCTTGCTATTTATCACAAAGAGCATGTTAGACATAAGGAATTTTGTCTAGGAGCTAAAAGTATTCACTTAGATAATAGGAAGAAATTTGGGACTAATGTCCCTAAAAACAATTTATCTAAGGACAAACCTAGGTCAAATGTCCCTAGAAAAACCATACCTAGGGAATCAATTAGGAAAATACAAGATCATCTAGGTTTTAACCCTAAATGGACTAGGCATATGCCTAGGAAGTCCAATGCCCATAATCTAAATCAAAACTCTAAAATTGGGCAATTAGAAAAGGAAAATCAAGTCTTGAGGTCAAGGCTTGAAAAATTAGAAAAGACCCTCAACATTATGCAAAATCAATTTAAAGGGTCTAATGATCAAAGTCAAAGGTCCAAAAGTCAAAGTCAACACCAAGGACCTAAGAGTCAAAAGTCAACCAAAGGCAAGCAAGGTTTGGGTCACAAACCTAAGCCCAAGGTGGCTTACCATAGTGTCCCATTAGATTATGGAACACTAACTAGGTCTAGGAAGACCAAGGTCAATAGGGACGTCATCCCTAGAATTGACCAAAGGGTGTGCCTAGTGGCTAGGGTTTCTAGGAAACCTAGGGTGGCTACTAAGGAGGTTGCAAGGGGAGTTACCCCTAGAGTCAACCTAGGTAAGATCCAAATGACCAAGGCTAACAAGCCTAGGAGGGTCATTAGGAGGGTATCTAGGGAGGTTATCCCTAAGGAATACCTAGTTAACCTAAGGAGCTCAAATAGGTTTTGGGTTCCTAGGAGCGTGATAGATTCACGCTAGATGGGTTTAGGGTGTGCCAACCTTGATTGGATGGGTAGTTAACTCAACCATAATAAAGGTGGCATTTTAGGTTATTTTCAAGGTTATGGTTGCCTTGGAAATACATTTAAGTCTTAATCCTAAAAGTTTTTAGGATGTGCCAATATTACTTGAGAAGTTTGATAAAATGATCAAAATTGGCACAATTTAGGTTTAGAGGTTAGTGTGCCATTTTTGGGTTTTTGGCACACTTGGGAGAAAACTAGAAATATGGCAAAATATAATTAATTATATGAAATGGCAATTAATATTAAAATTTAGGTATTACTATACCTATATATTTTACATGTCATGCTTTGTTTGCCATATAACATGCCATGACATCATGCTTATTTTTAATCATTCTATATGTCATGTTCATGTTTAGGATTTAGGTAAATGTCATGTGGTTTTAGATCTTATTTTATGCCATGACATCATGATTATGAGCATATGCTTATTTATATCATCGCTAATGCCATAATCATTCATGCATTTAAGAAAATTTGATTAAAATTGATTTAAGGACTATGGCATGACTTGGAGTCCCATTTATAAGGGAATCAAGTAGAGTTGCCTTAGGAAAATGCATGAAACCTTAGTTTAGGGAGAACAAAACCCACATCTCACATCCAATTGACATGTATGTGTATTTATACACCCTAGATACATGTGAGATGCTAGGATATGAGTTAAGTTCAAGGTGCATAGTTTTTGCATCTAGATGAACTAAAACTCATCTAATTTTATTTGTGGATCATTGGGAAAGCTTGTGTACAAGTCATGTACTTAGAGCCCAAGGAATATGATCCAAAATAAGGTTTTGAAATCATTTTAAAATCAATTTAGAAAACCTTGGTGAAGTCTATCTTTTGATAGCAATCACCATTGATGAAGTTGATACAAAATAGGGCCAAAACATTGAAAATTTCAATGGTTTTGAGTTTTGTATCAAACTCACTATTTTATGGGTAAAATATTTTTCAAACACTTTTCACCCATTGTTTTGCTCATAAGTATTATATGTATCAAATTTCGTGATTTTTCGATATACGTATAATTATTTATGAATTTCTGAAATTTGATCTGATAGTTGAAATTCGGGAATTTATACTACGATCGGCAGCACTTGGTGGCGATCGGTGATGGATGGCGGTGATCGATCGCCGAAGTCGACTGCCAGGTCTGATTTCGGGTTAACAAGGTTTGTTTAGCCCATTTTCAGCCATGGTAAAGGTCTCTAACCACTCCTAACCCTAGGATATGCTTTGGGAAGCATTATGAAGGGTGAAAATCCATTGGATATGGATTAGGAGTTGTGTTAGGTCAAAGTATCAAATTTAGGGTGAGTAAAAGTTCTATGTTGAACTTAGAACCTTAATTTTGATGGCTTAGAGTTCTTATTGGCTTAGGGGCTTTCCAAGGACATTGTTGGTGCAATGGTCAAGGGGGAGCAAGCCTTTAGGGGGAGGTATCCATCTTGGGATGATGGATGTTTTTTTATGGGGAGAATGTTATCAATTGAAAATTGATGGGTGTTTGATACCCAATTTGGAAATTGGGAGAGTGAGATAGGATTGCCTCTCTTGAGTGATATATGACTTATCACTAGGAAGATGATAGGCATCCTAGGTATTTTTGGATCAAGGGGGAGATTGTAAGATCTCATTGGGACATGAGACATTGACCTCCTTGGAGAGATAACCTTTTTGATGTTAGTCAAAAAGGGGGAGAATGTTTGGGTAAGAACATTTGGTTTAGATTGTCACTTGAATGTTTGGGGGAGAACATTTAGTGAGTGTTTACCAATTTGGGATAATTGGTAAGGGATTTGAGTTAGTGTTCTAACTCATGATTTATTTGGTTTTTGTCAAACATCAAAAAGGGGGAGATTGTTGGTGCAATCGGCCCAGGTCACGATTGACCAGACTCGAGTTTGACTCGAGTGATGTTTTGATGTTTGACAAAGGGATTTGGCATTGATGTTTGACATTAATGTCGGTTAATATGTTGGGGAGATTGTTTATACAATCGACCCAGGTTATAATTGACTTGATGGTTGACCAGGGTTGACCATGTGATTATGGAAAGTCCAAGCATGGGTCTTGGCATGGAGAGTCCAACATGGGTTGGCAAGGGAAAGGCCAAGCTTGAGTCTTGGCATTTGGGAAGTCCAAGGGGATTGATCTTGGCAGCGTAAAGTCCAAGCGGGAGTCTTGGCAGCATAAGTCCAATGGTTGGCGGCGTAAAGTCCAAGCGGAGTCTTGGCGGCGTAAGTCCAATGTGCCTTGGCGGTGTAGACACCGTTAGCATATACAGCCGATGGAAGCACCAAGGCTAAGCGCGCGATGGATGAACAAGTCATGGATGACTTGGAGGGATCCGAGAGGCGTGAGGCTGATGGAGGTGGCTAGAAGGCTTAGGTCTAGGCTAAGGGTGGTCTAGCAAGTATGGGGGCACCATACTTGGGTTAAAACCTCATGTTTTGAGGTTGGCAGTCGACTGGAATTATGGCCGGTTCGACTGCCGGGAGTCGACTTGAGTTCGACTGCTGTTCAAGAGCTTTAGAGCTCGCCATCTCATGGGAGCTGATCGATGACGGGCAGCCGATCGCTAAGGATGGCAATGATGCCGATGAGTGATGAGCACGAACGCTCGTAGCCGATCGGCCGACTACGGGCGTTAGCGATCGCGCCAATGTTGGCCGATCGAGAGAGTCCCGCTGAACTTGTCCAACGTGGATTGAGCCGTTGTCTCACCTGATGGTTGGCAATGATCGGGGAATTATGGCGATCGCGCAGCGGAAATCCACGAGGAGGATAAAATGTCCGTGGAAGGCTCAAGCATCGCGAGGAGCTGAGGCTTTCTTGAAGGCGATTTGCAGTGCATTTCAGGGTCTTCAACCTCATCCAAGCAACCAACAAGCAAAGCGCTCAAACCCTAGTTTTGTAAAGTGTTCTTTACATTTCCTTCAGATTTGCTTGTATTTCCTTAGATTATTGTTGTAATCTTGTGTACGAGGTTTCTCCGCCTCTGACTTGTTGTCGAGAAGGAGTTTATTGATTAGTGATTGCATTGGCGTCACTAGAGCTCGTTAGAGCTCGATCCGTGGAGTAGAAACCGTTACGGTTCCGAACCACGTTATATGCTTGTGTTGTGTTTGTGTTTGTGATTGTATTTCGTTATTGCTTTTATCATTTCTATTCCACTGCGCATAACGAGTTTTTGTAGACACAAACGCGATCGATTTCCATCATCGTACGATATCACGCTATTCACCCCCCCCTCTAGCGGGCATTCAATTCCCAACAGACTGCTAGTTGACTGGTGTTCGACTAGGGTTTGTTACAATGATCGCCAAGGGTTGGCCGATCGTCACCATCACCGACTACCAAAGGATGACAATGATCGCTATAGGTGGACGCGCACGAACCTTCCCACTGCCGATCGATCATCGGCCACGAGGCATCAATCGATCACGATAACATCAGTTGATTGTCCAAGGTGTCGTTGGACGCGCCGTAAGTCGCTTGGTCGAAGCTTATCGAGGTCGCCATTATAGCCCAATGATCGTGATGACATGCATCACCGATCATTGCATGCCCAACAGGAAGAAAGCTCTCTTCTCTATAAAAAGAGAGCCTGGGGCCTTGGGGCAGCTAATGCTTCCACTCCTAAGTGTGCTCCAAGTCTCCTAAACATTTTTACTCTCCTTTTCCTTGTTTCTATCTCTATTTTATTGTAAGAGGGAGAGCTTGTGTAAAAGAAGTTTTTCTCCACCTTGATTGAGCTAAAGGAGAAGTTTAGTGGATTGGTTGAAGGAGTGATCCGCCTAACGGATCGTCGTGAATTAGCGGCAAGGGTCGTTAACCACGTTACATCTATTGTGTTTGCATTGCTTTCTCTTTACTTTGTTTCTAGTCTTAATTGTTGTTATTATCTTTATTCTGCTACGCTAACAATATTGTAGACGATTAAGTACGAGCGAGTTCCATCGAGCACGATCAAGGCTATTCAACCCCCCTTCTAGTCGGGCAACGATCCTCCAACAAGAAATACTTTATACATCAAGGGAGCATCCACAACCAGGAAAGGAGTCATGCTAGTTTGTAGGCTTGGCTCTTCCCCCAATGTCAATGGCAAGGTGATCTACCCAATGGGATAGATGACATGTCCCGTGAAACCGAACAGTGTCATCGCCATAGCTTCCACTTGTGCCTCATCTAGTTGCATGTGGTTCAAGGCCTCTTGGAACAACACATTATCTGAACTTCCCAAGTCGACGAGCACTCGAGTCACCTCGTAATTTGCAATGGTGACTTAGATCACTAAAGCATCACTATGGGGGAAAGTAATTCCCACCAGATCTTCTGGCTCGAAACTAAGCCAAAGGGCCTCTCGGACAGCTCGACATTCTCCAATAGTGAAACTTTCCATCAGTCGAGTATGTGACTTCCAAGCTCTATTAAAGTCTCCATCTGTCTCCAGCAATGACATTAATAACCCCTAGAGAAGGGATGTTCTTGGGAGCTGAGGGTGTCTTGTTAATTTGTCCCTTCTCCAAGGAAACTTCCCTTGGGGCCTCCCTTGCCCTATCTCCCCTACGAAGTGCATAAGGTCCCGATTGAGTGGGGGGTCATGAGCAGAAAACTCGTTAAAATCGATGCTCCCTAAACCATGCTCCAAGTATTGCTAGAGTTATAGATACTCCCTACAGACCCTTTTGATCTCCTTCTTCAAGCCCTGGAAATTATTGCTCAAGTGACTATACTCCATGTGGTAGATGCAAAACTACTAAGATTGGGGGTTTCAAGGTGACCCCACATAGCTATCAGGCCTTCGTAAGACTTGGTGCCTCTCACAAATCTCCATAGTTGTCTCTCAGGTAATCCTGGGTCAGGGGAGGTATTCAACCATCATTACCCATAGCGGCCTCCATTCGAAATGACTTGAATTTGTCTGGTCTAGGTGGTCCCGGTTGGGGTGCAATACTTTTTCCTGCTGAGTTTGATCATGAAACGGTTCTTTTCGAGGTCTGGCAAGCCTTCTGAGCTTCTTCGATATTGATATACTTCTTTGCTCAACCCTCATAACTTCCTAGGGGATTTCCACTAGAGATCGGGAAAAGGCTTTGTCCTTCAGACCTTGAGAAATCATCGCCATGAGGACTTCAGGAGTAGCAATAGGGACTTCAAGAGCATCCTGAGTAAATTGTTGAATATACCCAATAACTCAGTTGGCTTTTGCCTCATATTGAACAGACTAAAGGTAGCTTATTGGTATTTCTTGCGGCTGGCAAAGTGTTGCAAGAATACCTTGCACAGGTCTTCGAAAGTGGTTAAGGATCACAATCATATTCACAGAAATCATTTTGTGTTGATCCTATCAGAGTAATGGTGAATATCCGACACTTGATGGCATCAAAATACTAATGTAATAGAGCAGCATTCTCGAATTTACAGAGATATTCTTTTGGGTCAATCAAGCCATTGTATTCTCCTAGGTGGGGCGAATGAAAAATACAAGGGAGTTCCTCAAGTAAAATTTCCTCAACGAAGGGAGTAGGCTTCTGTCGCACTTACTCACCACCAGTTGGCTCTTTTCTTGCTCCTCGCAAATGAAATGACGAATGGTTCGGGTCGTCGCTTGACCCTTTGTAGATCGATCTTCTTCTGGATCTGCCTTCCCTCCCTTGTTATCAGGAGGAAGAAAAACTCATCTCCTCAAGCACGGATTGACCCCTCCTTGTTCCGATGGATGGGGCGACGGATAACCAACCCTCCAACTTCCTTAGGCCAATGCATCTTCCACTGCTTTCTGCACTATCACAACCAGTTGGCTGCAAGTCAATGTTATGGGAGCCTCTTCCGAAGCGAAGGCAGAAAAAAGAACTTTCTGCAATTGCATATTTACTACATCTTTGCTCAAAGCTTCCCACATACGATGTCAATGATGCAATCAACTATTAGCCCTTTTTCACCGAATCCTCTAGAGAAAATTGGTTCACTTGGCCACAACAAGATCTTGTCTAAAGTAACACTGATTAGAAGGTGTCAGTGCTCCAATAATATCCCTCTGATGCTTAAGTCAGATAGAAGAAGAAAAAGTGAAAAAACAATGTAACTTGAATTAGTAAAATTGCAATCTTTTTCCATTTGCATATCTTTCTCTTTTATATCCTCTCCAACCCCGCTATTACCCACACGCACCACTCCAATACATGACCACCTCTCCACACCTTACTCTACCACGTAATCACGTCTACCAACTATCCCACTCATATATTGTCCTCTTCTTGTATTCTCGCCTTCTTAGATTTCCGCCTCTTTGAACTCCCGACTCTTTGAGTTCCTGACTTCTTAAAATTCTGACTTCCCATGTTCCCAACTCCTCGAGATCCCAACTCCTTGAACTTCCTAATTTTAGAACAAGTGAAAAATCTTTAATTACATGCCATATATTGTCTAGATGAAAGTTTGAATTGCTTTAATAAAATTTTATTATCTTATGATAAACCAATAAAAACATTAGTTCATTTTTCAACTTAATTATAAGAATGCAAAATAGTCATTCAAAATTCAATAGTCCCCAATAATAACAGAATACCAGTCATTTTTTCAACTTTTTAACCAAACTCATGATAGGCCAAAGCAAAGCACTTTTATTGAAGGACTTCTTCTGCAATTCAATAAGAGGTCAAGTTATGTTGAGCAATTGCTTGAGAATTGAAAGAAGAGTAATTTAATAGAGATACTGATGATAGACTTTTAAGCATAAGCACAGTTGCAAAATTACAACCAGAATTCTAGCCAAAATTAAAATGGTCCGAACAAACAGAACGAGTTAGGAAATGCAGAACTTGCATGCCATCAAATAAGTGGTAAACAATCGGATAAACTCCTACAAGTCCTCTAGAAGTGACGTAGCCTGATCCTGCAACTCCTTCCATGCTTTCTTGATATGCTTGTCTTCAGTAAGTGGTGCTCCAACTGCAAAACGCAAGATAAACTTGCCTGACAGAACCTGCTTACGAATGAAAAATTAATGCCATCACGAAGCACAAGGAATTCTGTAGCTCAGTGATAAGGACTGAAGAACTTACAGTATGTGATATGAATATTTTGCCGCTTGCATTGACAGAATTCAATAATCTTTGATTCAACTTATAGCCATTATCTGGATCATTTTGTGGAGGAATAAGGCGGAAACATACTAGTGAAAAGGTCCGAGGAGTCACAACCTATGAATTTCAATTAGCAGTGACAATATTCTGAGGATGCTATGCAGGAATCAGAAAAATAAAACTCATTAGTCCTAACCAAGTACCAGGGAGAAATAAATTTTGAAAAAATTTCTAGTCAACCAACCAAAGCATAATTTAGAAACCCCAGTATCTTGTGAATGCTTTAACATGAAACCACATATAAAGGAGATTCAGCCATATACTGCAGAATATAAAGTCATACAAATTTATGGATGTCATCACCAAATTCCTAGTAGTTACAAGTTGCCTCTTAGGGCAAGAGTAAAGTCATGGTAATTTTGTAATAGATTATAGAAGTCTGCAATTGTTTGGATCAGAACTCAATTAGGAAAGCAATCAAATGGACATAAGTCATGTTGAGTTCAGTCAAAATAGATTAAGGTCTAGTTGAGTTAGCTTGAATTAGTTGCAGTCTGAAGTAGTTCCAGTTGAGTTTGCCCAAATCTGATGCAGTCTTGCCGAAGTAGATAGGAGTTCCATTGAGTCTGACCAGATCAGGAAGCAATTTGGATCGAGAAAAATGAGTTGTTTGGGGGAGAAATTTAACTCATGCAGACAAACCGTGCTTTTTTACCTCAAAATGCTTCATTATCTAAGTCTTTGGCTTGGGTCTGAGCTCTTATTCTCAATTTAGGATGTCTCTTGAGACCTTGACCAAAGGTCTTATGCCTTTTTATTCTTGGATACTACTTTGGGTATGTCTATTCCTTCAATTTGGATTATAGGTCTATTACCCTTGTTATTTCAAGACTTCCCTTGAAAATCTTCATTTGAGGTCTTACCCTCTTTATATTAGACCTCCTCTGCTCTTTTAAATTTAGGATGCCTTTTAGAAACTACCCATGGTATTCATTGACTTAGAAAAAATTTATAATAGAGTTCTAAGAGAAATTATATGGAGAATTTTAGAAAAAAGAAGTGTTAGGGTAACATATATTGAATTAATTAAGGACATGCATGGCAAAGTAATGATTAGAGTGAAGACTTCAGACGGATTAACTGAAGCATTTCCAATAAAGATAGAGTTACATCAAGGATCAGCTTTAAGCCCCTATCTTTTTACACTAATCATGGACGAACTCACTAGACATATTCAAGACACAGTACCGTGGTGCATGTTGTTGGCAGATGATATTATTTTGATAGATGAGACACGTGAAAGAGTAAATGCTAAACTAAAATCTTGGCGGGAAATATTAAAAGTGAAAGGTTTTAAGCTTAGTAGAGTAAAGACAGAATATATGGAATTTAAGTTTAGCAATATTAGACGTAATGAGATAAGTGTTAAGATAGGAGATAACGAGTTGTCTGGAACTGAGAGTTTTAAATATTTATGATCATTTTTGCAAGATGATAGAGGAATTGAGAGAGATGTCTTATATAGAATACAAGCAAGATGGTTGAAATGGAGAAAAACGTCGGGTGTTTACGTAATCATAAAGTGCCTCTAAAACTTAAATGGAAGTTCTACAAATTTTCGATTAGACCTGCTATGTTATATAGCATTGAATGTTGGGCTACGACTAGAGCACATGAGCAAAAGTGAGAGTTGCAAAGATGAGGATGTTAAGGTGGATGTGCGAACATACGAGCATAGACAGAATAAGAAATGAGAGCATTAGAGAAAAAGTCGGTGTTGTATCTATTTAAGGAAAGCTCTGAGAGACACGTTTAAGGTGATATGGACATGTACTTAGACGACCAATAAATGCTCTAGCTAGGCGATGTGAAACGATGACAAATATACACATCAAACGAGGAAGAGGAAGACAAAAAAAGACTTGGTTAGCAACAATAAAACAAGATAAAATTTATTTAAATATAGATGATGATATAGTAGGGGATAGAGTCTAATGGCGTAGAAGGATCTATATAGCCGACCCCACTTAGTGGGATAAGACTTTGTTGTTGTTGTTATTATTGTCGTCGTCGTCGTCGTTGTTGTATCTTTTAGGACCTTTAACCTATTTTTTACACTCTTTTATTTCAAAACACTTATTACGGCGTAAGTATTCTTTTGATTGTGTCAGAGGTTTGATGCTTTTTTATTTTAGTATGATTCATGGAACTCATGATCTGAGGTCCTGTGCCTTTTTTTCCCTAGAACACCTCTTGGTTCTAAGTTTTTAACTTGGATATAAGGACTTATGACCATTTTATTTTAGGATGTCTCAGTCGCTTCTGAGTTCTATGCCCTTTTCAATTCAAGATGCCTCTTAGGATCATTGACGAAGATCTTAATCTATTTTATTTTAGGAAGCTTGTTGGTGTTAGAGTGGCTATATCTTTAAGTTGCTCTACCTTTACTTCAATTTCCTCAAATTTGACAACTATTAGTGTCATGGTTTAAAATTTCATACCGTTATAAACGACACAATCGAAACATATCACTTCAATAAATTACAAAAGCTCATACTGCTAAGCATGTCATGTCAATCATAACAAGGAGTATTGTGTTATGTTGATATTCGATATCCCTTGGTGTGCTACAATAGCATTAAGATGGATTGAAATAATGTTCGTTAATTTTTTTTGCTTGTCTTCATTCAACGCAATACCAAAACTATATAATTCTAAATGGAACAGAAAGTTCAAATTTAGGTATATAGTGATGTTCTCTTCTTTTTCTTGTTTATCTTCTTCCTCCTTCCCTCTCCTCACCACCAACACTACATGTTGTAATACTGGTATGGTACCAAAAATAGTAATAATGTAGTCAAATATCGAAACTTTGTCAGAGATTTTAAACCTTGATTCCTATTGAAAATTGAATGTTTTATTATAGATGTGTTTGATCATAGAGTTTTGATGTTTGATAACACATAAGTTAGTAGACTTTTTAGTTCTGTGTTTGTTGATAATATATTTGTCAAGTATGAATAGCTCTTTTTAAAGAGAATCTTGATGTGGAGACACGATGAAGCGAACTTAATTATGGATTTGATGAATCAAGCGTGGAGCCATGTGGAGCATATGGCTCAACAATAGATTAAGCTTAAGGAGCCAGATAGATTTGAAGATATCTTGTTTTGGGTTTATTTCAGGTAAAGCTTATAGTAACAGAATTTAGCTTCTAGGTACGGAGTACTACCTAAAAAGCTTATTCTTATAGCTTATTTGGTACCATGATACGATCTCTATGCCACATCATCAGTCTATGCCACATCATCAGCCTATGCCACTAAAGAAGAATATCCTTTATACATATTCTAGAAGAAACAAGAAGGCGAAAGATGGTTATAACTTCCATTGATAACTACCATCTATTTACATAAAATAAGATGGTTATAACTTCCATTGATAACTACCATCTATTTACATCTATATATAGAACTTAGGTCTAATAAGGAAGCGTCTTTGAAAATTGTTGTTTATTTCAATATTAGGAGGGTTGTCCACTCCATAAGGATAGCTATATTGTAAGAGCTCTTGCTTGTGTTCCTTAAAATAAATTGCCTCTATCATTTTGGTATCAGGTTTTCCTTTTCCACATCTGTATACTGCCACAATGGTGAATACTCAATCAACTTTGACTCCCAATAAACCGTACACTACCCTAAATCCATACCGGAAGCCATCATACAACAACTTTCGGCTATCAATTCCAAACTTAATAGTTTGGATGTGCCTTAGCCGCTGATATGGCAGTTCTCAAATCACAATCCCACATTCCTACGATGGGAGATACAAGCCACAAGAATGATGAACAACATTCACTCCACGCTGATGAGTTAGAAGCCGAATTACCTTCTTGGGCGCGTAATTTTCCACGTCGACATCACACCAAAATGGTTCTTCCAAAGCTTGAGGGAGGTGATCCTAGAGGATGAATTCTCAAAGAAGAAAAATATTTTTGTTATTACCAAACACCTGAGGAATTGAAAGTAGATGTGGCTGACATATATTTGGAGGATGATGCATTAGATCTACTAGCCTGGATCAATAGAGTGGACATTAGTATATTGGGACGAATTAGCTAAAGCCTTACAAGAGAATTATGGTCCAACTGAATTTCAGAATCCTGACGAACATATTTGCAGTATTTTGCAAACTCACAGTGTTCAGGAATATCGCCAAGAATTTGCCAAAAGGGCGCCTGTGTAAAACAATGGCTAGAGCATTGCCTCCTAGGGGTTTTCTTGAATAGATTAAAGGAATAAAAACTGATTCGAATCCACAAACCATGGAGTGTTTATAAAGCCATGAGTTTAGCCTTAGAATATGAAACAAAGGCAAAACTAAATAAAAGTTTCAATGGTGTTCCAGTGGCTGAGCAAGGTCGACATAACACCAATTACATCTCTCGCGAGAATCGCCAGAATTCCAACTTCAACATTAGTCAGTCTTTTCCATCAGCTATTCCTTCTAACCTCACTACACCAATGAAATTCTGAGATGCAGAAAAGCAGGCAAGACACGACAAGGGCCTTTGTTTTCGTTGTAATGAAAAATTTAGTCCAAGAAACCAGTGCAAACCATCAACATTTTCATAATTAGAAATTGCTAATGACGAAGATGGGACTATCTAGTTAGAGGCAATAGATGAAACAACAATAAAAGGAAGAGAGGAAGACACGGTAGAAATATCTTTTCATGCTATTCTCGGGAGTTCCTTGGGCACTATAATGAAAGTACAAGGAACTATCCATGGTCGTCAAGTGTTGATCCTCATTGACAGCAGTTATATGCACAATTTCCTATCTGACAAGTTAGTCAATGAACTTCAGTTGCTGGTACAATCAACGCCTACAATTGGTGTGCAAATAGGTAATGGTGAAATCATACGTCGCATCCACATCTGTCGAGATGTTGAAGTGCAGTTACAGGGATTGGGTATTATCCAGGATTATTTTCCTTTCTCGGTTGGAGGCGCAGATCTCATATTGGGAATAAAATGGTTAACATCTTTCAATACAGTGCCAGCAAATTGGAATGAGATGTTTTTGATTTTCCATGTAAATGGCAAACAATACAAACTTCAAGGGGTATCAACACCATCTTCCTCCACGGTAACATTCTAATATTTGCTTGAGGCGCAACCTGCAGACTCACTTGCCAAGCAACTGGTTACTGCATCTCCAATCAACTACTTGTTAGGCCGATTTGAGGTTGTGTTTCTTGGACGTGAGGGGCTTCCACCCTTTATACATCACTCACATTTCATCCCGTTAATACCCTTGGTTACAATACCAAACCTCAGACAATACCATTATCCTCATTCTTAGAAAACAAAAATTGAAGCACAGGTGGCCAACTTATTGAAATTAGAATGTATACGACCAAGTACTGGTCCATTTGCAAGTCCTGTCCATTTGCATGTGTATTGATTATAGATGCCTCAACCAAATTATTATCCCTAATAAATATCTAATCCCCAACATAGATGAGTTATTGGATGAATTACATGGTGCCACTGTTTTTTCCAAGATCGACCTGTGCTCCGACTATCATCAAATCCGAATGCATCCTGCTGATATATTCAAGACTACTTTCTGAACTCATTCTGGACACTACAAGTTTATTGTCATGCCATTTGGTTTCACAAATGCTCCATCTACATTTCAAGCAGCAATGAATGAGCTATTTCGGCCTTATTATGTAAGTTTATCCTGGTTTTCTTTGACGACATCTTAGTGTGTAGTGTTGACACTCAACACCATCAGCAACATCTATCCATCACTCTCTAGATATTACGTGACAATCAATTTATGCCAAGTCAAAATGTTTTTTTCATCGAGCAAAACTATCTTTCTTAGGCCATATTATTTCCTGCAAGGGTGTAGAGATGGATCTAGATAAAATACAGGCTATTAATTATTGATCTCTCCCAAATTCTGTGAAAGAGCTATGTGGCTTTCTTGGACTCACAGGTTATTATCGGCGATTTATTAAAAACTATTGTTTGATTGTCAAGCCTTCAACTATCTCACAGAGAAGAATAATTTAAATGGAATTCAGTAGCTACCACCGCATTTCAAACACTGAAACATGCCCTTACCTCCACTCCTGCTCTTCATCTACCTGATTTTATTACAACCTTTACTATTGAATGTGATGCATCATCAAAAGGTATAGGAGCCATTCTTTCCCAACATTGACATCCTATTTCCTATTTCAGCAAAGGTTTATCTCTTTTTGATAGATTGAAATCCACTTATGACCGTGAATTATTAGCGTTGGTATTGACTTTACAAAATTGAAAGCATTACCTGTTGGGTCGACATTTCTTTGTCACTTCTGATCATTATAGCCTCAAGTTTTTGCTCGATCAACGTCTTACGACTAATGAACAATAACAGTTTCTCTTGAAATTATTGTCA
Organism: Wurfbainia villosa; assembly: GCA_025175895.1. NCBI lineage: Eukaryota > Viridiplantae > Streptophyta > Magnoliopsida > Zingiberales > Zingiberaceae > Wurfbainia > Wurfbainia villosa. The sequence goes on from CM045990.1 coordinate 14,243,269, forward strand.
TTTGATTTCTCTATCATTTACAAAAAAAGGTGTAGACAATACAAGAGCAGATGCCTTTTCTAGCCATCCCCAACATGCTGACTTCATTGGTCATCCCTTTCTCTTTGGATTTCTTAGAGCTGCAGAATGCATTACAATAGGATCCTTATACACACACCATAATAAAGGATATTTCAACCAATCCAATGGCCCATCTAGATTTTTCTATCATTGATCAGTTGCTCTATTATAAAAACAAGCTCGTCATCCGAGAGCAGTCGCACGTCATCCCAGAGTAGTCTTCCTTACAACAAAAGTTATTTACTAAATCTCATGACACATCCTCTGTTGGAGATTCTGGGATCATGAGCAGCGGAATAAAGCGAATAAAATGATTTTTATTACATCCCAGACATCCCCTGAGGGTCAAGAAAACTTGTTTTGACATAATCATATGAAAACACACACAAGGAGAAGGAGAAATTATACCTTCGAGATTCTTTTGAATTCGTCGAAACCACAAGTAAGACCAACGGGCCTTGTCTCTATCAGTATCCACACCAAGATCACTTGAGACAACTCCTAGAGTAGCAAACCTTTGTCTCTGATTGGTGCTAGCCAACCAGCAGAAACAAAAGAAGAGGAGAGAGGAAAAACAACTACCAAGGGAGAAACCTAAAACTACCACCCCTCCAAAGATTATTGTTCTTTTATAAAAAAAGAGAACTACTTTATTACATGGAAGAAGTCCTATTTATAAAGTATAGGGCTTATAGATCAAACCCTATCCTAAGAAATAAAATAATGGATAAAACTCTATCCTAAGAGATAAAATAATTATCCCTAGAATATTCTAACACTTCCCCTCAAACTGGAGCATATAAATTATATGCACCCAGCTTGTTACATATATAATCAATTCGAGGACCTTTCAGAGACTTGGTAAATATATCTGCTAGCTGATCATGTGAGGTAACAAAACTGGTAGATATTTCTCCAGATATGACTTTCTCTCTGACAAAGTGACAGTTGACTTCAATATGCTTTGTCCTCTCATGAAAAACTGGATTTGACGCGATATGCATGGCGGCCTGGTTATCACATATAAGTGACATTTGTCTAACATCTCCAAACCTCAGCTCCTGAAGTAATTGTTTGAGTCATATAAGCTCTTGACTGGCTATGACCATAGCTCGATACTCTTCCTCTGCACTGGATCTTGCCACAACATTTTTCTTTTTTCTTTTCCAAGAAACAAGGTTACCTCCGACAAATATACAAAAATCGGAGGTAGATCTTCTATCAATGGGAGATCCTACCCAATTTGCATTAGAATATCCTATAACTCAAATATGTCTTTTGTTTTTGAACAAAAGACCTTTTCCTGGAGCGCCTCTGATATATCGAACAATGCGAATCACAGCATCACAATATTCTTTACACGGAGAGTTGAGAAACTGGCTTACTACACTTACTGCAAATGAGATATCTGGATGAGTAACGGTAAGGTAGCTTAGTCTCCCTATTGATCGCCTGTATCGTTCGGGATCTGGTAGAGGCTCCCCCTGATTTGGCAGGAGCTTGACATTAGGATCCATAGGGTTATCAACTGTCTTTGAGTTTAACATTCCTGTTTCTTCTAGAATATTCATTGCATACTTCATTTGAGATATAATGATCCCACTTCTGAACTGTGTTACTTCTATTCCCAAGAAATATTTGAGTCTATCGAGATCCTTTGTCTGGAAATGTTTGAAAAGATATTATTTCAACTGTGAAATCCCGAGATGATCACTGCCTGTGATGACAATATCATCAACATAAACCACTAAGTAGATGCAACCAGTAGATGAGTGCCGATAAAAGATGTAATTGTCGCTCGCTCATCATGCCGAATCGTTGAATTACAATCAATCTACAACCATGCTCTGCAGGTATCGCTGAGACCATATAAAGATTTCCACAAGCGGCATACAAGACCAGAAGACTCCCCCTGAGCAACAAAAGCGGAGGTTGCTCCATGTAGACTTCTTCGAGCAGGTCACCATGTAAAAACGCATTCTTGATGTCTAATTGATAAAGAGACCAGTGTTAAATTGTAACAATGGACATGAATAGGCGTATAGAGGACATCTTAGCAACAGGGGAAAAAGTATCCCCATAATCCAATCCAAAGATCTGAGTATAGCCTTTAGCAACAAGACGACCTTTAAGTCGATCAACCGTTCCGTCTGGACCAACCTTCACCGTATATACCCATCGATAGCCAACAACTGACTTTCCTGGTGGTAGAGGAACGAGATCCCAAGTCCCACAACTCCGTAAGGCACTCATTTCGTCCAGCATAGCCTGTTTCCATCCTGGACGAGCAAATGCATCTCCTGCGTCTTCTAAGAGAAAGCGCGAGGAGGAAAGACAAAATAATAGAAAGGAGAAAGACGATGGTATCTCAAAGACTCTTAATGAGGAGAAGGATTACGAGTGGAACGTATACCTTCCGGTCTGATGGGAATATCGATTTAAGATCTGGGAGAAAGGGGCGGAGGACCTAGCTCCAGAGATGATTCCATGGCAGAGTCAGTGTTGGGCGGTGACAAAGTACGCTGAGGACGACATTGATAAACCTGCAACGGAGGAAAAATTGGGGCTGGGGATGATAGAGAATCCTCCGGAGGATAAAAGACTGGTGCAGACATAGAAGGAGGAAACTCGGATGACGACTCTGAAGGCCCAAAGAAAGGAACCGAATCAAAGAATGTGACATCAGCAGAGATGAAATACCGACGAAGAGTAGGAGAATAACACTTGTACCCTTTCTGAGACCGTGGGTATCCAAGAAAAACATATTTATGCGACCGAGGAGAGAGTTTATCAATACCAGGATCAAGAGCATGAGCAAAACATGTAGAACCGAAGACCCTAGGTGGTAAAGGATGAAGGGACCGATTTGGATAAAGTACATGATGAGGTATTTGACCTTGTAAAGTAGAGGAAGGCATGCGATTGATGAGATAACATGCAGTAAGTACGGCGTCACCCCAAAAATGAAAAGGAATATGAGAGTGGAGGAGAAGAGTCCGGGTGGTCTCGAGAAGATGGTGATTCTTGCGTTCTGCAACTCCATTCTGTTGGGGGGTATGAGGACAAGACATTCGATGTAACATGCCGTGAGATGCCAAGAAGGTCCAAAATGAAGTAGATAGATACCCACGTACATTATCACTCTGCAATGATCGAAGAGTGATACCAAATTGTGTTTTGACTTCATTAAAAAAAGATTGGAAAATAGAAAATAATTTTGAACGATCCTTCATCAGATATAACCAAGTACAATAGGAAAAATTATCTATAAAGGTAACAAAATATCGTGACCCCAATGTAGAAGAAACACGACTCAGACCCCAAACATTGGAATGAACCAAAGCAAAGGGAGACGTAGCTCGATTTATAATGCGAGGAGAAAATGAACTACGAATATGCTTACTGGCGGCCACGACTACTGAGATAAAGACTCTAAGTGAGAAAGACTAGGATGTAATTGTTTTAACTTATCAAGACCAGGATGTCCCAACTGAGCATGAATAACAAGCGGAGATACCACCGCCGAACCAACAAGAGAGGCTTGGTGAAGTCGATATAGGCCATGAGACTCACATCCGAAGTCAATCATCCTCCCTGTACTCCGGTCCTGTAATGACACTGAAGATCTAGTAAACGAGATGACACAATCAAGAGATCGAATAAGCTGACTTATTGATAACAAATTAAAGGGAGCTCCAGGAACATAAAGAACATTTTGAATGGAAAGAGATGGAGAAGGATGAACAACACCAATACCTTGGGACTAAATTTGAGAACCATTTGACATAGTGACAAAGGGTAAATAATCGGAAGTAGATAGTGAAGAAAAAAGATATTTATTACCAGTGATATGATCGGTGGCCCAGTCAGTCATACTGGGACTCGAAGAGCGAGATATGCTAGCAAAGGAATTACCAACTTATGTAACAGCAGCAGGGGAATTAGAATCCCGTCGATCCTCATACCATTTCAGAAAGTCATCATAGGAAGGCGGGGAATTAGAATCCCGTCGATCCTCATACAGCGAAGGCGGCGAACCGAACTCGAGGCGAGAGGTCGACCATGGAGACTCCAACATTTATCAATCGTATGTCCTGGTCGGTGACAATGATCACACCAAGAACGTCTTTTGCCACTTACGAGGTGGAGGTCCGAAAAAGGGTGATTAAGAGGTAGGCGGCCTTCCAAACGGCTGAGATGCAGGTGGACCTACAAACGGCATCGGGAAAGCTTCCCCGGAAGGCGGGCTCCCAGGATACGACTGTAGTCCCGATTCTTGAGCAAGGCAATGAGCGGCAACGGCTGATTGATGGAGACGACAGCGGGGCGGGTTGTCTGAAGCGGAGGGAGGTCCGAGGCGCGAGGATCTTGATCGTCTGCCGTCATTCTGAGGTGGCGATGGGGATTGTCCCGGTCCCCTAGCGGCGATGATGGCCGCTCCGCGTGCTCAGAGCCACCGGATGTCGTCGTCGACTTGTGCTGCTTCGTGGGTGGTGGAAGATCCGGCGTAGCGTGCGACATGGTCGTATTCCTCTTCCGATGGATTCTCGCGCTTCTAAGAAGCGAAGTTGGATGATGGTTGTGGTGCGAGAAGACGGTCGCTTAATCGCGATGCATAAGCCGAAGCCATGAGAGGAGCAGCATCATGAGAAGACGAAGAGCTCGCACGTGGAATTGTTAATCCGTGCCGTTGCTGCCAGCCAGCGATGTCCCGCTGCTTCGCTGCCGACCACGCCAAGATATTCACTCACGCCGGCCACCTACACTCCGCCTCCGCTGAGCGACGGAGCGAGGCGCCGGAGGCGATGGAGCGAGGCGCCGAGGCAAGACTAACTCCACTTCCGCACGGAGCGAGGCGAGGCGCTTAGCGACGGACCGGATGCACCGGAGGAGCATCGACGAGGGCGAGGCGACGGCCGGGTCGACGGAGGTCGCGATCGCGACGAGGAAGCCCGGTGCGCTCGCGGCGGAGGGAGAAATCGTGAATGAGGAAATCGCCCGCGAGCAGCAGCCGAGTGGGCTCGAGGTCGCGACCGCGACGAGGAAGCCCGGTGCATCTACGATTTAACTGAGCCTCGCAGGCGCCGAGATTGGCGACAACAATGCCGCGACGAGATCAAGGCCCGCGCGAGGAAGGAAGAAAGCTGTCGCGAAGCGCGGAAGAAAGAAGCCAGCCGCGATGAGAAGCTCGCGATGGGAGAAGGAAAAGAAAAAGAAAAAAAAATCGAGAAAGAAAAACCTAACCTCACTCTGATACCATGTTCTTTTATAAAAAAAGAAAACTACTTTATTACATGGAAGAAACCCTATTTATAAAGTATAGGGCTTATAGATTAAACTCTATCCTAAGAAATAAAATAATGGATAAAACTCGATCCTAGGAGATAAAATAATTATCCCTAGAATATTCTAACAATTATCAAGAGATCTATTTGATCTCTTGATTAGGTCATCTTAGGAGGCTTAAATGGAACATATCTTACCATAATTATCCCATAATTAAGGTAAGAACAACCCAGAAAATTTCCATAAGAGAAATCTAAATGCCGGGACACACGACGGCCGTGTGGTCCTTCTCAGCATGCTTGATTTTGCCCTTTTTCGGCCAGAGCCAGGCACAACCCGTGCCAAGTTAGGCACAACCGTGTGAGGCTCTGTATGGTCCGTTTGACTTCGTTTAGGTGTGATATGGTCGTGCTAAGTCCAACAAGGCCCAGTGTTCTAAAAAGCGCTAGACGGTAGGCGGGCGGTCACTCATCGCCTAGCGCCTACGCGATTTCTAGGCGGTCGATTTTTTTAATATTTTAAATATAATAATATATAAAAAAATTAATATATTAGGGGGCACTCAAAAGTCAAAACTCACTTTGTAGCCTCCACATGCATGTAACAAATAACAACTAACAACAACTCAACAAGTAACAAGAATATTAAAAACATTTAAGATTGTCGCAGGCGTATTTTGGACGAAGAGATCGCTGGATGTTTTTAGTGAGCGAAGTAGTACATATCAAACAACAACGTGTTATCAATGACACGCCGTCCGTGTCGAGAGTTCCAGCCACGCCCACGCTCAAGAACCGACACGCCGTTGGCCGACACGGCCGGTGAGAATGTCGACACGCCACGTAAATGAGGGCACAGCGTGTCGCGCATTTCTCGGCCGGCCGCCAACGGCGGCTCATTCTGGAACCAGGTGTGTTGAGCTGAACTCGACACGACATGTCACCGATAACACGCTGTGTTGTTCGATACGCCGCTTTTACGCACAAAACACTTATCCACAACTCCATGAAGATTTATCCAAAAATTAAAGAACCAAAGTTCACGCAAGTCGCTTAGGATCACATTAGAAATTGCTCACGTGTCCGGAATTGGAATTAGTGGCAACAACAACTTGCTACAACTACAAAATTGTAGTTGTTATAGACTTATAGTTAAGCTGAAACTTTCGGGCTTAACTTACCAACAAGAACTAATCTCTTATTACAATGTTATTAACATGAATATCAATTAGTGAAATCATCACAAGATTCTCAACCATTAGATCACAGGAGCTAGCACTCATCAATTCAACTTATTGTCGATCTTCTCTTTACACGATACTAGTCATTTTAGATAAACTTTTGTAGATAATTTTGTATGATCCATCTACATTTTCTTTCTATCTTTGCGCAGAAATGAATTCTATCGACTCGAAAACATATAACTCTCGATTAGTCAGACACTGCGCACTATAATCCCTTACCTTAGTCGGATCTGTGGCATGCGCGCGAAGTCTGTGAAGGAAGGGCCGACAATGAAGCAATGCAGCGAGCAGGCGGCGACCTATCCGGACGAGGAGAGCTCAGAGAGGCGGAGGTGGCGATGAAGCGAAAAGAGGGTGGCGAGGCTGGGATCGGATTAGTGCTTGGCTTCCGCTGTTCGCGGCTTTCTCCCGGTGCCTAGGTTCCTGCGTACGCCGTGGTCTAGGGATTTCACGACGCGGTCGGCGATCTGACGAGACTCGATGGTCGGAGGCGGCGCGCGCGTGAAGTCGGCTCGCCCGGGCGCGTGAGACGAAGAAGCGAAGAGGTGCGACGACGGGATTAGGGATTCCAAAATTTGGCTCGATTAGGATTTAGGTTGCACGCGAGATCGTGATTCAGAAATCGCGATTAGGGATTTCGAATTTCAATCGCGATTCGTGAATCGCGACTACATTGCCGCTTAATCGGTCGGTCGCCCCGATTAATCGAAGCGAAGCGTCGTCGATTAATCGCTCTGGGCGCCGATTAAAGCGGCGACGCCGCCGATTAATGCGGCGACGCCTAGCGGCGTCGCCTCTGTAAATGTCGGGGCGGTGGACGAGCGTCCACCGCCTACGCGCCGCCTAATCGGATAAAATCGGCGATTTTTAGAACACTGACAAAGCCATAGGAGGTTCCATAGCCTCCATTTTGCACCCCCTTAGTCTGGTTCAACTAAATATATTCTCTCTCAATGAGAATCTCATTCTCAGACTTATTTTACATCTCGAGATCACCCATAGTGTATGTGACCCAATAGGTTCCCGGTTATGTTGGTCATTCATAATTAACCCCTTAATTATTAATAGATCATGAGTGACACCTAACAGTACATCATGACTCTCAATTGACTAGAAAGTCTAAATCGACTCCAGAATATTTTCTGAACCCTTTAGCAGCTTCAGTTATTCGTGCCTTGTTCCTTTCACTCATCCTATACCCACTTGGTTCAGGACATGATTTATGTATTCGTCCTCACTAGGCTAACTACGTCACACCTAGCCCAAGTTAGTTTCCTTAGCCTGTGAATTCAAGTTACTCCTACATGTTCCCAAGAATACCATCTTCTTAACATGCTTGCTCTGGCCAGAGACTTCTGAGTAACAATCCTGACAAGAGGCCTAGGATATACATCTTTATCAGGAGTGGTGAATCCTCCGTGGGCTATTCAAACACCTTCAATCACTTTGGCTTATACCCAATCATCCCGGAGTTATACCTACTATGTAGATAGCTGAGAAGAAGTCAAAGTATAAGGCGTCATGATCAAGATGACTTGAATACCTCAAGTCTAAGGAAGCTTGCACTTAAGCTGCAATGAGATCTTCAACGACATATGGAATCATATCAAGTCTCATAGCAGGTCATTCCAATGAACTAGTTACCATAACTAGCATCCACATGTTCACTCTCAGCATCCCTATGCTTCCATTCAGTGAGTACCGAATGCTTGGATAAACCAAGGAGCATAACATGTGCTAGTCTCACAGAATTGATGATGCCCAATCTCATCAATTCATCGACTAGGGATAGTTTCAATACTTGCATATTTACACATAATGAGATACTCTCTAATTGTGATCTAATCACAATTTCTCTCATGCTATGCATCGTATTGTGGACTTCAGTACATGAGTTTAAGATCCAATAAAATACATAGATAATGCATACTCAAATAGTGAATTTTATTAATAACTTCTAAGGCGATTACCTTAGGACACCTCTCAATTAATGGCAGCTATCTCAAGACGTTGCATCGCTTATCTATGAATTTTTTCTGGCTATGCATGAAACATGATGCTAAAGCCTAGATTCAAAATTGTTTAGTGTGACAGTGATCTAAATATCAAGCTTTAGCTCATGTAGATTTGCTACAATCACTACCCATAGCTGATTAAATTTGGGAGGATATTTCCTTAGACTTCATTACTAATCTATCGAATTCAGGGGGTTATGATACCATTATAGTTGTAGTTAATTGACTAAGAAAATATGCCCACTTTATTTCACTATCACATCCCTTTACTGCCAAATCTGTGGCTCATCTATTCGGCAAGGAAATTGTTTGCCTCTATGGGATTCCCAAGTCCATTGTGTTTGATAGAGATGTGATCTTCCTTAGTGCTTCTTAGTGCTGCAACATGCATTACAATAGGATTCCTATACACACACCATAATAAAGGAAATTTCAACCTGTTAGAATATTATGACTAGGGATAATTTATTATCCCTAAATATCATTAGGAATAATTATTTCCTAGGATAAAATTTGTTTTATTCCTAGGATAGGGTTTGGTTTAGTCTTTTGAATAGGTCCTAATCTTGTATATAAATAGGGCTTCTTTCATATAATTATAATATCCTTTGTTACAAAAATATCTTGGTATCAGAGCTTTAGCTTCCGTGATCTTCCTATTCCGCGCTTTCCTCGCGTCGATAACTCGTCCACGCGCGCCTATCTCTCGCCGCCTTTATGCGCCGTCGTCGCGCGCCAGGCGACTCGCCGCCTCGGCGGCTTTGCTCGCGGCCAAAGATTCGTCACGCCCGTGCGCGATCCAGCTCGGCGATGTCCTCGCAACACCTGATCAGCACTGTCAATGAGTTTCGTCCTCGGCGGCTACTCCTTCCGGCACCTAACGCAGTCGGCCAGCCTTCACCACCACGATCCGCTCCCCTCCACGACCAGCTCAACGCTCGCGTTGTCCTTCACCGCAAAAATTGTCGACCGCCTCTTCCTGCGTCGCCGCGCCACAAGACGCCGGTCGCATTGCCGGCAAGATCGATCGCCGATCGCCGTCGTTCGCCTCTAGCTCCACCCTCATTCTCGTGAGAACCCGAAGCCCTATTGTTTATTTTCCCTATTCCTTGCTCGCGACGCGTGACGAGCATCAGCCGCCGTGTCGTGGCAGCAGTGTGCCATATCTGCAGTGATGAGATTATAGAGCACCAGGGGAAGCCCCTTCATCCCTTTCCTCGTGTCTGCAACCGCCTGGCTTCTCTCGCCTACCGCCGCAGTGCTCCTTATCTCCTCATGACGAGCGCGTGACGAACGGCGGCACTGTCATACGACTACCTCCAAAGACTTCGGCGGAGTTCTAATTTTACCAACCACGTGGCACACCACTCGTCGAGCTCTTGGATGGTAAGAACTACTCCTCTTGGGATTCTTACATTGAGCTTTGGCTTGTCATGGGACGGGGTTATGAAACACATCTCACACAAACTGAAGAGGATATTCAAGTGACCGATCGTCCTTTATAGAGAAAGGTTGATGCTCAGTTGTGTTGCATTATCCGAGCCACCATCCATCCATCTCTCCGTGATGTCTTCCGGACTCATAAGACCTGCAAGGATGTTTGGATACAAGCTCAATAATAACTTTACGAACATTTCTTCGACTCTATCAAGTTTATGGCGATCTCACGACCATCCTTAATGCCGTCGGATCAAGGAATCTATGCCAACTTATTTGGGATCGATCCTGCAGCTTTCGAGTGAGTTCATGACTACTCCCACTGCGGCCACTCTGAGAGCTTGAAAATCGAAGAAATTTTTATGTCTTTGGCGTTATAGTACGCCCTCGAGATTACTCTCGTATCGATCGTGATCGGATCACGCGGCCCATAGAGGCCACCATGGACTCTACCTGGGCGACTCTCCTCCGTGTCCCTACCAAAGTCTTGACATTACAATTTTCTGTTCCGGTTGACTCTTTAGTATTGGTCTCTGGGAACAACAACAAACCTAGACACACGATTGATAAATGTTGAGTCTCCATGGTCGACCTCCTCGATCGCTTCGATCGCGAGTTACATCACGTCTTGACTCCCAGTTCATTGATTGACACTGACCAACCCCACCGCCTCAGTTGACACCAACTCCAACTCCATCGCCTTCCTATGATGACTTTCTGAAGTGGTATGAGGATCGACGGGGGTCTAATTCTCTTGCTGCCATTACACAAGCTGGTAATTCCTTTGCTGGCATATCTCGCTCTTCGGGTCCTTGGGTACTTGACTCTGGGGCCACCGATCATATCACTGGTAATAGATCTCTTTTTTCCTCACTATCTACTTCCGGTTATTTACCCTTTGTCACCATGGCAAATGGTTCTCAAACTCAGTCCCAAAGTGTTGGTATTGTTCATTCTTCTCCATCTCTTCCCATTCAGAATGTTCTTTTGTTCCCAAAGCTCCCTTTAATTTATTATCAATAAGTCAGCTCACTCGGTCTCTTGATTATGTCATCTCATTTACTAAATCTTCTGTTTCATTACAGGACTGGAGTACGGGGAGGATGATTGGCTCCGGATATGAGTCTCATGGTCTATATCAACTTCACCAAAACTCTCTTGTTAGTGCTCGGATCTCCATCATTATTCATGCTCGGTTAGGATATCCCGGTCTTGATAAGTCAAAACAATTACATCCTAGTCCATCTCACTTGTAGTCATCTTGTAGTCGTGCCGATTAAGCGGCGTATCGTAGTTCGTTTTCTCCTCGCATTATAAGTCGGGCTACGTCTCGCTTTGCTTTGGTTCATTCCGATATTTGAGGTCCAAGTCGTGTTGCCTCTACATTGGGGACACGATATTTTGTTACCTTTGTAGACAATTTTTTCCGTTGTACTTGGTTATATCTGATGAAGGATCGTTCGGAATTGTTTTCTATTTTCCAATCTTTTTTTAATGAAGTTAAAATACAATTTAGTATCCCTCTTCGATCCTTGCAGAGTGATAATGCACATGAATATCGATCTACTTCGCTTCAAACCTTCTTGGCATCTCACGGCATATTACATCGAAAGTCTTGTCCTCATACCCCCTAACAGAATAGAGTTGCAGAATGAAAGAATCGTCATCTTCTCGAAACCACCCGGACTCTTTTCCTCCACTCTCACGTTCCTCTTCGTTTTTGGGGTGACGCCGTACTTACTGCATGTTATCTCATCAATCGGATGCCTTCCTCTACTTTACAGGGTCAAATACCTCATCATGTACTTTATCTAAAGCAGTCCCTTCATCCTTTACCACCTAGGGTTTTTGGTTTTACATGTTTTGCTCATGCTCTTGATCCTGGCATTGATAAACTCTCTCCTCGGTCGCATAAATGTATTTTTCTTGGGTACCCACGGTCTCAGAAAGGGTATAAGTGTTATTCCCCTACTCTCCGACAGTATTTCATCTCTGTCGATGTCACGTTCTTTGATTCAATTCCTTTCTTTGGGTCTTCAGAGTCATCGTCTGAATTTTATCCTTCTATGCCTGTATCAGTCTTTGATCCTCTGAAGGATTCTCTATCACCCCCAGCCCCAATTCCTCCTCCGTTGCAGGTTTATCAGTGTCATCCTCGTCCTGCTTTGCTGCCGGCCAACACTGACTCTGCCATGGAATCATCTCTAGAACCAGGTCCTCCGCCCCTTCCTCCGGTCCAGTCTTCTGAGTCTAATATTCCCATTGCCCTTCGGAAAGGTATACGTTCCACTCGTAATCCTTCTCCACATTATGTTTTTTTGAGTTACCATCATCTTTCTCCTTCCTATTATTCGTCTTTCCTTCTTGTCGTCTGTTTCTCTTCCAAAGACTGCAGGAGATGCATTTGTCCATCCAGAATGGAAACAGGCTATGCTCGACGAAATGAGTGTCTTACAGAGTTGTGGGACTTGGGATCTCGTTCCTCTACCACTAGGAAAGTCAGTTGTTGGTTGTCGATGGGTATATCTGATGAAGGTTGCACGGGCCGACGGTTGATCGGCTTAAGGCTCGTCTCGTTGCTAAAGGTTATACTCAGATCTTCGGATTGGATTATGGGGACACGTTTTCTCCTGTTGCCAAGATGTCCTCTATACGCTTACTCATGTCCATTGTTGTGATTCAACACAGGTCTCTTTATCAGTTGGACATCAAGAATGCGTTCTTACATGGTGACCTGCTCGAAGAAGTTTACATGGAGCAACCTCCGTGTTTTGTTGCTCAGGGGGAGTCTTCTGGTCTTGTGTGTCGCTTGCGAAAATCTTTATATGGTCTCAAGCAGTCACCCAGAGCATGGTTTGGTAGATTTAGTATTGTAATTCAACAGTTCGGCATGACTCGGAGCGAGGCTGACCATTCTGTCTTTTATCACCACTCATCGACTGGTTGCATTTACCTAGTAGTTTATGTTAATGATATTGTCATCACAGGTAGTGATCATCTCGGGATCTCACAGGTGAAACATCTTTTCAAACATTTTCAGACAAAGGATCTCGGCAGACTTAAATACTTCTTGGGAATAGAAGTAAGACAAATCGTAAATGGGATCATTATATCTCAAAGGAAGTATGCAATGGATATTCTAGAAGAAACAGGAATGTTAAACTCAAAGACAGTTGATAACCCTATGGATCCTAATGTCAAGCTCCTACCAAATCAGGAGGAGCCTCTACTAGATCCTGAACGATACAGGCGATTAGTAGGAAAACTAAGTTACCTTACTGTTACTCGTCCAGATATCTCATTTGCAGTAAGTGTAGTAAGTCAGTTTCTCAACTCTCCGTGTAAAGAACATTGGGATGCTGTGATTCGCATTGTTCGATATATCAGAGGCGCTCCAGGAAAAGGTCTTTTGTATAAAGACAAAGGACATACTCGAGTCATAGGATATTCTGATGCAGACTGGGCAGGATCTCCCATTGATAGGAGATCTACTTCTGGTTTTGTATATTTATCGGAGATAACCTTGTTTCTTGGAAAAGCAAAGAGAATGTTGGCAAGATCTAGTCTAAAGGCGAGTATCGAGCTACGCCATTGCGATAAGAACTTATATGGCTCAAACAGTTGCTTCAAGAGCTAAGGTTTGGAGACGTTACACAAATGTCACTTATATGTGATAACCAAGCCGCTATGCATATTGCCTCAAATCTAGTTTTTCATGAGAGGACAAAGCATATTGAAGTCGACTGTCACTTTGTCAGAGAAAAAGTCATATCTGGAGAAATAGCTACTAGTTTTGTTAACTCACATGATCAGCTAGCAGATATATTTACTAAGTCACTGAGAGGTCCTCGAATTGACTACATATGTAACAAGTTGGGTGCATATAATTTATATTCTTCAGCTTGAGGGGGAGTGTTAGAATATTATGACTAGGGATAATTTATTATCACTAAATATCATTAGGAATAATTATTTCCTAGGATAAAATTTATTTTATTCCTAGGATAGGGTTTGGTTTAGTCTTTTGAATAGGTCCTAATCTTGTATATAAATAGGGCTTCTTTCATGTAATTATAGTATCCTTTGTTACAAAAATAACACAACCAATCCAACGACTCATCTAGATTTTTCTATTATTGATCGGTTGCTCTATTATAAAAACAAGCTCGCCATCCCAGAGCAGTCTCTCGTCATCCCAGAGTAGTCTTCCTTATGACAAAAGTTATTTGTTGAATCTCATGACACACCCTCTATTGGGCATGGCGGTTGCATCGCTTATCTATGAATTTTTTTTGGCCATGCCTGAAGCATGATGTTAGAGCCTGGATTCAAAATTGTTTAGTGTGCTAACAATCTAAATATCAAGCTTTAGCTCCCGTAGGTTTGCTACAATCACTACCCATACCTGATCAAATTTGGGAGAATATTTCCTTAGACTTCATTACTAATCTATCGAATTCAAGAGGTTGTGATACCATCCTGGTTGTAGTTAATCGACTAAGCAAATATACCCACTTTATTTTACTATCTCATCCCTTTACTATCAAATTTATGGCTCATCTGTTCAACAAGGAAATTGTTCGCCTCCATGGGATTCCTAAGTCCATTGTGTTTGATAGAGATGTGATCTTCCTCAATGTTTTTTGGTAAGAATTGTTCAAACTCAGCCAAGCTCAACTCCGCATGAGCTTTGCCTACGATCCGTAAATTGACGGACAAACTGAAGTTGTCAATTGCTGTCTTAAAACTTACCTACTGTGTTTTTCAAGTGAACAACCTCATTCTTGGTCCAAGTTTTTATCTTGGGCAGAATATTCATTAGGTTCCATGGTTTAACTGGCACTTCTCCTTTCCTCATTGTCTATGGAAGAGACCCTCTACACTTGCAACCTGTCCTTAGTGGAACCAATATTGTTGATCTTGAAGACCAGTTATTAACACAAGATGTTATGCTCCGCACATTGAAGGAAAATCTTCTTAAGGCCAATCTCGCATGTGATCACACGCCAACACCAATTGACGTGATATCCAATTTCAAGTTTGAGATTCGGTTTTCTTGTGTCTCCAACCTTATAGACAATAGTCCTTAGCCAAGTGCCGGTATGAAAAGTTGTCACCACATGTCTTTGGGTTGTATACTATCACCAAGAAAATTGGACCAGTTGCACATGAGCTTGCTCTTTACACATTCCTCTAAAGTTCATCCAGTTTTCCATGTTTCTCTACTACACCGCATTTATGGAGAACATAATTTTGCAACCACCGGTCGCTTCCATCTTTGGAACTCTTGATCCAATGGCAAGATAAACCTCTTGAAGCAGCTAGTTAGGAGAATTATGATTACTCGCTGCACAATTTCTATCATTCCACCTTGAGGACAAGGCTTCTTTCGAAGGAGGGGGATTGATACAATCTCCATGCCATATCATCAACCTATGCCACATAAGAAGAACATCCTTTATACATATTCTAGAAGAAACAAGAAGACGGAAGATGGTTATAATTTCCATTGATAATTACCATGTATTTACATAAAATAAGGAAGATGATTATAACTTTCATTAATAACTACCATCTATTTACATCTGTATATACAACTTCGATCTAATAAGGAGGGGTCTTTGAAAATTGTTGTTATTTAAGTATTAGGAGGGTTGTCCACTCCATAAAGACAGATATATTGCAACAACCAAGTTTGGCTAATTATTAGTCGACCAAAAAGATTGATGGTTTTAGACAACAACCAAGTTTCGAATGACAAATTATTTCTAGTCAAGCAACCAAACTAGCACAGATAACCTAAGACTTTTGTTAGTCAAACAAGATTTGAGTGATGACTTCGAATATATCATTTTAGGATGCCTAAAGATTTTTCATTGGTTGATCAACAAGTAAAAGAATTAACCATTAGCCCTCATTTAAATGTCCATTTTAGGTGATTCTTTTAACATAAGAACTTGTATAAAAATATATCTATTATTTATCTATCATTGTTAAAATGTCAAAGGATCATCAAGGGGCTTTTAAGGCTTATTCATGATTCATCCTTGCAACAAAAGCTCTCTAGGAAACTCTTTTCTCACCTCACCATGGATTAGATCTATATCTACTAGGGTGAGTTGTTTGATTTGTCTATAGAAATTGATTTTTATATCACTTAGAGAGAGTGCATTTAAAATCCCATTTGTTGGGTCGATCTCTTTAGATCTTTAAGATCTATACTTGTTGAGATTTATCCTTGTGTGTAGAGCATTATAGCTCGTTGAGGTTTCATCCTCTTGTTCAGGTTTTATCTTCAATTGTAGAGGCTTCCACCATTTCTTAGTGATCCAAGGAGTCATTTAGTTATTGCATTTTGGGTCATCATATCAAACAAGGGTAATTGACGTATGAACATGGAGTTCAAAATCACATAAAAGTTTAACATTTTGTGTTGTGTTATTTTTTTTTATTATATCTTATTTATATTGCATACTACTGTCACTCTAATGTTCACATGGGCACACATTGCCAACATCTAAATTGAGTTTTGTGTTTGCGAGAAAAATGCACGATCACCTATTCACTCCCTTTAGCCAATATCCTTTGATTACACACTTAAGTTCACCTCAAGTTCACATGCATACATATATTACCAATATTTAAACTAAGTTTTGCATTTATGAGAAAAATACACAATCACCTGTTTACTTTGTTTAGTTAATGTCCTTTGATGCCACGGTTTTCACCTCAATTCAATTACTTGAAATTAGCTTACACTTAAATAACTTGGTCAAAGTATCTTCCTTAAAGAGAACAACATGAAACATTTTTATATTATAAACAGAAAAAACTTTCTTGGAAAGGCATCATAAGTTCATTAGTTCTTAAAATTTTATGCTTCTTAGTTGAACATAGATTGTTAAAATTAATATTAAAAATCATATAAGGGGAAGTCATAAAAATGGGATTAAAATTTTGTTCATTAGCCCTGAAGTCCATATAGCCGACCCCCCATATAGTGGGATAAAGCTTGACTGTGTTTTACTGTCGTTGTAGCCCTAAAGTTTTCCCATTCTCATTCCTAGCATTATCGAGTATGACACCTCATAGTTCATAGTTTGTTAGGCCCACGTTGATGTGACTAATAATGTGTGCTCAATTGTGCAGATACATGTTACTTGACATTAACATTGTTGGTGTAATGGATGAAGTTCAAGTGGGATGAGCTCGATCAAATATTTAACATAAAAGGAAAGTCCAATATATATTGGAAGATAAATGAAATCCAAGTGGTTGTGGTCAAGCAAACATTTGACAGAGGGGAAGTTCAGCAGGTGGCAAACAAGGAAGAACTAGAGGCGATATCTCTTGGTAAATAAGAAGTCCTACTATGTCGAGTAGGATCAGATACCTGCACACAAGAAATCTTGGAGGTAAGATCTCTTGGCATGTAAGTTGTGAAAGATTGAGCGACTTGTATTGTGTGTGTTGGATAGATCTCTTAGTCAAGTGAAGATTCAAATAAGAAACAAATTTTTCGGGGTTGAAGTCGATGACTCAATCAACTAATGTGCCTTGGTCGACCAAGAAGTAGACTAAAAATGGATCGGAAAGTAACTATTTTGGGTTAAGTCGACTAGATAGAAACATGCTTGATTAGTTGATTAGGTAGTTAAGTAGAGATTCACTTCTAGTAAACAGGAAGTTGCTATTCTAAGATGAGTCAACTGAACCTCAGATCAGATCAGTGGACTAATCGACTGAGCATTCAACTAAAGCTCTAGCGGAGCAAACAAAATGTAACGAAGTCAACTAAATAATCGAATATATTTGAAGTGAGTTAATTGTTTGATTTTGAGTCAAACAAGAACAACTTGAATAGACTAATAAGGATGAATCAATAGACTACATCCAAATTGCCTGAGAGTTAAGCTTGTGTGCTTATCTAAAGGAGTCAAGTGACAAGTGTTAGAGTCAACTAACGTATAGCTGATTGGAAATGTTCTAAGTTGATTAAAGGCAACAATAGAGGAGACAAATTTTGCATAGATCTAACTCTAGTCGACCGATAGCTTAAGCCAGCCAACTCATTAATTTAGAATAGTTGAGAGAGCCTAAATATAGTTGTTTGGAGGGTTATAAATGAGGTGCAAGGGGGCATGAAATAACAATAATTCTCGGATAAATGATCTTGCTTTCTTGTTTTCTCCATAACAAATTGTTTGTGTTGGTACAATCGGTCCAAGTCACGATTGACCAGACTCGAGTTTGACTCGAGGAGTATTTTGATGTTCGACAAAACATATGACAATATGATTGTCATAGGAAGTCAAAGTCTTGAGTACTTGGCATGGGAAGTCCAAGCAAGGTTTAAAATCTCGACTCGTATCGGGATTTCGATCTGCGACCGGAACGATACGGTTTCGGTACCGTATTGCGGTTTCTCACCGCGATCGCGCAGCGCAATCGCCTTCCCGATCGCGTTGTCCGATCGCGATCGCGATCGCGCAGCGCGATCGGGAATGTGATCACCTTCCCGATCGCGCTGCGCGATCGTCTTTGCGTCGTCGCCGCCGCCTCCTTCCGGTACCGTGCCTCTGCGTCGTCGTCGCCGCCTCCTTCCAATATCGGTACGCATTCCGGTTTCGATTGTTCGTCGGAACGAAATTTTTCGGCAATTTCGTCCGAAACGGCTCGGCATTTAAAACCTTGAGTACTTGGCATGGGAAGTCCAAGTCTTGAGTACTTGGCAAAGAAAAAATCCAAGCATGGGTCTTGGCATTTGGAAAGTCTAAGCATGGGTCTTGGCGTTTGGAAAGTCCAACATGGAGTTGGCATGGAAAGTCCAAGGGTGTAGTCTTGGCCACGTAAATCCAAGTGTGTAGTCTTGGCGGTGAAAGTCCAATTCATGGGTACTTGGCATTTGGGAAGTCTAAGGTTTGATTTTGGCGGCGTAAAGTCCAAGGGTGGAGTCTTGGCAACATAAGTCCAATGGTTGACGGCGTAAAGCCCAAGCGTATGTCTTGGCAGCGTAAGCCCAAATGTGCCTTGGCGGTGTAGACCAGCTTAGCATGACAATAGCCGATGGAAGCACCTGAAGGCTAGCGTATGGATGAACGAGTCATGGATGACTTGGAGGGATCCGATAGGTGTGAGGTTGATGGAGGTGATTAGAAGACTTAAGTCTAGTCTAAGGGTGGTCTAGCAAGTATGAGAACATCATACTTGGGGTAAACCTTATGGTTGAGGTGTAGCGATCGGGGGTTATGGACGATCGACCGGTGGTCAATGTTTGACAACAGCGATCGTAGGATTATGACGATCATTGCGATGTCGGCGGCGTTCGACTACGACGAAGGCCTTAGCGGTCGGCTGCGATCATTGGTGTTAGTCGCGAGACGAGCGCTCGATAAGCCGTGAAGAAATCGACTTACGGGCTTGACGATCGACTACTAATAATGTGATCATTGCCGGTGTATCTATTGGCTTGAATGCCAACGTGGATCAAGTCCATTGTGAGACAACGACACTGTTGACAGTCGACTGGGGCCTTTTGGTAGTCGACTGGAGCATTTTGGCAGTCGACTACCAGGCAAAAATCCAAGTCGCGCGGAGGCTTAAAAGGAGCTCGACGGAGAGGATTTCAGTAGCAATTTCTTGCGCGATTTGAGATGATTTACTGGTGCAAATCAGGGTCTTCAAGTGCGGTCCAAAGCAATCAACAAGCAAGCATTCAAGTTCACATTTGTAAAGTTTTCTTTATGTTGTTTTGTGTATTTTACTTGTATTTGCTTGTATTTTATAATATTACTTTTGTAATAACTTGTAAGAGGTTTCTCCACCTCCGACTTGTTGTTGAAAAGTGTTTTTTATTAGTGGTGGTGTGCATTACTAGAGCTCGATATTGAGCTCACCCCGTGGAGTAGGAACTAGGGTTCCGAACCACGTTACATCGTTTGTGCGTGTATGTTGCGTGTTTATCTTTATTTGTTTTTGTTTTATTATTATTTCCGCTGCACATTAACAAGTTTGTGTAGACGAGCACGCCAATGATCAGCGACGATCGTCTGTCAGCAATGAAAGCGCCGTTCACCCTCTGGCGCTCGAGTTCCTCTGATTGGTATCAAAGTCAGGTGCTCTTCTATGAATAATAACCGGGAGCAAACGCGCTAGAGGATGGAGTTGCCGAACGATGGACTTGGATGGGACATCAACACGCCAATTTCATACACTCTCTATGGACGAGAAGGCTTTAATCAATGGAAGGGAAGGATCGAAGAATTCATAATGATGAGGGACTTCGAAGATTGGTCTGCCTTGATGGAAGGATTCAAGTATCCAAGAGAGCCAAAGGGAGGATTCCTCAAGAGGAAGAAGTGGATCGAGGAACAACTCTAAAAATTCGAGAAAAATAAGAAGGTAATAAAATTCTTGGTTGATTTAATTCCTCATGATATTTTGTATAGTTTTGGTGAATATAAGGATGTCAAGGAGCTTTGGAGCGAATTGGCAAAATTTCATGAAAAGTCCCAATCGGTCCAAGGGGATATGGAAGAAAGCTCATCCTCACAAGAAAGTGAGGAGTCGGAGATCAAGAGGTGTTCGACATCCGAGGAGGAAGAAGAGGTGGAAGAAGTAGGAGAAACCTCCACCTCTAGGTTTGAGGGGGAGAATATTAGATCACCGGAGCCGGAGGAAAATCAAGAAGTAACTTCAACCTTCGAGAGAGATGAAGAACCAATTTCGGCTCCAACCACCGACCTAGGTAACTCAAGCATTTCAACTAAAAATAAAAATAATATTGTAAGCTTTGAGTGTAACTCGGACACTACAAAAGCAAGTGTCCGAAACGGGTCAAGAAAATGGTACAAGTTATGCCAAAGGTCAAGGAACTCGGTGCTTCAACAATTAAGAACAAGGAGCATGTAATTTGCTTCAAGTGCAATCAAAGAGGGCATTATAGGAGGCAATGCCCTAGGGGGAGGAAGAAGGTCCAAGAAAGAGCATCACATGTAGGGGGAGCTTCTAAAGCAAACCCTAAGATAAAATTTAGTAATGCACTTTCTTTATTTTATAATGAAAAGCATGCTTTTAATACTCTTACAATTGTGCATAATCATAAGGAGCATGCTAGAAATAATAGATTTTATTGCTTATGTGCAAAATATTATAATTTTGGGGCTAAGGACAAATCTAGATCAAATACCCCTAAAACAATTCTACCTAGGGAAACTATTAGGAAGTTAGAGGAGCATTTAGGCATTAACCCTAAGAAGGGTAGGCATATGCCTAGAAAGAACAACTCTACTCAAAGAAATAATGGGTCTACCAAATTAGAAAAATTAGAGTTTGAAAATCAAGTTTTGAGGTCAAAGCTTAAGAAAATTGAAAGGACCCTTAAAAAGATGCAAAATCAAATGCAAGTGTCAAAACTTAGGACCAAGGAGTCAAAACCTAGGGTCTAGGAACCAAGGTCCACCTAAGGGCAAGAAAGGTTTGGGTCACAAACCTATGCTCAAAGAGATCTACCATAGTGTTCCATTCGATTATGGAATCATTCATAGGTCTAGGAAGACCAAGATTACTAGAGAAGTCATCCCTAAGGGTAATCATGATGTGTGCCTAGTGGATAAGGTTTCAAGAAAACCTAAGGAAGTCACTAAGAAGGTCATCCCTAGAGTTGACCTAGGCAATACCACAATGACCAAGGCTTCAAAGCCTAGAAGGGTCATTAGAAAGGTATCAAGGGAAGTCATCCCTAGTGAATACCTTGTAAACCCAAGGAGCTCCAATAGGTATTGGGTTCCTAGGAGCGTGATCGATTCACGCTAAATGGGTTAGGGTGTGTCAACCCTAAGTGGATAGGTAGTTAACCTAACCATAGTAGTGTTGGCACTTTAAGTCATTTCTAAAGTAATGTGATACTTTAAAAATGTGGTTAGAATTATATCCTAAAAGATTTTAGGATGTGCCAATTAAATTTGAGAGTTTTGAAAAATTGATCAAATTGACACAATTAAGGTTTAGAGGTTATAGTGTGTCATTTTGGGTTTTTGGCACACTTGGGATAAGTAGTAATATGGAAAAAATAAATTTAATCATAACAAATGATAATTAATACTAAAACTTAGATATTCTTATACCTTTACCTTTTATTTGTCATACCTTGTTTGTCATTGTCATGTCATGACATCATATTTTATTTTAATCATATAAAATATCATGATCATGCTTAGGGTTTATTTTTTTTATGTCATGTATATTTAGGTTTATATTTAATGTCATGACATCATGATTATTGGCACATGTTTTATTTATGCTATCATTTATGTCATAATTATCATTCATGCATTAATAAAATTGATTTAAGGACTATGGCATGATTTGAAGTCTCATGTATAAGGGAATCAAATAGTGTTACCTTAGAAAAGAACATGAGACCTTAGTTTAGGAAGAACAAAACACACATCTCACATCACATTGACATGTGTGTGTATTAATACACCCTAGACACATATGAGATGTTAGGAAATGAGTTAAGTTCAAGGTGCGTAATTCTTGCATCTAGATGAACTCAAACTCATTTTATACCATAGATGAGTCATGAGGAAAGCTTATGTACAAGTCATGTGCATTAAGCCCATAAACCATGGTTCAATATAAGATTTTAAAAACATTTCAAAATCATTTTAAAAAAAAACCTTAGTGTAGTCTATCTTTTGATAGAAGTCACCATTGAAGAAGTTGATATAAAATAGGTCAAAAACATTGAAGTTATCAATGGTTTTGAATTTTATATCAATCTCACTATTTTATGGCTATTTTATTTTTCAAATATTTTTCACCCATTATTATTGTTATAAGTATTATACGTATGAAGTTTCACTATTTTTCAAATTACGTATAATTTCTTATGTATTTTTAAACTTTAGTTTCGAACTACGATTCTGCATTTAAATCACGATCGTATCGTGAATAGCGATCATGGCATCGAAGCGATCATTGTTGGTATCAGTTATTTGCCGATCTTAATTTCGGGTAAACAAGGATGTTTATCCCATGTTTCAACTATGTTAGGCTACCCTAACTGCTCCTATCCCTAGGATATGCTTTGGAAAACATTATAAAGGGTGAAAATTCATTGGATATGGATTAGGAGAATTGTTTAGAGAGTGTATCAAATTTTAAGGTGCGTGAAAGTTCAAGTTTGAACTTTCGGCCTTAATTTTGATGGTTTAGTGTTCCTATAGGCTTAGAGACTCTCCAAGGACATTGTTGGTGCAATGGTAAAGGGGGAGAAAGCCTTTAGAGGGAGGTTATCCATCATGGGATGATGGATGTGTTCTTCCTCATGATGGGGAGAATTTTGAAAATTGAGAGTTTGAAGGATTGCCTCTCTTTAGTGATATAAGATTTATCACTAAGAAGTATGAAGGCATCCTAGATGTTTTTAAACCAAGGGGGAGGTTGTAAGATCTCATTAGGATACCCTTGGGGAGAGCCTTTTTGATGTATGTCAAAAAGGGAGAGAATTAATGAGAAATTGATAGGAGGATTTAGAATTCCCAATTTGGACAATTGAGAGGATTGATTTGAGTTAGTGTTCTAACTCAAAGGTGTTTGGTCTTTGTTAAATATCAAAAAGGGGAAAATTATTAGTGCAATCGACCCAGGTCACGATTGACCAGACTCGAGTTTGACTCGAGGAGTATTTTGATGTTCGACAAAACATATGACAATGTGATTGTCATGGGAAGTCCAAGTCTTGAGTACTTGGCATAGGAAGTCTAAGTCTTGAGTACTTAGCATGGGAAATCCAAGTCATGGCTACTTGGCATGAAAAGTCCAAGTCTTGAGTACTTGGCAAAGAAAAAGTCCAAACATGGGTCTTGGCATTTGGAAAGTCCAAGCATGGGTCTTGGCATTTGGAAAGTCCAACATGAAGTTGGCATGGAAAGTCCAAGAGTATAGTCTTGGTCACGTAAATCCAAGTGTGTAGTCTTGACGGTGAAAGTCCAAGTCATGAGTACTTGGCATTTGGGAAGGCCAAGGTTTGATTTTGGTGGCGTAAAGTCCAAGGGTGGAGTCTTGGCAGCATAAGTCCAATGGTTGGCGGCGTAAAGTCCAAGCGTGTGTCTTGGCAGCGTAAGCCCAAATGTGCCTTGGCGGTGTAGACCAGCTTAGCATGACAATAACCGATGGAAGCACCTGAAGGCTAGCGTATGGATGAACGAGTCATGGATGACTTGGAGGGATCTGATAGGCGTGAGGCTGATGGAGGTGGTTAGACTGCTTAGGTCTAGGCTAAGGGTGGTATAGCAAGTATGAGGGCATCATACTTGGGGTAAACCTCATGGTTGAGGTGTAGCAGTTGACTGAGGTTATGGACCAGTCGACTGGTTAATTATTTTGACACTTGGCAGCCGAGTCGACACTGCTGTGAGTAGGGTTGTAAACGAGTCAAGCCAAGCTTTACAACGTTGAGACTTATTTGATAAGATAACCAAGTCGAGTCAAGTCAAGCCTAAAATTAACCAAGCTATTGAAAAATTTGTTCAAGCTTAGCTTGGTTTCTTTTTTTTGAATTGAGTTTGGCTTGAGCTTGAATTAAGTTTGACTTGTTTAATGGGTATCGAGCTTCTAATAAAGCTCAATTCAAGCTTGATTAAAACTTGTTTAAGTTCGACTTATTTAAACGTTATCAAACTCTTAAGTCAAGCTTGTTTGTTTATTTAAATTTCTAATATTTTAATCCTTATTTATAAATGAGTATAAATAAGTTCATAAATAATTTTTAAATGGGTTTAATCATAATAGTGTTCATGAACAATGTTCACTAACACGGTTCACGAACATTAACAAGTCGAACATATTTGTGTTCAAGCTTGTTTATTTAATTTATCGTCGCTCGCTTCGCTTTATTAATCGATTTCACGCATATCAACGGAACGTAAACGAGCTCTTATCGAGTCGAACACCAAACTTGTTTCGCTTAACGCCGTTCGCTTACAACTCTAGCCGAGGCGATCGCATTCGATCGCAGCGAGTCGATCGACGCTCGACCGCGATAAGAGGCCTCGTAGTCGATCGTCGATTGGGTAGTCAACTAGCCTCGAGCAATGATCGCTACGTGTAATGATCACGCCGTGTCGGGTCGCAAGGACGATCAGAGTCGATCGAGCACGGCCATGGGTACGAGCAAGAGATTATCGGTAATGCGATACCAATCGCCAAGATATCCGCTGACTAATGCCAACGCGAATCAAGTCCGCTGCGAGACGACATTGTTGGCAATGATCGGGTCTGGCAATGATCGCTAAACGAAAATCCAGGTCGCACGAAAGCTTAAAAGGAGCTCGACGAAGAGAATTTCAACAGCAATTTCTTGGGCGATTTGAGGCGATTTGCTGGTGCAAATCAGGGTCTTCAAGTGTGGTCCAAAGCAATCAATAAGCAAGCATTCAAGTTCACATTTATAAAGTTTTCTTTACGTTGTTTTGTGTATTTTACTTGTATTTTCTTGTATTTTGTAGTATTACTTTTGTAATCACTTGTAAGAGGTTTCTTCACCTCCAACTTGTTGTCGAGGAGTGTTTTTTATTAGTGGTGGTGTGCATCACTAGAGCTCGATATTGAGCTCACCCCGTAGAGTAGGAACTAGGGTTCCGAACCACGTTACATCATTTGTGCGTGTGTTGAATGTTTATCTTTATTTGTTTTTATTTTATTATTATTTCTGCTGCGCATTAACAAGATTGTGTAGACGAGCACGCAAGTGATCAAGCGACGATCAAATTCCGTCAATCAACGGAAAAGCGTCATTCACTCCCCCCTCTAGCGCTCACCAAAATTCCTACCGTTTGTATTACTCATTTTTATTTGCTTTCTTTTGACCTTAAAGTCTTTAGCAACAACTTTCATATTTTTGCAATTCTTTTACTACACTTATTTCATATATTTTATAAAAGTTTTGTAAAAGGTATGTCCAGCTCTAGAAAGTTTTATGAAGGAGCAAGTTAGCAACTTTCAAGAGTTGAATCATCATACGAGTCCATAGGCAATGGAGTAGGAATGAGATTCTGAACTACGTAAAAAGTTGAATCTTCTATTGCTTTCTTTATTAACTGTATATTTATATTTCAGCTGCTATAAATATAATTTCTATTTTTTATCATTGTATTCAATTACTTTAAATTTAAATTTTATTATTGCACTATTTATCCCCTTTAGTGTCATATTCAATCCTTGAGGCAAAAAAGTAATGCTCTCATCCCAGGCGTCCCTCATCAGTTCCATATCTATATGAAGAGAGGTAAATCATGAGGAGCATTTTTATCCAACTAAGAACTAGCATGAAGGGAGGATAGACACCGCAAAAAGCTTTGCCTAATATAAGACAACTATCAAAGTGATGAAGATTTCTCATTATATTTCCAATAAGTTGCCAATCAACTCAAATTCATTAACTAGGTTTTTATTTAGTGACAATTCAATTGGAGTAATTAAAGATACACCATTTAATAAAAAATAAATTAATAAGGTATTTTTTTATTTTCAATCATGTGACTTTGCTTTACTTGAGACATTATCTTTATTTGAAATCTTCATTTGCTTTTATACAAATTTGTAATCGGTTATCCTAAATGCCTTGATGATACTTGTTGTATTCTTCGTTTGATAAACCACCATTCTGATATTTAATAACTCCTCTCACTGCACCTCTTGCACATCTTATCATCAAGGTGTCACACCTTTGTGAATAGGGGTGCAAATGAATTTAGTTTGTTTGTGATCTTTTCAAGTTGACTCAAACAATATTTGATTTGTATTCAAATTATTGAATTCGAGCCGAACTCAAACATGTTCGATAATTTTTTTAATCTAAATTTGAACCCATAATATTTTGTTTGAATGTTCACAAGCCACTTGTGAGCCGAACTCAACCCAAACTCTGTTTATTTTTACACAATTGTAATTTAGATATGCTCAAACTAAGGTTCAAATAATTCAAATCGAAACTTGAATTTAAGTCATTTTGAGCTATAGTTCGATTCTGCTTAAATCAAGATTCGAACAACTCAAATTGAACTCTAACTTAAATTTCATTTCAAACAGAGCTCAAGCCAAAATCATTTGTATTTTTGAGCTTCGAATTGAATTCAAATATTGCATATTTAAAAAAAAACTTAAATATCAATATTTTCATACTATTTGGCTCGATCTAGCTTTTTTGCACACCTATTTATGAATATATCTTTAGGATGAAGTATTTTGGCTTGAGCAGTTTTTCTTTTGTTTTTAACTGAATTGCTAACTATTCAATGACTAGTTAAAATGTTTAACTAGAACATTCTTTTTTTTTTACATTCTCAATGTACTTTACATAGATGTAACTAAACTTTTATATACATCTCATTCCTTATACTTTGCCTTGAACCAAAAAATGGCACTTTGATGCAGTAAAAGTAATGAAAGATTATTTTCATAACATTAAAACCAAAAACTCCTACAAATATTGAATATTGAGATGGGTAGTCGTATATGCTAGTCGGTCTAGACAACCATCCTCAAAATTTGTCTAAACTATAAATATGAATTCCAACCCTATTTGAGAAAAGAGGGGGGGAAAAAATCATATGATCAACCAAATAGTTGGGACGTGCACACAATTGATTATGAGACAGGTAATAGTAACACCTCAGTTTTGTTTCATTAAATGTTGAAGTTTCTCATCCTGGATATGGTTCATAGGTAATACCAAAAGAAATCCTTAGAAATAAAATAAAAAATATGAAAATAGAATGTCATATGAGGTATAGAAACATCAGTTTGCTAAGCAAGCAAAGGAAAGATTATTTAACCCACATTATTATAAATAGTAAATGCTGCTTCAATAATCCAAAAATCAAAGCAGTATGTATAAATAAATGTCCACCAAACCAAGCACTATATGTTTAGGAACTTTTAATGATAGCTCCACCAGATGTCAAAGATTTATTGCTCTTTTACCTCGAATCTTGAGTCATAGCCGATAAGTTGTTCAAATAGTTCAGCTAACTGTATGTGATTCCTAATGTAGCTTTGCAATTTCTCCACACCATAAAGCCTCAAAACCAACCATAGCTTTAGAGACCTGCATGTTTTATTGAATAACAGTGCAATTACTGATCTGTGGATCAAGCACTTTTTTACTTCATTTTCATATTACATCAGGTAAAGACAGAAGAAAAAAGACCAAAGAGAGTAAACATTGTTTAATACAATATCATAGCACTATAGGTGGAGACCTTGAGGGTTGTACTAGACATTTCATCATAATTCATAACACTAAGTCAGCAATCTCGCATTGGATCTTGGCAATCATAGAATAATAGTCCCACATGGAGATCTTTCATGGACCTTTTACTCTAGCTCCTTTCTTGTTTGAGTTCCAGGTATGGATGCTTGATATCTAGCTCCAATTTGAGGAGTGTCAAAGTCTAGTAGTCCCACATTGACTAGTTATTTTCTTGTCTTGTCTTTCTACTTTATCACAAATGGAATGACATGATTTATCAATGAATACTCATTTTCTTGTCCCCTTTGTTTTATCGTATTCTAATTGTGGGATAATATCCATGTAATCAACCCCAAAGTTGGAACTTAACAGTGGTTATTTCGAACAACTTAGCTCTATGTAAACGTAGACGAATTCAGTGTGCAGAGAGAGAGAGAGAGAGAAGAGAACACTAAAATACATTCATAGAGGAAAAAAACACTATGGCATTGAAGCAAAACCTGAATCTGCGTCCAAGAGGAATCTGCCAATCTTTAAAATCTACCACAGCATTTTCCTCCGAGGCCTGATTCAGATGATATCAAATGTATTTTACGCAATGAAAAGTAAAGAATCACACTTCTATATGATTGTTGACATAATAGAGAGAGGCACAGGAACCCGTAAGGTTAGGGCATTAAGTGTGTGTATTGCTGACTTTGCTTCTGCACATATTGTTAATTGTAGTTCCTAGTAAATAATCACTAGTATCAAAAAACAAATTCAGAGAAGTTCATCTGTCCATAAACCTTCTATTTTTCCTGTCAAGGAACATTAAAAAAAAAAAGGTGTGATAGGCACACCGTGTGCAATGTTATTTGTTCTTGAAGGGTATAGAAAAACATATATATAGGTAACCCATGGGAATTGGCACAGCCAGTAGAGAGGTGCATAACTCAAACCAACTTCAATCGGAAGTGACGGAGGATGTAGGGATAAAGTGCCTTGTGCATGGTGATCCAAATAGGAGAGAAGAGGCAAATTTGATGACCAAAAGTGTCACTGACAAAGGTGGAGATGGAAAGGAGCTATACGCCTCCTAGGGACTAATATTAGTGTGGCCCACAAAGAGGTGTGTGGCTCAAATGTCTTCGCAGGAGGTCATGCAGTCAATACCAACATTGCTAAGAAGAAATGGGCAAGTGGCTGCGAATAGTGGGCATTGTCATGTAAAGGGAGAGGAAGGCATCATAAAGCAAATGGCTTTATTAGGTATCACTACCAGAAGCATGGGCTTCTATGATAGTATTAGCGACTGAATCAAATTTTAGTTGGTAAATAATGACCGATTAAAAATTTTGGTCACTAATTAATGATGAAGCTAAGTAATTCCGTGTTAAAATTATTTATTTATTTATTATTTTATTATTACAACAACAATAACAACCAAGTCTTTTTCCACTAGGTGGAGTCGGTTATGTGGATCCTTCTATGTCATTGGATTTTATCCCCTCCTATATCATCATCTATACTTAAATAAATTTTATCTTTTTATATTATTGTTAACCAAGTCTTTTTTAGTCTTCCTCTTCCTCGTTTGATGGTATATTTATCATCGTTTCACATCGCCTAACTGGAGCATTTATTGGTCGTCTAAGTACATGTCCGTACCACCTTAAACGTGTCTCTCGGAACTTTCTTCATTAGATGCAACTCTGACTTTCTCTCTGATACTCTCATTTCTTATTCTGTCCATCCTCGTATCTCCGCACATCCACTTTAATATCCTTATCTCTGCAACTCTCATCTTTTGCTCATGTGCTCAAGTCGTAATCAACATTCAACGTCATATAACATAGCAGGTCTAATTGCCATTTTGTAGAACTTCCCTTTAAATTTCAGAGGTACTTTATGATCACATAAAACACCAGACATTTTCCTCTATTTCAACCATCCTGCTTATATTCTATGTAAGATATCCCTCTATCCCTCTATCACCTTATAAAAATGATCCTAAATATTTAAAACTTTCAGTTCCAGACAACTCGTCATTTGCTATCTTAACACTTGTCTTATTACGTCTAATATTGTTAAACTTAAATTCCATATATTCTGTCTTTACTCTACTAAGCCTAAAATTTTTCACTTCTAGTATTTCCCACCAAGATTCTAGTTTAGCATTTACTCTTTTACGTGTCTCATCCACCAAAACAATATCATCTGTAAACAACATGCTCCACGGTACTGTCTTGAATGTGTCTAGTGAGTTCGTCCATGATTAGTGTAAAAAGATAAAGACTTAGAGTTGATCCTTGATGTAACCCTATCTTTATTAAAAATAATTCAGTTAATCCGTCTAAAGTCTCCACTTTGGTCGTTACTTCCTCATATATATCCTTAATTAGTTCAATATATGCTATGTTAACACCTCTCTTTTCTAAAATTCTTCATATAATTTCTCATAAAACTCTATTATAAGTTTTTTCTAAGTCAATGAATATCATGTATAGATCCTGTTTTGGGTCCCAATACTTTTTAATTAGTTGTCTGAGAAGATGTATAGCTTCTATTGTCAACCTTCCTGGCATGAACTCAAATTGATTTTTGAGAATCATAGTCTCCTTCCTTAATCTTTTTTCTATTACTCTTTCCCAAAGTTTCATAGTATGATTCATTAGTTTAATACCCCTATAGTTTGCACAAGTTTGTATGTCTTCCGTATTCTTATATAAGGGAATTAGAGTACTTACCCTCCATTGATCAAACATCTTTTTTGTTTTCAATATCATATTAAATAATTTTGTAAGTCATTCAATACTTTGTTTCCCTAGACACTTTCATACCTCTATCGGAATATCATCTGGTCCAATGACTTTTCCATTTTGCATTCCATATAAAGTTTGTTCCAAGGTTTTAAAAGCCGATTCATTTCGGGCGAAATGCACAAAACATTTCGTTCCGACGTGGGACCGAAACGAAATGCCGCATAAGATTTCGCGCGACAGACAAAAGTGTGATTCCTTCTATTGAGCAACAGATTCCTTCTGTCGCTCACACAATTAAAGGAGTGTGATTAAAGAGTAGATAGAAATCGCCGAATGAAGTTATATAACGAAGGAAGCTTACCTGGAAGCAGACGCAGAGCAGCGGCGAGGTAGAGGCGGCGATGACACAGAGCAGCGGCGACACGGCGACGATGCTGCAACGATTTTTTTAATGCTCTGCTTCGATGGCGCAATCACCGAGCGCGGCGCAGCGGTGATTGCGATCACCACGGATCGCAGAATCGTGATTAATAAAAAATTTAATTTATATAATAACTAATATAAAAATTATAATATAATTATAATTAAAATAATTATTAATTAAAATTTTATATATAATATAAATTAATTAAACGGTAAAATTTAATTAAATAAATTATTGATTATTTTTTATTTTTATTTAAAATTATAAAAATTAAATAAATAAAAAATATTTTAATTAAATCCTAAATTCAATTTATAATTTATTTAAAATTAAATCTTTAATTATTTTAAAAAATTAATTAAAATTTCAAAAAAATTGAAATAATTTTAGAATTTTATAAAAAAAATTAAAAATTTTATTTGATAAATTTTAAAATTTTTACTGGTATATATATATAATTTTAAAATATAATATAAATAATATATTTATAATATATATAAATTATAGTATTTAATATAGTTATTATATTTTATAAATTTTAATATATAAATATATATCAGTATAATTTTAAAAAATTAATAGGTAATTTATATAATTATTTTATATAAATTAATGTTTTTATTATTTTATATTATAACAATATATATTTTTATTTAGATTGTATATTTTTTTAATAATTTAATTGAAGATATATTAATTGATCGAGAATGAAACCGAGACTAAAACGATAAATTAGATAATTTTTATTTTAAATTTTTTAATATTGTAATTATGAATATTCATTGTGAATTATTTTTTTAGTATTTTTTTTTAATTTTTATAATGTATAGGTAGGCAAATGATACCAAAATAATATTCTTATGATCCAGCTTGGAGACATGCACGTCGATTAGAAAATCGATTTCATTGGCAATGTTTATATTGCGATATGATTGGACGTGACGGTGGAGCTACACGCATAAAACAACATCTTGCTGGTGGATATCCAGATGTTTGTAGATGTTCACAAGTTCCCGATGAAATTCTTCGTACAATGAAACAGGAATTTGATGAGAAAAGAGAATTGAAGTATAAGCGACAACAACATGGAAATTTTTGATAGGCGAGCTTCTGAAACACCAGTTTATGATGAATTTGAAAGTTGTGGTGAAGATTTAAATGAAGAAGAATTTTGGACTCTTTCTCGCTTACAGAACTGATATGCATATGATGAACATATGCGATATGGTGGCAAAATAGTTGGCTCTAGTGGTAGTGGCTCATTTGGTGCTAGTGGAAGTGGCTCAACTAGTGCAACAACACTAGAGAGAACTGCAAGTGCTCGCATTGCTTTAACAAAAACTGGTATTGGTCATTTCTTTCTTTCTACGTCACGAAGGCGTGCAATTGATATTGTTGATATTGATACATTTGCATTCTCAGACCAAGCTAGTAAACAAACTAGGATTAATGATGCTTATACAAAAGAGAAGAAGAAATCAATTGGCCAAAGTATTGCTAAATTTTTTCATTTTAATTGAATTCCTTCCAACGTGGCAAATAGCACATACTACCGTAGCATGGTATCTAACATCCAAAAATATGGTCACAGTATTGACCTCCATTGCCGCATAGAAATTCTTGGTCGTATTTAGGCAAGCAGTGGAGGAAATCAAGACTTGGATTCTATCATACAAGAAGCAATGGAACTTATATGGGGTTACATTGATGTGTGGTGGTTGGACAGGACCTACACGGATGAGTATTATCAACTTTCTACTATATTGCAATAGAAAGGTGATATTTCATAAATCTGTTAATGCAACTGCAGAATATCATGATGCATCTTATATATATCATTTGATGGATAGTGTAGTGCAAGAGATAAGTGTAGAGCATATAGTACAGGTGATTAAGATAATGGTGCAAACTTTAAAAGAGCCGGAGAATTACTAGAACAAGAGTATCAAACATTATTTTGGACACCATGCGCAACACACTATATTGATTTGATGATGGCAGATATCGGTAAACTTGATACAGTGAAGAAGGTAGTATAAAAAGGTCAATTGTTAACGAAATTCATATATAATCATCATTGGGTTCATGGATTAATGAGGAGATTTATTGATGAAGAGATTCTATGACCAAGAGCAACTAGGTTTGTAACTCACTTTCTCTTATTAAAGTCGTCGTTTAAAAAAAAATGGATTGAAGACCATGTTCACTTCTGAGGATTGGGAAACCTCTCGATACTCTAACACGATTGAAGGTAAGGAGGCACAAAAAATTATCATATCTACTAGATTTTGGGATCACATTGTAGGGATTCTTACAGCAATAGAGCCCTTGTATGTTGTTTTACGTAAAGTCGACATGGACAATAAGATAAAGCGTGCAATATTTACCACGATTCGTAAAAAGAGGAAATTAAAAGGCGTCTACAATCATCGACTAAATATCAACATTATATTAATATAATCACTTCAAGGTGGGACAATCAAATGGGAAAGTATATTCATTTGGCAAGTGCATATTTTTTTAATAATAATTTTTTTAATATTGCTATTAATAATTATATATCTTTAATTATTTCAAGTTATTATCTCAATTCAGCATATTAATATCGTTATAATCTTGTCACAAATGATAATTTGTTAGTCGCCCTCAGAAATGTAATATTAAAACTACAAACAAATAAAGAATTAGCTGCTAAGGCTATTAATGAAAGTCGATTATTTCGAGAGGGATATGGTTATTTTGCTGATCCTTTTGCAATATCATGCAGATATAAAATGGATGCAGATAAATGTAGCATAAATTATGACTGATTATTATTTACAAATGAAAATATTATGTTAAGTTTAATTATATTTGTCTTTCAGCTGAGTGGTGGTTACAGTATAGAGGATCAGCCCCAAATTTAAAAAAGATTGCAGTATGAATTCTCTCACAAACGTCTTCAAGTGGTTGTGAAAGAAATTAGTCAACGTTCTCCCTCATTCATACCAAAATACGAAATCGTCTTTCTTATCGTCGTTTGGAAAAAATAGTCTATGTTTATTATAATATACGTCTTCAACTAAGAGCAATAACAGAAGAGCAGGAAGAACAAGAATATGATAATGTAGACCCATTTGATATTGGATTTGTCCAAAGTGATAACGATCCAATGATGGATTGGTGGAGTGCTATTGAGGCCGAAAATCCTTTACTTGATGAAGCAGGAGATCCATCACAACCATCTCAGTTGCTTACTCAGCATATTAAAATAATACAAGCTAAAAGAGGTATCGTTGAGGAAAATGATGACGATAAAGCTTTTGACCAAGAATTTCGATTTTCTGGATCTCGACCCAGACATTCTCAAGCATCTCAATCTAAAATCCAACAAACATATGTAGATAAAGGCAAAGACAAAGGCAAAGGCAAAGCTCTGACAACTTTTATTAAAGAAAAAAAAAGGGCATAATTCCTACTTTTAAAGGAAGGAGTCAATTGAGAATTAATGAAAATCCACTCGATGCAATTGATGAGCAAGAACTTGATGATAATAATGAAACATCATCACCTTCTGATACTGCAATCCGACAAGAAGTTCAAAATGATGATAGTGATGTTAATAGCAGTGCAAATACTCATGGAAGTAATGATAGTGATAGTGCACCCGGTGGTGGTGAAACTTATATTCCATCAACTTCAATATCAGAGCCTTGGACATGTTAGCAAAATTTCACACATGCAACTTAAGATGAAGATCATAGTGCTAGAACTATTAAAAGTCAGTATCAGCGTCGATATAAGGGTGATAGACAAAAAGAAGCTCATGATTATCAAGATATACGAGAGAGTTTAGTTGAGATTGATTCTGATCGGAGTTCATCATACTCTCGGCCTTATTATAGTTCTGATGCATTATATGGTGATCAATCATATCCGACATCGGGGATGTATGTTTATCCTTATCCTGTACCAGTTCCGATTCCAGTGGCACCAGTTCCAGTCTAACTTCCAATGATGAATCGAAACACATTGATGGATATGTGGAGAAATCAATATCAATATTTCATGTCATGGGATAATTATTTGATTTGGGCGTTAGAGAATTATGGGATTGATCTAAGCAGAATATCACAAGAACCAATGTTTTCATCTGATTCACGACGCTCTTTTTGGTATTAGTAAAATAACATGTTATGATGTATCAATTTTAATTTAAGTTATTGATGTATCAATTTTCTTTAAAGAAAAGTATATTTATTTACTTTTATCCCTTTGATATCAATTGTTTCAAGAAAAAAAAATCAAAATATACTTAACAATAAATTCGAAATTAAATGAATAATGACCTTTAAAATAATTAAATATTAATATTTAAAAAATAGAAAAAAGTATCGAAACAGTATCGGCACGCACGATATGATACCGAAATCGTATCGTTCCGATCACTGACCGAAACCTCGATACGACTCGGCATTTAAAACCTTGGTTTGTTCTACTTCTGAAATTTGAATTATACAATAAAAATTTAAATTTCTATACTTATTTAACCTACTTAAATTACCTAAATTAAGTTGGTCACCTAACCATTCATTAAAAAGTTGATGAAAATACCTCTTCTACCACTCTTTTATTTCTTTAGCATTTACTAGTACCATATTGCATTCATCTTTAATACATCTTATTTGAATATTAAAATTGGTTCTTATTTTGCGACTGATATTTTATAATGGTCGCAAAATAATGACCGATTAAAAATTTTGATCTCTAATTAACGACTAAAATAAGCCATTCTGTGCTATTTTTTTCATTCTATTTTTAATTATCTACACATTATTAGCGACTGAGTTTTAAAATCTGTCTCTAATTTACTACTGTTATTTTACAATGGTCACAGAAGAAGAGGCTTAAAGTTGCTGTCGTGTGACTTAGAAGTCACTGGTTCGAGTTTCATAATAATCTCTTACAATACAAGGTAAGGTTACGTACAATAAATCCTTCTCCGGGATCTAACATCGGTGAGAGCTTCGTACATCGGACCGTCCTTTTTTATAATGGTCACAAAATAGAGACCGAATTTAATATTTTTCTATCAACTAAAATAAATACTTCCATTGTCAATATTTTCTTTTTTACTAAAATTTTTTCTCCTCGCAATCTTATAAACTAATCATCTACCTTCCTCATAAACCCTAAACTTAATCCTCGATCAGTCTTCCCATGCAGTAAGTTGGTCGCTCTCCTCTTTGTTCTTAGGCGTGTGAGACAATCGCCCGTAGCTGTGCGAGGTGTGCAGGGTATGCGTGGCTACCGCCCATGGTTGCATTGCATGATTGCCCGTGGTTGCGATATGTAGGCACCCTGGCACGACCACCCATGATTGTGCAAGGTGATCGCCTATGGTAGCACGATTTTACTACTCATGGTCGTGCTAGGCAACCGATAGTGGTCGTACGAGGCAATCACCTATAAAGCGCGAAGCATCTTCTTCTGCATGTGCGAGGAGATGTTAACATCATGAGTTGCTCATACCCATTTATAACTGGTTCCTTCCTCTTATCACAGGCAACAAGATTCTTGTTGCTCACAACCTCCTCATGCAACAACCTTCAATCGCCTCGCATAGCACCTTCCCTGACAACTATTTGTGTTTGTTATTTTTTATAGTTGTGGATGTGTAATCTTGTTGGTTTAGTGATGCAGGGGCATCTAATAGCAAACGCGATCTACTTGGACTGCAACAAGAAGAAGATGCACTAAAATAGGGTTTTGGCTTTTTCTGTTAAAGTTTGTTTAATTTTTTTTTTCTTTCTTGTTTATTAAAAAATTTCTGTTAAAGTTAGTTTATTTTTTTGTTAAAATTTGTTTAGTTTTTTTTTTCTTTTTTGTTTGTTAAGAAATTTCTGTTAAAGTTAGTTTTTTTTAGTATTAAGAAACCTTCTCTTTCTCTCCTATTTAAACATAGGTTTAGGCTCTTGTAAGGCATTCAATTTTGTTTAATAATATTTTTTTTCGTTTAAACTAAGAGGTGTCCCTCTTTGTTAGCAAAATCCCTCCTACGACTCTTTTGCTTTCCCTCTTTTCTAACCATGCACAATTAGCGCCCATTCCGCTATCCATCTGTGTCAATTGGTATCAGAGCCTTAAATTCATGGAAGGTCGACGAGGACATGGTCATGGTCAGTAAGTTTCAATTAAGGAAGCTGCACCTCAAGATTAAAATCCCACGGAGACCATCGAAGATATACGGAGGCAAGTCACGAAGCTAACCCAACAACTGGCTGCATGAGATTTAGATGATCGTGAGGTACTAAATCGAAACTCTACCGCGAGTCTTGACAATCCATATCATTGAGGTCACCATGGGCGTATCGAATAATATGGAGACCTTGGTTTTCACGTCGATCCCCCCGAGTTTTTTAGCACTTTACATACGGAATATTTTATTGATTGGTTTGATGAAATTGAACGAATTTTTGAATGCAAAGAAGTCCCTGATCGTATTAAAGTAAAACTTGTCGCCCTTAAGCTCAAGAGTCGAGCCTCAACTTGGTGGGAACAACTCAAGCGCTCACATGACAGGCAAGGCAAGGCCAAGATTATCACTTGGGACAAGAAGAAGTAACTGCGAGGTCACTTCCTTCCTTTCGGCTATACACAATCATTGTTTTTGCGTCTTCATAATTTGAGACAGGGTGCCCGATCTATCAACGATTATACAGAAGAATTCTACCAACTTGTTACCCGAAATAATCTATACGAGATGAATGATCAACTGATTGCACGATATTTAGGAGGCTTGCGACAACACTTTCAAGATAGCCTCGGCTTGCACTCTTTTTTGACGGTTTCCGAAGCTCATCAACGAGCCTTGGTATTTGAAAAGTAACAAATTCGGAAGCCCCCGATTCGAAGCAACCAATTAAATGTTTTTGTCGTGGTGAACCAGGGCATAAGGCTCCTGAATGCAAGAAATTCGCCAAAGGGAAATACATGCTATTTGAAGAAGAAGACGATGAGGCAACCAGCGAACCAATGTATGGCGAAGATAACGATGACGAGATCCTCTATGGAGATGGTCAAGAAACGCAAGTTGTTCATAAGACACTTCTCACTCCTAAGGAAGAAGCTAACGATGATTGGTTGAGAACAAATATTTTTCACACTATATGCACCATTGCGGATAAAGTATGCAAGATGATCATCGATAGTGGTAGTTGTGAGAATGTGGTATCTAGAGGAGATGTGCAAAAGTTACAATTGAAGATAGATCGTCATCCTAAACCGTACAAACAATCTTGGCTCAATAAGGAAAACGAGATAATAGTTGATCAGCGATGCCTTATTTCTTTTTCCATTGGCAGTAAATACTTCAATAAAGCATGGTGTGACATCGTGTCAATGGATGCATGTCACATACTATTGGGACGACCTTTGCAGTACGACCATAGCGCTATCCATGATGGACGGAAGAACACTTACACCTTCCACCTCCAAGGGAAGAAGATCATGCTAGCCCCACAACGAAAGGATTCTCCACCAGTACCGGTATCCCCCAGCTCTTCTCTCCTCTTTATATCCCGATTTCTAAATGAAGTAGCTCAAAAAAAGGTTCTCTACGCCTTACTACCTCACCCAAAAGATACAACGGACTCCGGATTAGATTTACCAGTGGAGGTACAACATTTACTTGAGGAGTTTTCGGATCTAATGTCTGTGGACCTTCCCTCCGGACTACCACCCATAAGGGACCTTCAGCACCAGATTGATCTTATCCCAGGATTGAGCTTACCTAACCGGCCAGCTTATCGCCTCAGTCCTAAGGAGGCCGAAGAGTTACAACGACAAGTGGTGGAGCTCTTAGAACGAGAATACCTCCGAGAAAGCATAAGCCCTTACGTCGTCCCTACCCTACTTGTTCCAAAGGACGGATCATGGCATATGTATGTGGACAGTTAGGCCATCAACAAAATTACCTTGAAGTATAGATTTCTGATTCCACGACTGAATGATATGTTGGATCAGCTAGCAGGTGCAAGTCTTCTCCAAATTAGATCTCAAGAGCAGTTATCATCAGATTCGAATAAAGTCGGGTGATGAATAGAAGACGACGTTCAAAATGCAACATGGATTATACCAGTGGATAGTCATGCTTTTTGGATTATCTAATGCACAGAGCACTTTCATGAGATTCATGCATCATGTACTATGATCTTTTATGGGTAAATTTGTTGTGGTTTCTTCAACGACATTCTTATTTATAGCCCAACCTGGTCATCACATTTTGAGCACCTACGAGCGATTTTTGAGAAACTAAGGTCAGATCAATTATTTCTTAGCCGAAAGAAATGTTCTTTCTTCTCCACATCAGTAACTTTTCTTAGATTCATTGGGTGTTCATGCGGATCCCTCAAAGATTGACGCAATCCTAAACTGGCCGACACCATAAACCTTGCACGATGTTGGGAGTTTTCACGGATTAATTTCTTTCTATCGCCGGTTTATCCGAAACTTTAGCACTTTAGTAGCCCTTATTACCGAATGTCTAAAAGGGAAAATTTTCAAATGGTTTGAGTAGGCCGAGAACAACTTTCAGTTGATTAAGCAAAGGATGACTGAAGCTCCCGTCTTAACACTTCCAGATTTTGAAAAAATATTTGAGGTACATTGTGATGCTTCTGGCACCGACATTGGCGAAGTTCTTAGTCAAAGTGGACGACCAATGTCCTTTAGTGAAAAATTGATAAGTTCTAAATTAAACTACTCTACTTACGATATCGAATTCTACGACATTATCCAATCCTTGAAATATTGGCGACACTATCTCATACAGCGGGAATTCATCCTCTTCACAAATCACTATACTTTAAAATACATCAATGGGCAACACAAGTTAAGTAGACGACACACTAAGTGGGTGACATATTTACAGGAATTCACTTTCACTATCCGACACCAAGCGGGGGTCCTGAATCGTATAGCGGATACCTTGAACTGACAATTTTCCTTACTTATCACCATGTGAGCCAAAGTTACAGGGTTTGAATTTTTTACAGAACTTTATGTATCCGACCCATCTTTTAGTAAAATCTTTTAAGAATAACGGAAGGACTTCGTCATGATTACATGATACTTAATGGCTTCCTATTTCGAGGACTACAACTATACATTCCGGATTGTTCACTAAGACAATAGATTTTGGAAGAATTACATAACGAGGGTCATTTCGACCATGATAAGTCATTAGCCCTCATATCATTGGAATTTTATTGGCCAAAATTGAGAAGTGACGTAACACATTTTGTGACACGATGTTATATATGTCAACGAGCTAAGGGAACTCACACTAATGTTGATTTATATACTCCCCTACCTATTCCCAAAGCTCCATGGATGGATGTCAGCATGGATTTTATACTTGAAC
Source organism: Wurfbainia villosa (assembly GCA_025175895.1). NCBI lineage: Eukaryota > Viridiplantae > Streptophyta > Magnoliopsida > Zingiberales > Zingiberaceae > Wurfbainia > Wurfbainia villosa. The sequence goes on from CM045990.1 coordinate 14,284,140, forward strand.
TTCCCCGCACTAAGAGGGCGTCAGATTCTTTTTTGGTAGTGATTGACAGGTTCTCCAAGATGGCTCACTTTTTGGCTTGCAGGAAAACTATGGATGCAACACGAATTGCTCACCTATATTTCAAAAATGTGGTTCGACTACATGGCATTCCTCATTCTATTACCTCAGATCGAGACAATAAGTTCATCAGTCAATTTTGGAAGTACTTATAGAGTAAAATGGGGACTAAGCTTAATTTTAATAGCGTCTATCACCTACATACAGATGGACAGACAGAGGTCGTCAATCGAAGTTTAAGCAACCTATTGAGGTGCCTAGTGGGATCTAAGCCAAAACAATGGGATATGACGCTACCTCAAGCAGAGTTTGCCTATAACCGATCAAAGAACAGAACTACCAGATTTACCCCTTTCGAGATAGTTTATGGGCGGAATCCATCTGGCATATTAGACTTAGCTCCCATCCCTAACATCAAACAACATAACTATAAAGCAGAAGAGATGACTAAGCACCTTCAAAATATCCAAGAACAAGTAAAGCAAGCCCTCAATAAAAGTAATGCTAAGTACAAGAAGCAAGTGGATCATCATCGTCGTCAGGTACTTTTCGATGTTGGAGATTTGGTTTAAGTTGTATTAACCCGTGATCACTTCCTTGTTGGAGAAATACAACAAGCTAAAAGAGCGAAAGGTGGTCCTTGTAAAATCCTACAAAAAATCAACGACAATGCTTACCGGTTGTGCCTCCTTAGCCACATGAAGACATTGGATGTGTTCAACGTCAAATATTTAAGCCCTTATGCAACAGGAGAAAAGTCCACTTTGAACTCGAGATCGAGTTCTTCTTAACCCGGGGGGCCTGATGCAGGGGCAGCTAACAGCAAATGCGATCTACTTGGACTGCAATAAGAAGAAGATGCACTAAAATAGGGTTTTGCCTTTTTCTGTTTAAGTTTATTTATTTTTTTGCTTTTTTGCTTATTAAGAAATTTATGTTAAAGTTAGTTTTTTTTTTGTTAAAATTTGTTTTTTTTCTTTCTTGTTTATTAAGAAATTTCTGTTAAAGTTAGTTTTTTTTTAGCATTAAGAAACCTTCTCTTTCTCTAAGCCTATTTAAAGATAGGTTTAGGCTTTTGTAAGACATTCAGTTTTGATTAATAATTTTTTTTTTCGTTTAAACTAAGAGGTGTCCCTCTTTGTTAGCGAAACCCCTCCTCCTACGACTCTTTCGCTCTCCCTCTTTTCTAACCACGCACAATTAACGCCCATTTCGCTACCCGCCTGCATCATTTAATTTTTCTTAATGATTTTTTTTTCAATTTGTAGACCTTTTTACCTTAAGTTTAGTATTTTATATCCTATGGTATTCTTATTTTGTAAACTTTCTAGTTTAAGCATTTGTTTAGTGAGTGTTCTATGAAACTTATGCAAACTCTACGTTTTGTATGGAATTTATTTCCAAATTTATTGAACTTTGATATCTTTGCATTAAAATCTTTCCTTAGCAATTGAAGACCCATTTATATTCAGACCTCTAAATCCCAACTTAAATTGCTATATCGTTATCACCTAAAGAGACATTCATTTATCGGATAAATGGTGTCATTATAAGGTATTTGTTCTTGTCCTTAGTTTCCTTTGAAACTTTTGATAAAAAGGGTAGGTATAAAGTTCACCATCAACTCAAATGTTTAGATTCTAATTTGCTGACAATAAGTCATGATTATATATTGCTAATGCAAAATAATGGTAATGGGATATCATTATGAAAATGAATCAACATGTCGAATAGTCTAAAAATGAATCATTACGAAAACAAATAATTTATCACAAATATTATTCAAGTTTTAATAGAAGGGAGCCTTGGCACAACGGTAAGGTTGTTGTCTTGTGACCAAGAGGTCATAGGTTCAAATCCTAGAAACCGTCTCTTGCAAAAAAAGCAAGGTAAGGTTGCGTACAATGGATTCCTTCTCCGGCACCCCACGTGGCGAGAGCTTCGTACATCGGGTTGTAGTTTGTATTATTCAAGTTTTAATGATGTATTGAGCTTTTATTTCAACGATATACATGTTTACATTAATATTGCTATTTATAGATCATGTGTAAATTGATTGTTTCAGACTTTCAATAATACCATGTTTCTATTCCTCGTTATTCATTTATTGAATTTGAACTTATTTGTTAGGTTACAATGAATATGAATAAAGCTTCAACGTAGCTAAGTTAGAGGATGAATTTATAACTAAGGTTGAAGATTTTATGAACTTCGCTAAGTGTCATCTTAAATATATGAATGGTGATAAATTACGTTGCCCATGTACTCAACACAAATGTAGAAATACAACTTGTCATGATGAAAATATTATTAAAGTACATCTATGAAAATATGATTTTGTTTCAAATTATTAGAATTGGTACAATCACAAAGAGTCTTATGTGAATTAAGCCGATCTAACATTCTACTAGCCCATTTTTACCCCCATTGCTCAAAAGGAACAATCTAATGACAACACAATGTAGTCGATGATTCATGATGTGATAAGTGCACTTAATCATTCGAACATTAATGAGATACCAACACCTACTGTTTAGAAATTGTATAACATGTTAAAGGCTAGTGAAAGAGAAGTTTGGAAAGACATTACTTCTAGTCATTCCTAGTTATTTGCTATTGCGAGGCTATTGAATATTAAGACAGAGCATCATTTCTCCAAATGATGTTATGATAACATATGTTAGTTGATATCAAAGTTGCTCCCTATCCATGACATATTGATCGATAGTTTCTATAGTCCAAAGAAATTAGTCGGGGGTTTAGGTTTGCCTATAGAAAAGATTGGTTGTTGCATCAATAGATGTATGATTTTTTAGAAGGATGATAATGAACTTACTGAATGCAAGATGGGTGACCACCCTCATTATAGGCAACGTAGTTGTGTACTATGGAAGAAGAGAAATATCTCGTGGAAGATTATGTATTACTTCCAATTAAACCTTAGACTTTAGCACTTGTATGAGGTTATCGAAATAGCAAGCCGCATAAGGTGGCATCATAATCATGTGCACGAAGGAGATATAATGTGTCATCCTTTTGACTCCGCTGCATGGAAGCACTTGGATGAAAAATATCCTTCTTTTGCAATGGAACCACATAATGTGAGGCTAGGACTTTCGGTCGATGAATTTTAACCATTTGGCCAATCAGGACAGCGTTATTCATTTTGGCTAGTCATAATAACACTATATAATTTACCCCTTTAAATGTGCATGAAAGATGAATATATATTTCTTACTGTACTTGTTCTAGGTCAAAAAAAAACCTAAAAGACAAGATATATATTTTTTTTGCAACCTCTGATTGTTGAGCAAGGACATATGGATTGTAGGGGTGGAGACCTACGATATTGCAAGTAAAGTATTAAGTTGTATGCTGCCTTATTATGGACTATTAGTGATTTTTCAGTATACTCAGTGCTATCGAGATAGAGCACGATTGGTAAGTTAGCATGTCCATATTAAACGAGTTTGATGCATTTACATTACCTTTATAGTGTTAGTGTCAGCCCTTAGTGTCAATCATGAGATGATTGATTAGGGATCATATGTATCATACTTCATTAATAATAAAGGCAAAGTTTGGTTATTATATTCACTTCATGCTTGTGCCAACTGAATAAATATAATAATGCCCTAGAAAGTAGGTTCTTATCTACAGCATATCAATTGGTAGAATTGATTGTGAGAAGCTGTGGAGAACACTATTCTTAAATATTCCTAGTCAAGTATTAATATACAAGGGCAATATTAATACATTGAAACTAGCATGTAGGTCAATTAATAATTTGATCTCACAGGTCATGGATATGTGATATCAAGTTGACACATGAGTACATATTAGAGACTGTACTGAATTAACCCGCCATGAGAAAGTTTCATGGATCGTTATATGAGTGTCATAAACTTTCTCATGTGACTATTAGTATGAATAGTCCTTAGACCTGAAATCACTACGGTTCCCTACATAAGGAGTTATGTATTTTGGTATCGTCAAACATCACCCGTAACCGGGTGGACTATAAAGGTGATCACTGGGTATGTAACAAATTATGCGGAGGGATGTGAGTGATGTAGATGGGATCTATCCCTCCCATATGACGAGAGTGATATCTTTAGGCCTCTTGATAGAGTAGGACCACGAAATGCATGGTCATGCTCAAATGAGTTAATATGAGATATTGAGCTCATTTGTTTGAGTGAGTCTACTTGGGGATCAAGAAACACAGATTGATAAGAGGATGACACGGTCTATACCTCATTGATCAATCTAGATATCGAGGATTGAAGGACAAGGTTATACATTATATTAGCCACAGTAAGGTTATGTCGGATCTCGACATTCTTGCCACTTGGATAGCAATGATGCATTGTTAGATGTCACTCATTGCTTATGTTTCTAAAAGGGTTTTAGAAACATTGTCAATGTTGCAAGAACCTATTGGGTCCATAGTATTAAATTTCGATCCGTTTCGGACGAAACACGCGATTTGTTTCGTTTCGACGAGAAACTGGCACCGGCACGCGAGCGAAATTCCGGTAAGTAGCCAGCTAGCGGCGAAGCTGATTCTGGAGGATTCCGATGTGGCCTTGATCGCGTCGCGCTCGCTCGTTCTGGAATGCGATCGTGGCCGATCGCGTTCAGCGATCGAGCGCCAGAAAGCGCTCGATCGGGAAGAGCGCGCTCGATCGCGAGCGATCGAAGCGCAGGAAAGCCGCGGCCGATCGCAGCTTAATCGAATATGGAAAGCGCTACCGATCGCGTGATCGCGATCGCGATCGAATAATAAATATTTGGAATCAAACTAATAATAAATATTTTAAATAATTAAATATTAATATTTAAAAGATAAAAAAAATATTAAAATAATATCGAAACGGACGATACGGTACCGAAACCGTATCGTTCCGGTCACAGACCGAAACTTCGATACGATCGAAATTTTAAACCTTGATTGGGTCACACACAAAGAACACATTATTTTGGAGATAGGATCATCTTAGTTTGACTAAATGAATTAGTAGTTAATTGAATAGACTAGAATGAGTTGGACTCATTGCTTGGCCAAACTTGAGTTGGACTCAAATTGGTTTAATTTGAGTTAGACTCAAGTGAAATCAATTGAAGAAACATGATTAATGGTGATTAATCATGCATGCAAATCGATTAATTGCATGAAATGGGATTTCATGAAGATTCTCAAACGTTGCATGCAAAAGGTTAATGTTGCATGCAAAAAGGTTAATGCATGAAATGGGATTTAATGCTTAATGTTGTATGCAAATGGATTAATTGCATGAAATGAGATTTCATGAAAATTCTCAAACGTTGCATGCAAAAGGTTAATGTTGCATGCAATAGAATTAATGCATGAAATGGGTTTTAATGCTTAATGTTGCATGCAAAGGGATTTAATGGATGCAAATGGGATATAAGCTTTTTGGCTTAACGTGAATGATGTGGGGATTTCATTTTTTGGATGTGTGATCTCATTTTAGCTAAGCATCCCTTTTTCCCTTCTTCCTTCTTCTTGGCCAAAGTCTTGTGTGGAGAGCCTTTGTGTGGTTGCTAGCACAAACAAAGGTTTCATCTCCTTCTCCAAGATAGTGTTCGTGTGGATACCATAGAGGCACGGACATCTCGTTGCATTTTATACTTGTTTCATGCATATTTTACTTTGTTTTGCATGCATTTTCTATTTTCTGGTTCGGAGATCTACTCTTTGTACTTTTGTGTGCAGGACAGCATTTTACAGGGAAAACAACACACTTTTGGAGCAAAAGGAAGGCATTTGGCAGCTAGAACAGAAGGGGACACGACTAAGCCGTGTGGACCCCACACGACCGTGTCCAAACCTCGAAACTAGCCAGCCCAGCGCCACACACGGTCAGGCCGTGTGGATCCACACGGTCGTGTGGCGCTGAGTTTTTTCAACGCAACTAGGGTTCTTTCGTGGATTTATGCAGCGCCGGCTTCAAGTCTATAAAAGGGAAGTCACACTCAAACCCTAGGGGGAGGCCTGACGGCTAGGACGCCACACCGATGCCCTAAAAAGCACCGAAAACTCGCAACAGGGAGGAAGGAAGAGGCTCAAGGATCGAAATCTGCACACCAACGCCAACGAGGACCAAGAGTACTGTAATTTAATTCCTATTCATCTTTTGCTTTGTAATGATTGATTCCATCATGCCTTGTGTCTTTTCTCTTCCGTATATAGAGTAGATACTTTGATTCTTGGATTAAGGAATAGCTTGTGTATGTAGAACATGCTAGTTTGAATATATATTCTGTTTCTGAATTTATATTTGCAATTGGTGTTGTTTGGATTGATGACGATTGTGTTTTGGTTGTCTATCTATTGTGCATAGCCAATACAAGAGGTGACATCCCTTGTATCAAAGATCTAGGAGAACTAAGGAGGAACCTAGCGGTTATCCTCCCTCCGGTAACCGTAGATAGAAGAGTATGATGGAGTAAGAAACGGGATACGTTCCGACTCTTCATAGGGATTGATTTGACATCCTCGTACTGTCTATCCTATCTTAACAAAAAGGGCGGCCAAAGTAGAAGAAATTAACTCTAGAAGAGTTGAGGGGCCTTAGTGACAAGGGGCTCCCAACAGTATCAACCCCCTAAGTTCTGATGATCCGAAAGGTCCGCTTGTTAGGAATAGATAGTTCCCGATAAAGCGAAGACTCATCGGGAAAGTGTATGATGTCCCTTCTACAAGACCATAATTAGAGATCTAGACAACATTTAATTGATAGTATGTTCCACGATGCACAAGTGAAACCGAAGTCCTAGAATCCCTTTTAAGACCTCCGAACCAACCTTCCCTTTCTCCGTGTGACACCGTACTTGAGTTAGGACCACCGTCAGCCTCACCACCACAACCCTTAGAATCTAACTCCGAACAACAAACATCCACTTGACAAACGGTATTCAAATCTCAGTCTTTGTGGGATCGATAATCTATTTATTACTTGACGACATCCGTGCATTTGCGGGCGTTGAGCGCAAGCACACGCTTCGAGTCCTCGATGGTTTCCATCGTAGATTTTAGAATCGTGCTCCCGTGCATCACCATTAGTCGATTGCTCCTTTACATTTGACCATTTACCTGCAAAATGACTCTCTCCACTCAGCTTTGACTACAACAATCAACTGCTCATTACCATTAGTCGATTATTTTCCAAATAGTTGAATTTTGAACTTTTTATTCGCTTGAAAAGTGACATGTCGCTATCAGTCGACTGATGATGATTAGTTGAGTTGAACAACAAAGTTCCAAACTCTCTATTCACTCGAACAATAATATCAATTGGTTTCTAATCTCATTAGTCAATTAATCACACCCAAAATGCTTGTAAACCCTCTCAAATCCCCTTTTTCAGGGTTTACAATTCATCAGTTAATTATTAGATCATAACAATAGACTGATATTACTATTTTAGCCTTTTAGAGGCTGAACCTCACTTTACCTAGTATTCTGTTGAACTTCAACCTATCATGATTTCTCCTGCTTGGCATCCGATCATACTTGACCTCTGTTAAGACTTCACTCACCTAGTATCCGATCAATTTTAATCTACTAGAACTTCACCATTGTCAAAAATCCGCTCGACCTTGACATGCTTGAACTTTCCTTCTCATACTTAGCATCTGTTCAACTTTGACCTGCTGAGACTTCGCCATTGCCAAACATCTAGTCTTTATTGACTAGTTTCGCCATTATGTCTCATGCCTAAGAACTAGTCCTTCATGACTTGTTAAGACTTCCCTGCTTACATAATATCCGATTCTCTATGACTTGTTAGGACTTTCATCATATATTAAGTGCCTGATTGTCCATAATCTACTTAGACTTCTCTTCTTATCTCGTGCCAAGTATCGAGTCCTCTATAACCCATTTGGGATTCACTTCTCTCATGCCAAGTGTTCGATCTTCCTTTTCCTACTTGGTCTTCACTTCTCATCTTATGTTAAGTGGTCAATCCTCCATGACTCACTGAGGCTTCACTTCTCTCATACTAAGTGTTCGATCCTCCGCTCCTCCTTGATCCACTTGGTCTTCACTTATCATGCCAAGTGTCCGATTCTCTTTAACCTAATTGGACCTCTCACTTAACTATTGATCTTCTTCTCTAACAATCTCCTATTTCACTTGTCGTCTTGCTCAAAGATCAAGTCAAGCTTCGTTTCCTTGACCAACAATCTCGCTTGACCAACAATCTCCCTCTTGAGACTATCGATCAGTTATCAACACATATTGCTCAAATATCAAAATTTAACTCGAGTTGATCAACCTTTACTAAAGGTTGATTGTATCAACAAATTTTTGCCATATGAGCATCATTTCAGGTGAAATAAAAAAATTTCATAAAGAATCAAGTGGACACAACTTCCATCCAAGATGAAGTCAGGAGAAGAAATCATTGAGGAAATAATAGCCATGGATTTGTACCAATAACTAAAATTGGTCCTGTATGAATTCAATAAACAGATTGATAGAATGTGCAAATGTAGTTGAAAAAAACAAAGCATATTCTAAGAGTTGTCATATTAGAAGTGTTTGCTCATTCTACATAATTTGGATGTGATGACCAATTAGACTGTTCCATCAAATAGTACTGATGAACAAATATGGTTAGAAGAAATGGAGTATACTTTATCCCCACTCTTGGATAGATTGTTCCATTAGATAGTACTGATGAACTTTTTTAATGCAGTTTTACTCATACAAATACAAGGTGTCTACATATATCACTTTTAAGTAAAAAGAGCAACTATGCATTTTCTGGGCAAACATTGGGGCATGCAAACAAAGAAATAAAAGATTTCTACTACAAAGAGTTTTTGGTAAGGAATCCAATATTTTTAATGATAAATAATAACAATAATATTACTTTTTTAGGTAACATTACATAAGAGATATATGTGGCAGCTTAGCCATGAGGCATACTTTAAAGCAATATAGAATTTGTACTGTTAAAAACAGTACAAAAAATTGTTACACAAGTGGAGAAAGAGGTGTACACTGCTAGCAAGAAGCTGTGAGTATTAAGCACACAACTAAATCATGCTCTATTGTAGAGAATGTAATGAAATTGGTGAGTTTAAAATAAAATCATATATTTAATTCATTAATATTACCAACTAACATATTTTAACTTGTTTGAGCATGAAGAGATTTTACAACAGTGAACTGATTGTTAGGAGTCATTTCCCAATACCCATAGACGATTTTGTTGATGCTCAATCGCAGACAATAGACTTAAGTGTCAATAATTTATTAAATCTAAAATTTAACAATAACTTGCTTAATTACTTTTATATTACATACTAGTAAAATTTTCTTCTATGGAGGATGATATGACTGGAAGAGTTACAAAAGCATCTTAGCCTGCTGCAAAGGAGGGGAGCCACAGATTACATCAACTGATGTCATAAATGACATGTATTTTGAGGTTATTGGTGGGATAAAGAAAGGTGTCTCTACGATTTTGGCTCCTAAGCGAAAGTTGTGTTCCATCAGGTGATGTTTACTCCTAGGAGCAAAGGTCGTCCGAACTTTTCATCTATTGATATGTAGGAGTTAAAAGCTGAGAATGCAAAATTAAAAACTTGTGTGTCAGTATTAGAGGAGTTGATGCAAACATTTACGTCCCATATGGTATTGTCTCAATCGTTAGACCCCCTTTGTTTCCTGATTTTTTTTATGCTAGTTTTTGATTTTGATGAGACTCTACCTCCATCACCCTCACATTAGTAGCTAAATATTATAATTGTTTGAGTTTTTGGAATATTTTGGAACAATGTGTAGTGGGATTAAGATTTTGTTATATATGGTTGAACACTTGACATTTGGCTTGGAATATTTTATATAAATATTTGTACTGTGATATTGGTGGTAAATGCTATTCTGATTTGGTGTAAATGCCGCAAATAGTTGTACAAGTTCAATAAAAAGCGAGGTTGGATTGGGTGTACAGGATCAATAAATAGAGATGGATATAAAAAAATTTTGTTGTAAATTTAGAGATCGATGTAATAAGAGAAAACTCTAATTTAGAAATTAAATAACAAATCTTCATCGCTAATTTTGTGACTAATGTTTTAAAAGTTGTCTCTAATTTAAAGACCAAATAATAAACTTTCATTGCTAATTTAGAGCCCGATATATAAAAATGGTCTCTAACTTAGAGATGGAATTGTGCACTTCTATCTATAAATTTAGCGATCAAATTTAATTCAGCCACTAATTTAGAGACTGACATATTATATACAATCGCTGATATTCAAGGCCAAAAAAACAATTACCGACCTTTTCTATTGTAAATCTATCGGTATATACATTTAGCAATTAGCAATCGAATGTTCGATCATTAAATCCTACGTTTCTTGTAGTGGATGGGGGGGCAACACAGTCGGTGTATAAAAGTATATGGTAGCATGAAGCAATAAGAGATAAGGTGACAAGCGGGTGGCTAGGGTCACAGATGAATTAGAAGGATGGAGGTCTTTATTTATGGAAGGGAGAGCTGCCACTTACTCTTGATTTGGGTTTATATGAACAGAGATTGGTTGCTATAGACAAGTCCACGGGAGCGACATACTCAAGATATCCAGATAAGGAAGTCTGAGCAATGGGAGGTGGAAAGGGTGACTCATGAGCCAGCAAGAGACTGATTCTTGGGGATGACTTACTATGGTTGATAGGGATATGTTACTTGCATCTTGCTTATGAAGTGGTGGTGCTTTAGATCTTATTGGGGGCATGATGTCTGACACAGAATAGTAGGACTCAACTCCAACAAATCAAGTTCATGTTAAGGGCCTCAACTCCCATGGATGAATTTGTAAGTCACTTGCACAAGAGTTAGCCAGAGAAGAAAAGAGACAACCTCATGGTTGCCAAAGGATGGTTTGTGAATAGTGGTCACATAGCAATAGTGTTACAAGGTGCAATAAGAGTAAGGTTGTTATAAACTCAAATAAACAAATCATCTAAGAATAAATCTATTTTATTTTTCAAATTATAATAAACTTTTAAAACATTTAACTTTGCTTAAAACTTAATAGTAAATTTTAACTTTTACAATGAACTATAAAATTTGTAGAAAAATTTTTAGAAGATATTTAAAAAAAAATCTCCAATTCTTATGTTGCGTCACTAGATTGATGTGCTTAATATAACACTTATAAAGTGATATAGAGCATTTTCTTCACAAAAAAAAACCGTTGAGATTGAAAAACACTGGTGTATTTTGTGTATTGTTTTTTTTTAATTTTTTTCATGTATATTAATATAAAGAGAGATGATATGCCTAAGTATGAATTGGTACATTAAGAGTTAAGTTATTGAGCGTATTTGCATTGAGTAGTGTACTTGAGTTTAAACTGTTGACACAATCATGCCCAAGTGTTTTGGTTTAGATTTTGATGTTTGGCTAAAGAGTTTAAGTTAGACATTATTTGTTGATTTGATATCTTTGTTTAAATGTGTAGAGACTTGCAAGAACACACATGGAGCCTTGACAGCTCGTGACTTGATGAGGTCAAGCACATGTGGATTATGACTTGGCCAACCAAGGTAACACACTAAGTGGCTTAGAGTCCTAAAGAAATTGGAGAAAGTTATTTGAGGTGATTGAGGGATTGCAAGACAAGGAGCACTAAGGTAGTGTTTGAGTAGCTCCAGAACATGACTTGGTGCAACCAAGTTGTAGCTTTAGTGGCTCAAGGTTTGTAAAAATCGAAGAAGGATGTCATAAAGCATTCAAGAGACTGTAGGACGAGGAGCATTGATGACATCCGACAGAGGCGAATTATGTAGATGAAGCATCAAGGATGACATGTGGAGAAGCCAAGGGCTTGGATGGATTTGAGGGGCAAGTAATTTGACGAAAGGTAGCCGGGGAACAAACTTAAGCTGCAAATATAGAACTTCTATAGTGAGTTGTATGATTTGTGTGACTTGTACATATGGGGTGAGGGCTTCAACTTAGGAGCGATACTTGATTATTAGATGATCAAAGTTAGATTCTGTTGGAATATTCAGCCCGCGGATATATGCTCAATTGCATTTCACAAAAGCACACAGTGGAAAAAATACATAATAAATTTATAATTTATTACAACACACATCCACACATACAGAATACCACACGTGTGGACATAACCGCAAATAAAATTTTTTACGAATGAATTAAAATTGAGAATAACATTTATTCTAGTTATACCTGTCGAATGATGCGGAGTTGAAATGACATTAACCGCAAACTCAACGGAGTTTACCTCTACTTGAGTCCACGCCGAGCTCCCTCTAGACGACTTCCGAAGCTCGAATTTCGTCCTCACGAAAGGTACTAGACTTGCGTGCGAAGACGATGTTTGTGCCCAGTGGCATACGCAACCAGACGACACAAACGGAGAGAACAATCAGCCCGAGGGAGAATCTGTCCACACAAATTTTTCTACTTTCTGAGCGCTTTAGCTGGCGGCAATGGTTGCTGCCGGTAGGGAAATCGCCGGAGAAGGTTCCTCCACAAGTGAGGATGCCGAAGGAGGGCCGCCGGTGGCTGAGATGGCCGGCGGCAGCCTCTTTTAGGTGGCGGAAGAAGAGGTGAGCAGCTTCTCTTGGTTGTGGCCGGCGGCTAGAGGAGAGGAGAGGAGATGAATTCTCTTAGGGTTTCCTCCGCACATCCTATACATATGCGTCTCCTATTGGGTTAATAGATCAAGTTCCAAACTTGGATCCATTGGCCCAATAGCCCAAACCAATAGCCTTTGATTCAAAACCAAACCATTTGATTATTTGAACCAAACCACCCTTAATCCAAACCAAACCAATTTGGTTCATTATTAAACCATTATGGGTTCAATCCGTCTTCAAAAGACGTGACCCTATCCCTATTTCCATTCCGATGAAACTCTTTTCATCTTTGCCCTTCGTTTGGTCCAACCAGACTCAATCTCTCTCAACCTGAGAATCAAATTCTCAAACTCGTTTTAAGTTCTTCGGGAAACAACTCGTAGTGCGTGTGACCTTATAGGTTCTCGATTTATATTGGTCGTCCATAATTAACTATTAATTATGGAACGATCATGAGTGTCACCTAGTAGTATATCATGATCCCCAATTAATCAAAAAATCAACTATAATGAGTTATCTCTCGTTACTTTCACTCGTCTTATATCAACTTAGTTCAAGACATGGTCTGTGTCTGTCCCCACTAGGCTGACTACGTCAGCCCTAGTCCAAGTTATACTTCCTCGTCCTGCGGATTCAAATTACTCCCACATGTGTCTAAGAGTACCGTACTCTTAACATATAAATAGTTTGGCCAAAGATTTTGAGTAACAATCCTGACGAGTGGTTATAGGGTATACATCTCCTTTATAAGGAGCAGTGAATCCTCTGTTGGTTATTCAAACACCTTTGAATACTACAACTTATACCTAATCATCACAGGTCCACATCTTAAAGAGATGTTTGCTTAAGATGTTAAAGTATAAGTCTCCATACCCAAGATGACTTGAATACCTCAAGTTGAAGAAAACTCGCACTTAAGCTGCAGTAAAAACTTCATAAACATATCTATATATGTAGGGAACCATATGAAGTCTTACAGCAGGTCACTCCAATAAACTAGTTACATAACTAGCATCTATGTTTAACTCTCGACATCCCAATATCTCCAGCCAGTGAGGAATAGCTGCTTAAATAAATCAAGAAGTATAACACGTGCTAGTCTCTCAGAATCGATGATATCCGAGCTTATCGGTTCATCAACTAGGGAATATTTCAATACATTCATAATTACACATATAGAGATGCTCACTAGTTGTGATGTCATCATAAGTTCTCTCGTGCTATGAATCGTATTGTGAATATTTAATAAATGAGTTTAAGATCCAATCAAATACATAATGAATGTATACTCAAATAGTGAATCTACTATTTATCGAATAAATAGTACAAACTATAAAGAGATTGTCTTAGAACAACTCTCAAATATAACAGATTCTAGCCGATTGAAGAGTTAAGTTAACTAGGTAGTCAACTCAGGCTATGGAGCTACTAAACAAAATGTCTCTTTATAACTCTGTCGACTGAGCATAATTGAACTGGGATTAGTCGACTAATGCTGAGATCTAGTTGGCTAATGCTATATCGAGAAAGCAGGAAGAAATCATTTAATCTAACAAGCTGCACTGTAATGATTGATAACCCAATGTCTACTATGTATTAATCGACACTTTCAATCACCTAATTAGTGATATATCAATTTATATAAGTGACAAATGAAGAGGAATTGAAGGTTATAAAGGGGGCTCAAAAGGCTTAAAGGTCGGTGAATAGTGATAGGTTAAAAACTATTAGAAGCCTCACCCATTCATCTCTTGTAATTTTTATAATCTTGCATATTGTAGGGGTTTCTCCACCTCTACTAGTTGACCAAGAAATAAAAAGATTAGTGACTTTCGAGGAGTAATCTATCAACAGATTATAGGTCATTAAATAGGAGCCTTAGGACTTGTCGAACCACATAAATGACTCATGTTAGCACTTGGTATTTTTTTTACATTAATATTTTTATTTCCACTGTGATACACATTTTCAGATAACTAATTAAAAAGTATTAAAAAAAAAAATAATACTTACACAAGATATTCGTCAACCTAGAAAAAACTTATGTTAGACTCTCGAAGAAAATTATGTAGAGGATTCTAGAAAAGAAATATATTAACATAGCATACATTGAACAATTAAGAATATATATAAGAATGTAACGACAAGAGCAAAGACTCCAGAGATGCATTTCCTATAAACATAGGATTACATTAAGGATCAACTCTAAATCGTTACTTTTTATATTAATCATGAATGAACTCATTAGACACATCCAGAATACGTTATCATAGTACATATTGTTTGTAAATGATATTGTTTTTGATATATGAAACACTTAAAAGAGTAAATGGTAAACTTGAATCTTAGTAGGAAATGCTAAAAGTAAAAACATTTAGACTTAGTAGAGTGAAATAAAATATATAGAATTTAAGTTTAGTAATATTAGATATAGTAAGCAAATTGTTAGTATAGGAGATGACGAATTACTTATAATTGAGAGCTTTAAGTATTTAAAATTATTTCTACCAAAAGATAGAGGGACCGAGAGATATGTCTTATATAGAATACAAAAAGGATGGCTAAAATAAAAAATGTCATGTGTTTTTTGTAATCGTAAAGTACCTCTAAAACTTAAAGGAAAATTTTACAAAACAATGATCGGACTTGCTAAGTTATATGGAGCTGAATGTTAGGCTATGATTCAAACATACAAATAGAAGATTAGAGTCGCAAAAATAAGGACATTAAAGTGGATATGCAGACATACGAGGATGAACAAGATAAGAAATGAGAATATTAGAGAAAAAATCGAGTTGTGCCTATTGAGAGAAAACTCTAAGAGATACATTTAAAATGATACAAACATGTACTTAAACTAATAAATACTCCAATTAGACTATGTGAAACTTGATAAATTTACACATTGAAAAAGAAAGAAAAGAAAGACAAAAGAAGACTTAGTATAATCAACCTCACATAGTGGGATAAGACTTGATTGTTGTTGGTGGTGCTAATGAATTATATGTGAGTATTAGAATTGTATTTGCAGGCATAAACGCTATTCACCCCATCTAGCACCTAACCATTACATTCTCACAGACATAACAAGTGGTATTAAAGCCCAATGGCTTCAAAAGGCTTAATTGTCAATCAAGTAATGAGATGCCTAGATAGCATGTGAGCTCCATTATATGATGAAAATTTCATTGCTTAGAAAAGGATGGAGGCTTAGTTTTGAACGGAGTTCAGAATGCTATTCGCTATAAAGAGGGGATATAAAACACCTAGAGATGGAGAAGCAAGGAAAATCAAGAAAAAGGATTCGACAAGATTACAAACCGAGAGTTACGAAGGAAATAAGAAGATTTTCAATTTACTCATTTCGATAGTGCCTAAAAAATCCGAGATAAAATAAAATAACACAAAGATGCAAGAGATATTTGGAAAAAGGTCCTGCTCTATCATGAGAATCTTAAGGAGGACGAAGTTCAAGGACAAGAAGCTTAAGTTTACGAGTCAAGTGAAGAGAAAGTATAGGGAATTGAGGAAAAATCCAAATCTCCAAGAGATAAAGAAGAGGAAGAAATTCAAGGTTCAAGAATTGAGGAAGTTAATGAGAGCACTAGAACTTCTTTATTAGATAGGTCAAGTGAGAAACCATCTACCTCTTCAAGGAGTGAACATGAGCCTAAGCAAGTTGAAGAAGTGAGCTTGGAAGGACTTTCATGTACCTCAATCTAAACTAAGAACAAGTTATGTGTTTTGGGTGTAATCAAAAGGGACACTAAACTTGCTGAATTAAAAGTTTCTACTAATCTGAGTAGTAGGAATGTGGAAGTCAAGGAGAAGAAGAACTACATTATTTGCTACACATGCTGAGGGAGAGGTCATTACCACATCAAACGCCCAAAGAGGAAAGTGGTTAAAGAGAAGCAGCCAAAGAATGAATGGAAGAAGATTAGAAGCTCAAACCGAGAGGGAGCTCCAAAGGTAAAGGAGAAGCTATCTTCTAACTTGAATTTAAATTTAAGTTTTAAATTCTTCCATGCATAGGCTTAATAATTATGTTACCTATGCATAATAATGACTTTAGATATTAATGATAGGACTAGCTTTGAATCTCATGATAACTATAGGAGAACTCATGATAGGAATACTTTTTCTAATGTTAGAAACTCATGTTAGGCATGTAACTCAAGAAGGGTAGGCACATGTTTAGAAATATGAATGTCTAAGGGGGACAAAACAATTCTAGGATAAGAAAACTAGAATTTGAAAATCATATTTTGAGGAGAAAGGTTGAAGATTTAGAAAAGGCCCTTGAAAGGTTTACTAATGGGTTTGGATCTAGATGTGGTTCGATTTAGGCAAAGGCCTAAAAATAATAGATCGAGTTTGGGATATAGATCATCATCATCTTGAATTGAGGTACCATTAGATGCTAGGGTGACATATGATTATCGTACAGATGAGCAATCTAGGTTAAGAAATGCAATAAGTCATTTAGACCTAGGAAGGTGACTAGAGATGGATACTATAGGGAGATCTTTGCGAGCAAAATTGGAACCCATGGTCTTCAAATCTAAGGAAGGGATGCTTGTGATGCTAAAGGGTCAAGAGGATGTGCCACTGTGCTTGAGGATGAGTAAGAGGGCTAAGCCTAAGAAATTGATACATTGGGATTGGGAGAATGTTTTATGCAAAGAACATATGGGAAATGTTCAAGATTTTAAGAAGCATAAAACTAGATTTAAATTGTAGGGATGCCAAATAAATTGATGCATGAGTGCCAAATAATAAACGGCAACCAAAACTAGGACTTTATATCAAACTTTATTTAAGCCATTTAACTAGTTTTGGGAAATGTATAGCTTAAGAATTAAAAGGATTTGTTGGAAAAAGAATCCATTTTTCCCCAACTAGATATGATTAGATAGGGCTTTACACAAAATTTATAAATTTTCGAATTTGTAGAATTTTAGATGAATTTCAAAATTGGCATGACTAATTGTTTTAGGTGGTGAGCCAACCATGTCAAGTAGCGGTTAGTTGATTAGGCGTAATATTGATTCGACTAAGCTTGTGTTTAGTCGACTGAATCATGGTGGAAATTGATTGAAAGGTTGAATTGGCACATTCAGGTTGGGGAACGATCTAAGAAACTTGGTATTCATAATAGGGATCCATTGTGGGACTCTAAATATAGATGCTTGGAAACTTTATCTTTTCTAAGGAGGCTCTCCTATGTTTGGGATTAAGAGGAACCTCATTTTAAACTAGGGGAGAAAAGAAAAAAAATGGTTAAGGGAACTTTGTTCTCTTTAATGATAAATTTATAAAATTCAAAACTCTAGAGCGCTTAGATGAAAAGGGCATTGGTCTAGGTTTCATTTGCACGGTATGCATTTCATTTGCAATTCATTGGGTTCCTTAACTTAAACGGATTGCCAAATATCAAAAAGGAGGAGACTGTTGATGCATTTATGTCCAAAATGATCGAT
Source organism: Wurfbainia villosa (assembly GCA_025175895.1). Classification (NCBI taxonomy): domain Eukaryota; kingdom Viridiplantae; phylum Streptophyta; class Magnoliopsida; order Zingiberales; family Zingiberaceae; genus Wurfbainia; species Wurfbainia villosa. Next base: position 14,302,335 of record CM045990.1, read on the forward strand.
TATCTTTGGGTTAGTGTTTAAGCAAAGGGTTTAAATTACATATTGCCTGTTGATTTGATATATGTGTTTGAGCACATAGAGACTTGTAGGAACACACATGGAGCCTTAAGAACTCGTGACTCAACGAGGTCGATTATATGTGGATGATGACTTGGTATGGCTAAAGCGACACACTCAATGACTTGGAGGTTTGAAGTGATCGAAGAAGGTTGCATGAGGTGAGTAACAGACTATAAAAAAAATTAAGGCAATGTTGAAGTAGCTTTGTAGCATGACTTGGTGTGACTAACGTGGAAGCTCAGTGGCTTGAGATCTATAAAGATTGAAGAATGACAATAAGTTTCTGAGGTACCATAGGACAAGGTGCATTGAAGGTAGCATTGACATAATTAGTGGAGGCGAATTATGATGAAGTGTGAAAGATGACACATGGAGTAGCTGAGGACTCAAGTGCATTCGAGGGAAAAATAACCTAGTGGGAGATAACCTGGGAGCAAAGTCAAGTTAAAAATAAACTTTAATCGTGAGATATGAGAGTTGAGTGACCTATATGCATAGGCAAAGGTAGAACTTATGCACAAGATTCAATCACTAGTTGACTAAAGTTAGGTTCAGTCAACTAGAAGTGAATTAAGTTGACTAAAGAGCTGAGTTGAGTGGTAATCGACTGCTGGGTTTTCAGGGAGCATGCGCAGTGGAAAAAGTAAATAAAATAATTTTTATTTCCTCCCAGACATCCTCTGGGGGTCAGGATTTCTTGCTTTGACATAATCACATGTAAAAGAGAGGAGAAGAGAAGTTATTCCTTCGAGATTCTTATCGAATCTATCGAAACCACGAGCAAGGTTCACAAACCTTGCCTCTATCGGTATAAATGTCGGGATCACCTGAGACAACTCCATGAGCAGCAAGTCTTCATCTCCGATTAGTTCTAGCCAATCGGCGAAGACGAGAGAGCGAGAGGAAAAGACGACTACCAAGAAAAAACCTAAAAACTCTCCTCTAAAGATTATCAAGGGTCTATTATAGATTTCTTAATTAAGGCATCTTAGGAGGCTTAAACAGAACCTATCTTTCCATAATTATCCTATAATTAAGGTAAAAACTCGTGCCTAGTTAGGCACGGCTATGTGAGGCTCTGTATTGTCCGTTTAACTTTGTTTAAGTGCGATATGGTCGTGTTAAGTCCCAACACGACTATTGGAGGTTCTATAGCCTCCGTTTTGCACTCCTTTGGCCTAGTCCAACTAGATGTAACATTTCTCCTTGAGAATCTCATTCTCAAACTTGTTTTACATCTCTAGATCACTCGTATTGCGTGCGACCCAATATGTTCCCAGCTATACGGTCATTCATAATTAACCCATTAATTATAAATAGATTATGAGTGACACCTAGTAGTACATCATGACCCCCAATTGATCGTGTTAGAATATTGTAGATATGATTAGGGATAATTGTTATCCCTAAATATCATTAGGAATAATTATTTCTTAGGATAGAATTTTGATTTATTCCTAGGATAGGGTTTGATTTATTCTTTTGAATAAGCCCTAATCTTGTCTATAAATAGGGCTTCTTTCATGTAAGTTAGGTATCTCTAAATTACAAAATAACATGGTATCAGAGCCCTAATTTTTCACCGTCTTCCGCCGCGTTCTTCTCCCGACGCGTCTTTCCCCGCGTTCTTCTCCCGCCGCGTTCTTTTCCCGACGCGGCTTCCTCACGCGCGACGCAGTGTCCGATCTCGACTTACCACCGCCCACCGCTCCCGCTTCTCCGCCGTTGCACGCACGCTGCTAGCTTCCGCCACCGCAGGCTTCCCCGCACGCAGCAGGTTTCTGAAGAGCGACCGCAGAGCCGGCTGTTGTGGCGGCGTCCTCTCTTCGGTTCTCCCTCGAGATCCAGGAGGCGAGTCCTCCTCATCTTCTTCGATCTCTCCGGCGACGTCGCGGAAGACGACGCGGCAAGCAGCGCGTCTTCTTCCCCGTCAAGCAGCGCGTCGCCCTCTCCGCCGTCTGCTCCCACTTCCGCCCTCGACGTCCCGATCCCGCTGAGCCAAAGGCACCCGACGGCTCGAAGCTTGTGCTCCACGCCCGTCCTCCTCCTCAAGTGGCCCGGTCGCCGCCCCTCTCGAGTTCGGCTGGAAATCGCAGCAGAGGCAGAAGGTTCGACCGCTACTAAGAGCTCTGGTAGCACGTGTTCAGCGAAATACTTTGGGCTCTGGATCGATAGCTCGATCCTTCCTCTCCTTCAGCATTAGGATCGCTTCCTTGATCATCTCAGAGAGCATCTCAAGATCTCGTGATTTAACCTCTAATACGTAAGATGGCGATTCAATTCCTCCACACAAGTTGGTATTTCCTTAATGGTATATCTCGCCATGCGAGTCCTTGGGTACTGACTCTGGGGCCACCGATCATATCACCGTAATAGATCTTTTTCTTCACTATCTACTTGGTTATTTACCATTTCCTCACTACAAATGGTTCTCGAATTCGATCCTCGAGTATTGGTATTGCTCATCCTTCTCCATCTCTTTCCATTCATAATGTTCTTTATGCTCCCGAGCCTTTTAATTCATATCAATAAGTCACTTACTCATCTCTTGATCAAGGCTGCCTCGCTTACTAAATCTTCCATTACAGACCGAGTACGGGGAGGATGATTGCTCGGATATGAGTCTCACGGCCTATATCGATTTCACTCCTCTTTTTAGTTCACAGATCTCCACTTGTTATTCATGCTCACTGGGACATCCTAGTCTTGATAAGTTAAAACAATTACGCCCTAGTCTTTCTACTTAAAGTCTTTATCTCATGAGTCGCCGCAGTTAAAGCATGTTCGTAGTTCATTTTCTCCTCGCATTATAAGTCGGCCACGCCTCCTTCGCTTTCGTTCATTCAGATGTTTGGGGGTCCAAGTCGTGTTTCTTCTACATTCGGATCACGATATTTTGTTACCTTCATAGACGATTTTTCCGTTGCACAGACTTGGTTATATCGATGAAGGATCGTGTAATTGTTTTCATTTTTCAATCTTTTTAATGAAGTCAAAACACAATTTGGTATCCTCTTCGATCCTCGCAGTGATACAACGACGTGAGTATCTATCTACCCGCTTCGCACTTCTTAGCGTCTCGTATGCGTATTACATCGAACGCCTCTTGTTCTCATACTCCCAACAGAACGGAATCGCAGAACGCAAGAATCGACATCTTCTCGAGACCGCCTTGACTCTTCTTCATCACTCTCATGTTCCTCTTCGCTTTTGGGGAGAAGTCGTACTTCATCGTATGTTATCTTATCAATCGACGCCTTCCTCATTTTACGGTCAAATACCTCATCACGACTTTATCCAAATCGGTCCCTTCATCCTTTACCACTTAAGGTATTTGGTTCTCATGCTCTTGATCCGGCATTGATAAACTCTCTCCTCGATCGCATAAACGTGTTTTCTTGGATACCCACGGCTCAAAAAGGGTACAAGTGTTATTCTCCTACTCCGCTTCTGTATTTCATCTCTACGATGTCACGCTTCTTTCGATTCGGTTCCTTTCTTCGACCTTCGTAGTCGTCCGAGTTTCTCATTCTCGGCCTACGCACGTCTTTTATCCTCCCGAGGACTCAATTTCTCCTCCATTTGCAGGTTTATCCTGCCTTCACCGCTACGCCACGCCTAACACCGATTCTATCGCTGAATCATGTCCGAGCGATCCTCCGCCTCCTCCTGATAATCTTGACGAATCTGATATTCCCATTTGCGCCCTTGAGTATCGTTGACTTCGTAATCCTTCTCCTCGTTATGTGTCTTTGAGTTATCATCGCCTTTCTTCTTCTATTATTCTTGTCTTTCCTCCTTGTAAATACTGTTTCTCTTAGAAAGCTGCGGGAGATGCATTGCCCATCCAGGGATGGAAAGCAGGCTATCTTTGGGCGAAATGAGTGCCTTCTGTTGTGGGACTTGGGACCTCGTCCCTCTACCACGAGAAAAATCGATTGTTGGTAGTCGATGGGTATATCGGTGAAGATTGGTCGAGAGGCAGTTGAAAGACTTAAGGCTCGTCTTGTTGCTAAAGCTATACTCGGATCTTTGGATTGGATTATGGGGATACTTTTTCCCTGTTGCTAAAATGTCTTGTCGTCTATTCATTGTCCATTCTTTGCGATTGACAGGCCTCTTTATCGATTAGACATCGAAATGCGTTCTTCTTCGTGGTGATCTGCTTTCGAAGAAATCTACGTGGAAGCGACCTCAGTGTTTTTTTGTTGCTCGAAGTCTTAGGTCTTGTATGCAGCTTGCGAAAATCTTTATATGGTCTCAGCGATCGCTAAGCGTAGTTGGTAGATTGATATTGTAATTGACGATTCGGCGTGACTCGGGCGAGTGACCATTACATCTTTATCGCCACTCATCTACTTGGTTGCATCTATCTAGTGGTTTATGTTGATGATATTATGTCATCGCGATGATCGTCTTGGGATTTCCGGGTGAAAGCATCTTTTGAACATTTCGAATAAGATCTCGTGAGCTCAGAATATTTCTTGGGGATAAGTAGCGCATCGAAATGGGATCATTTATATCCCCGAGGAAATATCACGATGGATATTACAGAAGAAAGCAGGAATGTTAAACTCGAAGGCGATTGTGACCCTATGGATCGTAATGTTAAGCTCACTGCGAATCGGGAGCCTCTGCGGATCGAGCGATCTGAGCGATTAGTAGGAGACTAAGCTACCTTCTTATTTTCGTCCGGATATCTCGTTTGCGTAAGTGTAGTAAGTCGGTTTCTCGACTCTCGTGTAAGAACATTGGGATCTTTGTGATTCGCATTGTTCGATATATCAGCGCTCGAGGAAAAGGTCTTTTGTTGAAAGCAAAAGGGCGTACTCGAGTTATAGGGTATTACGATGCAGATTGGCGGGATCTCGATTGATAGGAGATCCACCTCTGGTTTTGTATATTTGTCGGAGGTAACCTTGTTTCTTGGAAAAATAGCGAGAATGTTGTGGCGAGATCGGTCGGAGGCGATGTATCGAGCTATGGCCGCTTGATCGACTTATATGGCTCGAAGCAATTGCCGGGAGCTCGAGTTTGGAGATGTTACCTGAATGTCACTCGTATGTGATAACGAGCCGCCCGTATGTCGCGTCGAATCAGTTTTTAAGTGAGAGAATAGCGTATTGAAGTCATTGTCACTTTGTCGGAGAAAAAGTATATCGGAGAAATATCTACTAGTTTTGTTAACTCTCATGATCGACTAGATATATTTACTAAGTCTCGAGAGGTCAGAATTGACTACGTATGTAATTTGGGTGCATATAATTTATATGCTCCCGCTTGAGGGGGAGTGTTAGAATATTGTAGATATGATTAGGGATAATTGTTATCCCTAAATATCATTAGGAATAATTATTTCTTAGGATAGAATTTTGATTTATTCCTAGGATAGGGTTTGATTTATTCTTTTGAATAAGCCCTAATCTTGTCTATAAATAGGGCTTCTTTCATGTAAGTTAGGTATCTCTAAATTACAAAATAACAGATCGGAAAGTCAAAATAGACTTCAAAAATTTTTAAACCCTCCAACAGCTACAATTACTTTGTGTCTTGTTTCTTTCACTCATTCTATACTCACTTGGTTCAGAACATGGTCTATATGATCGTCTCCACTGGGTTGACTATGTCACACATAACCTAAGTAAGTTTTCTTATCCTGTGGATTCAAGTTACTTCTATATGTTCCCAAGAAGACTGTCTTCTTAACATGTTTGCTCAGACCAGAGATTTCTGAACAAAAATCTTGACAAAAGGCCTAGGGTATACATCTCTTTTATATAAGGAGTGGTGAATCCTCTTTGGGCTATTCAAACATCTTTGATTACTTTGACTTATACCCAATCAATCCAGAGTTACATCATCTATGGAGATGGCTGCAAAGAAGTCAAAGTATAAGGCATCATTATCAAGATGACTTGAATAACTCAAGTCTAAGGAATCTCGCACTCAATCTGCAATGATACTTTATCAACATGAATAATCATATGAAGTCTCATAATAGGTCATTCCAATGAACTGGTTACCCTAACTAGCATCCACATATTCACTCTCATCATCCCTATACTTCCATTCAGTGAATACTGAATGCTTAGATAAACCAAGAAGCATAATATGTGCTAGTCTCATAGAATTAATGATGTTTAATCTCATCAATTCATCAACTAGGGATAGTTTCAATACTTACATATTTATACATGATGAGATACCCACTAATTGTAATCCAATCACAATTTCTCTTATGTTATGTATCGTATTGTTGACTTTAATAAATGAGTTTAAGATTCAATCACATACATAGAAAATGTAAACTCAAATAGTGAATTTTATTAATTTCTAAAGCGATTGTCTTAGGACACCTCACAATTACATCATACCCTCATTTGGCCTACAACTAATCGGCTTGGTATCTAATACCACATGCCTTTATATGCCTCTCGAATTTTTCTTGGGGAAGAGGCTTTGTTAAGAGATCTGCTAGATTTATATCGATGAAAACTTTCTCTATTTGTACGTCTCTTCTACCTATGATCTCTCTTATCAGATGGTAATAACGAAGTTCGTGCTTGGATCGCTGATAAGACTATGGTTCCTTCGCTTTGTCTGATAGCGTTATTTATTGTCGCGATAAATTGATAATGCTTAATGATGCCAAAAGCGACTCGAGTTGATAATGAACTTCTTGATCCATACTGCCTCCTTTGCTGCTTCAGAAGTCGCAATGTACTCTGCCTCCGTGGTTGAATCAGCAACGGTATCTTGTTTGGAACTTTTCCAACTCATCGCACCTCCATTCAAGATGAATATGTATCCAGACTAGGATTTGGGATCATCCTTATTCGTTTGGAAGTTGACATCAGTATACTCACTTACTACCATATCACCTCCTTCATACACCAAGAACAAATCCTTAGTTCTTCCTAAGTATTTAAGGATTGTCTTGACAGTCACACAATGATTCATATCAAGATCCGACTGGTATCTTCTTGTAACACTCAAAGCGTATGATATATCGGGTCTCGTACATAACATAGCATACATGATCGACCCTATAGCTGACGCATATGAGATCTGACTCATGTGAATCCTCTCGTCTTTCGTGCGCAGGCAAATAGACTTTGAAAGGTGAATCTCATGCCTCATGGGAATGAAATCTTTCTTAGATTCTTCCATGCTAAACCATTTTAGCACTCTATCTATGTATATAGACTACGAAGACCAAGTAACTGATTTGATCTATCTCTATAGATCTTAATCCCCAAGATATAGGCTGCTTCTCCCATATCTTTCATGGAGAATGTTTTGGACAACCAGATCTTGACTGTCTGCAAAACAAGAATATCATTTCTTATGATTATTATGTCATCGACATATAATACTAAGAACACGATCGCACTCCAACTAACCTTCTTATACATACAGGGTTTCTCAAGATTTTGTAAGAAATCAAACTATTTGATTGCCTCATCAAAATGAATATTTCAACTCCTAAATGTTTGCTTCAATCCATAAATGGATCGTTGAAACTTGCATACTTTATTCTTGTCAATGGATGTGAAACCCTCAAGTTGTATCATATATACATCCTCAAATAGATTTCCATTAAGGAAAACTGTTTTCACATCTATTTGTCATATCTCATAATCAAAATGAGCTGCTATAGCCAAGAGTATCTGAATAGATTTAAGCATAGCAACTGATGAAAAAGTTTCGTCATAGTCAACAGCTTGTCTTTGACAATGGTCTTTTACCACTAATCTAGCTTTATAAGTAATAACATTACCGTTCATATCAGTTTTCTTCTTGAAAATCCATTTGCACCCTATAGGCATTATGCCTTCGGGTGGAACCATCAAGTTCCAAACTTGATTTTCATACATGAAATCCATTTATGATTTCATGGCTATTAATCATCTATCTCTGTCTGAACTATTCAGAACTTCTTCATAACTAGTTGGTTCCTTATCCTCAATGAGCAACACATCGTTAGATTCACTTATGAAAAATTAATCTCTCTCAGGAATCCTATGTATCCTACTAGATATACGAGGAGGTAATGTATCATCAAGTTCAGCTATTATCTCATTCGAATGAGTAATTAGCTATGGTTCTTGACTAGGCATCTTTTCTGTGTCTACCGAAGTCTCTTGAACTATGGTTAGTTCAACCACACTCCCATTATTTTCCTGTAAGAGAAACTCCTTCTCTAGGAATACAACATGTCTTGAAACAAACACTTTTTGTTCCAAGGGATGATAGAATTAGTAATCCCTTGTTTTCTTAGGGAAACCAATAAATAAACACTTATCAGACTTAGCCTCCAGCTTGTCTGATACTGTTCTTTTCACATAAACAGGACAATCTCAGATCTTCAAGTAAGATAAATGAGATTTCCTACTTTTCCATATCTCATATGGAGTAGTAAAAACCGCCTTAGTCGGGACTCTATTTAACAAGTAAACAGCGACCTCGAGTGCGTAATTCCAAAAGGACTTTGGAAGACTTGTATGCTGCATCATTGACCTAACCATGTCCAACAAGGCTCGGTTTTGCCTTTTAGCCACACTATTATGTTGTGACGTGTAAGGTAGAGTCCTTTGAGACAAGATGTCATTGTTCCTTAGATAATCTTGAAACTCTAGGCTTAAGTATTCACCATCTCGATCCGATCGAAGTACTTTAATACTTTTTCTAAGTTGTTTTTCTACTTCTTTAAAGACTTCAGATTTGTCTCCGTAGATCTGTGATTTGTCTCTATAGATCTGTGATGGTTTCTTGGGAACATCGATCCTGGGGTGCGGCTTCCTCAATCAAAACCTGCCGATCATGTTCATAACCATGACTATGATAATCATTCATGGATCGCCGAGATAACTCCGTGATTGGTCTCTGTAGATCGATGAGCTTGCGGGTACTTTGATCCTGGGGTGCAGCTTCCTCAATCGGAACCTACAGATCACAACCATAACCATGTCCTCGTCGACCTTCCATGGATCTAGGGCTCTAATATCAACTGACGCAGGCAGGGTAGCGGGGAGCCGCTAAAAACCTTTAATGCGTAAGGTTTGGATAGAGGGGGGCAGAAAGAATCGAAAGAGAAGGGAAAATTCGTAAACAAAAGAGGATCACCTGTTAGTTTAAACGAAAAGAAATATTATTAATCAAAAATTCAATACCTTACAAGATTCTAAACGTATGTTTAAATAGTCTTAGAGAAAAAGAAAGTTTATTAAAAATAAAATAAAATAAACTAACTTTAACATAAATTTCTTAACAAGCAAGAAAGCAAAAAATAAAAAAATAAAGAAATAAACAAACTTTAATAAAAAAAGTCAAAACCCTATCTAGATCGAAAAACAAACTTTAATAGAAAAAGTCAAAACTCTATCTAGATCGAATAATAAAAAAAATAAACAAACTTTAATAGAAAAAGTCAAAACCCTATCTAGATCGAATAATAAAAAAATAAACAAACTTTAATAGAAAAAGTCAAAACCCTATCTAGATCGAAAAATAAATAAACTTTAATAGAAAAAGTCAAAACTCTATTTTAGTGCATCTAGATCGTGTTTACTGTTAGATGCCCCTGCATCACCGTGTCAAGCTATAGAATAATTCATGCTCGTGGTGGTGATCACGGGTAGGTTATGGTAGCCTTTAAGAACTCTTTTACACCTCGCTCTGATCCAAAATGAAAGATATCCATGTCAAGGGGTCATGGAGGTGTTGAAATCTTCATTTTAGGGCTCAATTTCTCCTTGTCATGATTTAGAGGAAGGCGGGATCGCATCTTATGATAAAAGGTGATCAAGATGTTGGATGCGCCTGCATCATCATGCTGGCAAACAATGTTGCCTTAATGGCAAACCTAACTCATATAGGGTGGGGCATGACACTTACCCTTTGTTTGAAGGTAAGGCAACCTTTCTAGTTGGTAGGCCAACCTAGATGGTAAATTCCAAAAGTTAAACCTTTTATTAAAGGTAAGTCCATCTAAAACTTTGTTAGGTCGATTTGTAGGTAGGTAAATCTTGAAAATTAAACCTTATATTAGAGAGTTAATTGACTCAAGTGTGTGGATGATTGAATTAGGAAACCTTTTGTTTAAAGGAAAGTCAATTTAACTTTTTGGTGAGTCAACCTAAGTGGGTAAATTTTCTGTAACCAACTTTCCCTTTAAAAGTTGGGTTTAAATTATCTTTTGGTAGGTCGACCTAAGGATGATTGAGGCACTCCAGCTTTTATAAGTTTAGTTGGAATCAAACCATTGGAGCCTAACAGTCACAAATGTGTGATCTAAGTCATTCTAATTATATTTAGCTTGATATAAATTTATTTTCCAGACTACTTTTTCACCATTGTAATCATGGTTTAAGCCTTTTGGTTGTCATTTGGCATCAAAATAAACAAAAAAAAGTGCTCCCTAAGCTCTTGTAGTCCAACTAGGGTTCTAAATATAACAAAGGTGCTAGGAAGTGTCAATCTAATGTTTCATCCTTCGAATCTAAAGTTCTCATAATATCTTTCTCACCTACAGCTAAATCTTTATCTATAGATGAAACGGTAATGCTTAGACTCCCTTATACTTATTTTTATATCTTTATCTATAGAATGATTATTTGTAGAGGGTATCTAAAAACAATTTGTATCATTGCTGAAGGTTATCTAACGATGAAGGTTTGCTTGGATTGTTCTATGAGGTATCTAGACAAGGGTTTGTTAATAGGTAGCTCAATGCTTAGATTATTGCTACAGGGTATCTAGTGACGATGATGTGCTCAGATCGTTCTAGGATATATCTAGAAACAAAAGCTTGTTGAGTGGTTGCTCGATTTGTAGAGTTTTTTTCTATTTCCTCATTGAAGAAGCTTTTAGTATATTTGTATTCGGGGCCATAGAGTAGGAACGGATGGTTACAAACCATTGTGTTATTGTGTATGTTACATTTATTGCTTTTGCTTGTTTGACACTTTAATAAATTACACATATAATGCACTTGGATAAAATTTTTACTACTATTTGTTTGAGTTTGCTACTAGCGCAAAGAACATTTAGTTGGCTATTCACCTCCCTTCCCCCTTTCCCAATCCTCAAGCCTCATAGCAGGGTCATCAATCCTCTACATGATCATGCCACAAAATTATTAGCACATTTTCTATTATGGCCTTCCCCACATGCATCAATAGTAGCCAAGTCGATTAGTTTAAGATAAGAAGTCAATGGAAGAGTAACTCCTATAAGTTAGGTAATATACACTAATATGTTCAAGTCAATAAAAAACTGGTCTTGAGATGCATAATACCAAGGATAAAGCTGTACTAACATATATGAAAAAAGCAAACCTTGTTCTTTAGAAACTCAGGATATGTGGAAAGGCATTGGATCAAAGCACTTCGGTCCTGTTGTCAAGTATTAACATTATTAGTCACGATCAAACATTTGTAAGAGTCATCTCAAAAAGCAATTTGAGTGTCAACTTCTTAGAAGTATTCTTCTGCAATGATTTATAATCAAACAAAACATCTTAGTTACTAATTGACCAGTTCCAGTGGAAAAAGAAATAGTCAATGAAGTTTAAAATAAATAGGATGACTTGAGCTGGTAATCTATTGGAGAACAATGAACACAAGGAATTGAGGGTATGCTATAGGAAAGTTACACATTAGGACCAAATTATTATAGATATCTGCTTTTCTATCTAATTATTTCTTGCAAATGAATTTCCTACTTATCATTCCATGTTTTTAATAGTACATTCTTGTTGTATTACCTTAAGCAAATCTTACCTACAAAATTTACTCAACACGCTCTCTCCAAAACTTTGAAAAGGTCATGTACTTAATTTTGATCTGATGAATTAGGCATAAAGCAACAAAAGACTGATATTTGTTTGGATGATCATTAAAGAGTTATTGTCAATTGTTAAGTAATAATCCATTACTACATCTTTTTCCAGCTCACAATATCTGAGAGACAAAAAAGGCAAGAAAATTTGTGTATTAACAACAGCAAAAGAGAGAGAGAACAGAGACATCCTCGTATGTTGGGGCCAGAGGATATTAAGGGATCAGATGGATTTTCCAAAGGCTAAGTTACCACACGTCATGTAAACATAAAAAAAACATTCTGCTAAATAAAGCATAGTACCAAATTTTCAATATCAGATGATTCCTTTGATCCAAGATTTAAAATTTTGATCTGTATCAGAATTTTACTCCTAGATCGGAACAATACGATTTTGATACGGTATCGTACTATAGCGATATGATTTTAGTACTTTTTAAATTTTTAAATATAAGTATATATTAATTTTATTAATATTTGATTATTATATATGCTAACTATTGATATTATAATTGAGGTGAGTTCATATTTCAATATTTTTCATAAGATGTCAATTAAATTTTTGCAACAGAAAGATATAAATTTAAAAATTATTTAAAAAATAAGTAATTCTCAAAATTCAAAACTAAATCTAAAATTATTTTAAGGTTCAAAGATAATTATATGATTATTTGAAGGTCTTAAATTATGCAACAATCTCACGGTCGCGGTGCCGGTATAGTACCATTGTCGGTTGACGAGCAAAATGATAAATTTCACCAGTGTGACACGAGATTTAAATCCATGCTTGATCAATTCATTATTGTTCAGAAAGACATGACGTACAAAAACAATCTATATGAAGATCCTCACTTGGGTCTAGTTTTTATTAGAGGTATAAGGCACTCAGATCCCTTCTTATATATCTTGCTCCCAACCCCAAGAAAAATTAAACAATGAGTAGCAGATGCAAGAGTACAAAATAATCAAGCATCACAAAAAGATCACATACAATGTAAGAGTTTTGAAGTAATACACATGGTGCGATCATCAGTTAGTAAATTGACAAGCACTAAGTGATGCGACTATGAATACTGAATTCCAATAAAGTTGCTTATCTTTTCAGTAGTATTGCAAGATAATGCAGTTTATTTTATCACAAACAACCACATATGCACACACCTTTACCCAAAGCAATGAACAATCAAAATTTGTAAGCAACCATTTATGTGCATTCATGCCAAATGAATCTGCTTCTTCAATGCCATTGATATGATAACGGTACTCTGGACAAATACAAGCGCTGCCAGCATAAGCAGCATCTACATGAAACCACACGTCAAATGCCTAAAATGAAGACAAATAAAATAAGTACCAATCATCAGTGATTCCAGGAGTAGAATGAAACATTAGTAGGTTTCGTTTCTTTTCAATACCTTTGCTAATTTTCCAAGTTCAGACAGTGGATCCACAGCTGCCGAGGATGTGGTGCCAACCTGGTATTGAGATATCATTCTGAGCATATTGTTTTCCCGTATTTATTTGTTGTAAAGAATAAAAATAAAACGTTCCTTAGAGAATTCTGCATCATACTCGAGTGAATGCCAAATGACTTTCAGTTAATTCCTAAGAATCTAGCTTAAGCTATGCAGAAGTAAGAACATCAGATGAGGATTGAAGTGGAAGGGTGAACCAGTGAGAACAGCACAATAATTAGTAACGTCTGTTTCTACCAGTCATTTGCTCCAAAGAAATAGAAACTTTCTTCAGCTTGAAAACAGTGCATATTAACAAAATAAACAGCTACTTAAGATGAAAAAACAAAAAATGATGTAATAAAGAAAAAGTGGGCATACAACAACAACAACAACAACAAAGCTTTATCCCACTACATGGGGTCGGCTATATGGATCTTTCTACGCCATTGGACTCTATCCCCTATTATATCATCATCTATATTTAAAGAAAAAGTGGACATAGGAAAGTAAATTGTTCCTTACTGTGCCACATAAAAAAAATGGTATCAATCCAGCTGATAAATCATGAGAAATAGCTGCAGAAACTGATTCAGGAGTAAGAGCATAGTTTGAACTAGTGTCAGTCTTCAGAACTCTGACATTCTCAGAAAATATTCCTGCAATCTTCAATTAAGGAACTTTAACAACATAACAAGCGATGTTACAAAAAGATACTAGTACTAAAGAAAAAATTTAATACTGCTAAATGCTTAAAAGGTTTCTGTATGATATTCATATCAGCCATTATCATAATCCTAGTTTTAGTATCCAATATATAGCAGTAGAAACTTCACATATTTCCAATATCTTTTCCTCCACTTTTGACTCAAACACATTGTTAAATACAAATGCACACATGATCAATATTAAAGTGAAAATAGAATACAACTAATCAGAATGAAAACAATGAGATATAATGTGGTTTGACAATCGTGCTGCTACATCCACTACCTATGGCACATTCAACATTGCAAACAATAAGATGTAATGTGGTTCAAAGATTCTACTCCTATATCCAATGTGTTACTACTAAATCCACTAAATCATTCACTTACATGAAGTAATGAAGTAAACCTCTACAAGGAATACGATACAATGCTTAACCTCCTCATAACAACAAGCTAGCTACATAGCACTTAGTGAAACACCCATAGGTAGACTCTCCCTGCTCCAGCCATGTTATTATTTAAAATTTCAAGGATGTAGTTGTAATTACTAAAAGTTTCTAGACTTTTTTTAAAAAAATGCAATTAAAAACCCCAACTCTAATTCTTCTCCATCCTGCGTGCATGCTCCTTATATTTTCCCATAATCATAATCATCTTCCACCCCATGAATACCACTCACCACTGGCCTTCCCTTCCCCTCCTAACTTCTTTGGTGAAACCCTAAACTCCTTTCCTCCTCACGCCGTCAACACTACACTGTGTCATTGCCACTGTTGCCAACATCATGCCACGTCACCACCGCCATCGCTATGGCCAACATGATGTCATGTTGCTAACACACACCAACACTATTGTTGTAACCCTGCAACTTTAGTATCCCTGTCTTCCGCCCAAATTTTTTAGCAAAGGGAACCTCAACCAAAGGGCCCCTCATCCACTATAGTCACCCCTAGTTGCTACCAATGTTCTCTTCTTTGAGAAGTCATAGGTTTTGGAGTTTTGGAGCCACCAAAAATCAAATTCTAGGTGTGCCTTGTAATGAATCAAAGTAACTTGGACCCTTGATGGATCAAGTGAGTGTTCTTGTTTCTAAAAGTTGACTTAGTGAATGATTTGAAAAAAAAAAATCGTTGAGATTTAATTATGCCTATATTAGGGGAAATTAGTTGCAAACTCATATTTACTTCTATGGCTTGCTAATATCTCCGATTTTGTTTGTCCTTTTTATATTCTAATTGTTTATCTAATTGTTGTTGCTCTGTTTAAATTTATTAATCAGATTACTAAGAGATAAGTCAAAATTTAAAAGAAACATATGGAAACTTAGGGTAAGCCGATCCCACCTAGTGGAATAAGATTTGGTTGTTGTTGTATATGGAAACCTAAGTTAGTCCCTTCAAGAGAACTAGAACTATTATAAGAACCATGTGTGATTGAATAACATAACTAATTATGCAAAACTAATTGCATAGAGATATATAATACGCTAAACTAATCAAATAGAAATGAAAAATATGCTAAACTAATCATACATAAATTAATAATATAAGAGAGCTTCAACTCTGTGCCCTTAAGAAATTGTGTTTTATCAACTAAATTATTGAAGAAATAAATGCAACCCTTGTACCATAAAACTTTAGCTCTAAAATTCAGAATAGTTGTGTGGCTACCTATGCCAAAATAAGAATCTAAGAAATTATTATAATTGTAGAGCATTGGCTTCATAATCTGAAGGAGTTGCATGACTGCATATATCAAAGTAATAAAATAGATTAATTATCTATATTATAAAGCTTTGGCACCACACCCAAAAAAGATTCTTGAGTCTTTTTGCACGTTCATAGGCTTTGGCCATCTTATATGAGATGGTTACTCATTGTATGGATTGCGGATCATTCATCCTATTATCATGTGAGGTACATTTTGAATGAATTGTGACCATCTTATATTTCTGATGGAGCAACCTCTTTTTTACCTTGAATTATTCAAAGTATGCAGAATTGCTCACTTTTTGTAAAGGATTATACTCCATCACTTAAATATTGAAATTCTTTTTCTAAGCATAGGCCATCTATAGAGCTAAAGGGGAGCCTTGGCGCAACAATAAAGTTGTTGTCATGTGACCTAGAGGTCACGGGTTTGAGCTATGAAAATAATATTTTACAAAGCAAAATAAGATTGTGTACAATACACCCATTCCCCAGAACTAAAGGGGTTTGAGCACAATATCTTGACCAATGTTGCATCCTCCACTGCCAACCAAAAACACCTGTCACTGCCGATTGCCAGTATCCACTCCTCTCTCTGATACTTCTTCTCTTCGCTCTCTTCTTCTTCTCTCCCGTTCCCTTTTTTCTTTTCACCACTATTTTCATAGTTGTATCCCCCTCTTTCTTTTCTCTCCCTTTGTTTTCGCTATTCCATCGTGTCAAAGTCATCTCACTTGTCAATTGGCAGGCAGAACCAAGGTTCTAAAAGCCAACTCGTATCGGGCGAAACCGACGAAACATTTCATTCCGACGTGGGACCGAAACGGAACGCGCGCGAGATTTCGGTAAAACACGCGCACCGACGGCAGAGAAGGGAAGAAGCGTACCTGGAAGCAACGAGAAAGGCAGATGCGGCGACGACACAAAGGCGGCGATCCCGCGATCCCGAACGCACACGGGATCGCGATCGCAATCACCGCACGTGCTCGGGATCGCGATCGCGATCACCGATCCGCGATCCCACATTAATTAAAAATTGAATTTATATAATTAACTAATATAGAAATTATAATATAATTATAATTAAATAAATTATTAATTAAAATTTTATATATAATATAAATTAATTAAACCGTAAATTTAATTAAATAAATTATTAATTATTTTATATTATCAAAACAGTATCGGCACGCACGATACGATACCAAAACCGTATCGTTCCGGTCACTGACTAAAACTTTGGTACGGCTCGGTATTTAAAATCTTGGGCAGAACGATAAATTCTATCTATGCCAACCGATACGACTTGGCACCGACAACCATAGTTAGAATTTGGCCTAGATATCCAAGGTAATTGAAAAGATATCTCAAATGTCAACAACAATGATAAGAAATCAATAGAGTCGAGCCTGAGAGGAGCCTCAAAAGGACTCGGCCTCAGGCCCAACCATCTAGGGGGCCCCAAAAAAATATTATAAATTATTTATAGGTTCAAAAATTAATTTTAATTTTTTTACCATAAGTAATCTAATTATCCAAGCATACAGAGGGTCCAAAAAAATTTGTAAGCCCCTTCTAAATCACAAGCTATAAAACAAAATAGGTTAAAAAAAATTATAGAGCAGACACGTCATGATGTGGTGATGACTATGCGGTAATACTAATAAGTAGTGAATCGATGATATAATCTACTTCCTTTGACAATTTATGTCGCCTTCATTTAATCGAGAGTCAAGACTCAAGAGTTTTTTTTTTTTTTAATTCTTATACTCCATCTAGCTCGAGATTTGCTTTCTTTCAATTTTGGTAGACATGCCTTTTCTCTTATGCAACGTGTTCAATCTTGGTGAGTGTTATGGGGTCTAAGATCTTTTTAATCTACTCCACTTAGCTAATGATATACCATGTGCATTTTATTTTTGATATCTTTTTGTTGCTTAATTAATTATTTTAGTATTGTATATTATGTTGTTGTTTAATAGACTTGAGAACGTAAGAGACTAAGGGGAGATTTTATAAAGTTGGATACTCATGTTTTAAAAAAATCATCAAAAAAATTAATCACAAATTTTAATTATATTTAATCAATGTATTCCAATTTCTTTATTGCTATTTAATACCCCTATAGTTTAAGGAAGGTCGACAATAGAAGTTATACATCTTCTCAGACAACTAATTGAAAAGTATAGAGAGCAAAAGCAGGATCTACACATGGTATTCATTGATTTAGAAAAAGCTTATGATAGAGTTCCAAGAGAAATAATATGGAGAATTTTAGAAAAAAGAGGTATTAGTGTAACATATATTGAACTAATTAAGGATATGTATAAGGAAGTAACGACCAGAGTGAAGACTTCAGGTGGATTAACTGAAGCATTTCCAATAAAGATAGGGTTACATCAAGGATCAGCTTTAAGTCCCTATCTTTTTACACTAATCATGGACGAACTCACTGGACACATTCAAGACACATTACCGTGGTGCATGTTGTTTGCAGTGTTAGTAATATATGAGAGATGTCCTAAGGCAATCGCCTTATGTATGAACCATTTATATGATAAATGAAGATTCACTATTTGAGTATACATGTTTTATGTATTTGATTGGATCTTAAACTCATTTACTGAATGTCCACGATACGATTCATAGCATGAGAGAATTTGTGATTGGATCACAACTAGTGAGTATCTCTACATGTGTAATTGTGATGTATCGGAATTATCCCTAGTCGATGAATTGATGGATTTGGACACCATCAATTTCGCGAGACTAGACGAGTATACTCCTTGGTGTATCCAAGCGGTGATTCTCACCGGGAGGCGTAGTGATGTCGGAGTTAATCGTGGATGCTAGTTATGGTAACTAGTTCATTGGAGTGAACCGGTAGTAAGACTTCATATGGTTCTCTGCGTATATAGATATGTCGATGAAGTTCTTCTTGTGGCTTAAGTGCGATGTTCCTTTGACTTGCGGTATTGAGTCATCTTGATCATGGAGACTTATGCTTTGACATCTTAAGCAAGCATCTCTAAGGAGATGTGGACCCGGGATGATTGGGTATAAGTCGAAGTGATCGAAGGTGTTTGAATAGCCTATAAAGGATTCACCACTCCTTGCGAGGAGATGTATACCCACGGCCTCTCGTCGGATTGTTACTAAAGTCTTTGGCCAAAGCATTACATGTTTAGAGTAAGGTACTCTTCGATACATGTGGAGTAACTAGAATCGTGGGACGAGAAATGATACTTGGCTAGGTGTGGCGTGAAATTTACTGGGAGGGACCAATGATAGACCGCCCGAACCAAGTGGGAATAAGATGAGTGAAGGAATGGGCACGATTCATTCAAGCTCTGAAGGGTTTGAAATAGTTACGGATCAACCGTTGATCTTTTCGGTTAATTAGGGATCACGATGTACTAGGTGCCGCTCGTGATCGTTACATAATTAATGGTTAATTATAGGCGGCCAACATAAAGCGAGAACCTATTTGGTCACACGCGCAACGAGTGTAATCGAAGGATTTAAAGCGAGCTTGAGAATGGGATTCTCAGACCGAGAGAAACTATGTTTGGTTGGACCAAACATAAAGCGAGCATGAAATTGTTTCAGTCGCAATGGAAGCGTGGATGGGCCGTGTCTTATGAATACATAATGGATGGACCAAAATGGTTTGGTTCTAATCCAATGGATGAGAATAAACCAAAGGGTTTGGTTTATTTTAAACGAATGAACCAATGGTTGGTTCGGTTCGTTTTAACTTAAAATAAACCATCATGGTTTGGTTTATTTTAACTTATCTTAATGGAGCGGGTTAACGGGCTTTATGGATATGATCCATTAACCATTAAGAGAATTAGTTCTCTATAAAATAGGGATTAAACCCTAACCCTAAACCTAATCCAATTAGTGGCATGACCCATCCTCCTTGTTGTTGGCGTCAACAACAAGGGCCGCGCCAACTTCACCGTTAGTGGCTGCCATCTCCTTGCCGGCGTCAAGCGGCCGGTGGACCTCGGCGACCCTCCGTGATCTCCCTTGGTTCGGTGTAAAGGTGAGGCTCCGTCTCTTCTTTAGCCGGCGCTATTTCCTCCACCAAAGCTGTCCAGTTTTTCGGACAGCTTCTTCTCCTCGTCGGGCGTCGTTTGGGCGGCGGTTAGTGCTCAAACGGCGGATAACATAGGATTTGATCTCCGGTAATCCTCTGAGTGGGGGACGAAGGATTCGTCAATCGGTTGACGAATACCTCTCCGGAGAAGCAAGTCTTGAGGACTTGTCTTTAGGTCCGAATTTGGATTCGGACCGTGATCATCTCTCGATCACGTCGTCTTCAACACGAGGCTAGTAACCCGTACGAAGACGAAGCTCGTGGCTTGGCGAAGTCATCCCGAGGAGCTCGGCGTGGATACGGATAGAGACGATTCTTACGAGAATCGTTCCGGTTGATGCCGTTCCCGCTACACGTCATACGGAAGGTATAACGTAGTTTAATTTCCTTTTATTGCAATTTTAATTTACGGTTATGTCTACACTTGTTGTAATAGCATGCGTGTGTTGTGTGTGTTGTAATAAATAGAAGTATTTATTATTATTTTATTGCTTCCGCTGTGCACATGTTTACGAAACATGATCGAACACACACACGCCGCGGTGCCGGAAACCCAACATGCAGATGATATTGTTTTAGTAGATGAGACACGTGAAGGAGTAAATGTTAAACTAGAATCTTGGCGGAAAACACTAGAAGTGAAAAGTTTTAAGCTTAGTAGAGGAAAGACAGAATATATGGAATTTAAATTTAGCAATATTAGACGTAAATTTAGCAATATAGCCAACCCCACCTAGTAGGATAAGGTTTTGTTGTTGTTGTTGTTGTTGTATTTCTTGTGCAAGTATACGCATCATTCATTCATATATTTATGTGTTCATATTTCTCAAGTTGGATTTAAAGTATTTGAATTAATTGTTTATAGAAAATTCAATAATTTATGTGTTCTAATATATTTTTAATATTTCGCTAGATATAATCAGTAAAAAATGGCTCCTAAACATTTTGTCCAACTCTCAAAAAAAAAACAAAGAAAAGAAGCATTAATTCAAAGACTAGGTAGGTTATATTGTTTGAGGGGACCTATTTTTGCAAACTCACCTCAGGCCTAAAAAATGTCAGCTACAGCCTGAGAAATCAACCAACATATGCTGTGATATTTGCATCAAATAGCAACCACACAGACTTTGATCATATCATATGCTTGAGATGTGTCACTCATTATAGATCTCTAGCCTATATCAAGCTCTTGCGAAAAGAAGAGAAGCATCAAAAAATGATCAAAAAGAGCCAATAGTTGTGCATCAATCTATTCCCATGAAGCTCGAACAAATTTGAAAATATTGATAATTTCGACAGTGAGGTGTTTGAGTTGTCCCTAACCCATAAATCAAATATGATATAATACAACCCATGAAGTATAATCCTTCTCATTGAGCTTTTCTATAGTGATATGCATTGACTATGGAAGATTCAATGAAGAAAGCAATTGAACATGTTATGATATAATTAAGAAACTCATTATTTTTATTTTTTATTTTTTATTTTACCTTTTATTTGTTATATCTTCTTTTTTTATTGATAGATTACTATTTCCATAACTAATCACGAAAAAAGAAGAAAAGACCAAGGCTTCCCCATGTGAGAAGTTCTAATGGAGGCCTAGGAGGTTGTATCATTAACGTGTTGTAGATGGGAGGCTGGAGGTGCCACCGCATAGAGGGCCTGATAATGGGAAGTGGGATGCGCTACTATGTGGAGGTGCTGATGAATGGGAGCCTAGATGTCGCAATTGCATTAAGATTTAGGTCTCTATATTGAGAGAGGAATCACAAAATTAGGAAAATGGGTGAGCTTGTTGTCATGGAAGAGGAACATCTCGCCAAATAGGAGATTGTGGACCAACAAAATGCAACGAAGGAGAGGTGATGGAGTTGCAGGGATTGCAATAGAGTATGTGTACAAAGAAAAGAGATATATTATTCATCAATATAATGTTATATTTAGGCCCTCAATGCATACTATTTTGTAAATAGATCCCTAACCAAGGTTTAAAATTTTGTATAGTGTCAGATGGTGAGCTACACGGAGCCGCAATCCAACAGGGTTTATTTTAAAAATATATATATATATTTTTGTATTTTTTATTTTTTAATATTTAGATTTAAAAAATATTTTTAATTAATATATTGTATATTTAAAAAATTACCGAAACTATATTGCCATGACATGATGTGATACCGAAACCGTATCATTCCGGTCATAAACTAAAACTCTAATATGATTCGAAATTTTAAACCATGCCTCCAACATACAAAAATACTAAAAATATAAATAAGAGGCTACCCATTTCTCAAAAAAAAAAAAAAGGGTTTAATTAGTTAAAATTTGTTTGGTGGCTTGAATATAACTTTTTCAATTAAGACCCTCAGTATACGATATATTCTCATTAAAGTACTTATCATACTTTTCAGCATACTCATTTTAAATGGTAAGATTTTGCTTAATAGGAGAGAATAAAGTAAATAAAAAAGTAAATCCTCTTATAATGATTTTTAAAAGGGTCTAGGAAAGAGAACCAATTTAGGGTCCAACTTTTGATTTTATTTTTCTCATTGATTTGGAATCTACATATTAATTTATATTTTACTTTACTATTTCGGCATGCCAAGCTTACTTTGTATGAGTTCTTGAGAGAATCCTCCCACCTAGTCCCCAGGGCTAGCTCAGTTGATAAGTGCACAAGGGTAACTCTTAAGTAGGCAGGGGTCAATTCCCAAGGATTTCACCGCTCTGGGCTATCGACAGATCCCCTCCTCGGCACGTGCCAACTGAGTTCCTGATTTACCTCCTCTACTGATAGGGGCAGCCGAAGGGGACCGTTAATGTGGTGGTTCCATTTTTTTTTTTTTTTTGAGAGAATCCTCCCACCTATTATTGTTCTAGTCATTCTATTAAAAAATACAAGTTTATTTGCCAAGTAATACTCTGTATTTTCCCAGATTGCCAGCCAAGGAGTGCTATTGAGTGAAATTGCTAAGTGAGGCATACAGATCTTGCTCCTTTTGCATCAATTCCTATATTATGCTTCTTGGATTGTTCAAACAGTTTGATTCTTTGCTGGAATTATTGTCTAATCACATTCAGATCATTTCAAATCATAAATCCTGTCTCCTCTAATATATATTTTAGACTCTTTTGAAGTTGGATCAATTGCAAGTCATACCAAATCATCGAATTGAATGACCAAATATAACACAAAGCACATAAAATGTGGATTAGAATGTTATGCTTAATAATCATCACGGATTCTACCTGTCTATAATCACAATAAAAATTGAATGACCAATTTGATTTTTGTCCCTCAAGCATTAACACAAATTTTGTCCATTTAAGTTAACATGCCTTCAATCAACAACATAACAGCATTTAGAAAAGCACATAATAAAACTCTAAGAAGATAGTATTAGCAAAGCCGTCTATAATATGGGTCTCTTCACTTATAGATAATGCAATTAAGTTTTCTAATGTAATGCATAAGTACCATCCAAATGCTTTATAGTTGGAGAAGTTTAATAGGAAAGCTAAATAACATGTACACAAAGTGATTTCCTCAATATGTAAAGCTACAGAAGAGTGTTTATTGGTTTCCATATAAATTTATTGAAATTTTTATTGCTTCAATTCGATAAGTACCTGGCATGCTTTTTGTAGAGCAGAATGTGTCTGGTCTGAAGCATAAACCACTAGTTTTTCTAGGGAATTCCTCCCCACCTTTCTCAAAATCTTATCCCGAGCAGCTAAAAGAACAACAAGAATTGCTTCACTAGCAGTGCCCTGGATTACCCCTCCACCCTTCCCTGCAAGGCTATCCTAACTTATCACAAAAATGATAGAACGATCCATAACTAAAGATTCTAACAAAAGTTCACAAATTGAAAATACTTCTAAATTAAGCACATTAAGCAAACGTATATTTTTCCCAAAATAAGGCACCAATATACAATTATATATCCATAAGGTTAAAAAAAATCCGAAACTAACTAGTGGTAGATCCTTTTGGAAATGAAATGGATATTGCTAAAGGAAAGAAAATATTAGTTAATCTCGTTCCCAATATGCTCAAATTCCTTCCTGATTCACTTTTATAATTATAAATTAGCATCTACTGTATATATTCTTCCCATTACTATCATGATATCAGCTCTATGACATCAAACACACTAATGTTTTGAGACAATCTATGATGGGATCTGAACAAAAATCATCTCATTAATCCTCTAGTGTATTTTCAGTTTGAAAGGGGACCATGGCATCTTCCCTCCCTCTCCATGCCTACTCCTCTACAAGAGTGCCTCTTTCTAGGTCACCCTATCCGCACGAGCCAAACTCCAACTAATCTACCAAGTTACTAGTCTTAGATTGGAACTGTTATTTCGTAACTTAGAGATCCCTAACTTACATGAAAGAAGCTCTATTTATATACAAGATTAGGGTCTATTCAACAGAATAAATCAAACTCTATCCTAAGAATAAATCAAATTCTATCCTAGGAAATAATTATTCCTAATGATATTTAAGGATAATAAATCATCCCTAATAATATCTATAATATTCTAACACTCCCCCTCAAGCTGAAGAATATAAATTATATGCACCTAGCTTATTACATATGTAGTCAATTCGTGGACCTCTCAGTGACTTAGTAAATATATCTGCTAGTTGATCATTTGAGTTAACAAAACTAGTAGATATTTCTCCGGATATGACTTTCTCTCTGACAAAGTGACAGTCGACTTCAATATGCTTTGTCCTCTCATGAAAAACTGGATTTGAGGCAATATGCATAGCGGCTTGGTTATCACATATAAGTGACATTTGTGTAACGTCTCCAAATCTTAGCTCCTGAAGCAACTGTTTGAGTCATATAAGTTCTTGACTGGCTATGACCATAGCTCGATACTCTGCCTCTGCACTGGATCTTGCCACAACATTACCTTTTGCTTTTCCAAGAAACAAGGTTATCTCCGACAAATATACAAAAACCAGAAGTAGATCTCCTATCAATGGGAAATCCTGCCCAGTCTGCATCAGAATATCCTATGACTCGAGTATGTCCTTTGTCTTCATACAAAAGACCCTTTCCTGGAGCGCCTCTGATATATCGAACAATATGAATCACAGCATCCCAATGTTCTTTACATGGAGAGTTGAGAAACTGACTTACTACACTTACTACAAATGAGATATCTGGACGAGTAACAGTAAGGTAACTTAGTCTTCCTACCAATCACCTGTATCGTTCAGGATCTAGTAGAGGCTCCCCCTGATTTGGTAGGAGCTTGATATTATGATCGATAGGGTTGTCAACTGACTTTGAGTTTAACATTCTTGTTTCTTCTAGAATATCCATTGCATACTTCCTTTGAGATATAATGATTCCATTTCTAGACTGTGCTACTTCTATCCCCAAGAAGTATTTAAGTTTACCAAGATCCTTTGTCTGAAAATGTTTGAAAAGATGTTGTTTCACCTGTGAGATCCCGAGATGATCACTACCTATGATGACAATAGCATCAACATAAACCATTAGGTAGATGCATCCAGTAGATGAGTGACGATAAAAGACAGAATGATCAGCCTCGCTCCGAGTCATGCCGAACTGTTGAATTACAATACTGAATCTACCGAACCATGCTCTGGGTGATTGCTTGAGACCATATAAAGATTTTCGCAAGCGACACACAAGACCAGAAGACTCCCCTGAGCAACAAAACACGGAGGTTGTTCCATGTAGACTTCTTCGAGCAAGTCACCATGTAAGAACGCATTCTTGATGTCCAACTGATAAAGAGACCAGTGTTGAATTACAGCAATGGACATGAATAAGCGTATAGAGGACATCTTGGCCACAGGAGAAAATGTGTCCCCATAATCCAATCCAAAGATCTGAGTATAACCTTTAGCAACGAGACGAGCCTTAAGCCGATCAACCGTTCCGTCTGGACTAACCTTCACTGTATATACCCATCGACAACCAACAATCGGCTTTCCCGTGGTAGAGGAACGAGTTCCTAAGTCCCACAGCTCCATAAGGCACTCATTTCGTCCAGCATAGTCTGTTTCCATCTTGGATGGGCAAATGCATCTCCCCGATCTTTGGAAGAGAAGCAGACTACAAGGAGAAAAGAGAATAATATGAAGGAGAAAGCGATGGTAACTCAAAGAAACATAATGCGGAGAAGGATTACGAGTGGAACGATACCTTCCGAAGCGATGGGAATATCGGACTCGGAAGATCGACCGGGAGGAGGGGCGAGGACTCAGTTCGAAGATGATTCCACGAGAGTCGTGTTGGTCGTAGCGGGGCGAGGCAGCGATAAACTGACGGAGGAGGAATTGGGGTTGGGGGTGATAGAGAATCCTCCGGAGGATCAAAGACTGATACAGACATAGAAGGATATAATTCAGACGATGACTCTGAAGACCCAAAGAAAGGCAATCGAAAGAACGTGGCATCGGCGAGAGATGAAATCTGAAGCGGAGAGTAGGGGAATAGCTTATACCCTTTCTCGAGAGGTACCAAGGAAAACACGTTTATGTGGAGGAGAGAGTTTATCAATGTCGGGATCAAGAGTAAGCAAAACATGTAGAACCAAAGACCCTAAGTGGTAAAGGATGAAGGACCGCTTTAGATAAAGTCGTGATGAGGTATTGACCTGTAAAGTAGAAGAAGGCATCCGATTGATGAGATAACATCACGATGAAATCTTGCGTCACACCAAAAATGAAGAGGTATGTGAGAGTGAAGGAGAAGAGTCCGGGTGGTCTCGAGAAGATGGCGATTCTTGCGTTCTGCAACTCCATTCTGTTGGGGGGTATGAGGACAAGACTTTCGATGTAATATGCCGTGAGATGCCAAAAAGGTTTGAAACGGAGTAGATAGATATTCACGTGCATTATCACTCTGCAAAGATCGAAGAGGGATACCAAATTGTGTTTTAACTTCATTAAAAAAAGATTGGAAAATAGAAAACAATTCCGAGCGATCCTTCATCAGATATAACCAAGTACAACAGGAAAAATCGTCTACAAAAGTAACAAAATATCGTGTCCCGAATGTAGAGGCAACACGACTCGGACCCCAAATATCAGAATGAACCAAAGCAAAGGGAGACGTAGCCCGACTTATAATGCGAGGAGAAAACGAACTACGTCATACTGGAATCGACACGACTCATGAGACAAAGACTACAAATGAGACTAGGTTGTAATTGTTTTAACTTATCAAGACCGGGATGTCCCGGTACGTGGATAATAAGTGGAATCTTTGTCGCCGCACCAATAAGAGAGTTTTGGTGAAGTTGATATAAACCATGAGACTCATATCCGGAGCTAATCATCCTCCCCGTACTCTGGTCCTGTAATGAAACAGAAGATTTAGTAAATGAGATAACACAATCAAGAGACCAAGTAAGCTGGCTTATTGATAATAAATTAAAGGGAGCTCCAGGAACAAAAAGAACATTCTGAATAGGAAGAGATGGAGAAGAATGAACAATTCCAACACCTTGGGATCGAGTTTGAGAACCATTTGCCATGGTGACAAAGGGTAAATAACCGGAAGTAGATAGTGAGGAAAATAGAGATCTATTACCAGTGATATGATCAGTGGCCCCAGAGTCAAGTACCCAAGGACCCGAAGAGGGAGATATGCCAGTAAAGGAAGTACCAGCTTGTGTAATGGCAGCAAGGGAATTAGACTCCCGTCGATCCTCATACCACTTCAGAAAGACATCATAGGAAGGCGGTGGAGTTGGAGCTGGTGTCAACTGAGGCGATGGGGTTGGAGCTAGTGTCAATCGCGAACTGAAGTCAAGACGCGATGTAACTCGGGCGATCGAGCGACGAGGAGGTCGACCGTGGAGACTCCAACATTTATCAATCGTGTGTCTGATCGGTGACAATGATTACACCAAGGACGCCTTTTCGCTTCTTACGTGTTGTTGTTTCCGAGACCAATGCCAAGAGTCAAGGAATCTAAGACGGAAGATGGTAATGTCAAGACTTTGGTAGGGACACGGAGGAGAGTCGCCCAGGAAGAGTCCATGATGGCTTCTATGGGGCTGCCCAGGATCTGATCACAAACATGAGAATAATCTGAGGGCAGACCATACAACGCCAAAGACATAAAAAATTTCTTCTGATTTTCAAGTTCTGCAACAAGAGTGGCCGCAGGTGGGAGCAGGTCATTGAACTCACACAGAAGCCTAGAGACTGATCCCAAATAAGTTGACATAGCCTCCTTGATCTGATGGGCATTAAGGATGGTCATAAGGTCGTCACAAACTTGATAGAGTCACCGAGAAGTATTCGTAAAAAGTTGTTGAGCTTGTATCCAAACATCCTTGCAGGTCTTATGAGTTCGGAAGACATCCCGGAGAAATGGATGGATGGTGGCTCGGATAATGCAACACAACTGAGCATCAACCTTTCTCCATAAAGGACGATCGACCACTTGAATATCCTCTTGGTGTGAGATGTGTTTCATAACCCCATCAACAAGCCAAAGTTGATGTGAGAGGCCCAAGAGGAATAGTTCTTACCATCCAAGAGCTCGGACGAGAGCGGCGTCGTAACGTGGTTAGTAAAAATTGAAAAATCTGGCTTCGAGGTAGCCATGACCGAGGAAGACTGGATGGTTCAAAAGAAAGTCGCGGAAACTTGGAGAAGTCGCTCTGTACTTGAGTGGCTCGTTGACACGAGGCGCGCGGAGGCGCCTGGCGGCGGAGGCAAGCTCGCGGTCGGAGGTCTTGCCAGGCCGAGGCGGCTACCGGAGGTGCCGGGCGCAGCTGGAGTCGACAGCCGGCATTGCAGCCGTGACTGACGCCAGAGGCGCCGGAGGCGCTAGGCAGAGGTCCGGCGGCGGCAAGAGTTGGCGATAAATCTCGCCGAGATGGTATGGTCGAGGAGTTAGCGAGTCGGAGTTAGCGAAAGGAGGAGGAGAATGGCTCGAGGCTGCCCGAGGGCCTGGCGTCGGTTCGCCCACCGAGGCTGGAGGACGTCGGGCTCGAGAACTGCGCCCTCCCGCCAGAGGAGTTAGACGCGAGCACTGGCGGTGGAGAACCTGCGATCCGCGCTCGAGTCCGGAGCGGCGAGGCGAAGAAGAAGAAGGCACGCGGAGAAAGCGCCGTGAAAAGAAGCCGGCGTGCGCTACCCTCGGGACGGCCCACAAGCTTCGGCGTGAAGAAGAAGAAGAAGGACGAGGAAGCGCGACGGCGGAGAAGCCTTGACGAGCATGCTCGCGAAACTGCGTCGCGGGGAAAGATATCGCGACGTGGAAAGACTGCGCGCTCGGGAGAAGAACGCGAGCGAGCAACAGCGGAAAATTATGAAAGATGGAAAACCTAAAGCTCTGATACCATGTTATTTCGTAACTTAGAGATCCCTAACTTACATGAAAGAAGTCCTATTTATATACAAGATTAGGGCCTATTCAACAGAATAAATCAAACTCTATCCTAAGAATAAATCAAATTCTATCCTAGGAAATAATTATTTCTAATGATATTTAGGGATAATAAATCATCCCTAATAATATCTATAATATTCTAACAGGAACAAAATGGCATCAATCCCATGTTGGAGTGCCAACACATTGTGACAATGGGATATTAGATGTACGAGAAAGGAGATAAAGACTAAAAAGATAAAAGATAAATAAGAGAAAATTACCTACACACCTAGGGACAAAATTTAAAGTATGATTCCATGTAAGGTTTTGATCCCATATTATAATGGTACAATTTCAACATTGTGTTGTACTAGCACTAAGGTTTAAAATTTCGACTCGTATCGAGATTTCGTTTCGCGATCGGAATGATACAATTTCAATATCGAATTTTGATAATTTTTAAATATAAAATACATAGATTAAAAAATGAAATTTTTAACTTAAATATTAAAAATAAAAAAATGATTACAAAAAGAAAAAAATACCAAAAAATTAATTATAATAATAAAATTAATTTAATTAATTTCCATTAAATAGGATTAAAAAATAAAATAAATTTTAATAATAATAAAATTATTATTTATAAAATATAAATTAATAAAATAAATTTTAAAATAATTTTATTAAATTTTAATTGATTTTATCTAACCTATAGTTTGAACTATAGTTTGAGGAGTTGATTGATCTTTTCCCTACGCGTGTTCATCACGCCGACCTCGTCGGTTGAGGCCACGCGACGAGGCCACTCGCACCACCCGTGGCCTTAGGCCTGCGGCCGTCGTGGATCTGAGAGCGAGCCGCCGAGGCGCTGACCTCGCATAGTCAGCGTCTGGCCGTCGCGACCTCGCATAGTCGCGTCACGCGCGTGCGCCTCGCGTAAGTCGCGTGGCCGCGCAGCCCGCGAGGTTGCGTGGCACGCGAGGTCGTAGGCGATACCTGCAGCGCAGGCGCCCTCGCCATCATGACCCTGGCGAGGCCCTCACGCCGTGGAAGGTCGTCGGCCGTACCTCAATCTTGCCTTCTGACCGATTTTGGACAACGGACGGAATGGTAAATTCCGCATGTATTGCTCGGCACGAGTCGAAATTTAAATCCTCGACTGGCACTAACGTGCCTTAAAATACATAGATGTACGCCGAGATCAATTAGATGAATTTTATTCCTCATATAGCCTTTCACTTAGTTTATTAACTTATGAGTATACCGTGTACCAACACTCAAGACATTTTAAAATATGTTGTAGTATGTCAAGATAAATTCAAATATGTTTTTACTTATTTAATTCACTTTCACTTAGATTTTAGTTTTAGTAAGAGTATATCAATTAATAATCAAATTTAAAAAATTATTTATTTTAGTTCAATATGTGTTTAAATGAGAAATCCGCCAATTCTAGTCTTAAGCCCAAATGAAAAAGGGTAATAGTTGTGCTAGGTTATCAACCAACATTGAATGGATTCATTAAGTTATTCTACTAATGCTAAGTTGTTCTCCGAAAAGAACGTGTTGCAGGTCCAACTATAACGTCTCAACAAAGCTTGCTACATATCCATGAGAACTTGAGTAGTGTTAAATATGTAAGAGTTCTCATATCATAATTGAATAAAAATAAATATTATAGAAAAATTTATTGTTTAAGATTTGAAACAAGGACTATAAAAATGCTCATTGGTAAATCAATGGAAGTAGTAGATACAATGATTAAAAGAAGAATTAATATTTTATATTTACAAGAGACAAAATAGGTAGGAGAGAAAACAAAGATAGAGAACTCGGATTTTAAGTTATAACACATAGGAAAGAATAAAATAAGAAATAGAGTAGGTATTATTATAGATAATTTATTAAAGAATAAAGCAGTAGGAATAATTAGAAAAGAGGATAGGATTATATCTTTTAAGATAATGATAGCGAAAGAAACAATTAATATAATTATCATATATGCACCTCAAGTAGGATTAGATGAAGACACTAAAGCTAGGTTTTGGGAGAGGTTACGGATTTAGAACAAGAAATAAATAAGGAAAAATTATATTAAATTTTACGATAGCATATGAATTTATACTGACTAATATATTTTTCAAGTAAAGAGAAGAACACTTAGTCACATTCAAAAGTAGAAATAATTAGTCACAAATTGATTTTCTTATATTGAAGAAGAAAGATTGAAAGACATATAATGATTGTAAAGTTATTCTTAGAGAAAAACTTAACTATACAACATAGATTGATAGTGTTGGATATGCACTTTAAGCACATATTAATAAAAAAAATACATATGACTCCTAAAATTAAATGATGAAAGTTAAAAAATGAGAAATAAAATATATTTAAAGAGAGGATAGAAGTACAAGTATTAGGAAAGATACATAATGAGTCAAATATGATATGTGATAAGATGATATTAAAGTTTAAAATGGTAGCTAAAGATGTATTCAATGAGTCAAAGGGATATACACTACCAAGTAAATAATCTTGGTGGTGGAACAAGAAAGTATAGGAGACAATGAAAGAAAAACAACCAACCTATATAAAGTATTTTACACATATAAGAATGAGAAAAACTTTAAAAAGTATACAATAGTCAAGAAAAAGATCAAGAAAGTAATAAGTGAAGCTAAGAATGAAATATTTGAACTATATATCGATAACTGAATACAAAAGAAGGGGAAAGAAACATTTATAGAATAACTAAAACTAGAGAGAGACTAAAGATTTTACCCAACTAAGATGCATCAAAGATGAATGCAATAGGATACTATTGGACAATAAGAAAATAAAAGAATGATGAAAGAGATATTTACATCAGCTTTTTTAATAAAGATTTAAGTGATCATTTTAACCTAGGTAATTTAAGTAGGTTAAAGGAGTATAGAAATTTAAAATGTTTATCATAAAATTTAACCTTTAGAAGTAGAACAAGCTTTAAATTGGATATAAAATGAAAAAATAGTTGAACCAGATAATATTCTGATAAAGGTATAAAAGTGTCTAGAAAAGCAAAGTATTGAATGATTTATAGAGTTATTCAACTTGATATTGAAAAAAAAAATACCTATTAGTAGAGGGTAAGTACTCTAATTCCTTTATATAAAAAGGAAAAAGATATACAAAATCATGCAAATTATAGGAGTATTAAACTAATGAGTCATACTATAAGAATTTTGAAAAGAAAAATAGAAAAAAGACTAAGGAAGAAGACCACAATGACCGAAAATCAATTTGGATTTGTGCTAGGAAGGTCGAAAATAAAAGGTATAAATCTTCTTAGATAATTAATTAAAAAGTATCAAGAACAAAAGAAAGACTTACATATGGTATCTATTGATCTTGAAAAAGTTTATGATAGAGTACAACAACAACAACAACAACAACAAAGCCTTATCCCACTAGGTGGGGTCGGCTATATGGATCCTTCTATGCCATTGGACTCTATCCCCTACTATATCATCATCTATATTTAAATAAATTTTATCTTGTTTTATTGTTGCTAACCAAGTCTTTTTTGGTCTTCTTTTTCCTCGTTTGATGTGTATATTTGGTATCGTTTCACATCGCCTAACTGGAGCATTTATTGGTCGTCTAAGTACATGTCAAAAAGTTTATGATAGAGTCCCAAGGAAAATTATATAAGATTTGGATGATATGTGAAGGATGTGAGATATCATATTGTAACTACATGGAGATCATTGGGGGATATAATTTTAATCATGTAATGTAGAAGGGATGCCTTTTGATCTTTATGGCGTATATGTTACCTTCAACTTGGTCATATGCTCCTTGGGTAGAATCATGCAAAGTATCATAGAGGATTATCATGTTAGGGCAATCTCTTGCCGTAATATGATTTTGATGGTGTGGCAAAGGGTTTAAGTTAGTTTGATATGTTGATTTGATATGTGCGTTGAAGTCGTGCAGGACTTAGTAATTCGCACATGGAGCCATGGCGAGTTTCACATCTCATGACTCGTGCCTTGAGTCGGTGAAGGATAGCTTTGCGGAAGCCGTGCGCTTGGAGCATCCGAGGGACCGCCGGACGAGGAGCTTGGAGTGAAGCCGGAGGAAGTAGACTTCGAGGCAAGAGACGCAAAGGAGCATTGCAGAGCCGTCGTCGTCGCAGGGGCGTGGCCGCGAAGCGAAGAGAACTTCGGCGAGGGACTCGGGATGAGTGGCGATCAGTAACACGGAAGGGGTAGCTCTTAGGTGAAACTTGCACTGGCAGTGTCGGATGGTTTTCGACACCGATCATTGCCGTGTCGTGGCGATCGCCCCTGAGTCGATGGTTCGATCGTGGTATAATGGTGAATCAAGTTGATCGATCATTGCCCGGCGTAGGCGATCGGTGATGATCGATCGGCCTACCGAGGGCGGCATCGGTGGATCGATCTGCGCAGCGCGAGAATGGAGTCGACGACCGTTGAGGACTCGGTGGTTGACATCGATCGGCGATGGGTGCCATCAC
This sequence comes from Wurfbainia villosa, assembly GCA_025175895.1. NCBI lineage: Eukaryota > Viridiplantae > Streptophyta > Magnoliopsida > Zingiberales > Zingiberaceae > Wurfbainia > Wurfbainia villosa. Next base: position 14,336,130 of record CM045990.1, read on the forward strand.
GTCGATCGGTGATGCCAATCTGGATTGGATGGAATCAAGCGTGGAAAGCTGGCCGTTATTGCGGCAACTGATCACGATCATGGGTGCCATCACGTGTCGCTCTTGTGTCAATGGGAAGAAACCCTCTTCCTCTATAAAAAGGAAAGGGTTGGGGCTTTGGGGGGTTAATGCTTGAATGCCCAATTACTCCCAAAGTGCCCTAAACGTTTTTCCACTCTTCTACTTGCTCTAATCTTCATTCCATTGTAGAAGAGTGATCTTGGTTGTAAAGAGGTTACCTCCACCTAGCTTTGTGCAAAGGAGAGATCTAGTGGATAGATTACGGAGTGATTCACCGTGGACGAATCGGACCGTGGATTAGCAGCGTAGCCGTGAACCACGTTACATCTTCTTGTTAGCGTTTGTATTTTATTGCTTTGTCTTTATTGTTTATGCTTCCGCTTGCGCTAACGATTGTGTAGACGAGCAAAATACGACGACAAACGAACGAGGGCTATTCACCCCCCTCTAGCCGGCGCACCGATCCCCAACATATCATACTTAAGTAGTCAATCCATGAAGCATGTTACACACATTGCAAGGACTAGAGAATTTATGTGTTCAGGATTTATCCTAAGTTATGAAGCAAGCAACTAAAATAAAGTTACATGTCTTAAGCATCAAACCAATTTAGTGGGAATATGAGCTTTAGTTCATTCAAGGATTAGCTATAGTATTTGTGCTTGCATGATCATGAAGGCATGCATGTTTGTGGTTATGGATAGAAATTGACACCGTGACTGTCATTGGGAGATAGATATCAATAGTCAGAGTAATGATGTGTCTTGCATTTGGTTTAGGTTATTATATAATAAATAATGATTAGGGTCTAGAGTAATTTGAGTATTTTGGATAATTTAATTATGATGTTAGGCCTTGATTACCCAACTTTAGTGAGATTGTGACAAGCAATATTTGGCCCTGACTTGACCAAAATCCAAAATCCCTTCTTTAACATTTTTAGTCCGATTTTCTTTATTTCTAATTTATCCAGAATCCTATATGCGTAGATGTCATAGTATATTTGAGATTTTTACTAGTATATGCTAGATTTATCATTTATGTTTAAAGATGCCTAAATTATTATAATTTCAATTTTTGTATATTTAATATTATTTAAATATCTAATTGATATTTATTTCATAGAAAATTTTAAGGTTGTTTTAAATTTTAGAATTTTAAGCGGGATAACAATGGAGGTTTAGACTCATATCGGGTACAAAAATTCGATTTGTGAATCAACTTCCATATGGCTCATGATTGACTCAACTAAAAGTCAGCTTGGTCAAATTATAGTCTAGCCAACATTGAACAAATACAGATTTTGGTTCACATCAAGAGGAATTTGGTTAAATTTTGGTTTGAGATTTCACAATGTGCAAAAAATCTAGTTTTGCTTTACATGCTTTACTTTTAATTCTACTCATTTGACATTTTCCTACTATATATTCTGGTTGTACCTTCCTTTAACAAAATGAATAAATTGTCTTTGTTGAACACTTGTTGACATTGAACTATTTATTGTTATTATGCTTCATAGTTAGCTTCTATTATACTTATTGTCATTATAGTTCTCGATTACCTTCTATTATATTGTCACTAAGGCACCTCTTGGTACGTTGAAGTGCAACCATGGGTCATACAATCTTAGATGAGAATTAATTGTATACAAGTTTCCTTTTCAAGGTAAGATCTTCCCTTTGCTTAAAAGACATTTTTTATGAGTTAGGATCTCGATCGAAGATCTTGGTCTTAAGGGATTTTTAGGGGCTTTAAGGGATCTTGATGTCAGAGTGGACCTACCATAGGGATGAGAGCTTTTAGTTATAGAAGTGTGGTCACACGTGAACACAATTTCGTTGGTAAGATTATAATTGTAAAATACCGCAAGTAAAATGGCTAAAAGGGTAATATTATTAGTGGATTAATTAAAATTTTTTAGGGATAGTTAGGGATTTAATTTAAACCTAACCTAGCTCAAGAGTTTTATTGGTTTAATTGAATTTGGACTTAATTGAATTAAGGGGTTAGCTGTTTATAGGGTCTGAAACCCGACCCGTTATCCCCAAAACCCGACCCGTTTACCGTTCCTTTATTTCCCCGCCGTCCTCATTACCTACACCGATTCTTCCCAAACATCTTCTCCCATTCGCAACTTTTCTCTTCCGAAACGCGCGACTCCTCTTCTCTTCTTCTCGCGATCTCTGCAGCAGCCGTCCGTTTGATCGCCGAGATCTTGGCCTCGCTGGAGCGCGGAGGAGAGCCGACTGCGGCTGGATGGCGACTTGGAGCAGGGGATCTCATCCTCCCGCTGCGCCCCGTTCATGTTCCGACGCCGGAGCTGCTGCCCTCTCGATGGAGCTTTACCGGTCGTCGCCCCCTTTTTCCACCCGATCTCTGTCGGTTGGTTCTCTTCTCTTCTCTATGCGTCATCGACAGATCCCTCTTCTCCCTTCCATCACAGGCGCCGTCGCACGCGACGGTCAGCGCCCACAGCCCACACCGGTGCATCCTTCCCTTCCGATCGGGAGATGCTCTATCTTTGCTGAGCAAGGTGTTTGAGAGTTGTTAAGCGACCTCTGCTGAAGCTAGGGTAGCAGGGGCCTTCCCGGCGAACAGGACCAAATTGGGGATTGCTGTCGTGGAGTTTTCTAGGGCTGGTAAGCTTGATTTACTCTTCCTCTTATCTGTAAATTCCTAGATTTTGGATGTGTGTCAAGGCTGTGTGATCCGAGGGTGAATTTCCCTTCGGTGTTGGACTGTTCGATGATCAGAGCGGAGCAGAGAAGGGGTTGTTCACACTGGTTTCTGCCAAAAATCGATTGTTGCAGTGTTGTGAGACAGATTCCTTGGTAAGATTATCCAAACTATAGGTGGTGCTTGTGATGTCTCGGTTCACAGCTGTGGCTAAGCTGTTCTGTTTGTTCTGCAGTAGGTTATCGCCAATCCTTAAAGTTGTGGGCGTGGATCTAAGTTGTTTGGTGACCGAGTGTTTAAAGGGTGAGTTCATCTAGCTTTATGCTACATGTTGGGTGATTGATTTTGGTAAACAGGGGTGATGTATGGAAGGAGTTATGGTGTTCTATTGCGTTTGTGGTGAAGCTGAGGAAGATGTGTTGAGTGTTAAGATTAGTTGAAGGTGTGCAAGTGTGGATAAGGTTGGTGAGTTCAGATATGGGTATTTATAAATGCATAATAAGTTGCTAATTGATCTATTGGTTGATAGGGATTAATGTGGAAGATTGATTAGGTTAATTGGATAACCAGATCAATCTAGTTGATGGAGATACAAAGTCGATGTAGGATTCGATTCGATTATTCATCGTATACTTGCACTTAATCATAATGTTTGATATGTGCAGGACGTGGATACGAGACCGGACCGCGGCCGTGAAGATATTGTTATTACGAGCAATATAACAGGTGGGTAATTTCCTACCCTAGTCAGGTAGTTATTGATGCATGCAGATTTAGATATATGATCATATTACCTTGACTCTACTCTTATTTATTCTTGTACTTGATACTTTGTCTTTGGCCTTATATGCTCTATTGTTGTTATCACATTTTCCTTCATCATGATTAGGAGTTACAGATGTGATGTAAGTAAACCTATAAATGCTTAGTTATGTGTAAATAGTGGAGTACGGATGATGACCTGATTTGTAAATTGGGTAAAAAGGGCATCCGTGGGTAAGTAAGGTCCTGAACATAGGATTGATTCCAATACCCTTATGTTGCATATTTACTATCGATCATGGGCTGTGTAAATGGTCAGGTGAATTGTGAATAGTGTGTCGCTATGGACCGGTGGTCCTAGCTTGTTATGATCAGTTGAGTACGACTCTATAGGATAGAGAGTGTGTTAATCAGATTGGTATGACTCTCTGTAGAATAGAGAGTCTGTGATGAATGTCTGTATGTGTGACTATACATTCATGTTATTTACATGCATGCTGACGACATGGTCTCCCTTGTGGTTGAGAGGGTCGTTAGTCATCCTGCCTCCCAGGTTACTCATAGAGGAGTAACTGGTGTGAGGGCAGAGCATTTGTCGTGCCGCACTCTACTACTATAGACGGTGGTAGTTGGAGTTGCGTGCAGTTATCCTGGGTGCGTGGCACTCGACCACTCATGGGTAGTGTCAGTCGGAGTGGCCAGCAGCAGGGACCTCCGTTGTGTAGCTAGCTCTTTACGCTTATATGCTACTCGTTCATACGGCCCACTCGGCCACTCGAGAGTAGTGGTTGGTGTTGAGTTGGGACAGTTGTCATGTCGAGCCACCGAGGCCACACTAGGGTCGTAGTAGCTTTAGGGTGAGTCGGCATGACCATGCATCCTGCATTGCCGTGTCTTATGGCGTCTTGCATATTGTCATATATATACATATATGCATGTATATATATATATGGATGATTGTGATTAGTATATATATATATGCAGTTCTATTTGTATGTTTACTATGATGTTGCATTTGTTTGTACTATGTTTGCTGCATTTGTTTGTACATATTCATACATGCTATTGCATTTTCTATATGGTTGGGTGTCGGATATCTGTATACTTGTTGGTCGGTCTATTTGATACCTTTGACCCGTATCATGATATAGTATGAGGTAGTATTACTCTTCATGTTGTATATTGTGGATATATGCTCAGGTTGGATATATATAGCATAGCAGACTTTCAAGTATGTCTGCGCTTTACGTTGTTCATTTTTTTTAAAGAGTATACACATGTATTTATATACTATACTGGTGTATACCTGATGTACCTGTAGGTTATATTGTTGAATTACATGTGATATTTGATATATATACATGTTCTCTCATATTACCGCTGAGTTATACTCACCACCACAGACCTTGGGGTTTTCATTGCCGTGCGGTAAGTCTTCGCGACGGCAGAGCATCATTGGTGGCATCGTCTCATCTCAACTCCGAGGGTCCGAGCTTTTGGGTTTATCGTAGATGTTTCGTTATGGATTTGATTTTATATGATGATTTGTAGTGTTGGACACTGCTGTTGTTATACCGTTCTTTCTGATTTTGTTACGGCGTTTTCGTAATTTGGTGTTAGTCATACCGGTATGCATGGTGTGTAGTTTGTATTGTAGTTGTGTTAGTTCCGATGTGCTTTATTATGTTGTTATGTTTACATTTGTATATATTATTGTTGTTGTGGCCGAAAGACTTGTATAAACAGGATATGTTGCCACGTACAGGAGAGGTGTCGTCCGTTTGTTTTTCGGCTCGATATACTCTCGGAGCGTGACAATAATAATGTGCTTTCAGTTTTGGATAGGCATTAAAACTTCGAGTATGTCATTGGGAAATAGATATTAATCATCAAAATGGATGATATTATTATTGGACTTATGTTGGGATCAAGGATAGTTCACAGTAGATGGGAATTAGGGATAAATAGAGTACTGAGTAGGCAATATGATTGAGATGTTATATATTATGTTGTCTCAATCTTGGCGATATAATGACGAGCAAGCTTTGGTTGAAATTATAATTTGATAAAAATTACTTCTTTTTTCCTAATCATAGATCAAATGACTTCAGAGCAAGGCATATAGAGATTATAGTATTTCCTAATACATAACTTGGAACCATATGCCATTGGAGATATTAGGGATTTATGATAGTTAGGTGCCATTGATATGGAGATCACATAATGTTTAAGCCCATTAGCTTTGGTGAGAGACCAATTTTAACTTTAGATGAGGGCAAAGTTTAAATTTTGAACCATGTTAGACTTTTGGTCTTTGATAGGAACGCATAGTTTTAGTCCCGTATCATGTTATGCAAGTACGATTTACTTATGTTGGTGCAATTGTGCCTTGGGTGATCAAGTTCAAATTTGGGTTTTGATATCTATGTAGAGGGTTTAACTTAAATCTTGCATTTGTATTTTGATATGTGTGTTACGTTGTGTAGGGACTTAGCAAGACACACATAGAGCTCTTGGAGCATGACTTGGTACAAACAAGTTGGTTGGCTTAATGGTGTGAGGTTCGATAGAGATTAGAAAAGAATAATATGGAATATATGAGGGAGTGCAGGACAAGGAGCATCAAGGCGCAGTGTGGAGTAAGTTGTAGGCACGATGCACCCAAGGGACGAATAACCTAATAAGAGTGTCAAAGTAAAGCTTGAAAAGATAACCTCTAGAATGTGAACTTAGGCAATGCTCGATCATTAGGATGATTGTAGTTGAAGTTTGGTCAATTAGAGATTATTCTAGTTGACTAGTGACCTAAGTTGATTAAAGAGTTAACTCAAGTTAATCAACTAGCAAATAAAATATTTTTGTTTGTGGTCGAGTCATTTGGACAGTTGATTTGATTGATGATGAATTTGAGTTGATTAATGCTACAGTAGAAAAGTTGGAAGAGGTCATTGATCTAACAAAGTTGCATTATATCAGTCTGATGTCATAAGGATATAGTGGAATACTCGATTGATAGTGGATTCCAGCTGACTCAAGTAGTCATTGGTAGATTGTAGACTAAAGTGATCAGTAACAAACTGGTCGTAGACAAATTGGAAGAACAACAAGTGAAGCTTCAGTGTTTGATAAATATAAAAAGGGATCAAGGGGATGTTTGAAGGTGAACAAAATAATAATAGTAGAATCCTAAATCTTGTTCTCTTGTATTCTTTTGCCTTCCTCTTAAATTGAAACCATGTCTAGAGATTATCTATAAAGGAGAAAGATAGTGGGTTTTTGAGAATGACTCATTGACGATTTATCATAGGCTATGGAATAGGAACTATAATTTCGAACCACGTTATATTTCTTGTTAGCAATTATAGTATATAAAATTGTTTATGTTTTATTACCACTATTAATTGTATTTGTGTGACCTTACAAAGTCATTAGCAAGAGTAGATAATATTGTATTTGCAAGTGTTATCGCTATTTACCTACTCTAGCTGTCTAACCATCCATATACACCAATGTTAACAACTTATTTAATTGAACAATTTATAATAACAAATTAACAATCAACTTTTATTTTATTAATTGTCTCCTTGTAATAAATTAGATTGCTAATTCATGTTTTTTCTTCTATTTATATTTAGTAATTAATTTTAATCACCTTAGTCTTTAGAGTTAAATATGTTTGTAACTAATTAAGTTTTAATTTTTAGTTTTATATACTTGTAAACTATATTTCTTTCATTTCACATGTACACATAATCTATTTAACTTTTGCAGGTAAAAAGTAGGAATGTGCGACAAGAAAAGCATAAAATAAAAATGAGATCATGGTTTAAAATTTTCGATCTGTGTCGAAATTTTTGTCCACATTTGAAACAATACAATTTTGGTATCGTATCATGCCATACTGATTTGGTTTCGCTACTTTTTAAATATAAAATATGTTAATTAAAAATAAAAAAATTGACTTAAATATTAAAAAATTAATTATATAAAAAAATTTAAAAATAATTATAATAGTGAGACTAATTTAATTAGTTTCTATTATGTTGATTAAAAAACAAAATAAAATAAAATTAATAATAGAAATATTATAATTCATAATATATAAATAAATAAATAAATTTATGGAAAATATTAAATTAATGGTATACTTTTATTAGATTTTGAATTTAATCTGAAATTATAACTAGGAGTGTATTGAAATTATTAACATAAATTTTTATTAAAAACCTAAGGTTCTCATTTGATGTTCCACTACGCTCACACCTGCATATTCCTCCGCTGCGAGGTCGTAACGACCCAGTGACTTCTCAAGGCAACGAGTCTTATCCTAATAGGTGAGGTCGGCTATATAGATTCTCCTCTATCATTGGATTCTATCCCCTACTATATTAACGACAACAACCAAGCCTTATCCCACTAGGTAGGGTCTGCTATATGGATCTTTCTACGTCATTGGACTCTATCTCCTACTATATCATTTATACTTAAATAAATTTTATCTTGTTTTATTATTACTAACCAAGTCTCTTTTTTTTGTCTTCCTCGTCCTCATTTAATGTGTGTATTTGTCATCGTTTCATACCGTCTAACTGGAGCATTTATTAGTCGTCTAAGTACATGTTCTTATTGGTGCAAGAATGCTCGAAGTATTAGTCTTTTGATATTTGGATAATCATTTATAGTAAGACAATGTTTGTGATCTAACATGGATATTAAAGTATCAGATATAATGAAAGTCCAAGAGTAAAGGCTTGCCAAGAAAGTTCAAGAGTGAAGACTTGGTAAGAAAAGTTCAAAGACGTGGACTTGGCGGTGTAAGTCCAAATGTGTAGTCTTAGCGACATAGGTCCAAGTGAATCTTGGCAAGGAAAAGTCCAAGGATGAGGTTTTAGCAGCATAAGTCCAAGTATATAGTCTTTGCGGCATAAGTCTAAGTGAATCTTGGCAAAGGAAGACCCTAAGGTATGACAAAGCCGAAGGAAGCTTTTGAAGACAAGCGCAAGGATGAAGGAGTCGTGGACATGGAGGGATCCTAAATGCGTGAGGCTGATGGAAGAGCTTGAAGGCGTTTGGTCTGGACTTAGCGTTAGGTTTCAAGTATGAATAGTCATACTTGAGGTGTATCAGTCGACTGGTGAGGTAAAAACAATCGAGAAGATTGTTTATCAGTCGACTGCTCTTTGACCAGTCGACTGGTCTCAAGTGCTCGGCACTCAGGAAGTTCGAGCCGGACTCGGGCTCAAGTCAATACTCGGACTCGGGAAGCCGAGTTATGATTTAGCAGTCGACTGGCTGCGAGCGTCGACTGATCGAGTGCTCGGCACTCGGGAAAACTAACTATGGCTCGGGTAGTCGACTGATCAGTGGCAGTCGACTGCTAGGGTTTAGCAGTCGATTGACTTTAGTGGATAAGAGCAAAAAATATTTTTCAGTCGACTGTTTGCTTATATCAGTTGACTGATTGCTCTAACAGTCGACTGGTATTATGAGTAGTCGACTGATCAGGTGTTCGTTGAGAGGTAACGATCGCGATCAAGCTGAGTCAAAAGCCATTGAATTCGGTCAACAGTCGCAGCAGTCGACTGCTAAGTTAGAGTCTATCCGAATCCTACTAGGGTATGTAGCTCATATGGGTTTCAAACTATATTAAAATTTATGTGAAATCGACATTCCTAAATGGGTTCATTAAGGAAGAGGTCTATTTGGAGCAACCACCCGGGTTTAAAAATGTAGATTACCCAAACCATATTTGTAAGCTTAAGAAAGCCTTGTATGGGTTAAAACAAGTTCCCTGGGCTTAGTATGAAAGACTTAACTTTCCTAATCTCTAAGGAATTTAGAAGAGGCCAAGTTGACCAAACCTTATTTCTAAAGTCTAAAGAAAAAGACATCTTTGTTGCTCAAGTGTATATTGATGATATCATATTTGGGTCAACAAATGATGAACTTCTCCAAGTCTTCATCAAAAATATGAATTCGAGATAAGTCTAGTAGGAGAATTGACCTTTTTCTTGGGATTGCAAATCAAACAAACTAGTGAAGGAACCCATGTCTATCAAATCAAATACGCTAAAGAAATTTTCAAGAAATTTGGTTTAGAAAATACGAAAGCAGTGTCTGCACCTATGGGAACCAATACTAAGATAGACGATGATTTAGATGGAAAATTAATAGATTCAAAATCTTATAGGAGTATGATGGTAGTCTACTATACCTAACCGCTAGTAGATCGGATATACTTTTTGCGATAGGTGTGTATGCAAAATATCAATCTTGTGCCAAAGAGTCTCATTTGGTAGCGGCCAAGAGGATATTAAGATATATCAAGGGCACTCTTAATGTAGGTTTATGGTACCCTAAGACTCAATATTTTAATTTTATTGGGTACACCGATTCCGATTATGCGGGTTGCAAATTGGATCGGAAAAGCACTAATGGTGGATGTCAATTTCTTGGATCCTCCTTAATAAGTTGGAGTAGTAGAAAGCAACCTTGTATTGCTTTGTCTACAACCGAAGCTGAGTATGTGATCATGGGTGGTTGTGTAGCTTAATTGCTTTGGATGAAACATACTCTAGAGGATTATGAGTTATACTACTCCAAAGTCAAAGTTTATTGTGATAATGTGAGTACCATCAATTTAACTAAAAATTCAGTACATCACTCTAGGACAAAGCACATTGAAGTGAAGCATCACTTCATTAGAGATCATATGGCAAGAGGAGATATTGAATTTAATTACATTGAATCTAATTTCAATATTGCCGACATTTTCACGAAGGCTCTCCCCTAAGCGGAATTTACATCACTTATGAGAGAACTTGGAATGTGCTTTGTAGAGTAGTTGGTATAGTCTTATATGATTCTATAGCTAAAATTTAGGATTATACCTTTATACATCTCACACGACTTAAGAAACATTGATTTTTGTATTTAGCTACCTAGACACCATGTGAGATGTTCGGAAGATGCATTTGATTCATCATGCTTATTATGATGCATTATTTTGAATCAAAATGATATCTAGATACATGAATGCTTTATTGGACCAATCATCAGGAAAGCTTGTATACAATTAATGTACACATAGCTTTAAAAATATTGATGAAAAACAGTTTTTGTAAATCAAGAAAGATTGATACAAAGTTTGGAAAAACATTAAAGGTTTTATTAGATTCCAAATTTGTGTCAATCTAGATATTTGGAAAATATATATTTTTCAAATTGGATTTATAAATGTGTCTATAAAATTTCATGAATTTTTGACACCCCTAGACTTATTTATGCATTTTGAAATCTTGGTTAAAAAGCTAGACTGTATCTTTTAGACAATAACAGTCGACTGCTGCAGATACCAGCTGACTAGTCTAGTACCAATCGACTGGTAATTCTCTGAGTCGACTGCTAACCCTGTTTTTGGTTACTTAAGCCTGATTTTACCATCTACTATTAATCCTAGAAAGTCCTAACCATATGATATGATTAGAGAAACATTTAAAATGATAATTGTTTAAGGATTAAGGAGTAGGACTAATTAATGCAATAGTTAAGAGGGATGTTGGTTCTTTCATTGAGACCTAAGTGTGCATGCTTTATTGTTGGTGCAAAGTTAGGCAATACTTTTATCCATATTTTTCATACTTTGCTCAACAATTAAAGTTAGAATGTGTATTGATTAAGGGGGAGCATCAAGTATATTTTATTCCTTAATTCAAAGCATAACATCTTCCTCGTACATGATTTGTTGGAAATTCCTCTATCTCTTTTTATGTGTGTCAAAGAGGGAGAGAGAAAATTTTAAGTTAGAATTCATATTGTGACATATTGTGTTCCTATTGCACATCTAAAGACCTAACTTAAATGATTGTCAAACATCAAAAAGGGAGAAATTATTGGTGCAAGAATGCTCCAAGTATTAATCTTTTGATGTTTAGATAATCATTTATAGTTAGCCAATATTTGTGATCAAACATGGATGTTAAAGTATCAGGTATAAAGAAAGTCCAAGAGTGAAAACTTAGCAAGAAAAGTCCAAGAGTGAAGATTTGGCAAGGAAAGTCCAAAATGTGGACTTGGCGGCGTAAGTCCAAGTGTATAGTCTTGGCAGCGTAACTCCAAGTAAATATTCGCAAGGAAAGTCCAAGGATGAAGTTTTGGCAACAGAAGTCCAAGTGTGTAGTTTTGAAAGCATAAGTCCAAGTGTGTAGTCTTGGCGGTATAAGTCCAAGTGTGTAGTCTTGGCGGCATAAGTCCAAGTGAACCTTGGCAAAGGAAGACCCTAAAGCATGACAAAGTCGAAAGAAACTTTTAAAGGCAAGCGCAAGGATGAAAGAGTCGTGGACTCGGAGGGATCCTGAAGGCGCGAGACTGATAGAAGAGCTTGAAGGCAGTTGGCAGGCTTAGAGTTAGGTTTCAAGTATGAATAGTCATATTTGAGGTGTACTAGTCAACTGATGTTTTGAATTAGTCGACTGGTGAGGTAAAATTAATCGAGCAGATTGCTTATCAATCTATTGGCCCTTTGACTGGTCTCGGGTGCTCGGCACTCGGGAAGTTCGAGCCGGACTCGAGCTCAAGTCAGCATTCGGACTTGGGAAGCCGAGTTATGATCGAGCAATCTACTACTGTTTTGAGCAGTCAACTAGCTTCGAGAGTCGACTAATCGAGTGTTCAGCATTTGGAAAAATTGGTTGTGGCTCGGGCAGTCGACTGGTGATTTTGACCAGTCGACTGGTCATTAGTAGTCGACTGCTAGGGTTTAGCAATCAACCGGCTTCAGTGGACAAGAGCACAAAATATTTTCCAATCGACTATTTGCTTATATCAATTAACTGATGGCTCTGGCAGTCGACTAGTGTTATGAGCAGTCGACTGATCAGGTGTCCGTTGAGTGGTGATGATCGCGATCAGGCCGAATCAGAAGTCGTTGAATTCGATCAACAGTCGCAGCAGTCGACTGGCGAAGTGCTCAACGGGCAAAAGACCAAAAGTTTATCTAAGGAGGGTCTTGGGGGCTTGAAGAGGCTAATGCTTTCATACGAAAATCTTGTCCTCTAAGCTTCCCAAGCCTTCTCCTAAGTCTTTAAGCTCAAAATCTCTTCTTCCTAAGCTTATCTCTACAATCTTGTAAGAAGAAGAGATCATCTTCTAAAGAGGATTTCTCTACCTTGGTGTGCTCATCAAAAGGAGAAGTTTTAGTGAAGGCTTGAAAGAGTGATCCGCCTTAAGGATTGTCATGGAATATGAGTGGATCTCCGAACCACGTTACATCGATTGTGTTAGCCTTGTTTTTATTGTTTTTCATTTTCAATTGTGTTTTTGTTTTGTTCCGCTAACAATTCTTGTAAAAATCGAAAAAAAAAGGTTAATCACCCCCTTAGCCATCACAAGATCCCTAACAGTTCGTACCATCTTAAACATGTCTCTCGAAGTTTTCTCTCAATAGATGCAATTCCGACTTTCTCTCTAACGCTCTCATTTTTTATTCTGTCCACCCCTCGTATGTCCACACATCTAACTTAATATTCTCATTTCTATAACTCTCATCTTTTGCTCATGTGCTCGAGTCATAACCCAACATTCAATGTCATATAACATAGTAAGTCTAAATGTTATTTTGTAGAACTTTCCTTCATGTTTTAGCGGTACTTTACGATCACATAAAACATCGGACGCTCTCTTCCATTTCAACCATCCTGCTTGTATTCTATGTAAGATATCTCTCTCAATCCCTCAATCACCTTGCAAAAATGATCTTAAATATTTAAAGCTCTCAGTTCCAGACAACTCGTCATCCCCTACTATATCATCATCAATATTTAAATAATTTTTATCTTATTTTATTATTACTAATCAAGTCTTAGGTCTTCCTCTTTCTCATTTAATTTAAATAAAATATTTTCTTAATAAAATAAATTTCTATTTAATTTGATGCTCTAATCAAAATGAAAAAAGAAACACAAAGAGGAGAAGAAGCTCAACACAATTTCATTGAACACTAATTGTCTCATTGTTTCCTTGCATGATATTTGGCTATAAAATTATAATTAAAAAAAATTCTTGATGCTCAATATTAAATTTTATCATGTATATTTTTTACATTTTATTTTCTAAATTTGTATATAATCAATTAAGCTAAATTGGACCGATGCATTTTTTTTTTTTTTTGAAGTTGAGTGAAAATTGATTTAATGTTAGGTAGAGCCAATTGAGTATATATGAAAATTCGGATTTAATTTTGAAGTTGAGTGAAAAGTAAGTTCAAAGTGAGTTTAATTTGGATTTAGTTTAACCGATTTAAAATCAAACCATATATTTCGATTTAATTGTATTTAATTAGGTTAGTAATATTATTAAATAGTTAAGAATTAACTATTCTCCCTTTCTTGCACTCCCACCACCCACACAACACACCCACGGTGCATGCTGCCATACATGGCCTATGTCGCATGCATCTAACGTCGGCTATTGCTCGCTATTGTCAATAGTCATCTAGTACTTGTCTTCTTCTCCCCTATTCGCATTCTCTATTATCTCTTCTCCTTCTCCCCTCTCCTTTCTCTCCTCTCTCTTTCACAGCTATTCTGCCCCTCTTCTACCCTCTTTCTTCTCTCTCTCACCACCATTATGACACGTGTAACCAATGTCAACTCATCTTGCATGCTGTTCGACGAGCTGAATGGAAGATTTCACTCATGATAACCAGCACAACTTAGCAACAAAAACTATGGATGAGGTAACATGTGAGTTGATCAAGTGATGCACCCAACTATTGCATTATTGCAATAGACACTTTCAAATTTTCATGGTTTTGCTACACACTTTCTACTCCATATTTACGTGTAGACATTGATATAGTTTTACTATATTTGCATTGTGTTATTATTATTATTTTGTTTTGGGAGAATCATTTCTATCTACTACTATATATTATGTGAGGACATGCCTCCATGGCGGTCTAATAAGTGACAAAAGGATGTGTGTGCCATTGGAATTATGCAATGAATAAAATAATGAAATAAATATAAAAAACTATAATTCGTCGTGTCCGATCCCAAGTCCGAATGAGAAGGGAGGATTGTATTAGGTTTCCAACTAGCATTGAACTTGGGCAAATTTTAATAAATTGATCCGTTAAGATATTGTGTTAAAGCTAAATTGTTCTTCGGAAAAAATGCGTTGTAGGATCCATTCATAGGTTGGTAGTGTTAAATACTATACTTAAAACACATGTCTAATACTATCAACCTATATTGGATAGTTAAGTTTTCTCAGTAAGGACCACTATATCCCCATGAGAACCTGGATGTAATATTAAATATATAAGAGTTCTTGATGAATCCATTTATAGGTTGGTAGTGTTAAATATGCATTTTAATACTTCGGCAAACTTAACTATCCAACATAGGTCGGTAGTGTTAGATATGTGTTTTAAGTATAGTATTAATAAAAGAAAAACATTTATGACTCCTAGGATTAAATGGTAGAAGTTAAAAGATGAAAAATAAAATATATTAAAGAGAGGATAAACGTACAAGTATCAGAAGAGATACATAATGACTTAAATACGATATGGGATAAGATGATATTAAAGTTAAAAATGGTAGTCAAATATCTACTAGGTGAATCAAAAGGATGTGCACCACCAAATAAAGAATCTTGATAGTTGAATGAAAAAGTATAGGAGAAAGTGAAAGACAAATAAAAAACTTATAAGGTATTATACACTTATAAGAACGAGGAGAAATTAAAAAAATATATAAATAGGTCGAGAAGGAGGCTAAAAAATAGTAAATGAGGCTAAAAATGAAACTTTTTAATGCTTATATCGACAACCGAAAACAAAAGAAGAGAAAAAGATATTTGCAGAATAACTAAAGCTAGAGAAAGAAGACTAGAGATCTCGTCCAAATAAAATGCATTAAAAATGAATGTAATAGGATACTAGTGGGCACTAAAAAAATAAAAGAGCGACGGATGAGGTATTTTCATCAACTTTTCGATGAAGATACAGGTGATCAAATTAACTTAGGTAATTTAAGTAGATCAAAGGAGTATAGAAATTTAAATTTTTATTACAGAATTCAACCTTCAAAAGTATAACAAGCTCTAAATAGGATGTAAAATGGAAAAATAGTTGAACCAAATGATATTCATATAGAGGTATAGAAGTGCTAGACAAGCAAAGTATTGAATGACTTATAAAACTATTTAACTTGATATTGAAAATAAAAAAAAATGTCTAATCAATAGAGGATAAGTTCTCTAGTTCTTTTATATAAAATAAAGGAGACATACAAAATTGTGCAAATTATAGAAATATTAAACTAATAAGTCATATCATAAAACTATGGGAAAAAATAATAGAAAAAATATTATGGAGACCACATTGACTGAAAATCAATTTGGATTTATGTCGAAAAGATCGACAATAGAAGCTATATATATTTTCAAACAACTAATTGAAAAGTATCAGAAACGAAAATAAGACTTACATATGATATTTATTAATCTTAAAAAAGTTTATAATAGAGTCCCAAGAAAATTACGTGGAGAATTTTAGAAAAGAAAGGTATTAGTGTAGCATATATTGAAATAATTAACGATATGTATGAGAGTGCAATGATGAGTGAAAATGTCAAGAGGATTAACTGAAGTGTTTCTTATAAAGATAAGGTTATATCAAGGATCAACTTTAAGTCTCTATCTTTTTACACTAATCATTGATGAACTCACTAGACACATTGAAGATATAGTACCATAGTGTTTGTTATTTCTAGATAATATTATTTTGGTATATAAGACACGTGAAGGAGTAAATGTTAAATTTGAATTTTGGAGGGAAACGCTAGAAACGAAAACCTTACACTTAGTATAGTAAAAACAGAATATAGGAAATTTAAATTTAACAATGGAAGATACAATAAGACAATTATTAAGTTAAGAGACAATGAGATATCTGTAATGGAAAGTTTTAAATATTTAGGATTATTTTTGCAAAAAAAATAGAAGGGTTGAGAGAAATATCTTACATAGAATACAAGCAAGATAGTTGAAATAAAGGAGAGCATCAGGTATTCTTTGTGATCGTAAAGTACTTTTAAAATTTAAAGGAAATTTTACAAAACGGTAGTTAAACCTGCTATATTATATGGAGCTGAATGTTGAGCTATGACTCGAACACATGAGCAGAAGATAAGAGTTGCAGAGATGAAAATGTTAAGATGGATACGTGGACATACAAGGATGGATAAAATAAGAAATAAGAACATTAGAGCGAAAGTTAGAGTTGCAAACTTCGAGAGACATGTTTAAGATGGTACGAACATGCACTTAGATAATCGGTAGATGCTCCAATTAGGCGATGTGAAATTATTACAAATATACAAATCAAACGAGAAAGAGGAAGATTAAAAAAGACTTGGTTAGCAACGATAAAACAAGATAAAATTTATTTAAGTATAGATAATGATATAATAGGAGATCAAAGTTTAAAATCTCAATCCGTACCAAGCGATACTGGCGAAATTTATCATTCTGCCCATCATCCGACATGGTACAAGTGATATTAGTAGGGCCACGGGGGCCTCAGCGGCCTCACGCGGGGCCGCAGCGGCTTCGTGTAGCCTCGACCAGGGCTGTCATAGCCTCGCACGGGGTCGTCGAGGCCTCGACAACCTCGCGCAGGGCCGTTGGGCTATCGGGGCCTCGGCGGCCTCACACAAAACCACGACGGCCTTGCGTGGGGATATGGTGGCTGTGGGCGAACTATGGACTTAATAATTTCAATCAACTCCTCAAACTATGTTTCAAATAAAATAAATAAAATTAATTAAAATTTAATAAAATTATCCCATTGATCTAAAAATATCCGTAAATTATTTTATTAATTTATATATTATGGATAATATTTTTATTATTATTAAAATTTATTTTATTTTTTAATCCTATTTAATCAAAATTAATTTTACTATTATAATTAATGTTTTAATATTTTTTCTTTCTGTAATCATTTTGTTTATTTTTAAAATTTAAGTTAAAAAATTTATTTTTAATTTATGTATTTTATATTTAAAAATTAACAAAATTTATTGGTACGATACGATACGATATCGAAACTGTATTGTTCCAATTGCGAACCGAAACTTTGATATAGATCAAAATTTTAAACTTTGTAGGGAATAGAGCCCAGTGATATAGGAGGATTCATATAGTTGACTCCATTTAGTGGGATAAAATTTGATTGTTGTAAATATAAAAAATTACAGATGATGGATTGTTATACTGGCCTTTTTTGTCAGTGAGCCAAAAAAGGAATTGCTTCTCTAATTGAAACCATTAATATCATAAGTTTATTTTGTAAGTAAATGTGGTGAGTCAGGATATCATACGGGAAAAGCATCAATACAAGCCAAATCAGACAAGCACCTATAATTTTACCCAGAAGCTAGCAAGACAAATGTGGAGATAAAAACAAGATGGAATAATGAGAAAAAAAATCTAGATACATGCCCTAAGAGAAATGGAAAAATAAGTAACGCGAATAATAATTACATTAGTATCAAGAAATCATGCTCATTTGATCTTGGAAGTCTGAATACTTACCTGTAGAAAGGAACAGGTTTGGCAGCTTCAGCAGTTTTGCCAGCCAATCAAGAATAATAACTTCAAGTTCTGTGGCAGCAGGAGAAGTGACCCAGCTGAAACCCACAATATTGAATCCAGCACTAAGCATTTCTCCCAAGAATCCAGCTGTGCTGCTGTTGGATGGATAGTATGCAAAATAACGAGGACTTTGCCAATGGGTTATGCCAGGTACAATTTTTTGTTGGATATCTGCATATGCAATTGTGATATTTTCCATTTTAGAATTGTAAAGACTTTGTTCTAATGAGAAGGATTTAACAAAAATATAAAAAAGGATAAATGAACTTAAGAAAATGAGTGTAATGAGAACTCTCAGTACGTGCATAGAATCACATGTGAAAAGATTTTAGTTGAGGATAAAACTTTACCATCAAAAACATCTTGCAAGCTTTCAGAATGATTGGGTGCAGAATCAGGTAGAAGTTCTCTAAGATACCCAGGCTGCACAGATTTGAATATCACAAATACATCAAATGATAGTCTATCACAGTAAGTTAAAGAAAGAATATATCTTGTTAGTATAAAGTTCAACCATTAGCATGAATGTTCAAAATATTCACCCAATGTAGGCATAGTTAGACCCATGGTTTGAAATACCGATCCGTTTCAGACGAAACGGATGGTTTTTCTCGTTCCGACGTGCCACAAATACCGCCACGTCCGCGAGATGTGGGAACAATGGTGGCGGAGCTCCGTGGGGCAACGGGGCCTCACCCGAGGCGGCGGCCATGGCGGCCTCGCGAGCCGCGGTGGTCGCTGCGACCTCGCGTGCGACCACAAGTGGTTCAGTGAGCCGCGGCGACCTGGCCGCGGCTGTAGGATGCGGATGTCGACTACCTCGCGTGGGACGGCGGCGCGGCACATGTCGGCGCTGAAGGTCAGAATTAACTTTAACTATAGGTTAAATAAAATCAATTAAAATTTAATAAAATTATTTTAAAATTTATTTTATTAATTATATATTATAAATAATAAATTTATTATTATTAAAATTTATTTTATTTTTAATCCTATTTAATTAAATTAATGTTATTATTATAATTAATTTTTAGTATTTTTTAATCATTTTTTTATTTTTAATATTTTAAGTTAAAAATTTAATTTTTAATTTATGTATTTTATATTTAAAAATTATCGAAATTTATTGATACGATATCGAAACCGTATCGTTCTGATTGCAAACCGAAACCTCGATACGGGTCGAAATTTTAAACCTTGGTTAGACCTCAGAATGAGAATTGTTGAATAGTTTATATTTCAGGACTTAATGCTAACATAACAAGTTAAGATGTTTAATCATTGCACCGAAAAAGTTATAATGTCTTTTACACGACTGCAAGAAGAAAAGACCTTTGAAAAATAATATAGAAATAACCAAGTGGTGAGTAATCATTGACTGACAATAAAATAACTATAAAGGTAATTTATATGAGAATCTAAACTTTGATAAATGGTTAGAACAATTCATCTATCTTAATCATCGCAACACCTATATCTAAAGTCGCTACATTAAAGTTTTGTGAGCCTCTTCATCTACAACAATCATTATTTCGACCATTCAAGAGAACAAAGAAACACCTTATTCTTATCAACACCAAGTAATGCCCTTGGAACGACCTTGTCAAACTCACTTCTACTCAAAGAAAAGATATGTCATACCCCAAGGTATAATTTCCACTAATTAGGAGGAACGCCACTTGGTGATAGTGTTATAAAAGAAAATCAAAAGACATAGAGCAAATACTAACTCAAGATAATCAAGAAATTCAACTTCATATATCCATTGGGGGGGGGGGGAGGAGGTGAATACATTCGAAACTCGATCATTGATTAAGTGCTCATGATTGTCTATAAAATGTTAATATACAGCGGAAACAAAAGACAAACACAATACACCAGATTTTACGTGATTCGGAACCCCCGGTTCCTACTCCACGACCAATCTCTTAGCGATATCACCACTATCACTTTCTCCTTTTCGGAAACCTTCCAGAGGCTGAGAAACCTCTTACAACTTGTTCTTATACAAAAGATACAAACAAATACAAGTGCAAAGAACAAAAATCGAAATACAATATGAAAAACGTTTTACACAAGGAAACTTTTGTTTAATCGGTGTTTGATTACTTTGGAATGCCTTGAAGATCTGAAATGAAACATTTCCCCTTCAAAGTCACCCAGAACTAGCTCTTCAAATCACCATGAAATCCTCTTTCTATAGGGACCATCGGGTTGTTTCTGCTCATTTCTGCCGCCATCGATCGATTGGTCAAATTGACCAATCGATTGTTGACCGCCAACTTACTGTTCAACGGTCACTCATAACTGATCAATGGTTGAGATCATTCTTGGATTTGAACATCAGTCGATTGCCCAATCGATTAACATAAAATAGTCGAACTGACCAGTCGATTTAGAAGGCTCTTGTTGGCCTAACATTGCAACCAATTGATTGTTTCATCACAACAGTCAATTGATCACTAATGGTCGAACTGGCTAATCGATTCAGAGACTTTTTATACAAACCCTGAAATCGGAGTTTTGAGTTAGCAATCAATTGCAGTGTCCCAGCAATCGATTGCTAGATCACGAGCACCCCCAAGCACCCATTTTCTCATCCTGAGCACCGGCTTCATGAGTGCTTCCCAAGCACCCGCTTCCAAGCGTTTCCCGAGCACCCTAGTCCTAAGCCCCTTCACGCCTCGTTCCCGTGTGTCGGCTTTCTCGAGCACCAACCCGAGCGCCTGTCGCCCGAGCACCTCTTGAGCGTCGGCTTTTCCGAGCACTGACCCGAGAACCTGAGCATCTGAGTCCCGAGCACTTGTCAGAGCTTCCTAAGCGCCCGAGTCCTTAAGCACCAGTAGATTGTCTCACCACGACAATCGACTACTAGACCCCGAGCACTTGCGGCTAGTTGATTGATCAACCATTAGTAAACCGCCCGAGCACCCATCGCAAGCTTCCCTGGGTGCCTCGATAGTGCTTCCCGAGCGCCCGTCGGAACCTACAGGATATCAATTGATTGGTAAACATTGTCAATCGACTGATACTCAGATTTCAGCTATTCTAATGTCGAAATATGCCTAAATTTCTTTACGCTCATCCCACGAGTACCTCACGCCAGATGAACCTCCTGTTCTCTGGACTTTAGTGTCCGGAGCTTCCTCATCTCCGGGTCTTCATCCACCCTTGCATCCGACCTCGTGATATGCTCGGGCTTCTACCTTTTCATCAAGAATAGCGTTCGAAACTCGATCGTTGATTAAGTGCTCGTGCTTGTCTATAAAATGTTAATATATAGCGAAAACAAAAGACAAATAATAAACAAAGCACAAACACAGCACACTAGATTTTATGTGGTTCGGAACCCTCGGTTCCTACTCCACGGCCTATCTCTTAGCAATATCACCACTATCACTTTCTCCTTTCCGGAAATCTTTCGGAGGCTGAGAAACCTCTTACAACTTATTCTTATACAAAAGATACAAACAAATTCAAGTGTAAAGAAGAGAAATCGAAATACAATATGAAGAACATTTTACACAAGGAAACTTTTGCTTAATTGATGTTTGGTTGCTTTAGAATGTCTTAAAAGTCTGAAATGCAGCAACATTTCCCCTTCAAAGTCACCAAGAACTGACTCTTTAAATCGCCATGAAATCCTCTTTCTATAGGCATCATTGGGTTGTTTCTGCTCATTTCCGCCGCCATCGATCGATTGGTCAAATTGGCCAATCGATTGCTGACCGCTGACTTACCGTTTAACGGTCACTTATAATTGATCAACGGTTGAGATCATTCCTGGATTTAAACATCAGTCGATTGCCCCGATTACCCAATCGATTAACATGAAATAGTCGAACTGACCAGTCAATTTAGAAGGCTCCTGTTGGCCTAACATTGCAACCAATTGATTGCTTCATCACAACAGTCGATTGATCACTAGTGATCGAACTAGCTAATCGATTCAGAGACTTTTTATACAAACCCTGAGCTCAGAGTTTTAAGTTAGCAATTGATTGCAGTATCCCAACAATCGATTACTAGATCACGAGCACCCCCGAGCACCCGCTTTCTCATCTCGAGCACTGGCTTCACGAGTGCTTCTTGAGCACCAGCTTTCGAGCACTTCCCGAGCACCCTAGTCCTAAGCCCCTTCGCACCTCGTTCCAGTGTGTCGGCTTTCTCGAGCACCAACCCAAGCGCCTGTCGCCCGAGCACCTCTTGAGCATCGGCTTTTCCGAGCACTTACCCGAGCACTCGAGCGCCTGAGTTCCGAACACTTATCGGAGCTTCCCAAGCGCCCGAGTCCTTGAGCACCAGTAGGTTGCCTCACCACGACAATCGACTGCTAGACCCCGAGCACTTCCCAAGCACTCGCGGCTAGTTGATTGATCAACCATTAGTAAACCGCCCGATCGCAAGCTTCCCGAGCGCCTCGACAGTGCTTCCCGAGCGCCTGTCAGAACCTACGGGATATCAGTCGATTGGTAAACATCGTCAATCGACTAATACACAAATTTTAGCTATTCTAATGTCGAAATATGCCTAAATTTCTTTACGCTCGTCCCACGAGTACCTCACGCCAGATGAACATCATGTTCTCTAGACTTTAGTGTCCGGAGCTTCCTCATCTCCAAGTCTTCATCCACCCTTGCATCCGATCTCGTGATCTGCTTGGGCTTCTACCTTTTCATCAAGAATCTGATCCTTGACCTTCTTGGACTTTTCTTATCTTGCATCCGGTCTCCAAACCTGCGAGAACTTTTCTTTGTCAAGCATTCAGTCACCTTGACCTGTTGGGACTTCACTTGCCAAACATCTGATCACCTTGACCTGTCAAGACTTTACTTGTCTAGCATCCAGTCACTTGACCTGTCAGGATTTCACTTACCAAGCATCCGGTCACCTTAACCTATCGAAACTTCACTTACCTAGCATTCAGTCACCTTGACCTGCTGAGAGTTCACTTGCCAAGCATCCGATCACCTTGACCTATCAGGACTTCACTTAGCATCCGGTCATCTTGACCTCCCGGGACTTCACTTGCCAAGCATTCGGTCACCTTGACCTGTCGGAACTTCACTTGCCTAGCATCCGATCATCTTGACCTGTCGGGACTTCACTTTGTCAAGTATCAGGTCACCTTGACCTGCTTGGATTTTTCATCTCGTATCAAGTGTCCGGTCAACCGTGACCCACTTGATCTTCACACTTGCCAACTTCCTATTAGACTTTCGACTACCAAGTGTCTAGTTTTCCATGACCCATTTGGATTTCTCACTTGTCAAGTATTCGGTCAACCTTCACCTACTTGACTTCTCGCTTGCCAATATCCTGTTGGACTTCCGACCACTAAGTATCCGATCCTCTATGACCCACTTGAATTTCACACTTCCCAACTCCCTATTGAACTTTCAACCGCCAAGTTTTCGATCTTTCATGACCCACTTGGATTTCTCATTTGTCAACTCTCTGTTGGACTTTTAACCACCAAGAATCTGGTCCTCCATGTCCCACTTGGATTTCTCCACCTATCAAGTATTTAGTCAACATTGACCTACTTGACTTCACGCTCAACCTTGACCATAATTGCATCATTGATCAACCTAACCTAATGATGGCTGCACCAACAATCTCCTTCTTCATCACACAACCTAGAATGTCTCTTACCATCCTTCACTCATCATCAACCTATTGTCATATTGTCAAATATCAAAACTCAACTCGAGCCCAACTCAAGCTTGGTCAACCTTGACTTGAGGCCGATTGTACCAAAAAAACATCATATAAAAAGAACAAAAACATAACAAAACAAAACAAAATCAAGGATCAACAAATCAATATCTCTGAATAAATCTATACACTACCTAAAGGCAACTATAATTTCAAAAAGGCTAGTCTCAATTATATATTACAATTTTAAATTCTCATTTAAGTTGTTTAATAAATATATATTTTCTTCATTTCAATTATTTAACATTTAGAGTCACTATTTTTATCTCTAAATTGTTGGTGGCTAATGTCGGCGTGTATGTGTGGCTAAGGAGTAATGACAAGGCATCGCTGGTACGATGGCGTCACACAAGGAGCAATAAGAGAGGAAGGTTGCCAATTGGGGGAAATAGTAGCATCGACTGCTAGAAGAGAGCAATGCTAAGTGAAGTAAGGGCTAGTACTAAAATAGAGAAAGAAGAAGAAGGAGAATGCAGTGTTAAGTGGGGAAACCAACACGTAGAAGAGTAAGACACATGAAAGGGATTGCATCGGAGAGAAAAGGAGAAAGAAAAAAATGATCTCTAACTTTAAAAAAAAAATCTCTAATTGGCTCTAGCCCGACTAAACCAGTTTATCCCTATACTTAAAATTTGATTTCGCAAAATACCTAGAACCAATCCAAATCAGCCCCAACTCGAACCCATATAATACTAAATTCCATATCTCAAAGTTTAAATTTCGCCCCATATCGAGGTTTCGGTTCGCGATCAGAACGATACGGTTTCGATATCGTATCGTGTCATACTGAAAAATTTCGGTAATTTTTAACTATAAAATACATAAATTAAAAATAAAATTTTTAACTTAAATATTAAAAATTAAAAAAAATATCAAAAAAATTAATTAAAATAATAAAATTTATTTTGATTAAATAGGATTTAAAAAATAAAATAAATTTTAATAATAATAAAATTATTATTTATAATATATATATTCATAAATAAATTTTAAATTAATAAAATAATTTTATTAAATTTTAATTGATTTTATCTAACCTATAGTTAAATTATAGTTTGTGAAATTGATTGAAGTTTTTTTTCCGCACAGTTCACCGTTGTCGTAACCCCACGGCCTTGCGGAGGTCGCAGCAATAGTCGTGGCCCCACGCGAGGCCACTGCTTGCCCTGCAACCCCACGCGAGGCTATTCGTGGTCGCACGCGAGGCCGCAGGTTGTCACAGAGCTGGCTGCGAGGCCCCGTGGTCATTGCACCCAATGAGGCCCTACCCGCGAGGTCATCGTGGTCACGCCTCCGATACTGCCTTGTTTCGGTGTCGGGCGATAGACAGAACGGTAAATTCCGTCCGTATCGCTTGGCACAGGTCAAAATTTAAATCCTTGTCATGTCTACTCAATGATGGCTTCAATTTGAACCCAATTCAAATTTCCTCGATGCTCAAATTTTATTTGTCAATTCAATTTGGCTTATTTTATCATTTACAAATTTTAGAAAAATTAAATTTTAAGACATAGAAAAATATAGATAAAATTAGGAATTCAATAACATATCACAAAAAGTCTCAATGCATATGGTGTAAAATATTCTTTCGTCATAACTCAATGAGGACTTGGCACAAGTTTAAGTAAAGGAAGACTCAATGAAAATATCACTCTTACAAACAAAAAAAGGTATTGTTATGCTCATAAACTCTCAACGAGGACCAAACACAATACACTCATCAATAAAGGAATTTTTTGAACTCAAGGAACAAACATAAAAGGTTACTTATCTAAATTTTCAAAAGGAGATATTAATTAGTTAGTAACAAGAAGACATTTTATAAAATACAAGTTACCAAAAGAAAAAAAAAATTAACCTCGAGGACAAAGGTTGTTTTGAAGGATAGTGCAATGGTATTATCCCTAATAGACACACAAATCACCCTTTAAAATTGATTATTATTATAAATTTATAATTTTCTCTTTTAAAATATTTTCCTTTAGAATAGCTCTTTAAATTTATTATAATTAATAATTGTTATGTTGACAAGGCACTTTTATATTCTATACATAGAGACATTATGAAGCCTTTAAAGACAAGCACTAAATCAATGAGATAAATACTTGTGAATTAAAAGCTTTTCGCCTACATCCCATTGTAATCATCCTCTCTTTTCCTCTTTCTTTTTTGTCTAATTTCCTACAAGATAAGACATGGGTTTCTATCAATATAAGGATCAAACTAGTGATCCATTGATTTTGCACCAAATCAATCTCGCACAAGGAATCAAAACTCATATAGAGAAAAATATTATTAAAATAAAAATTAATTAATATAAGAGGATTAGAGTGTCTTTTAAAATTCCAACCCAAATAAAATTGAAGTAAACCAAAAGTATTAAAGAAAATAAATAATGATATATGTGAAAGGACTCAATTAATTTTGAATTGAATCTCTTATTATCTAATCATGACAATTACCAAATCCAAAACTCTCAAAATTAACTTATTCTCTTCTCTTAAACAAAAGGATCCACTAGACTAAAAACTTTTACAAAGTCTCAAAACTTTTAATGAATAAATTATTAAGATTAATATACTAAGGTCGTTACCTCTCTACCTCTTAAATTATTATGATATATATGAGTGTGTAATGATAAGAATGAAGGCTTCAAGTTAATTAAGTGAAATATTTCCTATAAAAATAGGGTTGCATTAAAGATCCTCTCTAAGTCCATATCTTATTATACTAGTTATGGATAACCTCACATTCAAGATACATTACAATAGTGCATGTTGTTTGCAGATTATATTATTTTAGTCGATAAAACAGGTGAAGGAATAAATGCTAAGTTCGAATCTTTGCAGGAGATTTTGAAAGTTAAAGGTTTTAGGCTCAGTAAATAGAATATTTGAAATTTAAGTTCAGTAATAATAGATATAGCAATATAATTGTTAAGATAGGAGATTGTAAAATGATAAAGGGATTGATAGAGGTGTTCTACATAAGATACACGTAAATTAGTTGAAATGGAGGAGAGATGGTACATTGCATGAAGCTGAATGTTAGGCTATGAAACAAGCACACGAGCAGAAGATGAGAGTCACAAAAATGAGGATGTTAAAGTGAATATGCGAACATACGAGATGATCAAGATAAGAAATTAAAAAATTAGAGAGAAAATCAAAATTATACTTATTGAGAGAATACTCCTAGAGACAGATCTAAGATTGCATGGATATGTACTCAGATAACCATAAATATCCGAGATAGGTGATGTAAAACCATGATAAATATGCATATTAATTGAGAAAGAAGGAAACCAAAGAAGATTTAATTAGAATGATAAAATAGGATAAAATTCATTTAAATATAAAGAAGGATATAGTAGGGGATAGAAAAATTTATATAGCCGATCCTACTTGGTAATATAAAGGCTTAGTTGTTATTATTCTTACCTCGATACATTTTGTACATTGGTAACTAAAATTACTACAGTTAGGTCCTCAACACTTCACTATACGTTAGTTTTAAAATAGTACAAAATACCAATCAATTACAAATCTACTAATTAAGATATTTAAGACATATCAACAAATCTACTAGTTCATCATTAGAATTAACAAAAAAAAGTAATCTCCTAGGATTGTATTTTCTCTTTAATAGAGTGATAATCAACCTTTAAATGTGTTGTCTTTCCCAGATAATTAAAAGCAAATTTTATGGAAGCTTAATTATCACACGTATCCTTATTGACCGAAAAGGAGCATTCCCTAACTTAGTCATCAACTATTTAAGTTAGATAAGCTCTAATGTATCATGTATTTTGCTTCTACACTTAACATGGGTACTTTAGTTTGTTTCTTGATTTTCCAAAATGTTTCCTAAAAGAACATAATAACCACTAGGTCTCCTGTACATAGAAGAGCATGCCTAATCTCTATTGCTCTATGTTACAACATGAAAATAACCATCATCAAAATAAACACGCTTTATTAGATGCATTTCTAATGTAGTATAAAATCCTTTAGGATTGCCTCCTAATAATCCTATAATATTCTCAAGATTTAAAATCTAGTTCTAAGCCAAGGTTTTAGTCCCTAACCAAAATGGGATATTTCATGTCATGCAACATTGCCGACACATGGTATCGAAGGCACCAACAAGGAGGGAATTATAGAGGGTAGATAGAAGATCAAGTAGGAGAAGAAAGAATAGAAGAGTTATAGAATCAAACACTAATCTCAATAGACCATGGTGGTCATCAAGATTTAAAATTCCAAGCCGTATCGAAGTTTCAGTTTATAACTGAAACAATACAATTTCGGTATCATATCATGTTACACCAAAATTATGGTATATATTATTTTATATTTATTTTTATTTCACTGCACTAATTTTTATGACCTTGCTAAGCTTGTACAACAATAACAACTAAGTCTTATCCCACTAGATATTTTAGAAACGATGATATAATGGCAAGACTTGGTTGACTATATGTCCAGTCAATCAAGATCAACTTAGATTTCTCCACTGTCAAGTATCTAGTCATCTTTGACCTACTTGATACCTCTCAACCATCGAAATCCGAACTAAGCTTGGTTAACCTTGACATGAGATTGGTTGCACCAATAATCTACACTTTTACTTGATGTCTCGTTCAAGGTTTTAAATGTCGAGCCGTTTCGGACGAAATTGGCGAAAAATTTCGTTCCGATGAGAAACCGAAATCGAAGCAGCGTCACGAATCTAAGCGCTTACGAAGCAACGGGTGGCGACGCGCGGCGGCGACGAGCAATCGCACGACGCGGCGACGATCAGAAGGCGATCGCTCAGAATCGGGAAAGGCGATCGCGTTCCGATCGCACGAAATTTCTAAATATATAAATTATAATTAAAAGATATATTAATTAAAATTAATTATATATATAAATTAATTAAACTATAAAATTTAATTAAATAAATTATTAATTAATTTATATAATTATATAAATTTATATTTTATTATTTTTATTTAAAAAATAAAAAATAAAAAATAAAAGATATTTTAATTAAAATTCTAAATTCGAATTTATAATTTAGGTAAAATTAAATCTTAAATTCTTTTTTAAAAATTAACTAAAATTTAAAAAAAAATCAAATAATTAATATTAATGTTTAAAAAAAAAGAAAAAAAATACCGAAATAGTATCGGCACGGACGATACGGTACCGAAACCGTATCGTTCCGATCGCAGACCGAAATCCCGATACGAGTCAAGATTTTAAACCTTGGTCTCGTTCAATCATTAAACATATCAATTAAACATCAGAACCCAACTCGAGTTTAGTTAACCTTGAATAGAGGTCGATTGCACCAATAAATTTAGGCGACCAATAAGTTCTTTAATTACTCAATATGAAAGTATAACAAATATGTACATTAAATGAGGAAGAGACTAAAAAAGACTTGGTTAGAAACGATGATATACTAGACACCTAGCGATCCAACGACAAGAGTTAGAAATGATAAAATGGCAAGACTTGGCAGTGGAGAAATCCAAGTAGATCTTAGTTGACTGGACACCTAGCAGTTAAAAGACCAATAGTGAATGGCAAGAGTTGGAAGGGTGAAGTTCAAGTGGATTACGGTTAACCGAACACTTGGCAATGATATGAAATCGTAATAGATTATTAAGGATCGAATGTTAGACATGTATGAGAAAGTCCTAATAGGTCATAAAAAATTGGATGTTAGACATATCGATGAAGTATCAACGGGTCATGGAAGACCGAATGTTAGGCATGAAAATGGAAGTTCAAATAAGTCAAGAAGGATCAAATGTTAAAAATGAGAAGGAAAATTCAAACAGATTAAGGAAGATCAGATATTTAGCTATAGTGAAATATTAGCAAAATCGAGGTTAACCGGATGTTAGGAGAGTAAAATTTTGATAGGTCAAGGTTGATCGAATACTAAGGAAAGAAGTTATGGTAGGTTGAAGTCAACCAACAAAGTAAGAGTTCAACCTTGGTAAGACTAATACAGAGATATCAGTCGACTGTTATGAGAATGACAATCAACTGATGAGCCCGAAACTATGAGTTCAAGATTTAGGATATGATCAATCAACTTTTAAGTGATAGCGATCAAGTGAATGCACTTGACTGATGACATTATGGAGTGAACAAAATGTTTTGCAGTTGATCCAGGAACTCGACTAATGATGTAACAACCGATTGATAATGGAAAAGAAGTCAATTGATGTTGAGCTGGATTGAGTATTGGAATGATAGAGCATAGCAATATTCGAATTCTAGCAGAGAAACCAACTGCTAAGAGCAAGCAGTAGACTGGTAGGCGAATTAGATTTCGGCCATAATCTTGAGCCTATAAAGGAGGAGGTTCATGAAGATTTTATAGGCCATTTCTTAAAGGTTTTAAAAGGAAGGGTTGTTATATTCTAGATTTTCATAAGGTAATTCAAAGCAACCAAAAGTGATCAAAGTAAAGATTTACTATTGTAAGATTATTTCATTTACATTGCACTTTTTTGCTATTGTATTTTTATCAAGTTTGTGTTGCTTGTAAGAATAGAGATTGTAAGAGGTTTCTCCATCTCCGAAGAGTATTTAGTAAGGAGAAAGTATAGTGGTATTATTGCTAGAAAGTAAGCTATAAAGTAGGAACTGAAGATTCTGAACCACATAAAATTAAGGTGTTTCTTGTTGAGGATCTTGTGACGCGCTAGAGGAGGGGTGAATAGCGTTTCTTCGATTCTTTCGATTACGTTCTTCGATCGTGTTCATGCATATCTACAATTAGTTAGTGCAGCGAAAACAAATAGCAAACTAAATAAACAAATGCAAAACACAAACACGACACCGATTTTACGTAGTTCGAAACCCTAGTTCTTACTCCACATTCGAACTCTAGAGTGAGCTCTAATAATGCACCACCACTAACTCTCTCCATCTCGAACACTTCCGGAGGTGGAGAAACCTCTTACAAGATGTTTATAAAAAAGTACAACAACCAAAATACGAAATACAAAAGCAAATGAAAGAACAAGTGAAAACACTTTTACAAGATTGAGCTTTTGATTGCTTTGCTTTTGGTTGATTTGGAATACCTTGGAAGGTCTTGAATGCAGCAGCAACTCCCCTTCCAAATCACCAAGAACCAGCTTCTTCTTTCATCAATCGCAGCCTCCTTTTAAAGCTCCGCTCGAGCTGATTTTCCATCGACCAGTCGATTGGCCTTACCTACCAATCGACTGCCCACTGTACCGTTATCTCACAATGGTCTAATCCACGTCAAAAACAGTCGATCAGTAGACTGTTCATACCCATCAGTTGACTACCATAGTCATCAGTCAACTATCGTGAGCCAGCAGTCGAATCAGAAATACTCTGTGCTCTTGTCTACTGAATCAAGTCAAATGTTCAACCCTAATAGTCATTCTGCTGGTGGCGGTCGGTGGTCAAACCCACCATCATTGCCCGACACCGATCGGTTTCTGAGTCGCAATCGATCGAGCACGGCTCGGTTTGAACCAACCACTCGACGGATCGGTGATCCATGATCTCGATTGGTATGCGAGTCTTCTGAGCTCCCGAGTACTTAGCACTCGACTAGTCTACTGCTACAAAGTATCAGTTGACTGGTAAACCTCAAAATTGAGGTTTAACACCCAAGTATAATTCTCTCATATTTGACACTTACCCTTAGCCTAGACTTAAGTTTTCAATCCACTTCCATCAGTCTCACGCCTCTGGTTTGAGTCAACGACTCCTCACCCTTACGCTAGCCTTCAAGTGCTTCCATTGGCTCCATCATGCCATCGGGTACCCTTAACCTAGACCTAAGCCTCCAAGTCGTTTCCATCAGCCTCACGCCTTTGGTTTGAGTCCACGATTCCTCAAACTTGCGCTAGCCTTTAAGTGCTCTCATCGACTTTGTCATACTACCGGATCTTCCTTTACCAAAAGATCACGCCTCCGGGACTTCCATTGTCAAGTCTACACACTTGGACTTTCCCTTTGCCAAGTCTCCATATTTGGGCTTTAACCGCCAAGACTACACACTTGGATTTACACGGCAAAGACTACACCCTTGGACTTTTCCATTGTCAAGAATCTATTCTTGGACTTCTTCATTGCCAAGTATCCATACTTGGACTTTTCCATTGCTAAGTCTCCAAACTTGGACTTTTCCTTGCAAGAATCCATTCTTAGACTTCTCCATTGTCAAGTCTCCAAACTTGGACTTCCCTTGCCAAGAATCCATTCTTAGATTTCTCATTGCCAAGTATCCATACTTGGACTTTCCCTCAGGTGTTATTGGAGCTTGGTCAACCTTGACCTGAGATTGATTACTCCAGCAATCTCCACCTAACAATCTCCCTCATATGACCTTGGATGTCCAAACCATCCACTATTCATATTGTCAAACGTCAAAACACTACTCAAGTCCCACTCGAGCTTACTCAACATTAACCTGAGGCCGATTGCACCAACATTTCTATGCTTGTTCCATTCCATGTTTGTTTCTTTTGTTTTTCCCTTGAATATTAACCTTTGTAAACGAGCACACGATTGAAGAACAAGGAACAAAGTGAATCACTATTTACCCTCGCCCCCCTCTAACAACGTTATCGGTCCCAACAAGTACATATTAAATATGTCTCTCGGAGTTTTCTCTCAATAGGTGCAACCCTAACTTTCTCTCTAATATTCTCAATCCTTATCTTATCCATTCTCTTATGAGTGCACATCCACCTTAACATCCTCGTCTTTGCAACTCTACTTTTTGCTCGTGTACTCGAGTCATAGTCCAACACTAAAACCTCACTTGTAGAGTTTTTCGCCAAGATTCAAGCTTAGTGTTTCCTTCTTTACATGTCTTATCTACCAAAATAATATCACCTACACACATCCACCATGGTAACGTATCTTAGATGTGTCCAATGAGTTCGTCCATGATTAATATAAAGTTGATCCTTGATGCAACTCTATTTTTATATGAAATACTTCAGTTAATCTGCCTAGAGTTTTTATTCTTGTCATTATATCCTCATATATGTCCTTAATTATTTCAATATATACTATGCTAACACATTTCCTTTCTAGTAATCTCTACATAATTTCTCTCGATACTCTATCATAAGCTTTTTCTAGGTTAACAAATATTATGTGTAAGTCTTGCTTCTATTCCCAATGCTTTTTAATTAGTTTATTGCAAAGTTGTATAACTTTTATTGTCAAACTTCAAAGCATGAATCCAAATTGATTTTTGATCAATGTGATCGCCTTCTTTAGCATTTTTTTCTCAAAGTTGTATGGTATAACTCATTAGCTTAATGCGCTTATAATTCACACAATTTTTTATGTCTCCTATCTTTTTATATAGAGGGTTAGGGTAGTTATCCTCCACTAATTAGACATTTTTTTATTTTCAATATCAAGTTCAATAACTTTGTAAACACTCAATATCTACTTCCTTAGGCATTTCTATACCTCCATTACTTTTCCATCTTGCATCTCTTTAAAGTTTATTCTACTTCTAAAGTTTGAATTCTACGATACAAATTTAAATTTCTATATTCCTCTAACTTACTTAAATTATCTAAGTTAAATTGGTTGTCTAAATTTTCATTAAAAAGTTAATAAAATTACCTCTTCGATCATTATTTTATTTCTTCATCATTCACTAGTATCCTATTGCATTCATCTTTAATGTATCTTATTTAAGTAAGATTTCTTGTCTTCTTCTCTCACTTTATTTATTCTATAGTGGTTTCGTTCCCTTCTTTTGCATTCAATTGTCAATAAAAGCATTTAAAAGTTTCATTCTTTGCTTGCTTTCTTGGCCTCTTACTTGGCTACTATATATTTTTTAAGCTTTCTTCGTTCTTATAAGTGTATAATAACTTATAACTTGTTCGTTTTTCCTTTAATTTTCTCTTATATTTTCATATTCCAATACCAAAATTCTTTACTTGGTAGTACATCCTTTTAACTCACCGAGTACACTTTAGGTCACCATTTTCAACTTAAATGTTATATTATCCCATGTCATATTCAAGTCACCATGTATTTTTCCTAATACTTGTGCTTCTACCCTCTCCTTAAATATATTTTACTTCTCATCCTTTAACTACCACTACTTATTCTAGGAGTTGAACATGTTTTTCTTCTATTGATATCATGCTTATAACGCATATATAACACTACTAACCTATGTTAGTTAAGTTTTGTCTACAAATGACCTTGCAATCTTTAGAAATTTTTTTATTCTTCTTTCTGACTATAAGAAAGTGAATTTGCAACTTATTATTCCTACTTTTGAATCTAAGTATTCTTCATTTTATAAAAAAAATGTGTTACCTATTAAAAGTTCATATGCTATCACAAAATCAAAAATAATTTTTCCTTCATTTATTAATCCAAAATCATAACTCCTATATACCTTATCATATTCTTCATTTCTTACTCTACATGTTCATTTAGATCTCCTATAAAAATCATTTTGTTTAGCAAAATTTTTTATCTTATCTTATCCAAATCTTTCCAAAATCTATATTTAGTATTTTCATCTAATCCTACTTAAAATGCATATGTGCTAATTACATTAATAGTTTTTTTCACTACTATTATTTTGAGAGTTATAATCTTATTCCCTCCTTTACTACTCATACTTCATCCTTTAATGAATTATCTACAACAAAACCTATTCCATTTCTTGTTTTACTCTTTCGTGCATACTAACATTTAAACTCTGTGTTCTCTATCATCTTTGCCTTCTCTCCTACTCATTTGGTCTCTTATAAACACAAATTATTAATTCTTCTCTCAATCATCATATCTGTTACTTCCATTGCTTTATTAGTGAGTATTCATATTCCATGTTCAAAATCTAAGACAATCAATATTCCTATAATGTTTGTTTTTATCCAACCTATAATATGAGAACTCTTGCATATTTAACAATACATTCAAATTCTTATGAAAATATCACAATCCTTGCCGAGATGTTGCAATCGGATTGTACAATGTATTCCTTCTGAGGAACAACTTAGCATTAGCATAATAGTTTGATGAGTACATTCATGAAACGTTTGTCTATGTTTAACACTGGCTGACAACTTAAAGCAACCCTCGACCTTGCTAAACATGTAGTAAGAGTAAAATTAGTTGTTAATTATAGGTACAATCGTATCCCCCATCCTCATTCATTGAGTCACCCTCGTATCCATTCCCAACAAAGAATTAAGAGGTGTTGGTAAAACTCATGATTGAGTTCGTGTAACTAAGATAGTGTCGGCTTAATGGTTCAAGGTGCATAAGAGATCTAAAAAAGATAGTATGGGACATCCAAGGGACGACAAAACGAAGAGTATCAAGATGATAACTTTGACAAAAGTAGCAAGAGGTAGACTATATAGGTGAGCAAGTGCAACTATCAAGGTGACTTGAATGATAAAATGATTTAATATATTAAAGTTAAGGTGAGTCGATTAGAGTGAGATTTGTTGGCTAGCAAACTAGTCGGATCAAGGTGAGTCAACTTAAAATCTTTTGCTAGACAAAGGCTAAAGCAATGGAAAAAAGAGTTGCCTAAAAATAATCGAGCTTGAAGGTTATAAATAAAGTACCAACAAGAAATTATTAAGGTAGGCGAAACTAAGTTACACTCGAACATTTTAATTGTATTCCAAAGATTTCTTCATCTTTGGAAGGTTCCAAGAAAGAGAAAGATAATACGATTTAGAAATCACTCGCATGAAGAGTCATAGGCCATGGAATAAGAATATGGGTTCCAAATCACCATATAAATCCCAAGTATTAGCATTTGCCTTTATATTCTTTGTTTCAAGGTTCGAAATCTCAAGTCATGTCGGTGTTTTAGTTTTTGTTTTAGTATTATACTAGCTTTACTATGTATAGTGTCTGTGGAAAATTGGAGGTGAAAGGAGGAACAAGATAAAGAAGAAAAAAAAAGACAACTATATACTTGAATTCAAAGTTTGCTTTCCATTTGGAATGTTATGATTTTAATATTATCTTGGAGACAAACTATAAAAAATGGAATAACAACATTACCTCAATTTTAGCATATCAAGAGTTATTGAGTGTTGACATTAAATGGTACTCGTCAATATGGTTGACACAACACAAGAGACAATGTTTTTGACATCTAGTATCGTGTTTCAGTAATTTATCATGATGATACTTTTCAATCATTTTACCTAATTTTGAACCATGCTTTGTTTGCTACTATGATTAACTTGTCTAGTTGGCCTTGCTAAGCATTAGCAAGAGTAAAAGATCATAATTTAAGCTCAAGTGTTATTACCTCCCCCCTCTAACCATCTAATGCATCAACCTCATTGATCCTAACATATTATACCACTACACTTATATAGGTCATTGAGGTGTGCACCTTCTAAAAGTATTTTGATCACATGACAATTGTTAGTTAGCAATGTTTTTAATCATTTTAATATCTATATTCATATTGTTATTCACCGTGAGTTGTACGAGGGGAGGGCAATCATTAGCATTATAGTTGATGGTTTATATTATCGACATTAGTTACTCCCCTCATCTTGTTTGGCAATGTGGAACTCAAGGTGGCATCCCAACATTAATGGTAATGTCTCTCTCAGGGAACGATTGTTGATCACCTATCATTGAGCATCGCCTTGATATCCTAGACATTATGATAGTGATTGACCTTGCAATTTCTTTGGGTATAAAATCGTCTCATTACCTTTTTTTTTAATCGCATTTTTTTCTAGAAAGGTTAAATTCCTAGGACTCCAAAAACTTTCACCTTTTCATTCTCAGTAGGCATGTCTTGTCTTCTCCCTTAAGCATCTATGAACCACATTACAAAGGTTGTTCCTCTCTGTGCTATATATCTCGTTGACGAGCTAGCCATAAAGACTAGGCAAACTTAGGAAGAGGCTCCCTCCAAGGCTTCAATTGTAATCATAAAAAATTTAATATAATCCAGTAGATATAATAGATTCCTAATTTTCTTCTGCATCATGCTCCTCTAGAAAGATAGGGCCTACAACCTCCATTGAAGTGAGTAACCCTCTTCCATGAGATTTTAGAAGCTAAGCTTCAAGCCCCCAAAGTTAACCCAGTTGGTAAGTGCAAAGGGGTTTGTCTGTAGTGGGCAGAGGTCAATTCCAGAAGAAGTCATGACCTTGGACTATCGACGACCCCTCTCCCTTACACTTGCTAACTGGAGTCCTGATTTACCCCCATCCACGGTAGGAGCAGCGGTGAGGGACCGCTTAGCGGTTCCACATTTTTTAGAAGCTAGACTTCATCTCCCTCTCCCTGTTTTCCTCGTTTAACTCCTAAGCAATTGAGATCTTAAAGTAAATCAAGCAAGTCACTTTTTCATTAACTAATGGAATCATTTTTCCTAGTTAAAGGTAATAATTTAGGCCTAGAAAACACACAATAAATTTTTCTATTATAGCTCCTAGCAATGGATTTAAATCGTTGCTACACAAATCAACCTGTGTTAGCTAGAAGCATCTTGGAATCCCCTCTTTCATCCTTTCTTTTTTTTTTTTTTTGGACAAGGGCTTCAATAGGATTGAATCTTTCAGAAGGCCTCCTTAGAGAGTTCCTAAGAAGGCTCTCCTCCTTATAACTTAAAACTAACTAACCTTACCTAAGAATTGTTCTCCACTATCCATGAAATAGACGCTCGGACCTCTAGGTTGCCCAAGGTGTGGAAGGTGAAGAATCTGCCTTCACTTTGACCATACATGTTCCTATCCGTATCTAGGCCCCTTCCCCTAAGGTTGACCTGTCGGAGGCTATCATAGCCAAGGAGATTAAGGTAGCTGAGGAGAACAAACATTGGTGTAAAAAGAGCCCAACTCCACACGTTTGCAGATGCAATTGGCTCCAAGTCAAGGTTGACCAATATAGTCAAGTCTGGTGTAAAAAGAGCCCAACTCTATGCATTTATTGGTGCAATTAGCTCCTGGTCAAAGTTGGACCAATATGGTTAAAGTATCATTTAAGATTTTCATGTTTAATCAATATATTTATATTTAATGATTAGAGATGAAGTGTGATAATGGAAGTACAACTAAGTCGAGATCAATAAACATTTGATATCGATTGAAGACCAACAAGTATTGGTAGACATGGAGAGTCCAACAAGAAGTTAACAAGGGGAAAGACCTAATAGATGTTAGCAAACATGGAGATTCCAATAGAATGTTACGAGGAAGAAAGTTCAAGTGAGTCAATGTTGATCAGACACTTAATTGATGGGAAGTTTAGGTGAGTTAGGTAGACTAGACACTTAGCACTACAGAAATTCAATAGGTATTGATGGCAAAAGTTCAAGTAGGTCAAGTGTGTCTAAATGCTTAGAAGGTGTTAAAATCTCAAATGAGTGAACTTTAGATAGGTGTTGAAGTACTAGAAGAGTGAACTCTAGATAAGTGTTGAAGTCCTAGAAAAGTAAACTCATGGCAAGGTTGAAGTCCCAAAGAAGTCAACTTTAGACAAACGAAAGTCCTGATGAGTTAAGTTGACCTAAAGTTGCGTAAGTGAAAGTCTTGTTAAGTCAAGAGTGAAAAACATCGATAATGAAGTTCCGGAAAATTAATCTCTAGGCATTGGAAGTTCTAATAGGTCGAGGTTGATATGTTATAAAGTCTCTTGACATGAAATGGTTTTAGTCATCGTGTAGCTGGAACTAGAATTCTAGTTGATCGACATAGATCTATAGCCAACTAATAGTTCAGTCAGCTAAGAATCAAAAACCACAAATCAAAGTTTAAAATTTCAAATCATGTCGAAGTTTCGATTTATGGTCGTAATGATATGAATTTCGATATCATATTGTGTCATGCCAATACAATTTTAGTATTTTTTTTAAATGTAAAATAAA
This sequence comes from Wurfbainia villosa, assembly GCA_025175895.1. Lineage (NCBI taxonomy): Eukaryota > Viridiplantae > Streptophyta > Magnoliopsida > Zingiberales > Zingiberaceae > Wurfbainia > Wurfbainia villosa. The sequence continues at coordinate 14,374,908 of CM045990.1, forward strand.
TTAATTTAAAAAATATATTAATATTTAATTGTTATAAATGTATATTATTGAGTTATATTTAAGATGTTGAATGTTGAGTTTAAATTTTGATATTATCTCATGAAATATTTAATGTTTATTGAGTAAAAATCAATTTAAATTTAGCTGAAAGTTCACCAAGTAGACATGGCAAGATTAAGTAGGTTTAAACTAGAATTAATTTGGATTTATTTTAATCAGATTGAAATTAAACTAAATTTATATATAAAATAAATTAGTAATATATTTTATAAGGATAATTATATTATATTTAATTTTTTTATTCCTCACAGTTTTTGCAAGCTTTGACTAAGCAAATGGTACCTGACTATCTGGCTCTATAGTAGGCCAGAAGTATCTGGCCAACAAGGCCTTGTGCAAAAGGGCTCTATGACCTAGGTAATTATCACGGTATCTTTCGTGGATTTCTCTGAGGACATATTTAACCTTTATTGGCCCCATGCACCTAAGGAGAGGTTGAGAGAACAGTCAATTTTCTCGATCATAGAGTATCATTGATAAATAGGAATTCATGTTATCAAAGGATTTCTTGTGATTATTTCTAGCATGGAATGACTTAATCGCCCACTTTGGTATCTTTTTAAAGCAAAATTATATAGTCATACCTTTTCTTCCTTAATTCATTATTTCATAAATTTCTCAAAAAGTAGATTCGTTAAAATGAAAAATCTAATAATTACTAATTCAATAATCCAAACAATGAAATTAACAAATTTTTAATTCTCAAATATCTAATTCATCAATTAATTTCTTATAACGCACTCCATTTTTATTTGACAAATAGGCCAACATACATCGATGTTTTCCTAGAATTTTGTATAGACCTCTTTTTTATAAAAAAAAATCCCTTGGGAGGTTGGTTCCCCATAAATAAGCTAATATTTTAGCCCGCCAATCGAGCTCTCTCTATGGGCAAGTATTCAATTTGTGGGATGAGTGTGATATGGGTTATTACCTCCTGCATTCTGACAAGCTCATTAGCTTTGTGATTCTCCTCCTTTGGGATCTATTTGAGGACAATCTTGTTGAAGTCCTCCTTAGCTTGCTTGTCTGCCTTGGTATATTTCTTCAACTTCTCGCACCTAACTTCATATGAGTTGTTAACCTAATTGGCTAGAGCTAGGAATCCGAACATATCTCCACCCTTTGAGGCCCCCTCCTCCTTAGCTGGCTCGTACATCCCAACTTATTTCTTCAACTTCTCACACCTAACTTCACATAAGCAGTTAACTTGGTCAGCTACAAGCTAGGAATCCAAACATATCTCCACTCTTGAGGCCCCCACCTCATTAGTTGCCTGTCGATCAATCAATAAGGCCTCACCCTCCGCCTTATTGTTGGATGCATGAAACTGGAGTTCGACCGCCGCTTTATCTCATCTTCGTGTAGTCAAACCAAGACCACCTTGACCTTGCTCCTTTCATTTGTCAAGGACCCATCGACAAAGACCTTCAAGGACCTCTTTGGGATAGGTGGTCTCCGCCTAAGCCTCTAAGCGATGAGAGCCAACACCAGGGATAGCTACTCCACATTGTTGTACCTCAACACTGCTTCCTTCAAATATGGATGACATGGTATATTAGCTCCTACATTGATCCCTTCTCTCAAAGAAGGTCTAAGCTTATCGTCACTTCTGTCACCAATAAGTACACCCATAGAAGTTCTCTGAGATTGAGCTTCAATAAAGATAGGAAGCTTGGCCAGGTACTTTTAGACCTCAGTGAAGACTTGCTCACATCTATCATCTCACTAGAAGCGGGCATCCTTCTTAGGCCTTAAAGAATAGTAAGTTGTTGTCAACGAGTGAGAGAGAGACCTAGAGAGAGTCGTTACTCGGCCCACCAATTGTCGAACTTCTTGAACATTCCTAAGAGGAGCCATGTCTTGTATAACTCTCACCTTATCTAGATTGGTTTCAATTCTCCTCTCGGTGACCATGTATCCTAAAAACTTCCCGCGGTAAACTCTGAAGGCACACTTGCTAGAGTTCAACTTCAACCCATGCTTCTGATCCATCCTAAACGTCTCCTCGGATTAGGGATGAGACCTTCAGCATGAGCTGACTTCACTAGTATGTCGCTCATGTACACTTCAACATTCCTCATAATTTGTGGGTCGAAGATCTTATCGATCGACCTTTGGTATGTGGTCCCTGCATTCTTGAGCATAAAGGACATAACCGCATAGCAAAAAGTTTGATCAAGGTGCTCAAGCTAATCTTATCCTGATCAACCCAAGCCATGGGATTTGTTGATCCTTAATAAGCATCTATCATGTAAATGAGCTCATGATTGACCATCAAGTCCATCAACTAATTAATCTGAGAAAGCGGATAATGAGCAAGCTTTGTTGAGGTCACAAAAATCCACGCATATTTGTCACTATCTCGAAGCTTTAGGTGCTAACAACACGTTAGAAAGCTAGGTCAAGATTTGTACCACACGGATGTACCCTACTTCTAGTAACGTTTTCACCTCGGTTCGCATCACCCTATCTTTCTCAATGCCAAAGTAGGTTCTTCTTCTACTTCACCGACCTACCATGAGAGGCAATGTCAAGCGATACTCCATCAAGTGGGGAGAAATTTCCCCAAAATCCTTGGCCAACCAAGAGAACACATCATTGTTCTAAGGCATGAGATAAGCTCCTTAACCTTAGCTCAAAGTCGGCGGCAATTCAGGTGATCCTTTCTAGTGAGCCTAGAAAGATGGACTATAGTGGGTTCCTTTTCCATCAATAAGGCTAAGTTAGCACCCTGCAGCAGGTGCACTTCTCGAGTATAATTTGTTGATTCGACCTTGCCCTATCCTTGGCTCTCTTTTAATCGACTCAAACTATTTCCACAAAACACTTGCGAGAGACCTATTGATCCCCAAACTTTGCCCACCTTTGCTCCTATCGGGAACTTAAGTCACGGCTACAAAGGCACTCAGGGTGGCCCGCTCAAGGATAACATTATATGTTGACAATGTCTCAATCACCGTGAATAGGGCCATTATCGTCTTCCTCAATGGCTCTTCCCCTAAGGACAAGGGGAGGCTAATCTAACCCAGGAGTTGCATTGCATGCCTTAAGAAAACAAACATAGCTGTAGCAATGAGCAATATCTCCGCTTGCCTATTTTCACATGGTCTAAAGCATCTTTCAAAAGCCCATTGACAAAGTTGCTTGAATCCATAAAGATCCATGTGTTGGCATTGGTGGCCTTATTACTAGAGCATCATTACCACGCCTTCTAAATCCTAAGGCCTAAACCCCCTATGGGGGTCTCCTTAAGGGTAAGGTCCTCTTATTTGCAAGGTTCTCCATCTAACTGTGGGCTTTCGTACACAAGTGAAAACTTCATCTATTGTCCCTCCAGATCATCCCCAGCCTTCCCTTGTCTCACTCTCTCTCTCTACTAGTCGAACAACTACCTTCTGCTCTTGCTTTACTTGTTAAGCCTCCTCTACATTACTATGTTTCTCTGCCCACCACAAGAGTTTATCGTAATTTGTAGGAGGTCTTTTCACTGATGACCCAAAGAAATTCCCTCCTTCAAGCCTTGGAAAAAGAAATTGGTCAATACTTTATTGTGGTAGAGGGGATTTCCAACACCGCTTCAGTGAAGTATTGGATGTACTTCTGCAATGTCTCAAACCCCCACTACTTCAAGTTAAATAAACTCAAGGGTGTACGTTGGTATTTCTTATAACTGACAAAGTAATGCAAGAAGGTGGAGTAAAAGTCCTTAAAGGAGTGGATGATGTCAAGCTTCAAGATGTTAAATCACTACTACACAAACCCACCGAGGACGTCAAGAAGACACGACAATTTACCCCATCGGTATATTGATAAAGGAGGTGTGGTATTCTCGAACCGACACAAGTTATCCTCTGAATCAGAGGAGTCATTGTACTCCTTGACCTATGGGTGTCGCAAGTGGGTTGGAAGCTTTTTCGCTAGGATATATGTAGTAAAAGGGGTGGCCCTCCTTGAGGCCCCCTTTGTCGCCCTCTTCCTTTCTAGAGGGTCTTCTTGGCATCTCCAAAGACCAAGCTACACTAGTCATTCCTAGGAACTCTGCACCTTAGCTTCCTAAAGTGGCTCCGTTAGGGGAACTTGCTCATTAACCCCTAGTCTTTGATGCTAGGGTTTAATGGCGGAGGACCTCTTTCACCGTGGCCATAATGAGCTAGGTGAGTTAACTGTGAGTGAGAGACCCCACAACAGCCTCCCCCGCATTAGCTAAGGGTAACTACCACTATCCCAAAGAGGTCTCTAGATCTTCTTGATTACTCCATCTTGTGTTCACCATCCTTAACGTCTTAGGCTGCCACTGAATCCTTAATGTTCTCACAAATAGTGTCAATTATGATGCACAAAAAGTCCACCTCCTTGTTGGGCATCAAGGACAAAGCTTCTTGTGACGACGTCAATGGACCTGAGTAGATTAACACTAGTCATAAGATGCTAAAGATGTCTAATCTGTTGGTGCAATCGACCTCTGGTTAAAGTTGACCAAGCTCGATTTAAGTATCGATGTTTGATCAATATGTTTGATGACTGAGCGAGATGTCAAATAGGTCAAAGTTGATAGATACCTGACAGTGAAGAAATCCAAGTAGATCACAATTGACTAAACACTTGCAGTTAGAAGTCCAACAGAAAGTTGGCAAGGGTAAAGCCCAAGTGGATCACGGTTGATCGAACATTTGGCAATTGGAAGTCCAAGCAGAAGTTGGCAAGAGTAAAGTCCAAGTGAATCATGGTTGAGTGGATACTTGGCAAGTGGTGAAGTCCTAAAAGGCCATAGAGGATCAAATGTTAGGCATGAGAGATGAAGTACTAACATGTCATGGAAGACCGACTATTAGGCATAAGTGATGAAGTTATAATAGGTCATGGAGACCCAGATATTAGGCATGAAAGGTGAAGTCCTGACAAGTCATGAAGAATTGGATGTTAAGCATGAGAGGTAAGTCTTAACAAGTCATGGAGGGTCAAATGTTAGGCATAAAAAGGGAAGTCCAAACAAATCAAGAAGAACCAGATGTTTAGCAATGGTGAAGTCTCGGTGAGTCAAGACAAAGGAAGTCATGATAGGTTGAAATTAATCGGATACTAGGTAAGGATAGAGTTCAACTTTGGTCTGGCTAAAACTAAGGTATTAGTGTCAACTGATATAGGAGTACCAGTCAACCAATGAACTTGAAATAACAAATTCAAGATTTGAACGGGTTTATAGTATGAGCAATTGATTGCTAAGGATTACCAATCAATTAATCGATTGCTCAATTATGAAACGACACAAAAGGTTTTAAAGTCCATTACGACAATCGACTGATGAATAACTGTTGATTGGTGAAGTGCAAAGTAATCGACTTATGTCTTGGATGTTGAGTTAGAAGGCTCAAGCGATTGATTGATAGGTGGATTTCAGCCACGAATATAAAAAGGGTTTCATTGCAATTTTAAAAGATCGATTCTTGAAGGGTTCATAAGCAAGTGTTACTACATTCTAGAGCCTTTAGAAAGCAATCAAAAGCAACCACAAGCGAGGAAATCATAGATTCATCTTATAAAGTTATTTCATTTGCATTGTACTTATTTTCTATTGTATCTTTGTATTCTTACTTGTATTGTTTGTAAGAACTAATTTGTAAGAGGTTTTTCCCCCTTCAAAAGGTGTCCGATAAGGAGAAAGATAGTGATGGTACCACTAGGACTCTAGATCGTGGAGTAAAAATCGAGGATTTCGAACCACAAAAAAATCAAGACGTGCTTGTCTTCTATTTTGTGTTACTATCTTTTGTTTTCCATTGCACTAACAAATTGCAGGCAAACACGTAATTAACGAACGAGTCAAATGAGAATCATTATTTACTCCTCTCTAGCGATCACAACAGTCCAACATAAAAAAAAAAACCTCTAATATTTAAATGAGATTCAGATAATCGGGATTAGAAGAAGAAAGAAAAAGTTCAGAGGCTATGTGGGAAAAAAGTACCCTTACTATTATAGGGTTTACCACTTTTAAATGATCAACCCTTGGGTCTTATCAATGGTTGGACCCAGAGTACGGATGTTGGTCAAGGGGTATGTCTAGGGATGGTGTCGACCAGGGCAGCCTATATCCTACTACAGCATCTCCCTACTATAGCCTTTCCAAACTATAGCTAGTATATCCAAGTCGTAGTTTATGGTGGCTACTTCAGCCAAGCGACCAGCCACATCATGGGTCAACCTTTCGATCATACTACATAAGATGTTGGGTAGGTCCCATCAAGGTCGGGTCCCCAAGTAACTAGCAAGGCTTAAAGCAGAGGACATTGCTCTTCTAGGTAAAGGGTGTTCGAAGGCCAAGAGCTCAAGAGGTATAGGGTGTTTGGCGCAACCAAGCACTCCCTAAGTAAGATGGTTGGGAGACCGAGTGTGATTAGTTGACATGACTAGGCACCATATGTCATCAAGTTTGCTGACATGTAGCATCCCATATGATACCGATGAGAGCATCTCCTTGCACCCCTATCTTATTTTACCCTTGCCATATTATACATGTTATGACTCATACAATGTTATACTTTGATTCTTCTCATGCTACATATGTTTTATGCTTATTATTTTATCACTTGTATATTTTTGGTTTGTGTCATGTAAATTATATGACCATGGATTAGCATAAGATTTTCTCATGTGCTCTTAGTATTGTCTTAATAGTTTCCTTGATTTTATATAATAAAAAATTAAAATGTGATTTATATTTTATGCTTTACATGAATTTGCAATTAAGGATAATATCATCCAAGGTTTTAAATATCGATTCATTTCGTCCGAGACAGACGGTATTTTTCGTTCCGACATGGGACCGATCGGCACACCCACGGAACGACGCACGATCAACGCGATTAAAAGTGTGCAACATAAGGAATTGATCCCTTCTATCGATCACGAAGATAAACTTACCCAGAAGCAGTGGCAAAGGCGCGATTAAGGGTGGCAAGTGGCAGTGCCGATTTCGGAGGTGACAGAATCGTGTGATCGTCAACAGCTTCGACGGTGGGATCGCGATCGCACTGCAGGATCGAGATCGCACTCTGCCTCATGCTGCGAGATCAAAATCGCGCTCGCACTGCGGGATCAAGATTGCACTCACGCTGCAAGATCGCAATCAGGATCGTGATCGCACTCTTGCTAGGGGATTGCAAGCGTGATCGCATTGCATGATCGCAATCGCGATCGCGCCCGTGGCAACGCTGTGGGATTGCAATCGTGATCGCGATCATACGGCCGCTACAGGATGGCAATCGTGCGGGCACTGCGCGATTACAATCTGGATCTGGGAATGGGAATTTGATAATATAATTAATAATATATAAATTATTTATTAATTAATATAAAGGGTAAAATTATTTAATATAATACTATAAAATTTAATTAAATGAAATATTTATTTATTAATAAATTATAATATATAATTTTTATTTTTATTTTTTTATTTAAAAATATAAAAATATATTTTAATTAAAATTTTATTTATAATTTCTTAAAATTCAAATCTTAAATTATTTTTTTTAATAAATTAAAATTTCAAAAAATATTAAAAATTTTGAAATAATTTTAGAATTTTATAAAGAATTCAAAAATCATATAGTGATTAATCATATCTAAGCTCAATGATGTATGTTTATCTTTATCTTGTATCATACTAGTTCCAATTTCAATGGCACAATTCCAATCCAACTTCCCGTAGTGAATCGGAATATACTAATGGACATGTGAAAAAATCAATATCAATATTGCATGTCATAGGATAATTATTTAATTTGGGCATTAGAGATATGGGATTGATCTAAGCAAGACGTTGCAAGAACTAATGCTTCCATCTGATTCACGATACTCCTTTTAGTATTAATAAAATAATATATTATGATATATCAATTTTTTAAAGAAAAATATATTTATTTCCTTTTATCTCTTGAACAACAATCATCTCAAAAGAAAATATCTAAATTTATTTAGTAATAAACACATAAAATAAAAATGAATAATGAGCATTTAAAACAATTAAATATTAATATTTAAAAAATAGAAAAAGTATCAAAATCATATCGGTACACACGATACGATACCAAAACAGTATCATTTCAAACCGAAACCTCGGCAAGGGTCGAAATTTTAAACCTTGATATCATCAATTGATATTGCAAGTTAAAATGTCAATTAGGATGGTCATAGGTAGATATACATGATCCCTTAGTGCAAGAAGAATATCAATGAATCATAGGGTTACCTTATATTGTGTACTTAGACACAGGAATAAGTGAGATGTTAAGAAAAAATATTTAAAATTAATTTTTGAAAACCATAGTGTTTTTCAACTGTTGGTAGAAGTCACCATTGATGTTTTTAAAATTAAGTTTAGATAAATGATTTAAGATTTCAATGGTTTCTAAGTTTATACTAATTTTTGAAAATTAAGTTGTATTTTCTCAAAAAATTATTTTTCCTAATAAATTTTGTATAAATAATGACTGCAGAATTTTTCGTGACTTTTCGAGATTTATACACTTATTTATAATTTTTTGATTTCAAACTACAGACAAAAACCGACTAATTTAGAGAATTAAGTTAATTGATAAAGAAAGAGTCAACTAGAAAGACACTTCAATTGACTAGCACAATACAAAAGCACTATGAAGTTTCAGATATTTAACCCCATCCAATTGATGTGTAGAGATCCATGACCGCTTGGTATACTTAGGTATGTATTAAAGGGAGTTTATTGGTGTAAACTAAGGAGAAAAGTGTTAAGGGAAGACATTAGATTAAGAGGGAGATTAAAGTTTAAGGTTGAATTCTAATCTCATAAACACAAAATTGTAAATTTCTAATGATCAAGATTTTTAAGAGAACTAGGGAGTTTACTGGTAAAAGAAGATCATTGAGCAATAACTAAGGGGAGGCCCTTGCTTTAGTAGAAGAAAACTTGAAGAGGAGGTCTTTCTAAAAGGTACCATAGAGGACTTCCATGAAAGAAAAAGAGACTTCCCTAGATTAAGAAAAGGATTAAGAGAACGAGGAAGGGCTTATCTTGATAAATTCAAGACTAAGTTTCAAGAAAATCGCCAAAAGGAGAGAATAGAAGGTAAGAAATCTTCATCTAGATTTTGACATGTTTAGTTTTTGAATCATAGGTAGGAAACCTTTTTAATGCATTTCAAAAGGGGAGAATGAAGGTTTAAGTTAAGAAGTCTTCATTTAGGTTTTAAAATAGGATAGCAAATAGATAAGTATAACTTCAAAATACTATCAAACATCAAAAACGAAGAAATTATTAGTGCAATTGGCCCTAATCAAGGTTGACTACGGTTGATTTAGTCGATTAAGATTGACCATGGTTTAGGATTTTCATGTTTAAGAAATATGTTTAATGATTGGAGATTAGATATCATAGGAAAGAATTCCAAATAAGTCAAGGCCAACTAGACATTTAGAATCGACTGAATACCAATAGATGTTGGCAGACATAGAGGAATTCAATAGGGAGTTATCAAGGAAGAAAGTTATAGTGGATTAAGGTTAACAAGACACTTGGTTGAAGGAAAGTCCAAATGAGCTAGATAAACAAGACACTTAGCCCTGTAGAAGTTCAATAGATGTTGACAGTAAAAGTCTAGATAGGTCAAGAGTGGTTAGATGCATGGTAGGTGTTGAAGTCTAAAAAAAGTAGACTCAAGGTATGTGTTAATATCCCAAAGGAATGAACTCTAGGCAACTGTTGAAATGCCAGTAAACTTTAAGCAAAGTTAACATCCCAGAGGAGTGAATTCAAAGCAAGAAAAAGTCGTAATAGGTCAAGATTAACTGTAGGCTAGGTAATTAAAGATCTTGGTAAGTAAAGGGTGACTGACACTGGGAATGGAGGAAATATTAGAGAATTAGTCTCTAGGCATTGGAAGTCCTCGTAAGTCGAGGTTAATTTGTACTAGCCAGAAAAGGAAGTCCTAGAAGCATGAGGTCTCTTGACACAATATTGATTTAGCCTTAGTGTAGTTGGAATGAAACTTTCAATTGATCAAGGAGTCAATTTCAACTGAGGCTAAAATACCAACGAACAGAATGTTTATATTGAAGGACTAATCGACTTAGCAGCAATTAGCAAACAACTTACACAGTTGAAGACGTGTACAACTAGATAATGAGGTCGTGATCTAGAGGATTATGTCGTGACTTTATCTGTCCATTTAGTTTATGGTAACCAAATAGTTGACTGATGAACCAATCAACCGATGAGAGGATCCAATTATTGGCGAAACGGGCTACGTATCATAGATGAGTCAAATTATAATCAACAAGCAGTCAACTAATTTAAAGTAGATGATTGATCGATAACAATAAGTTGATTGATCAATAATTTTCAAAGTTCATAAAAATTGATTTTATGGAAACTTCGAAGGTAACATTTATGATTGGTTTTAAATAGAGTGTTGATGCATTCAGTGCTACTGTGAGAGATACATTGCGGCCAAAAGCACCATGAAATTTCTTTTGTAATTTTGAATTCTAGTACTATTATTTCGTAACTTAGGAATACATAAATTACATGAAAGAAACCCTATTTATATACAAGATTAGGGTTTATTCAAAAGAATAAATCTAACCCTATCCTAGGAATAAATCAAATTCTATCCTAGAAAATAATTATTCCTAATGATATTTAGGGATAATAAATTATCCCTAGTCATATCTATAATATTCTAACACTCCCCAGAATATAAATTATATGCACCCAGCTTGTACATATGTAGTCAATTCGGGGACCTCTCAGTGACTTAGTAAATATATCTGCTAGTTAAAAACTAGTAGATATTTCTCCGGATATAACTTTCTCTCAGAAGTAATGATCGACTTGATATGCTTTGTCCTCTCGTCAATTTGAGGCGATATGCATGCGGCTGGCAGTTATTACATATAAGTGACATTTGTGTAACGTCTCGAATCTTAGCTCTAAAAGTATGCTGTTTGAGTCGTATAAGTTCTTGGTATGGCTATAGCATGCTCGATACTCTGCCTCTGCACTGAATCTTGCCACAACATTCTACTTTTTGCTTTTCTAAGAAACAAGGTTATCTCCGACAAATATACAAAAACCAGAAGTAGATCTCCTATCAATGGGAAATCCTGCCCAGTCTGCATCAGAATATCCTATGACTCGAGTATGTTCTTTGTCTTCATACAAAAGACCCTTTCCTGAAGCACCTCTGATATATCGACCAATGCGAATCACAACATCCCAATGTTCTTTACACGGAGAGTTAAGAAACTGACTTACTACACTTACTGCAAATGAGATATCTGGACAAGTAACGGTAAGGTAGCTTAGTCTCCCTACTAATCGCCTGTATCGTTCGGGATCTGGTAAAGGCTCCCCTGATTTGGCAGGAGCTTGACATTAAGATCCATAGGGTTGTCAACTGTCTTTGAGTTTAACATTCCTGTTTCTTCTAGAATATCCATTGCATACTTCCTTTAAGATATAATGATCCCATACACTTGTCTTTATATCCCTAAGAAGTATTTAAGTCTGCAGAGATCCTTTGTGAAATGTTTGAAAAGATGTTTCACCCGCGAGATCCGAGATGATCACTGCGTGTGATGTGATATCATCAACATAAACCACTAGGTAGATCAACCCGGTAGATAAGTGGCGATAAAAGAGAATGGTCGACCTCGCTCAGTCATGCCGAAGCCATTGAATTACAATCTTGAATCTACCGAACCGTACTCTGGGTATTGTTTGAGACCGTATAAAGATTTTATGGCGGTACACAAGACCGTAAGACTCCCCACAACAAAACACGAAGGTTGCTCCGTATAGACTCCTTCGAGCAGTCACTACGTAGAACGCATTCTTGATGTCCAACTGATAAAGAGGCAGTGTTGAATCGCGTGATGGGCGTGAATAAGCGTATAGAGGGCATCTTGGCGAGAAAATGTGTCCCATAATCCATCCAAGATATGAGTATAACCTTTAGCAACGAGATGAGCCTTAAGCCGATCAACCATTCCGTCGGACTAACCTTCATCAGTATATACCCATGACAACCAACAATGGTGACTTTCCTGGTGGTAGAGAGCGAGATCCCAAGTCCCACAACTCTATAAGGCACTCATTTCGTAAATAGCAGCTGCTTTGATCCCTGGATGGGCAAATCGTCTCCTGCATCTTTGGAAGAGAAAGCAGAGGCGGCAAGAGGAAAGGCGAGAATAATAGGAAGGAGAAAGGCGATGGTAACTCGAAGAAACATTATGTGGAGAAGGATTACGAGTGGAACGTATACTTTTCCAAAGGGCAAAGAGAATATCAGACTCAGAAGACTGGACCGGAGGAAGGGACGGAGGACTGGTTCCGAGAGATGATTCACGGCAGTCGATGTTGGCCGGCAATGAGCGGGGCAGACGGGGATAAACTGCGATAAACTGCGAGGAAAGGTGGGGCTGGGGGTGATAGAATCCTCCGGAGGATCAAAGTAATCTGGCGTAGAAGGATGAAATTGACGATGACTTTGAAGACCCAAAGAAAGGAACCAATCAAAGAAGCGTGGCGTCGATGAGAGATGAAATCTGAGCGGAGAGTAGGGAATAGCACTTATACCCTTACGAGACCGTGGGTACCAAGGAAAACATTTATGCGGCCAGGAGAGAGTTTATCAATGTCGGGATCAAGCGCATGAAATATGTATAACCAAAGACCACTGGGTGGTAAAGGATGAAGGGGCTTTGGATAAAGTCAGTGATGAGGTATTTGACCTGTAAAGTAGAGGAAGACATCCGATTGATGAGATAACATGCGATGAAATGCGGCGTCGCTAGCGAAGAGGAATGTGAGAGTGGAGGAGAAGAGTCAGGTGGTCTCGAGAAGATGGCGATTCTTGCGTTACGCGATTCCGTTACTGTTGAGGGTATGAGACAAGACTTTCGATGTAATATGCCGTGAGATACCAAAAGGTTTGAAACGGAGTAAATAGATATTCACGTCGTTATCACTCTGCGAGGATCGAAGAGGATACCAATTGTGTTTAACTTTATTAAAAAGATTGGAAAATAAAGCAATTCCGAGCGATCCTTCATCGATATAACCAAGTCTGTGGAAAAATCGTCTACAAAGTATGAAAATATCGTGTCCCCGATGTAGGCAACACGACTCGAACCCCAAATATCGGGAATGAACCAAAGCGAGGAGGCGTGGCACTTATAATGCGAGGAGAAAATGAACTACGTCGTACTTGCTGACGACTCACAAGACAAAAACTCTAAGTGAGATAGACTAGGATGTAATTGTTTTAACTTATCAAGACCAGGATGTCCCAACTGAGCATGGATAACAAGTGGAGATGTTGTCGCCGCACCAACAAGAGAGTTTTGGAGAAGTTGATATAGATCATGAGACTCACATCCGGAGCCAATCATCCTCCCCGTACTCCGATCCTGTAATGAAACAGAAAATTTAGTAAATGAGATGACCTGATCGAGGCCGAGTGGTGGCTTATTGATAATAAATTAAAGGGAGCTCCGGGAACAAAAAGAACATTCTGAATGGGAAGAGATGGAGAAGAATGAACAATACTAACACCTTAGGACTGCGTTTGAGAACCATTTGTCATGGTGACAAAGGGTAAATAACCGGAAGTAGATAGTGAGAAAAAAAAAGATCTATTACCAGTGATATGATCAATGGCCCCAGAGTCAAGTACCCAAGGATTCGAAGAGCGATATATGTCAGCAAAGGAATTACCAGCTTATGTAATGGCAGCAAGGGAATTAGACTTTCGTCGATCCTCATACCACTTGGTAAATCATGTAAGAAGCGGTGGAGTTGGGTAGTGTCAATCGCGGCGAAGGCAAGAGCGTGTAACTCGGGCGATCGAGCGATCTGAGGGTCGACCATGGAGACTCAACATTTATCAATCGTGTGCCGCAGTCGATTCTGATGATTACACCAAGGACGCCCTTTTCCATTCTTACGTCGTGGAGGTTTGTTGTTGTTTCCAGAGACCAATGTTGAAGAGTCAACCGGAACGGAAGATGGTAATGTTAAGACTTTGGTAGGGACACGGAGGAGAGTCGCCCAGATAGAGTCCATGGTGGCCTCTATGGGGCTGCCCAAGATCTGATCACGAACATGAGAGTAATCTGAGGACGGACCATATAACGCAGAGACATAAAAAAATTCTTTCGATTTTCAAGCTCTGCAACAGGAGTAGCCGTAGTAGGTAGGGCGGTCATCAACTCACACGTAAGGCTGTAGACTGATCCCAAATAAGTCGACATAGACTCGATCCGACGGCATTAAGGACGGCCACGAGGTCGCCACAAACTCGACAGAGTCGCCGAGAAGTGTTCATAAAAAGTTGTTGAGCTTTATCCAAACATCCTCGGTCTTACGAAATCCTAAGACATCCCGGAGAGATGGATGGATGATGGCTCGGATAATACAACACAACTGAGCATCAACCTTTCTCCATAAAGGACGATCGGCCACTTGAATATCCTCTTCAGTTTGTGTGAGATGTGTTTCATAACCCTGTCTAACAAGTCAAAGCTCAATGTAAGAGGCCCAAGAGGAGTAGTTCTTACCATCCAAGAGCTCAGACGAGAGCGGTGTCATCACGTGATCGTAAAATTAGAACTCCGGGCCAAGGCCGGAGGTAGCCGCGACGAACGACGCAGTATCGATCCGATCGAGCTACCGGAAGATATCGCCCGAGCTACAAGCCGCGCAGAATGCCCCACGCGGCCGACGGCAGATAACAAGGCGAGCGAGAAGCAAGACGGCGACGACTCAGCAGAGGCGCCGACCACCGCTGGGGCGTGTCACGGCTGGAGAAAAGAGGGAGGCAATGACGAACCTCAATCGCGCGGCGAGGCGTACCGAGGCGGCGGAAGCCGGCGCTACGACGGCGTGAACGGGAATGAGGGTGCGACGCACGAGAGGAAAACAAGGATCGGAGTCGGGCGACAAGGTTACGGCACAAGCGGCGCTCGCGTGGTGAGAGGCAACGATGGTGACAGATCAAGCTCCCACGATCCGGAGAAGAGGGAGAGGAAGAGGGATCGAACAGCTCCGACCGAGCGACGAGAAGTCACGACTACGGCAGAAAGAAGACGCGCGCGCGCCGCAAACCGTATCGCGGGAAAGATATCGTGACGTGGAAGGGAGAAGCACGCTCAGGAGAAGAATGGCGGCGCGCTCGGGAGAGGAACGCGAGCGAGCAACAGCGGAAGATCGCGAAAGGTGGAAAACCTAATGCTCTGATACCATGTTATTTCGTAACTTAGGGATACATAAATTACATGAAAGAAGCTCTATTTATATACAAGATTAGGGTCTATTCAAAAGAATAAATCAAACTCTATCCTAGGAATAAATCAAATTCTATACTAGGAAATAATTATTCCTAATGATATTTAGGGATAATAAATTATCCCTAGTCATATCTATAATATTCTAACAAGTACTTTTACTATTTGGTTGTATTTTTGTATCTCATTGTGTTTGATGTAAAGATGAGGAGGTTTCTCTGCCTACAAAAGGTGTCCGAAGAGGAGAAACTATAACAGTGTTACTAGAAGTGATCTACTGATAGCTCAGAGGTCGTAGAGTGAGAACCGAGATCTAAACCACATAAATTGGTTTGCATTTTTTATGCTTATGTTTTATGTTTATTTTTTCTTTATTTTCATTAAACAAACGAACATTGTATAGAGACAAGCATGATCAACACAACGAAATTGATATGCGTCTATCCACCCCTCCCCCTAGCCGCAACATATGATCCAATAATGTTGGCTACCAGAAGTAAATGGCCCCACAAGTAGAGAAATTTGAATTAACATCAACAAAAAACTTGAAAAGGAAATTTGGTTAACTCTTACTATGTCAAAGCTTAAAAATAGAATTACTTTGTTGCTTCTACCACTTAAGAAGATAAACACATCTCATGCTCTTCTACATGGTATGTCATATACATTTAGGTAGAAATATCCAAATAGGCTATTGTCCAACTGAGTCATTCTAACAAGGTGTGTATCAAGCAAAAAAACAGGTTACCAAATCAGCATTTCCATACATCAAATGTGTAGTGGCTCAAATGTATAGTTAATACCAAGAGCATTAGCTATTTCACTTCTAGAAGCACTTCACATTTAGTTTTATTTACTAACTTGACTGTCCAGGGATAGTTTTTAATGGCATGTTCATATTTTAAATCTCATAACATGTCAAGCAAAATTATCAAAACATATCATTCTGATAAATTATCAAAAATTGATATTATTTAACACAAACAATGTCTACTTCTTCTGCCTTATTTTCTTCCTCCTTCAAGCTCCAATTCATCGCTAGCATTATGCATTAGAATTTAACGTAGGTACGATACTAAAATAGTATTTTTCAATTAGAGACCAAAACGTAGGTACTCCTTGAGATTTTAAACCTGGGGCATATCTAAATTTTAAATTCAAGTTATTCAATCTAAGGATCAGATTTATTTGAATACAAAATGCTTACACTAGCATACCAATAAGATGATTGCATGATGTAGATGCATCCAACAGTTTGATCAACTTTTATCTTGTGACACGACCTTGTCTTCTTTCGAGTCATGACGAAAAGCAATTTAGGCCTCCAACAAAGGTCTCGGCACCCCCATGGCCCCCTGACACAAATGTGTTTCATTATGGGACCGAAACAAGGCGTAATGGAGCTCCCAAAGACTACCATGGCCTACCCGTGGCTATCTCTATGGGCATGGGCTATTTTGTGGCTGAATAGGGGTCATCCACACCACAACCGTGATGTGTCACCACCGCTAATTAGAATTTAGTTAATATTTTATTATTATTTTTATTTGTTTGAATTTTCTATTTAGTTTTAAAAATTTCTGTTTAGTTTTTTTTGCATTTTCTGTTTAGTTAATAAATTTTTATTATTTCTTTTATTTGTTCGAACTTTTCTCCTCTAGCCTATTTAAACATAGGCGATTAATAAAGTTATTTATTTTCGTTTAAGCCTAGAGGCAGATCCTCTTCATTTGTGAGTTCTCTTTTCCTTTGATTCTCTCAGCACCTCTCTACTAACGTCGTGTATAGAAGGATTCGCCCATCCCGCTACCCCGCCTGTGTCAGTTAATATTAGAGCCTTAAATCCATAGAAGGTCGTCGAGGATATGGTCATGGTCGTGACAAGCAGATTTCGACTGAGAAAATCACACCCCAGGATCAAAATTCCCAAGAGATCATCAAGGATCTACAGAGACAGGTCACAGAGTTATCTCATCATATATCAATGCGAGATCTTGAAAACCATGAAGTATTTGATCAACGCACTACTTTGAGTTTTGAAACCCATATCATTGAGATCATCGTGGTCACAAAGAATGGTATGGAGACCTTGGTTTTCCCATCGAGCTTCCCAAGTTTTTCGGCACATTACGCGTAGAACTTTTTAGTGATTAGATTAACGAAGTAGAACAGATTTTTTATTTCTAAAAAGTTCTCAATCGTGCCAAAGTAAAATTGGTAGCTAGGATGCTCAATGATCGAGCCTCCGCTTGGTGGAAACAATTACGACACTCACGCGAGGAGCAGGGCAAGGTCAGAGTTACTGATTAAGAAAAGAAGAAGAAAACGATGAAAGGTCATTTCCTCATTCTTTTATGATCCATCGTTATTTCAACCTTTTATACTTTAAGGCAGGTCACCAAATCAATCAAAGAGCAATCTCTATCGGTTAACGAAGCAAGAGGTTGTGCGCAGATAATGGCCCCGATTCGAACTCTACGACAAGTTTTTTTCAAAATGGGGAGAAAGATGGAGGAGCAGTACTTGATTGAAGATGGCATTGATAAGGTAATGGAAGAAGTCATGGAAGATCTCATCTACGACAAGGACGACCTTGAGACCACCGAGTTCAAAGAAGACATGAAAGACCCCATCTACGACGAGGATGACCTTGAGGCCACTGAGTTCAAAGAAAACATGGAAGATCTTGTCTACGACAAGGATGACCTTAAGACCACCGAGTTCAAAGAAGACATGGAAGATCCCGTCTACGACGAGAACGACCTTGAGACCACCGAGTTCAAAGAAGACATGGAAGACCACGTCTACGATGATGATGTTGACGAGGTAATTGAAGAAAACATAGAAGACCCCATCTACGACGATGATGACATTGACGAGGTCATGTATGAAGATGGATACAAGAGCACCAAATGCATTGAAAGAGACATGGTTGATCCCATCTACGACGAAGATGACATCGAAAAGGTGATGATTGCTCTTAAGGACAAAGCGATGGAGGCATGCTACATATTGTTGGACCCGCCTTAGTAGGACAATCGCAAAGCTATCAACGATGGATGGAAGAGCACCTATGTCGGAGGCAAGAAGATTGAACTAGTACTCCAACGAGAGGATCTCACTCCTATTTTGGTATCTTCTACCTCTCTTTTACTTTCTATATCTAGGTATTTAGAGGTGGTCACACAAGAGAAAGTCACCTATGTCCTACTACTTCGCCCGAGTAGCATCTTAGACTTAGGTCCAGATTTGCCGGCAAAGTAACAGGAGATGGAGTTAATGCACCAAAGATACATTCGAGAGAGCAAGAGTCCTTATGCCAAAAAAAGTGATGACCCTGATTCAAACTCAAGTTCTTTTCAACCCTGGATTTCTGATGCAAGCGTATTCAACAGTTTGATTAACTTTTATCTTGTGAAGTGACCTTGCTTTCTTTCGAGTCATGACGAAGAGCAATTGAGGCCTCCAACAAAGATTTCAGCACCACTATGGCCCTCTGACACGAGTGTACTTCATTATGGGATCTAAACGGTAATAGAGCTCCTAGAGACTACCACGGCTTATCCATAGCCGCCTCCATGGGTATGGACTATTTTGTGGCTCGACGGTGGTCATCCAGTAGGGACCAAACCTGCCCGTGGTCCCCACCATGGCCAGGTCGTGGCGCACCGCTGCCGCTAATTAGGGTTTGTTAATATTTTATTATTATTTGTATTTGTTTTGAATTTTCTGTTTAATTTTTAAAAAAAATTATTTTTTTTTGCTTTTTCTGTTTAGTTAATAGATTTTTATTATTCCTTTTGTTTGTTCGAACTTTTCTCCTTTTCTAGTCTATTTAAATATGGATTAAGGCTCTTGTAAAAAATATTCTAATTGTGGATTAATAAAATTATTTCTTTTCGTTTAAGCTTAGAGACCGATCCTCTTCGTTTCCGAGTTTCCTTCTCCTTCGATTCTCTTTGTCCCCCTCTTGACTAACATCGTGCATGGGAGGATCCATCCATCCCGCTACCCATCTGCGTCATTGCACATGACATAAAAATGACATACTCTGGTCGACTATTTTTTATCTCGTTAAAAAATCCTTGAATATTAGTAAAAATGACGCTTGATTCTCTTTTTTTTTGCTTTTTGGGAAATTAGAGATTGCAGTTTCATACCTTAACCTGGCTGAGAACAGGAAAAGATTCGATGTTCTTGTAGTAATCTGCAATAAAATCGACCATTTTGTGTCCGTACTCCCTCAACTCCTCAGCGTCCATCGGCTTCAAAGTACCCTCCCTGGAAGCAGTGAAACGACAAATCGATCCGATAGCATCACGCCAAGGGAGTAAACTGATCGAACACGCGAACGAGGAGACGGGTAGGAAAAGCATACTTACATCGAGTTAAGGAGTCGAATACGATCGATTGCCGATGAGGGTCGAGGGCGGTAACGCGGAGAAGAAGAAAGGGGAAGGGAGCGATTCTGATATGCGGAGTGTCAGACACCAGACGCCGTTGCCGGCTTCATATCCATCCGGCAAACCATTATTGCAACATAGCCCTGGTAATTTAGTAGTTTCCATATCTCCAACGTTTTACTTTTTAAACTTTTAAAAGCATCAAGATAAATAAATAAATAAATCTACTCTTTTTATAAATTAATTAAAATAATATCTCACTTATAATTTAACTTTTCTAACCCTTTGGGATACATTTTAAAGTAGCTTTCGTTTAAATTGCACGTCTTAGAATAGCTTTGATTGAAACAATGAAATTAGATGATAGAAAACTAATAGAGTGTCCTTTTATTCATATCGATGCGGAAAGTCATTAGTCCTCTTTTACTAAGTTATCTCATTGGAGTTTATTCGTCTATCAATGCAACACGAGTCAAAGGGTACTGGTACTCTGATGATACCCCTCCAATGCTTAAGTCATATAAGAGAAAAAAATATGAGTAGAAAATAAATAATAAAAAAAGTTATATCATAGAGCTTCTCTTTGTATTTATTGGTCTTTATATAGGGGATTGACCTCACCTCATTGTCAAATGTAATAGCTGTTGAGAAGAATCTCCTCAATGGTCTATGGATTCCCAACTTCTCATGCTTCTTAATCTCAAGCTCTCAACTTTAGAGTGGGCGACTCCTAAGTGGCCTACTTTTGAGCACCTCTTGGATTCCACGGATCTCATTCCTTTCCTCCACCATCCTTATTCTCCAAGTTCACAAGCATCAAGTCGATAGCCCATTTCCAACAATATCATTAGTCACCTCCTAAAATAGTTAGACGATTTGAATAAGTCTGAGTAAGATGATTCAGAAAAGCTTGACGTCAACGGGTCATTTCTCATATATACCACAATTTAGTCGAACCGAGGACTTACGAACTACTTCGGTTGGACGACAACACTTTCTTCTCTTCTGCACTCTAAAGACTTCGCCTTATAACAACACTTCCAACAAAGAGAACCCTAGTCGGGAGGTGAGGGCTTATGAACTGTCTGGGGGGAGGGGGTGAAAATACTTTGCTTCGAACAAATACTTCATTAAGAGAATGCCCAAGCCAGACGGAGAGCTTACGAACTGCCTCAGGCGAGGGGTGAAAATACTACGCTTCAAACAATACTTCATAAAGAGAATGCCCAAGTTGAGTTGAGGGCTTATGAATTACCTCGACGGGGGTTGAGTGAGAATGCTTCGTTTCGAACAATACTTCATAAAGAGAACACCCGAGCTAGGTCATTGCTTCTTCAATGCACTCTAATCGAACCGAGAGTTTACGAACTGTCTCGACTGAGCAAAATCCTCCCCGCTTCATAGGTCCAAAAGAATTTACATTTTCAATGGATCCCAGCCAGACTGAAGGCTTACAAATTCCTCGACTAGGCTGAGTGGAACATTTCACTCCATAACACTACTTCATATGAAAATGTCTGAGGCGATTGGAGGGCTTATGAACTGCATCGATCAGGTTGAGTAGCACACTTCGCTCCAAAATACTTATCCATATGAAAATGTCCGAGGCGAGTCGAGGGCTTATGAACTATCTTAGTCGGGCCTAGTAAAATATTTCGTTCAAGAGCATCGGAGTCAGCCCAAGGGCTTACAAACCATCTCAGCCAACACATAGTAAAATACTTCATCTCATATAATCACCTAATCATCGCATATGAAAATCTCTCAATCGAGCTGAGGGCTTACAAATTGTCTCAACGGAGAATAGTAAATCACTGCCCCTTCATAACAATACTTTATATGAAAGCATTGAAGTCGAGTCGAGGGCTTACGAACCACCTCGGTTAGACATAATAAAATACTACACTCCATAACAACACTTCATATGAGAACATCTCAAGTAGGGGCGGATCTAAGGGGTTTTGGAGGGGGTCATGCCCCCCCCCCAAATTTAAATGATTATTATAAAAAAAAAATTATTTATTTATTTTTTAAATTAACATTATTATATTTTAGTATGACAACCTCCCCAATATAAAATTCTAGATCCGCCATTCTCAATCATACCGAAGACTTATGAACTGCCTTGACTGGGCATAATAAAATACTGCCCTCCATAACAACACTTTAAATGAGAACATCCCAACAAGACCGAAGACTTACAAACAACCTTGGCTAGGCATAATAAAACATTGCCCTCCATAACAACACTTCACATGAGAACATCTCAGTCAAACCAAAGACTTATGAACTGCTTCGGCTAGACCGCATAAATACACCCCTAGCCTCCTCCCCGCTTGACTACTAGTCAAGGGAATAAATAAACTACTTCGGCTGGACCGAGAGCTTACAAACGACCTCGATCAAATCGAGGTGACACTTCATATATTACAACTTTTCCTTGTCAGGTGAAATATAACCCCTCATAGGTCATCACTTCTCCCTATCAGATGGAATACAACCCCTCATATGTCATCGCTTCTCCCTGTCTAAGAGAATACAACTCTTCATAGGTCGTTTGTTTCTCCCTGATAGAGGACAACCATTATCAGGAATCTCCACCTAGCTTGCTATGTATTCTGGAGCTATCATTGGGAGAGGTGGTTAGGAGACCAAATGTAACAGCTGTTTAGAGGAATCCCCTCAGTGGTCTTTGGATTTTCGACTCCTCATGCTTTCGAACTCCCAACTCCCAATTGGTCAAGCTCTCGACTCCCGAGTGCCCACTTCTTGAATCACATGGGTCTCATTCCTTTCCTCTACCATCAATATTTTCCAAGTCTACAAGTATTTAGTCGAGGATCTGTTTCCAATGGTATCACATATCATTAAAAAAATATTTTTAAAGATTTATTAAAATAGCATCTCACCCATAATAGAGCACCAACTTGTAGCGGTTTTGGTTAAAACTAACCTAAGATGGTGCAATATTAGTCAAAGTTGTTTTATGTAATCTAATTTTATCAAAATTATTCACATTCTAAAGATATTGTATTTCAAAGATGGAAAAACTTTTGTCAAAATTGCACCCTCTTAAAATAATTTTCACTCAACTTTGTTCACATCTACTTCAAAGTGGTACAACTTTAATTTTATTAAAATTATTCAAAAGTGGAGCTTAAAAAAGTATTTTAAGTAATAAATTATGAATGGAACGCTACTTTGATCATTTAAAAAAAAATATTCTTTCAACGATATGGATAAGTAAGCATCTTTTAATTTTTCTACTCATTTCTTCTCCCACTCTAAAATTGCTTCAAGAAAATGTTAACATTTCAATTGAATTGAATGGTAAATTTTGGTTAGATCAAACTCAGGAATTATAGACGGAGTTTAATCTTACAAACTGACTTTTTTTTTTAATTATCAAAACTTAAGGGGCACTTTGTGAAAGGAAAAAATCTGAAGAGGTGCAAAATGATATATAATTTGTATGTTGTACATGAATTTAAAATATTTAAATTGAGATTTTTTACAATAATATTCTATAAATTATTTGAGCACCAAATGAATGTGGCAAATAATACACGACATTTAGTGAAATTAACAAAAGAATGGAAAAGGATCCAACAAAAAAAAAAGGTTTAATTTGTTTCTACTATTTGGTGTTTATGAGATCCATACATATTGGTATTTGATTACTTGTAAGTTTTTATATTTAAATTTGCGGTTGACATTAATGACTTTTATATTAATACTAGTACCACTATAATGAATAACACTTAAGAAAAGAAAACAGTAGTATGGCAAATTTAATATGGAAAGGCATTATATTCTTTTTAAGAACTAAGAGCACTAATTTACCCATTTGGCATAGCAATTTAAGATAAATATATTTGACACAGTACAAATGGAGCTCCAAGAGCGATTTAACTGTTGAAGTTGTTTGGCTTATGCTCCATGGTTCAAATATCTGATGTAAGGTAAAGTCAGAGGCAATGATAGATGGATGACATAAAGGAACATAGAGAGTTTTGCGTATCTAACGAACTAGAGGCCTTGCGAGGTGGACTCTAAAATGAGGAGCATTGATTGAATATGTGTTAGTTCAACTTGAAGACCTATAATGTGTTGAACTCAGAAGTTAGTGTTGGACCACGGTGATAGAAATGTTAAAGAGGGAGGGGCCAATAGTAATTATGCCTATAAATAAGAAAAATCTTTCTCTTATTGTGATCCTAACAATTAGTAACAAAATGCATAAAAAGAAATAAGCACACACCACACCACACCATAGAGACATAGGCTAGGTTAAGAAGAAAGGTATACAATGAGGCTTAACAATTGTTGGATGATGAATAATGTAAATCCCAATTTTACTTTGTGGAAATAAAATTTATACCTCGGTTGGTGATGAATAAAACTTTGACATTGCACTGCTCAGGAACTTTGAAAAATCTGAACCTCGTGGAATGCTCTTAGTTAGGATAACAATCACAAATGGATTATCACCACAACTTCACAACGTCTCAATCAAAATCCGATGATGTAAGTGATGATGATCTCTTATTCTTCTCAACAAGAGATGAAAGTTCTCCTTGCACCTTGCACTGCAACTTACATGCACAACCCTTACACACAAGAAACCTTCTTCTTCCCTCCTTCGTATGCATGAACAACCACTTGGTCATCATCTGCTTCTCTCAAGCAATTGATATATATTTATATGGGAAGTTGTTAATTAGAGATAATGGGATTAACTATTATCCCATGCCCCAACGTGGTCATAACCAACCAACATCTCTCACTTGCACATGAGAGTATTTAACTTTCGTCATTATATTACAACTCATGCAATTCATCATATCACCCTATTAGATTTCCATATGGAGTTGGACGTCGTGCGACTTGCAAGTACACCTGCAAATAAAAACTGCTCAATACACTTGTTAGGATGATTGAGTAACCATCATTGTATCATAAAATACAATTTCACTGTATCCCAGATCCAAGACTAATTATATCCATCGAACTACTTTCCTCATCGAAAGTAATCTCCAGATTTTGCTCGATTTTATATTCACTAATATGTTTAATCCCTTCATGGATGAACATAAAAGATTAGTCGGTGAATATATGATAATGATGTATTGTCAATTGGTCTTTTTTTTTTCCAAACTCAAATCTATAAATCTCAACTCAGTTACTTTCCTAGACCTGCCCCTCAGATCTCAATTTATCTTCCGGATCATTGATAAACATACTAAAGTAGCAAACACTGAATTATTATATCAAGAAACGGTCAAAAGTAATAAGGGCACAAAAAATTCCACCCAAAGAATTTCTGCTCTCACACAGTGGGGCTCAGGGATCACTATTTATTGTCTCAAGTAAAATGTCTCTCACTTTTCCTAGTCGTTTTATCACACGTGGTATGAAACACGTGCCACAGTGTTGATCCCCCATTTCTCATAAGGGCATATGTCAGATTTCTCTAACACCGTGCATGTACGGGATTCAACCTACATATAAGACTTTACCTAGAGATATCAGAGAGAGTACTTCAAAGATAATATCACAAATTGTAGATGATATCTGAGATCCTAAACTTGTCTACTTAAATGCAATATGGATGTGATTACTTCCATGTCGATCATGTCGCACATGACCTCATCCTGAACTCATATTAGGGCAACTTAAGTTCTAGTAGGGTAACTCTCAAAACCTCTTACAACTAGAAATTGTTTTATCTCCACTCTTGGAGGTGGTCACTTGTGTGAAAGAGCTGACCTTGCTTGTCTGACATATCTATTATATCACACACACACACAGGTGTTATGCTGGGCGCACGCAATGCGCGCCCAGCATGAGCGGCTGAGGAGATGTGAACAGTATTTTCACTATTAACGTGAACAATGAAAACACTATTCACCTCTGTCGCTTATGCTGGGTGCACATTGTGCGCGCCTAGCATAACACTGCTTTATATATATATATAATCATTAAGCATCACTGTTGTCAATGAAGTACATATTGAGAAATTTTTTATAAAGTACTCAAACTTAAAGACTCTCTATGTCCCAAAAAGGAGTCTCTCATGATAGATTTGGTGAAGGGACAACCACCATACTGTGTTGAAATGTACTTGACAGTCATTTCATTCTTCTTAATGATGTCTCTCATAAAATGATATCTGATATCAATGTATTTGGTTATACTATGAAACTCAGGGTCTCTAGTGTAAGCGATGGTAGTCTGATTATCACAATAAATCATTACTTGTCTCTCACTATCCTTTACAATCCCTAAGTTATCCAATAGTATTCTAAGCCAAATACTCTCTTGAACTGCTATTGAGCATGCCACGAACTCAGCCTCCATCGTATATAGAGCTACACAAGTTTGCTTTTTACTACTCCAAGAAATGACCTTACCATTCAGCATGAATGCGAAATTTGATGTCGATTGAATTTATCCAGATCACCTCCCCAATTGACATTTGAATATCCTATAAGTTGCAAATCACCTCCTTCGTAACTCAAAGAGAAGTTTGTAGTTCCTTTGAGATATCGAAAAATCTTTTTCACTGCCCTCCAGTGACCTATTTCAGGATTTACTTGATATCTACATACCAGACTAGCTGCATAACATATGTCCACTCTTATACACATCATTACGTACATCAGACTTCCATCTGCACTTGAATAAGGAACTCTACTCATTTTTCTTATTTCTTCCCGAGTTTTAGGACACATTTCCAAGCTCAGACCTTCACCTTTAGTGATCGGAGTATCTATGGGATTAAAATTACTCATCCCAAAGTGCTCGAGAATTTTCTTAATATAAGTCTCTTGTGAAAGAGCTAGAAATTCTCTTGAGTGATCCCTCTGGATATGTACTTTAAGGATGAATTCAACTTCACCCATGTCTTTCATGTCGAAACTGGATGATACCATATTTTAATGGTTATTAGATATTCAATGTTGTTCCCAACCAACATTATGTCATCCACATATAATAATGGAATCACAAAAGAGTTATTTGATTTAATCAGATAGACACAATGATCCTCCTCGACCATTGTAAAATCATAAAATATCACCTCCTCGTGAAATCTTAGGTACCATCGCTTGGATGATTATTTTAGGCCATATATCAACTTTTGAAGTCGATAAATCTTATTTTCCTGACCTATTAGAACAAACTCTGAATGTTGTTCCATGTAAATTTCTTCATCTAAACTTTCATTAAGGAAAGTTATCTTCTTATCCATCTGGCATAACTCTAGATCTAAACTCGCGACAATCGCTAAAAGTAAACTGATGAAAGTAAACTTAACTACTGGAGAGAAGGTCTCCTAGTAATCAATGCCCTTTGTCTATGTGCAAACCTTGGCTATTAGATAGACCTTATACCTCTCGATCGATCCATTGACCTTTCTCTTGATTTTGAGAACCCACTTATTCCCAATAGCCTTTCTATTCTCAAGTAAGTCAACTAGGTCCCAGACCTCATTGATTTTCATTGATTTCATTTCTTCCTACATGACCTTAAACCATTGATCATTAGCTGAACCCTTGAGAGCCTTTCTTAGAGTCCTCGGATCCTCCTCGTCCTCTAGAGTCACAATAAGAATCTCATTCTCAATTGGGAAACAACGACAAGGTACTTTTCCCTGACCACTCCTATGAGGAGAGAGAGCCTTCACACCTTCAAATGGGCCACTCCCACTGGGACCAAGATCCATTTTAGGATCTTGAATCTCGCCACTGGGATCCAATGAGCCATTAGGCTCGTCCATCTCATAGAAGGTAAAATCTTGATCGACTTCTCCTCTCTTAGGAAAATCATTCTCAAGAAATATGACATCATGAGACTCAATCTCAGTGACTGTGTCGTCTATATGTTCTCCTAGGAACATATATCTCTTGGAGTGTTCAGAGTATCTAATAAAGATACACTTATTTCCTCAAGGGGCTAACTTGTTGCACTTGTGCGAGGAATCATTAACATTCACAACAAATCCCCATGACCTCAAATGACTAAGGACAAGCTGCCTCCTTGTTCAAAGCTCGTATGGGGTGCTGACTATGGACTTCGTTGGAACATGATTAAGGATATAGGCATCAGTCAATAATGCATCCCCCCAATGAGAGATAGGTAAATTAGCATGTGCCATCATATACCTCACCATCTCCAATAGAGTTCTATTCCTTCTCTCGGCGACTCCGTTTTGTTGAGGAGTTGCAGGAATGATCAGCTGTCTTGTAATGCCTTTTTCAAAACAAAGCTCTTTAAACTCCTCAGACAGATACTTGAGCTCCTGATCGATTCTAAGAGTTTTACCCTCTAGTCTAGCTGATTTTCAACCTCGCATAAACCTCCTGAAGCACTCTAGTGCCTCAGACTTGTGCGAGATCAGGTCGATATAACCAAAATATGTGTAATCACTTATGAACGTAATGAAATATGTGGCTCCATTTCAGGCTCTCACATTCATAGGTCTACAAATGTCGGAATAAACCAACTATAATGGAGTTCTATCTCTCATTGCCTTCTCAAATGGTTTCTCATAGATTTGTCTACTAGGCAAAACTCACACAAGGGCAACTCAACCTTGGTTAGTTGACCTAACATGCCACATAATGCTTACCGGCTCATTCTCTCCTGCCCTATGTGGCCAAGTCTACTATGTCATACATTCACATCATCCACTATACTATCAGATGAAAAGGCAATAGGAGAAGCAGTATAAAACTCATGAAATGAAATCAAATTTAGTTCATAAAGCCACTCATGGACTATACCGAAACATATTAGAATATTATCATACGAAATAGAAACTTTAGAGTTTCTAATAGAAATATTGTATCCTAACTGATCTAGACATCAAACAGAAATGAGATTTCGTTGAATCTCTAGAGCATACAACACATCATGAAGATATAGGACTTGATTACTTTGTAGAAACAGCTTGCAAGTGTCAATTCCTCTCACCTCAACAAATGCCCCATTTTCCATATATAGCCTTCTCACATGTGGACTTAAACAATGAAATTCTACATATGCTCTCCTATCATGAGCTACATGGTCTGTTGCTCCTGAGTCTACAATCTACAAAGGAAAAGAGTTAGCGAACATCACACTAGATGACACATAACTTAAACTATGTAAGGAAGAAGGATATACCTTTTGCTTGCTACACTCGCGTGCAAAATGCCCAAGCTTACCACATTCGTAGCATCGAACTTTGCTCTTTATGAGCTCATTCTTCTTGCGTTTCTGTTCTTTCTCATTTGTCTTGAAAAATGACTTCTTCTTGCCAGGACCTTTAGTCTTCTTTTCATGCTTGCACCACTTATGCTTTGTTCCCCAAGAGCCCTTACTCGAGTCCGCAAGATTAGCATGACCTAAAGTTAGCTGACTTCATCACCTCCTGGTGCTCCTCCACGAGCTTACAATGCCTACACACATCCATGAAAGTATGGATACTTTCAGTGTGTTTGAGGTAGGTCTTCACTACATCCCAGGAATCAGATAATGACTGGATCAATCCTAGTACCTGAAGCTCATTTGACATAAGCTCCCCCATATTCTTTAGAGAAGCAATCATACTCAACATATGCATTAAATTATGCTTTATAGTATGATCGGGTCTCTTCTTATAAGTTATGAACTAGTCAGCATCCTCAACTTAGGAGCTGATGGAGAAACATAATGCTCTTTACTAGCATGCTAGATCAACATCGTTGTAGGATACTGCTCATAAATTGGGATTAATTGATCGTGCATGCTACTAAGAAGAATTACCCTAGCTTGGTCATCCTCCTTTTTTCTAAGCGGGATATACCTCCTGATCCAGTCTTAACTCAGCTGTGGTACCCTCCCCAGGGTCCACCATCTCGTGTTTAAGAACCTCCCCAAGTTCTTATTCCTTGAAAACAAATTGGACCTTTCAGTGCCAAATATCATATTTGTCACCATTCAGCTTGTCTCCCTTCATGAGATCTAGTATGCCATTTTTTGTTGCAACCATGTCTCAGTCACACAGAAAAGAGAGACATAAATGACTATTAATGCTTAATGTCTCAACTTTGTGTACCCTACTAATCATCAAAATTTAAATGACTCGATTACAAATTTCAAGATGAGCGTATGAATCAATAGACACCATACACAACAACCTAGAATTGTATATCATCATTCGAATTAAGATACGATACACAAATAGTCACTTTTAACATAATACCCTCGGTAAGCCTACGTGCCACTTTGAGGGTCTACGTGCCGTCATACACTGACAACTCTTTGTTATACTTCTCAGAGTTAGACCTCTTCGTCTACTCTAAGACACTCGACTTAGGCCTAATCAGAATGAACTACTCCCACTCTCTAGGCTAAATCCATGAGAATTTTGGACACTCGAGACACTCACCTTGTTCATACACTCTCAAAGTTTGAATTGGCATGTCGAGTATATGTCAACACTTCATCTCAGGTGTGCGTCAAGCACATCTTATGTTGAGCACCTCGGCGCGACCCGAGTAACTCTACTCGTGTCGAGCTCTCGAGATCCTCAATGTTTCAAGCACTAAGAACCTCACTCGGGTCAAGCTCCCGAGATCCTTGACTCTTCCCGAGTACTCGAGAATCTCTACATGTGCTCAACATCTTGAGCTCTCTAGCACTCGACTCTTTCCGAGTACCCATAGCTCCTCGACTCTTCCCAAACAAGTTGATCCGAGAACTACCAAGTGTGTCTGAGCCTTGCCGAGCTCTCCCGAGCGTTGTCAACCTCATTGTCGAGTACTCCGAGCACTGCTGAGTACTCACCAAGTACTACCTGACACCGTGGAGTACTCCTGACTAAGAATCGTGACTTTCCTGAGCACCGTGATAGCTTCCGAGCATTATCGAATACTCATTGAGCACTCCTGACTAAGAATCACAACTTTTTTTAGCACTGTGTCTATGTTTTTGCGTGCATCGAGCACTCGAGAACTCAACATCCTGAGTACCCAAGAACTTCTTCTGTCTGCCCGACACCATTATGCCCAAGCACTACGTTTTGGGATCTCGAGATCGCCCAAGCATGGCATCTCGCCCTAAGCAACGCTGTGTCCAAGCACAACATCGCCAGAGCATTGTGTTGCCCTAGCACTACGTTGCTCAAGAACCTTTTCGCACGCCCAAGTGAGAAATGTGACCTCTGGATGCATGCACATGTCTGAGCACCTTTTCCCAGACGTAGCCAAGCACTGTGTGCACCCGAGCATCTCAACGTGCCTGAGCACTTCTCGTGCCCCAACACCTCAGTGCACACTTCATGCACATGGGCTTCCCGAGCACCTCCTTACGCTAGAGCACCTCACGTGCATGACCTACGATCCTTCCCAAGCACCTCAACTCGGCGCTCATCTTGCGCTTCCAAGCACCATGCTCCTGAGCACTACACTCATGCTCTTGGAACCTGAGTTTGTGGTTGAGAAGTCTTGAGGCAACTGAGAATTGTGTCCCGAGTATCCTGAGTGTCGGTACCTTGGTTGCGCTAGGGGGGGGTGATTAGCATTCGACTTCAATTGACGATCTTGTTCGATTGTTCATGTGCTTGTCTACAAAGAGTTAGCAGTGAAAATAAAAATGAACATAAATAACAATAAACACAACTCACAGAACACTACACTAAAATTTTACATGATTCAAAATGTTGGTGCAATCGACCCAGGTCATGATTGACCAGACTCGAGTAGAGTTTTGAAGTTTATTAATACGGTTGGATATGGTTTGACCATATGTTGACCATATGACTAGTAGATGATTGGGATATTCAAAGTCATATGAGAGAGATTATTTGAGGGTGTTGGGACAATCAAACCTCAGGTCAAGATTGACCAGACTCGAGTGAGACTCGTGGGGAAGTCCAAGAATGGTCTTGGCATGGAAAGTCCAAGCATGGTTTTAGCATAGAATTCCAAGTTTGGATACTTGGCATGGAAAGTCCAAGCATGGTCTTGGCATGGAAGTCTCAGTTTGAATATTTTGCATGGAAAGTCCAAGAATAATCTTGGCATGGAAAGTCCAAGCATGGTCTTGGCATGGAAGTCCAAGTTTGGATACTTGTCATGGAAAGTCCAAGCATGGTCTTGGCATAGAAGTCCAAGTTTGAATATTTGGCATGGAAAGTCCAAGAATAGTCTTGGCATGGAAAGTCCAAGTTTGAAGTCTTGGCCATATAAGTCAAAGTGTATAGTCTTAATGTTGAAAGTCCAAGCATTGAGGCTTGACAATCAGAAAGTCCAAGGGTGAGATTTTTAGCAACGTAAAGTCCAAACATGTAGTCTTGGTGACATAAGTTAAAATGAACCTTGGTAAGGAGACCCGATTAGCATAACATAGCCGATGGAAGCACCTGAAGGCTAACGCGAAGGGTGAAGGAGTCGTGGAGGACTCAGATGAACCCTGAGGGCATGAGGTTGATGGAGGTGGCTAGAAGGCTTATGTCTAGGATAAGGGTGGTCGATCAAGTATGAGAGGATCATACTTGGGTTAAACCTCATGTTTGAGGTTACCAGTCGAGTGGGTTATGGACCAGTCGACTGACCAAGTGCATAACATTTGGGAGCCTAGTTTGACTTGAGCAATCATCTGGGATTATGACAAGTCGATTAGTCATGTAGTGGACTGAGGCTTGACTGCTTCTGTGGCCTTGGCAATCGACTGCTAGGGGTTAGCAGTCAATTGGCCACTAGCAATTGATTGCTAGGATTGAACAGTCGATTGGAATTAAGTGGCTAGGACACAAAATATTGGGCCGATCGATGACCTATGACACCGTGAACGATCGCCCTCGGTGGAATTCGATGACCTATTGGTCAACGATCGCCGCTTCGTCGGAATCCGAGCTATTGTCAACGACGCCGCCGTGCCGTTACTCACTGGACTTCCACCCTCGAAGTGAGTTTTGCCTTCCCGTGATTCAAAACTCTGACCTCCGGGCTAAGTACTAAAGTTTATGAATCCCGGTAACCAAGTGAGTCCTCACGGGAAGGCAAAACTCACTTTCAGTGGGAAGTCCATGTGAGTAACGACGGCCAACAGGCGACGGCCGCTGACCAATAGGGGTCACCAATTCCGCCAACAGGCGACGGCGCTGACACAGTCACCAATTCCGCCAACGAGCCCGATACAATA